>OX388028.1:9786156-12286156 GCA_947578705.1 Lacanobia wlatinum | reverse complement strand
CGTTTCCTTGCTAAAAGGTAATTGTCCCTACCTACATCTTCCTAACGGAAACGTGTTAAATTGTTCGCAAGTATACCTAACAGGAAAACTTGAACTTCTTAATATCGGTGAAATATCCTTTATCACGCTCTGAAAAAAATAAAATCGATAATGTCTTTCTTTAGAAATTTAATGCATTGTGTAGATACACAAAATATGTGGTTAGATGCATATGAATGAGCAATAAATCACTGGCAGAGGTCCATAACTCTGCGAGGGATGAATGACCGGCAAGGTCGAGGGCTCTCGCTGGAATGCGCAAGAGTTTTATTGGATTCACTGTGATTCACGCACTCAATACATTCTTATTCTCCGAAGAACTCGGATCAGTGGCGTGCCTAGGGTTTCAAAATAAGGCAAGCCCAATAAAATTTTAACCGATTTCAAAAAAAGAAAGTTCAGTTTTCGACTGAGTCTGTAGGTACCTTCGTATGTATCATCGCAATTTTCTCATAAACTGATATAGATGTCTCAATTCGTTGTTTACCAAAATTACCGAAAGAAACCATTGCACACAGGTGTTTATGGGAATTTGCGTGCCTTTTAATGGCGCCAGATATGTTATTTAAATCATTATAACCAGATGTATTCCAAACGGAATCTTCATTCGAAAAAAATAGGTCACGAACACAACTTATTAGTGTGCGAACAGCCAACAATCCAACTAGTTTTATACACTGATCTATTAAATTTCGTTAATGCGATTTACTAGTCTAGAAAAACACAGATTAGGCGTCGGTTTTAATGAAGAAATTAACTGTTTTTTCTGAGCAAAGTTTAAAGATTTTACCTTATCTTCGCCAATCAAAACTTGAACGCATTTTAAATCCTCACAAGGTACAATTACCTCCATTGTTGTAGGTAAGTCACCAAAACAATTGTATCACTGAGAAAATCTAAGAATACACACAAAAAACTTTAACAACATAACTTTTCAACTCTCAAGCAAATAAAACTGAAGTGAGTTGCACTCCGGTGTAAAGAACTACTTACGCAGAGTTGCAGTGTTGTCATTTAGGCAAAAAAAGTCACCAGGTATATGAAAAATCTAGCTAGATGTCGCAATTTTTTTATTTTTAAGATATTGCTTGAGTATTTAATTTCGTTATTTTAAAAAGTCGCTAGTTTTTATTGTTGCTAAATCTTAAAAAAAGTCCCCAAACTCGTTAAAAATCTCCAAGATCTCACAACGTCGCTAAAACGGCAACACTGCAGAGTTGGCAAGGTGACAAGGTCACGCATCGCGTCCAACTTCATACGCAAGCACGGCTTAATCTTCAATACTGATCGATTTGTAGGCGCACAAGGTTTAGAACTCGTTATACGGCACATCGCTATAAGTGCGAAAGTGACGGAGATAGTATTTGAAAGCCCGGTAAAAGCCGGTACGTGTAAGCGAGATAGCTATATGTAGACGCTGCAAATGCGAAACTCTGCGCGCGAACAATCGCGATGTGTAGTTATGTAGTAATGTGGCATAGGTAGCGTACTTTGTGTTATTTTGATAAGAATTAAGCGCGCGAACTTTTAAATAGTTCGGGTTTGATATTGATTCTCTATCGAGCATTTTAGTAAGGCATGGCTTTTGGGCTTGTATGAAGGAACCGCCACCGGTCGGATATTTTACTTTCAGGGTGTTGAGAGACTGTCGTACCCTTGAGACAACGAATTACCTATGTAGTGACTCTTATTACGAATAAATTTTGAAGCAACGCCATTTTACGATCAAACTCAAGCCTTGGCCGCTAAACAGTTAATTTATTACATCTAAGAAGGTGAAAAGCTTAGGCCTCGATTGTTATCAATGCAATGCTTATTGTTTTACAAGGTTTTCCTACATTTTCACAAATAATTTTAAATTATAAACAATTTGTAGGTAAGGCAGGTAATATGCAATTAGCATACGATATGAGATAAATAGGACCTGCGGTTAAATACTTAACCTTTAACTGAAAGGTCAGCCGTGCGCTCACTTGAGAGGGCACCATAAATTAGGATCATTTTATAGATCGTTTGAAAGGTTAGGCATTGAAGTATCTTCGTGCCTTTGTTATGGTCTCCCTTCGTAGCGGGCTAGTTTGCCTGCGCTACGAAGGTGCTACGTTACATTCTTGCATGGCTAAGAATGTTTAGAGCGGTCAATATATTTCATATTGCTATTACCTGCTCCATATAATGAAGAAATAAATGGCCTACTAAAAATTACAGTTATTTATTTATTATATACTTTATTGAACACCGATAATAACATAAAAAGACAACTACAAACTAAAACACATAAGTACAATGGGCGGCCATATCGCATTCCGCGATCTCTTCCAGGCAACCTGGAATGGAAAGTAATTGCCTGGACATAAAATAGGGTTGTTGTTGTTGTCTTATTATGGTACAAAATTCTGTTAATATACAAATTCTTTCTAATCTACGTAGTTTGTGAACAAAATTAAATTGTTAACAGCTGTTGTTGATATTGGTACCTATATCTACAACACACCAACACCCACAACACCTTTATTTCAACAAAAGTTGAGTCGAAAGCTCCATTTTCAAAGAAAAACAAATTTACTTTTCGCAGCCAAGTCAACATCTTGACAAAAGTCAAGCTCGTTGATATTCACAGTGAGGCACAGTCGGCTTCACGAGTCCAACCCACGAGTCCGTAAAAGCGTGACAGTGGACATAGTTGGACCCGTCCAAAACGGAAAGTCGTGATGTCGACAATTTCTCTGGTAACGGTTCTAATCAGTACGCGAAGACACCGTACCTACATCTGCTAATTACGTTTTCGTGGTCGAATAATAAAAGTCATTTAATGGCAAAGGTTTTAACAATAACCATGTTGAGTATTGAAAAAAATTTGATTACCTTATTATTATGTTTTCAGTGCGTAGAAATCTGGTAAAAGCAGTCTAAACGTAGGGTTGTACGGCATCATTTTATTCAAAATTCAGTTGAAATAAATGTTTTGATTTCGAGTTTTGGTTTATTCTCATAGCTATTTTCTTATTGTTTTCAGCAAAATAGAAAATAATGGCAACGTCGGGAGGGAAGCCGCGGCGCGAGGAGGCCAGCGACAACTCCGACGACGAGCTCACACCGCTCGCTAACGACATCTATGGCGGAAGGTGCGTATTAAACTTATCCTTTATGAAGTTCAATTTATTATGCACTTCGTTGTTAGTTTAAATAATATGCTCCACTTTTCTGTGACCCAAAACATGCAACCCAAGTGACGTCTGCGCTGCAAGATGCCGTGGAAGTGGCGAAGTTTTTGGCAACCAAAATTTGATTTACTGTCGAGCTAGCGATACGAAGAAGAAGAGTCTATGCTAACAGATGTGACTCAATAGTATTTCAAGAGCTTTCTTAACAACAGTCATGGATATTTAGATGAATCATTTCCTATGAATGCCAGCCACAACATAACTTAGATTAACTCATCACAAATGGGTTTAAAACCACACACAAATTCGCAGCACACATAAGTATCTAAGCATCGATTAAACAATTGTGGTATCATTATTACAAGCAGTCTCTAATAAATAAGTGCCCATAAAATGTCTATGCTAAATATTATTATTAATATATAAAGATACGACTTCATCTTTAATACAAAAGCTCAGCAGCGAGTTACGTTACAAGACGGAACAGGCTCCGTAACGTATGATATCACGCGGGCCAATCAAAGCGATACGTCATCGTCGAGCGATCATTCGGTGTTGTTCTCGTGTATGTGCTAAGAACATACCTTACACTTTCACTTGTAACAAGTAACTGAGTAAATAAGGAAATAATATCACTCTTTGCTTTTGAATTAAACTCTTTAATATTGTTTAAAAGCCTTTTAGCTTATAAAAGCTCTTACAAAAGTTGCATATACCTATTGTTCGTTATTTTCATAAAAGCTTGAAAATGATTGTTACATTGCGTTAAATCGTCAAGTGATTCATGAGAACATCTTTGATTCATAACACCAATTTCTCGTGAAGGCTATTTAACGAAGTGCCATCTAGCATCGCATTTGTAAGGTCAAATGTGATCATAAAGTTAATATTAGACCGTATTTGGATGTGACTAAAAGCAACAATTTGTATTGAAACGCTAATAAAAAATAAGTAATTTCGATTATAGAATAAAATTATTCAATTGGCATTACAGATTATTGTATCACCGATGAATTGATTTGGCTGCTTGTTATGACATTACGCAAGTTACTAGAAAAAGCAAAATCAATTAGAGTAGAATGCCGTTAAAGGTCTCATTAGTGGTAACAACACTAACAGCGATATTAATATGGTGTTCAAAGCATCAACGCATATTATGTGGTTAGGCGTGTCTAAGCGGCGGTCTTTAAGCATTATTTTCCCATCATAACTATGTTGAGTAATTCAAAACAAATCAGATGAGTCAGATTCGCAATGATAATAAATTCTTATATTGCAATTTTCCCACCATGAGATTGAACCTTTAAACAATCCAGGTATTGAAAGCTTCTTCTGCTCAACTTCAACAATTCACAATTTCGTGACTATTGATGCCGTTATCAGAATTTAAAATTGCTACTGTATTTTATAACTCGTATTTTTTTTCTGGAAATTTTTGATTATCAATATTATTAAAGGATCAGCGGATTTGTTAATGGTCGTTTAAAATGCAACTAAGTAACGTAATCAACAGGTAAGATGGTGGTCAAACGCGTGCCTACAAATAATTAAAAAAAAAGTTACGAACTTCATTTTTTTTTTGTTAGCCTGCTCTTGTGTCCTACTTCTGGGCAAAGGCCTCCCCTTTCTCCTTCCAAATCTTACTTAATGGACTTCATAAGCATACAAATAAAAACCTGTAGTCTAGGATAAGCACAAGTAATAATGCAAAATAATATCATTGTTTAGTATAAAGCTTTACTTGCCAGAGGTCGCGTCGCTCGCGCCGATCGGTCACCGCGGCCCGGAACCCGTTCAAATGCCAAGGTTGACAACTCTGACGACACAACTTTCGATCGATCGACTGCGCCACATTTTTGCGCCCCACTTCGCTCTTAGGGGCCTCTACGCACATTAATATAGGGTCTATAATGAATACTTGGGATGCTTTACTTGCCTCATGATGTTCGACCAAATCTAAATGAGGAATTAAGGTTTAACCTTGAGACAATATGTTGAAGTTTTTATATCCTGTTTCGACTTCGCAAGTCTTTACATTCTTTGTATCTCGTAAAAAAAACTTTTTTACAAAAAAATACAACCGACTTCCAAATAAAAAAAAAACACTACAAAGTATAAAATAACTTTAATTTCGGAAGTCGATGTTTTTGGTTGTTTTTTGTTATTTTAACACCGACTTCTGAAATTAAAGGTCGATTCATAAATGACGGAGTTATGAGGTAGGTCACAAACATAAAAGAAATACAGCCGAATTGAGAACCTCCTTCTTTTTTGAAGTCGGTAATAATAAATAATATTGTTCCAAGATGCAGTCAGATCTTAAGTTTTTATTCTGTCTGTTCTAGTTCGTTCAATTCTACGGTTTGTTATATCACGTTTAGATAGTCTGTCAATAAATTGTTTCGTAGCTTAAATCTTAATTTGGAACAATCTTGGCATTGACGTCTTAGAATAGAATAAATAAGGCTATTTATTTGATTAAGATTGACTAACAGTAAACGCTTTCGGAGGAGGTAGCTGAGATGAGCGGGGTCGGGCGTGCCCAGAATACTGTGTAGTACTGGCTGACTGATGTGTTACGTACCGGTTGTTTTGGGCTCATTACCGCAAAGAGAATTGTATAAATCCAGAAAAATATAAACTCGAAAAATACTCTTGTCGAATTCAGTGACTCGATTATAATTGTTTATTTCGTGCTTATCATAGGTATGCGATGGATTAAGTTTTGCTAATACATTTTAGTATGATGCAAGAGCGAAGGTGACACTTAGAATAGTAACTGGTACACGTATACATGTAAACTACCACCTTTATACGATGGGGGTAGGCAGAAATAACGCTACGTTGGAATGTCACCCGCTACAAACTTCACATGCTCCTTGCTAATAACTATAATAGACTATTTTATTCATAACTTGTACAGGTCTAAACTTACTGAATAGTTTGATCATCCTTGCCAGGCAAAGTAAACCAGATATCGTCATCATAAAATATTCCGTCTAAAAATTACCAATTGACAGTTAGGTTTTGACTATAATATTTTAAACGACTTTTTATGAGTGTTATGAATACCATAAAGTCGAAATGACGTAACTGAGACTTAGCTCAGGTAGGTTTATGACAAACATGGAAGTTAGCAGACGTGTGCACAACATAATGCTCCCGTCCACACCATGGTCGATGACCTCCGACTGCGATGGACATTGGGCATGGCCGGGAGTAGCGGCGCGCATATAAAACAAAACATTACCTTATGATGGCCACATGTAAATTGGAAAGTTTGAAGTATTTCCATTGAGGCGAAGATTGATTTATTTATTTTTAGTTATTAGTCTCACATGGCAAAAAAATGATTTTGCATTTGACTTTAGAGATCACGTTTAAGCTGCCAAGACTCAAACTAATTTGAGTAGACTTGAAGCAAAGGTTTTAAACAGGATATTTATTTTTAACTTACGACATTAAGTCATCGATTTTATTATATTACAATAAAATTAATTTTATCAAAATGTTTGCATTAAATTTTGATTTTATACTTTGATAATAAGACAGATTTTTGGTAAGTTTTTAGAACTATTTCTTAACAGATTATAACAACCATACCACTTAATCTAACTAGTTGGAACTTGCAGCTATTACTTTGTGAAATACAATAATCTTGGCCAAAGAAATAGTAGTTTTATTGTTATGACATTACGGGTTACTGTTATGTTACAAAACCGCGGGGCCGGTGCACGTGCACGCGAGGCGAAGGCTTTCGTAAGTTTTCGTGAGCTGTAGCGACATTGAGCGATCTATTGTTCTGAGTGGCAAGCTTCGTAGGCTGCGCTCGCGCCGACAAATACCTAATCCATCTAGATGCGGCCAATATGAATGTCGACAGTCTGGATCGTGTGTGAAGGAAGGTCACTACACACGAACATTTGATTTGAATTCCGACCTCGCGTACAAATGTTAGCGACGGTGACTGCTAGCTCAGGGTGAAGATAAAACTTGCTGGTTACATAGGTAATACTATTTTGCATGTTGAAATTTTAGACACGAATAATAATCAAATGACATAATCTTCGAAAATAGCAACCAAAGACGGGCACGGTTGGCGCAGTGGTTGGGCGATTGACTGCTGCGCTGCGTGTTGCGGGTTCGATTCCCGCACGAAAGAAATATTTGTATGGTTAACGCACCCACGATACAGCAGAAATTCCTAGTATGGCAAAAATAAAAAATAAAGCATGCTTTCATTTATTTATAGGGTACGATGAAAACTTGACAGATTATTCTGGATTACCTTAGTGTAACAGCCGAAAATATACCGATGCCTCAGTGTTAAAGATGAAGATTATTCAAAGGGGTAGAATTCGTAGATATCCAAAGCTCTGCTGGCTTTTTCGATGACTCAGATAAATTACATATTCCAAAACAAGCACTTAGTGCGTAACTAAACTCTCAATACGCAGTTTGTGCATGAATATTGGAACTAAAAAACTGGTTTTGTAGAGCTAAACCTTATATGTATATTTTTTTTTGTATTGTTATTTGGATGTATAATGAAGCGGTTTATTATGGAAACTTTTTACTTCCTCATGTGTACGACTAGTCTGATATAATTTTTGCTTTGTGTAACTAAAATTTTATTCGTTCAACGAAGAGCGAGCTCGGAAACTTAGGGCACCCCAACACTAATAGGTAGCTGAGGTTCGAAAGCGATGACGGGAGCTAGTGAGTGAGCGACCAAACAAGCAAATAAAAATTATTTCAAACGTAATTATGTTATTATTCAGTCAGTCATAACAGCCGAAGACGTCCACTGCTGGACATAGGCCTCCCCCAAAGAGGTTTGCGTTTTACGAGAACGCTGCTGCCCATTCTCTGGTGAGTCCCTTAGTCGCCACAGAGAGAGTTGTTGAGTTATTAGTATATAATCTATACCTACCATACATGACACACCCCCTATTATACCTGTTCCGCATAGGTAACTGTACATACCAGACTACCACTGCATGTATACCAGAAGATAACTAACGCAGCTTTTTTTTGATGTATTAATTAGTCAGTCATTATTTAACTATGTGTAGACTAGCTGACCCGCGCAACTTCGTTTGCTTCGCTCCTATTGGTCTTAGCGTGATGATATATATATATATCCTATAGCCTTCCTCGATAAATGAGCAATCTTACACTGATAGAATTTTTCAAATCGGACCAGTAGTTCCTGAATTAGCGCGTTCAAGCAAACTAACAAACAAACAAACTCTTCAGCTTTATATATTAGTATAGATAAGTAATATTTGGAAACAAGTTGTAGTTAACTGATTGGAAAGTGTTGAAACAGAAGCGTCACTCATATGTGGTGCGGTGCCGATGCGATCATATCAATTAGTGAGCGGACGATATAATTTCGCGTGCTCACCACTGCTGAACGAAGAACTCTCCGCACACTGGTTACAATTTGAAGCAAGTCAGAAAAAATGTTAACTGAGGATTTTTAGTAAATTATCATAACGTTATTGTGACTGTCATTTATTTAATAGCGTCTTCGCATTGACTATTAAATGAAATAGAAAAGCCACAAATGTTTGGGTTTTTAAAAATACTTTAAGCTAAGTAAAATGGCATTTAAACGCATCACACAAAGACGTTCTGCGAGGAAATACATTGTCTGGTTACAAAATATATCAAGTACTTATCCCATGGTATGGTGTCTTGGTAACCAAGATTTATTCAGTCCTCAACGTTTGCTTATGCTATGAACACAATGATAAAGTCTAAGACCTGGGTCGTAGTCTGAAACTCAAACATGAATTATACTTTACATATATGTATAAACATTTATACATTGTTCCTGAATGCGCCTGAAATTATGATTTTGTTTCACCATTGATATTCGGTACTGTGGCTATTTTGAACTTTCCTAAATAAATATTATTAAAACCGTTTCATCACAGAAAGTTCATGTTTTGATTCGGTCACCACTTTCGATAGATTTACTTTTCAATCGCACAATATTTTGAATAGATTTTCTTCCTCTTTCTATCACATAATTTGTATTATAATATTAATTATAGTGATTTGCACATTTTTATGATGTATCATGGCAAACACAATGAATACGATTGTTACATAGGAATTTGGGAGAAATTTATAACTTTCTCACCAAGATGTACCTACAAGTTTACTTTATTAATAGATTTAACATAGATAAGAGATCTAGTGTCGATATTAAGACTTGGTAACAAATCGTTAGACTCCTAGCTCAAAATGATTTTCATAAATTAAAATCCCTTAGATCTCAAGTTTGCTGATCACGAACTCATAATTACGTCAGATACCTACATATTACCAGCTATGACCAAAGTATCTTCTACGAAAATTCACATGCTGCCTACTAATTTGCAAAAGGAAACACGAACCGGCAATTTCGAGGTAATACCGTACCTATCCCATATATTGAGGAAATTAATATTCATACTTTGTCCAGTACGAGACAATAGCGTATCACAGGGCGACGCGGTGCCCAAGCAGTCGTTATTGCGATCGCACCGTTCGCTGTCCTCATAACAATCGATGAGTTCTACTATACTATTCGGACTGACTGGACATTCCGCGATAATTTTCTTCTAATTTCCGAAAATTATTTTCATAATTTTTCATGGTGATGTGATTTTTATAAACATGGTAACCCAGTGACTAGTGTAAATATGAGTGATCACGACCGAAAAAGTCATTATGAAAGGGACGATGCCGAGGAACCGCTTTACGCCGCAAATAACAATAATTCGATTTATAGCAATGGGACTTTGCATTATTGTAGCATATACAGGTAAATGTTGCAAGTGATAAAATACTTTGATAATCTGTGGAGCTGTGTGTGTTTTTGAACTTCTCATTTAAGTACCTCTCTGCGGTTTACCTTCGTTTTCTTCAGGTAAAAAAAAGTCTCGAGGGTCAGACCAGATTTAGGAACAAAGCGTATTGTCACTACCTACTGCGGAAGACCCCATGCACTTAGATATTATATGACCCGCATAAAAAAAGTTTCGCATCTTTCTTGCCAACCTGCTCTGTTTAGGAACAGCGGTAAAAGAATTTAACTTGTACAGGTTTTGTAATATATTTAACTAAGAATGTATTAAACTCAGTTATAGGTACAAATGTAGCTCTGTCTAGTAAATCTACTTCTTATGTATGCCTTAGATTGTTGTGCGTAATGGCGGCGTTACGCATAATTAAACAGTATTCAATCAACAACTTTCTAATGCCTTACATGGATAATAGATCCGCTCAATCACTTATTGTCATCGAAAGCAAGTTAACTAGTGAATGATATGTTTTTCTTTTATCGTGTATTTATACACGATAAAAGAAAAAGTATATAGTTGACGTAGATAATGTTTATTCATTGTTCTTACGAGAAAATCTAAGGAAATACCAGCGCTTTAATCTTGATGACAAAACTTATTCGCGAATTTTAATAACACTTTTCTCTTTCTACAGTACTTCTCACGAATATATACGTATCTTAGCACGAAGTTTTGCCAACTCGCCAAGCTAGACGACCGCAACAGTTAATAATTGGGTCACCTACCACCTTCGTTGGTTACCTTACGTAAACCCCACTGTCACAACCAGTACAAGTACTATGTGCATATGTGTTGCAATAATAAACGTTGTAATGTAACGGTTTTCTATCCGCGTTAATATGCTGCACACGCGAAGGTCATCCTCGCGAAATATTGCCGATCGGAAGGAAGCTGCGTCTGCCGCTCGGAACGCAACATTGCTCGAGATTTCTCTCTCGAATAGCGTGTGAAAGTTGTTTTTCTTGCTGCAATGTTGACTTTAGTTTGCGTTCTCGAGCAGGTGTAGGATTTTACGCACTTGTAAAATAAGATTCTTGACTTAAAAAGAAAGGAGATGGAGATGCCAATATCTATGATGATTTAGTGTTAATAAACCGCTACAACATACTTTCATGTATAGGTACTTATTTCTTATTTTATCTATTTCAGCCAAAGGACAGTACAAGAAACGAAAGGATGGGACGTGTTCCGGGAGTTCCCGCCGAAGCAGGACAGTGGGTCCATGGAGACCCAGAAGTGTCTGGACTTCACGGTGCGGTTGCTAAAAGTGGCGGCGTATCTAGTCGTCTTCATCGCGGTCCTCGGCTCCGGAGTCGTTGCAAAGGGCACCACGCTCTTCATGACTTCACAGCTCAAGAAGGACAGGCGGATTGCATATTGTAATAGGAATTTAGGTACGTTGAGCCTCACTTTAGTACTTTTCGATTAAAGCCAATTATGCGACGGCCATCAAACGCCAATCTTTTAAGGAGGTCCGCACAGTAAACAAGATCCGGTGTGGCGCAGCCGCGCGCGTTCCAGATTCATTTTGGACTTAACAATCTAGTTGCCGTACAGACGTGGCTTGTTTGCCAATAATATTGGATTTATTTCATTCCAATCTACAAACATATACCGATTGCGAGAATTTTATGAACGACGAAACGCAATGGAAGTAATGTTTTCACACTGTTTTCGGCCATTTATTAAGTTATCCGAGGCCACACTTTCACGTCATTATTAATCTTTCGTAATCATTCTGATGTGGACCAATAACTTGGACCGGAGATTTTTAAAACTCTTTTTTTACCTTAACATTATGCTGAAAACTAATATAAACTTCTTACATATTTGCAGGTAGGGATAAACAATTTATAGTAAGTCTTCCAGACGAAGAGCGAGTGGCGTGGATGTGGGCTCTGTTAGCAGCATTTGCCATCCCAGAAATAGGAACACTCATACGTTCAGTGAGAATATGTTTCTTCAAAACTTCTAGGAGACCAACAAGCACGCAATTCGTTGTGGTAAGTTAGACTTTTAACTTATTGCTCTTCAATATTTATTTACCCTTAGGAAAAAAATGTGTGGACAAATTGTCGTAGTCATTATGCGAACATAGAAGCTACTATATAATTGGAACTAAAGGTTCCAATTATATAGTAGCTTTAGTGAAGAATTCTAAAAAAGTACAATTTTGTTTATTTTTCACTATCCGAAATCTACACTGAATTTTACTGTCCCACACATATTTCACCATATTATTACTTTGTTTTGGGCAGATAACGACTGCCTCATGGCAGTCGTTATCTGCCCAAAACAATTTGTACCTATGACGACTCTCACTCACGACTTTATGCATAAATACTAAATATTGCGTGTAAAAATGCGCGCTCTTTGGTTTATCAGAGAGCTAATATTTTTAATAGCCAAAGTTCAAGTTATTCTATACCGAGCCAAAAACTATTCGAAATTGGCTTGTAGAAATTATCCCATAATATTTATATGATGGTTTCAGATATTCATAGCAGAGTCGCTGCATACGATAGGAATGGCCCTCCTCTTCTTCTTGATTCTCCCAGAACTGGACGTAGTCAAAGGAGCCATGATTACTAACTGTTTGTGCATTATTCCTGCTATACTTGGCTTGCTTTCGCGAAACTCTCGAGACTCGAAGCGATTCGTGAAAGTGATCGTGGACATGGCAGCGATAGTTGCACAAGTCACCGGCTTCATAGTGTGGCCACTCTTGGAGAACAAGCCAGTCCTGTGGTTGATACCAGTTTCATCGTTATGTATATCTTTGGCATGGTGGGAGAACTACGTCACGCGATCGAGCCCCATAGGTAAGCAGATGACCATTCAAATAGAAAAATGCAATATTATTTACTTGATATTTCTGTTCATTGTAATTCTTTTCACAGGTATAGTCAAAAGTCTGGGCAGATTAAAGGACGAGTTAATTTTCACGCGCTATTACACGTACCGTTTCATATCTGTATGGAAAATTTTGTTGTTCCTCATGTGCATCCTCTTTTGCATATGGCTTGATGGCGATGAGCCTGCCATGTTTTTTCAATTGTTCAATAGCGGTTTTGGACCACACAGTATCGTCGTTGAAGAGGTTCGTTTAAGCAAAAAAATTGAAATAATAGTAAAATCTGGATTGAATTCCATATATTTATGTTCCCAATTTAATTTGCAGGTACAAATCCAACTAGGCGGAACCGTAATTCCTGACTTGGCCAACGTTACTCTTACTGGAGATTCAGTAGAAGTGGCAGCTGCATACAAATCCGCATTCTACGTGATGCTTATCCAAATATTTGCAGCTTACATCTGCTATATATTTGGCAAATTCGCTTGCAAGATCCTCATCCAAGGCTTCAGTTATGCGTTCCCTATCAATCTCGTCATCCCGTTGGTGGTCAATTTATTGATTGCTGCATGTGGTATTAGAAATGGTGATAATTGTTATTTCCATGGAACAGTGCCAGATTATCTTTACTTCGAAAGTCCACAGGGTAAGCTTTTGGCAATTTATTTCATACTTAATTGATCAAAATATATATTATGCCTCGAATGTTAGTATTTTGATTATTGCTTTCAGTGTTTACCCTAAGCGATTTCATATCACGTCAAATGGCTTGGATATGGCTACTCTGGCTGCTGTCACAAACATGGATCACTATACACATTTGGACCCCTAAAGCAGAACGTTTGGCCTCCACGGAGAAATTATTCGTAATGCCGATGTATAATGGTTTACTAATAGATCAGAGTATGGCTCTCAATAGAAAGAGGAACGACCAGAGAGATGTGAAGACTGAGGTAGGTGACAAATGTTGTAATGGAAAACTTAATTAAACATACCTCATTATCATGAGTTTATAGGAGGACGTGGAAATTTTCCAACTTAAGTTAACAAATGGTTCTTGTTATATTTCCAGGACCTCGCAGAAATAGAGAAAGAAAAAGGCGACGAATACTACGAAACTATATCGGTTCATACGGATAACACCGGTTCTTCTCCAAAGGCTATTAAATCATCAGATCAGATCACCAGGATTTACGCATGCGCTACTATGTGGCACGAAACTAAAGACGAGATGATGGAGTTCTTGAAGTCAATCCTTCGGCTGGATGAGGATCAGTGCGCTCGGCGAGTCGCGCAGAAGTATTTACGAGTGGTTGACCCTGATTACTACGAATTCGAAAGTAAGATTTTGTAGCTAGTTTAACACCACACTGAAGTTGACATTCTAGAGCCAAATTTTACACTGACATGGTATAAACGTAAAACTATTTTGTCTCTATTCCAGCGCACATTTTCTTAGACGACGCCTTCGAAATATCAGATCACAGTGACGATGATTCTCAAGTGAATCGATTCGTGAAACTCCTGGTTGATACTATCGACGAAGCAGCTTCTGAAGTACATCAGACGAACATACGAATTCGCCCACCGAAGAGACTGCCGGCACCTTATGGAGGACGCTTGACATGGGTGCTGCCAGGAAAGACGAAGATGATCTGTCACTTGAAAGATAAGGCGAAAATCCGTCACAGGAAACGTTGGTCTCAGGTAGATACTATCCAATACTAGTTGTAAGTAATTCAATCTACATAAAGTGAACGGATTGAATATAAAACACATAAGGTAATTATGATCTAGGATCATAACATCTCAATTTAATGTCTTGATAATTTCCCAGGTGATGTACATGTACTACCTCCTCGGTCACCGTCTAATGGAGCTGCCGATATCCGTGGATCGTAAAGAAGTCATGGCTGAGAACACCTATCTGCTGACTCTGGACGGAGACATTGATTTCCAACCTCACGCTGTGCGACTGCTTATCGATTTGATGAAGAAGAACAAGAATCTGGGAGCTGCTTGTGGCCGTATTCATCCTGTAGGCTCTGGTAAGAAATTATAACCCAAATCTCGGAATGTGTGGTTGGCAAAAAAAGTACTGCTATGCAAGTGTTATGCCTATTTAAATACCAAACAAAAAATTTTTTCATGATTCCAGGACCCATGGTGTGGTATCAAATGTTTGAGTACGCTATCGGTCATTGGCTGCAAAAGGCGACTGAGCACATGATTGGCTGCGTACTCTGTAGTCCTGGATGCTTCTCCCTCTTCAGAGGAAAGGCTCTGATGGACGACAACGTCATGAAGAAATACACTCTGCGGTCTGACGAAGCTCGGCATTACGTGCAGTACGATCAAGGTAAGAAAATGTCGAATGTAAAGAACATAGTGGAAGAATTTGTATTAGAATGAATTTATCTTATTGGAATTGTTTATGGTTATAGGCGAAGATCGTTGGTTATGTACGCTATTACTTCAACGTGGTTACCGAGTAGAATACTCAGCTGCGTCCGACGCCTACACGCACTGTCCCGAGGGTTTCAACGAGTTCTACAACCAACGTCGTCGCTGGGTGCCTTCCACCATCGCCAACATTATGGACTTGCTTGCCGACTGTAAACACACTATCAAAATTAACGACAACATTTCGAGTCCTTACATCGCTTACCAGGTTAGCTTCTTTTTTTGTCAAGTATGTAGTTAATCTTAGAGATAAAAAGCAAAAAAAAAGTTTTTCCAAATGTTTGATAAAGGAAAGGAGGTCCCAAATATTCAAGTCTTTCTCATTACAAAAAAATACATTTTTAAATACTATATTATAGATTTCGTCAACATATATGTATATTCAAAAATTAAAATAATAATATCCAAATTATTTTATTGCAAAGTTGTGTGTACTTGTTTCTTCAAGGTTTATAAAACGCGTTTTTTTACAGATGATGTTGATGGGTGGTACGATCTTGGGTCCCGGAACTATATTCCTTATGTTGGTGGGTGCCTTCGTGGCCGCTTTCCGAATCGACAACTGGACTTCCTTCGAATATAACTTGTATCCCATCATGATCTTCATGTTTGTCTGCTTTACGATGAAATCCGAAATTCAAGTGAGTAATTTCAGTACAAGAGAAAGAAATGGAACAATGATTGGCCTAGTATCACTTTTTTATGTTTAACTTTCTCTTTTCAGCTACTGGTGGCTCAGATACTCTCGACGGCATACGCCATGATAATGATGGCTGTGATCGTCGGTACCGCGCTCCAGTTGGGCGAGGACGGCATAGGATCTCCATCGGCTATCTTCTTGATATCGCTCTCAAGCTCGTTCTTCATAGCCGCTTGCTTGCATCCGCAGGAGTTCTGGTGTATCGTACCCGGCATCATTTATCTTTTGTCTATACCCTCTATGTACTTGCTTTTGATTTTGTATTCTATTATAAATCTGAACGTAGTATCTTGGGGTACTCGAGAAGTGCAAGTTAAGAAAACGAAGAAGGTTGGTATACTACTGCTTCATTTATCATTAATTTGTAAATAGAAAAAATGCTAACACTTTCCTCCCGTTTCAGGAAATCGAAGCAGAAAAGAAAGAAGCCGAAGAAGCGAAAAAATCAGCTAAACAGAAGTCACTTCTAGGTTTCCTTCAAGGAGTGAATAGTAATGAAGAAGAAGGCTCTATAGAATTCTCGTTCGCTGGCTTATTCAAATGTTTGTTATGTACGCATCCCAAAGGGAATGAAGAGAAAGTGCAGCTCTTGCACATTGCGTCTACTCTTGAGAAATTGGAAAAGAAACTGGAAACTGTTGAGAGGTCAGAAATATTTCCGGATAATTTATTTTTTATTCGTAATGTAGAGCTAAATGAACATGTCTCAATCTTAATTAATTGTTTTAGGGCTGTTGATCCACATGGCTTGAGTAGAGGACGTAAACTGTCGGTTGGACCGAGAGGTAGTACCAGTGGAGACCATGGGTTGGATGCTTTAGCCGAAGGTCCAGAAGAAGATCACGACTCCGATTCTGAAACTGATACCCTTTCCACTTCACCCAGGGTAAGAATTGCGACCATTTTGTTTGAGTTGCGAATGGAGGAAACCCAAAAAATAAAACCTCATTTTGTATTTTCAGGAAAAGAGAGATGATCTCATAAACCCATATTGGATAGAGGATCCCGAATTGAAAAAGGGTGAGGTAGACTTTTTGAGTCCCGCCGAATTATCTTTCTGGAAAGATCTCATTGACAAATATTTGTACCCCATTGATGCTAACAAGGAGGAACAGGTAAAGAAGAATAATTCAAGTCGCGGTATCAAGAAAACTAAACTCTGTTTATTCCTGACACCGGAATATCATTTCACTAGTTATACAATCATGGCTTAAATCTGCTTAACTTTTTTTAACGTATGAGTAATTCCATACGGTTTTCTAGTATAACATATTTTGTAGTATTTTTTTTAATAACGAAGAATTGAGCGATTCTTTAATTCACCAAAATAATGTTGTGTCTATGTGTTTTGTACTGGAACATGATGATGATTTAAGCTAAGCATACTTACCACACTGAAAGAAATGACAAGGCAGGCATGCAATTACTGAAAAAGTGCTATATTATTTATACTATGTGCATTTTAATACGCTTTTATTTCAGATATTTAATTTGATCTCACAATCATATTTCTTTCATAATGCCATACTAAATGTTCATGATGATAATCTTCCCCTAATTTTAGGCCCGTATCTCGAGGGATCTGAAAGAATTGAGAGATTCGTCTGTTTTTTCTTTCTTTATGGTCAATGCCCTCTTTGTATTGATTGTATTCTTGCTACAACTGAACAAGGACAACCTTCACTTTAAGTGGCCCTTCGGAGTTAAAACTAACATAACGTACGATGAGGTTACTCAAGAGGTAACGTGAGAGTCCACTACACAGCGATCAGCATTCAACGATGACTCGGGACTGCGCGCTGCGAGATTGGAAAGTACCTAGCCTTGGCCATGACCCCAGTCACCCTTGAAAGTTGATTCCAATTATTTAAACATATTTGTTTTATGAAATTTTACAGGCTCGCATTGCAGGAGACTTGATCGAACTTCGCAATAAGTCGGTTTTCGCATTTGTTATGTTCAATGCTTTATTCATATTGATAGTATTTTTATTACAACTGAACAAAGATCAACTCCACGTGATTTGGCCTTTGGGAATTAAGACAAATATAACGTACATCGAGGAAACAGGCGAGGTATAGCCAAATATTACCACTCAAGTGTGTCACTACACAATCCTAACGACCTTCTTCTAACCGGTCTGTCAGGGAGGGCACACCAGCATGGAGTCCCACGACACTGAAGACTTAACAACTCTGATGGTTTTACGTCTAATCAATATCCAAACCTGGTGTCCTTTTGTTGGTTTTATGGAAACTCCGTGTGTATCCGTAACAATACATGAAAATTCGACTACGGTGTTACGCTAATAAGTTGAATTTACATACTTTGGTGTTGAATTCCTAAATCCAGTACAGGATATCCATTCCCGTATAGCCTTTAAACTGGACATAAAGACCAATCCAGCAACTCCCTATTCCTCCAATCCAGTTCCGAAAACATCACCCGTAGCTTTAAAAAACAGATAAAAGCATTTCTTTTTCATTCGCCGTAGTCGGATCCGAACCCAAAATCCAAAACAATGGAGTTTTTAGATGTGATGACCATTCACTTTCCCAATATGTGCACACTTTCCAATCCAATTCACCGAGGAGTAATTTAATGTTTCTGTTCTGTCTATTAAGGTGGCGGAGTTTCTTTTAATAAACGCTAGTAACTCAGGGACTCTGGTTTCCTTTGTACATACGTAATTGTACACCTTAAAGGGTGAGGTGATTTGCTTAACACGTTTTATACTTAGTTCTCAGGATATTACGGGACATACACCTACGGCGAGATAAAATTTTGCATCGGACTGTTTGTGCAAACCTTGTGTTTCACTATTTCAATGTTCACGTGGATCGGAAGCATCCCAGAAATACATTTAAATGTTTCACATAACGTCAACACTTAAAAATAATGCACTTGTATATAACAAAACGAAAATTCTTCATGATTAATTATCACAAATACCTTTTTTCTTGTTTTAACGTTTCGTTGTCAGGGATGTGCTTTAAAAACGTATTGATGTTTTCTTTATTTGCCAAATATTTTGATATTTTCCTTAACTGAAACGTTATAATGTACCTAAAATCGGAGCAGCTTAAAAGCACATGTTTGGCTAGATATAATTTGTATTGATAACTAATTTATAATTTTTGAATTTAATCATATAATAGCGAAAGGACAAATCTAAAGCAACTTTAACATTTTCAGGTTTTAATTTCAAAAGAATATCTGCAACTGGAACCTATTGGTTTAGTTTTCGTATTCTTCTTCGCCTTGATTCTGGTGATACAGTTCTCCGCTATGTTGTTCCATCGATTTGGAACCCTCTCGCACATTTTAGCGTCTACAGAACTGAATTGGTTCTGTTCCAAGAAGGTAAAAAATTAATTTAAAATCACGAACCGTCTTAGTTGAATGCATGGAATTCTTGAAATGTTATGTATTTTTTTCTGTTTTCAGTCCGATGACTTATCTCAAGACGCTCTGCTAGATAAAAATGCAATAGCAATAGTGAAAGACTTGCAGAAGCTGAATGGTTTGGACGACGATTATGATAATGATTCGGGCTCGGGTCCGCATAACGTCGGCAGAAGAAAGACCATTCATAATTTGGAGAAGGCTAGACAGAAGAAGAGGAATATAGGCACACTGGATGTGGCCTTCAAGAAGAGATTCTTTAACATGAACGCGAATGACGGACCAGGTATAATTTGAACTAAGAATTCGTCTTCACCACTAATAATCACTGACGTTTGCAATAGCGTAGCTAGCATGGGTGACACCTGGGGCGGAAAATGTGGTGTCACCTACAAATGAACCCAAATAACTATAAGTGGCGCCTTTCGGTTTGGGTACGGCAGTCGCAAGCCATTTTTTGGAAGGGAGGTTCCATTTGTGCTGCAGGTTTTTATTTTCAGGAATGTTCTTACATCACACTTATAAACAAATCTGGAAAATTTGTGCATCTCGTCTCGGAATATTTTGTTTATAATTATCTAGACTCAAAGTTAATTGACGCAATTAAGCTCAAGAAACAAGTGAGAGTAAAACGTTTGAGCGAGCGAAGCGAGGTTGAAAATTTTTGAATTCCACCTCGGATAGTAACGTTATGGACTGATGTAAGAAAGCTCATTAATTGAGAGAGGGCAGAACACAAGAGCGAGCTCGAAAATTTTTGCATCCCATCTCGGATAGGTTTTATTTCTTTTGATTATTCATACTTAAATAGATTTTGGAGTTATGGACTGATGCATGAAAGCTCATTATTTGAGGAAGGGCAGAACACAAGAGCGAGCGAAGCGAGGTCGTAAATTTTTGTATCCCACGTTGGATTGTTTTTATTTTCTTTTGATCATTCATACTTATATAGTAGTAACTTTAATGGACTGATGCAAGAAAGCTTATTAACTGAGAGAGAGCAGATGACAAGTGCGAGCGAAGCGAGCTCAAAAAATCGTGCAACCCGCAAAGGTTTTTTTACATACACAAAGTCATTTTGTTGAGTTATACAGAAAAACACGAGAATAAAGAAAGTGCAGAATGTAAGAGCGAGCGAAGCGAGTCCGAATTTTTTTACACCCCACCTCGTACGAGTTTCAATGCGTAACCCGTTAACGGGTGACACCCGACCGTAACAAAAAGTTGAACGAACGGTCGAGTTTCATCCTCTAAATGCGAAAACCTCAGGAACAAAACTATTGCACCTCATCTTGGAAGGGTTTAACTGTCTTTTGATCATTCATAATTAAAGAGACGTCTTTTGTTTATTTATATAGAAAAGCTCATGAAGTTAGAGAGTGCAGCATGCAAGAGTGAGCGAGCGAAGAGAGCTATAAATTTTTTCACCTCACTCCCGACAGTATTCGTTGCGTTAAACTTTTAGGACACACAGTGGCAAAAACTAGTCATTGAACGGTCGGGTGTCACCCCTAAACGGGTGTCACACACGGTGCGGACCGCCCCCCCTTGCTACGCTACTGGACGTTTGTACAAATACATCAACAACAAACAATTTTATGAATTGTTTTACAGGTACACCAGTACTTAACCGCAAGATGACTTTGCGTCGAGAAACATTGAAGGCCTTGGAGACTAGAAGAAACTCCGTGATGGCGGAGAGAAGGAAATCACAGATGCAGACACTGGGTGCCAATAATGAATATGGAGTGACTGGAATGGTAACATTATAAAACATCTTACAATGCTGTTTACATTTGTTGTAAATTAAGTTAATACTGCTTCTAACTTCGGAAGTTCAAGTGCCGTTTGAATATCAGAAGAGCGATAAAAGCTAAAGATTTTAATTTAACTAGACCTAATATTTGAACCACTATGTTTACAGCTCAATAATAACCTGGGTGTCGTGCCTCGGCACAGAACATCGAATGCCAACATATCAGTGAAAGACGTCTTTGGCGAACCGAACGGAGGTCAAGTCAACCGAGGCTACGAGACCACACTGGGCGACGAAGACGACAACAACTCAATGAGATTACAGCCTAGACAAAATCAAGTTTCCTTCCAGGGTAGATTTTAATCGACAGTTGCCAAACTAAAAAAAGTGCTTAGGTTAAACAAATGTAGATATTAGAAATATAGACTGTAGTATTTTTACAATGAAAAACTCAGCAAATGTTTGTGTGAGTAATGTATGCTTGTGATATATACTTTTTTTTAAGGTTTGTGACGGCAGAAAGTGCGGTCATTAAATACCAACATTGGACAATTTACAGCTTTATTGTAAGATAAAACATACGAATTTACACTGCCACTTAACTTTACATTTATTGATCTTTTTATACCTATTAAAATAATATCTTTGTATTAAAGATTTTTATTTTAGTTCTTATGAATATAGACTTCGAATTAGTGTTGTATGTAATAAATGAGATTAAATTAATTTTGTATTTATGTTTTTTTACCTGGTTTTAAATTTTCAAGTTACCAAAGGTCTTACAAATATTAATTTATTTAGGAGGTAATGTGCTAATCTCTCAACATACATATAAACAATAGATACAACAATAAGTAAAGACATAAATTATAGGACTTACTTAATTTTCTAAGAAAGAAACAAATTCAGTGAGTTTGAACAGTTGATCTTCACTAGAAGTGTGCAGTGGTGCGGGCTGGGTAGGTGGCGACGGGCTCACAGTAACACCGTCTTCATTCAGCGCCCACTTGCGGTCTCGGCAGACGTGCAGCACTGCGTCCTTGCTCAAGCCAGTCATTGACACTACAGTGTCTAGTGATATTGAGCTGTATGAACGACCCACCAGGTTGAATGTGCGCTCCCTTACTTTATCTGGAAAGGATAACAAAAAAAAACATATATGAAAATGAGAGAAAGAAAATTAGAGCCCTTTATTTAATTACTTATTAATTGATAGGGTCGTTTGACCACTTTCACGCCTGAGGGGCAATTTCCGTATTTTTAAAGGAATATGCAATAACATTGCAGCCCCAATCAATCAAAAACACCACCCTACATTTGATATCTCAAGTATTTGGAGGACGTCCAGACAGTTTTCAAAAAGGGGACTCTTTTTGGTCCGGGGAATCTAGATTGATTGAAAGGTAAAAAGTAGCAATTTAACCCGTCAGTCCCTGGCCACCCCATGACAAAGAAACTTTCATCGAACTAGGTAGATATGAGTGTTTAAATAGAAATTTCTAATCTGATCTGAGCTGGGGTGCTAAGTTAGTTATATAGTTGATACTTAACAGAGTTAGGTCACAGGAAGCATACCCGATTGCCCAGTAAGTCAATTTATTAACATACTAAAATACAAATGACTGTAAAATATTACTAGCATCATCATGGTCGTCTGTCAACTGTCAACACGCGAAGGCGCGCTGTTGGAGAATAAAGTGACTTTCGTATGTTAGACCGTTAGTTTACGCCTAAAATCATTGTGAAAGTGAACTTATAACTGAAACCTGTGAACAATGTTTGTAGCTTAAAATAATAAGTGATTTAAACAAAAAACAGTGATTGAAAAACAAAAGTGACAATCAAGTTTACATAGTTTTTCCAATACAATGTTTAATTTTTCGGCGTCAACCTTTTAACTATGTCAGAATGTCATCTGACATTTGGATAAGTGTTGCCACTGTAGGAAATTAATTACCACCATGAATTCCAAAAATGTTATCGATTTGACTAGAGCGGGAAATCATGCTCAAGGTCAAAATAACGATTCTGATGAAAATCAAAAGAATATAACCTCGCCTAAGAAACTTGTTCAACAAGTCTTCCATCCAAGCCCTTTTAATAGGCAACGATCCAGTTCACTAAGTGAAACTTCATCCAAGCAGTCGGGTTCATCCAACAACCCCATCCTACTCACCTGCGAAAAAGACCCAGATGAAGTCACAGCACTAAAGCCAGCCGCACAGGCATCTACAGATGCAACTCAACCTCCACCATGGCAACGAGTTCCTACATCTAAGAAAAGAAAAATATGCGACAACTCGCCTCCGCCAGTTGAGTCAGAAAACCAATTCTCAAACCTACCGGTTGACCTAACAGAGGACACACACACTGAGCCTAAACCACCAAATAAACCCCCTCCTATTGTTCTGTATGGGATTGAGGATCTGAACGAGCTCAACAAACTCATTGAATCTGTAATTGGCCCGGAAGAGTTTTGGTAAAAAATAATTAATAAAAATCTCCTACGCATTATGATTAGCTCTACCGATGAATACAAGCAAGTTATTGATCTGATCCGTCAGAAGGGATTAATCGGACACACCTTCTCCCGTAAATATACGAAATGCTACCGAATAGTAATAAAAGACCTCCATCATACTACTCCACATGGTGCCATTAAACAGGAGTTGGAAAAATCGGGAAACAAGGTCAGAGGGGAAATCATCAACCACCACTATGGAACAAACAAAACACCTACCTCCACATTTTTTGGTAATTTAGAACCTAGCCCAATTAACAAACTAGTTAAAAGTATCGAATATATCCATCACCAACGCATCAAAATTGAAGACCCACGCAAAACTAAGGCAGTTGTACAATGTCAAAGATGCCAACAATATGGCCACTGCAAAAACAACTGCATGAGGCCATACAGATGTGTCAAATGTGGGGAGGGCCACAAAACTTCTGAATGCCCCAAAAAAGATAGAAACACACCCGCCAAATGCGCTCTTTGCTCCTGCGACCATCCTGCCAATTACAAAGGTTGTAAAGTTTACAAAGCGTTTGCGTCTATGTTTCCAAACGCTTACAACCCTAATCTCTTCAAAGTTAGAGTGAACAGGCTCCTTTTGGGTAAGCTCGCTCCATCGTAGACTTTGTCTCTGTCATCTCTGACCAAGACTAGAGTCAAGAGCAAACACATCACAAAAAAAATACTGTCTAGAAAAATGAAACCAAGAAATATTGCAACCGGCAATCCAAACTTTCCTACTGAAGTAATCTGCACCAATATAACCTCAGAAAGTTCCGCCCTACCCCAGCCAAACTCCTATCGCAGATCGGACCAAACATACTCAGATATTGTTGCTGAACGCCCCAAGGTTCCTCCACGAGACAATGCCATTACATCTAGCCACATAGAAAACCCTCAACAAAACGCAACAGCCATGGAATAACTCTTATTTAAACTACAGTCATCACTAAACTAACACCATAAATGACTCCCAATATCCAAGAGTTGGAGACTTTAATAAAAGCCAACAAACTAGACGAAGTATTAATTTCAGAGTCGCACGGGACGTCCAGAAGCACGTTCCGTATCAAAGGATTATAACATTTACCACTGTCCCCATCCTGATGGTAGTGCGCATGCTGGCTCAGCGCTGGCCATCAGAACGAACCTGACACATTCACTAATAGAATCATATTCTACAGTACATATACAAGCTACTTCAGTTAGATTAGAGGACCGAGCAGGCCCAATTATTCTATCCTCAATTTACTGCCCACCAAGACACAAAATAACTGCAGACATGTTCAAAACCTACTTCAATACTCTTGGCCATAGGTATATTGCAGGAGGTGACTGGAATGCCAAACATACATTTTGGGGATCCCGCTGTACCAGCACTCGTGGACGCGATTTGAAACGTTGTGTCGATGATAACCGCTTAAAACCGATATCTGCAGGTGAGCCTACCTACTGGCCTAGCGACCCAAGGAAACTGCCGGATCTCTTGGATTTCTTCATCATAAGGGTATAGATAGCTTACACACTACTATCGAATCAAGTCTAGACGGGTCATCAGAACACACACCGGTGATTCTCACAATTAGCACTAGTGAGCTTACTCGGGAAATAACTGAGTCTCTGGCGAATCGTCATACTGACTGGGACGGCTTCAAGACCTACCTCAATGAAAACTTTACCGCAACTATTCCACTGAAGAACCAAAATGATGTAGATAACGCCTGCAGATATCTCACTAACGCCATTCAAGTGGCTGCCTGGATCAACACATCCTCCCGGCTCAAACGTTACACCAACCACTCTCATCCACCAGACATAACGCAAAAAATCTTAGAAAAGCGCATACTTAGAAGAATATGGCATCAATCCCGTCATCTCGTCTTTTTGGGGTGGTTTGGGATCTACCTCCTCGCGGTCCACCCCGGGCAACGGCACCACAGGCTTGCCTGTGGTACGGCAGAACGATCCCACTTAAAGCGGTGGTAGGCTCCGCAAGGAGCCGCCTGGCTTGCTACCGCCATCCCGCCGAAATCCGGCGCCAAGCAGCTTGCTGTGTTCCGTCGGTGTGCGGGAGTGCCAGTGCCTTTAGGGGAGAAGGAGACTGTCAGTGGCTCTGCTCAGAACCGGTCTTGGTCGCTGGGCTGGGCTTACCGGGTAACTCATTTTGGAGGGTAGCGGGATCCGAAGCACGGTGCCAGCCGTTGGCCGACCGCAGTTAGTAGGGGGCCCAAGTAGCACGCCAGCCACGTGTGAAAGGCTGCCCCGCCAACTAGCGAAAAATCCCGGTATGCTCCACCGTGCCAGCTGGCGACTGGATGGGAGGACCCCGTGGCCATATCCGGGGGGGTTCGGGCGTCCCCACAGTCTCCAAATGAGTTCCCCACAGGTCAGTTTAGCTCTAGTGTTCCACTTGGTTCACTGAGCAGCGCCTCGACAGTTCAACTTTTCTCCCCATCTACTCTCATGATGACCAAAGCAAAGAAGAAAAATATGGTAAAACAACGGCTGCACTTCCTCCCACTAAAAGTGCATCTCACTAATGTTAGGGGGTTGCACTCCAATCTCGATCCGGTCCATCACCATCTTGAGACCGAGAAGCCGCACCTGTTTTTCCTAACGGAGACGAAAATAACAACCCCGTCGGACGTGGCGTACCTCAACTACCCGGGCTACTCTCTGGAACACAAGTTCAAGAAGCAGGCTGGGGTCTGTGTGTACGTCCGCGATGACATTTGTTGTCGTCGTCTCCGTTGCTTTGAGAAATCGGGTTTTTCTGCCATATGGCTACTTGTGGACACAGGCGTGGAGAAAATTATCTACATCGGCGTATACCGATCGCACAGCGGTGACCAGGAGACTACAGCGATGTTTAATTCCCTCGTGGAGTCGACCGACGTAGCCCAGCAACGGTACCCAACAGCGAAGCTCATTTTTCTAGGGGACTTTATCGCCCAACATAAAGAGTGGTTGTTCCCGTACCTGAAAACTGACCATGCCGGGTTGGAGGCGCGTAAGTTTGCTTTAACGCTTGATCTAACCCAGCTGGTGAATGTGGCAACGCGGGAACCGGATGTTGACGCCCATACTCCCAATTATTTGGACCTTCTGCTGACAACTGATCCGGGCAGTCTTTCAGTATCGGTCTCAGCTCCGCTTGGAACGTCTGACCACTGCCTGGTGAAATCTGTGTTGACCTGCTCTCCTCCAGATAAGAGTCCTAGAGGCATGAGACGAGTATGTGGTCGATTTTGACAAGTTTGGTAATCTACTAATATAAAAGCGTCATTATTACTTTCCAATGGTCAACCACTGACACTCCATTGAAAGAAATGGCATAGAATGGTAATCTCGTACATAATGACAAATTAATAAATAATATTTAAAAACATAATTCTGTAGGTGAAAGCTAAAGGACCTTAAGTCACATTTTATAAATTATTCAGTAGGGCTCATTAAAGATGTCTATACCCAAAATTAGATATTTAAGTCGACCGTGTATAAAAAGTAAATAGTGTATCGTTGTAGAATAAAAAGTATGATTATAAAGTTTTATTAAGCTATTATATTGTGATATTTTTTTGACAAATATTGTTCACTAAGGCTGTATTAACGGACTTAAGGTTCTTTAACTCTGAAGTTTTATTAAATATCTTATAGTATTACGGTAGTTACGTCTCTCCTGTATCAATAATGTACAGTAAATTTAATTATTTTATAACTTAGGTATGACACAAAATCATTAAAACATACGCTTATAAGTTTTAATGACCTGAGAAATGAAATAACTTCATAAATTTTAATATCATTTATTGAATGAAACCTTTTAATTTTAACAAATCACCTGAATAAACTTTGAACTTCAAAATCTTTAATAAAAAATCAAAGAAATTATACAAAAAACAAATATTCTGGTAAGTCACATACTGTGCCATCGTGGGCTAAGGTAGGTATTATAAAAATTATGAAAAATGGGTGGAATCCACTGCAGAGTTTATTTTATTCAGTGCCTTACTCTGAAATAGTATGGATGAAAATTGAAAAAGAAAAGTATGGCATAATGAGTTATAAAACCTCCTTTAATCAACAAGAATACGAAAAGGTGTCCTTAAGAGGAAATTCTTGCGGCGAGACTTTGTATGTAAAAAGTCATAATTCGAGGCTTGGCTCTCGACAGTTTTCTCCTCCAATATTGGACCGATATAAGAGATATTTCACAAACTGAATAAAAAAGATGTACACTGTGTCTCTATGTTTTTCTTTTTTGATTAATAGTTGCCATATTTGTACACTAGGGTTCTGTTGACAGCGATTTATCGGACAATTTTGAGCATTTTGTGAGAGTTCTAGTACTTATACGGTTAATAAATTATCAAAAAGGAAAACATAGGGACACAGTATATATCCTTCTTATTCAGTTTGTGAAATACTTCTTAATTCGGTCCAATATTGGAGGAGAAAACTGTCGAGAGCCAAACCTCGAATTATGACTTTTTACATACAAAGTCTCGCCACTAGCATTTCCTCTTAAGGACACCTTTTCGTATTCTTGTTGATTAAAGGAGGTTTTATAACTGCCATACTTTTCTTTTAAAATTTTCATCCATACTATTTCAGAGTAAGGCACTGAATGGCCCATTTCCCCTTTTTTTTCGGTGGATAAATGGCGCTGTAGAACCTTCTTGGATGCTCAAAATGTTTTTAAAATCTTCAGTTGCCATATCAATGACTTCAATTTGTGACTTATCGGAGGAACAGGACCGTATGAATTGCTGCCAGTCCCATGGGGTTGTTATGGAAAATTGGGGTTGTCCTTGTTTTTTCGTTCAATAATAGAATGTACACCATCTACCTCCATATGAGTATGACCTTTCATAAGGTATTTGTGGTTAATACATTGTAAGTTTGGTATTTTAGCTAATAACCACAAGTAACACATGACATTTCTCTTGTCGGCGTGTTGACAACGTTCTTCTCAAACCACTTGATTAAACCCGAAGATAATTCGTTTCCTCCTCGCCCTAATATGTATTCGTCCCACATAATGCATGTACTTTTGTTTGCGTAAATAGAAACTAAGGCTGTTCGTTAGTAGAGGAGTGGGTAAACATTTCTATAAGTCGACAGTGATCATCTTACAATCAGAATTTATTCCACATTGAAGTTTATCTAAAGCTTTTAAATTATATCGAGTCTTTGCTGCACGTGTTCTTCATATTTTGCCTCTAAAGTTTCCTTTTCAGTACCTTGAGAACTACGTATTTGAACGACAAAACGATCACAATCATCACACGTGTCAGTCTCTGGTGGCTTAAACCCTAAATTAAAATGAGTGTTGAAAATCTTTCTGTACGTCCAAATTTTAGCAATCAACTTATTATCTACATTATTCTTTCTGCACTCTTCTAAGTATAACTTATACATTAATTTTATATTAATGTATAAGTTATACTGAGAAGAGTGCAGAGTGAAGAGTGCTCCTAAATACTCACGTGCTGTCTTTTCTCTGCTAAAGTGGCTTTCATATTTAGGAAATGATTCTATGTGCTTTTAATTCCGTCAATGACTTCGTTTGCCATCTTATTGGGTGGCTCTTTCTTTCCTCTTCTATCTTCTTCTACAATACCATAGTTATTAGATTTTTTATAGAATTTCTGACCACCGTTTCTGATATCCCTAAAATTCCCAGGAAAAAGGTTTTGCAAACAATAATTTCGTTATTATTAACAGTAAATCTGTATTCTAAAGTATGGTTTCTAAGTTTTGTACTTTCTTCATTACGTACTCTACGTCTTTCAATAGGTTTCTGTCGAACACATGCCAAGATGAATTTTCGTTTCATGTCCCAGGTTTTCAATTCATTGCAATAATTTTCAAATATAGCTTTGCGTTTAGTATCATCTATTTTGCCACCGCAAGTTTTCTTACATAAACATGAACTCTTCATAGTCTTAGCAGATATGAGCTTTCCTTTATGTGTTACATGTGATTTGCCACAAACTATTTACAATTACTAAACGGGAGAGAGTGCATGTCCAACCGCGCCCTCCCCCTGCAGCAGGTCATCGGGGGTCGTAGGTACGATTGCACCCGCGCAAATGCAACTCGCGCGTAGTGGTAAAGAACCGTAAGTCCCACATACTGTCGTTTAACATTTTATCTAGATTTATCGTTTAAAATAGTGAACAATATTATGTGATCATACGATCGTTCACTTTTTCATGCTTAGGGACTTAATGTTATTTATAATTTTACATCCACGAAATTAGTGGCTGTAGGACTTAATGTCTTTTACCATTTGATCAATACGGGTATACTGAATTAGAATCAAGTAAAATACAAAAATGACAAAAAATGGACTTAAGGTCCTTTAGCTTTCACCTACTATAAAAGAAATCTGGCATAACTTGTCAAAATCGACCATATGGCGATATGAGTCAGCAGACTGGGATGAGATGCGGCACTTTTTTGCGTCTTATCCATGGCGGCAAGTGTGCTTCCCCTCGGGTGACCCCTCGTGCTGTGCTGACGTGATTGCGAACGTGATTCGGCAGGGGATGGAATATTCCGCTCGGTCACAAATCCCGGCCTTGGTATAATGCAGAATGCGCCCAAGCTGAGGCCCGTAAAAAGTCTGCTTACCAAGCATGGATCAAGGCCCGCGACCGAAAGCTTAAAGCACGTAGGGTTCGCGCGAGGAAAAGAGCCTTTAATTCTGCCGCTAAGTTCTGCAAGCGGGTTTTACGTAGGCACGTTTTGACCATGTCGGACGTATCGGAGCCAAACTAGCATTGCACCCTCCGGGTAGTAAGCAGTTTTGGTCCCTGTCGAAAGCGGTTGAAACGAATTTCTGTCGACCCACTTTGCCTCCAATGTTGAAACCTGATGGCTCGCTGGCTCACTCTGCAAGTGAGAAAGCAAATTTATTTGCAACTCTCTTTGCAAGCAATTCGCGTCTGGACGCTGGCTCCAAGCAACCACCAACTTTACCTCGTTGTGACTCTTCGATGCCGGAGATCGCAGTTCATATTAAAGAGGTCTGAAGAGTATTGTGCAGTCTAGACGTGAATAAGGCCAGTGGACCTGACGGCATTCCAGCGAGAGTGTTGAGGCAATGTGCACCTGAACTGTCTCCTGTGTTGACTCGCCTGTACCGCCTCTCTCTTGAAAAAAGAACGGTGCCGAAATCATGGAAGCTTGCGAATGTGCAACCGGTGCCCAAAAAGGGTGACCGTGCTGACCCTGCACATTACCGTCCAATCGCCATTACCTCCATCCTATGCAAGGTTATGGAAAGGGTTCTGAACAGTAAGCTGCTGACCTACCTTGAAGACAATGATCTCCTCAGTGACCGTCAATATGGTTTTCGCCGGGGACGGTCAACTGGCGATCTTCTTGTGTATGCCACGCACTGCTGGGGCGAGGCCATCGAGAGACACGGCGAAGCACTTGCTGTGTCGCTTGATATCTCGAAGGCCTTTGACAGGGTCTGGCACGCAGGTCTACTCAGCAAGCTTCCTGCTTATGGCATCCCAGCTGGTTTTTGTAGCTGGATATCAGACTTCCTGAGTGAACGGTCGATCCGAGTAGTCGTTGACGGCTGCTCCTCTGACCTTATGGCTATTGAAGCCGGAGTTCCTCAGGGGTCTGTTCTCTCTGCAACTCTTTTCCTGCTTCACATCAATGACCTACTTCAGCCTGGTCTTGTTGGGTACGCAGATGACAGTACGGTTTCAGAGATACTTGTCCAGCGCAACAACCGGCGGGTATGAAGTTCGTTCCTTGAGAGAGGCTATGGTAGAGCGGACAAATTTGACCTTAAGCCTTGTCTCTCAGTGGGGTGACGACAATCTGATCACTTTTAACGCCACCAAAACTCAGGCGTGTCTTTTTACTGCAAAAAGTAGTCGTTTTGACCAAACTCCTACTTTTCGGGGTGCATCTGTTCCTGTGACTGATCGACTAGAGCTCATGGAGTTGACATCCAGTCTCAACTTCGGCGCCACCATCGAGTACAAAGCCCAAACCGCGGCCAAAAAGCTGGGCATCCTAAATAGGGTGAAGCGATACTTTAGGCCTGGACAGCTTTTAACCCTGTTCAAAGCACAAGTCCGATCCTGCATGGAGTATTGTAGCCACCTTTGGGATGGCTCAGCTAAGTATCAGCTTGCCGCGCTTGACTCGGTGGAACGCAGAGCTAAGAGACTCATCGGTGACGTAAGACTGGTGGATGCCAAGCTACATAGCTTGGCTCATCGCCGTAAGGTTGCCTGCTTGTCGGTCTTCTACAGATTGTACTTCGGTGAGTGTGCCCAAGAACTCCACGACCTCATCCCACCGGCCCCCTTCTAACATCGGACATCCAGACGCACTGCATCTTACCACCCCTACCTTGTTGCTATTCCACCAATTCGCACTAAGCGCTTCCAAACGTCTTTTATAATGCGCACAGCAAAGGAGTGGAACTCTCTGCCAGCGTCTGTGTTTCCAAACGCTTACAACCCTAATCTTTTCAAAGTAAGAGTGCTCAGGCTCCTTCTGGGTAAGCTCGCTCCATCGTAGACTTTGTTTCTGTCATCTCTGACCTAGACTAGAGTCAAGAGCAAACCCATCACAAAAAACAAAAATCCTCTTGATAAACTCAGTTACAACAAGGTAGCAAAGGAGCTAAAGGCTATAATCGAAGAGTCTACTAACACAACGTTGACAGCTAACCTACAGATGATGTCCCCTTCGGGAGTTGGCGGGAACTCGCTCTGGAAGGCCACTAAAAACTTAGATAAGCCTCAACAATCCTATCCTCCAATCAGATCAGGGGGTTCCTGGGCTAGAACTGACTTGGAAATGGCGGAGGTATTCGCAACGCATCTGTCCTCCGTATTTAAACCCAACGTAAGTGTTGCTGATGAGCATGAAATTGACGCAATATTGGAACAAGATTTGCAGATGTGTATGCCTATCATACCCACAACACCCAAAGAAATAGCGAAGGAAATCAGAATGCTAAACTCCAGAAAAGCCCCGGGATTCGACCTGATCACGCCTTGCATACTTAAAAATCTTCCCAGAAAATGCGTTTCTTTCCTAGCCAGTTTGTTCAACGCAATTTTTCGAACATCTCACTTTCCTGATCTGTGGAAAATCTCCGAAGTTGTAATGATCCATAAATTAGGTAAACCTGAACATGAGGCCTCATCTTATCGGCCGATAAGCTTAACGCCTGTAATCTCCAAACTGTGGGAGAGGATATTCCTCAACCGTCTAAAACCGTGCATGGATGCCAATGATGTTGTTTCGTCTCACCAGTTTTGCTTTCGGAAATCTCACTCAACAATTGAACAGGTTCACCGAGTTTACCAAACAGGAAAACAGGCTTTCGAACGTAAAAAGTTCTACTCAGCGGCATTCCTTGATGTTCAGCAAGCCTTTGACCGTGGCTGGCACAAAGGACTGCTGACTAAAGTGACGGAAAAACTTCCACACTCAATGTTCCTGCTCATCCAGTCGTATTTATCCGACCGTTGCTTCCAAGTGAAACAAGGCGAAGCAAGATCAAGATTGATTGAAGCGAAAGCTGGTGTAGCACAGGGCCCAGTGTTGTATAATATCTTTACATCAGATCTACCCACATTGGATGGCATAACAATAGCAACATATGCTGACGATATAGCCTATGTATCAGTTGATGACAACTTAGAAATGGCCAGCAAAAGACTCCAAAAACAACTAGACGAAACTCATAAATGGCTCTGTAAGTGGCGAATTCGTGCCAGTGCTTCCAAGTCTAACCATATCACCTTCACGCTCAGGCACGGAAACACACCACCTGTTAGACTTGGTCATAACACCCTACCACACAGAGATTGTGTATCTTGGCTTCCACTTGGATAGGCACCTAACATGTAAGCATCACATTAAATATAAGAGGGACGAGATAAACTGCAAGTTCCGCAACCAGTATTGGCTCATGGGAAGAAACTCAGTGCTCTCTGTAGACAACAAACTCCTCATCTACAACTCGGTCCTCAAGCCCATATGGACATACGGGAATCAATTGTGGGGCATTGCCAGCAAATCCAACATACTCTGCCTGCAAAGAGTTCAAAATGGTATCCTAAGAACAATAGCTAACGCACCTTGGTTTGCTAGGAATGACGAAATTCACGACTAGGATTGACAAATGCCAACAGTAAACTTTGAAATCGAGATATACAAAAGACAACACAAAGCACGAATTAAGTGATCGACACTTGAATAGTTTAAAAAAAGCTTTATTTAGATGAACAGCGTTACAGTAATTAAGATAGTAATGATTATTCTAATAATGAGGCATGTATTTATATTTAATTATTGCTAAGTTAACAATATTCTTATAGACTACTTATTTGCTACTTTGAGTGGAGGGGGATTTGCTGATAAAGCGAATAGAGTTGGGGTCACCACACTTAACTCACGCCTAGCCTCGCATCCAAACTCACTAGTTAATGTACTGTTAAACCCGACAGCGGTGGTAAAAAGGCTGAAGAGGAACCACCTTCTATAAGTGGGAGGCCCAGCACTGGCTGCTCCACCGCAATGCCATTTGTCATGGAATGAATTCGCTTATCGTCCGAGGACCGAATGCAAATGGAATTATATGGAAAAAACAAATATTCCTAGCTTGGCACAAATACAAATGGTAAGGAGCTTGATGTCAATAATCAAGTTAACTATGTAAAATGGACAAAAATTACTGTGTCTTACCTTCCAATGCTCGGATGATCAAGATAACTATGTAAAATGGACAAAAGACTGTGTGAAAGGGAGCTACGAGATGGCGTTTTAAAAACAATACCACTACATGGTAACCAACACGCATACAGCTCGGGAAGTCGACAGATTCCGCTCTTCATCTGGTAGTAAGCCAGATTGAAGAAGCGATTCATCAGAAAGGGTCCTGCCTGGGCACTTTCATAGACATCGAAGGAGCCTTCGACAAGACAAACTTTTCCAGCATTAGTGCCGCCCTCTCCAAACACGGTGTAGAACAGGTACTAATTGACTGGATTACTAATATGTTAAGCAAACGGGTGGTTCGCCTTAAGGAAGAGCAGCAGTTGGCCCTGATAGCCAGAGGCTGCCCGCAGGGAGGTGTGCTCTCCCCTCTTCTGTGGAATATAGTGATTAACGACCTTATCACCAAGCTCAATGCACATCGTTACTACACAATAGGTTATGCAGACGACCTCGCAATCCTCGTGCCAGGGAAGGTGACTGGAACGATCTGCAACCTCACATCGTGGAGAGATGGTGCGAAGAATATGATCTGTCAGTAAACCCCACGAAAACTGAATTAGTCATGTTCACTCAAAAACGAGCACTAGGTCACTACCGGCTACCTAAGCTCTTCAACACAGAGCTCCAGCTTTCTAACGAGGTAAAGTATCTAGGCGTCCCCCTAGACAGTAAGTTAAACTGGAGCAATCACCTAGACTTCAAACTAAACAGGGCCTGCATTACCTTCTGGCAGTGCAAGAAAATGATAGGGAAGAAGTGGGGCCTATCTCCCAAAATAATACTATGGCTGTACAGCGCAGTAATTCGGCCCATATTAACCTACGGGGCCGTGGTGTGGTGGCCACGCACAAAGCTAGCTACAGCCGTAAACAAGTTACAACACATGCAAAGGCTAGCCTGCATGGCGACGAAGGGCTGCATGAGGACTACTCCAACTGCGGCACTGGAAGCCATGGTGGGACTCCCTCCGCTACACTTGTTTATACAACAGGAAGCGACGATGGCAGCAGTACGCCTTAAAACACTGAATCTCTGGGGTAAGAGAGAAACACGGCACACCGCTTTGCTCGAGGAGCTCAATAATGAACTCCCAATAACAAAAGCAACCAATGACCGGGTACCCAAGCAATTTATCTTCGATAAAAAATACAAAATCCAATTGCATGAGGATCATCGTTGCGAGGGGCTGTGCCCCGCAGAGCTGCGGATCTTCACCGATGGATCAAAAACAGGTAGAGGTACTGGTGCGGTAATCTTCTCAGAGGATCTCAACATCCACATAGCCACACCATTGGGGGTCCACAACACAGTGTTCCAAGCTGAATGCATGGGCATTTCTCTGGTGGCATCAGCCATCCTAACCAGGGAAGTTAAGGACCACTCAATACGCATACTCTCGGACAGCATGGCTGTCCTGCAAGCTCTGAACAGCCACACGGTCAACTCTGGGCTGATTCTCGAGTGTCACCAACGTCTTAATCAGGTTGGTAGACATAATAAGTAACCATTCAATGGATCAAGGGAGTCCCGAGACAACGATGCAGCGGATGAACTCGCCAGAAGGGGTTCGAGTATGGCAGCGATGGGACCCGAACCCATCGTGCCTCTGCCTTTCGGGTACATACGCAATCTGGTAAGGAAACGCACCGGAGAAAAACATCACAAGCTATGGGTTGACCATGGTGAGTGTAGGCAGGCCAAAGAGGCACTTCCCTCTATAGATGGCCGATTCACTAAACAAGCCCTAAGACTGACTAAACAACAGTTGCGTACAGTCACAGCCGTAACAACTGGCCACGGGTCTTTTAATAAACACCTCTATGGTATAGGAGTCACTGACAGCCCGCTATGCAGAGCCTGCATGGAGGAGAATGAGACAGCAGCACACCTGCTTCTAAGCTGCCCGGTAGTCGCGGATTACAGGGCCAAGTACTTCGGTAACCCAGGTACCCTCAGTGAGATAGTTGGAAACACCAAGGCGTTGCTGGCCTTCCTTGGGGAGCTGGGGTGGATCGAATGACACATTTGTCCCACCTGCACGCAAAATACGCGCTTAGTCGTGGAGTTGCGGAAACCAGCCCGATTTACATACATACAAAATGGACAAAAATTACTGTCTTACCTTCCAATGCTCGGATGATGTTAGCAACAGGTTCTGTCCAATTGAATGCGGCTAACGCATGGTAAGTTCCAGGGAGGTCCTTCTTCCACAACTTCTGGCCTACAGCCCAAATAGCAGCTATTTCTGGATGACTACTCGTTATGTTTTGAGGGATTCTCTTCCATAAGAACTTTGCATTACACCTGCAAATTCAGATTCATGTTTGGATTAGTAGCAAGTAAGTAAATTAATGATGAAACAGTGGGCATTGTCGATAGTCTGAATAAAACTGGCCAAAAAAAGGAGCAGCCTATTCCGCTCTTGTAAGGTTTTATACTTTTTACGACTCTTTACAAAAAGAAACTACAGTAATATAGCTTTTACATCTGAATAACACATAGGTAATATAATTTGTGAGATAAAAGGAGGGTAGGGAGCCACGGGTTGCAGCTAAGTATTATGATAAAATCATAATAATCTGAGTTCATATGCAATATTGTTATTATTATTTCAGTTATGAGACACAAAATCCTTAATAGGTTAATAAGTTGTCTGGCATTTTATTCAATTTTACTTTTTTCCTTTCTAGGTAAAAACGAATTAAATGCACACAGATTTTGAAACCAAATAACTATTTGATTCCAAAATTTGCTTTTACAATGGATCTATATGTGTCGAGTCATTTTTGTGATCAGAGTTTTATGTAAAACACCTGATTCACCAATCATACCGAACAAACAATTACCTACCAGGACTTCAGCTTAAAGTTAATCTGTTGAATTGTTTGGCAACTGATTTTCATGATTAGATATAGGTACATGATTTTATTAGATCGATAGAAATTTAAATAAATGTTCAAATCCTATTACCAAATACCTACAGGTTTTATTTGGTGGAATAATAGTTTGTAATTTAAGTAATACTTACAAATCATTTTGATATAAATATATTGCCAATAGTTGAGCATATGTAGAGGGAGATGCTACACCGGTTGGGGCCTGAAATAGAAAATATTTTAAGTACTGTTTTGTATCGTTATTTGTTACTATAACCTATAATTTAAATTTAAATTATGTGAATTACCTCTAGTTCTTGTTTTTCTAATTCACCGCAAAGTTTATCAAAGTTAGTAATCATTTTGCACACCTTATATTTTAGAAAATTAGAAAATGATAAACAATGCGCGAATCAAGTATCGCAAAGCTTTTGACAGCAAAATAAGCCGATCAGCCGATTTGACAATGACAAATAGAGAATTAGTGAGTGACAGTGACAGCACTGACAGCAACACACATACTTTTTTTGGTTATTTCCACTTAGCTACCTTGGCCTTTATGTCCAGTTTTTGATTGAGTTTTGTATTATAGTGTGGATGTTTTTTTTTTTGAGTATTAGGCTAATCAGCATCCTTTACTTTAATATTCAGTACAGCAATAAGTTCATTTTACACCGAGTTTACTGCACTCCTTTGCTCATTGGCAAACCTGTAAGTCAAAGATACGTCTATAGGTACGCCATAGGTCAAGACGGGAAGAATACACATGCTAACCAAGAAACACTTTTGAATAGGTTCTTACCTTGGACCGGTAGTTGTGTGACTTTTTTATTTTGCTTCGTCTGGAAACAAACTTCTTGGCCCAGGTAAGAATATTCCCGGAAACGTTGTTATTGTTATTGTCTCCCCATTTAAATTTATAGTTTCTGGTGTTTCATTGGTCATCACTGTTGTGTAAGACATATTTATCTTCAGTCCAACCTCAAGGTTTGCATTGCTAATGGCTTTAGGCCATTAGCAACGCAGGTTCTAAGCTTTGTCTCACCAAGAAGTACACCATTCTCTTTCCAATCGACTTTCAACCTTCTGAAGATTTCTTTTAGGGTAGGTACTGAAGAACCATTTAGGTTATTTGTAACCAGTTAGTCGTTATTATCCTAATTAATATATAAAACTCTTCCGTTACTGTGTGACTAACAGACAACGCACAGCTGAAACTACTGGCCGTAGGAAGCTGAAATTTGGCATGCAGCTTTCCTACACTCCGTAGGGGAGCACTAAGAGAAGAGTTTCCGAAATTCCTACGGGAACGGGAAAACACGGGATATGCGCGTACGAAGTCGCAGGCAAAATCTAGTCAACTATAAAATAAATATTGTTACAGAAATTCTTTTTTGCTTTTTCTAAGCTCTTGGTGCAGGTAGATACTGTCAGTCAGAAGAAACACCGATAGCACACAGCACTTACGAAATTGCTACACATACTACAGCTGGCTGGGCGTGCGTACTTTATTTGGGTATGAATAAAATCCTATCCGAAGCAAAGAGCTAAAAATTTTCGAGCTCGCTTAGCTCGCTCTTATATCAATTTCTGTCTTAATTATTGAGCGTACCTACATCCGTCAACATTTTTTGGAGCTCGTCTTAGCACATAAATCCTAATGCTCTCATTACCAGTGCTTGCGGAAAAATCTATACGAGTTTGTTTGTTTGGTTGAACGCGCTAATCTCAAGAACTATTGGTTCCATTAAAAAAATATTTTGTTGGAGTGCCAATTTATCGAGAAAGGCCATATAACATCGCGCTACGGCCAATAGGAGCGAAGCATTAACATACAATGAAATAGAATATTCTTAAAAAAAAATAGAACACTCTCCCCCATACAATGGGTTCCGACTGCCGTCACATGGCCGTCACCATCACGGAAGTCGCAACCCGTGTTGTCGGGGTGATACCACATTATCCGCACCGGGTATCACCCCTGCTAGCTTCGACTGAGGACGACCATACAAGTATGTAAGTACGTATACTTATATGGATATATACATGTTGAAAGCTTTCGAACACTGGTTTGGTAAAAACAATCCAAAAGTCAATGTAAAAAAACAAAGTGCGTTTTATTAAAATCGAGCGTCAGAAACAAGGCTAGTCTTGAAGTTTTATCATCTACATAATCTATACTAATATTATAAAGAGGAAAGATTTGTTTGTTTGTTTGAATAGAATAGGCTCCGAAACTACTGGACCAATTTGAAAAATTCTTTTACAATTAGAATCCTACATTATCCCTGATAAACATACGCAATAGTATATTTAAAAAAAGTTAGGGATCCGTATGAAAACTTCGATAATGTAACACAAGGTGTGAAAAAATACCAAAAAAAAAACCTATTGACAATAGAGCAAAGTGATGTACTACAGTTTTATAGAAGACATCAATATCCACAAAACAGTCTTCGAGGGTATATATCTAACTGTTGTGGTTAAGTCACAATAACCACTTTTTGTTCAAATTATTAGATCAAAACCCGGGTGGAATGGAATAGTGGTATTTTTGGTATCATGATATTAATCCTAATCCATTTAAATGGTTTGGAAATTTAGGTTGGTTATGTATACGTAAATTACACTTTAAATAATGCAAATCGGACCTTTCTTTCAAAAGTTACGACGGGTATGAAAATACTCTAAGTAAGAAAAATTTTGCGGTTAGAGCGAACTGCGTTTAGTTTATTAATAAGTAATTTGCACGTTAGCCTTTATAGAGTGAGGACTTATAGGAGATGAAATTCGTGCGGTAATAAAGTCGAAGTGGTCGACCATGTCAAATTCCTAGGAGTTCATATTGAGGCATTGCTAAACTGGAAAGTAGAGACATCATCTGTACGGAAGTCTGTTAGCTCCGCATGCTATGCTATCAGAAGCCTGAGGAAAGAACTAACTTTGGCCCAGCTTAGGATGGTATACTTTGCTATGGTTGAGTCTAGGGTTAGGTACAGTATTGAGTTTTAGGGCAACAGTTACAATACAATATCCACTCGCTTGAAACAGACTGAATCATTTAGAGAACACTTCATAAGACTTACAATTTTGACTGTGCCATGCCTCTATTTACTAGTTTGATAACTAATCTTGTTAAAAATTTGCACAAACTCGAAACTTCTTCTTATCGTGAGGGCAGTAAGGTCTAACGACCCCACACAATTCGAAACTGACGAGCAAAGACAAGCTAGACAGAAAACTCGATGGAAAGACTTACGTAACGTAATCCAACCGAAATTGAACGTGGTTCAACACAGTCCCAGATATCAGTCAGTCTTTCTATACAACAAGTTACCAGTACCTACAGTTACAGTTAGTTAAAAGATAAGAATATAAAATCATAAATAGTGCAAACTTTAAGACATACTTATTTAGGAAGGGCTATTACAGTGTTGATGAGTTTATGGAGGACAAACAAAAATAATGTTTGTGTAACTTTAACTAATAATTGGAATATGGATTGTTAGCATCACTAATAATTTATTTTTGACATTGAATTTTTATCTTTTATCCTCAAATAAACTTAGTGGACTCAAGGTAGATTTGACAGAAGAACAGTCTGAAACAAAAACTAATAAAAAGTCAACAAACCACCACCGGTTATACTGTATGGGATTGAAGACCTCAGTAAATTAACCGAGCTCCTTAACACTGTAGTAGAAAGGGACGAATTCACTTTCAAAAACATCAATCGTAACCACCTCAGAATAAGCTGCGAAAACATTGAAGTGTACAAAAAGATAATTACTATTATCAGAGAAAATGGATTAATAGAGCATACGTTTAATATAAAGCAGAACAGATGCTTCCGAATAGTTATCAGAAATCTACACCCATCGACACCGCATGAAATAATAAAGGAAGAAATTGAAGCTACCGGTAACACAGTTGAAGGAGAGATCATCAATGCAAAGTATGGCCCAGACAAATTACCAACATCCACATTTTTTGTAAATCTTCTGCCCAGTGAACATAACAAGTCAGAGAAGGAACTCAAATACATATACAACCAACCGGTGGTCATAGAAGATCCGAAAAAGCGAAAGAGCATAGTTCAATGCCAAAGATGCCAGCAATATGGACACTCAAAAAATTATTGCATGTGACCCTACCGCTGCGTGAAATGTACTGAACCACACAAAACATCTGACTGTCCCAAACGTGAGCGCAACACTCCAGCTCAATGTGTCCTTTGTAATGGTGCTCACCCTGCGAACTACAAGAGTTGCCTAGTGTACAAGGAAATTGCAGCTAGGAAACTTACAAAGAATGGACCCAACATTATAAAGAACTCACAAAGACTACCTCCGGCAGCAAGAACTACCATACATAATAATGACTCTAAAAATAATGTAGATCATTCGAATAATAATTTTAATAATGTTAATAAGAGAAATAAAACTGTATTAAGGAAAATATATATGAAGCTACATCAGCAGATTACCTACACTCAACACTTTGATGAAATGGAGGCAAATAAAAAACCTACATGCACCATAGAAACACTACTTCTAGAACAAGCTAAAAAATTTTACCAAATCCTACAACAAATGAGCTCTCTCATGGGTCTCTTGACAATACTAGTTCAAAATCTGTCAAAATAGGTCTACGCATTATGACATGGAACATGAACGGGTTAACCTCAATATCAGATTAAAAACAACAGATGACATCGACAGTGCCATAGAAAATTTGACAAAGATAATACACGAAGCATGCTGGAACACAACACCTATTCAAAAAAACGCTAAGTCGACACCAAATCTAACGCTGGACATAAAAACAAAAATTTTAGAGAAACGTAGGCTACGACGCGTATGGCATACCAGTCGAAACCCATCCGACAAAACTGCCTTAAACAAAGCAATAGTTGAACTTAAACAGCTAATACAAAAGGCAGATGATGATACTCTGCAAACCAAGATGGAATCACTAACGGCTAAGAAAGACAGTAACTACTCTCTCTGGAAGTTCACTAAAAATTACGACAGACCTCTCGTGCACAAACCTCCCATTAAAACATCCAACAATAGTTGGGCGAGAACTAGCCAGGAGAAGTGTGAAATATTCGCAGAGTACTTATCCAAAGTCTTCACTCCGAACAATATAAAACACACTGAATCGGAGGAATACGTCGATAGGGTACTAGGAGAAGACTTACAGCTTGAACTGTCTCCAAAACCTGTTACTCCGCAAGAAGTGAGAAGAATTATCAGAATACTTGATCGCAAAAAAGCACCTGGATATGATCTTATCACAAAAGAGGTCCTAACAGAACTACCTAGAAAAGCCATTATACTACTCACTGTTCTTACTTTCCAGACGCCTGGAAAGTCTCTGAAATTATTATGATCCACAAAAGCGGCAAACCAGCAAACCTCATGATGTCCTATAGACCTATTAGCCTCCTACCAACTATGTCGAAAGTATTCGAGAAAATAATACTCTTTAGAATCTTACCAGCTCTCAAAGATCGTGCTGTCATACAAGACCACCAGTTCGGCTTTCGAGAAGCACATGGAACAGTGGAACAGGTGCATAGAGTGTACGAGCAAATAAGAAAATCTCTGGAACTCAAAGAGTATTGTTCAGCTGCCTTCCTTGACATTCAGCAAGCTTTTGAAAAGGTATGGCACAAAGGGCTACTGAGTAAGATTAAAAAGTACTTGCCTCACACAAGTCTCCTCCTTCTTCAATCTTACCTTAAAGACAGGCTCTTTTATGTAAAAGAATGTGGATCTAACTCACCCCTTTACGAGATTAATGCCGGCGTCCCGCAGGGATCAGTTCTCGGACCTGTTCTTTACACTATCTTAACGGCCGATCTGCCTGTAACACCTGATGTAACAACAGCAACATTTGCCGACGATACGGCTATCTTATCCAGCCACAAAGACCCTGTTGTCGCATCAGAGACACTACAAAATGGACTCAACCAAAACTACACCTGGCTACAAAGATGGAAGATTGTGGCAAGCTCAACTAAGTCCGTCCAGTAGTGCTATTCTCTAACAACATTTTCGTATCTCGACAGTAGAATTCGAAGTGAGTTTCAAATGAAGATCTTTATGTTGTGTGCAATAAAGCTCACTTTGTGAGTTTTATCACTCAGGTGAAGCTCGATATCGAAATAGTTTCTTACAGAATAGACTAGCTGGTTACCTTCACTCTGAGGACAGGAAACTGTCCACCAGTAAAACTGGGCCTAGATATTCTTCCACACCAGGATTGTGTAAAATATCTTGGGATGCACTTGGACCGCAAACTCACATGGAAACAACATATCAAAGCCAAAAAGGAGGAAATGTGTTTGAAACACAGAAATCTATACTGGATGCTAGGAAGGAACTCGAAGCTTTCCTTAGACAACAAGCTGCTGTTGTATAAGATGATCATCAAGCCGGTATGGATGTATGGCATTCAACTGTGGGGTACTGCATGTAACTCTAATATCGACATACTGCAAAGGCAACAAAACAAAATCCTCAGGATGATAGCTGATACCCCATGGTTCATAAAAAACACCGAAATTCATGAACATCTGGCCATCAACACAGTCAAGGAAGAAGTCAAAATAGCTGCTAAGCGATACCAAGAGCATTTAGCTAAGCACCCAAACAAACTAGCTCGCCAAATCAACAATAGGTCCTACAGCTTGAGACTGAAACGAAAAGATATTCTGGAGTTGCAAAATTAGCGATCTTCAGGCAAATTTGAGTAGCTGGCCTCAAGGGGGGAAGCACTCGCATGTCACTGAGCGCACTCAACACATCCGCTCATAGTCTACGGACTGATCGCAGATATACACAGAAAAAAAAAATATCTGACTGGAATAATTTTAAAATGGAATTTGGATTATTATTGTAACGTTATGAGTTGCTTCCAAATTTCTATTGATTTTTTATTTTTTTGTTTAATTTTGACATTCATATTATTTTTATTATTATTTTTTCTTGAGTGATTTAGAATTTGGATTCCTACAACAAATATTTTGTGATTTTGTGCACATGTGACATTATTGATCGTTTTATATTTATTATTGAAAATTATTTTTGACATTTATAATTTTTTATTTGACTTGAATGAATATAAGATGGAATTAAGATTATTGTGATTAACGACATTTTTGCTTTTAAATTACCTTTGTTTTTTTTACATTGATTTTTTATTTCTTATTTTGACTGAATAATTGAAATTTGTATAATTATCTTTATTATTTCATATGTGACATTATTGATCCTTTTACATTTATTTTTTAATTTTATTTTTGACATTTATATTTTATTGGAGGTTTTTTAATCTTTTTGTTTCTGTTATAATTATTATTTTTGTAGACAATTTATATTGTTAAGAAATAAATCTCTTATGACTTTTGACTTATGTGTCGCGCCGGGGCCACCTGTAATTTAGCAAAACGGCGAAACTATTGAGACAAATAACATTCAACATTATTTCTAAAAAAAATTGTTTCAGCACAAGCACGCAGATGGCGTGTTGCCACATTTAGCAGTTTTCTGGTAAATGTGGCAACACGGTTTTTACAGGTAACCATAGAGTAGGTACTCCATGCAGGTAACCTACTGCATACCGGTCTTACAGACTTGACTTTGTTAAGATCTTGCTGCTATAATAATTTTATAGCGTAGGCACAGATAATATTATTATAATAATACTAGCGCCTAGGTGTGGGGGGGGGGGGGAATTGAAACAATGTAGGTTTTCAACAATGTTGTAGGTGACTATAATGTTAGTAAGCAACATGAAGTACAAATGAATGCAGGAGGTTACAAGTTTTCTAATAGATGAGTTTAGATGACAAGCAATGCCCATGGCCCATGGGTTGTAAATATGTAGGTACCTAGATTATGTACGTTCTTACTTGTTAAATATTTATAGAAGTTCTTACGTCGGGCCGTATTACATAACTCCATCACACAGTGACACAGTTAGGACATTGAATTTAGTTAGTCAGTTATAGACACCCTTCCCATTGGTAAGTAGCATTCTAGATTCGAGTAGATACTCGAGTATCTAGTACAGTAGAGTCAAAGAGTTCTTTGGCGAAAAAGATTAGAATACTGGAATTAAGTCATTAGAATAAGCACCTAGGTACTTACAACGACTTAAAAGTTCCTTGGCAGCGCCGCGTACCCATGTACCAACTTAAATATACCTCAAATTACTTAAGAAATGTACCTACCTATTTGCCATCAGCGTGGGTAGTTGAATTTTCTTACTGTCACTTAATTTAATAAGCTTCACGGCCTCGATTTTTATAATCGAATTTCACGGCTATTGATCGAGGGCTTGGGCGGGCTTGCCAGTCGACTTGTCTACTCGCCTTGCTATTACATTGCATCACAATAGGCCAGTGAGCACAACCGGAGCTGATGGCCTGACGCCTGACGCGCTGAGTCACTCCTCAATATTGTCGCTCATAATGCTAATTTTCTCGTTATGCTTTGTATCAATTTGCATCTTAATGCTTTTTCGTTGTACAAAGTCGGTCTTATTTGTTTATAATAATAGGTACCTCTAAGAAATTAGGTTTGTACTTCAAAAGTAGGTGCCGTCGTTCATTGACATTTTGTAAGGTAAGGTGTATGCAAATTTTAATTATCTACTTGCTTATCGTAGTTCGGGCTTGAGGTTATGTAAATAAAACCAGGACCACAGCACACAGTTGGGGACGGGCTATATCTTGGTTGGGCTTATATTGTTGCAAATTTAGGTGTCTTTATATGAATACGGAATGTTATGGATCAAAAATGCATAGTTTTTTGGCTTTTAGAGCAAAAAGTGAAAAGGTTCCAAAATTTCGCAGTTTATCGCGTGGAACGCAGCGAGCACCAGTTTTTTGACTCTTCTAACTGATACATAGGTGTAAAAAATCAGAACTACGTACATCCAGCTTTGCGAATTTATTGTTAATTTCCACTGGGTTGATAAATTCCATATGCGTTCAAGGAAGAAAATTCTCAGTGATTATCTTTTACAATGTTAAAGCTTTATTTAAAACGTAGACTTACGTATTTTAATTATAGTTAAAAATGTTGGATAAAGGTTTAATAGTGGCCTAATTGTCGTAGTTAATTTTGCCCAAGGTGCTTCGTGCAAAGAGCGTTGCGTCACTTTCACTGTTGGTTGGATTGTCCAATGAAACTTGTCACGCTCTGGCGACGGTAACCAATGGGTATGCTCACCGCCCCGCCTCGGAGCAGAGGCGTGCGCGGCGGCCGCGGCCCAGATGCCCACAACAATGCCTTTGTCCCACGGTGCTAGACATCCACCTGAAATGGCGCTTAACCACTACCTACTCAAAACAAGTAATCAATGTCCTCGCAATATTCAAATCTGCCGAGATTACTAAAGTACATTTGAAGTCGAAGCTCCTCTACTCTCCGGTGACCTGGCTGCAGTCCTGACCATAAATATTGGTGTTATGTGTGTGCAATGAAGTTGTTTTATATTTATGCACTAGGTCGATTGGTAGTGCCCTCTCCCACGTTTAGTTCACCCAGGGTTGTCACAAATATTAAATTCAGAAAGGTGCATTTTAATTTATGTTTCTGGGTACTTACGAATAGTTGATTCGCTGCAGGAAATACTTACTTGAGTTTACTTATAACTTAAGTCTGAGTATATCGCCAGATGAAACTGTATGGGGATATTAAATTAGATAGGTAGACAAGTAAATAGTCCAACGCTAGCATGCTCTCTGCGGTCAGGAATTAGCATAGAAAACTGATGATGGACGCTTTTATTACAAGCCATTACAACGTTTATTAAGTCGTTATTGCTGATGAATTCTTTTGATCGGGTGTTATTTTACATACATAATTTTCTAACACAGGTGCTTCTGGATCCCTTGGTAAAGGTATAGTCGACACGTAGAATATTATGTAAGGTTTCGCTCCAGTAATACAGCAAGTGATCCAACCGGGCCGGTTGGGCCTGCGGCCCGCGTGACCCGGGCGCGGGGTCACCGGGCCCATCGCAGCCGCTTGCGCCCGCGCCGACAGCGCTGTGTAAAATTGCTAATTACATTCAAGCCTGCTGCCTTCACGCTGGCGAGCATACACGTGCTTACAATAACAGTCTCTACAATTTTCACTTAAAACATGATTACCTAGGTACATCTAAGATTTCTGTATCCTCATTCTATCAATAAAATGACTATCAGAATAGTAACCACTAACCATGAATATTGACCTGTTACTGCTCCTGAGAATCGCGATCTTGTCTTTCGGTATTTTGACCTTGACCTCAAGGTCAATGACCCTGAGGTGTCCTGGAGGTGTCCCATGGTGTTCCCCCACCCTACTACTCCCACATCCCACCGGGTCCCGGAGGCTTGATTAGGCGATGGTTTTTGGTGAAATTGTTTTAAGCGTTTTTATCATAGCGCCCCGTTTCGTATCCATTGACCAGAAAATTTAAATAAAACTTTATTATCTACACCTTTTCTTTTTATTTGTTACTTTATCCAAGTCTTAGAAGACATTATATAAAATGGCTAGATAATTTAGTAAATTCTATGTTAATAATCACTTTGCTAAATTGAGTAGATATTATACATAATTATGGCTGGATAATATATATATATATTCCGAATTACTTAATCACTTTCACTGTACCTAACATAATTATACCTTTATAAAAAATTTTTCGACAACTCGATGCCTGCAGTTTTTCTTCTATTTGGTAATAGTTTCCACCTTTCAGGTTACCTACCAGCTTCACACAACATTTTGTTTTTTCTTGAATTGGTTTCTATTACTATTCGACTATCTATGAAGATAGTCGTTAATTCACAAGATAACACGTGTTATGTACTGTGGAAGCTGCCCATCGTTAAATAGAAACAAATAAATTTATTCAATTTGAAGTTAAGAGCCATCAACAGCTTATAAGCAGTAAAACTACTGATAAGTGGGTAGGTATCTACTTACTTGGTTGACGAATGTTTTTCACTTATATCTGTCTGAATGCAAACGGCACGAGGTCAAAATTAAGAAAAGAAACCAAATGACAACAGTTTTAACGCATCCAAACTTAATGGACATTAATTAATACAATTAGCCCACGGCAAATTGCACGTAAAGACTGAAATAATGAGCGTAAATTGAGGCAACTTTACACTTCTGATTTATTGTCCTGCACTTGCACGATTTCGTCGAAAGAGAAAACGGACCAGTTCCGACGTATATTACGAACAGTACATAAAATTGATAATGAATATTTATAAAAACTTAATCACCGCTTACTGCGTTTTCCAGAGGGGTCAGCAAGAGAAACCATTAATCAGAACATTTCCACTTAATCATGTAAGTGCACTTGTTTTCTCTCTACTTACTCTGGCGACTCTGATGTAGGTAGCATTATTAATTTTCGCTTGTAATCTCTTGTTTTTGTAATGCACCTACCAAATTCTTGCGTAACTTAAAAACTGGGCTAACATCGACTATTCAAACGTAAGCTCCGATTATATAATCAACTATTCACAAAATGCATGTCATAGTGTCCAAATATGCATACCTAGATGTGCAATATTGAAGAACAGGTTGAACATCTCTGATTATTATATATATATATTCGGTTTTAGAATAGTGGCAATGCAACCGCTATGTTTGCATGTTTTTATTGACAAGTGTAGGTACGGTCTACCTATTAATGCGAAATTCAAATGTGATAGTGCTTCGCGAAGGAGAGCTCCACGCTTTAGCTGTGTATTTTGTAAACGCTTGTAGATTCAAGGCCTGCGACATCTCGTTTACCGAAAGTCGTTTAGCTTACATTGTAAAATACCCGTTTGCTTGCTGTTTGAATTTTGTAACACTAATTTGGGAATAATTTTATAATTTTGTCGTGAATAAGCTAATGAGAATGAATTGTCTGCAGCTGTCATGCTTATCTATTTATGTTCATTGCAGCTTTATACACGAGTAGGTTCCTACCGCTACTTACTTAGGGAACCTAATGTAGATACACTCGCATATCCGATTACAATTTGCAAAAGATAGTTTATAATTGGAATAGGTATCCAAATACCAATTAATAATCACACAAATATAAAGTTTAAGTTAAGTTAATTTCTCAACAACAATATGCTGTAGGTACGGTTTTGAACGTGGCATCGTGTATAAATTGATTTATTACACGACTGCCTAAAAAAAGGAGTGTTATGTTTTCAGGGTTCATGTATGTATGTATGTATGTTTATGAGTTTCTTTATTCCATCGTAACTCCTAAACGCCTTAACCGATTTCGATGTATGTGGTATCGTTAGAAGCGTTGCATTATTCCGGGTAACATAGGCTAGTCAAAACTAAAAAAATATAATGGGGTAGCCATGGATCATAAAAAATCCGGAAGTATTTTATTATTTTCATGAAAATTTGCTGACTTATACTATCATCATCTAGAGCTTGCTTAGTACATAACAAAAATATATAACAGTAGTATTCAATATGCACTCGTTCGCTAATAATGAAAATTTTAAAAATATTTTTAGGACAGCCAAGAAATTGTAGTATCATTGTGGTACCAATCAAAAATCGATTTTGTTTCGGATAACTTATTCAATCAAAATATCGTTTTATCACTAAAAGGTATGAAATAAAAAACAAATAATTAAAAAAATAAAAAACACGCCTGCCATGTCTAAAAATTAACTAAAAAATTAAAAACAAGCATTGGCCCAAAAATTTAAAACTGAAAAACAACTTTTTTATTGCAGTCGGGGGAATTTTTTAGTTAATTTTTAGACATGGCAGGCGTGTTTTTTAATTTTTTAATTATTTGTTTTTTTATCCTATTTACTTTAAGTTGAACATGTATTAGTTAGACGTTAGGCCCTTAACATAAATAATTAGTTGTTAAAAAGCTTAGCTATTAAATTTAATGATATTGAAGGCCTACTTAGCTGCATGAACAGAGTTTGTAATCTTCAGACAAATTAGTTGGAAAGGACGAATAATGATACTAAAAATACTTTTATTGACGTCATATAGTAACACAAATCTTGTAAAAGGTTGATATAGAAGTCAATCATGAAGCACTTGACGTACTTAGATACCTATGTATGATCCGACAATCAAACACGACAAAACCTATGAAGTATTTTTTCAGATTTTTTCTTTATTAAGGTTCCGTAAAACAAGGAATCCAAGTAGGTACGGTCAGTCCGTCCGACCGCAATCTTACTCAGAGGCTATTGATGCTGCGAAGCTGTAATCTGGCATGGTTTCACCGAAACTTGTCGGCGTGATAAATATAAAACAACTGGCAAAAAACTGTACTTACTTTTTTTTTAAGGTATCGTCGATACTGGTAAAGGAGGTTATTTTTGTCACCTTTTGGAAGTATTTATTTATTAGGATTGACAAAATTGCATACAAAAACAGAAAAACTAATAATAAATAAATGATTCTAGTGCTGCAACACATACAGACAACTAAAACTTTGCAAGAAAAGATGTAAACAAGAGATTAATTGAGATTCGGACTAACAATATGAATAAAAGAACCATTACCACCGGCCTGGATGACCGAGATAGCTCGGTTTTCTTTTACGACGTTTTCTAAAAATGAAGCCTAGCTAGATCAATTGTTCGCTCCCGAAACCCCCTGCATACTAAATTTCATGAGAATCGTAGGAGCCGTTTCCGAGATTTAGATTATGTAGGTATATAGGCACATAAATATAACAAGAATTGCTCGTTTAAAGGTAGGTATAAGATTAAAATGAAATAGAAACAGTTATAAATTAAAAATGTTAAATTACTAAAAAAAGTAACGTGGGTCGTAAGTAGTAAAAAAATGGTAACACTAAAATAACAGTTTAACCATAGGTACAGTAAAAAACTGATTAAATGCGAGTCGGACTCGCGTGCAAAGGGTTCCGAACAATTTTTTTTTTTTTAAGTTTAACACTATAGAATTCTTATAGATTTTCCTGTAATCTATAGGTAAGATAAATTATCTCCATTTTTTTCCAAATTTTAGGCTCAATATTTTCGGAGATAAGGAGAGGGAATGGTCTTTTTTCGTCCAATTTCTTGAATAACTTCAAAACCATTTATTCTAAAATTATGAAAAAAATATGATTGAAACCCACACAGTAAGCCCTTTCATTTGATATGTCACACGATATTGTTCAAAAAACTTCTTTTTGAAATTTTCTAGTTTGACTCCCAAAAGTGACACCCATACTAAAAATTTTATAATTTACGTAACGCTTCTGTGTTTGGGTCACAGAAGTCCATATGTGTACCAAATTTCAACAGAATCGGTCCAGTGGATCCGGAGTAAACTGGCTGTGACAGACGGACAGACAGACAGACAGACAAACAGACAGACAGACAGGCAGACAGAGATACCTGAGTGATCCTATAAGGGTTCCGATTTTTAGTCGGAATCCTAAAAGATATAAAGAAGACAATAAATTAAAAAATACATTACTAAAGTAGGTACACATTAAAATTAACACACGCAGTCAAAACATGTTATTAAGAGTTTTTCAATAAAAGGGCATTCAATTAAATTATATAAAATAACACTTAAAAATATCTAGGTACAACTAAAAGTTACAGAAAAAAAAAAATTCAATAGATTAAATTGAGTTATGGCCATCTAATTGGGAATGACAAATCAAGATAGTTTTCTTGAAATTCTGTTTTTTGGCATGAATAATGTCGATAGCGCAGACGGGCCGATATTCTGCTGTTCAGTGGGGAGTACTTCCCCAGGTTCGTTTTGCTCACGAGCGGGAAAGGTTGTATTTACTTGGCCGAGGATATTTTACGGGGACATTTATTAGTGTTTGTCAAAGACACTAATACATTTTTTAACTCTGAACAGTCGACCTCCCCAATGATTAGTTTGGTCAAGAAGTTGCCGCCTATAGCTTAAGGAAAAATTAAAGTATTTCTGGTAATCTGACTATTTAGGATTTTTTTTGGCTAATTTGCAGCTGTATGATAGTTGCATTAAAAAACACGTTTCTATTTTGTCTATATTTTTCTTGTGGATATCATAATTGGGGTTTCATATTGAGCTACAGTACTCTCCGGGCAAGGGATTGTACCTAACAGCATTATGCCTTGCATTTTATATGAAAGCATTTTTCGAAATTAAGTGTCATTTCATTTTTGTCACACCAAACAGAGAGTCTGTCGAGATCTTCTTGCAAGAGAACTGAGTCCAGTTGTGAGTTGATTGCACTGGCTAATTCAGGTCGTCAGCGTATTAGGAAAAACACTGCAAGGACTCTCGAGCTCGATTTTGATGAAGACTAAAACTGCATCATTAGGTGTTTGATAAATCTGTATTCCTAGGCAGGAATCGAACCGGTTGATTTTGAACCTGTATGATTACCCCATCTGAAAGTGTCGCTATTTAAAGTAGTCATGAGTTTGTAAATACCAATATCCGCACGTGTATCATACAACGTTTTAAAACATATTTGCGAGAAAGTCTGTCTGTCCGTCTGTCACAGCCAATATTCTCCGGATCCACTGGACCGATTCTGTTGAAATTTGGTACACATATGGACTTCTGCGACCCAAACACGGACGCGTTACGTAAATTATTATTTTTTTAGTATGGAGGTCACTTTTGGGGGTCAAACCAGAAAATTAAAAAAAATGTTTTTGAACAATATCGTTGACACGATATTGTTGTCAAATATAAAATCGAACTCAGAAGCTCACAATTGTTACGATAAACAATGATAAGATAATAAAATGTTCACTTTTCTTTTACTACATATTAAAAGTAGGTATAACAAATAACTCAACAATATGTTTTTGTGTTCTTTTCACACATTTGTAACTACTATTTTTCTCAATATATGGCATTGCAAGTAATGAAAACTACCAATTTTAAGCGCTCGATGAAGTTTCTTCCTGGACTATAGAAACTTAAAAATTCAATATCTTTTGATTTTGTGAGTCGATTTTGATAAAATAAACGCTAAATGTTACTCGGGTTTTCACTTAATATTTTTAAGTACCGAGGAACTATTTGGAACCCAATCTGTGGTTTATGCGTGATGCTCCCACAAACGCATGCATTTTTGTGTTTTATATCATTTCCTAACGTTTCTATGTCATTTTTATGCAAAAATATTCAATGTACAGACACGGCCAGTCTACGATTTTATTATAAATGTATAGATTATATATTCTAATCTTTTATTAATTTGATGATATTCTATTATTAAAACTAAATAAGCATTCGTTTTCGGATGTTCCATTTTTAATTTAATTGAATTTATAGTTATTTATGACATTAATGCGGGAAGTTGGTTATTACAAACATAGGTAATAAGACAAACTTCTTGTTTTTAGATCTCAGTCGTAAAGTAGCAACAAGCTTCGCAGTATTAAAACCGGCCAAGTGCGAGTCGGACTCGCACACAAAGGGTTCCGTAGCATACACCTCAGATTTTATTATTTGTTGTTATAGCGGCAATAGAAATACACAATCTGTGAAAATTTCATTTATCTCCTACGGTTCTTGAGATATAGCCCGCTGACAGACGGACGGACGGACGGACAGACAGCGGAGGCTTAGTAATAGGGTTCCGTTGGCTACCCTTTGGGTACGGAACCCTAAAAATGGCACGAATTTGCAAATTGAAAATTAGAACTACATTGTCGTATCATCTTTGTGTCATTTTCTCTTTAGTATTAAATTGAGACAAACCTATTGAGCAGGAACGCTACTGTGGAGGTTCGATCATTCTGCTTATTAACTGTTACATTTTGTTATTTTGATGACATTCTATTTTTAAAACTGAACTTCAAAATACTTGAAATGAATAAGTAGGTATTAGTTTTGTGTGGTGGTATTCGCGACTCTCCCGCATATAGGGAAGCATTGGAAAGTATGCTGCGTTTTTATTTCAGCTTCTAGCTTCTGGACTTTTCTTATTCTCGTATTATGAAACTCATTGGTGGAATTCTTGTATATTGTTTATGAAATAAAAAAAATAAAAGGATACGCACGGCACGTAAGTACCCACTTTACCGCACGCTCCGTTGTATGAAGCATGCGGTAAAGTAGGTACACAAAGCAAATCAGATAGGTTTGCAGGGCACACCAACATAGATATTTGTGTTAGTAAGATATGTATTAAGATAAAGGTATCCTAAATTGAAATCTCACTAACAAAACATTACTTACATAAAATAAATTTAACTATCATCTGATAATTTTATTAATAACCGATTGGTGAATTCACTATCTATTACTTGTTGCAATCGGGTCCTCATGCTAGCAACCATATTCCAACATAAGTCAGTTCCACGAAACGATACCCATGTCGAGGTAACGACATCATCTATATTCGATTTAGACCTGACGTCAGATGAATCCTAGTTTAGCACCATATGACCCCATAGGTTTTATAAGAGAATAAAATAGAATACTCTTTATTATGTACACCATATAAGTTACAGAAAAGATACATGCGGAAAATATAACATAGGGTGAATGGGCGGCGTTATCGCTGAAAGCGATCTTTTCAAGACAACCTTTGTATGGATTTTAAAGAGAAAAAGGAAAGACTCTTTAAAGGAATCTCTCTCTCGATTTTAAAGGAAAGATCTTTCCTTTTTTTCTTTAAAATCCTGTAGGTAGTTTTAGGTGTACTATAAACTTAGGTAAAAATAAACATTTATACAAATAAATACATAATAGATAAATATATACAATAATAATTTTGAAACAAAAGCAGGGAACTCTAGTAACAACGATTAAAGAGTGAGGTAGTGGTTTTTGACCAAAGTTTTAAAAGTGGACAAAGATTGGGCACGCCTTACCGACACGGGCAAAGCATTCCTTAACCGCACCGCCTGGAAAGTAAAGGAGATGTCGTAAAAGCTGGTGGAATGCATCGGCATCTCTAGTCTCAAGTTTTCGGATGGCCTCAGATATCTATTATGTGTGTCATGAAGGAACTTTAAACGTTCTTTAAGATAAGAGGGAGTCTCAGGATTGAACAGAATACCGTAGATCAGAAATAAAATATGAGAATCCCGGCGAACACGTATGGGAAGCCACTTGAGCTTGTGCGAAATTCAGAAATATGATCATTTTTGCGCAGGCCAAATATTAATCTTAAGCAAAGGTTTTGAAGACGCTCAAGTTTATCTAGATGTGCCTGAGTGAGATCAAGATAACTGACATCAGCATTGTCAAGGATAGGAAGCAAAATGGACTGTGCAAGCGCAGTTTTAGTGGCAGTGGGAAGGAAGTTCCAAAAACGTCTAAGAGACCTGATAGATTAAACAATTTTGCGGGTTACGTCCTTTAGCTGTGGACCCCAAGACATATGTTTGTCGACCCAAACCCCAAGGTTTTTCACCTTCTCACTTATAGGAATTGTAGTTCCGTTAAATTGAACCTGGGGAAGTTGCGACCAATTTACTTTTGGAATCATCCTGGAGCTGCCTACAACAATGACCTGGGTTTTGTTGGATTACACCTGACCTGACCTGAAGGCCATTGGCCTCATTCCACTCACAAATTGCAGCCAAATTCTTGTTTATTGTATTGATTGCATCAGCCAAGTTTGCAAGGGCAGCTTGTTTGTAAATTTGTAAATCGTCTGCATAAAGGTGGTAGGATAAGAGAAGTTTTTTGGAGATAGCGTTTATAAATATCGCGAAGAGTAAAGGAAATAAAACACCACCCCGAGGTACACCGGCAGTTGTATTACACCAGGAAGAGTTAGACTCTTCTACGCATATACGCACCGTATGGTGTCGGCTGGTGCCGTATGGTGCCGTAAAAGAATAATACCATCCCATCATTCCCCGTGGGTGTCATAAGAGGCGACTAAGGGACTCCTCAGAGAATGGGCAGCAGCGTTCTCTGTAAAACGCAACACCATTTTTTTTAAAAGTCAAAGTCAAAACATTTATTCCAATTAGGCCATTAAACGGCACTTTTGAACGTCATTCACATTACAAAAAATATAAAATACTAAAGTGATTCTACTGTCCATTCGGGGACTTAATTATGGGAAATCATCAAATGACTCCTCCCGCTCTGGGTGAAACAGAAGGGAGTGTCAGACTCTTACTGACTAAAACCCATCCGTGTTCCTCCTAATGTCCTTTGCGTTCCAGGGCCGCGGTGACTCTTTCGAATAAATTCCGCAACCCCGGCAGGCACTGGCCCTAGCGGGCCCCGTCTTTTATGCTGACAGTTCTTTGAGGCGCGCGTAGAACACAGCGCGCCGTCGACCCGGGCCTGGTTCTGATCGGATGGCGAGCCACCCAATGCTCGCCGTCCGCAGGCCCGCGCCTACGGTGGCCGGGAATCGTCCTGCGACTCCCGACGCCCGGGGCGTCTTCTTCTGTTGCGATGGATGGGGCGTCAGGTTTCCCTCTCTCTCACGCGTTCGGCCTCCTCCTTTGCTAGCATTACTACTTCGCAGAAGGAGGTGACCGCTTCCCATGCCTCCTCGCTCCGGACCATGGATTGAACCAGGGCCGGACGCGAGAGGTCGCCTCTGCCGATCGCCTAGATGAGGACACAGCGGTGTTCCGCCCAAGCAGGGCAGACCTCCACCGTATCCTTCGGGCGATCTTGTTGACACCCGGGCGTATCCTCCCGCCGAATCCGAAACAGGTATCTCCCGAAACAACCGTGTCCGGTAAGTACCTGCGTCAAGCGGAAGGTGAGGACGCCGTGGTTCCGCTCTAGCCAATCCTCAAAGAGGGGACTTATCGCCTGGATTGTGGCGTGCCCAGCGCTGGGTTGCGACAGTCGCTGTCTCCATACTGTCATGAGATCCTGCCGGAGCTCCGTCCAACGTGCTGCGATTTGTCGCGGCGGAGGAGTCTCGCCCCGGCGTTACGCGCAACACCATACACTGCGATCGTCTATCAGCCTGCCAAACTTTGGGGGAGGCCTATGTCCAGCAGTGGACGTCTTTCGGCTGTTATGATGATGATGATGATGATGTATATACGTTTCCGGCGGCCATACAAGTAACTGCGAAACCAGTCAATCGCCGTTGGAGATACGTTAAGCGAGCGAAGTATGCCAAGCAAGATATCGAAATCGACTGTATTGAAGCTATTACTAAAATCAAGCAAGCAAAGAACCGTCAGATTTCCTAGTTCCATGCCCAACCGTATATCATTGGTAACGTTCACTAATGCTGTGGCGGTGCTATGACCAGGACGAAATCCGGATTGAAAAGGATTCAGCAGACTATTCTTACAAAGAAAAGCACTAAGCTGATTGTGGACAAGGCGTTCGAGGACTTTGGAGAGGAAAGGCAAGATCCATCTTGCCTTTCCTCTCCAAGTACCTAGCATGGGTGACACCCGGGGCGGATAATGTGGTGTCACCCCACAAATGAACCCCCCCCCCCAAATAATTATGAGTTCCGAGTGAGTTGAGTGCCTTTCGTTCTCTGGTGACGGCAATCGCAAGCCATTTTTCAGAAGGGAGGAGGGAAGATGTGCCATTTGCGCTGCAGGTTTTTATTTCCAAGAATGTTCTTACATCATACTTACTTACAAACAAAATCTCGAAAATTAGATTATTTTGATTTTGTTTTCATCATTATCTAAACCCAACGTTGAGTAACGCAAGTAAACTCAAGAACTTAAAGAGGGCAGAACACAAGAGCGTGCGAAGCGAGCTCGCAAATTTTCGCATCCCACCTCGGATAGGTTTTATATTCTTTTGATCATTCATACTTAAATAGAAATAACTTGGAGTGATGCGAGAAAGCTCATTAACTGAGAGAGGGCAGAACACAAGAGCGAGCGGAGCGAGCTTGAAAATTCATGCAACCCAACACGGAAAGGTTTTTTTTTTATCATTTCATACACAAACATAGTGATTTTATTGAGACATACAGGAACGCTGGAGAAAAAGATGTGCAGAAAGTAAGAGCGAGCGAAGCGAGCTCGAAATTTTTTACACCCCACCGCGTACGGGTTTCATTACGTCGCCCGTTAAGGGGTGACACCCGACCGTGACAAAAAGTCAACGAATGAGTGTCACCCCTAGAAAAATTCAGGAAGTGTAGAGTGTGCAAAATGCAAGAGCGAGCGAAGCGAGCTCAAAATTTTTTGCACCCTACTCCCGACAGGTTTCATTGCGACAAACGTTTAGGGGTGCCACCCGATAGTGACAAAAACCAGTAAACGAGCAGTCGGCTGGCAATAAATTGAAGAAAAAAATGTAAAATATTTTATTAAAACATACAAAAACATTAGCCGTCGGCAGTCGGATTCGATCTTACGACGCCAGGGCGTAAGATAGTATATACCGCACGCTCGACTCATGCGCCACGGAGACGATTATTATATTAGCTTTTATGCTTCAAATTCCCCGCAACATTAAAGTGATAAGAAATTGCAAGTGTGTGCGTGGATAACGGATTATTGTGAAGCAAACACTAATAAATAGGCGAAGTAATACACCCGTTGATTCTACGCTAACGAAACATTTATGTTGGTGTGCCCTGCAAACCTATCTGATTTGCTTTGTGTACTTAGGTGAGAGTACCTATTTTACCGCACTTTCCTTTGTATGGTGCAAATTATTATGGTGTGATTTTTAACTTTCGAACAATGCATACAGGCTTCGTAATAGTTATTTATGATATTAGTGCGGTAAGTTCGTTTTTACAAACGAGTAGATGAATGTAAGCCCGAGACGAAGCCGAGGGCTTACCATAGTCACGAGTTTGTAAATACCAATATCCACACGTGTATCATACAACGTTTTACGACACATTTGCGAGAAAACAGTATAATAGGTAATGAGACATACTTCTTGTTTTTAGAAATAAGTCGGAAAGTCGCAACAAGCTTTGCAGTATAAAAATGGCACGAATTTGCAAATTTAAAATTAGAACTACATCGTCGTCTCATCTTTTGCTCTTTAGTGCGCTTCCAAGGAGGTTCGATCATTCTGCTTATGAACTGTTTGTTACCTATTATTATTTTGATGATATTATATTTTTAAAACTGAACATCAAAATCTTAAAAAGAATAAGCATTAATTTTCCGATGTTCCATTTTTAATTTAGTTGAATTTAAAGTACTTGCCTACTTAAAATGATTGAGCTTTAGTTTAATGTGGCGGTCATTTTTAATCTGTGGTTTTCGCTAGTCTCCCGTCATGAAAAGTTGAATATAATTTTGTTAATAATTAATTGAGTATTAATGAAAAATATAAGGAAGCATTGTAAAGTATACTGCGCTTTATTTCACCTCCTAGCTTCTGAACTTTTCTTATTCTCGTATTATGAAACTCCTTGATGGAATTCCTTGTATATTTTTTCAGGAAATTAAAAAAAAGGAACCGTGAAGGATACGCATGGCACGTAAGTACCTACTTAAAGTAGGTACTTAGGTGAGAGTACCTATTTTACCGCACGTTCCATTGTATGGTGCGTAATTTTTAAGTTTCGAGCAATGTATACAGGCTTCGTAAATGCATTTTTTGAGCAAATGTGTTTGTAAAATAATTTTTTGCGTTGTTTTTCTTCGATAAAGTTTAGTTCACGTTGTGTACAGAATAGTTGCAGTTTTTCCAAGTAAACATGACAACATTGATAGGGTTTCTACTTGAATATTGTAAACGTTGCTAACCCAATGTTGGGTGTTGAATATGATTGGTGTGTGTAATAATACTAAGTATAATACTGGGATTTAGTGTGAGGATATAAACGTAAAGCACGTTTATTATGATTACGCTTGGTGTCAGTAATACGATAAAATTAATACCTACAACGCGTGATGTATGGCCTACAAGCTTCGGTTCCACTATCAGCGGTTTATGAGAAACCTTTTTCTATTTCTATCGGTGTACCGTAACTGATTGATCACAACCGAAGCTCGTTTAACACAATCGATGTTAGTGACAGTGAAAAAGCTAATACAGAAGCGCGTGTTTTAGAGTTAACAAAGTGTCGCAATGGTGGCCTGTCGCGGCTATCGGGGAACATTTAATAAAAATGAGTATCGATGATGGAGTGGCTTCAGTAAACGTGCCAAGGGTCCGGCCATTACCACCTGACAGGCGGTGAGCGATGGCCGTCGGGCTTCCTTCACGCCGCGCCGCCATTGTCACAAAACAATGGACACTGAGCTATCTTTAATCACAACAAAATGGAATCTAATTGGATCCGCAATACTCAGCGCGTTTTTTTTGGTTTGTCATTGTACCGTATCCGTTTTGAACGTATAATTGAATTTTGGCTTTGAACGTTGCGCAGGAGCATAACATTCTGTCAATGGTATGCGTAAGTACAGACAGGTGTCGCAACAGTTCAAAAGGTTCACACCCGATGTAGTAAGCCTACACTACTAACATTTAAAATATCAAGATTTTCGGGTATTTTGGTCTGCCAATGCATCTGGGGTAATATTTACTTCTTGCTTAATTAAAATATACGATGTCTCAAATAACAACTAGTTATGTAGGTTGATATGCTGTACGCCATGATTTTGCCTCATTAACTTTATTTATGTGCATTCGGGTCAATTTATCGATAAATGTTCCGGGACAGAAGAAAAAATGCGAATTAAGAATTTCACATTGATTACATCGCTGCAGGTACTCGTAAACTCGAAACTACCTATATGCTCGCGTGAATTTAATGTTAAAGGTACTGAAATGTAATTTTATTCCTATAGATTTTAAAATAATTTCGTGTCTATTATTTAAATATAATATTAATATTAAGAAGGTTGTAAAAGTATCAGGAGGGCGGCTAACAACAAATAGGTAAAAAACCAGGGGATTGATTGATTAAATAATTAAAAGTCATTTTATGGTTTACGATTTTAAGTTTACGAATTTCAACAATTTCTCACAATCCACCAAACCTTTTTCCAACTCATGGCGTCAACTTCCAGTCTAACAAGATGCAACGACCTGCAGCAGCAGAATACCTGGGTTTATAAGGAGCGTCCGCCCATCTGGTCTCCACAACCCAGTAACTGAGTAAAGCGATGTCCCTAGGTAAGACTGATGTCAGATGTTCTGGCTGGCTGAGAATACAGATGAGTAGGTAAACACAGGTTTAAGATGTTGAATAAGAAGCATGGCGCCAGAAACATTCTACATGAGCAAAGTACGGTTCGATATGGGTAAAGAAGCAGGCAGCGAACAATTCCCAGTAGGTAGATACGCTTCTCAAAGCTTCAATATCTCGAATATAAAACTTATTGCGTGTGTATGACATCGGCCGATTCAAAGCATGATCGATCGATGCCCGTGCGCACTTTCGCACATCGGTTTGTAAGTAGGTACCTGTGGTGAAATACTTTAAGGCTTGTATACATGCCAATGACCTTGTGCATATAAACGGAGCTAACGACTCCTCTACGCGCCACTCCGCTACCCGCATTTTTAACTTATTATAAAAAACGCATATTTTAAAAAATAAGTGTTAAAGCAGTAGATATGTTTTTTAGACTTTTGTTAAAAACTGAAGGAGTAAAATGGTTTCATCTCAACGATTTGGAGGTGATTTGGTTATTTTTTTCTTATTATGTAATACCGATACATAAATTCTGGCTAAACCAAATTACGTATCATATCATGTAGATTACTACCTATTTTTTCAGATGTAATTTCTCAGTAAATGCCGACGAAAAGTTGCTTCATCTGCACGCTGTTTTTAAGCATTTCTCGAGAGAGCAGCCTTAATCCGAAATTTGAGTGTAAAGTTCATGTAATAACTTGGAAGTATGTAGGTATATCTATACATATAATAAATCTGTTGAAGAGTCGTTTTTGTACATTCAAAATATTTAAAAAAAAATTAGCTAGGGAGATAAAGGGTAACTTACAGAACCCATTTCCATCATTTTTGGAATTTTTGTCTGTTTATCTGTTTGGATGTGCAGGCATCACGTCAAAAGTACAGAAATAACGTAGATAACTTTCACGCATTAAAATTGTACGTAACTGGAGGTATAACTTAGTTTTTGTTTCATCGCAATCGGTTCACTCTTTCAAAAGATATTTGTATTTAAAGGTTTCGTTTAAAGTTTCATTACGTGAAGCACATACATGCACCGCCATCTATTGAGATTAAATAGTAAGAGTTTAAAACTGTTTCATGAATGAATGCGTATTATATATTATTTTGTGAAACTCTTAATACCAAAGGAAAAAAAAAAACATTTAGTCAAATCGTTTCATTTATCGTAACATGTGAGCTTCTAAGTTTGAACTTATATTTTGACAGTTCAACTACATTGTCGATTGATGGCGATGTACTGATGACGCGTTTTTCTGAATTGCGGTGTTATCAGCAGATCGGTCAATGTCTGACAAATAAAGTTTGGATACCTATGCTATGTAGCTAATTAGTAATTAGAAGGTGATAACGATATGTTTGACCGGAAAAGAAAAAAGAGAAGAGTAGTGATTCATGAATTTTATTATGATTCGAATCGACATAATTAATCTATATCAGCCGCACGGGTCGATCTTCAGGGTTAAGCAACGCTTGCCAAGGTTGGTATGTAGATGGGATCATCCATCATAACATACCGAGTTTCCTCCGTGCCTCGGAAAGCACGTTAAGCCGTTGGTCCCGGCTGTCATTTGCAGATCTTTGGCAGTCGTTACGGATTGTCAGAAGCCAGTAAATCTGGCTCCAGTCTTGCCAAGAACTACCGTGTTACCCAAATAATGGGTTGTGGAGGTCTGGTAGGCAGCCGCTTCACGTAAAATACTGGTATTCAGCTAAATCCGGTATGACTGGAAGCCGACCCCAATATAGTTGGGAAAAGGTTAGGCAGATGATGAGTTGCACGAGTCTTCAAGATTAAGCTACGCTTTCCGAGATCGGTCTGTGGATGGGTGACCATTTTAACATGCCGAGATTCCTACGTACCACGGAATATTATAGCCGCCCGGGTCGATCTTCAAGGTTAAGCAACGCTTGCCAAGGTCAGTCTGTGGATGGGTCACCATTTTAACATACTGAGATTCCTACGTACCACGGAATATAATAGCCGCCCGGGTCGATCTTCAAGGTTAAGCAACGCTTGCCAAGGTCAGTCTGTGGATGGGTCACCATTTTAACATACCGAGATTCCTACATACCTCGGAATATAATAGCCGCCCGGGTCGATCTTCAAGGTTAAGCAACGCTTGCCAAGGTCAGTCTGTGGATGGGTCACCATTTTAACATACCGAGATTCCTACGTACCACAGAATATAATAGCCACCCGGGTCGATCTTCAAGGTTAAGCAACGCTTGCCAAGGTCAGTCTGTGGATGGGTCACCATTTTAACATACCTACCGAGAAGAGATCTCAGGCAGTCTTTACGGATTGTCAGAAGCCGACAAATCTGACACCTACAGTCTTGCCAAGAAGTATCGTGTTACCCAGTATTGTAGGGTTGTAGAGGTCTGGTAGGCAGCCGCTCCAATCCCGTTTGAATGGAAGCTGACTCCAATATAGCTGGGAAAAGGCTAGGCAGATGATGCTTCATGGTAAAAAACTGAAATGATTTGCGAAAAACACTTAATCTACAGTTAGCAAAACTGGGCACAGATTACAAACGTAATTTTGTTTCAATTTCCTTTATCCACTAGGGAGACGGTCTAAGTGACATCCCGGCATTTAATAGAATTTAGGATACCCAAAAAATAAATAAATTCATAATTATATTTTCGTCACACCTACCCTATTCATAGACGGTCTAAGCATCTGCCAGCCTGTTCATTAAATGTTGTCACATGACAGACCCATTCGCCGCTTTGACACATTTGCGCATTGGGGATCATTTAGGCCGCTGATTAACCGCCATTCTTTTTTCCCAATTATATTCGGATCAGCTTCCGATAAATACAGCGAAGTCGCGGTATGTTAAATAATATGGCCAACTATTCACAGAGCCACCTTGGTAAACCATGAAGATCGACCCGTGCGACTGTTATTATTTAGCTACGAGCTCCTCATTTAATAAGTCTCCTCTTTCAGTACCTACTAAATATCGATTTAAAAATTCGATTATTCTTACACAGTAAATCGATTCTATAAACCCGGTAGAACTGTTTAACATAAAATGTAAAAATTAATCGATGTTCTGTAATCTGCAATTGTCAGGGAAAATCAAAGAAACTGTTTCTTTTTGCTGGCTGGACAAAATTAAGAATCAACTTTATTTATCAGTTTCTTTGTTTCGTAGTTTGAAGACTACCTACCACCGATCGTTCGATAGTCGGTTTTGTTTATTTTGATACCTACCTCGAGGTAGGTATGTACCAGGAGATTACAACCGGCATTTCAACCGGAAGAGATGATAGAGTGTCCTGCATTAGGTACCCTCTTCCTATTTTCTTAATTTTGAGACAGATCAGGATACGCAAGGTATTAACTTAAAGTAAATTTTATCTATGCAACAGATATTTTTCGACATCCACGCGAACGAAGTCGCGGGCACAGCTAGTTCATAAATAAAATATAAACATGAAGGTGTGAGCCTGGGTGTTCTGCAGATTTGCTCTCTTTACAAGTTAACAACGATGTGTCTGTGAGAGGCAGATTCACTGTTTAAAACCAGTATTTTATCGATCGACCGACGTTTGTCTAAACATCAAAAACATTGCAAGATTTTCCAATTCAGTGGATTTTTTTCAGACATTCCCCTGTATCAAAGTTATTTGAGCTTTACTGACTCTACCGAGAGTTTTTGACATATTTCCCAACTTATCGCATATAATGTAATGCGTACCTACATGGAGTGCGTGGACACTGTGGTCTGTCATGTCCGTCTATCTCATCTCAACATCTTCCTTGCGATGCCATGACTTATTGACACATAGTGCGTGTGATTCATGGAGTAATAGAATTCATAACTAAAAGTCTCAATTGCCTAGTATTTAATTGCTCTACCTGACTTAACTATTTCAAGAACTTAGGATGCGATTTGTGGAAACGTTTCGTAGATGCTTATCTTTTATTAATGGTAAGTGCAATGCGCTTGAATTATAGGATTTGTAAGGACATATTAGATACAAACAATATTTTCATAGAGATAGTTGCAGCAAACGTGGCGTGAAATGGCCAGTTAGTGAGTAATATCATGTTATTTGGAGGCGACGAGGCGAGGGCGGTCGTGACGGTACGTCGGCGGCGGCCGCGCGGGCCCCGGTCACGAGTCGCTCTGCTGACCCTACAGCCTGCCTCTCTTATTGAGCCAAAACATACTTTATTTACATAAATGGCTGATTCGTATATGCAATGCCTGTTTAGCCGCTGTTTTATGTTGTTCATGCCGCAATAAAACTAGTTAATTCAGTCTGACAATGTTTCAAGAAAGTATTAGTTTGATCAGTGACAGCCCTGCACATCACTCGGCCGTTTATAAACAGGTGTCGCTAAAGGTAATGAAGACTCGGATGTCTTAATATCAGCTAGTTATAAATTAAACGAAACACGAATGCATTAGACGAAACTCTGGCTTCACCAACTCTAACTGGGCGCATTAGGTATAATGTCCGTTGCATTCGACGGTAATTTTATTAACATTTTAGTCAGGGCAGCCATGCCTGCGCCCGCGCTGCGAGGCTATACAATCAGCAATCAGCCAGCAAGTAAATTGTATACCTGTAATGTGTTTAAATTACTGAAGTACCAAAAATGTTATTCAAATTTTCTGATAGACGGAACATTATCTTGATTATGATAATTTGTTTAACTCTCAACTTACATGTTTTGCTATAAGTCGTGTTACTATAGATAAGCGTGGCTCGACTGTACAAGCATATCGTTTATTTCAGGTAGTTTAGTGCGGGGCTGTGGTTAGACATTAGGCGATACTACCGTTAATCTCGGCGGGGAATCGGATGCAACAGAGGCGTGCTTGATGTATGGATCACTTAATAGGGGCAGGCTGCGTGCACGCTTTCTTTAGTCTCTATAATAAATTATCACGAAGATCATGTTCCAGTGTTGTAGTCTTGTGCGGCGTGTAAGTAGCATGGGAACTTAGCGCCCGATAAGTAAAGCTTCTCCTGACTACAGTCGCTATTGTGAATCTTACTCTGATACGCACAGAGATCAAATTTTAATATCAGTGTTATTATTTATCTGCCTAATAACTGATATAGCGCTCTTACGATTTTATGCAATGACACGGACGTTATGTCTTGCTCTAGTAATCTTAATGGCTTTTATAAGTAATAATTAATAGCTATTAAATCAGTGTTTAAGCATATGAATTCGTGTCGTATAATTTCCAAACATTTTAGAAAATGAACCTGAGTAATCGTAATATAAGCTATATCTAACACGGACTCATCTACTGCACATCTTTTTAAAATTCAATTTTGGAGGTCGACTTCTACCTAAACGATGTGGTTATGCAAAAATATTGAAAGAAGCACAATAAATAATATGTTGCTGTATAATTTCCGAAACAAAATTGTATGTCATTCTAGGGCGTGGTAGACATGCGTAATTATAATTTGTTGATTTATTATTTGACGTTGCTGCAATAAACTCCAGTTTATGCGCTTTCCTCGTCGAAAATCGGTGCATATTGCGCAACGATCATGAGTTAACGTGAGTGGTGCTCGGCGCGGCTCGCAGCTCCGTCACGCAGTAATCTGTTAAGCTGTAACAACAACACGCGCGAATCTTGAAAAGCTTTTAAGGGGCGGGTGCTATTTGGGAGCTTTGTAATGCATTTTTGCAAGCTGCCGCGGCCCGCGCTCGGCGCTGTTACGAAAGGATGCTCGGAGAACTGGTCCGACCGGCTCCAGATCTGGGCCAGAGCCATCTCTCCGCTAAGATATTACCGCTAATAGATATTGAACATCCAGCCACTAGAGCCGCCGCCTTCTAAGCCACCGACTCGAACGATGACGGTTTCATTTTACTTGTATGTAATGGCTTCAGGCCATTAAAAGGAATTTCATTTCAATTAATCCATTCCACGACGATCTCGGCAAATCTAACAGCATTAGCTGAATGATCAACAGTACGACTATGAACTCTCAGTTCATCGAGCTTACTGCAAGTTTTGGCTCGTTTTCACTTCTCTAATTTGTAGATATCAAACGCACATTTATGTATTGCCAAATAGGTACAATTGCAAGTGCTAGAGCAACCATTCCCATTGTTTTGATTATTTCGTAAACAGATTAATTTTGGAGGGCAGGACGAGAACCCGGCTCACCTTACACAATTCTGATTTCACTAAGTGCTGACATTTCATTAAAATATATTGAAATCGTGAAATGGGGCTTGCATCCCATTGATTGGAAGCGGAGCGGCGAGCGGCGCGTGCGTCGGTCAATACCCGATATTGGTTTGCTCCGAGTTTCGAAACAGATTATTATATTTAATGGTTGTACGTGGTGCTATTGTGAGGAGTCAGGTTAGCAAGCACTGAAATTATGGTTTGCTACGAAAATCGCAAATGTGTACCAGCCATTACCAATATTTATATTTGTGTTTGGAGAGATTAGTGACGAAATAATAGCTAGTGTATGATGCAACGGCAAATACCGGTTCACAACAATCATCAATTTATTTGAGCATCCAAACATAATAATCATATTATGTTTGGATGCTCAAATAAATTAATTAATTATTAATGCGCTATATCATATTACAATTACAACTAAATAATTAGTCATCTTTGACACAAATTATATCTTAAAATCTATTTCAAAGAAATAAGTATCTAGGTACATAGGTAGCTGATAAATCTAATTTATTGGCAGCTCGTGCAATCATGCGCATGTACCCAGTAAACACAGAGTTTATCTCGGTAAATAACTAGACACCGGGGAGATTCATTAGGCGTCGATCCGTGTCGGGCTGTGCTGTAATCGAGCAATTGTTCTCGGGGGGAAATTCAATTATTAGCTCGTAGAAGCTGCGAGCGCGAAATATCGGCCATTGGGCAACCCGCTGCGTCGTTAAGAGTTAGAAATAATTGCTCGCGATTTATCTTGGTGGTACTGACTATAATTAAATACTTAATAATTGAAGGAGCGCGATGGTCGGTTCGGCCAATAAATCGCGGTGTTGGGCATCGTCGCGGCCGAGCCGGGCAGGCGGCGCGCCGCACGCGGGCACAGCTCTCGGGCCCCGGCGCTCGGTGCGATACTGCCGGTCGTGCTTCGTGCTCGTTGTCGATTAGAACGGTCCGTCGAGGGTAGTTCGCTCTCACGCTTCCAATGACTAGTGTAATCGTTTTATGCGACGTGTTGTTGAATTAGTTTAGCCGTCTAATACAATTAACTAAACGTATAATTACGTGTAAGTTAAATACCAAACTATTAACCTATTAATACTTTAATGAATCTATGATTGGGTTTACGTGCAAACATTTCTACTTAACAGTCTATGAAATCAGTAAGGCAGAACACGTTTTTAAACAACAGTTAATTTTTAACCGTTTCTAAGAAAGGATTAAAAGTTGTTTTTTTTTTTTGCTTCGTGCACTTGCCCGAACTTTGCTGCTAAAAAGTAAACTTTAAAAAAAGAATAATACCCTACCTACTACGTAACGTTATTGTCTCAATAGTCTACATCTGCCAATGCACCGTCCCTATTCAAGGACTGAGTAAGGTAAACACAATAACTTCAAAAAGTTAATCTACATTTATTCAGGTTCTAGTTGAGCAGATCGCTGTTATGTTTTTGTTTTGTAAAATAAAAAAATATGCTTGAAATGGTTAAAATTGCACGACGGCACCAACTTCCTTTACGTTGTTATATTATGATGTTGCCCCTGTCTGTCTGCAAAATATGAAAAGCAAAAAACCTGTTAGTCTATAACACGTTTAAATAACGGCTAGAGTAACATTTGAAGGGGTTCTTTTCAAACAATGTTAAAGGTCAGGTAATTGTTGTTGGGGTGAAAAACAATTGGGTTTTTTACCGTGTTTTACCCCTGATGCTTCGTATTGGGAGCAGTTAGAATACCTATGTATCTAGTCTGGTACGACTTAACAATGTAAATACTACTCAAGGTCGAAGAGATCCGATGCTGTCATCGGATCTCGGAGCAGAAGACCTAGAGCGTCAAAACAGAAAATCCACTTTGAATAAAATTTGGTGGATGATAATAGTCGACCAATTAAACAATAAGAATTGGCTCTGAACAGATATACTAAATTGCTAAGACGTGATAATGGCAGGTAGAGTAGAGCTCTCACTGAATGGTTATCGAAAGGTGGAAACGGAAGAGTACCAGGAACCAGACCCGGGATCGGTTAAGACCCGGTTGAGACTCGCACAGGCCAGGGTAGCCCAAAAGGAAAGAAGCCCAGCTTAGACTCAGTTGTGGGTGAAATAAATCTACCGCTATTGACGATAATTAAGATGAAGCTAAGAAACTAAAATATAAGTGCCTTTATTGTTATCTGAATGAACTAAACGAAAAAGTATGGTACCCAACACAGTCTATAAACATTCCTATCATCCCATTTTGGGCTTAAGATAATACGAATCGATGCATTCTCATCGATATTATGCAAGAACCTATAACAATAAACTGTTAGTATGCAGGTGTCATCTTGAGAACTGCCTCCATTGGCTCCGTTCTCGAACTCGGTTAACAAGTACAATTGCATGAATTTTCTCGTTGAATTATTCGCCCTGCGAGCGTATAAGGTCATATATGGGCACACTATTTTGCTTATGCCGAGCATCCTACACCTTATTCCCCAATAAAGATCCTCTCGTGGAATACAAAAGAGCCCTAGACGACAGTCTTATTGTAAACAGCCAACAATATGGTAAACGTGATGCTAACTGTAAAATTTATTTGTAACATGCGGAGTTAAACGGTGCGCCTTATAAATAAGTTTCAATTGTCTGTTGTCATTAAATATTCGACGTTATAAATCAAAGCTTTATCGGAGCTGGTCGTCGTAACGGTTACATCGCACACGCTCGGGAATATAATTTAATGATATCGATAGGGGCTGCGTCTGCGCAGAACACGCGCTCGGCAACGCGGCGGCGAAGTGCGTTAATGAAGTGTCGCTACACTAATCTACTAGCCCTTTGTTTATTATTTATATCTCCTATGTTTTTCAACACTGTTAGTTTAGTACCCTGATAAAAATAAAATACAACAAAAGATTCGGCTGCCATTTTACCACTGATAATAATTACGATGTGCGAATATTGCGGTTCCTTAGATTATGCTTTGACAAATCACGACTTTGCAATTCCAATGCAGCAGATTTAATGTATGGGCGGCAGTTTGCATTCTAACCGCGACCCGGCAGGCCACCTCTTTCCTAATGCACGCTTATTTGAGCTTTTTAACCTTTCATCTGTTGTTGGGTTTAAGCATTGAGGGACAATAAACACGATGCAGATACTTAATGTAGTTATTGTCCGCCATAAGCGTAGAGCAGTGAGCACTGAGCACTGGGAACAAACGACGCGCGACGCTGAGGACACATTGTTGATGTTCGGGGGATTAATTAATATAATGCAAATGTGGTTCAAAGATAGCAGTTATTTCGTAATGAAGTAAATTAATTTGACGGAGAACAGGAGGTATTGGTAATTTATGAATAGTGTATAAATACTTAATATGGAAAGTAAAGTCAAAAGTGGCAGTGGGCAGGGCACATTGCTCGCAGAACAGATGGTCGATGGGGCCGAAAAGTTCTGGAGTGGCGACCGCGTACCGGAAGACGTAACGTTGGAAGGCCTCCCACAAGGTGGACCGATGACCTGGTGAAGGTCGCGGGTAGCCGATGGATGCGAGACGCACAGGACTGGTCGTTGTGGCGACGTTTGGGGGAGGCCTATGTCCAGCAGTGGACGTCTTTCGGCTGATATGATGATGATGATGATGACTTAATATGGATGTTTTAATTAAGTACCTACTGAGTATTGTTAAACCAGAAACTATTGTTTCATGAGTAGATTTTTCGAAGAGATGTTGGTACTCGTTACTATAGAATCAATATATATAAAACTCTTACTTATCTGAGTTATGTCTAGTTTCTGAGATTTTTATCTGTTGTTTATCTGTTTCTTAACGCAATTTCTCATAACGCCATTGATGGGTAAGTTGTTAACAGACAGATAAACGACCGATAAAAACCTCAGAAACAGGGCATGAGTGACTGACGGACAACGCACAACCGAAACTACTGGTTGTAGAAAGCCGAAAGGACATTGTAAAAGCTTGCCAGTAGCGTTTACTGTACGCCACTGCGTATGCTTTCGAGGAATACAGTATGATATTATGTTAAGCTTGAGATTACTGACAAATGCTTCCATTAACTGGAAAGATCCACTAAAAGGACATTGTAAAAAGTGGCCTATGAATCAACACGAATGAAAACCATAATTCCTAGTTTTTTTATAATTTTTATTTTAATTATTAGAATAGAACGGACTCTTCATAATTACGAAAACATCATAAAAAGTAATTCACTTCGGTCTTATTCCCCGGCACCATTATTTTTTCAGCGCTTGGTCTATATGTAAGATTTTTAGTCACAAAAAGAATAAAGCGATTGAAAGCGCTGTATTATTTATTTATTTTCGTAACAATGAAACTACATGAAACGAGCAACATCGAAACTGACAGTCGATGAATTGATAGATTTTGAAGACACTTTGGCAATTTGTAGATAACACTTTTAGACTGAGATCCCAGAGTTGCCAGACCTCCCTTATTTTCTCACTAACAAAATATGTGGGATAGTATGTACTTTTAACATACGCATACTTGCTAGCTTGGGCCGACGGGCAATTTTTATTTCTTTGCGATGTATCAAAGGCAAGTATTTCAGTAGTCAAAGAAGTAGTTTTGCATCCTCCCAAATCCTGTGAGACTTTATTTGCACCTAGTAAAAATAACTATGCCCAAATAACAGCCTTGTGATGGATCTCATTCGTACTGTAAAACATACATAAAAATCAGTACCCAGCCTTTAAAAAAAGTGATTTAATGGCTGGAAATTCGTCGGCCTAACACACGTTGCGTATGTTAAAAGAACATACTAACACAACTCTCGCATTTTGTTGGTGAGATAATAAGAGAGGTCTGGCAGCTCTGGGATCTTAGTCCATTTGGTATGTTTCTATTGGCATAATTATGACCTTGCGTGGACCGAAAACATTTAGGATCTTTTTATAATTCTCAAAAGTGTCCGTGATTTTAATTTAGTTTCAGTCGAATATATGCATTATTTAGAACAGAGACGATAAATACACGTCTCTTTTGGTTCTTAGGCGAGGACGAGGAGTATGGACGCATAGCAATATTTTTTGGCATATAGGTTTTTTGAGGATTCTAGCTCAAAAAGAAAATTCTCGAAATTTAAATAAAAACGGGGAAAATCAAATAAATGCGCGTACGAAGTCGCGGGGAAATGCTAGTATAGCTATAATATGATCAAAGAAAATTATGTTAATCTAATATTACGTATTAATAATAATCATTTAAATTGCGTTACTATGTTAATGTTTGTTTGGCAGGCAGATACAATTTTAGATCTAGATAATTACGAATAGATTCGAAGATTTTAGCCTTGGAATAGTTTGAAAACAAAATTGAAATTTAGAATTAATGAATTTACCATTTGTAATAAATACTAAACTTTTGGTAAATTAGTTATTTTACGACCCATATAACATTTAATTAAACGCTCATTCTCTTGTCATCGATTTAAAGACTTCTAATTATGAAAGTGATGCCATCAAGCGACTCGTACCATATAATTACAGACAAATAAGATGCCATTCAATATAATTACATCGATTTGCAGGTAATCATGAAACCTGAGTCGCTAATGCAGCTTAAAGTTTAGCTAGGGTTGAAATTGAAAGGTATGGAGTTAGCGATCAGTTGTTTTGTAAGCGTCGTTTTCATTATGAGCGCGATGGGGCAAGGCCCGAGGCGAGGCTGTTCTGGGAACAGCGTGATGTGGTTGTGAAACACTGTGTGCTGGATGAGGGTAGGACGGAAGGTTGGCGAGGCGGGGCGCCGCGGGCGGGCGGCGGTGAAAGGGCTGGGCGGGGCGGCGTGCGCGGCGCCGCCCACCATGCATTTCACCACCGTCGCGGCGACGCTCCGCGCCCTACTTCTCTCGACAGGTTCGCTCTTGGTGTTCCATTGTGTGCCAACCTCTGCGAACAATACTATTGTGAAACGTGTAGATAACATCCCCGCGGCACGTAATTTAGACTGTTAATTCAATTCTGACAAGAGATTAGGAGAACCCATTTAAGTTTCGGTATGTGGCTGTAACATCATTTGCGAAAGTACATATTTGAGGTTGAATTGGATCGAGAAGATAACTTTTGTTTGTGAATGGGACACGGCTACTGAAGATGAAAAAGTGTCATAACTCAGGCCAACAAAAGGGTCAGTATAGCTTTGATACTGTCGACAAGCTCAGCCGCAACGAGAGAGCCTAGAAAAAGTGTTATTCTATCAGGAGTAACGACTATTGTGTCTCTTTAAAAAATGCTATGTGCGCTTTCATAGCACTTTTTCTATATAGACGTGCCAGTGACCTTAAGTTCCTGAAATATTTAATTAGTCTAAAAGTGACTTGGACCAGTAAATTACCCTTTTCTAGTACTTGAGACTGCTTCTCATAAGTACATAACATCCGCATTACTAATCTGATTGACAAGATTTGTGGATCAAGAAAAATGAGGAAAATCTTATATCGGAATTAAAATTGCATTTGGTGATGTAGAACAAAAATGAGGGTTTTTATTTCTTTTCTTTCTGAAATTTTGCTATACGTAATAAAATATACAGAATTTATGATTAATTGATTAATCCTATAAAAACCAATGTCTGCATATGGTAGATTGACATAAGAAACCCTTAAAGCTAGAATGTATATCTACCAGGGGAGAGCCAAATAAAACAATCGGTCCATAATAAGGCTATGATTTTTGTAAGCGGTACATTGGGCGCTATCAAGCACTTGTAGGTGCTATGTTAATGTGAGTAACTTACAGGTTTGTGCGAAAGGAAGTCCATACTTGATTTGATAGTCGGCTGCTAAACGCGCCGTTGCTCGCGGACGTAATTGCGTTGAAAGGCTTCAATTTGAGCCGCGTTTGTGCCGCGTTTGGCTCTAAATAAGACGTCTCTGTACGGAGTGGTAAAGAGGCCGCATTACTCTTATTGAGGCCTGGAGCCTGCATTATCTGCGCGCCGAGGGGCCGCGCGCCGGGCCCACGACGCACTACTCGTAAAACTAAAACCCACTTAACTCCGCACTGTCTGTGCCAACCTATCTGTGTCTGTGCCCGAATACATGCAGAACACGAAATCTGTAATGAACTATTCATGTAAAATGAAATGATAAATTGCAACGCGTTACTGGAATGCAAAGATGACCTCTGAAAACGTACAAAGGTGAGACCTCGCCATACTGATGTACATTTAAATGTATTTAGACAAACCTTATGAATAAACCCTGTTAAATACCTAAGGATTTATGTTCAGTCATTATGATACCTATAATTCAAAACACTCTCATTTTAACTTTTTGATGAGGTGAGAGTAGGTATCTAACAAGTAGTAGGAATGTACAACAGTAAATAGTAAGTTATAAGCTTAGCTTAGCTTGTCGATGACTAATATTATAACGTCATTTCAATTTCACAAGTTGTTACTCTCATTAGAAATTCAACACTATTGCCCATTAATCTGAAGGGGCGTAGCGTGGCACGAGCGGCGCGCGGCCGCGTCATGAGCGCGCGCCGCGCGGCGCTGTGCTGCGCCCGCGCCGACTACGCAACGTTCAGCTGTGCTGTGCTGTGCTGTGCCCATATTTTCGCGGCGATGTCACAGATCCCAAAAGGTCGCTGAACCGAAAGCCCATTGTTTTGAGTTGCGTCAACGTATCGTCTGCCTCGAGCTACGATGAATTGAATTTGTGCCGTACCTATTATTGTTACAGCAGTATGTTGCCAGACTCATAATACTCACCATTATATTCAAGGTGTAATTTTAGTTTTGTAAATCTAATACGAACTAAAGTGTAGTTCGATTTCAAAAGACACATTAACATAATATCGTTATGTTCGCTCTCTCAGTCGTAAATGCCTGAAAGCGCTGAATAATTTCGTTTTCATAACCCTTTCAGTCAAGACAAAGCACACAAACAATAAAAACTTTATAGTCACCTAAGTACTGATGCAGACGCTTCTGGTGTCTTAGTCGTTATACAAGTTCTTATTACAGAAATGAATTTTCATAACGTTATGTTCTGTAGTATTCCTGCAATTAAACATGAACATAAGGCGTGAAATCTGGCTATTACATTTCGCAAGTTGAGCGATTATTATTTTAGTATCTGCACTGTAGGTAGGCGATACGACTCTTGCAATCAGTAAATATTATAATTATAGTAAATAACGCACCATTTCCCGGATAATTTATTGAATTCTGTTAGAACGTAACGTAGGTACCTAAGTATCTATGGATCTTTTGCCAAAAGAAATTCATCCAACCTTAGGCAAATCAATGTTAACTATTTTATTTTGGGAAATTTGATTTAAAATTTAAGTGATGACAGGCGATAACATTATATTTGTGCCTTTGCCCTGTTCGCAGGAAATAAAAATTAATAAAAAAAAATATATATTGGGAAATCGAAATTTAAAAAAATGTAGGTATAGTTGTTTAACTTCATAACATGGTTAAACTGTAAATCATTCAAATCTAACAGAGCTCATTGTTGGTTACAGATTTTAATGAGCCTTTCACTAATACAATCCTTAGACCTCGGTAACCGGATTGAATATGTATGTAGTGCATCATAATATAGATAGCGAAGAACATTTTAATTTAACCCCAAAGGGCAAACCGCAAGTGAAGTCACGGATACGAGCTAATTAAATTGAAATCGTCATAATGTGATGTTGGTACACGTAATAAGATCCGGCAAAGTTAATTTACATCAATCTGTAGGCCGAAATTAAAGTAATGTAGTATGTACTACGTGTCGGTAACATACGAGCGCATGATGATATAAAAATTCTGAGAAACGCCGCCCCGTAATCGGTTCGCTCTGGCAACCATTGATCCATGATGATTGGCGCCGCATTTTTACTAAAATCACTTATTACTGTGTACTTCGCCGCAGATAATTCAAGCACGGGAAATATAGTATCTGAAATCTCAAGTGTCAGTTAACATTATTTATTTCATAATTATATACTTCGGAATTATTTATTTGTTTGTGTTTTACGCGACCCAAGAATCTGTCGATTCACAGAAGACTAGACAAAACAATATGATCCAACAAGCCGGATAGCATTGTTCCCGTGTCTCGTATTTCTCGAAAGCTTCTTCCCGGCGACAATCACCCTTCGAACAAAGACGTTTATCTCTCGGAGACTTCTTAAATGGGTATAATGTTTAGGAGCGCGACGCACCGGTGAGCACGAATTGACAATAAGAGCAAAGTTCAGCGCGGTTCAGGACTCGAGAGGAATGTGGGGGCGCGGAGGAGCGGGGCGACGCTTGCGAGGTGCTACGGTACTAACCTCTCTACAAAATCACGATTAGGCACTATTTATATCGACATTTCTAAAATACCTATACCTGTATCAGACAATATTAAGCACCTAGTATTACAGTATTAAGCAACTTTGTAAGCTTAGCTGCTTGTAAGTTACACCTGTAGTATATTCCTCACGCGAATTTTAAGAGTACCCTACATTACGCTATTACTAAAATAACGGTGTTTTGGTAAGTGTACCTTTTATGTACGTATGCATTTTCTTAGTAACCCACACTTAATAACGTCGTAAAAAGCTCGTACGCTTGCTGAATTTATTCAAGAATAGGTACTGCAGTAGGTACATTTTAAAGTAGATGTTGTGAACAAAATGAGTGTCTGGCTCTCCGTTTTGATGTCATTGACAGTAAATAAGGGACTCGTTGTGGGGTTAGTGGGCCGGCTCAGTACACTAAACGAGATCGTCTTCTAAGAGGCACAGTGTTGGCGAAAGTAACGGCGGAATGCTACAAACTATGTTCACGCATGACCCGCGGGTCAGCCGCACACATTCTGACACATGTCAATTAAGGGGCTCACCGCCTCGAGGCGCCGATTGAGTGCTTGGACATGTTTGTGGAAAACCTTCGTCAGCCAGATTGATTCATTACTACGTCTATTGAACAAAATTTACTGCTCGCCAAACATTGAGCATCCATACATTTCGTGCGTGCTGCTTGTTCATTTTCTAATGAAGATTCATCGACTTTGGGAGTCGTTTGATTGCAAATGTGTTAATAAATAACCGAAGTACATATCTGGCGACAAGTACATGGCATAAAAACAGACAGCGCGGAGTGGTAATTTGCATTGACAAACTGACAATTACAGTGTTTGTTGTACTTGTACGCGTGTTAGTAGTGAGTATACAATGATATACAGCTGCTTCGTTATTTCCTAAGTGTGCAGTTGGCAATTTACCGCTCCACAGATCGATCAGCTCCTATTATTGGAAGAGGTCGGACGTGTACAAACATCGATTTCGAGTCGTTAATGTGAGTCTGCGTCCCCGGCGAGGTGAGAGCCGACACTGCGCCTCACCTCACGTACCGCACTCAAGATAACGACATGTAATCATAATGATACACTCTAATCTGCAAAGATATAAACACGGACTGGTGCTCGTTGCATCCTGTCCTAATTGTTCACCATTATGTAGTTAAAGAATAGATCTCACATCGAATTAAAGTTTGGTGTGTGCATTTTTATTTTTATGTCTTGCTTTGCAAAACAAATTAAGATGTCTATCATTCGTATATTCGCTGCGCTATACTTCCGTGCCAATGTTTTAATTAAACTTAAATCAAAATGTCCAAATTTTAATTAGTCAGAGATAAAAAGCTGTCACCATCGCTATATAAAATAAGAATAATTGTACATTTCCGACAACTGAAATGTTGGACACAAATAAACAGAGATAATATTCCTAGTTGAAAATATTGTTTTACTGCGTAATTTTCACGTGTTCAAAATTTGTTACCCAAGGGTAAATTTTGAAAACGGCAGTTTATCATAAAATCTCAAGTAGATGCCTATAATGATTTGGTCTTACTTATCAGTAAATTAAACCTAGGTAGGTATATTTGACAGCAAAGAATTTACATAAGAAGATAATTTTGCGATTATTTATCAACTAGCTGACCCGCGCGGCTTCGCTCCCGTCAACTGGCTATTCTACCTACCTACCTACCCTACCTACCTACCTACCTACCCTACCTACCCTACTTACCCCACCTACCCTACCTACCTATCCTACCTACCTACCCTACCTTCTCTTTTTTTTTTTTGTATTTTAATTCTTATTATGCTATTCCGGACGAAGACTAATCCAAAAACACAAAAACTATGAAAATCGGTCGAGCCGTTCTCGAGTTAGAAAAGTGTTCGAACAAACCCGACTTTGTTTTAAATATATTAAGAAGATTAAGAATTTTGCTATATTGTGAAAGATTCGACCTTTTTCTAGAAGACATTTTTTATATTAGCGAGACAGAAATAAAACGCAAAACCGAAGGAAGACGGACAGTGGTGGCTTATTAAAAAAAGGGTTCCGTTAGCAAACTTGGTACGGAACCCTAAAAATCGACTGGGTTCGCACGAATCAAAATCGTACGCGAAGGCTTAAATAATAGGGTCCCATTAGCAACTTTGGCACGGTACCCTATAATTTGCCTTGGCTTGCAAATCGAACCGTTTGATACTTAGCACGAATTAAAAACTTAGTTGCGGGCAACCTGGGTGTCTTTAAGACAAAAGTGAATAGGTTGCTTCTAGGCAAACGTGCTCCATCTTCGACCGCATCATCGCTTACCATCAGGTGAGATAGTGGTCAAACGTTTGCCTATCTATTGTAAAAAAAAAATATTCCACTCCGTATCACCTAACCAATGAGAACTAATGATAACACGATTTGACAGTTACTGTGAAATCGTGTTGTCATTCATTCTTAGTTCGGGTTCGGGACTAATCGTAAGTCTGTAGGTGATACGGAGTAGAATACATCCGCAACTAAGCCCGAAACTACGGACTTCGGACTTAGAGAGTAGCCTCCCAAAATCGATCGCTTCCGTCACCGTGACCACCTTTGGTACGATACCTTATTATAAAAAACCAAACTACTTACCTAAACCTAACTACTAACCAAAAAATGGACTCTGTCAGAAATATAAGATTTTTATTTATTATTATTAGCCTTGTTTCGGAAATCGAACCGTTCGTTGCTTCGCTCTAAACGGAATCAATCGCGGAGGCTTAGCAGTAGGGTCCCGTCAGCACAGCACCTTTGGTACGGAACCCTACAGGCCTGATCCGCAAGTCGAACCGTCCAGAACTTCGAAAAACTAAATCAGTTTAAGACTCTACGATAAATGCACTTTAAACGAAACCAGCACCAGAGATTTAACCAATTATGGTCCCTAACAGTTTAAGACCTTTCAGAGACCAAACCGAAATTCCTTCGAAACACGACTGTGTTTAGAAATTGTGTGAGGTCATTCTCCAGCGGAAAATCTTAACACCGCAATTCAGAAAAACGCGTCGTCAGTGCAACGCCATCTATCGACCATATAAACTGACAAAATATTTGGCAGCGGAAGACGTTAAATAAGAAGCCCGTATGTAACGGTAAATAACGATAAGGTATTAAAATGTTTACTTTTATTTTGCTACGTCTACGTATTAAAAGTTTCACAAATAACTCAATCAATGTGTTTTGGTGTAACATTCATGCTTTCATGCATTTTTTGGTTCCTCAATAGATGGCGCTCTGACTAATCAGAATGTAGAAAGAAGTTTCTTACTCAACTAAAAATTCAATATATTTTGATTTTGTGGATCGATTGTATCGATCAATAACGAAAAGGTATAAAATGGTCACTCTTATTTTGCCACGTATTAAAAGTTTCACAAATAACTCAACAATTTTGAATGCTTTCGTGCATTTTATTATTCTCAATAGATGGCGCTCTGACTCATCAGAATACATTAGGAAGTTTCTTCCTAAACTTAAAAATTCAATATCTTTTGATTTTGTGGGTCGATTTTGATGAAATAAACGGTAAATGTTACTCGGGTTATCACTTAATATTTTTAAGTACTTAGATTTGCAATCTAATTTGTGGTTTAAGCGTGATGCTCCCACAAACGCACAGACAAACAGACAAAAATTTTTGTGTTTTATACCTTTTTCCTGAGTTTTCTGTGTAATTTTCATGCAAAAACATTCAATGTACAGACACGGTTAGTTTACGATTTTATTATATGTATAGATAATATAATCGGAAAAAAGGTGAGTTTAAATGTTTTTTAATGGCTAGATAACTAATATTTTTTTTTCGTATGAAATCTTTGGTTTTTCCAGTAAATAACATAACGGCTTAAATATAATCATCATCATCATATCAGCCGAAAGACGTCCACTGCTGGACATAGGCCTCCCCCAAGCGTCGCCACAACGACCGGTCCGCATCCATCGGCTACCCGATGGATAAAACAATGAATGAATGATGCTTAAATATAATGGTACGTAATTATGTGAAAAATACATACTTAAAATAATTTAGTTTTTATTTGAGATTCAGACAGAACTTACAAAATACGACACATTAAAATCCAATTAATATTTTCTGTGGAGCTGCTATCACACTGACGATAGTGTTGGTGACGGTAAAGCTTTTTTTAAATTTTAAATATATTTAAAACATTAATTATCAATATAATTATATTATATTTCAATTGAAATACGTATTATATGTTGAATGCCTAGCTAGAGAAAATCCTTATTCAATCGCCAACGGCTGCAGAGTCCCGGCACAGCTTCCGCCGAGCCGCCGCACCGGTGCCCGGTGGAGCTGAGCCCGCCCGGGCACGTTCGCTCATAGCGCGTGATTGCGGCCAATTATTTTCTGTTTATCTCTAATTACGCATGCGCTGCCAACGTCGGCGGCTTATCGCTGATCTGCCCTTCGGCCCGAGATCCGATCGTTTTCTAATCAGCTCCCCATCCGCAATACGAGGAACATCACTATACTGAAGATAAATCGGGTCAAATCTGTCTTTGTAACCATCGCCAAACTGTTGCCTTTCACGAAAATATGAGAGATTCGTTCCGTTCGTCATTTTGATTTAATCGAAGATAACATGGCCTGAGTTAAGTGAATTCTTGGTAGTAAGTTTTTGCCGAGAGCATGAAAGATTGCCGCTTTGCATCTGTCGCTCGGCAGTCGCAGTCGCAGTCGGCAGCCGACGACATGCCGCGCGACAGGATGACGGCGCGAGCCTCGTGCGTGTCTTACTCGCCACCGCCGACTGCGGGAGCACTGGCACAGTATTAATTTATCGGCAAGTCGTGCAAACAGAATGACGTGCCAGTTTTTTGGTGCGCACTCACGGCGGGCTTGTGGTGAAATTAGGGTGCATTAACGCAACAAGGTCAGGTCGCCGCGCCGCGTCCTGTCCCTGCGGTTAGCCCTGCTTTTTAGAAGTCCGTGAGCATTGCGGTTGATCGTTTCCGCATACAATTTAACAACAATGCACCCCGTATGGTTTTTAGGTCATAATAAGCATAACATTAATAATTACGTAGTTAAAAAATTAAATAATACAATAGATAGACTTTAATTAAGTACACATTACGATTCATGTTGTAACAATTGTATCTCGTTAGTCATCGTCACCGAGTTATCTGAAGCATTTATCTATTAGCTGTGTGAGAAAAAGCCAATCAAGTGAGCGCCGCCGAGCGGGCACTGCGCACCGCGCAGCCATAATAATCCTTCAATGAGCACTCGGAGGTGACTAACTCCGCAGCTATGAGCGACTGTTTAGCCAGAAGAGCGTACTGATCCGAATACTTATCTGACAAGCATCGAGTGCCTATCGTTACCTTGTGCAATTTCAAACAGGGTTGAGATTTAGTGGTTACTTGGAAGTTATTGTCATTTTCTATTATAAGGCAATGTATGTATAATGTATTTTATCTGGCAGTACAAATAATTCTAACGTTTAATTGCTATAAAATTTAAATAAGAATAAAGTAATTTTACTTCAGGTAATAAGTAACAAAAACTACTACGAAATGCTACGACGTAGCCGCGTAGCGGTGTAGCGGCGTAGTACGCACTGAACGTTTGGTGTTATAAGAATTGTGGTAGGTAGAGTTAGATAATAATTTATGGTAAACAAAAATCTACGCTTTGGAATGTGCAGATAGCTTCATGTTTTTGAGTGACCGACCTTAACAATTCGAAAGTGCCTGTAAATGGTTTATTTGAAATATTTGCTTTGAGTTTGAGTCAGCTTTCTTTAGAACGTATGTTGTAAGAATTATACCCATCAAAATGTAACAAAGTGTTCTAATAAACAACTAGATTAACAAGTAATATACAACCTGAAAATAATAATTATACATAAACTTATACAAATTAAAAAAACTTATTGGGAATAAAAAAAACATCCATATCGCTGCTAATGGGTAAAATGCCCAATACAGTGAATTGGGCACTGCGTTGCCGCGTTGAAAAACAATGCCGATTCTTTGACCGAAGAAAAGCCCACGTCCAGAGTCGCTGTTAGCTGGTGTCCCATAAGATTCGGTGCTCAGACTCCATGGGTCCATTTCAACCCTAAATGGCTCAAACGGTTTTTTTTTTAAATAAAATACTTAGTTTTATGATGATTTGCTTTTTGTGCCTTCTGTGGCATAACTCAAGTTTCGACTTTTAATCAGTTATTATATTGTGTTAAAAACTAATTATTTCTGTGAATGATAAATGATAATAATATCTCTTTTTTCTAAAACAATCAATTATAAAATAATTTACAATTAAATAAGCATGGATTTGACATTTTCAAATATGACATTTTAAAACGATAGTAAGTTGGAGTTTGGACATATTCTGTTTATAGCCCACAATAAAATGTGCATTTTACTTTAGCCTCGAAATAATCCATAATTTGTAGACAGTAATAAAGTTATTTGCTAGAAGAATATTCAACATGTTCACTTGCTTGTGAGTTGTTACATTGTAATTTGCTCTTTGTTTTAAGTACCCAGGTATATTTAATATTATCAACGTAATTAAAGCCTGACTTCTGAGGTACTTTATCGGTCGTTTATCTGTCTGTTAACCACTAACCAACCAATGTTTTAAATTATGAGAAACAGCGTTAACGGACGGATTACAACCGATAAAAATCTCAGAAACCGGGCATAAGACATCAACGTATAGATACATACTTTACTTATTTATTGTCTATGTCGAAACTATAAAAGAAGGTACCAATATAATATTGCTTTTCTGAACTAGCTACGAGTACCTATTTTCTGGACACAAGGAAAATGTTTTCAATAAACCTACAGTTAGACTTATTAACAGTAGGTACACATTATTCATCGATAAGGTCCTACTCAATGTTTAGAACAACTGGGTCGGGTACGTAATGCACAGTCTAGACACGTATTAGTGCGGCGGTCGATAGATGAGATTAGTAAAATCAATTATTGAGTTCTCACGGCGCGGCGCGGTCTAGCTACCGGCGCGGGCGCGCGGAGGAGCATCTCTGCTGCCATACTTTCAATCTACACGCGTCACGCTCCACACATGTGTGGCTTTTAATATGTTAAAAAAATAAGCAGTATTTGTAACAAAGAACAAAACAGTAAAAAATTCGTTCCGTCCGTCTAAAGTTCGTGCCGTTATTTTCTATGAGCTACTTTCCTTTCTTTCAATGTCGGTTTACGATTTCATTTATAGATAAAAACTACTAAAAATGCATCGGTAGCCGCGATAGCACAGAAGCTTTGCACCTGTTCCTAAATAAACATCCATTGCGAGTAATCATGGATTACTGTACTTATCGTAGCTACGGTCTAGCAGTTTATCACTTTATGTACTGTATAACCACCATCTTTTATATCTTCGCCCGAGGGCCTGTCACATCGGCGAGAAATAAATACACAATAAGCTCCATTAACACAAACAACTACACGAATATAAGTCAGATAAATATTCAACACCTTCTATAAAAAGATTTGCAGTTGCGGCGCAGCGTTTAGGTAGACGAATCCGTGTCTCGCGTTCAGATGCGCTCATTACGAAAATTACTCATCGCGTAATACTTAAATCTTGTCTGCTAACGTAGTAATCAAACAAGGTATAAAATATGGCAATAGTATGAGGATGGCGTCACCTCCGCAGCTCCGGGCTTCTCCGGCGCACACTAACGCAGCGAGCGCGCTCTGCATCGGGATTGTCCGCTCCCACGATACACAGATAAGATTGCGAATGACTGATGCGTAGGACAATATGTAATAGATCAGCTGCAGTTTAAAACGAAACTAGTCGCCTCGAATAATAGCTCATTTATAGAGATAACTGTCAATGTTAACTCTGTTTCGTTTCGGAGAAATTAATCGTATTATAGTCCTCCTGAGAAAATATTAATGCAATACATAATGATGTTTGAAGGTAGTGGGTATTATCTCGGAATAGACAGAAATAGAACAATCTGCAGCGAAGGCTGTCTCTCAAGCTGCAGGCATGTTATGAAATGTGGAACATTTTAAAATTGATTGCAGTTTAAATTTAAATCTAAATGTGTTATTATAATTACAACCGTTTAGTAGAGGTCAATTAACTTTTCGAACATTGGGAACTATGATGATTAAACTTTTTAATTACGAGAATCTGTTAAAACAACCGGAAAATGATTTAATATTAGAGAAAACATGTGTTTTGCCAACCACACCTAGAACACATACACTGATCCATATAATTTATGTGTGTAGAATATTTTAAAAGCAGAATGTTTAATTTGCACAGGTATTTTGTTCTATTGTATCCACTTATTAGCATTAAAATATATGTAGGTATTTATGTAGGTAGGTATAAGGGGCATTCATTTAATAAAATTAAGATTGAGTTTTTAAGATAGTGCTTAAAGAAATATGTTAAAATAAAAAAAAACAGTCCTATCCATGCGTAGGTAACATTTCTGGCTATAATGATCAAAACTTTGCTAACGCAGAACTAAACATATAGATATAAACCTGCTACATTGAATTCCTCGTAATTATTTTTTTTTTAACCATAAGTATTTGAAACTTATGCACGGAGAAGCACGCAGGCCTTCAAGATGCAGCAGAGTTTCATCAACATGGACATGCTCGAACATTATATGTTCATTGCCACATGCTGTAAAATATTACGACTCACAATCATCATTAACTCAGCTTTGCGAGGGAATAACAGTGTTTTATAGACAATACCTAAATGAGGCATTTCATTAATGATTAGAAACGTAAAATTAATCGGTTTGCAGCAAGCATCTTTGGTAACTACATTCCTTAATTAAGTAGGTCAATACTGGAATCCTATTTGAAAACCTTATGAGCCTCCAAAGCTTACATAAGAACACACTGAATATAACTTACAGATCAGACAGTTTTAAATCTGATATTAAAAAAGGATTAAAAGTGATAAATGAATGAAAGGTACTGATAGTAGTAGTTTTTATTTAATTAAATTGGAAAATTTAACTCCTGTACCGAAACTGAAAATAAAACATGAATGCAAGGTAACTGATAAAATATATTAATTTTGCAAATTGATTAAAAATAACTATTTTACACCTCGATCCTTTTTGTCAAATTGAACTAGATGAGTTTTTCTAGCTGACTACCCTGAGAAGTAACGTCGAAACAATTCCGTTTACAAACTCTCCTTTGTGTCTCCGCAGAAATCATATGAGAATAGAGATGGTCTTTTGAGAAAAGCACCTAACAAATTTCGAGTGAAGCTGTACAGACAGTCCAAGCAATTGTCAGTTATCATGTTACTCAACTTAGAACTTTACCGACGGTTTGGCGATCAATACCAAAGTAAGGACATTTGGGTAGGTCGCATAAAGTACTCAAACTGCCTGACATCATGAAATAATTTACAAAATTCTCATATTCACAATACATAGCATGAGAATCATGAAGATTGGTGTCTCAGATGGTCTTTTCAGGAACGAACCACAAATGGATATTGCTATACGTCTATATATCGTTCGCCTAAGAACCAACAGAGGCGTGAATTTACTTTCTGTGTTCTAAATAATGCATATATTCGACAGAAACTAAATTAAAATCAGGGAAACTTCTGAGATTTGTAAAAAATACAAAATGCTTTCGGATTTTGAGGTTATAATTATGCCAATAGAATCATATCAAAAAAGGTAGTGTTAGTATGTTCTTTAAACCTACGCAAACGGGATCACTTATTCCGACAAGCGATTTCCAGGTATCAGGTGCCAAAGCCATTTAATCACTTTTTAAGTCTGGGTACTGATTTTTATGTATGTTTTACAGTATGAGTGAGATCCATCACAAGGCTGTAATTTGGGCATACTTCATTTACTAAGTGCAAATAACGAAAGCTAAAGTCTGACAGAATCTGGGAGGATCCAAAACTACCTCCTTGACTACTGAAATACCTATGATACATCACAAAGAAAAAGAAAATTGGCCGTCCGGCCGAGATAGCAGGTATGCGTATGTTAAAAGTACGTACTATCATTATTCTACCCCAAATATTTTGTTAATGAGAAAATAAGGGAGGTCTGGCAGCTCTGGGATCTCAGTCTAAAACTGTTTTCTGCAAATTGCCGAAGTGACATCTATCAATTCGTGATCGTCGACTGTCAGTGTCGATGTTGCTCGTTTCACACAGCGCTTTTAATCGCTTTATTCTTTTTGTAACTAAAAATCTTACTCATATATCAAGCGCTGAAAAAATAATGGAGCCGGGGAATAAGACCGAAATGAATTACTTTTTAAAATTACTTCGTAATTATGAAGTGTCCGTTCTATTGTAATAATTAAAATGTAAATTAATAAAAAGACTAGGAATTATGGTAAAAGGTTTCATACGTGTTGATTTATAGGCCACTTTTTACAATGTCCTTTTAGTGGATCTGTCCAGTTAATGCAAGCATTTGTCAGTAATCTCCAGCTTAGCATAACATCAAACTGTATTCCTCGAAAGCATACGCAGTGGTGTACAGTAAATTTGGCTACTGGCAAGCTTAGCCACTGACAAGGCTACCAAGCTCTAATCAAACTTCTGGGAAGAGTATTCTATTTTATTATTTGTGTTACCGGCAATCTGTATAATCCGGTATTCTATAGAATACCTAGGTAATGTATAGAATACTTAAAACATTCAGATAATGTATGAAATATTATTTATTTTATACTTTGCCTAGGTTTTCTATACAATACCGAATACGCAGCCGGCAATCTGTGTAAAAGAAGAAAGCTGGGAAAGGGGAGACGTCAGTAACGCCACGTTCACACGACGACATACATTTCTTAGCCGGATCTGATTTTTAGAGGATACGGTTTATTCACAATACAATTTATAGGAATGCGTTCACACGTACATTCGGTTTTAAGATCCGACAAATAACCGAAACGGACAAAACTTAAGATCCGATTGTATTGTGCGTGTCACCTAACCACTACTTAATGGCAACACGATTTGACAGTTTCTGTCAAATCGTGTTGTCATTCATTCTTAGTTCGGGTTCGGGACTGATCGTTAGTCCGTAGGTGATACGCATACGGAGTAGAATACGTCCGCAACTAAGCCCGAAACTACGGACTTCGGACTTAAAGAGTAGCCCCCTAGATTCGATCACACGACAAAAAACCAAATATGGTTTAATGGCAGCAGCATTTCAGTACATGCGTTCACACGAAACACATGCCGGAAAAAATCAGATACGACAAGTAGGGTCGCGAGCGCGGAATTTTATTATTTTCATAATTAATTATTACCTACATGTTGAAAATTACGCGGCAGTGGCTTCTGAAAGGGGGCAAGTTAGCATTAATTTTGCGATAGGAAACTCTATTTCCGAGACATAAGCAAATTAAAAAACAACTGTTTTCGCACTCGAAGTCAAGGGGTTGGTAGTGTCAGAGTGCTTTCTTGAAAAAAAAAAACCGAATTGCTTATTCACAGTTCACACAGTTCAGTGACATGCCATTCGATTTTTTTTTTCAGTAAAGCTAAACTGAATGCCGTGTGAGCAGAGCATTCGGTTCTGTCGTATACGTACGGTGAAAATCAGAAACGACAAATCTTGTCTTCATAAGAACGTAGCGTAACGTGATGAAAATATGTTTATCGTAGCCATATCGTAGAATTAGCCATTTCATTAAATGTCAACCTCAAACCTAAGGTCGACGACGGAACCTCGCTGAAATCTTACATGAATGATGACGGGAGCTAAGTTCGCTCGCTCACTCTTACTCTTTTCGAACCTAACCTATCCATGTCGGAGTGCCCCCAAGTTCCCGGTGTCCTAAGTTCCCAAATGAATTGGCTAAGTAAGTTATTAAACGATATCAAACCAATTAATTTGCCTTGCTGTTCAATTAAATGCGGACTATGTTACTTAGGCCGTTAATTAAACGGCTGATGAAGCTAGTTGGTCGCGACATATTAATGATGCTCGTTCATCGATTAATACAGGCCAAAATCTATTTATTTTACAAATTGCCGGTGCACAAGCAGGTAATCTATACGATCCCTAGGAATTGTATACATTACCTAGGTAAGGTATAAAATCGTCAATAATATTTATTATATTTCATACATTGCCTAGACGTCCCAGGTCTTCTATACATTACCTAGATATTGTATAGAATACCTGAATTATACAGATTGCCGGTAACATATGCACCATATAAGTTACAAATAAGATGAACGAAGAAAACATTACTTAAGATGACTCAATGGGTGACTCTATCGCAAATAGCGATATTTTAAATGTAATCTCTGGAGGGATGCACGTCAGTTCAGGCATGTAGTAGGACCGTGAGATTTGAACGGTCGCTTACCAATCCGACATGGTGTGAGTACTTCACCAAGCTTATTTGGAACAATTGACTGATTACGCGCCGTCGGTGGTTCACGCGACATCAAAGAGAAGTGTCATTGTTACTACAACAAACACATTCATGTTAGAGCAACTCAAAGTTTACCAAATCTGTGTCAAATGCTTGTGAACGTTTTAATATAAAATCTGTACTGTTTGCCTTGTTCTTGTGTAGGTACGTAATTCATCTCAACCGTGATCGCAACAGATACCTAAACCACAAACGGCTAAATGATACAAATACTGACTCTAATATGATAAACATTTAAATCTTTTCCATTTGTCATATTTCATTATCATAATATTTTATGATTTCTACTAGGTCAACTTGAGAACGGTAACACTTTCTGAAATTACGTAAGAAAATGAAAAAATATTCATTCTAAATGCATAGGCACAGCTTTATGTGGGATTCGTGAGAGGCATTTTAATAACTACCACACAAATGCACGTCGGTTACATAACTTTATTTCGCAGATGTGAATAAATTCGCAAATATTAATAAGTTTTGTGATATATATTTCAGGCCATTTGCATAAATGTATAATTAAGGACACGTTGTGACTGATCTCATAACGATCCGAGTGAAATGTTGCATCTGAGATAGATACGACCGGCACCTTTCTAGTTTTCGGTCATTAGCCACGAATATTACTGCAGAATATTACTTAAGGTCTACAAAGTGAGAGGTTACAAAGTTATTAACATCTTAGTTCAGGTAATTAATATGATTTTTGATTATTTTTTATTGAATTGAAATGCTAAAAATTGGATTAGCCAATTGCAATTTTAAAACTAAGGTTTATGTGCATTCAAACGACTGTATGTACCGAAATAGTAAGTAAGATCCTGTTTTGTTGGAACTATCAGCAGCCGATGCAAAGGCGATAAACCACTGATAATAAAATTCACACTTAATTGAAAGTGAATACAATAAGGAAGGCAGTTTCTAGAACATTTGTCGGAAATATTGTTCACGTAAAATGACACCAATAACGAGAATAAAAATAGTATCAAGTTGAAACATTTTACGACTCTGAGATGGAATAAACCTCAGCTGATAGTAGTTCGATGTCCGTTTTATGTGCAAGCTCGCAAGCCGTGTGGGGTGTGGGGTACATACGAGTTACTACAATGTTAACCTCGTTGCAGCGATGATGCAAATTTGGCCGAGAAATCGTCTCGTATCGCACACTTTCATAACAATCCGGTGATTGATTATATAAATTTGAATACTGACGCCGTTAAAACCAAATTAAAATCATCTGCGGCATCGGATAAAACACGTCGCGACTGACTGATAAATTGCCGAAATGATGATTAAACGACTATTGCGTATGTTCACTGCAGCTCGAGTGACGCCGCGTATCGTAATCTCATATGCACATTGCAAACTTATGCGACTTTAATTGATACTTAATTAATAAGCAAAATTATAAACTTATTGTTTGCGTATCGTTTTGGTGTAACTTTACTACCAAATTATGGGGAGGAATGTACCGCGAAGCATTTAACAGGACATCATAAATTAGTGGAAAGCGGTGGAGCGTAGCACGTGGCCACAAAGGGCCCCATATTTTGGTCTTATTATAATAATTAACCGTATATAAAACCGCCTCACAATTATTTTAATGCTTATTAAGCACGTGTGTTGAAGTGGAGCGTGAGTTTCGGTTGCTTTTCGTTGCGAGCACAATTATCGCCATTGATTCTGCGGTTGTCTATACCGCACTGTGAAAAGCTGGCAGGTGCGGGATAGGGGCACATAGAACTTTATTCGTTCCCATGATTTTGTAGGGACTAGCGAAAATAGCCGTTTCCGACTTTAATTTAGACCCGGAAACATTTTAGTACCTTATCACAATTTTGTCAATATGTAATTGTTTGTTACAGGGAAAATATTGGATAATTAATCAAAGTCAGCGCATAAACCTTACAGAATAACTAAATTTCATCTAGAGTACGATGTGCCCCAAACCGAATAAAAGACAAATTTCTAATTTATTTGATTAGTTGTAAACTAAATTTTTATATTGCAACTTGCTACTAAACTGTGTGTTTAGATGTATTAAGCCGCTTAAAATTACGTTAAAATTTAGTAATCCACTTAACAACTTGATACGTTTAAACCAGCCATCAGTTGTTATCTAAATTTTAAGTTGTAGTTTTTTACTAAATTGTGCATTTACATGTATTAAGTTACTTAAAGTTAAAATTAACTTAAAATTTAGTTATCTACTTAACAACTTAATACGTGTATACCAGGCATAACATCGAAGGATATAATTGTCATTTCACTAAAAACAATATTACTCAGAACACTCAGAATGATGGAATTATTGTTTATGTAAAAGATTGTCTTTCGTGCCGCCTTTACGAACCCAATTTCTAGGTCCAAATTGCCTGGTGCTTTACTTTGGAACTGACTTAGCGATAATATTAATTTATGATCACCTTCGATCTCAAAATTTACGAAAAGCGAAAAGTTACAGCATCTTCTTGGATCTCTCAAAGACGTTTGACACAGTTTCCGTTCCGCTTCTCCTTAAAAAAATTGAGTAAATTGGTAGTCGAGGACTGACGCTGAAAACGTTTAAAAGTTACCTAGAAAATCGCACTCAAACGGTGAAAATCGATTCTAACACCAGTTATGTTGACGGTGACCTACGGAATCCCTCAGGGTAGTGTGCTGGGTCCTTCGAAGTTTTTATTATAAATTAAATTAAACTTTAATTCAGACTACGGTCCATAATTTTGTTAGAGTTTTGGTGTTAGTAACAATGGTGCTTACGTTAGTAGGTTAGTATTGTTAGTTTACATAAATGATTTATTTAATTATACCCATTATTTTTTATTATATGTCAACGATCTATGTTCTCTCCCTCTTAAATTCTCTGAAGTGTTCTCGTACGCCAACGATACAGCCCTTGTAGTTTACGGCAAGGATTGGAATACTACCAAGTATAACGCCGAAGTAGCCCTTGAACGTGTGAGCATGGTAAATGTGAGTGACTGGCTTCGAGAGAACCTCCTGACACTGGATACTGATAAGTCTTTTGTTATCCCTTTCTGTCCTTCTGCGTCACCCATGCTGCACAGCTTTTTATCACCCCCAAAACTGTGTGTCCAACCTTATCCTCAGTTCTTGCTACTAAATATCTCCGCGTGTGCATTGATGCCCACTTAACCTGGCGACCTCACTTAAAAATACTAAAAAATCAGGTTAGAAGCCTCCTTTATGTTTTTAAAAACTTGAGAAATTCGGGAGACGCATATATGTGTGTTAAAATTGGTAATCATTATCTTTGCCAATCCATACTCACATATTGTATTCCTTTTGGGTTGGAGCATCCAAAACATACATGTTGGAGCTGGAAAGAGCGCAGAGAGCTGTTTTGAAAGTGATGTGCAGGAAACCTATCCGTTATCCAACTCACCAGCTACCTATACCAGGATTGTGCTGTTCTGACATTAGTCAGAAAGCTTTTTATCTCCGGAAGCATTTATCTTTACCACTTGACAAAGCCGTCCTGCTGAAGCGTAAGGGAATGCCAGTTTGCCCAACACAGCCTGCTAGAACACAATTGATTTCTAGACAGTTTAACACTTTGAGCACCACGTTTATATATAAAATCAATAAAATTATTCCCATTTATGTATCAAATAGTTTTGAAGTTAAAAACAAAATAATTAGCTGGTTTGGAAACATCACATATGATGAAATAGAAAGTCTTGTCGTTACTAAATAACATCCTCCTTCTCATCATACATTCACACTGCCACTGCATTTACACACATAACTGTCCACAAATAAATAGTCTAAGTTACCATTGTTTACATTATATATTTTTTGTTCGTTTTTGTAACTTTGGTCGGCCGGTGCCGAAAAAGACTAATACCATCCCATCACTTCCCGTGGGTGTCGTACGAGGCGACTAAGGGACTTGCCAGAGAATGGGCAGCAGCGTTCTCTGTAAAACTCAAAAACAAGCGCCGCCACTCAGCAACTCAGCAACCCGCCTGCCAAGCGTGGCGATTATGGCAACCCCTCCCCCCCTCGGGGGAGGCCTATGTTCAGCTGCGGACGTCTTTCGGCTGTTATGATGATGATGATGAACTTTGGAAATACTCCTAGACCCAATATAATTTATGCTGTCAAATTTTGCTATTAACTTATATTAAAGTCATTGTTGATCTTTTGTTGTAATCGGAGGAATCACTGATTCTGATAGTAAAGGTTTACCTAGTTTCGGAATTAGGGGTTGATTTTTATGTGTCACACTTTGCTCTTGTATACATTTTAAATAACGAATGTCTGTATTTTGTAACACTACAAATAAGAGTATTGTATCTAATAGAATAAATAAATGAAAAAAATAAAAATAAATAAACAAAATTTGTTAAAAAGCTAATTAACTACGTACAAATACTACAATGTCTCTTTGTACTACGATTTCTGTGTCTACTGATAGGTATTTTATTATTCGCAAGCAGATTTTAAATAATAAAACTTTCGAAATGGTGAATTCAGACCATGAATACATCGTAAAAGTTTATTCACAGTTGGTACCTTACGTTTTCTGCGGTCCATTAATATTTTGCATAAAAAATACGATTTCGCAATTTTTCACAAAATGCAAAATAAACGGGAAGGTTTTATGTAGCTGCGTGCATATTAATGTGTTAATTTAAAATATACCTAGGTGTTATATTTAACACCTTTGGTTATGATATATAAAACACTGTCGTTATAAATTTTATACCTTATCGTTTGAAATTGACGAGTATACGAGATCCGAGATTGGCGTGTTCATTAGCATTGGCACGAATAGCGCTATCGACACAAATAACCCGTGCGATGCGAGTGGCAGCTCGCGACCGATGCGCCCGCGCCGCGCCGCTAACACGGGCCTAGTATCTATGTTAATTAAACGCCTGTCATTTGCTACAATAATGGAGGCTTTGTGGAGCTTTATCACGTTTTAATGTTGTGTAAACTTTGTCTGCTCCAACCGTACAACGACATAGAGCCTTCTTAATTAACTAAAATTGTACGTTTATTAACTACATGTACGTTGTAGAGCGCAATGCGCATGCGATTAAAGAAAAAATAGTATTTATTCTATTGAATGTTGTTTAACACGGGCAGATAGAACATCAAGCGAAACTGATTAGTGTATTGATGATATCGCTTGAATACACTTCCAGGAATAATTTATAGTATCTCAAGGTGTTCATTACGCGCGGTTCGTTTCCAGAGAAGAGACAAAGAGGCACACTTTAATAGTCACAAATGTTTGAAAAAAAAAACAACGCGCGCAACAAGAGATGTAGGTAATTTTGGTCTCATAGAAAAAAGGTTTTATTGACAAACTGTATCATAAATTACTTGGTTGTTTTATAACGATTATAAACAAGACATGTACTTGTGATTCGTATGGGCGATAAATAAAGAAGTGAAGCATTAGATACTGCCTCCATTATAATTGGCGCTATAAATAATAGCGTGGTGATAGATGGAATATGGATCATTGCGAAGGCGGGGGCGCACGCGCAGCCTCGGCATGATCGAGCGGTTCGATGTGCTCTTAATATTATGTACCTATGTAGTATATTGTGCAGTATTAATTTAATTAAAGAGCATGTGAATGCTTCACACAAAGCTAGTAAACATTATGTACTCGTATAGTTTATAATTATAATTCATAGATGAATAATTAGTTAAAACTTTCAGGCAACAGGTAGGACATTTTTTTATCCAAACTGGAAAAAATACTCAACAAAATCACATTTTGGGAATTATTGCCATCATTCTTCTAAAACCCGAATAGCCTAAGGCGAAAGACGTACCTATTACGTCAGTATTGTCCATCTATTATCGGAATTAATATCACATTACATCGTGAGAGTAAAATTGTTTTTTAATCTGCAAGTAATAAATAGGCATTATAATTATGTGTGCGTTATTATCGAATAATCAAAGGCGTCAAAGTTGAGCAACGGCTTGGTAATGACGCTCGTCCATAAGGCGTTGTGAAACCCAGCCCGAGGGCGCTGCGGGCTTGTCGTAAATAATTGGAAGCGCACTGTTTGTACTAATGCACTATCTAAACACATAATACCTCTTTCTGAATTGAGCCATAAATTAGTTTCAGATACAGCATAATTCGAAAACGTTTGTTTCGAACGTGGGCAGAATCTGGCAAAATCGAATTCCAAAATTAACTTATAGATTGTAATGTTTACGGTATGTATGGAAAATTACATGTTTGTGTTAGTCAAGATGTTGCAGAATATTGTCTCATTCGATGCAGGCATTTAGTAAAGCGATAAATGTTGTAAATAATCAAATAGAAGCGTGCCAATAGCCGTGTCGTCCGCCAACGCAATATCTAATATTTTGATATTGTTTTGAGCAATTCTGGTGTTCGTCGTTGTTGTTACAATGTTAGAAATGTTATTGTAAATGCAAAACATAATTCTGAAGGTTCAAATAAAACATTAACTTTGTTTTGTAGTAGGTAATCAAACTTGCCCAAAGCCAAAAATATGGTAATTAAGTGTAGCCATGATGAAGACTATTAATTGATCTGTCAAACATATAATTTTATAATTAAATTAATAAACTGCATAATTATCTTAATTTAATTACTGAACATCTTAAATGCAGCTCAGTAACAGGATGCGGAATACTGTTAATAAAAACTAATTTCCGTTAAAACCAGAAATAATGTTTTATTGATAACAGTTACATTCAGGCAGCCTTGTGATTATTATATTTAATCCATTTATTGGCGGAGCACGACGCTAATAACTATTTTAAATAAGTTTTCAACACCTTTGTGTCTGGCAAATCGGCTTACATATGCTTCTGCTGTCAGTTCTTGAATATGAAATGTAAATTATGTTTGTGAGAAGAATACAAGCTTGGACTTAATGACCTTGATGTATGCATGATGATTCATAGTAACATGAATACCTTCCAACAAATTGAAAACAACGCTCAAGCTCCTGCATAATTTAAATGACAAAATATTGATAAATAGACAGTGATTAAACGGCAACACGTTAAGCTGGTTTTAAGTGAAGCCCACCACATACATAAACAATATAACCACCAAACAAAAAACAGACCAGACCAGACACATCGACACGATCGTAAATCACCGTAGTTTCAGTATCAGTACCGTACACTACAAAAAATAAAACAAAACGAATTTTCGTTAATAACTCTAGAAGTAGGCAACACGAAATTGATGTTTGCGATGCAACGTCTGGACCAGACACGTTCGACTAAAACAAGTTCCACCGATTCGTTCTTGTAATATCGGTGTAATTTATTTAATGTTAGAAATAGACCTCGCCAGCGCCACAAAGAATATTGGCTTTCACAACGGAACCTGGCAAATTTATGTGCCGCGAGATTTTGCCAACCAGTGAGCTCGCAACGGATCACGAGAACAAAGCATTACTACAATCTGCCCTGTGTCGGCGTCGGCGGTGTCTCGCCTTGTTTATAACGCGTTAACAACGCGACGGACGCTCCGAGCTGTCTTAGCGCTGCGCTCCTACTATTTATTACTTATCTCTGTCGATCAATTGAACTTCATAACAACAAATGGTCACAGGCTACAGACTGCCGACAGTCAAAAATGGCAGTGCCAAGTCTAAATCCGCGACTAACAAAACGATTACTCAGCTTGAGTAGAAATAGCCTCAGAATAATTATAGGGACAATTACGGGTCATTGCCCCCTAAACAAACATGTCTTCAACATAGGCGCCACAGACAGCCCACTCTGCAGGGGCTGCTTTGACGCCGAAGAATCAGCCGCCCACGTCATCCTGGAATGCGAGGCTGTGGCTACCCAACGTCAACAAATCCTTGGAACGGTGAGGTCGCTCCGCGAAGCCTGTGAGGCTCCCAGGAAACTTCTGTGCTTCTGGGCAGAGCTAGGCTGGCTAACGTAGCCAGGATAACCACGCACAACGGACCAAATGAGAGTCTAGGTGCGGAGAATGGAGTCCCTACTCTACTCTACTCTACTTATCTCAGTGGCGTGCCTAGGGTTTCAAAATAAGGCAAGCCCAATAAAATTTTAACCGATTTCAAAAAAAAGAAAGTTCAGTTTTCGACTGAGTATGTAGGTACCTTCGTATGTATCATCGCAATTTTCTCATAAACTGATATAGATGTCTCAATTCGTTGTTTACCAAAATTACGGAAAGAAACCATTGCACACAGGTGGTTATGGGAATTTGCGTGCCTTTTAATGGCGCCAGATATGTTATTTAAATCATTATATCCAGATGTATTCCAAACGGAATGATTATTCGAAAAAAATATCAGCCAGCTTCTTTCAATACAACTTATTAGTGTGCGAACAGCCAACAATCCACCTAGTTTTATACACTGATCTATTAAATTTTCGTTTATGCGATTTACTAGTCTGAGAAAAACACAGATTAGGCGTCGGTTTTAATGAAGAAATTAATTGTTTTTTCTTAGCAAAGTTTAAAGATTTTACCTTATCTTCGCCAATCACAACTTGAACGCATTTTAAATCCTCACAAGGTACAATTACCTCCATTGTTGTAGGTAAGTCACCAAAACAATTGTATCACTGAGAAAATCTAAGAAAACACACAAAAAACTTTAACAACATAACTTTTCAACTCTCAAGCAAATAAAACTGAAGTGAGTTGCACTCCGGTGTCAAGAACTACTTACGCAGTGTTGCAGTGTTGTCATTTAGGCAAAAAAAGTCACCAGGTATATGAAAAATCTAGCTAGATGTCGCAAATTTTTTTTTTTAAGATATTGCTTGAATATTTAATTTCGTTATTTTAAAAAGTCGCTTGTTTTTATTGTTGCTAAATCTTAAAAAAAGTCCCCAAACTCGTTAAAAATCTCCAAGATCTCACAACGTCGCTAAAACGGCAACACTGCAGAGTTGGCAAGGTGACATGGTCACGCATACGCGTGCAACTTCATACGCATGCAGAGCTTAATCGTACATACTGATCGATTTGTAGACGCACAAGGTTTAGAACTCGTTATACGGCACATCGCTATAAGTGCGAAAGTGACGGAGATAGTATTTGAAAGCCCGGTAAAAGCCGGTACGTGTAAGCGAGATAGCTATATGTAGATGTGCAAATGCGAAACTCTGCGCGCGAACAATCGCGATGTGTAGTTATGTAGTAATGTGGCATAGGTAGATACTTTGTGTTATTTTGATAAGAATTAAGCGCGCGAACTTTTAAATAGTTCGGGTTTGATATTGATTCTCTATCGAGCATTTTAGTAAGGCATGCCGGGCTTTTGGGCTTATATGAAGGCACCGCCACTGACTTATCTCTGTCCTATTTGTCATAAAGTCACTATCAGTCAGACGCTGTATGTACACTCACAGGACGAATGCTAATGCAAGATTATGATTGAACTTGTTACGAAGACGGGGGTAGAATTAACTAAACTATAAAGTGAACCGGCTGAATTAACTGTTTTATTTCACAATATTTGTATGTTATAGGAAATGAAAAAGCTCGTTACAGAAGATTTATCGCCTATGATCTAGAACTAGCATAGATCCACCACGTATCTAGGAAATAATTATTACGACTTGATAGGAATACTGACGGACATTATTTTTATTGGTTTTAGCAAGAGCTTATCTTGCATGTTGAACTGTAAATTAATAAAATTGAGACCGCAAGGAAGTGTCCGTAACGGTAACGTTTCCTTACTCAAGTCTACCAAGGAATTCAATAGCCGTGTGATCGGTCGGTAGGCACGTAAGAATTGTTCATTTACTTTGTCGAAATTAACAACATCTGAGATCAAGATTACTAAAGAACATTAAACGGGAAGTTTAAAATTTAAACGATGCCGAGAACATAAACAGTCTAGTTAAGCTGTTAAATCCACCTGTAACTACGTCGTACTATCTGAAAATCATTTTCCTAATGTACAATGTATAATTTTTGCCAGTAAAATAGCCGGCCAAAGGTGCTTAGAATTACCCGTGGATCTATTATGGTGAACTAGTAATTTCGCTGCCTAGTAGCACGTTTCCCTAGTATCGCCTTAAGCCAATGCCGTTACTAGGAATTATGAGTGGTCGATGTTTTACACCTGCCCATAGAAACCGTTCTCGTAATTACGCTAATTGTTCCACTATATATGTTACATATATAGAAATATTAGGCTAGGAACCGACTCAACGTCGCCTGCGTTTTTATTCAGCAATAGTTGAACAATTAATTGCGCGTAAAAACATTTTTTCGAACACGTTCGGTTGATAGTACACATTTTTTTGTAGGTTCGTTGGTAACTTTGTTGCATTATAAAACTGTTGTTCCGAGCTTACTTGTAGCACAGTAATATTTAGACATTTGTACCGTATGTAGGTAGGTATCCTAGATATAATAATCGCCTGACAGACATTAATACTAAGTATCTGTATGTTTCTAGTGACGCAGTTCATAATGGTGTCCGCATATCAGATAGTTATTTACAAAAATTTAAATAATTTATACAATACTAGCACTTCGCCGGCGACTTCGTCCGCGCGGATTTAGCAGACACTTTTGTTTACGAACATAAAAAACCCCTCCGATCCCTCTGTAGGATTCGTTGTTTAAGATGAATGAATTATTCGATCTTTGGGTATTATTTTAATTGGTTCGATGTCACCATCAATACTAATCATAATGACCCCATATAGGTTGGGTTGCACCATGAGTTCATGAACGTCATGAAATTTTTCCATATACATAGATTCAACACACCTCCACCGGGTTCTTTGAAAATTGATGGAATGAGATTTTTATCCGTTTTACCCCTTTTGACCCCGTTGGGGGTAGATAGTAAATCGCTAGATCCGTTTTAAATAATTAAGTATCCGACTTTTAGCTTGTTTTATAACAATTTCCAAGTAAATGGAAGCAAGCAGTAACTATGTTCCTCCCCTATAAACTTTATCACCCCTTTACACTTTTCAGGGGTTGGTTTTAAGAAATAAAAAATCGTGTATTTCGTATTATTGTTTAAAGATTGTTAATGCCGAGTTTCAACTTCATCGGACCAATTTATTAACATCCTTCCATACCAACTTTAACACCATCTAAACCCCTATTGGGTAATAGTTTTGAAAAACTAATTAAGTCATCCTTTTTAATATATTTATATATTTTAAATTCATATTTAGTTCAGTATTTGTACCAAATTTCAAGTTAATAAACCTAAAAAGTAAGATTCTTCCATAAAAACTTTAACATAGTGTTTTGGGGGCAGTTCAGAATAAACTAATAATCACAACCTTTGTAATTCACAGCCAGTATTCGTGTCAAGTATCAAGTTTATAAACCTAAGGAATAAGATTTTGCGTACAAACTTCTAACCCCTATTTCAGTCCTTAACGGGGGATATTTCCAAATATCCTTTTTTAATTGATGTTTTCTACTCATAATCTACCTTCTTTACAAATTTCATCTTCGTAGGCCAAGCAGTTTTTGAGATTTTACTAATGAAACCCATTTCTCCCGTTAAGGGTTAAATTTCTAAAGACGACGAAACACGTATTCATTTATTTATGCTCAGAAGCTTTAGTATCAAATTTCTTTCTTCTCACTTCAAAAATGACGGATTTACCGTATAAATTTTCAATCCCTATTTCCCCTTTTTTAAAAAAAAAATACATACGTTCTTATTTATTTCTAGGGGTAGAATTTTGGAAAAAGGATTTTCCAAAATTCTACCCCTAAGGGGGTGAAAAAGATGGGCAAAGTTTGTATGGAAAACCGTCATTTTCAAAGTCAGAAGCATGAAAATACATACACAAGTTTCTGGTTAGAAATAAATAAGAACGTATGTATTTTTTTTTTGAAAAAGGGGAAATAGGGATTGAAAATTTATACGGTAAATCCGTCATTTTTGAAGTGAGAAGAAAGAAATTTGATACTAAAGCTTCTGAGCATAAATAAATGAATACGTGTTTCGTCGTCTTTAGAAATTTAACCCTTAACGGGAGAAATGGGTTTCATTAGTAAAATCTCAAAAACTGCTTGGCCTACGAAGATGAAATTTGTAAAGAAGGTAGATTATGAGTAGAAAACATCAATTAAAAAAGGATATTTGGAAATATCCCCCGTTAAGGACTGAAATAGGGGTTAGAAGTTTGTACGCAAAATCTTATTCCTTAGGTTTATAAACTTGATACTTGACACGAATACTGGCTGTGAATACAAAGGTTGTGATTATTAGTTAATGCCGAGTTTCAACTTCATCGGACCAATTTATTAACATCCTTCCATACCAACTTTAACACCATTTTCTCTATTCTCTAATAGAGACAATGAGAAAATGGAGGGTCTTGTCACAACCTATCTGTATAGGTTGTGACAAGACCCCAGTAACAACATTGGTACAAAATTCTCTTCAAAATTCAATTTCTCATCGATTCATACTAGTTTTCTTCAGTGGTAATTATTGATGAAGTAGGAATAATAATTAAAAAACTATGGAGCAGCCGGTGGACGATAGCATCGCATTCAGACCGAGAGCCTGCGCAGAGTCCGCTTGCTTCCACAGATAGTCCTTTGTTCTCTTTTTTGCAATTTCCAAGTTAATTAGGCAGTTTTTGCCGTTAAACGGTATCTACAAAACAGTAATTTATTGAATACGAGCCCCATTAATAATTGTAACTAAAACACTTAGTTTGAAGCTGACAAAATTAAACGGTGTAATAACGACACATACTCGTGCTTACAATTTTACGTCTAGAATTAATTTACTTAATGGGTGCACGATTTTTCATGTATACAAGTTACAAAGGAAAGTCGTTAAATGGTAAACTTTTTGGGAGTTATTCACTCTCTGTTTTTAACCACTGCTCTTTTAGAACGAATTCGTCGTGCTACTTACTTACTTTAACAGAACAACTACCAGAGCATTTCCACAGAAATTTTCTTCAGATGACGTTAGAGAATCTACCTTTGTGTCTAGTTCTTGTTCGTTAAGTCGCTAATCGCTTAACGATTTACTGTAAAGTCAGTATCCGTTTTACAATCTACTATATATTAATGTTATTCAGAAACGAATGCCATTAGCGTGTAAACCTACCTGTGTCACAGGTACCGACATATCAATTATGTAATTTGCAGAATGATTTGTGCGTGCACAACTGCATCAGTGCGTTAGAAACTGCACTCACAAAGCTTCTACCGATGTCTATAATCAACATTACGGACTGATGCAAGCACTCTGAATAAGCATTAGCCTGAGTTTTCCGGAGTCGGCTGCATACAAAATGGTTCTATTCTAACATATAGCTGTGTCATACTTCCCTGTAAGTGCATAACGTGGGTGCACATTGAACCGAGCACGTTCGTCGATCTGTTTAATTTCGCAATAATTTCTTTTATCGGCGGTCAGTGGTTAGATTTCCGCGTGCGCGGGCGCGGTGCACGAGTCAAGCGACGGCAACGGCGACGCGCGCGATGAACGTGTGCGATACCATTCATTAGGCGGCGCGCAGGGCGCTCACGCGTCAAATTAGCCCGAGCCGCGCTTAATTAGACAGAGCAACGTCGACTGGCCGCTGCCCCGAGCACCCCACGCCGCCATACACACGCCCGCCGTGCACAAGCTTCGACATGATTATCTTAAAATGCCCAGGTACTATCTGAAACCGACTAGTTTAATCCATGAAAAAGGAAAAATATTAAGGCCACTTACTCCACTTAATCCGCCCAATAAATAAACACAAATGGCATAATTATCCTGCTCTACAAACATTTTTCGCGAATATATACGCGAGGTTTATAAATATCTAAAAATATTTGCAAAATTGCGCTATTGACTCTAATTAAAGGACAATAGCGAGGATCAGCTGCTGGGACCGTTACACAGCGGCACACGATGAAACGCGCATGCGCAGCGGGCGGTGCGTCGCGGCCGTGCGCCCGCGCAGGACGCGCGCACCCGCCCGCCTTGTGACTTAGGTCAAGATCACCCCACGATCATGCCAATTACCAAGTTGACACACAATAATTGTAACGCCTCGTCTGTCGTCAATTAGTTACAACTAGCTGACAGCATCTTGCCGGTATTAAGAAACCAGTCAGACCACTGGGCACGCGATAACGATGCTATTTAAAGATGAAGATCGTAATTACTATCGAAGTTATTATCTACTAGCTGACCCGTGCCCACTTCGTTGAGCGGTATTTTTCGTAAAAAATATTTATTTTTTTAATAAAAAGTATCCTATATGTTACTTAATAATACCTCCAAGAATATGTGCACAAATTTTCATGATGATCGGTTAAGTACTTTTCGCGTGAAAGCGTAACAAACAAACTTACATTCACATTTATAATATTAGTAGGGATACATGAATATAAATGTTTTGTCCTGAATGACTGACGGATCAAAGAACAACCTAAACCGTTGATCGTAGAAAAAAATACTTTCCAACTTTCAGGTCTCTACGATCAACGGTTTAGGTTGTTCTTTGATCCGTCAGTCATTCAGGACAAAACATTCATGTATCCCTACTAATATTATAAATGTGAATGTAAGTTTGTTTGTTACGCTTTCACGCGAAAAGTACTTAACCGATCATCATGAAAATTTGTGCACATATTCTTGGAGGTATTATTAAGTAACATATAGGATACTTTTTATTAAAAAAATAAATATTTTTTACGAAAAATACCGCTCAACGAAGTGGGCACGGGTCAGCTAGTAGATAATAACTTCGATAGTAATTACGATCTTCATCTTTAAATAGCATCGTTATCGCGTGCCCAGTGGTCTGACTGGTTTCTTAATACCGGCAAGATGCTGTCAGCTAGTTGTAACTAATTGACGACAGACGAGGCGTTACAATTATTGTGTGTCAACTTGGTAATTGGCATGATCGTGGGGTGATCTTGACCTAAGTCACAAGGCGGGCGGGTGCGCGCGTCCTGCGCGGGCGCACGGCCGCGACGCACCGCCCGCTGCGCATGCGCGTTTCATCGCGTGCCGCTGTGTAACGGTCCCAGCAGCTGATCCTCGCTATTGTCCTTTAATTAGAGTCAATAGCGCAATTTTGCAAATATTTTTAGATATTTATAAACCTCGCGTATATATTCGCGAAAAATGTTTGTAGAGCAGGATAATTATGCCATTTGTGTTTATTTATTGGGCGGATTAAGTGGAGTAAGTGGCCTTAATATTTTTCCTTTTTCATGGATTAAACTAGTCGGTTTCAGATAGTACCTGGGCATTTTAAGATAATCATGTCGAAGCTTGTGCACGGCGGGCGTGTGTATGGCGGCGTGGGGTGCTCGGGGCAGCGGCCAGTCGACGTTGCTCTGTCTAATTAAGCGCGGCTCGGGCTAATTTGACGCGTGAGCGCCCTGCGCGCCGCCTAATGAATGGTATCGCACACGTTCATCGCGCGCGTCGCCGTTGCCGTCGCTTGACTCGTGCACCGCGCCCGCGCACGCGGAAATCTAACCACTGACCGCCGATAAAAGAAATTATTGCGAAATTAAACAGATCGACGAACGTGCTCGTTTCAATGTGCACCCACGTTATGCACTTACAGGGAAGTATGACACAGCTACATGTTAGAATAGAAACATTTTGTATGCAGCCGACTCCGGAAAACTCAGGCTAATGCTTATTCAGAGTGCTTGCATCAGTCCGTAATGTTGATTATAGACATCGGTAGAAGCTTTGTGAGTGCAGTTTCTAACGCACTGATGCAGTTGTGCACGCACAAATCATTCTGCAAATTACATAATTGATATGTCGGTACCTGTGACACAGGTAGGTTTACACGCTAATGGCATTCGTTTCTGAATAACATTAATATATAGTAGATAAACGGATACTGACTTTACAGTAAATCGTTAAGCGATAAGCGACTTAACGAACAAGAACTAGACACAAAGGTAGATTCTCTAACGTCATCAGAAGGAAATTTCTGTGGAAATGCTCTGGTAGTTGTTCTGTTAAAGTAAGTAAGTACCACGACTCGTTCTAAAAGAGCAGTGGCTAAAAACAGAGAGTAAATAACTCCCAAAAAGTTTACCATTTAACGACTTTCCTTTGTAACTTGTATACATGAAAAATCGTGCACCCATTAAGTAAATTAATTCTAGACGTAAAATTGTAAGCACGAGTATGTGTCGTTATTACACCGTTTAATTTTGTCAGCTTCAAACTAAGTGTTTTAGTTACAATTATTAATGGGGCTCGTATTCAATAAATTACTGTTTTGTAGATACCGTTTAACGGCAAAAACTGCCTAATTAACTAAAATTGCAAAAAAGAGAACAAAGGACTATCTGTGGAAGCAAGCGGACTCTGCGCAGGCTCTCGGTCTGAATGCGATGCTATCGTCCACCGGCTGCTCCATAGTTTTTTAATTATTATTCCTACTTCATCAATAATTACCACTGAAGAAAACTAGTATGAATCGATGAGAAATTGAATTTTGAAGAGAATTTTGTACCAATGTTGTTACTGGGGTCTTGTCACAACCTATACAGATAGGTTGTGACAAGACCCTCCATTTTCTCATTGTCTCTATTAGAGAATAGAGAAAATGGAGGGTAAATTACAATTTAAAATAAAAACTATTTCTTGTAATTTTTAACCTTATGGATAAGCTAGAATAACCAAATAATTAATATTTCTTATTACTAAAGCTTTTCTTTTTCTTACTTTACAAAGAGTTGTTAAACATAAAAAATATACCAACCAAATTGAGAACCTAGCTTCCCTTTTTTTAAGTCGGTTAAAAAGAAAACTGATCACGTAAATACATCACAATTATTATCATTGTGGAATGTCAATAAGAGAAAGAATAATAGACAAGTATTAACGACTCGGAAATTTTCCACAATGTTAAAGATAAAAGATATTTAATCGAACACCTTGCAGACAAATATTTAAATGAATGCATTTCTACAAGATGCTGAGTTTAAATAGCTTGTAGCAAAATTTTATTTATTTATCCATTACTACTCGTCGCTGACTATATTACCAATGTATCATTTATTTCATCAGTTGATTATATTAAAATCGAATTATCATTGCGAAATGCATCATTGAGAGTTTCTTAACTCTTCCACATTGAAATAGCAATATAACTTGTCTTAAGTAGCCTGTAAGCCAAGTGCATTCATCTGGTTTAAAATGATAAAAGTGTTATTAATGAGTAGATAATGGCTAAAGTAAAAAGTGTACAGCTAATTACTATACGAATTTGTTATCTACTAACTGATCAACGGTTTAATTAACGCGCTGCAGTTAGTAAGACGTTACATTTTTTGTTTCACGTTTCAATTATTTATAACGTTAAAATACAAAAGTACCTATATAATTTTATTAAAATACTCATTGTGAAACAAAAAGAGAAATATAAAAACTTGTAGGTAGCTAAAATAGCAGTCAACCGGTGACGATGTGCCAATGAATGTCGATCGCTTAACGCCGAGTTCAGGTATTGAATCTGAAGGTTTAATCAATATGTAGGTAGGTTAGGTGGAGGTAACGATCGAGTTTAGCCTTTGGTCAAAACTTTTTGTCTAGTATGCACGAATTGCATACTGGAGCCAGCCTGTTATCTTTGTTTAAATAATAACTTACAAAAATTGCACGTTGCAGTGATTCGATGGCCTTGTGCGTCTCGTTTTTATTGCCGTATCTAAGTCCTGTTACATTGTGTACTAGTTTTGTTTTATTTTTGTATGATTACTTATGTAAATATGGTCCTTGCCGGATCTTCGACCTGAGTGCTGAATATTGGTTTTCACCGAGGGAGCGAGTGGTACGAGGTGACGTCACTGGTCGCGCTCGCGACAGATGCGTCTGAGCGACATTCGCATGCAGCAGCACTGAGTCTGATTCTCTCGTGACCGATATATTTATCTCACAGGCCCTTATCTCACAATTTGTCACAGTACTGACAACGTTTTCGGCTAAATGTCGTCAAAGAATAAGGCTGCAGTCATGAGTGGGTACAGTCTGTTTATTTCATCATTTTCATAATTATTACAGCGCGGTGCAACAAAGCATTGTTTTGTAAAATACTTATGTTTACTCTGTGCAGTTTCAATTAATTTTTTAATTGAAAATTCATATAATAATGTCAACAGTATATATGAAGCAAGCGGATGCCGCCCGAGGCGTTGTATGTAAGATCTAACTATAACATATTACAGTCCCCTACTTATTCGCTTGCTAATTCTCAAAACAACATAATGATATATTGCTCTATGGTCTAAAACCTGCACGGAAGGCTGCCTCGAGCCTATGTTTACATGATCACACGACTATCCGCGAAACCGCGCTTGTACTGGTTACATGGCTTGGCAATGGAATAAGAAACTTTGAGCCTAATCATAGATCACACGTGATAAAAATGTATTCTAAAAAGAAATATTTCCATTGTTATGCATTATAGCTTTACTTGTAGGAGCATAAAATATAATCTAATCATCGATGGACAAGTTTTAGAGCCTAGCCGACAGCGCTTGCTTGAAATAGGATTAAACTAAAGAACTCCCAACGTTACAGCTCGTTGTAAATCGGTGGACTTAATTACAAACGGCACCTCCGTTCGTACAGTGCTGTCACAGTGTGCTGGTCCGAGTGCGGCGCATTGTGCCGTACGTCTTACATTACATGTTCTGTGGCGCGCCGCACAAACAACTCCGCGGCTAATTACTCCGCCGACGACTCACGACTCTCACCCTGTTAAAAAGCTTTAAGACTTTAAGCTGCGTCATTTGTTCGCGACCATAATGGACTGATAACAGATAGGATTGCCGCTTTTGATATCTACGCTCACACCCGAAATCACATCGGAGCCAAATATGTAAAGAGCGAAATCTCTCCATGTAACGTATTGCCCTGTTACGTGTTTACTGTGAGGAAATGACGCCTTATTCGTGAAAATAATTTATATACAAATTTGAAAATTAATTACTTTAATTATTTAAACACATTTTATCAGAGCGGTATTCTCGGTTAATGGAGTGTAATTAAAATCAGTACATTTACAGAAAGGACATTTTTTTTGTCACACATGATTTTCATGGAGACGAAAAGGACAAAACTATGCAAAACGATTAATACGCCAGAAATGAAGCATAATAAACATGCGACACCATTTATGTAGACAATCAAGATACCTACCAAATATTTAATGAATTTACGGTTACTTAAGGGCGTGATATTGTGACATCCATTTAATTCTGAAACAGAATTATAATAATTTCACTTAATTACGGCATTTATTCCGCGGCGAGGCCGCGCGGACGCACTCTATCTTGCGCACGAGCATTATCGCTTGTTATACTTGTTGTACTTCGCTGTTTATATCAACGACAATGAACTTAAAAGAAAAATAAAAGCTTTTCCGTGTTATATTTTTCCACAAAGTACAGTTTAATCAGTCTTAAGATAAAAGCGTTAAGCACAATCTCGCGCTCAATTTATAATATGTGAATGGTTCCTGTCGTTTTATTTTCCCATTATATGAAATCAATAAACTTTTAGGAGACAAAAGCCCTCTTGTAAAATATTTTAAGAGGATCAATAACCGAATTACTCGATTGTTTTATTAGACAAGCGATCATAAAGTGTAATGGTTTAGTGTGGGACAGGCAGCGCCGCGCGCCGCGCCGATCTCCTCGTAAGAAGTGATTTTTGTGTGCGAACACTTGTATGACAATAAACAGCTGATTTTATTGTTGTGTTATGAAGATAGGGAAAGGGAAAGGAAGGATAACGCGGACTAGCAAGGTGAGAATGTGAGAAGCATATTTACTTGAAATGGGATCCGCGTGCATGTTTACATTTCACCATCGCACGCCGCTTGTCTCGTACTACACAGATAACGAGATTCTATTGGGAGATGATTACGGTTAAAACATTTATTTAATTAACTTAATAGGTAGGTATTATTTCTTACCCGTTAATCTGGAAAACTGGAAGTATAAAAAGTGGAATGTAGAGCAGCTGCTAATACGAACGTAAAAGTCAACTAAAGAAAATAATTACAGTTTTACTTGTAGATTTTTCTATGAATTCACAACCTGCCACTACATAGTGCGGTTTTATCACCTTTTAACTGAACTTATTCAAGTTCGACGAGGTTTCTAGAAACGCCTTGGCACAATTTTTTGGCGCTAAGCTTTTTGCAGAGAAATAAACATGTGTAGAAATATAATTAAATCAATAAAAAGTCTCCAAAAACAGTGTCAATGACACCTCCGCACACACCGCTGCGACTCTTGAGATCTATTACTCGCAGAAGCTGTACCATCACTTTATATTATCGCGTCAGCAATCTCATTTCGGAAGCTCACAGAGATTACATCGCCCAATATCGAAGTTATTATTAATTTATTTTTCTTGCCGATAGTCATCGAAGTAATCCGGAGTGAATCAATGACGATTCCCACGTTACCAATGTAACTGTGCCATACATTTACAGATAAGAAATTGAATAGAAAATTAAATGTACCATTCAATGAGACCGTATCTCGAAAACATTATGTGTTACAACTAATAGGAAGACTAATGCTGTGTACTGTTCGGTTTTATTGAAACTTGATCCTTTGGGGTTCAGTAACATAACTATTTAGTTAGCATACATGTCCTCGTGTGTATTTGCATAATGTCGCCGCTGCATTGCGACACAAGGAAATATTTAATCCTTACTATACCTTACTTACTATTATAAATGCGAAAGTAACTCTGTCTGTCTGTCTGTCGCGCTTTCACGCCAAAACTCTTGAACCGATTTAAATGAAATTTGGTACAGAGATAGTCTAGAGCCTGAGAAAGGACATAGACTACTTTTTATCCCGGGAGTATGTTCCCTAGGGACCACGCGGGCGAAGCCGAAGCAGAAGCTAGTAGAATATACATATTTCAAACCGAATGTGTCGAAAATTAGCCAGTTAACGTTTGATTGAGTTGAAAAACTGATTTTATTTTACAAAAATCATAATTTGATGCAAACTGGATAAAATATTTGTGAATGTTATTTTCCATATTTAAATCTCTGTTATTAACTGCATGCTGACATGCATAAGCAATATGTGGTTGACCCTGATTTAATTGTGTAGATACCAGTAATAGATCTCAATTAGCAGTTAAGCTACCTGTTCATTAAATCATTTGTTGGCCAAAATCACACACGTATGGTTATGTACGAATAGGTTCCATAATAACAGTTACAATAAATCTCCAACAGTGGAATCAACGATACCTTCGTGCGCCCGCGGCTACCAAACACAAATACTTACCAAAACTTCTTCGTCATCGGTTATAATTTATAGACTCAGTACTTCCTATTTACCTCGATATTTTTAACATTCCAACTGCACTGTTCCGGCGTGTGCAAAATACATAACAGCAAGATTGAATACTTCCAAAAAATGACAAGCTTCTCATACATTATCCTGTAATATGAGACGTATTGATTTTAATACGTTTTATCGCGTATTATTAAGGCACCATCATAAAGTCCACACATTACCGCTCTCAGCGGGAACACATGTACCTCAGCAGATATGCGTCGCAATATTTCGATTGCTGTACATTTTTCAGCTGCCCCGCTGCACATTCTTTTCACCGAAAAAGTAATGGAGTCGGGGTAAAATGTGAATCATGCTCACTGTCGACAACCCACTTAATCGTCGGGTAACTTAATACGCCCGTCTTCCGTATACACTCATACACACGTATCTACTTAAATGCAATAAAGTGCATTTTTTATATGCAGAAGTGTACTTTGTCGTACACTTATGTACACAATAAAACTGTAACGAGGCTATGTATTTATTTTCGAATAAAGTTGTGAATACTTATAATACAAGAACTCTTTTTTACCACAGTAAAAGTACCGAGCAGGATCTCTGGGTAACGTTAATAAGGTATAACGTAACGGAACATGCGAATAGCAGATGGTGCTGAAACAAGGAAAACATATTTTTTTTATTCAGAAGTGCAATCCATTTGCTGAAAACCATACACAGTTTGATTCGCAGTCATCCCGGTCTGCATTCGCACCGATTTGAGTTCGTTCATTGTGTGGATTGCTTACTAAGTAAATATCAAGCACTTCACTATATTACATTTTCTTAATTACTAAGCAATTTACTAGCATATCTACGAAGACATTCCAATCAGTGATGTCATGTGGTTGAAGCCTGTTGACCACACAAACACCTAATTGACTCAGTTGCACTTACCTACTCATATTTTTCTGAAAGTATCTTTACAATCCGATGATGTTAAGTAACCCAAAAGTAAGACTCAAGACAACATTGTTGATGTTATGAACAAGCTAAGAAATAAGCTCAGATAAAGCTTTCTTGTATTTTAACGCTCAAACAAACTCGTCAAATAATAACAGACAACAATTAAATGTAAATCATGTCGTACAATCGAATTCTGTAATAGAACATGGCAGACAACATGTTACAAGGCCAGGTCGCATCGTGTACCGCGCACGGATCTGCAGTCACCTGCGGATCCTTGACCCATCCAGAAGAGGCTACTCAAACAGAATGCACCTCGGTCCTGTCGCCGTACCTAGATAAATAGGTATTTAAAATACCATTCGGCGTGGGAACCGTGACGGGCGCCCGAACCGCGATAACCCTGCGCCTGTGCCGCGCCGCTCGCCGCGCCGCCGTTCCGCCGCGCCGAAACGCGCCGCGCACACCAAAACAACGTGAATCAAACAATGAACACAGATATCGAAAGCCATTTGGTTGCTTAATTTTGTAACTAGGTACCTCTATCTGTATTTTTTATCTACGCTTTTATTTTCAATAACTGTAATAGAAATAAAGTCTAAAGTACTGTAGGATGTACAGCACGAGCGTGCAGACAACGCAAAGTGAACTCTGCGTGGAGAGCCGAAGGGCAGTCAGTGCGCGCGATTAGAATGGAGCGCATAGAGTGAGACTGCACGCTGCGAGATGTCATCTGGAACCCCGCCGCGCCGCGCCTCGCGAACAATATTGTCTCTGCTATAAACGCGTTGTGAATTTAAAATCAATTCATATTCGCTGCAGCGAATTGTTATATACTGATATGAAATAAAACCTTGCATATATTTGAATAATGTGTGTGTGTTTAAAATCCATTAAATAACGTGTTATGCCCAAATAAGAGGCGATTATCCAACAACCTCGTTAAATAAAATAATATATTAGACGGGTTCAACTTTGTTTTGCCTTTGAGTATTTTAAACAGCATACCAAGATTACTTTAAATGCGATTTAAATTGGATTTTTCGCAACAATTATGTTAATTTCTGTCGCATTCTGTGTACGTGTAATTATATACTTCGGATAAACAAACCATTGAATGTTTAAATAAAAACATAACAGATAATATATTTATAAATACCTGAGCAAATCAACATGGATTCGACGCCGCGTGACAACTTGAAAATTAACGCCTGTACAGCCTTATAAATATGTCAAAATAGGTATTATAATAGAATTATGTATCATCTCGCATGAATACAGCTCATCTGAATTAAGCGACTTACATTAGTGCCGAAACTGGTATTATTCAGATCTAGCGACAGACGAGACAAAGATTTAGGTTTGCATAGATTAAAATACTGATTTAAAATTTGCTTTAATTTGGTTAGAAATAAACTTCCAAGTTTTATTATCGGTCCTAGAAGTTTAGCTTATCCTTCCTAGAAGTTTAGGTCTAATTAGTCCTGCTCAGATTACGAACAACTAAGAGGAAAACATACGTAAGTACCGATACCACAATATTAGGATATTAACATTTTCCGAAATTGTGGGTGAATTGATATTCGTTTATAAGACACACTTGCACAGACCAGAGTTATCTTTTAACTCCGAGTTAGTTGCTGGCCCTGGGCCATTATGTATGAAATATTTATGCGGGTCGAAGGGCTTTCGGGATCGGGACCGCGGATTCCACCTATATTATTTTTGAGTAGTACTCTGGGACCACAAGAAAAATCCGTCCCGGTCCCGGGCATTCGGGATTCGCGATTTAACATCGTGTTATCGAATTGCGAGTCTAAGTGATTTAACATGGTCTATGGTGAAGCAGAGTATTTTGGGTGGCCCATTTTTCCTGAGTAAACTGTGAGTGTCAGAAAACTTATTAGATCGCCATTGTTACTGGCAACACATAAAGCACAAAATAAGATATATAAATCGTGATTATTTGCATAATAAACAGACTAACCTAGCTGATAGAGTTATAAAAATAAATACTGGTTTACACTTGAAAGTTCCCTAATCGAGCAATTACCATCGAACAACGTGATTTGACACAAATGGCTATCGACGCTAAATTCGCGCTTTATTGTTTTCCTGCAAGCAAATTGCAACCAACAAATTGCGAGTGAGGCAACCAACAAAACATTCTCTGATGTGTGGATGTGTGTCAACAAGATACTGGTGTCGAGGAACTTTGTGCCCCAGGGAAGTAGGAAAATTGACTCTGAATAGACTTGTTAGTACACCTACTAATTTTCGTGTGGTTACTTGGAATAGGCAATTTTACAAAGACTCAGTTACTGACATAGTAACTGAGATATTATGAATCATTATTTTAATTGCCATCTTCCGCTCGTAGCCCTTTATGTTGCAAAAGCGTTACAAAAGCAATAAACTCTCATTATCCTTCATGACGAAACTTAGCTATCTATTAGGATACGTTCCAAACAAAGCGTAGATAAGGCAACAAATAATAAATCGCTTGCTGCCGTCTCTAAAAGTTGAAATTGCAAGTCTCAAATAATGTTTGTGGCCAAAAATGACTTCATTTAAGATATCATTGTATCGTTAAACAGGTCAGACTAGGATTAACGGGACGAAGTGAGAGATACAACATAAAGATATCGCACCATCATATCATAAAGCAACTCATAAACGTTTTAATGCGTTCCGACGATTGTTATCTACGATTTTTATGGCATTGCAAATGGATTTTTGAAAGTAATATCTGTATTAAAAGCTAAACTAAACTGTACCATTAATCAACTGGCACAATAGAAAATATAGGGTCTTTCACCACCTCGTTTTGGAAGATAACGCCTACTGATAAATTTTCATATAATTTTGTTTAACAGTCTCTTCATTATTGTCCGCCTTATTTTCTATTTAACGATCGAAACACGACTGCTGACATAGTTGGCGGTTCTAATCTAAATTACCTTTAAATTCGCGGCATCTTTTATCTAGGCATTAACAAGATAAAGAATTAACAATAATCATAATCTAATTAAAGGATTACATTTAATTTAGATTAACGTATAAACCAAAACAGTAATAACAACCTGCGTTTAAAGTAGCTTTAAGGCTTGTGACCTTCTGCATACAAACGGAGCTACCCCTCAACGCGCCACTCCGTTACATTTTTATGCATTTTTATTTTTTTTATAATAAAAATAATACAAGTTTTTAAAAAGTAACAAAACCAAATAATTTTTGCTTGTATTTTATATCTGTCTGTTTTTGTGCGTATTTTATATCTGTCTATTTATGTCATAAATAAACATTTTTCTTTCTTTCTTTCAAAGCAATAAATATTTTTTATACTCTTTTGATAAAAAAATAAGGAGTAAAATGGTTTCATCTCAACGATTTAGAGGTGGTTTGGTGATTTTTTTTCTTATTATGTGATACCGATAGATATTCTGGCTAAACCAAATTACGTATCATATCATGTAGATTACTAACTATTTTTTTCAGACATAATTTCTCTGTTAGCGCCGACAAAAGGCTGCTTCATCTGTACGCTGATTTTAAGCTTTTTTCGAAAGAGCAGCCTTAATCATTGTAAAAATGGAACTATACATTCGGACATAAAAATAAAACTCATAATAGAGTCAAAAGTGATCATTTTATAATAAAGCTGGCCGTTAAGCTAGAGTAACTCATCAAAATAGCCGTTCACCTGCGCTATCCCACGATCGTTCGTCTCGATTTATAGATATCGCAGAATCGAAAGGCGCTTCGTATTTTGCATAACGCTTATAAGTTGTAGCACAATACCCGCGGCTTACAACTAATGCGCGCCTGATGGCCCGAGCTCGCTAAGGGACGCACACCTCACAAGCACCCTCGCTACCATGATAATATTTACCACTCATACCTAGCCCATTCCATTACCACCATTACGACATGATAGTAATACCTGTAAATTAATATTTTAACACTAATATCTTAACGTGTGCAAAAGTAACTGATTAATCGCAGATATTAATTTCTTACTCACAATATATGCAATTGCTGTAGGTTAATGTACCAACATTATAATATTTATTACCAAAAGAAATACATTATCGAAATTACCTACTTATTATGTAAATATGTAACTTATTTACTACATAGGAACTAAACATTAAGTTATGTATGCGGCCGCAATACCTCGCGCAAAAAAATGTAATGACCGATATGGAACTTTAAAAAAGTATTCGAAAAACACATAAATCTTATTGTTGTTGAATTGGCTTAACTTCCTGTATCGACCAGTCTCGGTGAGCTCGCCGGGTCGCCACTTCCAAATAGGTGTTCTGATATTCTTTTTCTTCGTGAATAAAAATAGAGCAAAAACACTAGTCGCGAGATTTTTTTTTGTACCCGGCGACCTTGCAGCTGAGTGGCTTACTGATTGTGATACACAGTTACTAAAAAACGAAGAGTGTGATAAATCGTAGCTATTAAAACGATGATCTCCGCAGCGAGATTGTGAAGGCGCCGCCGCCGCGCCGCACTGCGCTGCCGCCGCACCTCGGGTGGACCACATGCTTGCATTTGTTTTGCAGTTATTGGGCGATTGTGCTCGAAAACTACTTTTTGTGGCTGCTTTAAATTCGTACGGACAACGAAAAACCGCTTTTTGTAGCTCTGACTTTGTACTTCAGTTGAGGTCTGGACGCGGTCTAAAAAACAATCAATAATTAATTTTAATACAACGTGCACTTCCTACACATTTGTCTGGTAGCTCGTCTATCAATCAGAAGTCCTCTTTAAGCCTTTTGAGGATTCACTTTTACTTTTATTCAATAACATACCTATTGAATATTTATGAGATAGCTGCGGTTAATAACGTCATTCGTTATTGGATGTTTCGACATTATTATTTTGTTCATCAAGTATCTGTCAGTGGGAATCAGTGTGTGGAGAACACCGCGATTACTTACTCAGCTTTGGACGGAGACGTTCGCCTTGCTCTCATGACGTCATGACGCACCAGTGAATACATATAATGATTGACCGAAAATAATCATACTTCCGTCAGTAGTTTTCCCCGAACAAGTTTATATGTTTAATTTAAACTCAATTTAAATTAGGTACTTACAGGATGAAAGATAAGTCCTTGAAAGCAGTGTCTTACACATTTTTGCACAGGGTGACGTAAATGTGGTATTAATAGAAAACAAAGTGGCATGTACAGTCAACAAAGCTATTCGGTAAACAGGCAAAAATATTAATTTTTCCACAGTACTGCCAATGTTTATTTCTAACATGTGCATTACAATTTTTTAAGCTTTTGACATACTTACGAGTGTGTTGTACAATAATTGTCTACTCAGCACACTCACAACATTCTTTAAAAGTAGTTGCAAGTTAGCTGCCTGCATACCCAATAAATAGCTTTGTTGACTGTACAATTAGTTTCCTGTTTTAAATGGATTCATCTATACAAATAGAAGACCGATGTTTATACGGACATCATAATACAATGAAACAAGACACAAGTAATATAACAAAGATTATTATTATATACTACCTGTATGGTAGTATTTAATAACAGCTTCATCTGTGTGAACCGAAAGCGTGTTACGTCAGTAGAACACGAAAGCTGGTAGCGTTTATAATTTTTGTTGATTACCGTCAGTCAATCATGTGTAGTTAAACAATCAACAAATATCTATGTAAAACTTTCTTTTTTAAGAACAATATAAAAGATTTTCCGTCGGTAGTGTCTTTAACTGATTAAAAATTTTGCAAGGTGTCAACGTCCAATTGTCGTACCGTGTCGGTCGTAAACCGTTAACTCCGTAAGGTATGTTGTTCCAAGAAAATGTTTAATAGCTTGATCATATAGCTATAAGATTTCCAAAGAATTGAATTTACTTTGATATGTTGTAACCGACTACGTGCCTAAGTACTCGTGCGCAGAGTTTTCCTCGAGGAAAAGCAACCTCAAAAACCTACTACCATTTTTACATATAATTAAAAAACCGAAACTTCAAGAAATAATAAAAGCACCTATTTTATTAAAAACTGCATAATTGTATAAGTAATTTAATTAACAACAGCTGGCTAGCCCATCGCTTACAAGCTCTGTAAATTCATTTAATTATCTCGCACAATTGCAAGGCTTAAAATTATCTTGCGATTCGTATTCTCAGATTTCGGACTTATAATTTTAATACCAATTACCTTCCAATAAAATCATAATAACAAGTGAACGAAAAACGGAGTGTCATTGAGACTTTCTCCTCATTTCCTGAAAGAGTATGAATGATCGATGAATAAGCTGTTTATTTCGGCTATTGTCAATGATCTGCAGTTTTGTGTGCGCGGGCGCCGAATAGCGGGGAACGGACAATACAGGCTTCGTCGAGTTTGTTGTGATTTTATCTTGTTAATTAGCTAACAGCAGCACGTGATAAATTTGTTAAACGTGTATTGATGCACAAAACGTGCTCGTGGTTTTTGTTTGTCACTACATAGTATAAAACAAAGTCGCTTTCCGCGGGGTTGATGCGGGTAATTTTAATAGATAGAGTGATTCTTGAGGAAGGTTTTAGTATATAATTTGTCAAGGTTTTGTGTAAATTGGCTGATATATGAAAATTATTACTGAAGAGGTTAGAAAAAAATGATCTAAAAAATTATTTACATCGCGTGCGCTGCGAAAGCTATTGATGATGTAACAAAACGATGTACTACAGTTTTAGATAACACATCGATACCTAAGAAAAAGTCCGCAATAGCATATGTCTGTCTTTTATGGTTGACTCACAATAGCCATTTTTATGATATTCAAATTTGATATAAAATACTGCTTTATTTGCAGAGGTGTTTCACCAATATAGTACAGATCCTTATCTTAATAAATATATTAGTCATCTTGAGTGTTTAATTTAAAGTAAAATTGATGTTCACACCATTTAATTAGGATGAATATCTTAGGAGGTATCTCAAAATTACGAAACGAATCGAATTACGATTTCGAATTGAAGTAAGTCGCGCAACCAAATAATTATAACAGAGGTAGAAATGTCCCGATTTCCCGAACTGGTAGACACCTGAGAGCAGACGTCGTTGACGGTTGCCTATTGCACTTTTTATTTCAGCCTGAACCACAATATTATTGATTCTGGTAATTAGATGTTCACTTTGTTAGTTTGGGCTAAATAAACATTTGCACCCGTGCGAAGCCGGGGCGGGTCGCTAGTGTATTTATAAATTAGTGTTAAATAAACAAATATTAGAATATTAAAGTGATTTGTTTTAGTAGCCTCATTTCGGCGTATCTGGCGAGAGAGATGTAAACGCCCCCTAAGCCGTAGCTTCCCACTCACAATTACTTCTGTAATTTCAAAGGGGCAATTTCACCAGCTGTTTAACAATAACTAGGATTTATATTTAACCGGGTAAATTATAAACCGGGAAGCAGTGCGGTATTTAAATAAAAACGATGAGTACTTACTGTTGGGAAACAAAAGATTTCAAGAATCACAGAAAGGAAAATTATCAATTTGGTTGGCTATGCTTAATACGAATTAGGTTTATTGTTTAGGTAATATGAGTATGCCTTTAGGATTGCAATAGCTTTTGATCTGAAAATATTACGATTATTAGTATTTTTTTTTTATTTGTGATGGTTTTGCTCTTGACTCTAGTCTAGGTCAGGTTATTTAATTAAATTTCACAACTACCTGTTTAATATAAAGCACTTGATTTTTATCATTCCTTGTTCAATAACAGCCAGTGGAGTTTTGTATCGCAATAGGTTCACCACATTAGGTAAATCAAACTTAAACATACCTAGTCCAACATGGATGTACATAAATAGCTACCAATTAAGAATATGCTGCGCTATAGGCTAGAATGATGGTATGTTGTGTTTAATTCCAAAAGTACGTGTTTAGGGTTATCTCGGTCACCACTGGTCTCTAACTAACGAAGCACTATTTTAACGGCAGGAGGCAGGTTCCCGAACATAAAGAAAAACATCGTGAGTTAACCTGGATTTAATGGTTTGGAATTGCGAACAAGTGCAAGCGAGCTAGCGAGCTTTTTGATGCCCTTTCTTCATCTATATGAGAAGCTGAGTTGGCCCTGCAGTGGATCACTATCACGGATGACTTTAACAAACTTGGTCTTTAAATTTGATTTAGGACTATTCTCTTTCTTCATAAGTCCAATCTTGGGGTTCTCATCATCATCATTATTTTAGTTGAAACATGTCTACTGCTAGACATAGGCCTCCCCAAGTGTCGCCACATCGACCGTTCCTGTGCGCCTCGCATCTTGAGATCTAAAACTTTATTCAATATCTATTGATGAGTTAACGGTAATAGCAAATGCCATTCTTTAATATGCGTCACTAAAAATAGAATCTATTATTCTAATTTTCAGCCAGTCTGTAATTTAACACAGAGTACATTAGTCGGTGCTATCCCGTACTTCGTATTCACCGAACGGTTCGATAGCGCACAATGGCTCGGCTAGAAAGTCGCTTATCAATTCAATTGTGTGGCCCCGCCCGCGCGCGTCACCGGCACATGCCTATCTCATTGTGCCGATAATTCGAAACGCCTATAATGTAATACTGTGTAAAGATACTGTTAGGGTTTCGTAGAGACATTAAATACATTTCAGTTGAACTGAATGAACTTAATCTAATATATAAAAATCTCGTGTCACGGTGTTTGTTACTGAACTTCTCCGAAACGGCTCGACCGATTTTCATGAAATTTAGAGTGTATATTCGGTAGGTATTAGAATAGGTGGTAGGGTAATTTTTTTGTACGGCAAAACAACGTTTGCCGAATTAGTTATATAGTTTTCTATTTCAGGAGTAGAGGGGCAGAAACCTGGGTTTAGCATTATGTTCTGGATGAGTTTCAAGGAAGTCGGTAGTTGAATATTTAACGGAAAAATATTTATTTTTTATGTAAATGACAATGACATAAGAGTGTAAGGGTTAATGGATATGTTCGTTGATCAGTTTCCGCCAAATCTTAAATTCATTGATTTGCAAGCTTTTGTTCCAAATCTAGTATCGATTTATTAATAATGATAATGCCCAGTGTAAACTGTGCATTATCACTACTAACAATATATTGTGCCTGCAAGCTTATAGTAAGCTCCGCAGTGAAATCATAATGTGACTGACACACATCACGGAAGTTACAACCAGAAAGAGCCAAGTGATCTGCAGTTATTATGTCGACAGATTAATCTCAATGCAGAAAATGGGATTGATTGATTATAATTATGCTATTCATTTATTTTGTGATAAATAAAAGTTCAAAACAAGTGACTTTATAATGAAACAAAGTCATCGTTTCTGGTTTCTCGTCTGGTATCAAAACCGTTTTAATTTCCTGTTTCGTTTCAATGCTCTAGTGTAGCAACAGCTTGCCTCCTAAACCAAAAAACAATGCTAATACTAACATCCTGATAGTCATCGATAATTCAAGGTTGTATCGGAGAAGCCACTCGAAATGATGTCTGTATTGACAAGGCCAGGAAACACGAGGCCGCCATATAAATACTTGTAACAAAAATCAAATAATTACCGTTTCAAATAAAGCACGCGGTTACGGGTTACGAAATACAAGGTACTTATTGTGAAGAGACGTACTCACAACGTTTGGGTGTCGGTGTACTATCTGCCGTACTCGGGGAAATACAACGAAGCCTTACCGGAAGACGAGGCACTTGATTCAAGGATGCGCTCAATTTAATACATTTATTTGAATAGGAATGATATCTGCCTGTCAGCTTATTAGACCAAGTAAATTATATTTTGTATCTTAGACTCACATCATTTAGTTTTTCAACAAAGAACATTAAAAAGCCATTTAGTTGTTGTATAAATAAACAGAATGCGTTAATACCGCAGAACATGAAGCTACAAGTGCGTTGATGTCTTTTGTACTGAGCAACGAAATAAAGTACTAAAACTGAAATTTCGCCGCTTTACTGTTTTGTACAAATGAGTACCTATCATAAAACGTTAAGTTTTCATTGAAATCGATAAAATTAAATTGAGTTTCTTCGAGTCATGCCCTTGTCTAGGAGTCATTTCGTGCGAATGTGAATTAATGAGCTTGTTTAAAAATTGCTATGCAGCACACCCATGTTGATATCGGAACCTGTCCAGAGCAGTCCGTTGCAGGAGTGACCGTTCTTTGTCCGAGTCGTCCTAGACAGCCGCCCCGCGCCGCCGCATTCATGCATAGTAAATAATTACAGTGATCAGTGGCAGGTGGAGGCGCACGCGCGCGCATAGAAATAGAAAGGCACATTGCAGTAATTATTTAGTACAGTTATCCGTAATGGGCCGTTTTGCGAAAGCTGTTAAGTAAATAAGCAGCGTCCTGCGGTTCCTGCCGGCTGCGGACGCGCCGCCCGCCGCACGCCACATGCGCGCGCGACCCCCGCTCCACATTAATCGCAAATGCTTCATAATAAGAATTCCATACGTTAAGCGGCGCGTTTATACTTAACTAGCTTACGTTCCATGGGCTTTCGTGTTATTCTAGTTTTTTGTTCCGTTAAAAATACCTATTGCATTTTTTATTACAGGCGATTAAAAATATGTAGGTACTTCGGTATATCTAATAGCTGTGCATCATATTTTACAGTTATTAAGTTGTGAGTTTTTCATCAGGGTTAAACTCGTGTTTCAGAAAAGTTGTAAAACTTCATTGGAACAAATATTATGGTATAGCTGGCGGGCGCTGCCGAATAATTGGCATGTTGTGTTCTAGTGAACGTTCACACACCACGTTCGCTGAGCTGAGTGACGAGTGCCGGCACTCGGGCAGGACGGGCCGGCGCGGGTCGGTGCGGGTCGGTGCCGGTCGGCGCGGGCGCAGCGCTCCCGGGCGCGGTGCGGCAGCGGCTTGCGCGGGTCAGGGGTTAAGCGATACTTTATTTTGAATAATTTATATGTCGTAGCGCGATAGACGGCGTGCCCTCCGCCTTGTACTGTTTATGGTAATGCGGGATATCTCGCATTGCAAATGCGCTGAATGTGTCGCCACCCGAAGCGGCCGCTCGCGATAAGCACCGTTCGGAATGTATTTCTCTCGGAAAATAACCATGTTTCGGGACAAATACTTTACAACGCACAGTCCATATTTCCAAGAAATATAATGCTGAGAGCATTGCGATTTTAATTCCTTTTTGTATGCATGTGCAACGGAATAGCAAAACCAGTGTACTAAAGATATAGGTAATAAAAGTCGCAAATGGAAAATTTAATGAAATATGATCAACGCTAGCAGTTACCGACAACTGGTTTTTATTAAAATCGCAATCGAAACAAGAACAATCGGTCAGAGAGCAGAGACTTAATTAAAATGTAGAAGGTTCCATCGACGGCAAGACAGGTCGCGCTCGGAGATAGCAAGTCAAAAATTCACTTTTAAGAAATTGTCATTAATCAAAATTAATGGAGTTATTATCGCACTGGAACTTTCAAAAAATATTTATTACAGACATAAATCAGTCTTAAGGGCCGTAACGAAGCAGTGCGGTGAGCTTTCTAGGACGAGGCAGGCTGGAGCGAGGCGGGCAATTACCGCGCCGCTGCCCCTAGCGAGCGGCGCTGAGTGCCTGACGCATAGCCTCGCGCGCTCCATAAAAGTTTCCTTATACCTTCCTACGTCCACCTAAATTACTTGCCCCACGTAACAAGTAGGCAGATAAGCACAAAAACTATAATAAGCTGTGTACGGGTATACAGGTAATGCAATACATAAGTGTCATGAGACCGGTCCAATTGTTCTCCTATATATGACGGCTTATTAACTTCCAGCTCGTTGTTGAGGAAGGAATAACGTTTCTTATCCTGTTTACTTTAAGTAACATAAACATTCTTTTGTCTGTATGAAGGGTTGTTTTTATATTGTACACTTATAGACATTTTTAAACAAAAAAAAAACCGAAACCGGGTTTCGTTTCATAAGACGAAAACATGTCTTCATAGTAATTCGTTTAGGAACTGACAAATTAACTGTTAACTTATTTCATTTCGATAACTAATTTTTTATAGCATCATAAAAAATTGTGTACTAAATGGTACGTAAGGAAATAAATCACATAGTTATTTCTGTTTAAATATCTTCCCAAAAGATTATAGTTTACTCGTAGCAACGCGTAGCGTGGTGTCGCACAGCGTAGCACAGCGTACCCAACACATTTTTTTGTGAACTTTTAAAAGTAGGTATCTTGGAATCTGAAAATCTATACTGAAAGTATATATTATTCAAATAAAAAGACAACCATTTGTTTATGCAAAAGAGCACCGTTATATTGCTCGAATGATTTCGCAAGTGAGCTGAACACGTGAGAGTTGAGAGTTTCATAATTACTATTGTTGTGATTTATAGGTGTTTCGAGATATTCCCCGATAACGAGACGAAGCCGACGCAGAAAGTAACTTTATACAAAATAGCGAACAATATGACGTGATATTTTTAATAGATAATGATGTTGATGGACGACAGCGCCCCGCCATCGCCAGCGCCGCGGCCGCGCACCGTGGGAACTATATTTCGGCTCTACGATCTCTAAGTTTTGCAATCACTCGCTATACTCTACACAGATACTTTCTTATTGTAAACATCTATTATTTTGTACACAATCATTGTTAAGACGTTACCATGGTAAACTATACAAACGTGGATTAAGTATTTTTTATGCACCAAATACTTTGGAAGTACTTTTGTGATAAAATCAGATATTTATGTACCAATGACGAATTTTACAAATAGCAAACAAATCACAAAAATATAAAACAGCTCCAAGGTTTGTGCAAATGATCTCTGCAAACATACGGAAACGAGGAAATCTGGTTGATTTAAAAAGATTAAGAAATCGATATCGTAGCGACTGCAAGTGCGCGTACTTTGATTATAATTGGCAGTATATTAACAAACAAAGTAGTGCCGAGTGTGGGGCGCCGACATGTTTATGTGACCCGCGGCTCAAGTGACCCGCCGAGTTGCCAAATTAACGAAAGCTCACGCAGGTCGAGACACTTTCTACTGGCCCGAGTGGCCCGAGCGGCCGGAGTGACCTGAGTGGCCTGCATGCGTACCAACATTTTCATTATCGATCGCTTTCATAATTCAACTGACATTTTTGTTCCATTCAATTGCATCGCCGGAAAAAATGTCTACAGGCGCATTTATTAAGAGTTTTAATCGTCGCCGAGGAACCCGTATTTTTTATCTCGCGTTACAAAATACGGGCCGCACTGTGTACTGTAACGAGCCAATATATTAAGAATAAATAATGTCTTCTGGGTACATTTAAATTATAATCTCGTCCGTAATTGATTCATAGAAACACTTAGTTCTGAATGTGTCTACTATTGCAAAATTTATTTTTGGTATCCGACTACTTTGATTTGCATTTTTCTGTAATGACATCAATGTCTTGACTTATACATATTTATTAGTATAATTTATTATCCCATTTATTTTAAATCATTGAAAGTCTGAGTGATTTAAATGTACATTTATATAAAGCGGCTATTGTGTTTTCATTTCACTAAAGAATAATTGCTGGCCAGTAACTGGACCACGACTTTGTATTTTATTTTCAGTGATCAATTTCTACGCTTACGGCGTTCTGTGGTGATTTCCGTGACGTGGTGATTTATTAGTCAGCGAACCTGTCCTTAATGTAATACCTTAACAACGACCATTAAGATTTCAGCTTGGAGTTTTATTTACTTTGTTGAATCTCGCCGTTAATTATAACTGAGAGAGAACAAAAGGTAACTAAATATGTTGAGTCTTTAGTGTCTGAGGAAGTACTCGAAGCTCTGCGGGTCTAAAAAGGCTACTTTAGCTGAATCAGAAAGAAAATCACGCTACCCGTCACTGTCAAATTTTCCCAATCAACCTTGAACCTAATTTGTTAGCGATAAAGATGAAAATGAAAGACAGATTATTGCGTGATTAATATTGTGATTATAATATGATTCTCCTAAAGTGACCTTTTTAGCCCCCCCTTTGATAAATACATCTACGTGAAGTAGCGTTTGTTTGTGTGTTAGAAATCACACGCATGAAGACCTGTTGCAAATACATTATATCAAGTAGGTAGGTGGACGCTTAACATCAGATGGCATGTAAGATTTCAGATAACGGCAATTCAATCATAGAATCAAAGCACGTAACTACTCAGAAATCGTCTAATTCTTCCAAGACCTCATTGCATGTGATTCAAGGTTATAATTTGAGAATTCCCCACAGCCTGCAGTGAATAGTTTCGGATGTGAGGTATCTTCCAGCTCGCGGTAACTTGGCCGCCTGAGCGTCAGCACAAAGCCGACCTCGGTCGAAATCACTTTTAGTTTCTTTATTTGTCTCACCGCACCTACACGATATTATAAATAAAGATCACGTCTTTTTATTCCATTTGTGCAGTCATATTAATAGGGGAAATAACTAACTTGACATTTATAACTGCCTGCTTCCTCTGATAATTCATTATTACTTGATTATGACGGTGATATAATTCCTATAATAATGTTAGATAATAATAATATGTCATGTGCAGTCCTTAAAGATGTCAACTACATATTTTATCGAACAAATAAATAGTTTAATTAGCGGATTAGATGGCTATCTCTGAGAACATAGAAGTCACTTGTGTAAGTAATGTGCTAAGTGAAATAACACTAAATATTTTATAGGTGAGTATTAAGCACAAATAAACTATATCATTTCTGATCCGAAAGTTGAGTTTGTACCCAATATTGGAATGGTAAACCACTCAGTTACCCCATCACATAGACCCAAAAGTGTTACAAACAACCGAATATTATATTATCTTAAAACATGCTTAAAACAGAACAAAAGCTCAAAACTTTGAGATATTTGTATTTTATTACACAAGCGAGTAAAGTATTTCGACAACGTGCGGATGACCAAAGTATTCCAATAAAAGTTAACGCACCTTTTAACTCGCGAATATCAACCTCATCAAAATGTTTGTGTCTTTTTATGAAAAATGTTTGTTTACCAGCCATTACCACGGCTTGTACGGCGAGCTCATAATTACGATTATAGTGGTCACAAATACTAACGACAATGTTTCCTCGAAGGGAGAAAGTAGGAGGAGTATGAAGGAATAAATCATCGCCAGGTACAGCGACAAGGCTGAGATAAGGCCATCGATGAAATAGCGTCGATTGTGCGAACATGAGCCAGCAACATGTGACATGGTGGCGGTGTCGTACGTTGTGACGAGCGGCCTGCTGCGCTTACAATCACCTCCATGATATGTTATGATAGTAAACAAGCCTGCCTTTATGCGGTTGTGGCGATGCAATGTATGGATGGAACTCCTCGCATATTTCCTACAGGTACGTCGCTGTACGCACGATCCTCGCCCGCTACCGCGAAAACGCAGCCTCTACCTATAACATCGCAATGAAATAGCTACTCCACGTTTTAATTAGTTTTCTATCACAGTTTTAGTATCAATAAAATCGGCGGTATCTCCAGGTTTAAATTACGACCAATTCTGATCTCTTAGACGTTTAATTAGCCATCAACATAAACCTAAGAAAATTAACTAGTTTGTTGGGAAATATTTTAATTACTAAGAAGTGTAAATTGATGTAACATTCAGTTGGTAAATTAAACATTCACTCCCTAAGCATGAGCGTGAGTGAAAAAACATTGCAATTTATCTTTATCCTATATCTAAAGTATAGGGTACTATGTGGTTGACGTATCCGTGGGGGTAAATACCCGTTATTAACAAAGAATTTAAAACAGAGATAACAAGCCTTGCTAAACATAACTGTTATATTATAGAGTTACATTGACAGGATTATTAGTTTATACTATTGTGGGTCCAGCTCCAGATTAACTACTATAGACAACTCTATTCCGAACCGTTTCTGTGGAAAACACTCTACCGTTTTCCAAATAACTATTTGAACAGTGTCTGCTAGCATTTTGGTCTATAATAAGAATAAAACATCACCTCATTCGATGCAGCCAAAGCAGTTCGACCGTTACCTGACTGGAAATCTCCGGGCCCGGACGGACTGCATAACTTCTGGCTCAAATGGTATAGCAGCTCACACACGCTCCTGGCATCTCAATTCCAGTCATCCTTAGAGTCTGGATCGCTACCACAGTTTCTAACAACTGGCGCTCCATAAGAACGATAGTTCCGCGGAACCGGAGAACTATAGACCAATTACTTGTTTGTCGACGGTCTATAAACTTCTTACATCCATCCTGAGAGTGAAGATGAATGAGCTCATTGAGAATAACTCAATTATGTCCGCCTCTCAGAATGGATGTAGGAAGGGGTCCCGCGGCACTAAGGAGCTTCTCCTCATAGACATGACCATGACCAACAGATTCGTCGATCCCGCAATGATCTGTCGACATGTTGGATATACTACAAGAAGGCCTATGTCTCTGTGCCACATACGTGGCTCATGAAGGTGTTGGAGTTGTACAAAATAGATGCAACTCTACGCACCTTCCTTGAGTCATGTATGAGGCAATGGAAAACAGTCCTTCGCTATCCAGGATGTCGACCGATTCAGGAGAATGATGTGCCTGTATGGATTAAACTGGGAATATTTCAGGTGAAAGTTTGAGTCCGCTTTGGTTTTGCTTAGCTCTGAATCCTCTAAGCACATTGCTGGAGGATTAAGGCCTGAGCTATCGGTTTAGAAGAGGTAGTCAGGCCATATTTCACCTTCTTTATATTGATGATCTGAAACTCTTTGCCCCCAACAATTCACGACTGATGGAGCTACTGAAGGCAACTGAAACCTTCAGTAGTGCCATCAAAACTTGGTGTTGACAAATGTGCAGTCATGCATGTAAAGAAAGGGGAGATTATGGAATCTGAGGGAATCCAACTCTCGGATTCCATACATGTTAGATCCCTCAGCTCGACCGAAACATGTAATTGGGTATGTCGGAAGCGTTGGGCATTAATGTTGCTGACATGAAGCAATCGTTGAAGGAGCTTTCTTTGGCCGCCTGAAAAAGGTTTTGAATAGCCTTTTGTCGGGCGGAAATAAGGTGCGCGCCTTCAATGGTTGGGTCATGCCGGTATTAATGTACTCTTTCGACATACTCAAATGGACTAAAACCGAACTCGACGCCATAGATAGGAGAATCCACTGTTCACCGCAAACCTGATTCATCACCCACGATCGTCGGTGATGAGACTGTACATCCCGCGTAGTGGAGGTCGAGGCATTTTAAACGCCAATACTCTCCACAACCGCAAGATATGCAGTCTCAGAGAATATATTCTCAAAGCTGATGTAGGTATGCACCGAGATGTGGTCGCAGTGGACAAGGGACTCACCCCGTTGTCCATGGCTAAAGAGAACTGGCGCAAACTTCTGAAACTTACCACAAATGACCGCGAAGAGGTACGGAAAGGGAAGGAGCTTCACAGGCGCTTCTATCGGGCTCTTCATGGGTCCAATGTAGATTTTTCAGCGTCGTTACGTTTCAGTGATCTCATCGAGGAAACTGAAGTTTTGTCTGTGCGATTATGGACGAAGTTATCTTGACGAATAAGTACCGGCGGCATATTATGAAGGATGGGACGGTGGACGTGTGTGAGTCCATCAGACTTATTATCTCTGGTTAATCTCGTCTGGCTAAAGGCGAGATCTCGTGAAAGCTGAGAAAGAGAAACAAGCCTAGCCTTTTCCTAACTATATTGGGGTCAGCTGCTAGTCAAACCGGATTCAACTGAATACCAGTGTTTCAGGAAGATAGTAAAGACCGATAAAAATTGAAAATTAAAATAGCCCGTTTCATGAAGGCTTATACTTACCTACATGTATAACAGATGTGCTCGGATGTCAATCTCGAAAAGAATAAATAAAAAATTTGATAGACAAGCACAGAAAATGGCCTAGATTAGAGAATATCTCCACACAAAATGGGCTAGATTCATACGTATCCAGCGCACGGGCTGGTTGGTTTGGACCTGTCTCTTCGAGAGGCTATGGTTGAGCGCTTGAACTTGTCTTTACCTACATGCTTTCTCTGAATGGGCGATACCAATCTGGTCAAGTTCAATGCTGCTAAGACCCAAGCGTGTCTTTTTCTGCTAAAAGGAACCAATTCCACCCAGCTCCATCTTTCCGAGGTGTAACCGTGCCGATAACCGACCGACTTGAGCTTCTTGGTGTTACAATAAAATCTACCCTCAATTTTGGTCCTTTTATAGAGGCAAAGGCTCAAGTGATTGCCAAGAAGTTGGGAATCCTAGCAAAGGTGAGACGGTACTTCACGCCGGAACAGCTGCTCAAGCTCTATCAAGCGCAAGTTCGATTGTGTATGGAGTACTGCATCTCATCTATGGGACGGATCTGCCAAATATCAGCTTGATTGCCCTTGAGTTAATTGAGAAATGAAGCCAAGAGGATCATCGACAATGATAGGTTCGTCGAATCGAAGCTCCAAAGTCTTGAGCATCGACACCAAGTTGCTAGCCTTTTGGTTTTCTACCGGTTGTATTTTGGGGTATGAGCAACGGAATTCCATAATTTAAGTCCGCCAAGCCCGTTCCATCATTGGACCACAAGACGAATGGTGATGCGCCACCAGTACATGGTCAACATCAGCCACACGCAAAAAGTTTTGGGAACACATTCAATTGCGTACAGCTAAGGAGTGGAATTCCCTTACCATCAGGTGAGATAGTGGTCAAACGCCTATTAATAATAAAAAAAAATCTTTGACTTTCACACAACACAGGTAACGCCGCTATCAAAACCTAGTATTTCTGTATTTTAAGACTAGCTTCGTAAAATAAGTTTGGAAACGTCATATTCCAATCAGCATCACAATTACAAGGCGTTAAGCGCAACGATTACGACAGGATCATTGCGATTGTCTGCGATTGTTCATTCGCTCTGAACATTACCAGTTGATTCGATGTTAATTGCCGTGTTCAGAGAAGATGATTTTGATTTTGTTGTGGTTATTTAATTGGCTTTGGCACCGTATCCCTGTTTCCAGACATTTTTATTGAGTGCTAAGGACTGCTTTGCGGTTGCGGAATTTTTCGTAAGACTAACCGCGGCTTTAGAATACAAAGAGCAATTGAATGATCACGGATGGGTTTTAGTCAGTGAGAGTCTACCACCCCCTCCCTCTCTGCCCAGAGTGGGAGGAGTTGTTTGATTTCTCATCCATAAAAAGGACAACTTGGATGGAATTTCACCCTAAATAATATCAGTCATATGCCAGATGTTTGTGTGAACAAACCGTGAGCCCATTCACAGCCACACCTTTATGTGGTTTATTGTAAAAGCTATAGCTTTTGCACGTGAAGATTTACGGACAAATCTCATAATTTACCGATAGCTCGTGATTAACAAATTAAAACGTAATATATTGGCTGTCGGGCTATTACCTGTCAGGCGTGAATGGTTTATATATACAGTCCATGGGAGCGCCAAACACCAAAGCGTTGTGTCCACTAAACTTGTTCAAATGTCAATAAAACAAATAAAACATGTCGGGATTGGTGTTCCCCACTTGTCTCAGTATTATCGTTTTGTTTAGGTAAATTGCAGAATTTTTTTTCTAAGAAATTACCTACATTGCTAAATAGATCCCACGAATGTTTACCTATGTATGTATGTGTAAAGTAAAGAAGCAATCAACACACCAGCTTTCAGATTTCGAGCTCAATTTTCCATCATTTTGAGCGTTTTGAATACCAACCTTAACAGTGGGTAAGTATCTTAAACTACGTGCAACATTATTTAAATTAATACTTTATACATAACAAAATTAACCGTTGCCATTGTGGAGTGCAATTTTCAGTTGATTACTTGGAAAACGCTCACGACTACTCACGAGTAGGTAAAAACAATTAAGCAATTCTTGTTAACGATCAGAGCACAGATATTATGCAGAAGCGAAATTCAGTTTCCCCAAGCAAAGTGAAGTAGGCCAATCTGATATAAAATGGCTATTGAAAAACGAAACCATAGCAATAATGTGAGCAGCGCAAGAAGGTCGAGTGTTGCGGCAATGCGAGTACTGCGACAGCGACAGCCGACAGCCCAAGCCCAGCCAAATTGTATTCACAGGGAACGTTTGCAAAGAAATGATCAATAAATTTGAGCCGTCAATAAAGATATCGATCAAAATTACAGGGTTCCGATGATTTAACAAATATGAGTGGATCGCCTGCGCGGGCGCACAGGGTGGCCGCGTGGCTCTTCCGTGAAATTGTAATGTTATGGCCCTTAACATCAATTCAGCTTTCCCACAAGAGCTGCACCAATTTCTTTAATTATATCAGCTGAATTGAGCTGTTCGAGTCACTTAATTAAACATAAGAACCTCTTTATTTGCAAACAGATTTTATGACGCTATTCTGTTTACAACAACGCTTTTATTAAGTTCGCAAGTAAATACGATCAGGGTTAATGACTCCAACGCTTTGAAAGTGGTATGAAGGAAAACAAATAAAAAGCTATAAAATCAAGTGTAAGAACGTAAATAAATGTATTTTTATAGCAAGCATTAATTTTTTTACGATAAATGAACGTGGCGAATCAATCAAGTGTTGAGTCACAAGCTAGACAAAGTTCGTGTGCAATCATTTTAATACGAGATACGCAGGCAGCGGCGCAATAGAGTATTGTGCGGAGTACCGGTGGATAGGCCCGGGTGCACGCAACAGAGATCTGGGGCCACCCTAGCCGCGTGCGTTACTCCCAATAAAAAGCCGAGTGCGTCTCATTAACGCCTTGCGCAAGCTCGAAAGCGGCCCTTGGGGCGCTCGTTGCCAGAGACAAGCAACGCAAATTACTTTGGCACCGTTTGACGGCGGGAAATTTCATTACCACGAGCACATATCATTATTATCTTGCCGGCAATCTACATATTTTACTCGGTAATAAATGCGCGGGTAGTTTCACTTTCGGACACTGGTTTTCGAAAATGACCCGACTTTATAAATTTGTTGCGGTTCGGTTCTTGTGAAGGGCGTGTTACAGATTTAAGTGAATTTCTTTTTGACCTCTTGCTCCAAGGTGTTATCCGTAATTACTTGGACACTGCTATATAATTTGGTGTAAACAACGCAAACTGATATTTAAATATGTGACAGCAGCTGCACAAAGATACAAAATCTTATTAAATATTAATTAGTTGACATTCGAGTAATTGCAAGAGTCTGTTCTATCCCAGTTATGTACATTCATAAGCCTCCAATATATTCACTAATTGGTTATTCAGTCTCCGTTGTATTGCTTTAAGGTGACAAGTTAATATTTGTCAATTAGAAACATATCTCATTGGCACGTTAAGCGGTACTTTACCACTGAACAAACATTACTGCAGCGAAATAGTTATTACATATTTCGAAGGTATGCGCGTTGAATTCATATTATGTTTAAAGATTAGTTTTTAATCGATAACATTATAATAAATTCAGAAATGTCGCCGCTTATCTACATGGCAGTTAGTGCCCTTCGCCAGTACGCCCTACATGAAGCTGAATGTTAGAGCGTGCGAGGAGTTGGTTCGCGAGCGGCTCGTTAGCCACCGCCGAGCACCGACAGCGTAATGACAGAACACGCCTCTTGTAATCACTGTGCGTGATTTTACTCCACATCGCACTTCTGAGACGTTTTACGAATTTAATTTTTGGAGGTTATCAAAATCCTCACACGTTTCACCTCGCCGCCCGCTAAGCGTATCATTACGTGAACTGAAGCCTGCAATTACTTACTTGCGTTGGTGTAAAAGTTTTCACAAAGTAGCACACGCACTTTAAGATTAAAGGATTGATTGATTATTACTATGTGCATGATATGTTCGGAAAGTAGACCCTGGACAATTTTAACGAGTCTCTTGATTCGATCTCTGTAAGGTAAGTACGCGGCAGCGCGGCAGGTGGCTTAACAAGGCTTACGAAGCCTGAAATAGGTTCTTGCACCATTAATACAAGCAAAAAAGCAAGATAATAAATAAGTGAATAAACACATTTAAAAGCAGCTTGAAAAGAGTCTTTATGAAATAACTTTGGCTAGGTAGGTAACGGTCCTTTCGAAAGATATATCTATCAAATTATATTAACATGGAACAAAAATAAAGAATGCTAGCAGGAGCACGCAGTCGGTACAGATGGCCATATCATTCCTTGTATCCCGCCGCTGTAATATCTGATAGCAGCGGCGCAGCTGTCAGCACCGGCTTGCCGCGTGAACAGTTTCAAGATGCCGTCAGTAATTATTCCACGTCGTCAAAAAATTAAAGCAAGGATACGATAAACCTTAAGTGCAACTCGAACAAAAAAATCTGGCAGTGAGAGCACCGCGAGCGAAATGGAACGTCACCGCGAAGGTTGATGTCGTGTCGCCGAGGGCGCGGGGAGATGACGGCTCAGTCCGTTGTGCAAACCCGTACTTGTACAAATCGATTACACCCGTGTTCTGTACTCGCACGGACCGAGATCGCGTGACGTGCATTAATTACAGGAGGTGTCGATTCGAAAAACGGTGTTCAGAAAACAACTTCGAAATTGGAACAGATCATAGTCATTATACCAATTTGCTGAGTAAAGGCTTTTTATCCGTAACCCTCATAAATTGTATTTACGAGTAGGTACCCGTTCCGTGTCAATTAAGTAATCATAGAGTTCAGTATAAACACCGGCTTGATCTCACATAAACGCTTCCTAGATGGCGCGAAGCTGATGGCTTACACTGTCACAGCCTCTCAGTCGAAACACAAATAGCTAATTATTATTCGACAGCTTAAAACAATAATTATAATGTTTTGATTTATAACCACACGCATATTATGTTCAACATTCCAAAGTGTTTTTTATTATAATGAATGATCGTTTTACTAATCCGTACGCTTGATATAACTCTATGACTGAATATAATTACAACAGACAGAAAATTTCAACATTGTCAATGAGGAGAAGAATATTAATAAGACGTCACATTAGGGTTTGTAAACAGATTAGGCAAAGTAAAACAGTAAATACAAGTAGAAGCGGAATTGATGAGTTTTCATAAAGTTCAGTTAATATTATGGTAAGTGTATTGCTAGCAGATAATAATATAGTTTCACCCTGTATCGGTAAGCTTCGGAAGCGCTGTAGTATTTTTGTTCCCAAGTTATTCAGGCAGGTGAGGTTTTGTATTATGGAACGTGAATATCAGTTCAGTAAGCTCCGACTTGAAAAAGTTTCCACTGTGTCGTAAATAAGCAGTACAGTCAGTGTCGTACTTTCGTTAGTAGGCTGCGTGGTGCTGGGTTGGCCGCGGCGCGGACGCTATCGCGCTATCTCACGCCCGGCCGCCACGCTTCTCACCTCGGGACGCCATCGCGCCACCTCCGCGCACTCCGCCCGCCTCGATGCTTTATCGCCCGCAATCGCACCGCTCATCTATTACACGAACCTTACCCACTAAACTGAATGTCGATGACCCACTCGACCTCATCCTTCCTTATGAGGAGTTACGAGTGACAGCGTGCCAGCCTGCTCATGTGAATTTCTTCATTATTTTTATCGATGAAATATCAGCAATTTTTGTATTAACTATCTTCATAGAGAAGCAATTTAATGAACGACTTGTTCGTAAATATATTCCATAGCAGCTAAACGTATCTATTGCATTTAATAAGAAAATTGTTTTCAAAATTGGTACTGATGTCTCAAATTCGAAGCAACAGTGAATGATAAGTTCCTTTAATCCATTTATTGTAATAAATTTATCGGACTCGGTCTCTGGGAAACTGGCATTTAATTTAGTTGGCTATCTAGGCTGATCACTCAAGCAGTAACATCTAGATTGAAAGGTTTTATTAGTCTAATCCTAATTCAATAACGCTTTTTGCTTGCCGGGCGCGGGTGCTGGCTGCATCCTGTTCAGCGAGACGTGCAGACACTGAACACTTTCACGACTAATTGTTGTTAATGCAACGTGATCTAGTTCGATAGTGTAATGTCAACGTGTCTGCCCACATTTCGTGCATTAGCTTTAGCGCTGATATTTACACATCAGCGATGCAAGTTTGGCGACTGCATTAGCCCGTTTTGCATTTGATTATATTTTTAGATGGCTTTTAAACATAAGCTAGCTGGTGTCGCAACAAAATCTAGTGCTTAAATTCACACAGCACGATTAACAGACAACATATTTGTGAATATAATAAAACTTGTATTTTTATTATTTTTGTTGCAATTTTATCACGTCTTTGAATGATTTATAAAGGCTTCGATTGGTGTCTGGTAATTTATGTCCTAAGTATCATGATGAAACTTCATCAGTATTTATATTGCGACACCCAATGAAAAATCTTTTCATAACGACTGCGTTCCAGATACATCAACCTTATGAATGATACGAGTATTTATTCTCCTTTTAAATTAATTGTCTTGGACAAGAGAGAAAACCAATCTCGAGTTTAAAAATATTTCATGCCACTGATGAAGTTATATAAGATCTTTATGTTATTTAGCCAGACTATTCATCGCTACGTTATCAAAGACTTGACTGTTTGTGTTTGAGCATTGTTACAATGAAGTATTTAGTATCGAATTGAGTATTCAGCTCAGCTGTCTACATTAGTTTGGCTAGTTCTCAAGTGATCCTATTTGAGCGCGCTCAAGCTGCCGACTTGAGTTCATACGGTCTGAATACAGCGGCCATCACAATGCATCAGCGCCTGCGCAAGTGAAGGGCACTCGGAATTCTCGGATTATTTTAACTTGTCTTTTTCAATGTCAGCGTTTAAAATAATTGCATCACAATTTTAAAATGCGAGGCTTTTGCTTTTAAGACGGTTTAAAGCGTCGTATAATAAGATTATTTCCTGGAAATCATGAGACACTTCTTTGTCGGGCGCTGTAGTTAATGTATGTAACTATGACCATGTATGCTGATCGTTGACACTAATCTACAGATTTATTAGTCTAATAGAATACTAGATATGTATATTATGATCCTGTTTATTTTGAATGCTATATAACAACTTAATTAATCATCCAAGTAGATTCAGTCATATTATCTACTCAGCACCTTATTATTTGTACCAAATAAGAACTTGTTCCGAACATGTAACGGCAACAATGGAATGTACATCTCAACAATAACAAGCCGAGTGAGATTATAACGCTTAACGCAAACCGCAATAACTGCAAAATCAACACAAGTTGATGTAATACGAAGAGACACTTCTGCGTATCGAATAATAAGGAGTGCAAGACAAGAGGACGCACGCTCGTGACCGGCCGAAGGCCTTCTACTCTAGCGGGCTGCAATTATTTATATTTAAATTACGGAAAATCACTCTCTCCCGACTAGCGAGCTTATGGACCATTGTTTCATGTCGGAACTATTTTGACAATTGATGGTCGGCCAGCGCGCGGTTAAGTGCGGTGAGGCACTCGCGTGGGCCGTTCTCTATTGTAATTCGATTTAAACATAGGTACCATCGTTCCGGCGACATTGAATGCTTCTTGGAATGAGATTCAGCTCTAGATTGTTACGGATGTTGTTTCGATACAGTTTTGAAATACCAATCTGCCGAAGCAAGGTAGGTTATGAAACATTCAATATTTAACCAGTTGCCCAATATAGGCTGAATATCGTAAGATGATATTACTTAGCGATTTACTTATTTCGGTATTTTATTGAGAGCTTATCAACGTATTAAATTGTAATTGTATATTACTTTGGATAAACTATATCTTAACAGTCAGCCCATTCACTCGGCGGCAGTATCTTAATAAAAATGCGAATACAATTAACTATGCATCATCAAGGACCACTTTTTACCGTATCTGGTAACATTTAGCACGTTTTATAGCACAATAATATTACAGCAAGACACACCAAACTAGGACACAAATTATGCACATTTTAAGTTTCCACAAAATGAAAGGATACTATTCAAAATAAATATTATTATCTACTACTAATAATGTGGGTGAGGCGTTTTATTGTCAATAAAACACGATATCTTAGTTTTATTACATAAAACTCAGTGCTATTCTGTAAATAACTATTTCGATATCGAGCTTCACATGAGTGACAAAGCTCTCTAAGTGAGCCTTATTACACACAGTATAAGTCTTATATTAATACGAATTTGATATCTCACCTTGGATTCCGTAATCAAGCCACGAACATGTTGTTACAGAATAGCACTACAGACAATGATTTTCTAGTCGCATCATTAATTCGAGTGGGTTTGTTTGCTATACAGCAGTTGACGAGGTGTCGGTGACTGTGGGAATCGCCCGCAGCCGCCATGCCTAGCTCATTTGTACAAATGAGTATAGATAATTTGTTGCAATATGATCATCTCGTCATCGCGGCGGCGGTGCAGGTCCACGTCCGTCATTATCCGCGCATCGACAGATCCCGGCGATGACCGACACCGTTAGTGCCGCAACAGTAACACTGATGCTGATAAAACTACACAAATATGTAACAATTGCGCAAACCTCTTATCTTAAGCTATATTTTGAGCCACATTTCAAAAGAAACACATATTTAGCGGCCAACATTTCTAAAGCATTGTGATTCATATTCGACATGCATATTACTGAAATGCGGCCTGAATAAAATTGCACAAGCGTTATAAAACACACAAAGCTCACAATTTAACTTTCATAACAAAATTCAGATGTGCATACTCGTACATATTGATCACGTTTAAAATTGCATTCTTGATAACCATGTATTAAAATCGAGTGAAATCTGTAATTCGTTGGAGAGTTTGTCCGAGTAACATGACTTGACACAAAGTGAGCATAAAAAGCGGTCGGACACGGGTCATTCATTCCATCGTTATGTAAGGACAATATTTCACTGTTCCTTTTAACTCTTATTCAATAACAACGGTAACGGTCATTGGGTCTAACACAAACTATAATATAATTGATGTGAAAAGTCATCATTGTCATCTTTTCAGCCAAATACGTTCATCGCTTGGACCTAGCCCCCCCCCCCCCCTCCTACCCCTCAAGCGTCGCTACATACACAAGAGATAATAATATTTAATTGAAATTGACACAAATAAATATAAAAATTTCCCCAATTAAATTACTCAAAGGACCTTCTAGTCGCAAAAGATGGAACGTGTTTCCCACGAGACGACTATTCTTCGACCTCTTGAAAGCAATTACCTGTTCGGAGATACCGATGCGATGTCCTAAGCTTAGAACGGAAATAGTATAATTTTATCCGGATTCATTCCGTCATAAAAAATGCCACAGAGGAAGGATTTTGGTAGCCAGATGTGGTTCAGTATTTAAGGAGAGCCCTGTTATACCATGGATTTTATTTAATCATAGCTATTTTTAAACTTACAGCTTTGATTTATGTGTGTGTAATTTATTAAAACATGCATAAGTATTTAATTTTTTACCAAAAAACGCTACCAACTGGTGATACAAAGTTAATTTATCAGCTCCCGTTCACCTGTTATCTCGAGTCATTTTTAAATGAAGAAGATTGATTCTTTCCTAGTACATAAATTAATAGGTATATTTTTTTACTAATTAATTATCATCGGCATAAGTATCCGCATTTAAGTTAACGGTGGCAAAGACAAATGTTCTTGTCAAATATATAAAATTTATGTCTACAACATAAAACGGCAAAACAATGAGTGAGCGGCAAGTAGTGGCGCATTATCTTTGTTAGATATTTGACGAATGCCAAATACAGGTATTACCTACATGTGGCCGGAGGCTACGACTAGTGTAAAATAAGCTTTCGAAATAACGAGCTGTATTTGCGATTTGAAGGAGCGCCTAAGCTAATACTTTCCGGGAAATCTGTGTCAGAGGTCGCGCAGAACACGCAAGATTCGCGTGTAACTCGCCGCTGCCATACAAGGTAATTAATATAGTGTATAAGGGGAACGCCAATTAAAGGACTTTCATTAATTAAGTGAGATTAACATCTAATAGATTAATAAATTAATTAACACTGTTAAACTCTCTTATTACTGCCTGCTTAGGATAGTAAGCGGTGAGCTTATTTATGGTTCCAGCGGTAAAGTTAGCCTTGTCTATTATTTGTAAATGTTACTAATCCGCAAAAATGGTAGCGTTTCAGTGCTTGAATACTAAGTTACAACTTGGGTTTCCTTTAGTTAAAATGTTTTAACTGCTCACGTACTTATTGTCAACTTCATTTGTCAATGTTTACCGAGTATACCATGGAAGTTTTTGTGATAAAATTTACAAAATCTTCAAGTTTGGAAAACTTCATCGGAGGTAGCAGTGTTAGTGAAAGATTGCACAGTTTATTTTGATATCATAGGTGTCATTAGTTGATCGTATCTATATGAGACAGTTATTTCTTGAAATTGTTTTTGACTTTCGTGTCAATCTGAAAGAGTGAATAATCAATTAATCAGTTTGGTAATATTTTCCGATTTATTCACGAACTAAGTAAGCCACCGAAGCCAGCGACTATATCAGCTACTAAACGATGATACTGACTAGCGGCAGTGTCCAGCGTCCACACGGACGCCATATGTAACATCACACTTAGGGTGGAGAGGTCACGCGGTGGTCGCTACTAGTAAAACCAGAAACTCTACATATCAATATTGAAGCTCGATCGTTTGTTTATAGTTACCGCACAACCAATTACTTCGCTTACTTCAAACAAAGTGGACTCCGGCGATACCCAGAGAAATGTTACGATGACTAATGCGCGGTTCCTTTATCTGATAACGAACCATTTTCTTAATCGATTGGTAGTAATGGTAGTAATTGTAGTGCTTTGTTTATGCTAAGTTAAGCCCTAGATTTTAATAACGTGTAGACAAGTCTAGTGAGGTGAACTAGAATATAAATGAATATTAATGACATATCGTTCGGTTAAATAATACCAGTCAGACGAACAAGTTAAAGAATGACTTTTGATGCAAGAATAAAATTAACGAAGTTGGTTAAATAATGCCTACCGACGAAAAAGTTAAAAGACAACTTTTGATGCAAGAATAAAATTAACGAAAAATTCTACTGTTTATTACCTACTGAAATCGGTCGGTAAGGTCGGACATGGACCGGTCACGAGAAAAGGATGTGGGTAAACAAATATTTAGAACATATAAAACAATCGCATACGATAGCCATGACAAATGAGGGTACCTCTGTGCTAATCGCCGTGCTCATCGCCAGCCATCAATCTTCATTACCGCGTAAGAGGCGCCCGCGAGTGCGACTCATTCTCCCGACTTGTAACCTACGTGAAAGTTGCATCATTACTGTTTCATGTGTTATGTGAACACGTCTCACAATGTTATTTGTTTCCTATTATATTGGTCACTTTTAGAAAACCCGCTTCTTGCAATTCTAGACGTTTTCATTTGCAATTTTCCTCATTGTTCTTGCAAATTAGATTTATTATACATTTCCTGCTGTTGAATAACTCTGAAAGGCAATCTTTAATTCCTGAAACCATTAACGAATACCAAATTGGAGACTAGCGTGTAATCAGCAACAGTCATTAAAAAGATATTACATCAATTAATAACAATACATTTCATGAGAAATTGTATTTTGTTTGTAAGAAATGGTTTTCCTCTTGGTAATTATTCTTAAGATTGCAGGTAGTAAAAGTTTCCAGGGTCAGTTCTTTTCGTCGAAAGCGATGGCAACTCGAAGCACCTTCACATTAATGACATTTCGTGCTTCGCAGCAGAAATATGTCGCTTTATAATTGGTTACATATGGTTCAGTACAATTAATTTAGGTAGGTATACGTACAGTTACATAACTTACATTCCAATAAGAAATTATGTATCGACATCACTAAAAGGTTACTTTTATTCCAGTTGAATAGAGTCATATAAAGCTGAAAAAAGGTTACTGCTATATCTCTAACCAATAAACTAAGCAGAGCACCATTGATGGGTTTCAATAGCACAGTTGGATGACAGCTACACACATAGTTGCCGCTCGTCAGATTCGTGACAGGGATGCAGGTGGATCTGGCCCGCAAGGGACAGTGCCTGGCAGGGTTGCAGAATTTGTTCGAAAGAGTCACCGCGGCCCTGGAACGCAAAGGGCATTGGGAGGAACACGGATAGGTTTTAGCCAGTATGAGTCTGACACTCCCTTCCTTTATCATCATCATATCAGCCGAAAGACGTCCACTGCTGGACATAGACCTCCCCCAAGCGTCGCCACAACGACCGGTCCTCCCTCCCGTAATAAAAAATAATAATGAAATGAAATGAAAAAATGAAATGAAATGAAATGATTTTATTTCCAGATTTACATCCAATTAAATAAAAAAGGGTGGATCTCCGGTATGTAGTTACATAAGCAAGATAGCTGGGATAGGTGCTGTAGATATGTTCGTATACTATGTACAATACCCAGGTACATCAACACACGATCATCTCAAACCGCAGTACTTACTGTGTACCGTGAGTCCTTGATGCATACGAACCCGATTTAACACCTTAAGCTGTACCAAAATAAATGTAGGTATTCAAATTAAGTATCATACTTACATAAATTAAAATGGACCCACTAAAGTTCAGAACTTACCTTAATGTCAAGACCACACCGTATGCTCACCGAAAATATGCATGCAGAAAAAAATTAAAATCTTATTAAAAAAAATTCAATCATAACGAAACAAGATCACAGTTTTGGGTCATTGTTTTTGTTCGTAAATCCGGTCATTCCGCGCAAGCGAACCAGCTCGATGCTATGTCGTCGTCGGCGCGGCGGCCCGTGCCTGCGCCCGCGCCTTTCACCGCAGGTCGTAGGTCAGGGCGCGCTCAGGTGCTCCGCCCTCGGCACCCCTCCCCCGCCCCTCACCCTGCTGTCCACCCGCGCCGCACTAACGGCCCGCCACCATTGCCCTATTCAGCTGTCGTCGCGAGAACAACATCGCCGCCGCTGGGAACAACAACACTTATGAATTATTCCACGGCTCTGTACTGCTTAGAAACAATTACAAAACAATACGAATTCATAACATAACTTTCACAATGCTCTTTGTGTGCCTTCAGCGCTCCATGCTCTCGTTTGCTGCATTAAGGCAGGCGAACGCCGCGCGGACCATCTTCGCCGCTCTCTTAGACAAATCGTGTGATATGCATGCATGTAATACGAAACACTAGAAAGTCGCATCAGCTCGGTACCAAAATTTAGGTGGCGATGTTTTGTGGCAACTCAATGATAATTTCCTGTTGCTAAGATGACGATCGAATCAATTTGGCGCGGAGTGTGCAGCGCGTTGCGTATGGTCGTGGTGGCGTGCGAGATGCATCGTTAAGTTAATGCGGCCGTAACGGCGGAAGCTGCGCATAGCGTTAGCGAGCTTTCGGCGGTTCCCACGGCGCCCCTCCCGCGACCGCGCGGTTACACAATGCGAGGTGAACGCGGATCTAAGCAATCGCTTAACCTCGCCCACTGCGCGCGCGCCGCTTCACCGCCGCACCGCAACGCCGCGATGCACCGCCATCGCCACTCCGACACCACAATTTCATAAAACACCGACAACTATTACACTATTGAACAGTTACACAAGTTATCGTATTAAACATACTTATTTAATGTTTTATACATTCACAATGTTGTGCTAACGTGCATGTAAATGATTTTGTAATAGTGAAATTTAAATATAAATCTATTTGAATTTAAATCAACATCGTTCATAAATAAACAAAAGAAATTTATCTTTTTCTATGTTCTTTGTATTACTTTACATTGGAATTGACTTTTTATTGGTTCCCTTGTTTTTTCAGCATGAACAATAGGGACATAACATTTGTCGATCTCTTAAATGTTTCCATTTAGAATGGAAATGAATAACGATCTCCTGATAATAGCGTATGAAATTTTTCGACTTATGACACTCGATGACGGACGTAACGCAGGCCGGAAGATTGCAATGAGTACTTTTTTTACATCCGGCAGTTCAGCGGGGTCACGACCGATCTTTGTGTCCAGCCTCCAGGCTGAATGCACGCGACCCGTGCGTGATTATGTTCGACGCGCTTAATTATGCTGTCACATCGTCACTTGATGGGCGATAGTGAAAGCGAACGATACTTGCCGTAATAATAGACGAAAAACATAGCGATGTGAGCGGAGATGTTGGACGTGGACAGCTCGCAGACGCAACCTCGCCGAGCCGCCGCCGCCGCCGTGCCATCATCACATAAACCGGTGATTTCTTAACGACATTAAAAGTTGTATCACGTTGATAGCACGTGCATATAAATTAATGTGTTTTCGGTAGATTATTCAGTCTAGTCGTTATACATACATAATAAGCGGTGGAAAAAACCTACTTAAATAAGTCTTCGATCACATTATTTCAACGAAGATAAATCACGCAAATCGAACAGAAGCGGTGACAGCCTTGGGTGTGGAGTACCGGACAGAAACGAGATACTGTAATGTCGCGAATTCAATCCCGGCCATGTTTCAATGTGTTTTTTCAATATATTTACACAATTTACGACTGGCTTGAACGGTAAAGGAATATATTGTTCAGCACACATCCTTAATAATACGGCGACAAGTACTGTCATCTTACTTTATGTAGGGATACTTTGAACAAAATGATTTGATGCGTGGTTAAAATCTGATATTATTTGAGACAATATTGAATTTCTTCTAAAAAATATCTTGGAAGCTCCTAGTTTGGCTAAGACTGTGGCTGACCTTCATAAGTTTTTGCAAAGTAGAAGATGAAATACTTTTAAGTTTTTCCTGAAAGCCTGAGTAGAGCCTAGTAAGTTTATTTCAGAGGTTTAATTGTTATATAGCCAACAAAAAACAGGTTCATGTTTACCAACTCTAAGTGCGTCATTGTAGTCGCCCGGCTCTGTTTGACTCATAAACATAATTTTCGAATAATTTCCCTGTGAACTTAATTTTCGATATGAAATTACGGAAGCTTATCTCGCAAATTGAAACCGTATCATAATTTACTGAAACTATAGACAAAAAAATATCTGCCCACAGGTTCAGGTTTCTTCTCTGTTCGACGCCTTGGCAAAAAAGAGACAAAGCATATTCGCTCTTGATTTAAGTATTAAAATTAAAAGAACAGTTCTCGATTCGGTCGACGTGAGCGCAGAATTTCCATGTGCGGGTTCGGTTCCGGCTTCGAAATAGTCCGGTCCTCCTTGAGAGCGCCGCAGAATCCGACGGGCTCGACCGCAATCTTTTAGATCATCGTCTATATACGTACTTACCTACTATAGAACATTTTATTATTTACGACAAAGCAGGTTTGCATAACGGAGAACAAATTCGATTTCAACCAATATTGTTTGCGGTTTATAGTTTAACACGTGTCCGACGTCTGTCCATCTTTTTCCTTTCGGTTACGCTTGTGAGCTTGTGAGAAATCTTCTCTCTAATTAGGAAACGTTATGTAAACAGAGATATGATGTAATTATCTAGCATAGCCGAAGGTCCTCGACCCCGCGACAAAAGCTCCGCTACATCGATGCTGAATTGTGTAAGCAAAAGTTTCTAGCAGTGGTTGGAGATGACAGCGGTGTCGCGATGACGCGGAGACGCAGTGGCGCGTGGGTGACGAGTGTGGCAAGTGTGCAATATGCTTCATATATTCACAAGTACATACCAATGAAACTAATATATATTATATTTCAATGCGACGCGTAACAGAATAAATTGTTCGGAATAATTATGTTAATTGAGAAACGACATTCGATCTAACTTGTGACAGTCTATTTATTTTGCGGCTTAAAGATTTTAATCACTTTCAGGTAGCACAATAGTAGTTTGCCACAAAGTCTTTATTTTAAAATCGTGAAATATTTTATACTAGTGGACGTCACGCGGTTTCACCCGCGTAGTTCCCGTTCCCGTGGGAGTACGGGGATAATATACAGCCTATGTTACTCCCTGATAATGAAGCTATCCGATGCTAAAAGAATTTTACAAATCGGTCCAGTAGTTTCGGAGCCTATTCAATTCAAACAAACAAATTTTTCTTCTTTATAATATTAGTAAAGACAACAACCAAGTGCACTCTTTAACATAAAACATTTATTGATTCGTAAAAAACTCTGTGCTTCTAACGTTGTGGTTTTTATAAAATTTTGTGTTATATTTGGTTCAAAAGAACACTTTCAATTTCAAAGGCTTGGTTTAACAAGTATTAGTAGTATTCTAATATATTTTTTGTAAAATAACTTTTTAATACCAGCAACAGTTGAATATAATACTCTTAAATACATTCACAGACTTGTCCGCATACTCTACATCCGGATAGCAATGAGTAGTCATTAAACAAATAGTTCCATTGAGGATTACGCACGCCATTTACCTTGTAGACCGCCACTATTCTAACTGGAGATCAGGCCCCATCACTATAATGATATAAATGCCGTACTACGACTACTCTACTATTGAGTTTATAGATGTGCAATTTAAAGTTACCAAGTAGATACTGGAACTAGGGAAGAACTGTAGTTACAAAGATAAGTAGTTACTCTTCATGGTAAACTCAGCTTCGCCATAATTACATGTGTGGTTATCAATAGGCTATTTTTTGTGAGTTTGAAGTAGGAGGAAAAATGTTTTTCCCTGTACTATTTTGGAACTTGGATAAAAAAATCAACAAACAAGATGTTGTCTTTAAAGAATCTTGAGGGAAATACCTTGACTATCAACCACTATCAAGTTGAAAAAAATGGTTGATGAAAAAATACATGATTTTCCAAAGCACTTGTTTCCTTGAAAGCAATAATGACGTCGTGTCTGTGAGACTTGCAAGTTAATATCACACCACTTAATGAGTCAGCTTTACTACCTTTAGGTACTTGTGGAAATTAATGTAGTACAGAATCACCAGGATGCAGGATCTAGACAATAATTGTTATATCAAGCAGGTTATGCTCGTGCATAACCGGAGCTTGTGGAATAATGGAACTTTTACAAGCTCAACGAGATTGTTTTTCAATTTTTGTTGTAATCATTTATTTTGGACCATGTCATTGCAAAGCAAATAAAATTCATAAAGCAAGGTCAGTTTTTTCTTTGAACAAACAATAAAAACGTAGGATTGTGGAAAAATCGGAAATCAAAATGTTGAATATATAGCAAGAAAGTATCAATACCTAACAGTAGATACCTTTAGAACGATTATAAACGTAAATAATTCATACTGCAGCTCACTAAGCATAAAACAAACACAAATCCAAAGCGACGAATTCCGAAGATAGATAAAGCTCAGCTCAAAGAAACTTTTGAACACAAAGACGAGATCATTATCTAAGTTCATGGTTCACATTACTCATTGTTCGCTTTGTGTCGCAAATACTCAATGCGTATATCAGGGATGTCAAACCTTTTTTGGTGAATGTGCCATTTTGATGGACCCATAATATGCCACTAAATAAATTCTTAACTGGGTGATCTAATGGATAAAAATAAAACTAGGAACTAATACTTTAACTCTTCTATTAACCATCTCTTAATTCTCTGAACTCTTTATTGTATACCGTAACAACTTATACTAATTACAGTGGTTAAAAAAGTTCATGTACTAAGGCGAGCTTAACTCAAAGTTGAGTTTTCTACTAGCAAACCTTAGAGAGAGATCACAAGAGAGGCAAGGATCCGTTGCACAAATTTTACAATACTTCATAATTACTACAGTTTTATCTTTGAACCAGTAAGGGTGCCTGTCGGACGGTGTAACGGAGAAATATTTACCAATCATGTCAGTCAAAATGTCAGTGAGTCACGTGGTGCGGAGATTTTATGCAATTCCATTGGTTAAAATTTCTCCGTTTCTCCGCTCCGCTGCCTCGCTCCGCTGTAATGGACAGGCACCCTTATCCTACTTCTACTATTTTTCTGCGTGCCCCAGGTTTGCCGACCCTGGCATACTCTAATATTATCTACTTGTACCTAGTTATTACCTGAGCTGTCAATTTTCAGAGTCTGTTCATACATCACACGGAAGTTATCGCCAATCGACTGAGATGGTCTTTAATGTGATTTGATTGAACACTGCATCCGCGTTTAGTCCTAATGATATCTCGTAATCTCCTTTGGAGAATGTATCGATGTCTACTAGAAAAACTGGCCAAGTGCGAGTCGGACTCGCGTGCAAAGGGTTCCGAACGAATTTAATTTTTTTAACATGTTATATTAACACTACAGACTTCTAATAGGTTTTCCTGTAATCTTTAGGTAATGATCTATTATCTCCATTTTTTTCAAAATTTTAGGCTCAGTAGTTTCGGAGATAAGGGGGGGGAATGGTCATATTTCGTCTAATTTCTTGAATAACTTCTAAATCATTTATTTTAAAATTATGAAAAAAATATAATTAAAATCCTCACAGTAAGCCCTTTCATTTGATATGTCACACGATATTGTTCAAAAAACTTTTTTTTTAATTTTCTTGTTTGACCCCCAAAAGTGACCCCCATACTAAAAATTTAATAATTTTCGTAACGCATCCGTGTTTGGGTCATAGAAGTCCATATGTGTACAAAATTTCAACAGAATCGGTCCAGTGGATCCGGAGAAAACTGGCTGTGACAGACGGACAGACAGACAGACAGACAGACAGACAGACAGACAGACAAACAGACAGACAGACAGACACCCGAGTGATCCTATAAGGGTTCCTTTTTTTTCGGAACCCTAAAAATAGTATATCTATGTACATAGTTAAAATAACTACATAGATATACATTTTATTTGTGAAAAGCGGATCATAGCGGCGTCTCTTTGACACGTTTACCTGTTCTGTTAATCTATAAGCCAGAAATATACAAGTCCCTAGGTATGTATGTATGTTCTTGTAGGTAACTTTTGTGGTCCTTGTAAACTGCTATACCTACCAGGGCGGTCACCACTTTATGGTATCTTTTTTCGATTTTCAGCGAAAGAAAAATGGTTTTGGAAATACCTTGTAGTCTGTAATAAGTAGCTTTTAAAGAATGAATACTTCTGCAGGGTAATATTTATAGGAATACTCGGCAAACGTTGTTTTGCCAAATAAAAAAAAATAGCCTACCACCTATTCTCATACCTACCGAATATACGCACAAAATTTCATGAAAATCGGTCGAGCCGTTTCGGAGAAGTTCAGTAACAAACACCGTGACACGAGATTTTTATATATTAGATAGATAGATGACACTCTTTAATATGTAGGTATTATAACACCAACTCATAAATAGTAAAAGTATTCGTAACACAATGTAAATAAAATAGGTGTCGTCATATGCTCACTGCGGCACTTCAATAAAATATTGCACATTTTGAGCTTAGCACTATTAAAATGGAAAACAACAATCGATACATGGGAATAAAGTCGGTATTCTTACTCGATTTAATATTCGAGTCGAAGACAATGGGTAGAAGTATTATGTATTCATTCGATTTATATGTTGTCACATTAGTGTTGTGGAAATGTTGTAGAGTTACCACTTCTGGTCGCAAGAAATATTGCACGTCAGGCAACATGGCGGACGCGTTGCAACGGACACACACACACAAACGGCCTATCTATTATGTAAAAATGGCATTCATAAATCATCTGTGTGATCAATTTACAGTGTACGGCCACGCAGTGTGGGCAGAATGAGTTTAGGCGATAAATTTGAATAAAAATAACAGGCGGCCCATGTTCTCGTTCCTTTCGCAATAACAATCGGTCACATATGCATATTTTAATAAATAACAATTTCATCATTACTACCATTTATTTATTACTACATTGTTATCATTACTACATTGAAAGTTTCTCTAGGTGTCCAACAATAGACCGTTTCTTGTAAAGAAATTATATTCTTCGCTAGCAACAAACATTTAAATCATCTGTCTAAAGGAAACTTAGTGTGAAGTGTTGTTTAAGGCTGTTCTCTCGAGAAAAACAGCATGCAGATGAAGCAACTTTTCGTCGGCACTAACAGAGAAATTACATCTGAAAAAATTGTTAGTAATCTACATGATATGATACGTTATTTGGTTTAGCCAGAATTTATCTATCGGTATCAAATAATAAGAAAAAAAAACACCAAATCAACTCCAAATCGTTGAGATGAAACCATTTTACTCCTTCATATTTCTCAAAAGAGTATAAAAAATATATTTACTGCTTTGCAAACGAAAATGTTTTGGTTTTGTTACTTCTTTAAAACATGTATTATTTTTATCAATAAAAATTTAAAAAGTCGGGTAGCGTAGTGGCGCGGAGAGGGGTAATTAGCTCCGTTTACATGCACAAGGTCATTGGCATGTATACAAGCCTTAAGTTGCGCACATGATCATAACAATCCTCTCGATAGTTCCAGCTTTTCACAAAAATTAAGGAAGTCTGCAGCAGTTGAAATGTATTACAATATTAAAGATGTCTTACCATCATAACATAAGTGCAATGAAAGTAAATAAGCACGTGTAAAATAATAACGAATATTAAAAAATCGGTAACCGCTGTATGGTGACGCAACCCCAATAACTTCCGCGCATAAATACGGAGATGAGAAACTTTATTAGTTTTTACTTCAGCGTATACAAATTGTCATAGTTGATTACGGTATTTATGTACGGTTGTGAGTAGCCGCAGCGCGGGGTACGGGGTGCGGGGCGCAGCAGTGAGAGGCCACCGAGCCTATCAAACCGATACATCATTAATTAATACCGAACTGTCATGGGAAGTGTTGCCCAAGACAATTTGTAGACAGACTTAGGATTGATGACCCGCCTGAGTCGAGCCGAACGATAGCTTGCGGATGAGCAGATTAACATAACATTACTAAACTAAGATGCTAAACGAATAATGAAATTCGTGAAATTGCAGCGCAGTGATTGTTTAATATTTGTTTATTCTGTGATTCAAAACATTTAGAATTGCGCAATGTTGCCAAAAATCTGTCTGGCGTCCCAAAATTCGTCAATTCTGAAGTAATAACCGGTCTCGACGAGTCAAATGATTTACATGAGTAATGCTGTTTAACGTCTACTGAATTTGCATTTTTTATGTGTGCATGTTCAAATCAGTAGTTTAATAGTGTAAGACAATCTAAAGTTAATAGGCTCTAAAGTTACTTCCATTACGGAGATGCATCGCGTTTCGTCACCGCAACTAGTTTCTAAGCGGCTAAGTTAATGCAAAGTTATTAGTCTTTCTTGTTTATATTTTCTTACTACACACATATTCTCACTCATTGACCAACACATGATTCATCAAGTTAGCTATACTTACAATGTGCATGCATGAATAAACCTGCATAGTTTAACAATTATGTATTGAGCTCCATTTTCAGTGAACACAAAGATTTAATTGGTTTGCTCATAAATCAAATACTATCTTACATCGATTTTGGTTATTTAGTAAGAGGTAATTTAATAAGTATCTAGTTGACGTCCTGGGAACCTTATGATAGGTCATACCGTGCGCTTACTAATGAGAGCACGAGCGATTCTTTGAGCGCGCGGAGTACACAATGGGCCGGAAATCGTTCTAATAGGGAAGAGTAGTCGCACTCGCTTACATGAACGTATGAGTTAATCTCATGTGCTCGATTGTTGTCAGTCATCGTCGGCAATCATAACTTCTACGAGTTGTTGGTGATTCAGCAGTCAGTGTCACCGTTCTAGGAACATGTTTGAAATATGCATTACGAATTTAAGAATGACATGTTATTTAACCTGAAATTAATTTTGCAATAAAAATTTACAGATATTTCAAGGCTTTATATGTCATTCGATAATTTCTAAAAATAAGGTGGCTTATTAAAATCGAAAAAAATACAGAAATTAAGAAGCACCGATAAACTATCTAGCTAATAGCTAATATTTCTAAACCCGTTATCATTTCTGCTGAAATATCAGAAGCCCATTTAAAAGATCGTATCTCAGCACAGCCCATTAACAGTTTTGTAAGCATGGCGTTAGAAATCTACCCACATCGCTATCTTTATAAACTTAATGCAAACAACTTTATAATTTATTCTAAACTAATAAGCGATAAACATTTGATCGTTTGATAGACGATTAATATTATATCAGGCGGAGTTACAAGCTACTCAATACAATGCCACTGCTGATTATGTTTTGGCTTTCAAATATCTGTATATGAATGGGCCACAGCAGTAATTTATAATAATTTATTTGACAATAAATTGTGTGACGTTTAATCAAACCAGAGCTAATTATGTGAAATCAATGGCGTCACAGTCGTATCGTCGTGTAGCAGCGTCTGCGGAAAAGAATAATTTCAAAATATGAAAATTTCTTGAAACTTCTGATGTATAAACAACAGTAATAATAAATAATAAAATCGTTTATTTGATACGGCAAATTTAAGGTACTCGAAAACATCAACATTTAGGTGTCTGCTGAGTTATCGGTTCAAAATCGTTGTTTATTAGCTGTAGAACGTCCCATTATTTTGAAGGAACACCCTTAGATTACCAGTTACTCCGTAGATATTTTAACAAACTATTTCCACAAAAAGCAATTGGATTGACCAGAACACCTATGTAATATTGTAGCTATACCTATGCATTTCAAGTGATCAGTACGTCTACCATGAGTTTTATCAATCTAATCTAAATCCATCGTAGACTTTGTCTCTGTCATCTCTGACCTAGACTAGAGTCAAGAGCAAACCCATCTCAAATAAAAAAAAAAAAATAACTCGCTAGCGACTGTAGTTAAAAATGTATGAAAACTTAAAAAAAGAAACAAGTTTCTAATTTTTTTTTTAGTTGTTAACTAAAGTTTTACTTATACCTTACTTGCTTGTTAGTTATCAACTTAAACAAGTAAATTAGTAGAAACTAGTTTTTTTTTAATTTTCGTTTGTTTTTTAAACTACAGTCGCTAGCGAGTATAGATTGATAAAACTCATGGTAGACGTACTGATCAACTCCAAGGGTTATTCGTAGCACTTCCGCGCAGTAAATCTCGTAGCGCGCTACGATGGCACACAATTAACAACGTAGATTGGCTCTGCTGATGATGGACTCGATTTTTACTTAAGTAGGTAGGTAACATAATTTTATTTTACCTAATTGGCCTAGAATTACTATTGGTAATTCTGTTTGTCAAGTGACAAGACTTTCCGTTCCGTATGTATTGACATAGTTCATTCTAAGTATACCTACCACCGGAAGACGCAACGTTGGAAGGCCTCCCGCAAGGTGGACCGATGACCTGGTGAACGTCGCGGGTAGCCGATGGATGCGAGACGCACAGGACCGGTCGTTGTGGCGACGCTTGGGGGAGGCCTACCTATGTCCAGCAGTGGACGTCTTTCGGCTGATATGATGATGATGATGATACCTACCAACACAAACTTATATCAAGAATCTCTGTAGCTAATAAAACTGCTAGCCTTTCCCCAACTTGATTGCGGTCGGCTTCCAGTCTTACCGGATGTAGCAGAGTGCCGACATTTCACATGGAGCGGTACCCCTTGGCAAGACTGTAGGAACTTAGGCACTGGACACACAGAAAAAACCTAAGTCGCAGACGGGGCGCGGACATACACACATCAAAAAAAGTTTGCGATCACTTTGAAAACTCGAAAACTTTTTTGTTACTGAAGATTTTATTATGATTTCTTCTTCGTTTTAGATTTTTTATTTAAAAATATAGAATTAGAATACAAAACAATAACACAGTTCAATTGTTTTTTCCATATAAAAAGGTTTTCAGTCCTAGCTTACGCTCATTCAGAATTCTGATTTAGTCAATTTTAACGGATTTAAAATACTTTTTCGCGGAAAGTTGTAATTTAAAATATGCCAAGAGGATTATCAGAAGTTTTACGAGCAAGAATAGTAACTTTGAGAGAAGAAGGATACACCACGAGAGAAATAGCACGCAGAGTTGCTATATCCCAATCCTGTGTCGTGACCACGTTGCAGAGGTACCACGGGATGGGTAATTTAGCTGACCGACCCCGCAGTGCTCGCCCAACTGTTTGGACTGCTGCTCAAAAGCGCTATATTAGATTGCTGGCAGCCCGTGACCCAACAATCAACGCTACTAAAATAAAAGCAGAAGTCCTGGCTGCCTCTGGGCTTGGAGTTAGCACTCAGACCATTCGGAATTGCTTGCACCAGGCTGAATTACAAGCACGGGGGTCTTGGCGAACGCCTCTGAATTCCCGGCAACGTCAACGACGGAGATTGCAGTGGGCTAGGCATCGGCAAAATGAAAAAGATGAAGAAGAAAATATTTGGTAAAACTGTCTCTTCGTTGACGAATCGCGAATCAGTACTCATCCAGATAACCGACGTGTCCGTGTCTGGAGAAGACAAGGAGACCATGAAAGGCAAAGAACTGCCACTGGAACAGTTCAGCAAAGCGGGAAATCGGTGTCCTTTTGGGGTGGTATTATGATTGGAGCTAGAACGTCTCAAAACCGTCATCTCTTGCTGCGCTCAGCGTCACGTCCGTACCTCGACTTTTCTATATTATTATGTTTTAAATAGTTGCGACGGCGCCCCGTCTGCGCCTTGTCCGCGTCCCGTCCACGTCTTACGTTTTTTTTGTGTGTCCAACGGATATTTAACAACAGTCAAAAATCTACATTTGACAGCCAGGACCAACGGCATGAAACTGTGTTATCGAAGGCCACTAATGTGCCATGTTCCAACATGTTTATTTTTTGGGTTCCGTACCCGAAGGGGAACCAACGGAACCTTATTACTAAGCCTCCGCTGTCCGCCCGTCTGTCTGTCTGTCAGCAGGCTTTATCTCAAGAACTCACTCATAATAGGTAGAAGGTTGACATTTTCACAGAGTGTGTATTTCTATTGCCGCTATAACAACAAATAATAAAAAAATAAAAGGGGCTTCTATATCTACAAGAAACGTGTTTTTTTTTTCAGTTTATGATACGGAACCTTTCATGTGAGAGTCCAACTCGCTCTTAGCCGGTTTTCTAACGAATTTCGCTCTGAGAAACTAAATATCAAGTATATCTAACAGTTCCTACACTCACACGGCTTCGTTTGGAAACAACTGATTTTACGGAAAGTAGCTGTCACAAAAGCATGGAAAAAATATAATAAAGCGCAAATGACTGACGTGTTACGTAAGCCTATCACTTGATTTCATTCCTACCTCGTGACTATAATGAAAATGCGCGTAACTATTCCATAATAACTATATAATCGCAAGTTAAAGACAGCGTCACAGAGTATCATGTGGGAAATATGCCGCGCCATGTAAGGAAGCAGAATATGTACGCTTGACTGTCAATATTCACTGTATCTAATTGTTAAACGTTAATAAAGGAATTAGCGTGCAACTTGTTTGTCATAAAATATGTGCTTGTAAGCGAATGTGATTATAACAGTGATTAAAGCACAGAGTATGTCGCAATATGTCTGTATTATTTATCGGCGCGTTTTTTCTTCTGAGGCTTTGATAATGTGTCAGCACATTATCAAAGCACTTATTTATGTATTACTTCAGTACGTGTCCAGGTAATAACATTAGTTCATTACTCAGAGACGGATGGAAGCTGACTTGTCTCTTAGTCGTAACTGTAAAGTACAAATCATTGTGCAGATTACGGTACTTACATGGATTGAATATACGTATTTGCAAACCAATGGATGGATACATTAAATGTTGTACTCAAAGCGCCATTACATTAAGAATCTGTTTTCTTAAGCAATTCCAGAAATTAAGCGTTGTAATGATAATCATCATTTTATTCAAGTTACAGAGACTCATCAAAATTCAAAATAATATTCAAAAACACACAGTCACATTAAGTTATAATCAATATCAAATACGTACACAGTTAAATTTAGAATTCAAACACAACAACAAATAGGTACCTACTTATGACTACTTGCGTACGATGTGTAACCTATAGCAGTGATTAATATAGGCGCAATCGACCCTTTCCGCGAATGCGGCCAACAACTCACCTTGTGAACTTGTGTCAGCTCACAAGTTATGTCAGCATCAAAATCATTTCAAGTGAAAACTGTTTGCTCTATATTCAAAAATAACCCTCAAGAATTATTTTTACTAGGTATTAAAAAGCCTCAGCCGTCCGTTCTGTCTGTGTGTCAACCGTAATAGGTTACAACTGAAATGTTCACTGATTTGAAATGTGCCTCCATGCAAGACACTTGATTTTTGCGGTGTATAATACTACTTTGATAGTTTTTTCATAATAGGTCACGTGTTACTGATAACTGTGCTAAATGTAAGTTCACCTACTCTGCAAAATTGCTAGCTCGCTTGAAAAAGTTAATTGATTCGGCTCTCAATTCTCCGTAAACAACTGAAGTATCTCTTTAAATGATCTCTTTTACTGTTTGTCGTACGTGTTCTTTGCACTTATTGTTCTTATACATATTTATATATGTAACTAGCACTTCGCCTGCGACTTCGTCCGCGCTGCAATTTTCTTAAGAATCCCTATTTTTTTCTAGTAATACATATAGATTATGTTACTCAGGGATAATGTAGCATTGTAATGGTAAAATAATTTTTGAAATCAGACTTGTAGTTTTTGAGTTTAATCGTTACAAACATACAAAAATACAAATCTTTCCTCTTTATTATATTTGTGTAGATTTCTAATAGTACCTACCTAATAATATTAGTAGTAAATTAGTAGTAGTTTTGTAACTTCTTCATATAAATTATCATTCTAATCCTGAAAACCGAAAGAAGCTAAATTTTTACATATCTATTGATTAATAGAACTTTTTAAGAAATAAAAAACAATATTTTAATATATTTATTTGAAAATACTAAATTAAAACACTGATATGACTTTTAACTATAGTAGTTTCATGACCAAAAAAAAAAAACATATCCAAAAAATTCTATTCCAATTTTCACCCGCCTCAGCGTGAATTTAGTAAAGTGCTGAAAAATTTGGAAAACATTTATGAATCTGCTTTTACAAATTCTAGGAATAGCCTTCAACCTTTTTATAATCTCAGTTTAATTCTATTTCTATTCTTACAGTTTCCTTTTCTTTTTCTTTTATTTAAAACCGGTCTCAGCAACGTTCAGTTAGGAAGGGAAGAAGCGTGACAGCTCCAACACAAGCACCTCTATAACTTACTGAGACTGCCTCAACGTATGTACCTAAGTTCTTGTGATGATCTACACTTCTACACTAATATGATAAAGAGGAAAGATTTGTTTGTTTGTTTGTTTGAAATGAATAGGCTCCGAAACTACTGGACCGATTTGAAAAATTCTTTCAGCAATGGATAGCTACATTATCAGGGAGTAACATAGGATATATTTTATCCCTGTACTCCCACGGGAACAGGAACTACGCGGGCGAAACCGCGTGACGTCCACTAGCAATAAATATTTTTGTAATTTTTTGTTGTAGCTTCCACATCCTGTTCAGCCACAATCTATCACACAAATATTTCTAATGTTACCACAGTGCATACTGTAAGCATAGCGAGGTACCGAAGGAATTTTGTAAAAGGATGCTAAAGACCGCGCTCATAGCACCGAGCGCCGTTATTATATCATCACGAGACGTTTCACTATGTTGTTAAACAAAATTACATTATGCAATCAAGTATTGACTATCTTCACATGCCTACACTTTTTACTTCCTCAAGTCTGTAAATCTTTTATTTTTTCCTCCTCTTAAGTAGCCGAAAAATTATATAATTTACATAATGATTGCCTAATTATATGTAATTACCTACTCACACTCAAAAATGTTTAGTCTACTGTTTTGCTAAGTACTTACACAAAATGATAGTAAAAATATGCATTACAAGCTGGCTCTGCGATTAAGTTATCGTTCTTTATTTGTAAACAAGTGTTTTATAAATAGAATATTCATACGACCTTTAATTATCGCTAAATAACTGGATCAGTTAATAATTCAAGCTCATTAGTGGCGGCGGCGCGTGCGCTAGTATCGGTCATTGTCTGATTTAGGTATTTTTATAGTCGTGTCAAGGGGTCATCGACTGGCTCGCTGAATCGGTATGACATCAGCTTCACTACTTAGGATTACAAAACACTTACTCTCACTCACGTAACAACAGCACTGCGCTAGGCCGTAGCTGTACTGTAAGAGTTTCAATAAATTTTGTAACCTCATTATACCCTGGCATCATTGTGATGACTGATGAGACATGACTTTCATCTTTAATGTATTTTGTGGTTTTATCAGCACTTTTGAATGGACACTCACTCGCTACACCTACGAGCAGCTACGAGATGATAGATACTATTGCATAATAAAGAGCATATTTCTGTATGGTCCTTAATCAGATTTTTTTCCTGTTTTGATTGCCTACCCACTTGCCAATACTGATCTACTGTTTGAATATTTGTAAGAAGTGTCACTAAAAAAGAATTACCTTTGTTTAATTTTAGCATGAATTTACGTGTTTGTTAAAGTAGTATATGGGAAGTACCATATAATGATAATCTAGCTAAAAACCCCGAACCTCGTGTTTTTAAGAGTGTATCGTAAAAATCCCCGGTTCGTGATTTTGAGAGTGTACATAACTGGGGCCTTACTTCCGGATTTGACACATCTAATTTTAGATCAAGCCTACAAACCTTAGTCACTTATAGATAGTAGAAGCTGTTAAGTGCTTGAGTACTGTTTAGATTTTTTTCCTGTTCTTAGAGACCCAACCCAACATTTTTTAAAGGCGTTCTAAAAACTGATGCTTTCTTAATTTTTTATTTGCTTGCACGTCAGAGTGAATAATTCGTGTAGTTTTGAAAATTGGTGCAGTTGTTCTTTGAGGTGTCCAGATGAACATACTAAAAATCCCCGAGGGTGGCTCCCACCCTCGGGAGGGGGGAAGGTACCCATTTTTCAATTTTTTGCTTGTATCTCCAAAACCATTAAACATATCTCCATGCTCACATCTACATTAATTACCTACATTAAATTTTCTATATATTATGTTATTTACATTTAACTGTAGGATCAATACTTTAGGAGATAGAGGGTATATAAAATTGACAAAATATTCTTTTCCATGAATCATACAAAGACTAATGGTAATTTCTGACCCAGAAGCCGACAGAGTTGAGACCTATCGTAGTTTTTTTGTCATCTAAAGTAGAACAAGAAAACTTGCCTATTTTTTTTTCGATTTCGATGACTAACGCATAAGTACATGCCCTTGAATATGTCTTCAGTAGACGAAATCTCTCCATTCTTACAAGTCTGCCGATCGTGTTTCGGCTCATTAGAATCGTTCCGATGGGTATTATGCATAGTTGATAACAAGGGTCTGATGATGAAGAGCAGAAACGTGGAAAGCGGTCAAACTTGTTCGTCGCCATTTCTTACCCAGAGCCTGACAGAATTGAGACCTATCGTATTTTTTTCGTCATTTGAAATAGAGCAAGAATTATATGTTTTTTTTTTTCGATTTCGATGGCTAACACATATATATTATTATGTGAGCTTGAGTATTTCTTTAGACAAAGTATAGAAAAGCAATTCTTTATCCACTCTTACAAGTATGTCTGTGAATCTTACTGTTGGTTACCATTCACCGGAGCTGATAACAAGAGTCTGATGATGGAAATCATAAAGACGAGTAGTGGCTCTCTTAGTTGACTACTCCTACCCACCGTGTTTGAGTTCATTTAAATCCTTCTGATGAGTACTATCCATTGCACCTGGTAACAACGATTTAATGATGGAAACCATAAAGGTGAGTAGTGGCTCACTTGGTTGACTGCTCTTATACCATCGTGTTTGGACTCAAATGAATTGTACAGATGGGTTCACAGTTGAATTAAAACTTTCTGAGAAGGTGAATCATCCAATGGAGACAAACCAAAATCTATCTGTCTGTACACCTTCACGTCGTAACGGCTAAAAGGATTTGGATGAAACCTTGGCACACGTGTAGAACATATTCTGATTAGGGCACAGAATACTTTAATTTCCGGGAGTACATACTTCCGCGTGAAAATTAAAAATTATTATAAAGGAAAATTCCCTTGGAATAAGTTTCAAACTTCACGCGGTCGAAGCCGCTAGCAGAAGCTAGTACCTTTATAATTACAGTCTGTAGTGGTGGTACACGTAGTGCTGACCTCATTAATTGGGATAAAGGTGGTAACACAAGAATGTAAATTATAAAAACTAATAAGTAAAAAAAAAATATATTTATTTCCCATTTAAATTGATATTCTAATAACAAGTAAACAAAATATGCGTGAATAATTTATCAATCTCTTCATATAGATCTGAGCGAAACATTATTATACTTGATAAGTTTGATGTCTCGAAAATAATGACGAACATTAATAAAAGACGAGATAACTCGAAGCCTAGCCTTAGGCATAGTTACGAACATAATCATAGAAGTTAAAAAGTAATCAATCCATTCTCTTTGGCAACGTTTACAAATGTCTTCTCTGACTCGTAAAATCTCGTGACTCTCACTCAAGAAAATATTGTGAAATGTTTCAAAGATGCGTCTGACATATTTTGCGTTTGGTATGATAAAACAATACAAAAATGAACAAATAAAAACAAAATTAAGCTACTTACTTCTGAATCATAGCTTTCCAGTAAGGATGTAAGTGTACCTTATAGGTATGTATCTATTCGTCTATCTTCATTGACTAGAGCTTTTCTAGTAGTCGCCAATGCTGATTCTTGCTTTCAGGAGTTGTAGTGTTTCGGAATAGTGTTGCGGGCGTGTACCAAATAAAAAAAAAAATGTGTATTACCAGTTGTTAAAAATGTAAGTTGACACATGAGGTTTATTGACACGGGACAGCTCCTACATACCTGTAGAACCAAGAGTATCCAACTCCAATTTATAATTAAGGTTATATTCATGTTGCAGCAACAAAGTAGAAATTTTTGACTTTTACTTTTTAAAATACACTGATAGACTGCCCAAAAGAATATTAATCTGATCACTTTTTACCAATCTTCTTTATCCCACTGCTGGAGAGAGTTCTGCCGCCCACATAGCCTTCCTCTTTTTCTTCTCGGTGTGTTGCCTTGTCCAGTCAATTTACTGTAAACGCTTCTCTGATCACTATTTTTAAAAAGCCTGTGCGGTAAGATAATCCATCCGTCTACTATCATCATCATCATCATATAAGCCTGGAGTGACCTAGTATAATTTCTACTTTCCTCCTTCGTTTATCTACTATGGTTATCACAAATTAGCCAGAAGCTTTTGATGCAATTCTTATTGAAACAATCATTGATTAGTTTGACAAGAAACGAGGGCCGATTCTACTAATTTTTAAGCAACGTTCGTATGTGCATGTCAGTCGCAATCTGTCAAAAATGTAAAGAAATTGTAGCTTTTTTTATAAATAAAATTAAATAGAATTGCCACTACGAGTAGCGTTTGAAAAGGCAGTTTTTGACGTCGGCAGCATCAGAATAATATTCTTACAGCTGCTAGACATCGACTGATGTGTTCTGCTACACCTTTACCTATCTATCTTCTACATTAATCTACACTTCTACACTAATATTACACTTCTGGACACATATATTGGCCCACCTTAGAGTTTAGGTTTCGATGGCCCCTACCGAAACATGATTGCTAGATTGAACAAAAACTGTTGATGCAGTTTTAAACCTGATACATTTTACCATCTTTTTCGATCGTATTGTTTTAAATTTGAATTCAGAATACCATACGACATGGAGCTACGCCTAACAAGTCGGATACGCGCCTTGTTAAAGGCAATTGATTTTTGAATAAAAAACATGTTTTATCAAATAAAGGTTTAATTTAATAACGCGTGTTGCCTCCATGGGCATCTACCACAGCTCTCATACGATTAGGCATAGAGTTTATCAACCGCTCTATGAAATTTTGAGGGATCATCTCCCATTCCTCTTCTATGGCAGTTTTCAACTCCTGCATCGTCTGGGCAACTGGCTGACGAGCCCTAACACGTCTTTTTAGCTCGTCCCACATGTGCTCAATGGGGTTCATGTCTGGGCTTCTGGCTGGCCAGTCCATAACTGTGATGTTCACATCCCGAAGATATTCCCTGACGATGCCGGCCGCATGGGCTCTTGCATTATCATGCATAAAAAGGAAATTTGGGCCCACATAGTCCGCGTATGGTTCACGTGAGGTTCTAAGCACTCACGAATGTACCTTTCAGCATTTAATGTTGGCAGCCGTGGTCCTGTAACAACCTCAAGTTGAGTTTTGCCGCTCGCGGATATACCGCTCCAGACAGTCCATGAGCCACCGCCATAAGCAACCCTCTCTTCAAAGCAGCATTGTGCGAAACGCTCTCCCTTACGTCGGTAGACCTTCTTCCTTCCATCATTGCCATGTAACACAATTTTAGACTCATCAGAAAAGAGTATACGGCTCCAATCTTGCTGTGTCCAATTTAAATGACTGCGTGCGAAATGAAAGCGCGCTGTTCGGTGGGCTCGCGTTAGTTTGGGCCCATTAGCTGGCTTGTGTGGTACCATATCGCGTTCTTTTAACCTTCTCCGAACAGTTCGAGCGCTAACAGATACTCCGTGGAAGTCGCGAAGTTGGTTTTGTATCTCAATGGAGGTAAGGTGACGATTTCTCAAGCTGGTCGTCACGATGAATCGATCCTGCCTTTCAGTTGTGACCCGAGATCGTGGCCTTCCTTGGCGACGAACAAAGCCGCCAGTCTCTAGGTACCTCCGATAAACATTTCGGACCGCAGATCGACTTAAATTAAGTTGAGCACTCACGTTTCTTTGGCTGTGTCCGGCCTGAATAAGTGCCACAGCTTGGGCGGCGACTTCAGGTGAAGTATCCATAGATTATTGATAGAACCTCACCTTAATGTTAAGAATAAGTAATGTTTGTTGCAAAACCAAAGATATCAATCACTTTTTCAAGAATTAAATCCAAATAAACCAATAAAACCAAGTTTCCTTAGTATTCGATTGTTTGATATCAACAAACAGGCTCCAATTTGTCTTTTGTTTCTTTAAATTCTGTTTTCGAAATTCAAAAAAAGACTATTGAATGAAATTGTGAATGTGCCAGGTTCAAAACTGCATAAAAACTTTTTGCTCGACCTAATATAAAATTTTAGCTAGGACTAAACAAAACTGAAAATACAAGGTGGGCCAATAGAGGTGTCCAGAAGTGTATAAAGAGGAAATATTTGTTTGTTTGAAATGAATAGGCTCCGAAACTACTGGACCGATTTGAAAAATTCTTTCACCATTAGCATCCTACATTATTCCTGATGAACATGGGCTATAGAATATTTTCAAAAAAGTTAAGGATCCGTATGAAAACTTAGATAATGTAACGCAAGGTATGAAAAAAATACCAGGAAAGATCCTTATATCGCGTTCGCTGCGGAAGCTATTGACAATAGAGCAAAGTGATGTACTACAGTTTTATAGAGGACATCAATATCTCCGAAAAAATCCGCAAGGGTATATATCTAACTATTGTGATTACGTCACAACAACCGCTTTTTGTTCAAATAATTTTTCAATCAAAACCCTGGTGAAATGGAATAGTCGTGATTATATTATGATATCATGATATTAATCCTTATCTATTTAAATTGTTTAAAAATTAAGGTTGGTTATGTACATGTAAATTACACTTTAAATTATTCAAGTCGGACCTTTCGTTTAAAAGTTACGACGGGTATAAAAATACTCTAAATAAGAAAAATTATGCTGTTTGAGTACCATATAAACCCGCGCGAACTAAGTCGCGGGCGAAGTGCTAGTGTCTTATAAAATTAAAATAATAGTGCCCACATCATCACCATAAAATTTTAATGCCATTTTGAAAGCTATTTCCAAGTGACGATGATATTACATAATTAGATGAACATTAATGTCCATTAAGACAATTTGCACCCTTTAAATTACATGTAATTTAAAATATAGGTTTATAATGTGTTTTTATATTTCAAGATACATACCTACTGGCTTATATGATGTGACCATACGATAAGGTCGCAGGTTGCAAAAAAAAATCGGCCAAGTAAGAGTCGGACTCTCACATAAAGAGCCGTACTCTAAACCGAAAAAAATATGTTTACGATGTATTTTTTTTCTTTAATTAAATACTTATTTTTTGTAAAAGCGGCAATAATAATACACATAATATAATAATTCAACTGTCTATCTATTACGGTTCTTGAGATACAGCCCGCTAACAGACAGACGAACGGACGGAAGGACAGCGGAGGCTTAGTAATAGGGTTGGGAACCCTAAAAAGCGTATTTCGCCGCGAAGAAGCTAGGTAGAGACTGCGTAGACCCGCAGAGGCTGCATAGAGACTACATTTACTGACGTGGTGGCTGCATAGAACCTAGAGGCTGTGTAAAGGCCGCATGGGCGATGCAATAATTTATAAACAAAATAGATTGTAAAAGCTGTAAGAGTACCTACCTCGGCTACCTCTATGAAGTAAGTCAAGAAAACACCTGTAGATAAGATTACATATAAGCTCATCACAAGACACTGAAGCTAAAAGATTCATCCTTGAAATATTTTGCAACATCAGACCACCTGAACAGGTATCAACGCGATTGTCCACAATGTGACCTCCACTTGATCGATTAATATGCTAATTTAGATTATTTATTAGGCAACGACCGACCAATATTTAGAACTGTTTTGCTCATTCTAGTTTTTTTATTTATTTTAGTATTTTTGTGAATGTTATTGCTTAAACCTTCCCATTTTGAAATTAAAGAACAGTTAAGTACGGAGGGGCCAAGGCTTATATAATAATATTTACTTTAAAAGCAAATCGAAAAGAGTCAACCCGTCAACAGTCAACAAAAAAAGAAATGCAGAACCTGCTTAAACGGAGCAGTACCAGCACGACCCATTTCCAGGCTTCGTTCTACCCCTTATTAAAACGTAAAGCCATAAACCAGCGAACGAAGACAATAATTGGTAAACACTGAGTAGCCGATGGATGCGAGACGCGCAGGACCTGTCGTTGTGGCGACGCTTGGGGGAGGCCGATATGATGATGATGATGATGAAGTGGGTAAAAATTGTTCAACCAACCGGTACCTATATTCTGTTGAAATCTCACCGTGTACACTTAGGTACGACAAGTGAGCTCTCATTCCATTTTGTTTGTATGATTTGACAGCTCAGTTGTTGTTCACTTCGCTTAAGTTTTCTCATCGACATGTTTACCAAACCGCACTGCTGAACAACTGTACCAGGCCAAATGAACGGCTAATTTTAATTCAATTTGTATTCTAAACAAAAGTTTGGACGACTATTTGAATCATGTTCTACACTTGGGTAGAGTTCTCCACTGTAGGACATTTTTAATCCAAACCTTAGGATTTATTTCACTTGGAAAGTATAAAAGCATTTCAAATCAGCGCTTTTTACAAAATCAGCGTAAAAACTATAGTATGCTAAACTTGCTGACCTCTACTTATCTCCTAACTTAGAAGTATTGATTTCTGAAAACTCTACAATTTAGTAATTCGTTGTGCCAAAACTATGACAAAAATTGGTAATAAATCTCGTTTTCTCCTTATATCTGAATTTATATTTATATTGGCTATAAACATATGTAAAATACATGCCTCTTTATTTTAAGAAAATCACATAATACACATTATAAATGGAGGTGATAAAATCGCCTTTAAATACACGTGTAAAATCAATTATATAGATACTTTATTAGTCAGGTGTTTTATCAGGAAACACAGACACTATCTATTAATCAAAAACTAGCCACTCCGACAGACGTCATTCTGTAGAGCTATTCTTTAAAAAAATCAGCAAGGAACTTTGGTAAAGTGACCATGAAGTTAGCTGTCGATCCATACAAACAAGGTACAATGACAATTTACTTCAATCTCACTCCATCTAGAGGCCTGTTCAGACCTACGCGATATTCGTTACCTATGTCGCTCAGTTGCGCACGGTATCCCGCCGGGTATTTTGTTTGGAGTTCCGCGGCTTAGGTTTGAATTTGAACAGCAGGATTACCGCATACCCACTCGGCTTTTGCTACCACTCGCGCGCTCTAGGTAACGAATATCGCGTAGGTCTGAACAAGCCTTAAGCTTTCACGGTTAGTTGTTGGCAAAATAGACCGGGTGTTCTTCCTCAGTTCATACAAAAAACCAACTGGATAAGGTAGCACGTAGGAACTATTATTAATTAGGTTTTTTTTTTATGCAATTGGGATTACAACCTTTGGCATTACAGCCGTAGTGGAATATACATCCGAGCCGAGACGACGCCTTTATGGACCCAAGATAATACAGAAATGACAAATACCCACTATTACAGTAAAACTTGGTTAAGTGGGACCTGGATAAGTGAGAAACCTCCATAGCTGGAACTCATGCTTAGGTCCCGACACTTTAGTTCTTTATTACCTCTGCTAGTGGGACAAAACAAACCTCTATATCTGGGATAAGTTCTTTCGATTTTATCGTCATAACAACCTCTATAATTGAGACAAAGAGTATATTTTACCTCTGTTACTGAGACTATATTTTGTGTACCGTTCTCGTTAATTCTTATTCTATCTGCAAATTCCGCACTTGGCTAATTGTGTAAAACTGACCTCCAGTTTTAGTTTGGTTTAATCGTCCGGATGTTTATTTGAAAATGCCGAAGCGAAGGCTTAAGTTTTTATCAGTACATTATATATGTTTATGAAAGTGGAAAAACGCGCGATTAAGTCTGTGTCGAATTTAAAGTGCCAAAATCTACTCTTTGTGGAATCATCCAGAAAAAAGATGTAATTTAGTCTCAATGTTCTCAAGGACAATAAAACTAAAACGTTTGTATTGTTTATAAAAAACGTGCTTAATTATTTTTGTTAAATAGCTTTTTGATTGATACTAAAGATTACAACTCGTATATAATGTTTAGAAAAAATACGCTATTTTATTTAATAATTGCACCTCTATAAATGAAATAACATCTTTTCTCACCTCTAATAATGAAACCCTCTGTAAATGAGACAGATATTTATTTTTACCTGGATATCTGAGACACTGGGTAAGTGGAATACCTCTTTAAGTGAGACAAATTTGCAGGTCCCTTAAGGTCCCAGTTATCCAGGTTTGACTGTATTACAAAAAACTCGTGTGCAAAGGGTACCGAACGAATTTCTTTTTTTTTAACATTTCATTTTAACACTATAGAATTCTTATAGATTTTCCTGTAAAGATCTATTATCTCCATATTTTTCAAAATTTTAGGCTTATTACTTTCGGAGATAAGGGGGCGGAATGGTTATTTTTCGTCTAATTTTTTGAATAACTTCAAACCATTTATTAAAAAATTATGAAAAAAGAATATTTATTACTATACTACTAGTACTACTGTATATTGCACCTGCTTTCTGTGCAAATAAACGATTATTCTATTCTATTCTGAGCCCATTTGATATGTCACATGATATTACTCAAAAAACTTTTTTTAAAATTTTCTAATTTCACCCCCAAAAGTGACCACCCGTACTAAAAAAATCATAATTTACGTAACGCTTCCGTGTTTGGGTCACAGAAGTCCATATGTATACCAAATTTCAACTGAATCGGTCCAGTGGATCCGGAGAAAACTGGCTGTGACAGACGGACAGACAGACAAATAGACATCCGGGTGATCCTATATAGGGGTTCCGTTTTTTGTTCATAACCCTAAAAATAAATAAAAGGAGACTGCTTTAATTTGTATGGGAAGTGGTCTATGAACCAATAGCTATACTGTAGTGGTATTTTCTGCGGGGATACCTCAACTAAATCCTTGTACAAAGGGGCATCAAAACCTGAGCTGGCAGTTTTCGTGAAAAAATATACTTTAGAATTCGCATTTCTTGCTACATTCTACAGGATCCCATCATCAGATCCTGACCTGGTGACAATGGGAACATGTAGCCTTTCAAACAAAAAATAATTTTCTTAATCGGTCCAGCTTTCTTCGAATAATCGGTGAACATAAATATTTAAAAAATGTAAAAAAGATTCTGACGAAATGTGAACCTCCTCCTTTTTTTAAAAGAAATACTAAAATTCGGTACTTTTGAGGTGGCAAGTGACTTTGTCTAATAGATAAACACATTATTTCAGTATTTTTAAGTCAGAAATACCCGTTAAAAGGTTTAAAAAAAAATGTAGCCCAAACATGTATTCTAAAATATTCTCAAAACTGCCAGGTCGGATTTTGAGACCCCTTTGCACAAGCGCATAGTTAAGATATCCCCACAGAGATACCACAATAGTATTGCCATTGGTTCGTAGACCACTTTTTGTCAGTCTCCTTTCATAAACAAAATGGAAATGGCTTGTGAATTACGTGATACGCCTAGCTCGCTTTTCATTGGGTTTTTTCGGTGCTTTTTTGCGCAGCAGTGCGAAGTACACTTTATTGAGAACCTAAAAGCGGCAGGGATAGTAGGAGCCAGTTTTAGAGCTAGTGAGTTTAAAAAAGCACTTTCAATATTTCAGACTATTCCAATTTTCTTGCACTCTTTCACATTTTTATTTTCTTAAAATCTGAGAGTTGACACTTATTTGGACAATTATGAAAATTTTTTGCATACATATGCCAAAACGGTCCAGCCGTCCTGCAGTGATGCGCTTACCAACGAACAGAATTTATTATATAGGAGAGAAGAAATAGATAAGACAACACAAAAAAAAAACAAGATATGATTAGAAATCAAGGTACTTAACAAAAAGAATATTATTATAATTGAAATATTAAAAACAAAACAATTTAATAAAATCGTAAAAGAAATTGCTCTTAACCTGTTTTTTACAACAACGAATGATACAGGATATTATTTTTAACACCAAATGATTTTCATCTCAGCACTTATTGTGGTAATTAATTCAGATTTTGTATATCTAACAACTATAGTTTCAAGACCCATTGACCTACAAGCTCTGAGCTACAAACACAGATTGGTTATAGATGCTGAACGTAATATTGATCCATATTACCGGAGTGTGGAACACTACGTCATCGGCCGGGGCGCGACGCTTCGCCGCCGTGGTGCAGCGCCGGACGGCGATGCGACGCGACGCGACCCGGCGACGCGACGCGACCCAGCGACGCCAGCCATTGACGACCGACGTGATGTGTAGGCAGATTCGTCGCACAACATCGCGACAAGCTTCCATATTTACTTATACAGTGCCAAGTAACTTACCGGTTTCACACGAGTGGGTGCTACTAGTTCTTTTTCTTATGCTAATTGGACCAGTATCTATTACTATCACATTATAATATCCTCGACAGTCGACCGATTTCTGTTGTACCATACCTAGTTTTTAATATACCTACTCTGAACAACGGCAGATACACCTAATATACACGTCCGCTCAATGGTAGCTACTCATAACACAAATAGGAACCGCAATGCCGATCTAATTTTACATGGCTGATCTTCCTGTAATAACAGTAAACAGCGCTAGCAGTATACTACAGTGCTAGCTGTGACTATCAACGCAGTACGGTGCATACGATGACTTTACTAAAAATACTGCCAGACATCGTGCTAGTTGCTTACTTGGAAATAATTTTCCATTGCGGATAATCTAATCTCACATTATACGTCCATTAACAAATAACCCTTTCCGAGGCGCGTATCGCAATAGATACTGGTACAAGCATGCTCAATGTGATTAGTTCTATGGCGTCAAGAAATCGACTCAGACGAGATAAAATTAAATTGGCGGCTAAAAGTAAGAGATACTGCGCGACCTTGGGGCAGAGTGGTTTGTTCCGGGTTCGGTCCTCCACCCACCGCCCGGCGACCGGTCGCTGCGCCTGCGCCTCTCCGCTGCACTCACCTGTATCTACCTACCAAACATAAATGTGTCGGACTTGAATTGATTGCAACTGAATGCATTAAATTATAGACAAGATGGTATCGTTAAATCTGTAGGTAGTCTGTATGCCAATTTGGTGTTATAAAATACCGCTTAGGATACCTACAAATGGTAATAAAATCTGTTATAATATAAAAACCAACTAAGACGAAAAAAAAGCTAACATTAATTCGTTACTTTACTCTAACAGGAATCTGGGTGATGTCAACACGATATGTGGTGACGGTGAGTAGTCCGTTCACGTGTTAGCTATAACATAACTATCGGATGTAAATATTAACAATAATGCGCAAACAGCGAGGTTGCTGGCCCATCGCGCATGAACACACCTTACGTAACCTTCTCACTTGACTAACGAGTTAACAACTCAAGTGAGAGGACACCCGCTGTTCTTAATTACCAAACAATGTTTTAAAAGATAGCACGTAAGTACTTTGAATTAGGTCATTTTGATGTCTGATGATCACTCTAATAATCCTTAACTTGTTGACCATAAAACTTATGCTAATGAACCAAAAACTCGTCATGTGCTAAAGAACAGCTAGTCTATTCTGTAAATAAATATTTCGATATCGAGCTTCACCTGAGTGATAAAATTCACAAAGTGAGCTGTGTTGCAAACAACATAAAGGTCTTAATTTAAAACTCACTTCGGATTTCACTGTCGAGATACGAAAATGTTCTTACAGAATAGCACTACAGTAAGGATTCCAAATCCTACTAAATGATGCTGTTGCACTAAACTAGTCTGCTCACTTTAATTTAGTCGCTGTTATTTTCCCACAGCCGGCTTTTACGAGTTAGCTTTACTTTTCGTTTAAATATTTCTTCAGTCGTTATGATCTCCACAGTATAGAACTGACCTACATCAGCAAGGAAACAAAGGATAATGGATCTAAACAACAAATTGAACACGAGCAATTACTGCTAAAATAATTTATTAAGTTTTAGCAATGTTTTAATGAATTAAATAATAAGGCAATCACGTGGTATTTGCAACTATTAATGAGTATGAAGTTAAATTACAATATCAATACAAGCAAAAGCTGAGATTAATATACCGATTCGGCGTTTTCACCTATCACAATTTCTTTGGAATAAAAACGTACTACTTATTCGTTAGCACTCGACTCTTCGATTGTTGTCATAGTCGGGTCTATGGCAAGGTCTAAGTGCGATTTGTTAATGTGACTATTTGTTAAAGAATTAATATTTGTATCTGCATCCGAAACAACACCGTCCTCTTTAGTTTCAGTTTCGTTGGGCGGTTGTTCTGCAGCAGTGGCACTGGACTCGCTCAGTGCAGTGGCGCCTTCTTCGACTTCAGGTACAGTTTGTGCAAGCGTTGGAACTTCGATTGTTATAATCTCATTTTCAGTTTCTTTGGGTGATTCCGCTACTTTATTCTCTTCCAGTGGTCTAAATATTTCTTGTAGCGATGAGACTTTCTTTTCCGTGGGTATTATTCTATTTAAATATACTAATATGTCTGACAGAGAAACAATTCCTACTAGTTTATCTTCTTTATTTACTAACAATAATCGATGACTCTCAGTTCTAACTATAACTTCTAAGGCCTCATATAAAGTAATACTTGAACGACATTTTTGTAACTTTTCTTCCCAGTCTTTCTTTTTATTTCTTACTTCACCTATCGTCAACGACAAATTCGAATATAATTTTTCACTCACTAGATTTAACACTTCATATTTTGCATAAACATCAATAAGCGTTCCATTGTCGTCTAAGATTGGCAAAGCCGAAACATCTTTCTCTAGCAACAACTGAAATGCTGTTTTAATACTTGTTTCTTCAGTAACAGACACGATATCATCATATGTCCCGATTTTCAACTCTGTAAGTGTTTTGTGAAAGAAAGTTAATTCAGGAAATTCGTTAAGATAAACAAATAAAAATCTCAATATTCTTTTGTGAGACAGGATATACAGAACATCACCATTAAAAGGATCTATCATTAAAAGACGATGGACGCGGTTCTTATGAAGTAAATTAATGGCGTCATGTAGTGATTGATCGGGTCCAGCACTACATAAAGGCTTACGCGTTGTTCGTAACAACTTCCTCCAAGTATGAAGTGTGTGTCGTTCCAAATCTTCAACTGATAGGTTTTCTTTATCAAGATATAGAAGAATCCTAATAAAATCTGTAACAGTTATCATACCTACGAGTAACTTTTTAGTGGCATCCCAAAGCGGTGCAGAGCGAATACCATGAGATATAAGAGTGGGAAATGTTTTCCTGACGAAAAATTGTGTATCAAATATAATAACTTTTGCAGACTTTGGTAAAATTTCATAACATTTATGATATTTAAAGAAGTTCAGTAAGAGCCTAGTTTTGTCTCTACCGCCTATGGATATCTGCACAATTGATAAATAAGGATCATATTTAGGAAGACCCCGAACCTCCCTAAACATTTGTTTTGCTTGCGATGGTTCTAATGAAGCGTAAGAGTTTTTATGGTAAGTAGGTGAAGTCGTCTCAATAGAAGAACGACGAACTTGTTTAGCAGGTTTCTTCTTCACTGGATCTGCAGTAGTTTGAGTGCTTTCAGGATGGGGCTTGCTGCGGAATATATCCATTACTCTAGTAATAGGACTGTACTTTCGAGAAGATGCACCAGTTACCGTATGGTAGTACTTCTTATGGGAATCTTTGCTGTCAGCATATTGCTGGTCATCTTGGGCTTCAGGAGCTTCTTTGCTCTCCGTCGTTTTCGTCTGTTTCGGTGCATATTTCTTAGCATCACTTTTTCTTCTTAAACGGAATATATCAAAAATAGAGCTCCGTGGACTAGACGACGTTCCATGAAAAGTTTCATATCCTTTTTCGGGTGCCGATTGGCGTTCAGCACTCGACGCTCTGGATGAGTCAGCATTTCTATCTTTAAATATTGATCTTACATGGGGCCTTTGTGACTCGACTCCTCGCGTTCCAAAATGGACCGTATGTACATTACTCTCTGCTACTCTAGAAGGAACTTTATCTTCTGTGTTGGATAATGTGGTAACAACAAATTTCTTTCGCTCACCAACAACTGTTTGATTTTGCGCTTCCGATTGTTTTTTCTTTTTATTCTTATGTTTTGCCTTGCCATGTTTAGTCGGTGATTCGGTCGTCGCAGATTCATTTTCTAGAATTGGATCCATATCCAAATATATTTATAAATGAAAACTTTATACCTTTATCTTGTAGCATAATCCAGGAAATTGTTTACCATTACCTGTAAAAGGAAATAAAAATATTAAAAACATAAAATACCAAGCCTAGTAGAGCTGTCGAGGTCGAAGGTTGACTCGTAATGAATTAAAATAAGTGTACAAAAGAAATGTAAAATACTATGAAATAAATTGTAACAGGTATAGTTTTAGGAATAAACAAAAACTAATACAGAATTGTGTGCAAATCAATTCCAATTCCAATTCACAGAGCAATACTCAAGGTATTGCTCTGGGAATAATTACCTAGTTTATCTTAATTCGAGAAATTGTGAATAATACTATGAAATAAATTGTAACAGGTATAGTTCTAGGAATAAACAAAAACTAATACAGAATTGTGTGCAAATCAATTCCAATTCCAATTCACAGAGCAATACTCAAGGTATTGCTCTGGGAATAATTACCTAGTTTATCTTAATTCGAGAAATTGTGAATAAGTACACACATAAAAAAAAATTGTGATCACTAGCATAAGCTGATTTTTTTTAAATTTAACTTTATCACGAAAAATTCGTTGTTGTGGTTTTCTTTAAATAGAAAAACCCTGTTTGAAATTAAAAAACAAAACTATTTTTTTTATTAACAAAAAATGAGTAATTAATCAGAATTTGATAGAAAGAAAAAGACTGTTTAAACAACAATTTATTAATAAAAGGTTCATAATCAATACAGTATAACTCCTCTCCTGGCTCGAACATATGCGGAGATCCTCCTGGGCATGCTGAGGATCAAGTTATCCAGCATTTCTTGGGGTAACCTGTCCCATTCTTGAATAGCGGCTTCCCTGAGCTCTGGCACTTTCTGGGGACCTGGCTGACGGTTCCAAATAGTTCGCATCCCACGCATGCTTTATTGGGTTTAAGTCAGGCGAGCCGGCAGGTCAGTCTAACCTTGTGATGTCGTATTCTTGGAGAGCAGCTTTGACTCGTTGAGCTCGATGTGCGGGCGCAGTATCATCGACCAGTACAAATTGGTGCCCATGGTTTACTCGGAATGGTCTGACAATTATTTCAATAGCAACTGCTTTATACATGTCTGCTGTCATGAAGCCTCGATACGGGATCAAAGGCGTTCTAGCTCCAATCATAATACCACCCCAAAAGGACACCGATTTCCCGGCTTGCTGAACTGTTCCATTGGCAGTTCATTGCCTTTCGCGATCTCCTGGTCTTCTCCAGACACGGACACGACGGTTATCTGGATGAGTCTGGATGAGACAGTTTTGCCAAATGTTTTCTTCTTCATTTTGCCGATGCCTAGCCCACTGCAATCTCCGTCGTTGACGTTGCCGGGAATTCAGAGGCGCTCGCCAAGACTTCCGTGCTCGTAATCCAGCCTGGTGCAAGCAATTCCGAATGGTCTGAGTGTTAATTTCAAGCCCAGAGGCGGCCCGAACTTCTGCTTTTATTTTAGTAGCGTTGATTATTGGGTCACGGGCTGCCAGTAATCTAATATAGCGCTTTTGGGCAGCAGTACAAACACTTAGGCGACCATTACGGGATCAGTCAGCTAAATTGCCCATCCCGTGGTAACTCGCCAACGTGGTCACGACACAGGATTGGGATATAGCAACTCTGCGTGCTATTTCTCTCGTGGTATATCCTTCTTCCCTCAAAGTTACTATTCTTGCTCGTAAAACTTCTGATAATCCTCTTGGCATTTTTTAAATTACAACTTTCCGCGAAAAAGTATTTTAAATCCGTTAAAATTGACTAAATCAGAATTCTGAATGAGCTTAAGCTAGGACTGAAAGCCTTTTTATATGGAAAAACCGGAACTGTTTTATATTCTAATTCTATATTTTTAAATAAATAATCTTAAAAGAAGAAGAAATCATAATATAATCAACCGTAACAAAAAACATTTCGATTTTTCAAAGTGATCGCAAACTTTTTTTGATGTGTGTACGTGTAAGGTCATATTTTTGACATGTACCACCAGGAATCACTGTGTGAGGAAGCCGTCACCTGATTATATTAATCACATACCGATCTACTACATAAATTAAATAAACAAAATCGATTCACTAACTAGCACTATTTCACTGAGCAGTGCTCCTACACACACGGCAACTGTTTAACTAGTGTCTACTTCACGAATTAGTATATTATGTTGATTATTCAATATGTGTCCGTTATAAATTAGGTCTACCAATAAATTTAGTAATCTCCCGTAGATAGTTAGATTAGTAATAGCGATATCGTTTTATACGGAGGTGACTAGTTCTACGCCGGCCCTACCGCTCTTACTTCAAACCAATCTTGTATTCTTATTGTAGTACATCATTCGCAGTTTCCTTTACCGAGAAACACATGGTCTCATTTAAATATACACAAACCGACAAGCTGCATTTGAAACATATTGAAGGAGCTCAAAGAAAAAATTCCATAATTTATTGGCGAACAATTGTAATCATAAATAGCACTTACAATAGCATTTACAATCACATGTAGAAAATACACTACAATGTTTGCGTGTACTTGAAAAATCGATGATTTTATGAGTCATTCGTCTAGAACCGTCAGTTGGCGTGTACCTAGCATACATGGTCTATCAGCTATGTCCCTTCGTGTTTTAACTGCCGCATAAAATGATCCTATGACACCTTATGTCGTTGCTAGGCAACGCAATGCGCCAAATGCACCTATTTTACTACATGCGTTAGCATTGCGTAACCCACAGACTACGTCCTCGTTGCAGTCTCAACAGAACATCTCAATGAGACTGATCAATCTTTTCTGCGCGAAACATTAGCTCATTATAACATTAACACGCATAGCTAAGTCTATATTTGACACCATTTCGCTGATCAATACTTTTCTAGTGTGAAAACTATGCGGTATTGAATGAATTCAAAACATACCTGGCTTCACCGAGAACTTCATCTTTATATTCCAATGATTTTCACGCACTGATTTGTAACGAGACGGTTAGTACTGTGTTTTGTTCGAACTGAGCACTATTTTACTGGGGTCGCGTGTTATTCCCGACGATATTGTGAGCGGCCATGTTGGTTGTCAAATTACGCGAGGGTTTGGGGAGCGACATCTGCCGTCGGGCGCGGGGATTACTTCGCAGGGCGGCACGCCAGCCAAATCCGAACGGGTGGGAATGCTATCATTGTGTGTAGCTCGCAGTTAGACTTTCAATTCGTGAGATGTCACGGCGAACTGATTTCAGATTAAAGTCGTCAGGTATTTGTAAAAGATGCAATAGGGAAGAGAACGTTAGTAATTGAATGAATAGGATACCGCATAATTTTGTAACATGTTAACGGCCACCTAATTTTTTTTAAAGTTGGAAAAAAGCTACGAAATCAAAAATATTTTCTTATACGTATAAAAAACTATCTAATATTTTCCATGTAAATACCAGTAGGTACTTAAAATAAATGTCAGCATTTGTGTAAACCTCAAGAAGTCAACAAAAACTCTATTTTCTATCAGCTCAGCTCAGAATATTTCGAAAAACTCAGGGAGGTGTTACCTTTGTCAAATGACATTAAGAATGACAATATATTATTTTAAATTACAATAGACACTTTAAATTGAATGTTAATGTAATGTGCATTTTGAATCTAAAAACTACATTTATTAGTATCGTTTAACAATAGGATAAAACGATTAAAGAGTAGCAATCTAGAGAAGCGAACGTCATTTAGAACCCATCGCTGAATATAAATAAAAGGTAAAACTCTCAGAAACTTTTCATTGTTTAGAATAAGATAGATTTTCTGTCAATAATGAACAAAATGTGTTGCCGTATCTAAGGACTAGAAAAGCAGGTTTTGATGATCAAATCCAAAACACAAAAGTTACTAGAAGCTATCTGTATGCTCTTGATACGACTGTCAAGTGTCCAACGTAAATTACATTGTGTGTTATTACATAGTAGGCCGTACGTCAGCGGTAACAAAACCAATATAAACTGGCTTCACATTCTATTGAAACCCCGTACTACGCTAGGCTGAGCTGTCAGGGTCGAAATGCTAGCACTGACTTGCAGCCTACAGTGTATGCATCAAATATCATGCAATAAAAATATACGCTTGAAGGACATAATAAATTAATTTTATTGGATATGGATTACCTAATGTACAGACGTAGGTATTTGTAATAAAAAAAAAAAAAAAATAAATAAAAAAAAAAAAAAAAAAAAAAGGTATTTGTAATAAACCCAATTATGTTATAGCACATCGTGACGAATGTCGCGTCATTGAAGTATTGTGCGTACGGAAATAAGCGCTTTATTAGCTGCTAAATATACATACAGGCAAAATCAAATATTTTGCTCGCTGACATATTATCGCGTTAGTTATCCACAACGGCCGATAACAAAATATGTCAATGTGACACATCAGACTTATCAGTTTAGGTTCACTTCAATCATAGTGAATTAATGCATCACAGTGAAATGTTTAAATGAACCTAGCTGTGATACCGGCGGATTTTTTAGACACAAAGAGACATAATTCATTCGACAATAAACTCTAAAAGAAAGAAAATAGTATCAACTTTTTGTGCTCATAACTCGACAAAATGTAGGGACAAGCTGATCTTTTTACTGTCGACGACTTCTGAATAAAGGCAGTCCTTTTCGAAGACAACAAATGTTCTTGGGAACAACAACCATTGATAATAGCCACCCTTGAACAGCAGAATGGCGAGGTCAGAATGGCGTCAATGAGCTACACACCGTATACAGATGAGTGTTACTACCCTAAATCTAATATTAAAATTCTTACTCGATCGAACACCCACGCAAAAGAGGCGTTTCATTCTGAGCCTTAATTTTATCAATGGGGCTAGGTACCGCGAAAATTCTACACCCACGCATATTGAATTATTTTTAAACCTTTAGAAATAAGAAAATATTTACTGCTATATTGGATGCAGAGACACATAGTAAGACGATGCTGTCAAGACTTTAAGTGTATTTTTAGGAAAAAGTATGTATGCAAATCCACCACACGCTTTGGAATAAGTGAGAGTCTTTCAAGCTATTCTACATAGCAACAAAGTACTTCCACTTATCTTGGTATGACGGCATCGCAGTCTAAATTTAGGTAAATTTTGCCCAACACAATGCGCATGCGGGAAAACGGTGACGTAGGGTTTCGTCATGAATCGGTGACGTCACCGTTACAGAGGCACGAGGCAAATGATGACGTAGCTAGCGGGGAGGAGGGCAGTGGCTGGCGGTGCGATCGATAGTCACCCGCTGATAATGATATTCCTGTAGTTCAGTGACGCTCGACGAACAGCGGCACAGGAGTAGAAACAAATAGCCTTTCGATAAGACACGGGTCGGCAGCTCACGTGCATCGTCTTGCACTATACACAGTAAATAATGCACGGGTCAATCGTTTGATCGAACAGTTCACAAGATGCGCTCATATGACATTCTAATGGACCATGAACCGCTGAACCGTTGAAACGGTGAATTGCTTCCTAATGATTTTACATACATGGCTATGCTTTATGTGATGTTTGAATGCGACATTCTTAATAAGCCATTCAGTAATAACCTTACCTTTGCACCTTACACTATGAAATCTTTATGAAGTCTCCAGAAGATTACAAACTTCATCTATAAACTATTTCTTAATCAAATCCATGTCAGAACTTGAACCTGTTCCAAAATTAGCTGGAAATATTGAAAGGTTTCTGAACAAGCCCTAATATCTAGGAGTAATATCGCGTAAACACCTAAAGAAATATGAATATTGGTGACGCTCAGATTAACTCACCGACCGTTTGTGATACAGTTCTATTATTAGACATTTGACGGGTGTAGCAGATCTCGTAACTAAATTTTTATATTCGCATAAATGTATTTGTGCGAAATGTTGGATGAGATATAGGTACACCTCTACCATATTATTATTGTTTGATATCTATAAAGTGTCCCAGGTAAAGCGATGTGTGGTTTTTTAGGGTTTCGAACATCCATAAGAAGCGGAACCCTTATAGGATCACTTGGGTGTCTGTCTGTTGGTCTGTCTGTCTGTCTATCTGTCTGTCTGTCTGTCCGTCTGTCACAGCCAGTTTTCTCCGGATCTACTGGACCGATTCTGTTGAAATTTGGTACACAATGGATTTTTGTAACCCAAACACGGACGCGTTACGTAAATAAATAAAATTTGAGTATGGGGGTCATACCAGAATTTTTTTTTAAATAGTTTTTCAAATTATTTCGTGTGATTTATCAAATGAAAAGGCTTACTGTGAGGGTTTTAATGATATATTTTTCATTATTTTAAAATAAATGGTTTTGTAACCCTTTGCACGCGAGTCTGACTCGCACTTGGGCAGATTTTGTTTTATATCGATCACTAACGGCATGAAATTCGTTATATTTTACACGATGTCGGGACCAAGTTTTGGGTTGAACTATTTGATACTATAACAGATAAGGTATCTTATAGATCTACTTTATTCAAGGGCTCCACAATCCAGGTACTTGAAATGTTAGTCAAGTATTTACTAGCCTGACAACCTAATAGAAATTCTAAGAGTAAAATATTAAAACCCAGGCTATAAACAATGTAGGTAATAGAATCTTGTGAACATGTTCTTAATAAATTACGCTAAGCCAATTGCCGCCGTAGTCAAGCAAAATTAGTAGTGTAAAATTCAAATCAACGCTTATCGACAGCTGATCTATGGAATAAATGAAGTAATCATGTTGGTGTAGGTGATTAAGCTGTAATCTGGATTGATAAACTAGCTTTGACACGCGGCGTGGTTCCAACTGTGATAGATTTGGACCACATCGCGAGTAGTCACCAGTCACCAGCTTATCCTAAATATGTATGGACTCGAGCCATCAGTGCGGATCAAGCGGGCACTTTATTTTAAGAGATATCGCAGTACATATACAGGCCAACTAGAACCAATATTAGTTTCCAATGTATGTACATTGTTATTAATTCAATGTTACTACTTCGACCTCGTCACCATTTTTTCATCTAATAGATAAATGCACTTCTAGTGCGCCCGTATCACGTACACCTAGAATTGAAGGTGCTAGATCAACATGCAATGCCCTGTCAAACTATAAAAAGATTAAGATAACCAGTTCTGCATACTCTTAAGATAGGTATTAAGAAATCGTCGGTCTCGTTTACTCAAATCTCGACTAATCCCGACATCTTCAGAGACTGATAACGTACCTACTTAAGTAGGTACCTCACGACTTCACGAGTACGTCAGTTTATAAGTAGGCGCTTACTGATAATCGTAAATCCTGAATTGATAAAATAAACAATCTTGAATAAGTGGAAAATATTTGGCAATTAACTTATCAAAGACTCCTTGTTTTCCAAGGAGTCTCAAAGTCAAATATTTTCAATGTCAATTTTTTATTTTTAAATTCTTAGCTGAAATGAATGAAGTTAAGATTAAGAAACATCATTTTTCTGGACTAAAAACATGTAATGAACATCTCAAAAACAACCACCATTTCTGATAAAAAAAAAAACAAATCCGATGAGAGTAACCTGTTTTGAACAAGACAACCACGTAAGTCAGTTTTGCAGCACCGAAGTTTAATCGGTGTACTTATTATCAAATAGAAAAAACATACGAATGGTAAATCTCTTGTTTTTTGTACACCGATAAAAAGTTACTAGGTATCTTTCCACTTTTAATGCTTATGAAAACATTATAATCAAAGCAATATAAGCCTTCTGTGCAAATATTTTAACTTTTTCCATGACCGTGTAGCCTATTTCCTCAATCACATGGTGATTAGAGCTTAACAACAATATACGCACCAGGCCATGTGGTACACAATAGTAAATCTGTCTAAATATACGGGCTCACGTCTGTTCCCTGTGGTATTTTCGTGACGAGCACTTTTAAACATAACCTCAAAATGTTACACAATATATGCCCGTCTGATTTTATTATTTTAATAATGTTAGTTTAATAATTGATGCAGATAGTATACTCACAACACAGATCATTACGCTGAACCCCTCTAACACTGACTATTTATGAACACTTCACACACACACTCGCAATATGCATAATGCATCCAATACTAGCGAATAGTTTCATATGCGTCGTGTTCGCGTTAAATCGAACACAGGTAGTTCACTGGTCGATTATGCGGACGTTGTATAACATGGGCACTGGGATGAGAATTGATGGATCCACTGTTTTGTCAGCGGAGACCGCCATGCCCAATTAGTACAATTTACAATCGAGCCACAGAGTGTTCCAACAACGCGCTGACGGCATCGAAACAAGCGAGTCGCGTTCACGGTATGGAATTCTCTCGCGGCCGCGGGCCGTTGATGCGGCTGCGTTCGCGCACCGATATGTGCCGCTCGCACACATGCGCGCGCGCCTCCTCAACACGCAACACACACGGACCGCGCATCAAATGTAGATGACGCTACCGACGGCTGACTAAACCGTTTCTACTGATAAAATATTATGTCACTTATCAGTCAACTTTCACAGGTAAACATTGCAATGAATATGTGAATATCTACATAAAATTTTAAAACAGTTCTAGTAAAATGAAAATACAAAGCAAAATAAACAAGTAACTGTCATGGTGATGACAGTACGTATTATTTTTTTTGAAACGATTAGACACGAATAGAAGAAAGCTTTATCTTCATGGATCATAAACAAAATGAAACCTCTTATGACAATATTTGTCAACATTCTCATACTTCATTTGGTTTTATTACCTACCCAACTATTTTCATTCAAAAGTCTTGTGATAATTATGCTTTTAAATTATTTACCATATTGTGTCCTATAAATACATAAAAATCTGTGTAACTACAGAGTGAATTCCAAAACAATGAAGAATAGCGAAAAAAATTAATGTAGTCTCGGGCTCATAATTTATCTGCAAATAAAAAAAAACCTTTGTTAAAACCCAAGCCTCGAACTAAGATGAAAAAAATGAAAACTGAAATACTATCATGTACCGAGTAATCAAGTTACAGGCATCAAGTAGTAAGTTCATATCTATGAGTACTTCCTTTAGTTGACCTTTGAATATTGCGTAGGACTGTAACTAAAACATACCCACTTACTATACATTAGGTATATGTATCTTTATTCTGTTTTAGCCAGAAATGTACACTAACAAAAGAAAATTAGAAAAAAATACCCCATCTATTTTTTATAACTCCTACACAAATATACGCTTATGATATTCACACATTTACGAATAAATTTTTCTAACATACGTTTTCTATTATAAGCTGTTTTTACTTCAGCAAGCACATAGTTAAGAGTCTGTGGTTAGTATTTATTTGTCAAAATTTTCACTATCCATGAATTTCTTAGTATATTGCAATTGTATATTGTCATAGCTAGCTTTTCCTAACATCGCGTCGTGGAAAATGTTTCTATTTTTTTGGTTTAAACCCAAAAATAGGCGTCTACTGATTACTTTTAAGGAAAATGGGTTTTCGTGTTAGGTCATTAATGTGATCACGAGTGGGTGTTGCCCATGCATCCACTTGATATAATTCATTAGAACTTGCCTTTGCGACACCCACGGGTAGGTTCGGTTATGGGTAGCCTATTCTTAGCGGAGCCCAGCGGCCCGTGTGCCTACATCTTTATGTGCATTAAATATTAGGTATTCACGTCATGCACGATCACCCAGTGGTTAAGGCCTCGCCTCTCATGCTTATAGTCGTGGGCTGAAACCCGGTCTTTTCGAATTCAACCTGGAAATCACTGACGTCGGTAGAGGGTAACAGGGCAAAGGCTTCCTGCCAGTCCTCTGGGACAGTTACAGGCTTGTATTGTTATAACATTTTTTATCTAGCCTGAACTGTTCCAGTGCTGAGCAAAGGCCTCCCCCATCCCTTTCATTGTTCTGTGCCAAATCTTACCAATTCCTATTGGCTATAGGTGACGGCTACGGCCATCCCAATCATCCCGCCTTCTCCTTCGTGGTCTGCCGCGGTACTCTAAAATAGCGAAACGGGGTCTCGCGATTTCAGAGCACCGCTCGATGGACACGTGGGAGACATGTAAAAACAGTTCCATTTAAGGTGGGCATCATTCTGAGCCACGTCAACGATCTGTGTTTTGGAGTTTTATCATACCATGACTACATATACACCTAATATTGCAATCATGTTTATTAATTACTAGCTTCTGCCAGCGGCTTCGCCCGCGTGGTCCCTAGGGAGCATACTCCTGGGATAAAAAGTAGCTTATGTCCTTTCTCAGACTCTAGACTATCTGTGTACCAAATTTCATTTAAATCGGTTCAGTGGTTTTGACGTGAAAGCGCGACAGACAGACAGACAGACAGAGTTACTTTCGCATTTATAATATTAGTAAGGAAGTAAGGATATAGTACATTTAGTAAGGAAGTAAGGATTTACTGTTGTGATGCCAACAGCGTATTTGATGATGACAGTAATAATTAGACCAAGGTATCATTTTCTTGTTAATTGGAAGTAAATTATACCTAACCTTGCTCTTCTACACGCAGGAACGCCTATTAAATGGTAAAAAGATAATGAATTTTTATGCCTAACTTCAATAGGCATCACAAAGTGCCAATTTGGCATGCTGTATGATTTTAACAGCAGTGAGTAACATCACCTGATATTTAGAACTGCTTGTTGATAGACGAACAATCCGGTTCTTTTCTGTAACCTATAACAAGCGTAAGGTCTAGTCAAAATGATATTTATGTCTAACTCTACAATTATCACATGGAACCTGAAAAAACTGAAAACGACTTGTAAAGCAAGTTTTTTTTTCAGTGTAGGTAAATATAAATTTAAACTGTATATATATTTGTAATTTTGCTCTTGTGTGGAGCATCGATCTTAACCTTGTCCTAAAAAAGCACCAAGGGAAAACGTGTCCTTGAGAAAAGTCATAGAACCGTTAATTTTACCTTGACTGAAAAAGTCTTGCTTTTTAAATCATCAGTTCAGTAAATCCTTTGCACATTATTAAACTAGGTACCACATAAGTTATTTGCATTAATATTTATGATCTTTAACTGTGTCTAAATTTTGTTAAAAATGCTAGGTTACTTTGAGCTAGCGGCCCCTCGGACCGGGGTCCCGTCGGGCCAGGGACCTGTGGCATTTTGCCAGCCGGCAGGGCTGGCAAAATGCCCTACCCTATAGTTACGCCACTGGTAAGCTTATTAAACTGAGAGATTCCTTTTCACCGTTCTGTTCACTAAGTTGGCTCTCTAGTCAGCGCATGTATCGACCGTGACCTTGTCGATTAAACTGAATATATTATTCATAATCAGTAAGTTATACCAAATTATTGTGGGCCTTTTTCCTGCTAACCAGTAGCTATTTATCGGAGTCTAGAAAATGTAATAACATTTTAATATTCCACCATTTTACGTGTAAACGTTAAATGAACTTGAACTTCATAACTCTTTGCCTTCACATTTTCTGCCTCACACTCAGCTCTTATGCAGAGCAGTGTCATCGTCATGGGTCCTCTTATCTCTTTCAATTTAATGTAAAAAAGTGGCCAAGTGCGAGTCGGACTCGCGTGCAAAGGGTTCCGAACGGGTAATTTTTTTAACATGTTATTTTAACACTACAGACTTCTAATAGGTTTTCCTGTAATTTTTAGGTAAAGGTCTATTATCTCCATTTTTTTTTTCAAAATTTTAGGTTCAGTAGTTTCAGAGATAAGGGATGGGGGGAATGGTCATTTTTCGTCTCATTTCTTGAATAACTTCAAAACCGTTTATTTTAAAATGATGAAAAAAACATAATTAAAACCCTCACAGTAAGTCCTTTCATTTGATATGTCACACGATATTGTTAAAATAACTTTTTTTTTTTAATTTTCTAGTTTGACCCCCAAAAGTGACCCCCATCCTAAAAATTTAATTATTTACGTAACGCGTCCGTGTTTGGGTCATAGAAGTCCATATGTGTACCAAATTTCATCAGAATTGGTCCAGTGGATCTGGAGAAAACTGGCTGTGACAGACGGACAGACAGACAGACAGACACCCGAGTGATCCTATAAGGGTTCCTTTTTTTTCGGAACCCTAAAAATTGTACTTGAAAGAATATCTTGAAAAGAAGATAGTTTAGTATAGGTCAATCATAACGTAAAGAGAATTTACAATTTTGTTTTTATTTTGGTAGCCTTTTGTGTCCCACTGCTAGGTAAAGGCCTCCCCCATATCCTTCCAGACACTCTTCTCCCGCGCCGCTTCGAAACAGCCCTCAATATTATTCATATTATATACACCGTGTTCTTCACAATATTCATAAACTTTAGCAGACGCTTCAATAGCTTTAACAAATCAATTCAAACAAAGGAAGTAGTACTTAAAAAAACCTTCGTTACAAAGATATTTGTAATTTCATTTAATTGAGCAATGCAGTATGAAAGGGTCTTAGTGCAATTAAAATGAAAAATTTATCAAATGGTATTTGAATTTTATTTGTTTTTTGTTGTCAATTTGGGTAACTAGGCATGCATATCGGATGATTTACGTCAAGGTATTTAGTTTGTTTAAGGATTAACAAAAAATAAGAATTGATTAATGTGTCCATAATGAAAAATGCTTATTTCCATGTTCTGAACATCCGGTCGAAGTGTATGTATATTGTCCGGAACACGGTGTATATTTAATTGGTTTTAGGGTTCCGTACCTCAAAGAGAAAAACGGGATCCATATAGGATCCCTTTGTTGTCCGTCCGTCCGTCTATCTGTCAAGACCCTTTATCTCGGGAAGCGTGGAGGAATCGAGTTGAAATTAAAACTATATACTCAGATCTACAGTCCCTTGAAGCTGTGAAAAAATCAAACTTCTAAGTTAGGTAACGTAAAAAAAATATATAGAGCCGTTTATGCCGCAAAAAACGTATAGACACACACACGCCACTCTCAAGGGAATCAAAATTTATAGGGTACTTTCCGTTGACCTAGAACTATGAAATTTGGCAAATAATATCGTCTTACACTACAACTATAGGAAAAAATCTGAAAACTGTACATTTGTTATTAAATCATAAAAAACATAATCTTTATTTAAAGTAATATGTACCTTCAAATTTGTACGGAACCCTCGGTGGGCAAGTCCGACTCGCTCTTGTCCGATTATTCTATGTCTTGTTATGTAAATTATCTACTAAATTGATATTGCTGCACTATTCCACAGCTGGGCAAATTCTTCCTAGGTAGGCTTTTCCTGAGCCAAATAGAAAAAATCAGAAGTATGTAAGTAAATATTGGAAGGCAAAAAGCTTCCCTTCAAATATTTTCTCCAACTTTTCGCTATTTAAATAAATGTGTGAAACTTCCGTGCATCTCGACTGCGACCTTGATCGTTTATGTAATTTTTCACAATAAACCACGATCTATTACTTACTATAATAGAACAGCTGTAGAATCCATTGTTTTATAATTCTGCAATGACTCATTTTCCGCGTTATCATTGCGATAATAGTAGGTATGTGAATAGTGAATCAACAGAGCAAACAATGTAACCATTGTTTGTAGTTTATTAAATTCGAATTTATTGCATGACGAAATAATAAAAATTGGGTGAAATATTTATGATTTATCTAAATTCAGACTTAGTCTACAAAAATTTTAAGTTAATAATTAATTACTCTCGGACAGAAAGGTTAATCTCCTACATTCGTAAGTTTACTCATTTGTGAGCTGAGAAACAAATTATAGACACAAAAGCAATTAAAATCTGTCATTCTAAACTTTGTCGCTTTTATGACACTAGTGGTAATTTTCTTCTTGCGACATAGGTTGCTTAGGCGTTATATTAGCAAATCAGCAACCGCATTAACTTCTACTAGTTGATAGGTAATAAGCAATAAATTAGACCCACAAGTTTTATTGCTGGTGAATAAAACAATATTTATTATAAACTTATTTGACGGATGGATAAGTCTTTTGTCGATGAGTCGACGATACCACGACATCGATTATAATGTAAAATTAGAATAACTGGACGGCTGCCCGTTCTGCGAGCAGCAAATAGTACTGGGGCATGCGACCAATCGTAACAGCCGCAAATACATGCACCGCGCTGAATGCGGACACTGCGCGGAAGACAACAACCCCCCACAGCCGCTCCACCGGCGCCCGGCACCGGCACCCAGCCACCCGCTGCAAGCTGCCATGCGGCGCAGGCTCGCTGCTCGCCTCCCGTGCCGTTAGCACCGCTTGCGTAATCACCAGCCTCACACAAGCCCCGCTTATCTCATACAAACCAAGCTCTTACATTGTTTTCAAATAGTCCTGCAATCCGTCATACTAACGAGGCATCATATTGCGCGTGCAATTCAAACAAATTAAAGCTCATTCATCACGCTGTTTACGAGCTACCGATAACTTAACTTACATCAATCGCAGTACGAAACAACACAAATATTTAACTGCGCTAACAGAACATCGCGGCAGATTTCTTGTTCACACACAGACAAGTTTGAAGCGTACAAAAATGACATAATGTAGACAGTAATGCCTCATCAGTTACGCATACATAAGATGAGAGAAGTTGTTCCATGGTTGCAGTATTTTCCAATGACTTTTTGTGTATGTAAAAAGTTGTTGAATGTAAAGTGCGAGATTTGAAAGACGACGTTGAAAAGTTTGAAAGATTTTGTTGCTTACGGGGTTGAAAAGTATTGAAAGTCTTTGTCACGGGGATACCTTTGATTCCATCAATCAAATCAGCTCTCTGAGCACAGATCTCACCCAAATTGAATTTCCCCTGGCTTCCTAAAAAGTCTGAGGAAAAAAGTATTTTGATTAATCATTAAAACCTAATTCTTACAAAAATATGCATGAAAAGCTTTTCCGAATACGTTCAGGTCGTAATCCCCAAGACAGACATTTTTAGTTAACCTAGTTAGTACCTACACATTTTTTGAAACGGAACATAAAGGACCTAAGAGGAAACGGACGTTTCTGTCCTTGGAAAATCATGGTTATTAGGTACCAAAACTTTTCTGTTTTTCACCAGTTTTAAGTCATTTGGGACTCTAGTAAACTCAAGTCGATCGAGCCCCAGAGAACGGCAAGCATTTTGAAACTTCCGTCCAACGAATCAAAAGAAAATTTAAGGACTAGGATTGCAGATGGTATCTAGAGCAGCGTTTGCAAATTTAATCTCGGCGACACACCAATGCAAGTCTGCAACAAGTGTTCGAACTGCGCTATAAGTGTCCTCCGTGTGACGACGGCTACAATCAATGCGGAAACGTTCGCCAGTCTGCCCCGAATGGGAGCACGGGATGCGACGCGATGGACGTCGCCGGCGCACCCGCACCGCGCTTGCCGCACACCCCGCACCCCCCCGCGCCCCGGATAAGCGTCACCGACACATTTGTCTCCACGCACCACAATAAACACTATACTTACTTATTGTGATTGTCCCTTTCTGGAACACTTATACATAGAAAGCAATTAAACACCATAATCCATTTTAATGAAGAATGCGCGACAGGAACTTTTGCTCTTACATGGATGTTATACAGCAACTCCATAGCGAATCTAAATCTGTCTACAAATGTAGTGACGTAGCGTTTGAAAGAAAAGAATATGACGACAGGTGAATTTATCGAACGCTTATGGTCTGACGTATTGTAGGAGGAAAGTGATGAAACAAACACGAGATGAAGGGTTGCCATGGGAAGTAACACCGAAAGAGGCTTGTACGCAAAAGTGGGCTAGTACGAACTGAGGATGACGATCACTAATTAAAATTGGCTAAACTACAGACTTTAGCTCCGGAAACTTATACACTTGAACGGGTTACATCTTTGTATAGTGTGCAAGGTAAATAAAAATCTTTGAAAACTTTAAAAAAGACAACTTTAATTAAATTTTTGAATTCGTTATCAAAAGTCGCCACTTATTTCAAAAAGAGCTTTTGCCTCGAAAGCTTACTATTATTAACAGGTGGCTCGAAGTCGAACAAAATGAAAACAACTTAACTCTTAAAAATAAATATAAGTACCTAGCTGGTAATGATTGAAAGAAAATAATCGCCACCCTGAATATTAATTTACGTACAGATAAATGTGAAAATAATTATGATACCGGATCGAAAGCCTTGACTGAGTAAATGTGTAGCGTATAATATACTGCAATGAAAATCATTGCCGAACTGATTCGCGTCCCGAGCTATCATGATCATTATTGTAGAATTAACGCCAACACCCCTTTTTTGTTGCACTTCTCACAGAATGAGGTTATACCAGTCGACAGCAGTAATAAAACTTAATCGTAAAACAAGTTGAAATGGCGATTTAAAAACCGCATAAGTGCATATAACATATACTTAGTATAATCTGCTCTCGTCCGAAAATAAATAGGTTTACTGAAAAATTGTAGTGATCGATATTAAAAGCCGTACTGCCAAGGTACAGCAAAAGAATTATAAAAGAATCTTGTTTTGTACTACAGTCGCTTTTAAGTGACTCAAGGAAACGAAAATTGAATAAATTATTATCTTCAACAAAAAAATATGTGTTCATTTTCTCTATAATAAACTCACTTAACCTGTTTAGAAATTTACGTATATGCTCTACTCCTGTATCTGATGTATATTTATCTAGTTCACAAAATATAATTTAGGCTACATAGAATTATGTCTTTATTCGTGGAATATATTATTATCATACTAAAGGAAAACTGAAGGGATTCAGGTATTCCTACAATAAAATAATAATGTATGGAACACACAAAGACGCGTAAGGAAAATAATTCTACAGCCTACGCAAATATATTTCGCTTTCATATAATTTTGAACTCAAATAAATTACATAAAAGAAAATTCTAGAACCCATGTTATGACCGATTGATTAAAATTCATGATATTAATTAGTCTGTGAACGTTATATTACATGGTTTCAATGAGCGTTAACCAAAACCAGGTATTAAAAAGGAATTAAGGAGCGCAACGCAAAGCTCTATATTTAGCTTTTCCTGTAACATCTTATAACGTCATAAAACACAATGTTATTGTGAGATGTTCTCGATTTGTTCATGAACGTATTTGTTGAATGACGTTCATTTGTAATAGTAAACGGTAATACTTGTGGAGGCGCGAGCTCGGCGCTCGGCGTGGAAAGCTCTCTCACAGTGAGGCAGGAAGCAAGTAGCGGCAGCGCGGGCGGCGCGGCGTACGAAAGCTCCTCTCGTACTAGCGGTGCCGTTAGCGCAGGCTCGGGCGGGCGGCGGCGGGCGGCGGCGGGCGGGCCGTGGGAGGTACCGTTAATGACGTCGCGTCCGTGACGTCGCCGTCGTGACGTCAGACGGCGCGATATAGCCACCAGCCTCGGCGGCGGCGGCCTCAGTAACGCACCGCCCGTTCGCCAGCGCGTACCTCCGCGCCTCTCGCGACCTGCCCGCCGCAGACTGACCGAGTGAGTGAGTGCGCGTGCAGTGAGTGGAATGTGCCCGGCCGCATGAGGATCCTGCTGAGCGAGCTGGGACTGTCCGGCGCGTGCCTGGGTCTGACGCTGGAGCCGCGCGCCTCCTCGCTGGAGCCCGCCAAGCCTGCGCCAGGTCAGCGCCCGCACGACCATCCGGCATCCACTTCTGTGTTTATTTTCGCTTTCGTTGTGTAGAACCTCTGGGTGTAGTAGACTGTGTGGGACTGTCGTGATGATGGCCATCGGCTAGAATGCGAGGTGCGTTGCTGACGCCCTCCAGCCAACACTGCGGCCTTAGACAATTCCAACACACACGTACGTACCTCCCTTTTTGTTTTTTATTTTAATTTGGTTGTAATTTAATTTATGAACTTTTATAATATTTTATTTTGTCCTGAATGTTTACTTGCCCAGTGTACCACCAGACGAAACTTGCCGCCAGAAGAAATGTCAAAACTTTTATTGTATCAGAGCTTTTGATTATTTCATTTTAAACTGAAACTTACAAAGTGGAATTTATTAGTTACTTTTATGTTAAGGTCGTTTATTGAAAAATCTCGCGATACCTGCCGGTTACAGTGCGTGGTGACAGTTGAGCAAAGAAAAGTTTACGGCAAAGCTCCTTCAGTTAATTATATTGCCGCGATAATTTTTTCATTAGCCTAGTCAATTTATGGCTTATTATTTTAATACCTTAGTTTAATGTTTATAACTCGTTTTAGGAACTTAATAATACTTACCTTACTTACTTACTTTAAATAATTTTGAAAATATTTGGTAAAAGTTTTTAAAAACTGACCGAAGCAGCAATTGATATTTTTAATACATCCATTAATTCCAGTAACTCACAATTTGATATCCTAATTCATAACAGGTATTATTCCTTAATTTATTCATATTTTCGCATAAATATAAACCACGAAAAGTTTAATAATCAAAAAATAAGGAAGGAATCGAGGAAAATACAAACTTGTCTTATTTTTTAATAGCAATAAAACATAGTGTAGACGTACTAAAAATAATACAGATTACCGGTTATATTAGTTCGCTAGCAGATTAGTTACATATTTTTTAGATTCTCGAAATCATGTTAATGGAACTTGTCAATATTTCCAAGGCAGACAGTGAATAATTAGAATTTAGGTGAGACAAGTACCTAATGGTGAAATATATTTCCACACCGGCGGCAGGGCCGGTTTAGGATGACACGCGCCGGCTCACTAGCTTATATTATTAACTAACACCTATCGCGGAATGTCTCTCAACAGCCATCATCTCAGTCCAAACCGTTCGGAGAGTGTTATACGGTAACCCTCTTGGACTCACGGCTTGGACTGAGAGCTGAACCACTCGATAATTGTTGTTAAGTCGAATCGTTAAATTATAATCGGATTTGTTTGCCGGGAGCGTATTAGGTAAGTTGGAGTATAATGTGAGATGTTTATGTCGCGATCGGCGCGGTCCGATGGCCTCAGCCTGCTGCCACTTGCCCAATCGCCTGTCGCAACCGGCAGACGTTGCACCTGTCGCGATGCGAGCCTGTGCAAATTGCCGACGCACATCTGATACCTACTATAGTACCACACAAACCTCACATATTATCAACTACGTCAACATCTTGAATTGTTAACGCTTGGCCCATAGTTCCAAGTTTTCTGCACATTATAACAATGTGCCTAACATAAACGCTGAGGTGCCAATGAATTATCTAAATTGACGCTAAAATAGAATAACAAACTTTCACTTTTTGTTTCCATAAGCGTGTGCTTAATATTGGACAAAAGCGGCTCTATAAATAATACGATAACGTTTTTGGTCAAAGTGGGACATTGTATTTTTTGGCAAAATACAAACTCGGAAACGTTTGAATACAGTCTATGAAAATGTCATATAGTCAATTAATTGAATGAAATAATGACGTAGCGAAGGTAGGTTAACACTCGCCGGTGTATTGATAAGTCGGCTATCAGCCGCCAGCTGACGTGACGTCACGACGAGCCCGACCCGGAGCGCGTCACTCTCGCTGCCCCCGAGCCCCGAGCCCCCGGCGACCCACCCCTGCCAACTAATAAAAAGATACTGCGATTTCCCCCTTTAGTACGCACAGCGGGAGAGTTCTTCCGTTGATGCTTTAATAGATGATATTATCGCCGTTATAATTGAATCATAGTGCAACATAAAACCATAACTTGGGTATCCTTTTTATAACTGACGAGTAGTGTCGCTATCACTCAGTTGCCCTAAAAACGGGACGCGAGGTGTCGGTAAACGTCTGCCCCTTTCGTCCAAGGCGCTGTTTTTTAGACGCTTAATGCTTTCCGTTTAATAGCGTGGTTGCGTCACGAGTCTAAAAATATGAGGGTGGTGTTGGAAGCGGCAGTATGGGGAGGTGGGCAGAGCGTCAGGTGGCACGCTGAGGCTCGCTGGCCTCGGCCTCCGCATCGAGCGAGCCTGTGACGTCTTGCAGGCGTGACGTCACGCATCGACCGCGCGACTCGCTTCAAGGACGCCCTTGCTTGCCGCCCAACCGGCTGCCGACTTCCTCCTAACTTAGACTCACTTTACGCAAACAACAAATATTAAAACATGAGTAGTCGGTCGGTAAAACAAAAATTTGCATCCGATAATATTGACCCGCAATGTCAATATACTTAACACGATGAGTAGTAGACTGGGCATCTAATGAGAATATGTGTACGTTTATGTAACCGACATAATTAGAAAACTAAGGCGACAGTTAAAGCGGTTCAAAACATTGCAGTTCAAGGAAATCTGTCGAAGATACGTATACTAATATTATAAAGAGGTAAAGTTTGTGAGATTGTAGGGGGTAATCTCTGGACCTACTGAAACGATTTTGAAAATTCTTTTACCAATAGAAAGTCACGTTATTTGTGAGTGTCATAGGATTTATATTAACCCGAAAAATACCGCCCAACGAAGTGGGCACAGCTCAGCTAGTACTTAATAAAGCTCTGATATGAACACGAGGACATTCTACCATCTTCCCCACGACTGGGGTGTGACCAGGTCAGGGGCACCACAATACACACATGGGTAGGTTACAAAACGATTAACTATATATTTATCTCTTTTGAAGCAAGTAACGCTATCTGTATTTTATTTTTTGTATTGTATTAGTAGCTTTTATAGTACTTATTGTCTATGTTAATAAAGTAGTTTAACTTTATACCTTAGTTTTTAGTTCCGCTTACAGTCTGTCATATTTTCTACTTAGTTGTTAGTTTCCCTACTTTACTTGTTTGTGAATAAAGCCATTCATTCTTGTAAGTGAATAAAGCCTTTGAAGTTTCTTCACCATTTTATATCAGTATCGCTATAAAATAAATTGATTTATAAGTAATAAATATTTCGAAGTTTTAGAATCACTTAATTACATGGTTACCTACCAAGGCCAAAAAATAAATTATGTTCGTAACATTATTTTCCGAACATTGGTACCAACAAATAGATTAACTACCTTGTTGTTAATAAAACTCACTTTTTTAAGTATTTCAATTGGAAAAAACAAGGTGTACCAAATAAAAACAAAAACGGAAAAGAGAGATGTCAATATGTATTGACATCTCTCTTTTCTAAGCGCTTTCAGCATTATATCTTGGATGTCCAAGATATAATGCTGAAAGCGTTTAGTAAATGTCTGTTGTAGATATAAGTTTCAAAATATTGAAATCCTTAACAGTGCTAGTTCATTTTGGAGACAATACATTTATTCCTACATGGATTTTTAATACAGGAAAACCTACGTGGAAGCAATATTTTTAACAAAAGAATAAGCTTATACTTATAAGCTTTGCGCTCCTCAGTACCAGTTCACAAATAACCTGATATGCTTAGATATCAACGTAATCTAAACTATTAAAAGTATCCGATAAAAACAAGGAAACTGAAGTTGTCTAGACAATATTAAAATAAAAAAGGCATTTTTTCTCGTCTGCGTCAGGCTAATAATCATAATTTATTCAGAATAATTAAATTAAACACCTACAAAAAATGTTTTTACAGACTTAATACATGCAAAAAACTGGCTTTTCCGCTACTTAACCTAAACGGTAAGAGAGCATGTAAAACAGCACATGGCTCTCATTAAAAAAAATAGGTGATCACCTGACTATTCTTATGTGACAAAGGGCAAATAAGTCAAAAGTGGTGCATACCTACATATATTATTAACTTCCATTTTGTCAATTCCTCCTAAGCACTACTCGTAGGTAGTGATGGTCGGCGAAGGGTTACGGTGAATATAATGTTAGGTAAACTAACATTTATTTTACTAATACTGTCAAAAAATAAACTCAGTCCTTGAAACAATAAAAAGTCATCATATGTAGGTACTTAGTTTCAAGTTTCTCAAACAACCTCTCCAAAACAGAAAGCAGGTGACTGACATGATCGCGATAAAAGCGATTAATAAAGGACGCTGCTATAATCACTATGCTTGGGCAACTAATTAATCCTCTTCTTTTATTGTCCTTTTGATAGTTTTCAACATCCACAGGAAGAGATACGCGGGCCTAATACACTCAGTGTCAATAACATTCTCGTAGCAACTGCGTAGCGGAAACAAAATGCTCGTAGCGGAAGCCAAATTTTCGTAGCAACAACCGTAGCAAACAAGTAGACAGCTGCAGCCCCTTTATAAAATTATCAATAAACCCGCTTCTGTAAACGCCTACTTCAGTTAGATATATTTCTGTATATTAAATTTCCCAGTATACTATAAATAAAAACCGGTTTAACAATAACTTTTACTTTCGTAGCTATCGGGGTAAACCAAAAATAAGAAAACCGGACAATGCGTTTTCATGTTGAGGTACGGAACCCTAAAAACAACTTTATCTAATCATAATTAGCTGTAAGTCCTCCATGAACAAAATAAGTCAATCATCACTTGATCTAATTCCTTTACACTTAACTCATTCGCGCAATTTCAATACTCTAACAGCATTCGATATATAAAATTAGACGCGGAATAGGGGCGGTATATTCAATAACGTTTTACCTGCAGACGTGAGAGGTGGCAGGGTGGCTGTGACGTGGATGCCGCTGACGTCACCAGTAAGCCTCCCCCGCCCACGCCGCCGCAACAGCTGATAAATTCACCGAAATCACGTTTATTTGATAAAATACACGCGGGTGACGCGCGCTGCCCTTACGACCGGTTACCACCGGGCTAGACGATGTTACGTACACAAAAGTTCATCTATTTTGTTGTATGTATTGTATAACTCATGCTCATTCCACTAACGTTGAAAACTACGCAGGAACTTTATAGGCAACAATATTATGTTGTAGACTGCCGTGCGAAACATTAAGTTTGACTCAGTTAAAGCTCCTAAAATTAACTAATCTAACACGTGCATTGAAATGTGACCCTCGACTTGTTTCTGTTTGTTATGATAATTTATTAAGTTAGCAATAATATGAAGGTTGCCAGAACAGGTAGGCTGCAGTGGCCTGTAGTAACTGTAGTAGATTTATGTATATTTTCCGCGCGCAACTATTTATGGCGGGAAAATGTAAGCGCTAAATTTTAGATCACGTTGTCGTGAAAGTTTGCCATTCATTTAATTCTAACAAAGATTTCTACAAAAGAGACAAAAGCACAACATTTTGCAGTGGTTTTGCAAATGGGGCCATGGTGACTATTATTATTTAACAGATATTTAATCGTATAACATTCACAAAACTGTTACTAATGTTAGTAAATGACCAAACTTTGCTTTGCTCAACAGCTAATCTGTGTACACTCGTCAGTCGTCACTGACGTGTTTACGCGCAACTATTACGTAAAAAGCCACGCGCAAAAACGTCATGTAATGAGAAAGCTCATAAAAGCTTGTTTTCCGATAATGTGCGTCTCATACGTATGTCTACTTCAAACTGAATCGATGACGAATGACGTAGCTAGTCGCACTAACGCAAGCTCTAAGCAATCAATATCTCTGCTCATGCTATCCTAGCGCCACCTGTCGGATAGTTCGTGATACGATTAGACGGAAAGAAACCTCCTTTCCAGCGAGGCTCCCTCGTTCGCGTGTAGCTTTCTCGCGATTGTAACTCTTGTAAAGTCTAACAGAGGGCATAGAGCTTTCCATCAAATAGTTTCAAGGATGTATTTAATTGGACTTGAGGCTAATGAGCTGTAGGGAAACTGACGATTCTACAACATTTGTAGATTTTCACTTTCAAAACCTTGAAGTAATATAAGGCAATTCTAAATAGAACATTTTGACGCTCGAGCCGAGGGACTCTTAAACCAAAATTTTAGAGAAATGGTTCGCGCATTTTCATTTCGCCTTGTATTATCTGTATTTCCATGGGAGCTGCAGCAGGGGCTGACCGGCAACCAGCCTGATTTCAATAATAGGCAGCCTAGATGTCCCTTATTTCCACACGAGCAAAATAGTAGATTATGCTCCGAGGGGATAAAGCAGTGTCTTATGTCACGGGCGTCATATTGAATCCCGACCCTAATGAAGGATTAGAAAGTTTACTCCCGAGGGGATTAGAGTTTAACTCGCTCACTCACTCTCGTTTCTTCTAATACAAGAATCCTGAAAGCAGCGAGGAATTCAAGCTAGCCCAAGGCTAAGAAACCTTTATCCCTGAGGAGCATACTCTACTTTTTTTGAGACTAGAGATGCCGATGCATTCCACCAGCTTCTATGACAAATCTTTTACGATTCAGGCGGTGCGGTTATGGAATGCCTTGCCGGTGTCGGTAAGGCGTCCTTAATCTTTGTCTACTTTTAAAACTATGGTAAAAAATCATTATCTCTCTCCTTAACCGTCTTAACTTGGGTTCTCTGCTATATTGTTTATATGTATTTATCTATTATGTAATTAGTACACCTAAGACCATTTGCAGTACTGTCGCTCCTCTCTTTAAAATCCATCCAAAGGTTGTCTTTAAAAGATCGTTCTTAGCGATAAGGCCGCCCATTGTGTCACCCTATGTAATGTTTTCTTCATCTATTTTTTTTCGATAACTTATATGGTGTACATAATAAAGAGTATTCTATTCTATTCTACTGCGAGAAAATTGTTCGCAAGTCATGAAGAGAGGCGTGGCTGGCCGTGAGCGATTCCCGTCTGTCTCCAAGTTGAATTCCAAATTCAAATCACATTATTGACCTCCGGACAAAAATATTATACTGAATCTATATCTATACTAATATATAAAGCTGAAGAATTTGTTTGTTTGCTTGAACGCGCTAATCTCAGGAAGTACTGGTCCGATTTGAAAAATATCGTCACGCTAAAACTAATAGGAGCGGAGCAGACGAAGTTGCGCGGGTCAACTAGTTTCATTATAAACGGGCAAAAATGACTTACTTTAAGTTGAATTTGTATGATATGTAATCTGACTTTTTCGTGCAAGTAATGTGAAATACTAGATAATGCAGCGAGGGGATAAATCAGTGTTTTATTTCACGGGCGTTATATTTAATTCCGAAAGCAATTAAGGATCCGGAAGTTAACTACCGAGTGTAGCCAGGGGGTTAAGAGTTTAACTCACCAGCGAAGCGAGGGAGTTAATACAAGAATCCTGAATGCAATGAGGGATACAAGCTAGCCAAGGCAAAGACACCTTTATCCCCGAGGAGGATACTCTACTTTTCACACCTACTTTGAGAAAGTAAGAAACCATAGTACCAAAATCAAAGTATTTAAGCCGCAGCTTCGGGCGCGCGCGCTCTTAGCAATGGAGGCCGACGCGCGCCACCTCTTTTCGTCGAAAACAACGAAAAACTGGAAGTACCACATCCTAAAGGGTTTCTGTAGTAACTCATTATCACTCAATAAACATATATATCACCAAGAAAACAAAATACAGCTTTCATTAATTTACTGTCTATTGAGTCAATATAAGTTCCATAGAGCATTACGGCGTAGACCTAGCGTGGGCAAATGCAAATTTTCATAACGCGTCCGTATTTGGATCACACAAGTGATACATGTGTACCAATTTTCAACAGAATCGGTTCAGTAGATCCGAAGAAAACTGACTGTGACAGACGGACAGACAACCAAGTGATCCTATAAGTGTTCCGTTTCTTACGGATGTTCGGAACCCTAAAAAGCAAAAAGAGTTTACAGTTTCACATCAGTGCAGTACATATATAACCGAATTCAAAAAAGGAGGAGGTTTTTAATTCTGTTGTATTTTTTTTGTATGTTTGTTACCACATAACTCCGTCATTTATGAACCTATTTGAAAAAATCTTGTTTTATGTGAAAGGATATTCCTACTTTCCAATTGGTTCCATTTTTTCATCAAAATCGATTTAGCAGTTTGACTTTTAAATCTAAATAGCTGGAATTCTTTTACTTGATGACGTATTTGGTTTGTCATCCAAATAAACGAAACTGCGTATTTTGCTTTCCTGCAACTTTCCAGTAATGTCGTTTGGCGTGGGGTACCTACCACGAAAAAGTGAAAAATATAAAACTTTTTTACAAAAAAATTCAACCGACTTCCAAATAAAAGAAACACTACAAAATATAAAATAACTTTAATTTTGGTTTGGTTAAGTCGGTGTTAAAATATGAAGAAACAACCAAAAACACCGACTTCCGAAGTATTTTTTTTTTATTTGTTGCTCACATATCTCGGCAAAATTTAGGGATATTTGTTTCTTTTTAAGGTTCCGAACCTCAAAAGAAAAAAGCGGAACCCTTATAGGAATAAGATCACTTTGTTGTTCATACATCCCTCTGTTCGTCATTCTGTCTGTCTGTCAAGACCCTTTATTTCGGGAACGCGTGGAGGTATCGAGTTGAAATTAAAACCATATACTCAGGTCTACAGTCCCTTGAAGCTGCTAAAAAATCAAAGTTTTAAGTTAACTTAAAAAAGGATACGGCCCTTTATGCCGCAAAAAAAACATATATTTCGACACTCACAAGGGAGAATCTTTATAGGGTATTTTCCGTTGACCTAGAACTATGAAAGGCAAGTAATACCGTCTTATACTACAAATATAGGGAAAAATCTGAAAACTATACATTTGTAATTAAATCATAAAAAAATCTTTCTTATCTTTGTTTAAAGCAATATGTACCTTCTTTGTACGGAACCTTCGGTGGGCGAGTGCGACTCGCACTTGTCCGGTTTTTTTTTCTTTTCTGGAGTGTATTTTAATTGATACTTAGAAAAAAATTTAACATACTTGTTTAACTTGAGATATCCGATATACGCTCAGCTATTTCCACATCCATGTTAATTATTTATTTTGCTCAAATAAGTTATTATTTCTCGTTATTTTACAAATTATTAATGGTATAATAACTTCTAATTGTTTGACTGATATTGGAGGGCGGATATACTTTTCATAAAGTTAATACATAACAAAATACAACACATGGTGGTCTCACTTGGTAACATAATCATAAATATTTATTTGCTATTTACATAAAAAGTAGGCATATTTAAATTATTTTAATAGTTAAAAAATACAGACATTTTCGATTTAATCAATTCCTTCGAATAGGTATTGAATCGAAGACCAGTCCTTGATTTTTACAATTTTGTTATTAGATAATATCTTTGCCGTATGCCATTGATATATAAAAAACCCAAGATACACACTCAGCATCTCAAAAACGTCCGCAAAAAACAAGCGCATTATGTATAATTGTGCGCTAGTATCAAACAGTCTCACATCGCTCACCATACTGCACTGCTTTGTAAAAACAACTTTAAGCGATCCGTGTAAGGTTGAATTTTCAAAAAAATTGCGCATCGCTCGCCATACTGCACTGCTTTGTAAAAACAACTTTAAGCGATCTGTGTAAGATTGAATTTGCAAAACAAATTGTGTATAGTATAACTACACACAACTCACACATGACACTTGATACATGTCAGTTTTTGACGACAGTTTCGAGTGTTGCATTTGTTCGAGACTGTGCATCTTGGTTATTTTATACATCAATGCCGTGTGCCATTCTATTACAACCAGTCTATTCTGGCAAAGTGACAACGTCTCACCGTGTATACTTACATGGATTGAGCGTGAAGCAAAGTGACAACGTCTCACCGTGTATTCTTACATGGAGTGAGCGTGAAGCAAAGTAACAACGTCTCACCATGTATTCTTACATGGAGTGAGCGTGAAGCAAATTGACAACGTCTCACCATGTATTCTTACATGGAGTGAGCGTGAAGCAAATTGACAACGTCTTACCGTGTATACTTACATGGAGTGAGCGTGAAGCAAATTGACAACGTCTCACCGTGTATACTTACATGGAGTGAGCGTGAAGCAAAGTGACAACGTCTCACCGTGTATACTTACATGGAGTGAGCGTGAAGCAAAGTGACAACGTCTCACCGTGTATACTTACATGGAGTGAGCGTGAAGCAAAGTGACAACGTCTCACCGTGTATTCTTACATGGAGTGAGCGTGAAGCAAAGTAACAACGTCTCACCGTGTATTCTTACATGGAGTGAGCGTGAAGCAAATTGACAACGTCTCACCGTGTAAACTTACATGGAGTGAGCGTGAAGCAAATTGACAACGTCTCACCGTGTATACTTACATGGAGTGAGCGTGAAGCAAAGTGACAACGTCTCACCGTGTATACTTACATGGAGTGAGCGTGAAGCAAAGTGACAACGTCTCACCGTGTATACTTACATAGAGTGAGCGTTAAGTGCTATTATTCCATCTTGTTTGTATGGATTGACAGCTCACTTCATGCTCACTATCTTCTCCTAAGCATTCACGGTAAGACGTTTACAGAATCGCAACGAACCATTTCATTTTTCGTATAAATTGTTTACTAGAAACAAAACCAAACTTACATAGCATGTCAATACCTACGGGCATTAGATATAAAATTAAATTTCAGTTTTTACATTTCTCATTTTATTACGATAGGTTACTTTGTTTTCAGTTTCACGGTGTTTTCTGGGCAACACATTTTGTTATGAGTATGTTTATAACTTACTATTATATGGAAAAATAACTTATAATAAACATGATTATGATAAAAATAAACAAGCGCGTAAAGAAACGTTCTACTTCGCAGTCAATGGAAAAATGCCCAAAAATATTGCCAACAAACGTAGCAATGTTTTCAGTGACAGAATTGCCGAGTTGAATAGCAATGTTCTTATTACGATTAACAGTTTTCGGAATAAATGCATTGATTCCGACCACGTAAATTACAGAACATTTCATTAGAAAAAAAATGTGAGGGGTAAGTTTTTCTTCTCATAGTTTTTTGGGATGTTTATTGCCCCAAAACTACTTGGAACAGATTATCAGGTGGTTTATTGCGGTTTTGATTTTTGATCACTCATTGTTGTTCGAAATGACCTGGCTTCGCGCGACGCTATAGATTAGGTGCTTACCTACCTACGTTAATGTGTTTACGGTTTCTTAGATTCATTAATGACCTACCTATATTCCATAATTCAGAAGTAGGTATAGCTCGGTAAAATTGGTTGGCAATATTTTAAAAAGCAGCCAGGTTAGACGCGACGAGAAAAAAGAAATCTGATAATACAACCGTTTGTCCCGATCGGATTCACTATGGATAGGAAAATTCATCTTCATCCCCAAATTCATCTGTTTAACTTTTATTTATTCAAAGAATCTTCGACAGTCATCTTTACCTCAATTTTGTTATGTACGAAACATTGTGTACCTACTAATAGATGTTGAGGGAGTTTGTTGTTTGTTAATAAATAAATGAAAGTCATTTAGTTTATGTTTTTGTTAAGATTTAAAAGCGGACCAACTGCGACCAACTCGGATTCTATCGATTTTATAATGGTTTGGAGCTTTTGAACATAGGTTTTGGACATAAGCTTACGCGCTATAGAGATACCAAATGTTTGCATAAACTTCCAATTAAAGACGATTCGACTGGACTATATTCGGGCTCAAATGGCCGACCAGTCGACCGACTCATGGACACGCGCTGTTTTTTATTTCTAAAATATGTGTGAAAGTACTGGGATTTATTTCCGGGTTTCCTGTAGCTCATTAAGTTGCGAATAGTCGGCATCTTGTCGCCGACTTTAAATGTAACCACATACATAGTCGGTTTTCCCGACGAGTCGATGACTAGTCGGTGCATGCCACTTTTATTGTATTTAATAAAACAAACCTTGTTTTGTTATTATATTAAATTTGAACAAAAACCAGGATTTATTTGAGTATTTACCTAATAAACAATTGAACCATATTGATAACCTACTATCCACGGCTTGAAATGGATTTCAATCTATACGAATATAATAATCTATATACGGAAAAAAAACGGGATGTACGCGTGCGAAGTCGCGGGCAAAGGCTAGTTACATATATATACACAAACCTTTCTATGATGAACGCTTTAGCTATAAAAAAACCTAAATTCCAAACAGCCTTCTAGACATGAGTTTTGCCTGTGCGTTAATAAATCAGTAACGACTTACGATTTTTATAAGTAGTAATTTTTATTTTACCTACCTAAATCTACTACAGTAAAATGTGATTCTTTAATAAAAAGTACCTACCTAGCTTTTTAGTATTAATAGAAAACGATGATCCCTGAAGATCACCAATTTACGACAAAATTGTAGTGCGACTCCATTTAGTTTTCTGAATTGCGTAAATGTTTGAATTAGAAAATATATAATACGTAAATAAATCTTATCACCTAGGTGCTTATATCAAATCTGTTTTCTAAAACGCTAAACTATAACACGAAACATCATATCAGTCTCGAGAATAGAAATAATTATTATTTTAACATTTCTGGGTCTAGAAATATCCAAAACAAACTTACGGTAACAAAAGCTTGTTTTGTTTATAGCTTAATAAGACTGGAATTAATGGTTCTTAACATAATAGAAACTGCAAATGCCACTGATTTCATAACCTCCCAAGGGACCCATCGCCTTTTCGCCCCAAAAAATTTCACACAAGCGTGTTACGCCGATGTAGACTCTAGCAGGTTACATTAGAGGGTAAAATTATCTTTTTGGTGTTGCTTGTTTGCGACGTTGTTTTAATAGACCTAGATGAGGTGTATACATAGAATTCAATTTTCTGGGCGTGGCGAATCAAGCACCGTGACACAATGTATTCAAAACGCCAATATTTGGTTGGCGAAATTGCCGTATAAAACGAGAGACCTTTCCTTCCCATCTTCATTGTTAGTCGTGCAAGGGTAGCGAACAGCACTGGTCAGGGTTCCGATATCGAGCTAGAGTAGGTAGATATCGATTAGTAACGAGTGCTTGTGGTGAAGGAAGAATCAAAGTATGTTCGCCGAGGGTAAATATAAATGATGCATGGCTCGAATAGCGTGATAGTTCAAAGGACGGTGCCGTCAATACCATGTCTACCGGCTCCCCGACGCATTCACAATCGGCCTTTCGTCTTGGTTGACCGTTTCGCGTTGAAGTAACGGTTGATTTTCGGTATTGCGGACTTCATAAACGCAAAAAAAACATCGATGTTTTAAATTATAATAGTCGTAGTTAAATAGTTGTGTTTATTGGCTCGTACTGAAGTGATAATGTCTGATTGTTGCAGGGCCGAGCGCCATCGAGTCGCGCTCGCCAAGCGCCTTCACACCCAACTCCTCCAGCATGCTACTGCTGCAGACACACGTGAGTTTTACTTTTATTATTTTCATCACAGACATTTATCATTTTATTTCGAGATGCCAATACAATACAGTACCTAATACAATAAATAAAGCTTTCAGTAATCACTGGCATTTTTTTCCTATATATTAGATCTCGTTTTTTCAATGAACCAAATCCACATATTAATTAGAACACCTGCATCGATTGACAAACAGGCGGTAACACAAAGCCCCTCTAAGTACAAGTAGACAATTGAATAAGCACGCCATTGGCTAGTCCGGCCGCCCCTGACGGCCATCCGCCGCCTACCACTTCTGCGACGCCTCCATTATTGATTGAAACATTTCTGTTTCAGAGCAACTACGGTTCGTCCTTCACTGATCTATTGTCGCCGCAATACCAAGAAGATTCTACTGAAATCTTAGAAGAGAATCTAGACCCGTTCCCGGACGTCGAGTTTCACGCCCCAATCCCGCCTGAAGTTAAATCTCAACGCGCTACACCTATTAGCGAGGCTTCATCGCCAACCCTAGGCCCAGCGCTGCCTAGTTTTGAAGAAACTTATTCCGTCCGTTATCCTAAACAAGAAATGGCGGAATTTGGAATAAAAATGGACGAGGATTGCTATAATGTTAGCGCTTATCAGGGACACACGTCCACCCAACTACTTTATCAATATCATCAACCTTCACTTCCTTACGTGCCGTCAACATACTATGCACCGTCGCAACAGTGCAGCCCGACGTTTGATACCGGTGGTGTTACACCCAATCAAGACTCGTACTCTTTACCACCATTTCCGAGTTCGGTGGACCTACACATATCTACTGACCAAAGTGCACGGCAACGACGCGCTTCCTTGCCGGTGCAGCGATCAGAATCTACGAGTTCTAATGACAGCCCCAAGGTTCCCGGTGGCAGAATCCACTGCATGCAAGCGTCCGCGCCCAGCTCCGCGTCGAGCTCGCCCGGCGTGGCGCCGGAGGGCGCCGGCCCGCGCGTGGCGCCGTCGTCGCCCAGCCAGCTGTGCGCCGTGTGCGGGGACACCGCGGCCTGCCAGCACTATGGGGTCAGGACTTGCGAAGGATGTAAAGGATTTTTTAAAAGGACTGTGCAGAAGGGTTCTAAATACGTTTGCTTAGCTGAAAAATCATGTCCAGTAGACAAAAGAAGACGGAATAGATGCCAGTTTTGTCGATTCCAGAAATGTCTCAATGTCGGAATGGTCAAGGAAGTGGTAAGAACTGATTCTTTGAAAGGAAGACGTGGTAGACTGCCCTCCAAACCGAAGTGTCCACAGGAATCACCTCCAAGCCCGCCTATATCTCTGATCACAGCGCTTGTCAGAGCTCATGTCGACACTTCTCCGGACTTTGCCAACCTTGATTATTCGCAATATCGAGAACCAAATCCCATGGAGCCACCGATGTCTGACTTAGAAGTTATTCAGCAATTCTACACTCTTTTGACGACATCCATCGACATGATTAAAGTATTCGCGGATAAAGTGCCTGGTTATGGCGATTTGTGCCCTGAAGACCGTGAGCAGCTGTTCGCATCAGCTCGTCTCGAGCTATTTGTATTGCGACTCGCATACCGCACACGCCCCGAAGACACCAAGCTGACCTTCTGCAACGGCGTCGTGCTCGACAAGCGACAATGCCAGCGCTCTTTTGGAGACTGGCTTCACGCTGTGCTGGACTTCAGCAACACGCTACATTCTATGGATATCGACATATCTACATTTGCGTGTCTTTGCGCATTAACTCTGATAACAGGTGTGTATAACCCTTTAGTTTTATCTGGATTTTTTTGAGTATTCAAATTATTTTTAAGGTGCCTACAAATATCGTAATTATTAAAAAAAAAAAATTATAGTAAAAGTTTTAGCGCTATAAAGTAGGTAACTATTGAGTTTTATGTTTACTTGTCATAGTTTACTTATGAGGTTTTTTTTGTTAACAGATCGTCACGGTCTGAAGGAGCCTCACCGTGTGGAGCAGCTACAGATGAAGATCATCGGCTGCCTGCGCGCGCACATGCCGGGCGGCGGCGGGGGCGGCGGCGGCGCGCCGCACTTTAGCCGCGTGCTGGGCGCGCTGCCCGAGCTGCGCTCGCTGTCCGTGCAGGGCCTGCAGCGCATCTTCTACCTAAAGCTCGAGGACCTGGTGCCGGCGCCGCCGCTCATCGAGAACATGTTCCGCTCCAGCCTGCCCTTCTGAATGCCCCGCGCCCCGCCCTTGAGGACCACTCCCGCCTTCGAAACTTGTTCTCCTTCAGTTTTAGAGCCGACTCCGTTATTTTTTTAAGTGTTTAGATTATATAAAATATTTTTCTAGAGATTAGATGGACGTTAGTTAGGACGCGATCTCCCACGGAATCGGTTCGTGCTACTCGTATGAATTTAATATTAAGTATCTACTTAATGGGGACAATCTTACCATGTAAGTCCTAAGTTAAGATTAATTTATTGAAAATGTTTAGGAATTTGTCTTTTGGGTGTGATTTCGTTTAATCTTACAATTTTGTGTATTTAGTAGTCTGCATTTGAGTTACCGCTCGTGATCGATGGCATCTTGTCGTACAAATATTCCTATGTTATTTACTTACGTATTACTTAGATAGGAAAAATCTAGTCACAAGACTTAGAAATGTTATAAAAATTTGCTCGTAAATATCGGGCTTTTTATTATAATTAACATAAGTAAGAATTACTTTAAGATCGGTAAGGCATTTAATGTCCTTTCGTGCGAATATGAGCGAGAAGCGGGCGGCGCGCCGCCACGCATTGCCCGGCGGCGGCGCGCCGCATCCCGGTGCGCCCAAGCGATGTGAGCGTCACAACGACACGATTGTTGGAAGTTACCTTTTAGTTTTAAATTATTTTGTAATATTTTAGACGCTAGGACACTAACGTAATTTGTTATATAATTATACCTAAGGCGTGAGAAAAAGTTCAGCATATTTGACGTCCCCAATCCTTAATACAACGTGTCTTAAAGAGTACCTTTATAGGTAGATAGCGTAGATTTTTCTTATGTGGACCTTTTATATGCTTACTTCAATACATATTATATATGTATTGAGTAAATATTTAAACATATCACGATATTGTTTTAAAATTGTGATTGCACTTTGTATTTATTTATATCCTTTGCATCTCATTTAAGCTAGGCGATTTTAAATAAAGAAATTTACATTAAATTAAATTATTGCTACTAAAGTCACTGTGTATTTTTGCTCGTAAGTATATCTATTGGAAACTACTGATATGATCAGGTTAGATGTCTGTATTTTATCTAATGCATTTTTCGCAAATTTAATGGACTTTGTAAAAAATTCACTGGACCAAGTAGGTGATATCAAAAGTCCTGGTGCGGTCTATCTGAAAGAAGCTGTGCTGAGATCCTATAATCAATAATCTATCAATCGTGTTATGGTGGGTATTCTTTATGTACCTGCCGGCGTGAAAACATTACATTGTAGCTGAAAGTTGCCTTGTATCTCCTAAAAGACTAGATACCTGCAGCTGCCCTGTAGGTATAAAATTATTATGGAAAGAATGCACGTACCTATTGTACCACTAGGTGCTCTGTCCAACCTTAAAGTACGGTATATCTTAGGTAGGGGCCTACATAGATAGGTCAAGGAATTTAAGATTCATATCTATTGAGTACGAGTAGATGTGTGAATAAATGTTAGTTAAGTGCCCACTTAGGCAACATTTATTCCTGTAAGAGAATGATTGTTGAAGTTGATGTCCTTATGGAGTTAGTGATAAACGTTGTCTATTACATCGTAGAGTTTAAGAAATTCAAGACACATGGAAATAAATACTTTTATACAAAGATAGTAAAAATGATAGTAACCTTAATAATTAATGCTGGACTTTTTACTCGAATGCCACCACTCCCTTCTAATATTATTAATTTTATAGATTTATAAATTGTAGTCAAGGAAATTATTTGTCGTTAATTTTTAAATTGTGACGAATTTCGTAATGAATAAACCTAAATAGGTAGGTATTGTACTTATTTAATACTTCGGTTGTGCTTGAGCAGTAATGCTTCAATATTGTTACCTATCTACCCTTCATCCAAGCCGATATTTACATTTTCCACATATCAAACTCTTTGACATGAGATGTGCAATTGACATTCCTAAATTACAAGCCTGTTATTTTCATATGTCTACTAATTAATTGACCATTACATTACACGAAAGCCGGAGACCGTCACAGCGTCGTCGCATGTGAGCGCCTCGAACTAATAAATAAATAAAGAACCGCACGAAAACAAACCTGGGCTGCATTAGTACAAGCTAGCCATTTAATATTTATACCCCATGCAAGCCATGTTATTGTTATAGGTCATTTCATATCGACATATATAGAGCTTTTGTATGCTTTGCCGCACACATACGACGATGCACCGGTTCATAAAGTTCTCAATTTGTACTTGAAATACTTTGAATATTTTTTAAGCGTCTCCAATATCTATGAAATAATAAAAATTACAGGCATTACGATGATTCTCATCAACATATTTCCCTCCATATGTGTAATATACCTGTACCTTATGCCTAAGTCAAAAATTTTATAATATTATCTTTTCTTCTTAAAGGTTTGTAATGAATTGCATTTCTTAAATACATAGAAACATACATGTGCTTTTGTTATGATATGTTATACATTTTCTTTGTAAATATTTCGTGAAAATAATATCGATGCAAATGCGTCAGTGAAAATATGCCTCTTTTATTTATTTTCAAAAACCTGGTTTTACCCACAATATTTGGTGTTGGCAAAATGATGTGGATAGGTATATGAAGAACAATGTGCGAGCAGGGTCTTCTTTTACCTATTGGAAGAAGCCCTGTCCCTGGGCACAGGATAATGGGGCTTTGACAAACGACGATTTTGCTAAAACAGGCAAAAAAAACCTTAAAGAAGAATACTTAATTATAAACTATTTTTGGTGTACAACAAAGTTTTGGTGTTCTATCTATCTGTCTAGAGTTACTTATTCGATTGTTTGTAAAATCACATTAAATGAAAAGATCATTGTGATATTATCACATATCGAAACAAAAACTCTGAGAGTTTACAAGTTAGTGCTTTAAAATCTATACTTAGACCGAAATCCTTACTACTATCTGTCTGTCTGTCTGTCGCGCTTTCACGCCAAAACTACTGAACCGATTTCCATGAAATTTGGTACACAGATAGTCTTGAGTCTGAGAAAGGACATAGGCTACTTTTTATCCCGAAAATGTTTACGGTTTCAGTGCGATAGATTTATTATTGTTTTTCAGAGAGCAAGGATTAACATGATTTTTTGTATAGTAGTTGTTTAGGGGTCAAAAAAGGGCTTATTTTTACATCCCAGTACGGGCCCCGTGGGATAAATCTGTTTTACTTTTTACAGGGCAAGGGTTTGAATTGATTCTTTGCATAGTGGTAATTTTGAGGAGGGAACGACGTGAGCTACTTTTTATCCCGGAAGAATGCACGCTTCCCATTGGATAATTTGTTTTTGTTTTTAAGGGGCAAGGTATTGGCGTGGTTTTTGCATAGTGGTAGTTTTGGGGTCTGAGAATGACTACTTTATATCCTAGAAAAATGCATGGTTCCTATACATAACAATAAAATTGTATCCAACATTTTTCAAAAACATTAGCTTTAAAGTTTTTGATCTTTATTTGAAAAGGGTATAGAACCATTGTGGCATAGCCCCCCCCCCCCCCCCGCCGCCATTTTTTCTTCAAAGTTGCGGCGCACTATCTAAGATGCATATATGGGTAGAGGACACTTCGAAAAACAAAAAAATGTTAGGAACATGGTGGCCTCAAGTATCACGTTGCCGAGATATTTCGAGGTAACGTCACCATGTGACGTCATGACTATCATTAAAAATTACTTACTTATGTGCTTTTATTTTATTTTTTTTATTTTATTTATTTAGGAAAACTAAAAATTACACACTAAACATGGTTTACAGTAACTATAATCAATTTATGCATTACATTCAATTTAAATAATACACTTCTGGACACATCTATTGGCCCACCTTGTATTTTCAGTTTCGTTTGGTCCTAGCTAAAATTTTATATTAGGTCAAGCAAAAAGTTTTTATGCAGTTTTGAACCTGGCACATTCACAATTTCATTCAATAGTCTTTTTTTGAATTTCGAACACAGAATTTAAAGAAACAAAAGACAATTTGGAGCCTGTTTGTTGATATCAAACAATCGAATACTAAGAAAACTTGGTTTTATTGGTTTACTTGGATTTAATTCTTGAAAAAGTGATTGATATCTTTGGTTTTGCAACAAACATTACTTATTCTTAACATTAAGGTGAGGTTCTATCAATAATCTATGGATACTTCACCTGAAGTCGCCGCCCAAGCTGTGGCACTTATTCAGGCCGGACACAGCCAAAGAAACGTGAGTGCTCAACTTAATTTAAGTCGATCTGCGGTCCGAAATGTTTATCGGAGGTACCTAGAGACTGGCGGCTTTGTTCGTCGCCAAGGAAGGCCACGATCTCGGGTCACAACTGAAAGGCAGGATCGATTCATCGTGACGACCAGCTTGAGAAATCGTCACCTTACCTCCATTGAGATACAAAACCAACTTCGCGACTTCCACGGAGTATCTGTGAGCGCTCGAACTGTTCGGAGAAGGTTAAAAGAACGCGATATGGTACCACACAAGCCAGCTAATGGGCCCAAACTAACGCGAGCCCACCGAACAGCGCGCCTTCATTTCGCACGCAGTCATTTAAATTGGACACAGCAAGATTGGAGCCGTGTACTCTTTTCTGATGAGTCTAAAATTGTGTTACATGGCAATGATGGAAGGAAAAAGGTCTACTGACGTAAGGGAGAGCGTTTCGCACAATGCTGCTTTGAAGAGAGGGTTGCTTATGGCGGTGGCTCATGGACTGTCTGGGGCGGTATATCCGCGAGCGGCAAAACTCAACTTGAGGTTGTTACAGGACCACGGCTGCCAACATTAAATGCTGAAAGGTACATTCGTGAGTGCTTAGAACCTCACGTGAACCATACGCGGACTATGTGGGCCCAAATTTCCTTTTTATGCATGATAATGCAAGAGCCCATGCGGCCGGCATCGTCAGGGAATATCTTCGGGATGTGAACATCACAGTTATGGACTGGCCAGCCAGAAGCCCAGACATGAACCCCATTGAGCACATGTGGGACGAGCTAAAAAGACGTGTTAGGGCTCGTCAGCCAGTTGCCCAGACGATGCAGGAGTTGAAAACTGCCATAGAAGAGGAATGGGAGATGATCCCTCAAAATTTCATAGAGCGGTTGATAAACTCTATGCCTAATCGTATGAGAGCTGTGGCAGATGCCCATGGAGGCAACACGCGTTATTAAATTAAACCTTTATTTGATAAAACATGTTTTTTATTCAAAAATCAATTGCCTTTAACAAGGCGCATATCCGACTTGTTAGGCGTAGCTCCATGTCGTATGGTATTCTGAATTCAAATTTAAAACAATACGATCGAAAAGATGGCAAAATGTATCAGGTTTAAAACTGCATCAACAGTTTTTGTTCAATCTAGCAATCATATTTCGGTAGGGGCCATCGAAACCTAAACTCTAAGGTGGGCCAATAGATGTGTCCAGAAGTGTAGTTTCTTGCTTGATTCATTCATGTATAGGAATAAAATAAAAATATATAAATGGTGCTGAGAAGTATGTTGAAGTTCATAAAGAAGAATACAATCTGCTGCATATAAGCCTAACCTATGCAGATGGTCACGGCTTGATGTATAATGTGAAGAAAAGCGAGTATATTGTCTTTAAGGCTGGTACTAGGTGTCCTAAATGAACGTAGGATACTGTCCGTGAGAGCATTAAACATGATTGCTCGCAGGTTTGCCCGATGTAGGTTGCTGCGACTACCCCACTACTGTAGTGCATCACGTATGTTTGCGGAGGCGCGCATCGGTTGCTTCTACGCTACTCTGCGCAAGAGGTACGCGAAAATGCTGAGCAGAGTGCGGGCTAGTCGCAACAGCGTTTTCAGTATGATAGCCAGTAGACTTGACTGTCTGTACATGAGTCAGTGTATTAATCAGTAGCGTAGCGAGGGGGGGGCGGGGGGTGCGGCGCGCACCGGGTGATACCCGCTTAGGGGTGACACCCGACCGCTCGTTGACTGATTTTTGTCACTATAGGGTGGCACCCCTAAACGTTTAACGCTATGAAATCTGTCGGGAGTAGGATGCAAAAATTTTTGCACGCTCTGACTTCCTGAGTTTTTCTATATAAATCAACAAAAAACTTAAATTTCAGTATGAATGTTCAAAATACAATAAAACCCTTTCGAGATGAGGTGCAAAAATTTCTTTAGTCCTTCAGGTTTTCTTCATTTAAGGGTGACACTCGTTCATTGGCTTTTTGTCACGGTCGGGTGTCACCCCTTAACGGTCGATGTAATGAAACCCGTCCGTGGTGGGGTGTAAGGAATTTCGAGCTCGCTTCGCTTGCTCTTACTTTCTGCACTCTCGTTTTTCTCAAGCGTTTCTGTATGTCTTAATAAAATCACTATGTTTGTGTATGACATGATCAAAAGAAAACAAAACCTTTTCGAGTTGAGGTGCATGAATTTTCGACTGGTATTAATGCTCACATGAGTATTGATACCTCGATTCATGGGTCAGGCAGAGGGCGAGTAGATTGAGGTTGTATTACTAACACTAGTTATAAGTTATTATTCTGCTAACAAACTGGATCATAGTTATCATAAATAAACGTTTATTGTTATTATTATTCCGTTTATTTATTTTTATAAACATGAAGATTACATTTTTAAATATATCTTTAAAAAAAAACACTTTAAAAATACATTTAAAAATATAAAAAATAGTACCCGCCGGTGTCGGGAGCAGGGTCCAAGCTACCGGTGGGTAGGGCTCCAGAGCAACAACTTCCCAACTGCGTAACGCCAGCTTCAACAGGTAGCCGTCGAAGCTTTTGGCCATCAGGCCATTGGCCGTAACAACAATTGGCACAATGACAGCCGAATCCACATTCCACATGTCGACAATCATCATCTCTTTCTCAGCTTTCACGAGATTCTCGTCATGTGGAATGGTAACGTCGATTATCATTGTGCGGCGCGCTAATCGGTCTATCACCACTATGTTAGGCTTATTGGCTACAGTAGTCCTATCAGTGATGATAGACCGATCTCAGTACAACGTGACATGGTCATTTTCGAGAACTGGGTCGGGCACATACTTGTAATACGGTACCTCAGAATCCACAAGTTTGTATTTCAAAGCAAGTTGCTGATGAATAATCCTGGCCACTTGGTTATGTCTGTGCAAGTACTCGCCCTTAGCCAGACGAGAACAATCAGAGATAATATGTCTGATGGACTCACCCGGACGGTGGCATGCCCGACACACGTCCACCGTCCCATCCTTCATAATATGCCTCCGATAGTTATTCGTCAAGATAACTTCGTCCATAATCGCACAGAAACCTTCAGTTTCCCCGAAGAGATCGCTGAAACGCAGCCAGGCCACGGACGCAAAAAAATCTACATCTGACCCATGAAGAGCCCGATAGAAGCGCCCTTGAAGCTCCTTGCCTTTCTATACCGCCTAGCGGTCGTCTGTGGTAAGTATCACAGGTTTGCGCCAGTTCTCTTTAGCCATGGATAACGGGGTGAGTCCCTTTTCCACTGCGACCACATCTCGGTGCATACTCACATCAGCTTTGAGAAAATATTCTCTGTGACTGCACATCTCGCGGTTGTGGAGAGTCTTAGCATTTAAAAAGCCTCGACCTCCACACTTCCGCGGAATATACAGTCTCATTACCGACGATCGTGGGTAATGAATCAGGTTTGCGGTCAGCAGTTCGGTTTGAGTCCATTTGAGTATGTCGAAAGAGTACATTAATACCGGCAAGACCCAACCGTTGAAGGCGCGCACCTTATTTCCTCCCGACAAAAGGCTATTCAAAACCTTCTTCAGGCGGCCAAAGAAGCGCTCCTTCAACGATTGCTTCATGTCAGCAACATTAATGCCTAACGCTTCCGATATACCCAAACACTTGTAGGTTTCGGTCGAGCTGAGGGATTTAACCTGGATGGCATCTGGGATTTGGATTCCCCCAGATTCCATAATCTCCCCTTTCTTTACATGCATGAAAGAAATTCATCCTGATGGCACTACTGAAGGATTCTGTTACCTTCAGTAGCTCCCTAAGTCGCAAATTGTTGGGGGCAAAGAGTTTTAGATCATCCATGTAAAGAAGGTGAGATATGGCTTCACCACCTCTTCTCAACCGATAGCCTAGGTCTGAATCCTCCAGCAGTGTGCTAAGAGGATTCAGAGCTAAGCAAAACCAAAGTGGACTCAAACTGTCGCCCTGAAATATTCCCCGTTTAATCCATATAGGCTCATCATTCCCCTGAATCGGTCGACATCCTGAATAGCGCTACACCGTTTTCCATTGCCTCATACATGACTCAAAGAAGGTGCGTAGAGTTGCATCTATTTTATACAACTCCAACACCTTCATGAGCCATGTATGTGGCACAGAATCATAGGACTTCTTGTAATCTATCCAACATGTCGACAGATCCTTGCGGGATCAACGAACCTGTTGGTATGGCCATGTCAATGAGGAGTAGCTCCTTAGTGCCGCGGGAATCCTTCCTACATCTATTCTAAAAGGCGGACATAATTGAGTTACTCCCAATGTCATGTCTCATTAATTTCAGTTTTGGTTCCACGTTATCTAAGGTCATAAAAACATCTTATGTTTTTAGTTTGTGACCTATCCTGTATGATTTGATTTGTCATTGTATGTGATGGCATCGTAGCTCATGAATGGATGAACCGATTTTGGTCGTTTTTAGGGTTTCGGAACCTCAAAAGGAAAAAACGGAACCCATAGGATCACTATTTTGTCCGTCTGTCTGTCCGTCGGTACGTCTGCCTGTCAAGACCCCTTATCTCGGGAACGCGGAGAGGTATCGAATTAGAATTAAAATCATATACTCAGGTATACTTATGCCACAAATAACGTATAGGTATTTCAACACTCTCAAGGGAATCTAAATTTATAGAAAATAAATAAATGTTTACAGATAAAGCAGCCAATGCTGTAGGGTTTTTTAACCCTTTAGATTATGTGTTTGATCAAGCATCAGGAAGTTCGTCTGTCATATCCACAATTTCTGTCATTAAAATTCCTAAAGAAGATATACCACGATCAGATGAAATGGTATGTGACTCCGAATACAACTCAGAGGACAATTGTCAAGGGTTATCAAAATCACTTAATATCACGTAGTAGAGAAAATGCGACCCAGAAAGAAATTAAAGAGGACGTAAGGAATTTTTAATTATTTTGCAATCTTTCTATATTTTTTTATTTTATTTCGGGGCTGATATAATAAGTAAATGGGTATGGGTACTGTGTAGAATATAGGATGACCCAAACCGAATTCTTCGCGGGCGAAGCCACGAGCATGGTTTGTAATATTATCTTCTAAACATGAGTTTGTCCTGGCACAGCACAGCCCAAACCGCTGATTTCAAGCTACAGACATTTTTTTTTTTCGAAATTCATCCCCTAAACGGGTGAAACGGGGCGTTGAAAATATGTGTATGGAAGTCCGCCGTTTCTGACGATAAGAACCTGAAAAATTGTATTTAGGCTTTTGATAAAAAAAAACCATTAATGCATTGCCATCCGATTAACATACTTACGTTTTCAGTTTGCTACACTAGTAGCCTAACATCACTCTATGGCCCCAAATACCAAAAAAAAATTTGACACGTTGGCTTCGATTTGAAACACCATATAACACTACTAGCTGTTGCTCGCGGCTTTGCTTGCATAAAGCGTTGATCGTAAAATACATATTTTATAATTTCATAATAAGTTTAATATAAAACTTATTTTTGTTGTCTCAAGAGACGGCGGACTTAATATCGACCACCCTTTAAAAAATTCAAACCCCTATATTTCACCCTAGGAAAGGCGAAATTTTGGAATTTTCTGAAAAGGTCCCTGAATACCTACCAAGGTATTCAGGTGTTTTTAATTCTTTTTTTCAGGATAGCAATAAATATCAAATGGGTAAACAGGTGGAAGTAGTGGAGGTAAAATTATTGGGTGATGTACAACGGAACGAAGTTCCCTCAAAGCCAGATGCATGTTTAGATGTCAGTGGATTATCATCATTTTTAAATATATCTGGGCTAACAGAAAATATAAGTATTTCAAATGTTTCTGGTATATTACGAGACATTGAATCTCAAGATCATAACCAGGTAAATTTTTAACCACTTTTTATTACAATTTATTTTATCTAAGTATACGCACCTATTATTTAATATCAGCTTTATTGTTTTTCTTATTCATCTTTATCGTTCATTTGTTTAATCGTTTCAGATTACCCAAACGGAAACCAACTCTGAAGAAAAAGACTTTTCACCAAGTTATAGATCCGATTTTGATCCCAACTCTGCTTACATGAGTGACGATGTAACAACAGCTTACATTTAAGAATATTTAACTTTCACTTACATTCTTAAAATTATAGTTTCGTAAAACACAGTAGGTATTTGTCTACAGCTTACCACAATGCATTTACTTTGTTGGGCTGGAGCCTATGTGATAGCGGTACTTTCAACGATTTTTCTGTAGAATTTCTTAAATATTTTCAAAATTTTAAATAATTCCTATATCCATCTATTTTAACACATCCAAATTAAACAATCCTTACTAATATTATAAATGCGAAAGTAACTCTGTCTGTCTGTCGCGCTTTCACGCCAAAACTACTGAACCGATTTAAATGAAATTTGGTACACAGATAGTCTGAGAAAGGACACAGGCTGCTTTTTATCCCGAAAATGTTTACGGTTCCCGTGGGATAGATTTATTATTGTTTTTCAGAGAGCAAGAGATTAACATGATTTTTGTATAGTAGTTGTTTAGGGGTCAAAAAATGACATAGGCTTATTTTTACATCCCAGAAAAAAGTACGGTTCCCGTGGGTTAAATCTGTTTTAGTTTTTACGAAGCAAGGGTTTGAATTGATTCTTTGAATAGTGGTAATTTTGAGGAGGGACGACGCAAGTTACTTTTTATCCCGGAAAAATGCACGGTTCCCGTTGGATAATTTGTTTTTTGTTTTTAAGGGGCAAGGTATTGGCGTGGTTTTTGCATAGTGGTAGTTTTGGGGTCTGGGAATGAAGAAAACATAGGCTACTTTTATATCCTAGAAAAATGCATACATAACAATTGTATCCAACATTTTTCACAAAACAAAACAAAACGCAACACGCAAAACGCATAACGACGCATAACTACGCATAACGACGCCCCCATCCAGCTTTAGGCAGAAGATATTGTGCATAAGGCTCGATGGCGCTCACAATAACCAGAGCATTAACAATGCTTGGGTCTTGATTGAGGATAAAATGATTTCCATATCTGGAAAATGGCTGCGAATTAATAGAGACATAGTATACATCCTTCTTATTCAGTTTGTGAAATATATATTATATCGGTCCAATATTGGAGGAGAAAACAGTCGAGAGCCAATCCTCGAATTATGACTTTTTACATACCTCTTAATCTTGCAAGCAAAGATACCCCAACATGCAAAATTATCAAAAACAGCGGCCGGGGAGTCCTTTTGCAGCAGTGCAAAACGACGACGACGACGTGTCGCCAAAGAACGAGTGGGTGGCCTTAACGCCATTTAATTTTGTTTAGGAATTCTACCGCCCAAATTACAGCGGCCAAAAGAAAAGAACACCTTTTATAGTCATCAACACATTGATCACATTTTGATCAGGCGGTCCGTTCTTACACATTACACATTAAAAATTTCCACGCGAACGAAGTCGCGGGCAACAGCTAGTTATATATATGTATACTTATAACCATTTCAGAGCACAGAGGATGAGTACTATGATGACCCGTTAGTTAAAAAACAAATGCATCGTAATAAACGGAAGTGTGAAAACATTCAGAATGACAAGATTGTCGGGGTGGAACAAGAAGGAGAACTAAGGATAACGGTTTGGTCTAAGTTAAATAAGTACATAGGTATTTAAGATTCGAGCTCATCAAAATAATACTACACTTGCTCGAATTTTCGTAGCTGTAAGTATGATTTAGACCCGGAGACCGGATAAGGATTGACCGCATCGAATCTCCCAGATAATTTGCAAAAGGAGATTGTAACATGTCAACAGGAAATAGAGTTCGTGTTTGCATGCAACTTATGCATACACACGCCGTGACTGCAGACATGTCAAGATGCATATTAAGTTGCATGCCAATACCAACTCTATTTCCTGTTGACATGATTCGATGCGGCGCGCCCGGCCTAGATCATACTTTAGGGATCATTTATTTACAGGCGGAGCTCACAGCTGCGCGGGCGCTGGAGCGCATTTTTGACAAGCATTTATATGAAAATACTGTCTATTTATGCGTTCCAGCGCCCGCTCAGCTTTGAGCTCCGCCTGTACATAAATGAGCCCTTGGGGGTAGGGTTACCATAATACTTTATCATAGTTCATTAGTCAAATGCTGAAACATGTTATTTGTGTAGTGAGTAGTGACATAGAAGTATCTACCTATACCTCAGACAGGTTGCAATGTCATTATGTTTTTAATGATTTTTTTTTTTTTTTGTTGTATTGTGAGGACTAGTGACTTATAAGTAAGTCAGGTTGCAATGTTATTGATTATGTTTATTTGATAGATATCTTTAGTTTTGTTTGTGATTAATATTTTGATATAGTGAAACAGTGTTTTTGTTTTTCAAGTGTTTTAAATTTTATTAAATATTTGACTCTAAAAGTCGTTTTACAGAACTTAAATAAATAACAATTATATCTGTGGGATCTTGATTTAATTTAGTAATCTGAATTTTATTGTTTTTCCTATCCACTATTACTTTGTATTGGTACTCGTACATAATGCTTGCTTATGTTAATACTTGTTTAAATAAAACGGCAACTAAATTTATTAACCTGTGTGTAATTCATAATAAGTAATATTGATAACAAGTGGTATTGGATGAATATAAGTAAAAGGATATAGGTAAAAGGTTATTCATTTTGACTAATTGTTGGGGTTAAATTGAACAACTATTTGTCCAATTTTTTTTTTAAATCCTTAAACATTTTAAGTTATAAAAGTCACAAAACAAAAGTTCTGTTCAGTTTGTCCCTAGTACCAATAAGTAGCCAAGTGGATATTCGGTACAATGAATAACCTCGTAGTAAAATCTTTATGATCAGTATCGATACTCACTTACTAGCCACATTAATCCCCTTTTTTTTAACGGAGGGAAATCCTCATGGATGTCCTCCGCCCTGGGGCCCCGCGGAGGGATCTGTCAGACTCTTACTGACTAAAACCACCCCGGTGTTCCATCTCTCACCTACGCCGGGAATCGCGAGAACTTATTTGGCTTCCGTAATCCCCGGCTGGTGCCGGACCGCCTCTGCGGGCCACCTCGGGTCAGCGGGAGGAGTGAGGTGTTTGACTCCCCCCGCGACGTCAAAGAGGGGCGCACGGGAACACCACCCGCCGCCACCTCGGGTCCGGATGAATGGGGGGCGACGGCTATCCCCAGGACCGCCGCCCCTGGACCCAGTCAGGGGGGCTGGAAGAGGGCAGCGTATGGGCATACTCTGCCCTCTTCCGGCCCCCCTCCGACGCCCAGTGCGCCTGCTGCGGGCCGGGAAACGAAAAGGAAGAAAGAAAGAAAACTACTTTATTTGGAACACACGGAATCACACAATGTAGGCAACAATATGAGGAAATGAAAAATGAATTCTCCCTCTCCCTTTCCGCAGCCTCCTTCGGCGCGATAACTATTTCGTAGAAGGAGACCACCGCGTCCCAGGATTCCTCGCCGTCGACCATAGCACGAACTACGGCCGGCAGCGAGAGATCACTGCCTACCACAGAGATGAGGGCAAGGCGCGGCTCCTCCCAAGCGGCACATTCTGCCAGCGTATGCCGCGCCGTGTCCTCCCGACAGTCGACGCAGTAGTGACACCGAGCGTCCAGCTCCCTGCCTATGCGACACAGGAACCTCCCGAAGCAGCCATGCCCCGAGAGGACCTGCGTCACACGAAACGACAAGGAGCCGTGCCTTCTACCGAGCCACAGGTCGAGCACTGGCCGCCTCGTATGAGATCGTGCGATAACCCCTGATGACTCTGACGGCCATCACACTCTGCGGCTTCCGCAAAACAGTGAATGTGCTGGCCGTCAAGTCAGCCGCCCAGATCGGGGCCCCATACAGGGCCATCGATCACACGATCCCTACGTACAACCGCCTGCAGGCGGTGCTCGGGTCCCTTATATTGGGAAGCAGCGTTGACAGCGCCCCAGCCGCGCCCAGCAACTGGGGCGCCAGCCGCCGGAAGTGGGAGCCGAAATCCCACCGGCTGTCGAGCACCAATCCATACTATTACCACCTACTTTAACCACCTGTCCTTAACGTGAGCCCCACTTGTCCTCACGCGGTCCCCACTGCACTGCACTCCAGAGCATCCACCACCACCTCCACTGCCTCCGCCTCCACCTCCACCACCGCTCCCGCTCTAAGCCTTCGCTCTCCACCTCCGCTACCTCCGCCTCCACCATAAACTCCACTTCCGGCATAAGTCGTGACGTTGTCGAGTTGTTGAGTTATCCGTTTAATCTGTAGCTTGTACGGCCAAAGATACGAAACGGCAAAGTCCCGGCTGCTTTCAGCTAAACCGATCGTTTGCTGTGCTCTGATTGGTCCATTTAAATCGGATCAACATTAGCAAGGAGGATTTGTATATTGGATCAACTTCAGCGAACGCAAGTAAGCAGTCCCGTGAGTGTAGATGTTGATCCGGTCGGAGCCACATTAGTTACCAGAAATGCATATTGGATCAACAAAGTGCTCGCGTCAAGTCGCGTCAAAACAACATTTACCATTTTTTTTTTAAATTGTGTTTTATCGCCGAGGCGAAGAAATAATGTTATGTACGCCGTTATTGTCACGTGCATAAGACCACTTATATAATATTTTTTTTAATATTTTTAATGTTATATATATGTGATGTGGCAGTTAGCAGTACCCTAAATAAATAAAAATAAATCATTGCACGCCTCACTATTCGGTGAGGCTCAGGCTTGTTGGCAACAATAGTCCTGTCAGTAATGGATGATGGACCGATCCCAGTACAATGTGATATTGCCATTATCGAGAACTGGGTCGGGCGCATACCTTTAGTACGGCACCTCCGACTCCACAAGAGAGTATTTGGCTATGCCAGCTCCCATAGAAAAAAGTTCGAAGCCCTTTAACAAATTGTTATTTAAAACTTATATTTTCTATTTATGTCCGCCCATCATTTATTTATTTAAGCTTTATGTACAATAGTGGTAACTATTGTACATAAAGCTTTAATAAATAAATGATCGTGCGACCGTGCGTTCAAACATACTGATATCTACTGAATGTCCTATTGAAGGTCGTGCGATCATGCGATGCGACCAAATTGTTTAGACTTCGTCGCGCGTCCATCAACGCATCGTATTGATCGGACGATCTTCCAATCAAACATACTGATCGGTACTGTATGTCCTAATCCTGCCGGGGTTGCGGAATCCCTGCCGGGGTTGCGGAATCTGTTTGAAAGAGTCACCGCGGCTCTGGAACGCAAAGGGCATTAGGAGGAACACGGATGGGTTTTAGTCAGTAAGAGTCTGACACTCCCTTCTGCTTCACCCAGAGCGGGAGGAGTCATTTGATGATTTCCCATCCTTAAAAAAAAAAATGTCCTAATGGCGCTCGCGCGACCAAGCGGAGAGGAGGCAATTTAGGGGTAGGTACCGCAGTGTGCCCTCGGTGACGGTGTCTGTCCGTCCGTCTGTCTGTCAGCGGGCTATATCTCAAGAACCGTAATAGGTAGACAGTTGAAATTTTCACAGATTGTGTATTTCTATTGCCGCTATAACAACAAATAATAAAAATTAAGGTTTATGGTATGGAACCCTTCGTGTACGAGTCCGACTCGCACTTGGCCGGTTTTTCCGTATGTCGAAAATTATGTGGTCGTCTGCGTTTTCTTTTTAATACTTTTTACAATTATAGAAATATTGCTCAACAGCAGAAACTGGCCATCTCTGTTAAGAGCCATTTCGAGAGTGATCGTATTCGTATAGCTTCAAAATAAGATAAACGGTTTCACATCGCGCGAGTGGTTTCATCGCACGAGCGATGGCAATAGGACGGCGCCAGAGATAGTCCTCCTAGTCTTTATTCTCCATGGTACTGACGTTTCATTATAGTGAAATGTGTCAGCTGTCAAACTCAAAACATGACTGTCACTGAGTAAATGAATCGGATGTGCTGTCAAAACCCAAACACTCCAAACAGTCTAACACAAAATGTCTTAAAAAATGCTGGGCAAGTAGGTAGTTCATAGTTTTTTTTTACAGTACTCTGTGAAGTAGTTTCTAATTGCCCTGCCTAGTTAGTTCTAAATTATAATCTAAAAACTCAGCATCAAAATAAGCAATGTTAATTTAATCCAACCAGATTGAAAATTATGATATGAACCTAAATTGAATGAATTAGTATATTCATTTTATGCGTCTACTACTACATCATGTTGGAGTCTTCGGATATTAAAGACGTGCTGGACAAAAATCTCGAAGACTTTGAAATACAAGAAGTTCTACAAAATGGAACTGATTTACGAGAATATGCATTACAGCTAGATAAAGGAATCAAGGATGCCGAGAAAACCTCTGTGGCGGATTACTTGAAAGAGAGTGAAAATATAGCCTCTCTGCACAATCAAATTGAAGATTGTGATGGGATCCTCGCAAAAATGGAGAGCATGCTTATGGTGTTTCAAGTAAGTAAATATCACTTCTTGATGACGACACCTACTTTTAATATACGTATTTTTTAATACTTAACATTATTTTACAGAATGACTTGGGTAGTATCAGCAATGAAATTATAAGTTTGCAAAAGCGTTCAGTGAACATGTCAGTGCAACTCTCTAACAGACAGGTTTTAAAGGGACCTCTCTCTACTTTCATAGAAGATATGGCAGTTTCTGAAACACTTATATTGTAAGCAACTTACTTCTCATATTATGATTTTGATTTTTAAATAATTAACTTTGACTTAACAAAGGTCCCTATATCGTTTGAATATTTCAGTGGCATCAATAATGTTCCTGTAACTGACAAGGAATTCATGGTCCAGTTGGCAATTTTGAACCAAAAACTCAACTTTGTTAAGGAACAAGATTTTAAAGAAACAAAAGCTTGTCATGATGTCAAGGATGTTCTGGAAAAACTGAAAATTAAAGCAGTATCTAAAATAAGAGCATATATTCTGGAACATATTTATAAATTTCGCAAACCAATGGCAAATTATCAGATACCACAAAATGCTATGCTTAAATATAAGTTTTTCTTTGAGTTTATATTAGCCAATGAGAGAAATGTTGCTCAAGAAATATGCAATGAATACATTGACACCCTGAGCAAAGTATATTACTCATACTTTAAATCATATGCCTCAAGGCTTGACAAATTAAAATATGAAGAGACACCTACAAAAGATGATCTAATGGGGATTGAAGATGGGTCTAAAGGAGGCTTCTTTCAAAAATCGAACTTAAAAAATAAAAGCACAATATTCACTATTGGTAACAGAGGAGATGTACTGGCACAGCAACTTGAAGCCCCCATTATAGTTCCTCATGTGCAGCAAAAAACGAAGGTAACTTACTTACTACCAAACTTAAGATAATCTCATTTTCCAGGTAAAAAAAAATAAACCAATTGTAACTCAGTGAGAGGAAACCGGCTCACTTTTATGAACGAAAACTGTTTCCTAATTGAATTTAAACTATTTAATTTCCTTCATTTTGATACCCTACTCGATAGGTTTGATTAAAAAAAAAAAGATTAACGACTTACAATTTGGCGTCCAAAATCCGACATATTGCTTTTTTTCAAACAACTTTGTAAGGACACTTGGGTTATTAAAATGAATCTAAGGACACCTCAACAGTCGAAATCTATGCAGCCATTTGGAAGATATGAGGTAATAAAGAAATTTACAAACAAACAAAAAAACATACATACAAGATACACACAAAAAACATAACCATTCCTTGGCAGTGGGGTAAAAAGTGAAGGAAAACATGCGTGGTATCAAAGGTCAGACAAGGCCCGGCAGCATTGGGGATTATGGCCCCCTCTCTCTCACAGAGAAGAAACCTGCATCCCAACAGTGGGACCATGGCTGGATTAGCTAAGAATCATTGAATTCATGTAAAGTAGAATAAATAATGTGAAAATTTTTAGGATGCTAACTGTATTTTACTTTTCTTTACATTAGCTGTGAGTTGAATGAAATGAGATCATTACAATGAATTGCTTTATATTTTTGTTGCAGTACTCCTATGAAGCCCTATTTAGGAGTCTTCAATATGCACTTGTGGACAATGGTTGCAGGGAATATTTATTTACAACAGAATTCTTCCATGTAAAGGGAAGTCATGCGCAGGAACTCTTTGACAGGATCCTTGGAAAAACTTTATCTTTGCTTGTGGTATGGAGTTTTAGATACTAGTAAATAATACTTTAGAATTCACATTGCTACATTCTCCAGGATTCCGAGTAATCACTACATAATTATAAAACAGAGTCCTCCGCCGCATCTGTCTGTATGCCTGTTCACGATAAACTCAAAAACTACTGCACCGATTTTCATGCTATATATATACTAGTTGACCCGCGCAATTTCGTCTGCTCCGCTCCTATTGGTTTTAGCGTGATGATATATAGCCTATAGCCTTCCTCAATAAATGGGCTATCTAACACTGAAAGAATTTTTCAAATTGGACCAGTAGTTCCTGAGATTAGCGCGTTCTAGCAAACAAACAAACAAACTCTTCAGCTTTATATATTAAGTATAGATATAATTTGTCTAGCAAAAAAATAGGGATCCTTAAGAAAATTGCAGCGCGGACGAAGTCGCGGGCGAAGTGCTAGTCGGTGAACATAAAATATTAAAAAAAGTTTGTGACGAAATGATTTTTGAAGTTGGTTAAAGACGAGAAAAATACTGAAATTCTACACAATTCATAAATCAATTAATCTAATTCTGAATACTGTTGAGGTTTCAAGTGACTTTGTCTAGCACAGAAACACAATTTTTATTCTATAATCATTAATTATTTTTACATTTTTAGAATAAAATGTAACATTAAAATGTATTCTTTCTCAAAACCGCCAGGTCAGATTTTGGTCCGATTTTGCACAAGGGTATAGTAAAGATATCCCCACAGAAATACCACAAAATGTGCAACAGTATGCTTTTGGTTCATCTCTTTTAAGGCCGCTCTCTCGAAAAAAGCTTAAAAATAGCGTGCAGATGAAGCAGGTTTTCGTCGGCATTTACTGAGAAATTACATCTGAAAAAAATAGGTAGTTGTCTACATGAGTACGTAATTTGGTTTAGCCAGAATTGATGTATCGGTATCACATAATAAGAAAAAACATCGCGAAATCAACTCCAAATCGTTGAGATGAAACCATTTTACTCCTACATTTTTTAACAAAATAAAAAAAATATATCTACTGCATTGCAATACAAACAAAAATAATTTGGGATTGTTACTATAAAAAAAAAAGTGTTATTTTTATTATAATAAATTAAAAATGCGACCGTTTACATTCTGCATCTATAATCACCCCAGCACTCGACCACAAATTCATTGCGGGGCGAGTTATGTTGCTAGGTGGACTTGCGTCACGTTGCGGGAGCTCACTACAAAATAATGTCGTTTTTTTGTATGCAGTAGTCTTGTCATAGCAAATTAATGTATTCTGTTGGTTCTGAGGGGCAAATATTTCTGCTATCATAATACGATTTACAAAATAATTTTTAGCAAGAATCCTAATTTTTAGGTTGAGAACGCGTAATTTAATGCGCGTAATGATAGTTGGGAATGAGCTGTTATAAAAAAAAATTGTTGCATTCCTACACTCACCTAACCTAAAAATTTGTATTCTAGTATTATTAAAAAAAGTCGTCTCCGGCAAAAAATAATGTTGTATGGGTATCAGAAAACCCCCTAGAACCCCCCCTAGTATCCTCACTTTTCGTCCAGCGAGGCAGCACGTATCTAAACCCAACCCTACTGTTTATTTTCATTTATTTTGGGGTGGTTTTGGATCTACCTCCTCGCGGTCCACCCTGGGCAACGGCACCACAGGCTTGCCTGTGGTACGGCAGAACGATCCCACTAAAAGCGGTGGTAGGCTCCGCAAGGAGCCGCCTGGCTCGCTACCACCATCCCACCGAAGTCCGGCGCCAAGCAGCTTGCTGTGTTCCGTCGGTGTGCGGGAGTGCCAGTGCCTCTGGGGGAGAAGGAGACTGTCAGTTGCTCTGCTCAGAACCGGTCTTGGTCACTGGGCTGGGCTTCCGGGTAACTCATTTTGGAGGGTAGCGGGATCCGAAGCACGGTGCCAGCCGTTGGCCGACCGCAGTTAGTAGGGGGCCCAAGTAGCACGCTAGCCACGTGTGAAAGGCTGCCCCGCCAACTAGCGAAAAATCCCGGTATGTTCCACCGTGCCAGCCGGCGACTGGATGGGAGGACCCGGTGGCCATATCCGGGGGGGTTCGGGCGTCCCCGCAGTCTCCAAATGAGTTTCCCATAGGTCAATTTAGCTCTAGTGTTCCACTTGGTTCACTGAGCAGCGCCTCGACAGTTCGACTTTTCTCCCCATCTACTCTCATGATGACCAAAGCAAAGAAGAAAAACATGGTAAAACAACGGCTGCACCTCCTCCCACTAAAAGTGCAACTCACTAATATTAGGGGGTTGCACTCCAATCTCGATCCGGTCCATCACCACCTTGAGACCGAGAAGCCGCACCTGTTTTTCCTAACGGAGACGAAGATAACAACCCCGTCGGACGTGGCGTACCTCAACTACCCGGGCTACTCTCTGGAACACAAGTTCAAGAAGCAGGCTGGAGTCTGTGTGTACGTCCGGGATGACATTTGTTGTCGTCGTCTCCGTTGCTTTGAGAAATCGGGTTTTTCTGCCATATGGCTACTTTTGGACACAGGCGTGGAGAAATTTATTTACATCGGCGTATACCGATCGCACAGCGGTGATCAGGAGACAACAGCGCTGTTCAATTCCCTCGTGGAGTGGCCGACGTAGCCCAGCAACGGTACCCAACAGCGAAGCTCATTTTTCTGGGGGACTTCAACGCCCACCATAAAGAGTGGTTGTTCCCGTACCAGAAAACTGACCATGCCGGGTTAGAGGCGCGCAAGTTTGCTTTAACGCTAGATCTAACCCAGCTGGTGAATGTGGCAACGCGGGTACCGGATGTTGACGCCCATACACCCAATTGCTTGGACCTTCTGCTGACAACTGATCCGGGCAGTCATTCAGTATCGGTGTCAGCTCCGCTGGGAACGTCTGACCACTGCCTGGTGAAATCCGTATTGACCTGCTCTCCTCCAGATAAGAGTCCTAGAGGCACGAGACGAGTATGGCGATACAAGTCAGCAGATTGGGATGAGTTGCGGCACTTTTTTGCATCTTATCCATGGCGGCAAGTGTGCTTCTCCTCGGGTGACCCCTCGTGCTGTGCTGACTTGATTGCGGACGTGATTCGGCAGGGGATGGAGTATTTTATTCCATTCTCCGACATCCCGCTCGGTCACAAATCCCGGCCTTGGTATAATGCAGAATGCGCCCACGCTGAGGCCCGCAAAAAGTCTGCATACCAAGCGTGGATCAAGGCCCGCGACCGAAAGGTTAAAGCACGTAGGGTTCGCGCGAGGAAAAGAGCCTTTAATTCTGCCGCTAAGTTCTGCAAGCGGGTTTTACGTAGGGCACGTTTTGACCATGTCGGACGTATCGGGGCCAAACTAGCATTGCACCCTCCAGGTAGTAAACAGTTTTGGTCCCTGTCGAAAGCGGTTGAAACGAATTTCTGTCGACCCACTTTGCCTCCAATGTTGAAACCTGATGGCTCGCTGGCTCACTCTGCAAGTGAGAAAGCAAATTTATTTGCAACTCTCTTTGCAAGCAATTCGCGTCTGGACGCTGGCTCCAAGCAACCACCGACTTTACCTCGTTGTGACTCTTCGATGCCGGAGATCACAGTTCACATTAAAGAGGTCCGAAGAGTACTGTGCAGTCTAGACGTGAATAAGGCCAGCGGGCCTGACGGCATTCCAGCGAGAGTGCTGAGGCAATGTGCACCTGAACTGTCTCCTGTGTTGGCACGCCTGTACCGCCTCTCTCTTGAAAAAAGAACGGTGCCGAAATCATGGAAGCTTGCGAATGTGCAACCGGTGCCCAAAAAGGGAGACCGTGCTGACCCTGCCCATTACCGTCCGATCGCCATTACCTGCATCCTATGCAAGGTTATGGAAAGGGTTCTTAACAGTAAGCTGCTGACCTACCTCGAAGACAATGATCTCCTCAGTGACCGTCAATATGGCTTTCGCCGGGGACGGTCAACTGGCGATCTTCTTGTGTATGTCACGCACTGCTGGGGCGAGGCCATCGAGAGACACGGCGAAGCACTTGCCGTGTCGCTCGACATCTCGAAGGCCTTTGACAGGGTTTGGCACGCAGGTCTACTGAGCAAGCTTCCTGCTTATGGCATCCCAGCTGGTTTTTGTAGCTGGATATCAGACTTCCTGAGTGAACGGTCGATCCGAGTAGTCTTTGACGGCTGCTCCTCTGACCTCATGGCTATTGATGCTGGAGTTCCTCAGGGGTCTGTTCTCTCTGCAACTCTTTTCCTGCTGCACATCAATGACCTACTTCAGCTTGGTCTTGTTGGGTACGCAGATGACAGTACGGTTTCAGAGAGATACTTGTCCAGCGCAACAACCAGCGGGGATGAAGTTCGTTCCTTGAGAGAGGCCATGGTGGAGCGGACAAATTTGACCTTAAGCCTTGTCTCCCAGTGGGGTGATGACAATGTGGTCACTTTTAACGCCACCAAACACAGGCGTGTCTTTTTACCGCAAAAAGGAGTCGTTTTGACCAAACTCCTACTTTTCGGGGTACATCTGTTACTGTGACTGATCGGCTCGAGCTCCTAGGCATGGAGTTGACATCCAGTCTCAACTTCGGCACCACCATCGAGTACAAAGCCCAAACCGCGGCCAAAAAGCTGGGCATCCTAAATAGGGTGAAGCGATACTTCAGGCCTGGACAGCTTTTAACCCTATATAAAGCGCAAGTCCGATCCTGCATGGAGTATTGTAGCCACCTTTGGGATGGCTCAGCTAAGTATCAGCTTGCCGCGCTTGACTCGGTGGAACGCAGAGCTAAGAGGCTCATCGGTGACGTAAAACTGGTGGATGCCAAGCTGCATAGCTTGGCTCATCGCCGTAAGGTTGCCTGCTTGTCGGTCTTCTACAGATTGTACTTCGGTGAGTGTGCCCAAGAACTCCACGACCTCATCCCACCGGCCCCCTTCTACCATCGGACATTCAGACGCACTGCATCTTACCATCCCTACCTTGTTGCTATTCCACCAACTCGCACTAAGCGTTTCCAAACGTCTTTTATAATGCGCACAGCAAAGGAGTGGAACTCTCTGCCTGCGTCCGTGTTTCCAAACGCTTACAACCCTAATCTCTTCAAAGTTAGAGTGAACAGGCTCCTTCTGGGTAAGCTCGCTCCATCGTAGACTTTGTCTCGGTCATCTCTGACCTAGACTGGAGTCAAGAGCAAACCCATCACAAATAAAAAAATAAAAAAAAAATATTCATTGTTCTCGAAATGTTACCGGAACGTTGCGGTCGCTTTATCGATTGAAAAATCTTCTCCCAGCTCACATAAAGGCAATGCTTGTACAGTCCCTAATTTTTCCCATGATTGACTATGGTGATGTGTGTTATTACGACCTGAATGCAGATCTCCTCAATAAACTTGACCGCCTTCTAAATAACTGCATTAGATTCGTCTTCAACCTCCGTAAGTATGATCATGTGTCCGCGCATCGTTCATTATTAAAATGGTTACCCATTCGTCAGCGCAGAGCGCTGAGGGCCTTGACTAGACTATTTACCTTTCTTAATAATCCTTATTCTCCCTCTTATCTAACTTCACAAATTCAATTCATCTGCTCTGCGCACAGTAAAAATCTTCGCTCTACTAATAATCTCCTTCTACGCTGTCCCACACACCGCTCTGGGTTTATCCACTACTCTTTCTTTGTCCAAGCAATTTTCCTTTAGAATGCGCTCCCTCTAAACATCAGGACGGTAACAAGTCGGTTGTCCTTTAAGATGAAGGCACGTGAGCACATCCGCAAGAAGTTGGTAGAATCATCACAGCGTTCATTCGTTGAATTCGTTTTTCTAAACGTCGCTATTTTTTTTTTAATGTGTATGTATGTATCTATTTATGATTGTATTTCTTTTCCTCTCTGTTTGTCTTTCCTTTAAGTTGCACCTGCCATGTTGTCTCTGCACCATCCTAAGGTCGACTGGTAGAAAATGCCTAGGCATTAAGTCCGCCTTTGTACAGTGCTTTTACTAATGCATCAAGTTTTAATAAATAAAAAAAAATATTATTGAATGAATAAAAATAAACAATAGATAAATTATATGAGGAGTTTCTTGCACGTTCTTCTCCATAGAGATGTACGCTTTTGGAACGTGCAGCTTCATGTTTTTGACTGACGAGCTTGACATTTCAAAAGTGCCTGTAAATGCTTTATTTGAAATAAAATGCTTTGAATCTTTGAAAGAAATAAACTTGACAGGCAATATTGTATCATAAAAAGATTAAATAAAAACATGAACATAACGAAAAAAAACACAATAACATAATATTAAATACCTATTGTGTATTCATATATTCATTTATTCATCAACAAAGTCACATTGTGTCGAACAAAGGTTTTAACAATACATAAAAAAATTAAATTAAATAAACACTAAATTCAATATATAGGCGTATTGTCAGGATTGGATATTTTAAAGTAAAAAAGTAGGTAGTTTACTTATTAATCAATTTTATTCGATTAACTCACTTAATTTATAATAACTGTGAACTCAATTAATTATCATATCATAATTATTAACTGAAAGGTTTTAACACGATATTAGCAAATCTAGGCGCTATGACAACACGTGTATCGGACCGAGGTCTAGAATAGAATGCCCCGATCGCTCCGCGCGGTCTCGTTTTACGTCCGAGCACAAACAAGTCGAGTAGTGGGGCAGGTGGGGATGGCGACATCGCCTGATCGGTCCGGTGCACGTGCCGTGCACAACCGTACGATGACGTAGCGCCGTCACGGCCATTCTGACGTGCGTACGTCCTCGGACGCGCACTTTAGAAGCACTTAGGTATTTGTAATGAGAACCACAATTTTACTGTTCGTTCATCCTGACATTAAAATCTTATCTCATGGTCTGGTCCGGTCCTACGACCCTTCAGAGTAATAATCTTCTGGTCCGGTCCTAAGACCCTTCAGAGTAACATCTTCTGGACCGGTCCCAAGACCCTTCAGAGCAATATCTTCTGGTCCGGTCCTATGACCCTTCAGAATTATACTACTGGTCCAGTCTGTTGACCCTTCAGAGTAATATCTTCTGGTCCGGTCCTATGACCCTTCAGAATTATACTACTGGTCCAGTCTGATGACCCTTCCAATGATGTACCTACATGATCTATTAAGTTAATCAAATCAAATCGTATATTTCAAATAAACCATTTACAGGCACTTTTGAATTGTCAAAGTCGGTCAGTCAAAAACATGAAGCTATTTGCACGTTCCAAAGCGTAGATCTCTATGGAGAAGAACGTGCAAGAAACTCCACGGACACTCTTTTAAACCATGTGATGTGTTACAAAAATCTTGTTAACATTAACATTGATTGCTTCTATATGTGAGGACAATGCAAAGAACAAGAAAACATATAAACAATTCAAAATGCAGGTACAGATTAAAATAAGCCAGTGGCAGGTAAGAGATGACCAGTTTCAACTGACGGCGCCCGTTCACGAACATGACGCGTGCATCAGCACCATCTAACTCAACCATTTTGAAGGGAATCAAATGATCCAAAACACGCGCCACCATCAGCAAAACATTTGTGTGAGCATGACAAGCTCTCAACTGCCACGCTCGTTCATGTCAAACTAATTTAATAACGAAATCTATAATTACATATGTAAATGGCTCCATAGTGCTCACATTTACAAAAAATTGAAAATATGCTTCTACGTTATACAAAACTATGGTTTCAAGTAACTAAGAAAAGAAAAAAAAGAAGGCTGCTTTATTGTGTATACTTTGCTAATACAATAATGCAAAGAAATGATAAATAAATGATTGTATAGGAGAACAAAAAAAGGGTTAGCATTTCTTCCAATTATCGAAAACCTAACAAGTGGACCCATGCTGCTGTGGCTGTGGAGCAGGACCGGCATTTAGCCAAGCATTTTTATCAAGGACATAATCTTCCAGTTTATAATATGCTTGTCTACATAATGTGCGTTTAATACATGTTTTAAATTTTCTCTCATTCAGTTCGAGAATATTAAGTGGTATTTTATTATAAAATTTAACACAGTACCCCATACGTTAACTACTGCTACTGGCTTTTTAAGTACGAGAGTCGGCAATTTTTTTTTAAAGTGTGAGCCCTAAAATAGTACCACTTAAAACTTTATTTTTATGGGAAGTTTCATGAACAAGTTCTTCATTATTATTCGCCGTCACGTCATCACTGATATTTTCTGCATCTAACGTTCATGTAAGCACTCACGAATTACTTTACGTTAATCTAAAATCATCAAAATCATCGCTGCGCTGTGCGGTTCGAATCAATCAATGTTATTATAATCTCACCCGTATTAAATTGCACAAAATGGAAAATCTATTTAGAACTTGTAATAGCTCAGAATTCTCTGTACCTTTAAAGCTTTTATCAATGTCATTAAAATCAAATTGCTATTCATGATAGTTTTGATACTATCAAATTTACTAACTGATGTTAGGCAAACTGCCTCCGTACGTTAATACGAAAGCCTAGATCCAAATTTTCACTAAAAAAAACGTCTAAGTTGAAACATGACCTTGTGGTACTTGCTATGCGATAACTAAACCTAAAGCTCACACTGAATAAAATTTTGACACTATTACCGCCAATGGGAAACTCTTTTAAGTACTCGCTTTGTGCTAACTATTTCAAAATTACCTAGCACTATCAATGCAACCACCGAATTGGTATCAACCCCTTTAAAGCTTCGTTTGCTATTCAAATAAAACTTGAGCGACTCACCAAGTATTCCAGTCGGCCTTGAACGCTCTTAACCCCACAGATGTTGACATGATACTTGGCTACTGCAGTTTGCCAACCTTCGGTCTGCCACGCTCAGAACCGTTCAGAAGTTGCAGCTGCTCAGCAGTTGTTGCAACTGCACAGCAGTTATGGCAGCATGCCAACCGCTAGCCTCCTGCTGGCTTTATACACCATGATACGATGTCTGAAACCGAAAAATGCTACGACAGTACAAGTCCAATAAAAGCTGTGGTGGGCCAAAAGGTTTCAGGTAAGTGTAGTAGTCACAGTATCAAAGTAAATAAAAATCTAAATTTTATCGGACCATTGGCACAAGAAAGCGGCCTATGCCTATGAATGGTGATATAAAATCAAAATATTCAAAATAAAGTGTTAGGTAACTAAATCGCTCTTATGTCCAAAAAAATAAAAGCTCTCTGGTATTTCACTTCATGACTCGATCAGCGATAGCAGAATAATATCGCTTCATCAGCATTATTTGACCAATGACCAAGGCTTTGTGCCCATTTCAAGCGAACTCCTGTGCAACCGCCACTTCCAGGTATGTGCTTCCAATTCACCAAGAGTAGATAGCGACAGCAAAAGAATGGTCTCCCTTAGGGCAGTGTGTTGGTGCCGACGCTTTTTTTAACATCTACGCGAACGAACCGCCTTCCACCTAACACACGGAGCGGTTCTTGTACGCGGATTACCTGGCCCTAGCAAACCAAGCAGCGACTTTTACGTGGAGCATAAACGTACAATGGCACTCAGTGTACTGAGAGATTAGTGTGACCGCAACGCTCTACGGCCGAACCCATCTAAGAGACAGTCGTGCGCCTTCCATCTCTGCTATAGGCCCGCAAATCGAATGCTTAACATCACATGGCGTAGAGCCAAGGTCCAACACTGCTCGAATCCAAAATATCTCGGTGTGACGTTAGATATGGCCTAAGCGTAAAAGTCAAACTGTTACAATACTTAGCTCCGTCGAACCCGGAATAACTTGCTCAGTCACCTAATTTCCATCAATTGGGGAGCGGCACCCGATGTTCTCCGTACAACCGGCATGTCCCTATTTTTTTCTGCTGGCGTGTTTGCTTGCACAGTGTGGCACCGACCTGCTCTTTCTCGTAAAGTAGACATTGCCCTAAACGAAACGTGTCAGATAATATCAGGCTGATTAAAATAGACTCCACAAAACAAACTATCCGCTTGCAGGCATCGCACCTCCTGCTGTTCGAAGGATCTGAAAACCGATTCCCGACATCCCTGTATGGCCACATGCCAACTTCGGGAAGACTAAAAAGTCGCAAGAGCTTCCTTATTTCTACACAGGCGATCCTGGATATGCCATCTAAAGGGAGAAGCAGACTGTGGGAAGAGAAGTATCCACCACCTCACGACTTCATAAAATCCAAAGAGCAATTGCCCCTGGTCGTGAATCGCAATGGCCTTTGGAAAGCGTTAAATCGCGCGCCAGCGCAATTTGCGCACCCAGGTAGGCCGCTGCAAACACAACTTGGCGAAATGAGGATGTAATGATCTGTTGTATACCCAACGTGAGTGCAGTGCCCGTTTTCAGAGCACGAGCCATATGTTACAGTGCCCCAAGTGCCCATTCTCCTGTAATTTGGAGTATCTAATGAATGCCACTGTTGCTGCAATTAACGTAACTACCTACTGGTCCAAAACAATAAAAAAGTTAACGATTGAATCGAAAAGAAGAAGTATTATTGAAAATGCTATCGCTTAATCTGCAACACTTATGCTATTAATAATAGCTTCACTTTAAGATAAAGCGACAGGCCAATTACCAAACATCGATAATTGCCATCCATAAAGGCGTTGCCTTTTGTAAGTCAGTCTCCACATCATAAAAATGAACACTCGTAAACGAAATAAAAAGCAGCTCTACAGCAATTAAAAAGTTTAAACGACTCACCAGATTGGCGTAGAAATCTTCATATAAATTCACACTCCTCTCCTTGACCTGACCAGCTGTTGTGAAGTTGCTTGCCTCCGGACGGAACTGGTTTAGTTCAGGTTGATGAGGGTAGCCGCATAAAACTCGTCGAAAAGGAATTCGGCGAAAAGCTCTTCAGCGCCATATGGTAAAACAATAAACTGCTCTGCACATCACTGTATCCTCGACAAAACATACCACCACGGTGACACACTATGATCGTGTGTCGAACTTCGGCCTTTCGGATTTAACTTCACGACACTTCACGGCACACATCAAGTTTTTAGCGTCTGGATAAATGCATGCGTTTTAAAAACAAACCGCAATTTTCACTATCACTGTCATTACATTTCAAAACGTAACCGCCACATATTTCACTAGCATTGTCACGAATCTCCATGTGGGCCCTTTGAGTTACGTCCCAATTCTGATATAGGCGTATTGTCAGGATTGGATATTTTAAAGTAAAAAAGTAGGTAGTTTACTTATTAATCAATTTTATTCGATTAACTCACTTAATTTATAATAACTGTGAACTCAATTAATTATCATATCATAATTATTAACTGAAAGGTTTTAACACGATATTAGCAAATCTAGGCGCTATGACAACACGTGTATCGGACCGAGGTCTAGAATAGAATGCCCCGATCGCTCCGCGCGGTCTCGTTTTACGTCCGAGCACAAACAAGTCGAGTAGTGGGGCAGGTGGGGATGGCGACATCGCCTGATCGGTCCGGTGCACGTGCCGTGCACAACCGTACGATGACGTAGCGCCGTCAAATACAATAAATTAAATTAAATAAACACTAAATTCATTTTCCGGGAAAGAAACAAACACTACATTCCACATTGGTCCCAACATTGTTAGTCTTAATATTAATTATACCTAATAATTAAACTTAAAAATAAATATAAATTCCATTCAATGAGTCTATGTCAGTAGAATTCATTCAAATTCAATGTCATTTCATGATACAATGTTGGATAAACTATAAACTCTTAAATATTAATTCAAAATAAATATAAATTCAATTTAATAAATGTAGGTATGTTAATTAAATTCATTCAAATGTAATGTCATGATACACTGTTGGATATCTTACTACTTATAGTCATTAAAATATAATCACATATTAGTTCGAACTGCTATTATCTTTGAGAAACTCTTCTATGCTGTAATAACATTTCTTCAATAACAATGACTTTAATTTTGTCTTGAATTCATTTGGATTCATACAGTTTTTAAATTGTACAGGTAATTTATTGAACATATTTACCGATTGCACTCTTGAGGCATGTTTAACGACATTAAGGCCCTACCTCTGCTTCAGAGCCGTCAAAAGGCTACTTTCTAAAGGATATTCCCCATGAACGGCTGGGTCAAAAGATTAGAAAAAAAGATATGTATATGGTAGATTCATAAACAACATTATGAACAATTTTTGTTTTCGTATGACATATACTTTTGCTGTAAAAAAAAATTTAACAACACGCTATTTTTTGGATATTCCTTCCAAACGGCTTCGAAGTTTGAAAAATATTTTTACATTGAAAAATTGCTAGTAAAGTGTACTACAAAGTGAACATTGCTCATGTAAATCAATCAATATTTTGCAAAGAAAATGTTCAATATTGAGTCTCCCATATTTTTAAAGCTCTGTTTGGGTGAAGGCGGCAGTCGTGCGTTAGCACTGAGACGGGGAGGCCGTGTTGCTCCGCTCGCGCTATCGACCGACTACGCGTATATGAATGTGTTAGTGCAAATATTTACGAACTTTTGCATTAGTGAGCGAACATAGACTAGCTCTTTGCAGATTGAGCGCGTGGGCGCATTGTACAGTTTCATACAGCAACTTTTATCAAAATACTATCGGCGTCGCTCGGGTTTTATTTTTGTCAGCTCTTTTTTTTTCAAACGTAGCCGACGTTAATTCTTAATTTCTTTTATTACCAACAAACTGACTAATATTAAAGAAAAATAAAAAATCAATATAAGTTTATTTATTCATTTAAACTTCATGAACAAGTGGTACATAGGCGGACTTAATGCAACGAGGACTTCTCTATTAGTCAACCTTTGGGTTAAAAGAAATACACTGTGGTAGGTGTACAGCTCTTCAACACAAACATAAACAAACACAAGTTCATAAACAAATATTTATTTTCATTATTCGGTCGGTATATGCGGCGTGTCAGTCGGGTCTGTGGGGCACCGTTTGGCTAAATTGTATTGTTTTGATAAAATTATGATATGTTTTGAATGTTCGATTTGAGTAATTCAAAAAAATAAGTGAATTAACACATTTAGTGCCAAGAACTCAGCGTATGGGTCGAGCGTAATTTGTTCATGTGCCCACAACCCGCATCTGAGTCGTCCTTTTAAGTAGCTATATGTGACTTGTGTTCATGCGCGGGTTGTGGGCACACGAACGAATTGTTGTTCCGCCCATGTGTTGAGTGCTTGGCTCTAAAAATGTAAAAACACTTTTGCACTTGGCACTGAAAGTGTTAAAGTATGATTTATTTTGATAAAACTGATACCAAGGTGCGAACAACGTGGTCTGCTTTGGTCTGTCATATCATATCTATTAATTTTCAAATAAAAAAAGTGTCATACAATAATAGTTGGGCATTTGGTATCACTGCCTTTTCTGTTTGTAGATATTGATGGGTCCTCTAAAATTCGAGTTATAACGAATCCTAATTGCGGCCCTGTAAGGAGTGCGTCCCTGGTACCCCTCTTACCCCGTCGTTCGATACCCCGCCACCCTCTGCGTCCGCGCCGTCCGCGCGCATCCCCGGTAGAGTTGTGCAAAACAGTGCGTTTTAAAGTCATGTAATATGACATTACTTTTCGTACCGAGGAATGCTGCATTACACCATGACTCCAAACATGACGCGAAATGACGCGCCACACGGTGATATTGTTATGAAATGCTCGCGTTGTAGAAGATATACATCATGCGCGTTATATTATGGTGTGATATGACAATCGCCAAACGCAATGCGCCCGGTATTACCTACAGTGCGCGTAGTGCGACAGTCATGATTTAAAACATCACGTAACTATACCTCGGCAGTCCGCGGTGTTAATAAACGTAAACCTTATAACTTGAATCATACGGTTCTAAATAATAGTTCACTTATTTAGCAGCCAGCCGATCGGCACATGCTCCTTCTCACTTGCACACATAGCCAAAATTACCGAGATAATACGAACACCGAACCTAACAGCGCGCCGTGATAGTGTTCTGTTGCGCCGCGCGTCATGTTTGAGAGTCATGCGCAATGCTTAATTTGGTCGAGTCATAGGTAATGGAACAGTACGCGGTCGGGTTATATGACGCGCAATGCAACAATCTCATTACTTACACAAGTCTAATCCCCGGCAGTCGACAGAAATCCTTTGCGCACGGGTAGCGTGCGCAAAGAATTTCTGTCTCTCGTGTATGCACCCGCGAGTTCTGTCGCTCGTGTATGCACCCGCGGTCCTTATTTATGTAACGTGTTTCGTGTAACTCCAATTAAACGTTTTCAATGGTTTACGAGTCACGAGTTTTATTTCAGACGACGTCATAGAGTTTATTATTTTATTATATCATCAATCATTTTCGCAGCGCACGCAAAGGGAGGTAATTTGCAGGGTTCCGTAGTTAAATAAGGATTTACAGCGGAAATTCTTTTCAGAGACATCTCCAGTGTGTCTTCACTGTCACTTGGTCGGGTTTTTTCAACAATCATCGTCGTATTTCCAGTTTACAAAATAAACCGATATAAAAACGTTATCAATTAAACACCTAAAACTTTCACAGGAATCACAGAATCTGAAGTTTTTGAGTTAATGAAATTGCTACAAAATTATTTAGCAGAGCTGAACTATGAAATAGGCTTAAAATTTATTTATTTCATTTAATTTACTTTAGAATGTACTTTTTTTATTTGAAATCTTTTTACGAGACTATAAAGTAGTATAGGCAGAAACAAAAAGTAGTAGGTACACTGCATACTCGAAACTCAAGGTCAAACTGTTACCAGTGCACTGGTAACAGTTTGACCTCGAGTTTCGAGTATCTTTATATAGATCGCAAGCAGAAAAGACGAAACTGCTTCACAAAATTGTTTTTATCTGACCTATATTGTTTTACTTCTGTTTAACCACATTCGTATAAAAAATGAGACCAGTGAATAAAAATATGCGTAACGTATGTATCTATCTAAACTAAAAATGAGCCGTGCAATCGCCATACTCTTGTGTAGTCGTAGGCAAAAAAGCCGGCTTGGCGCGCATGTCTGCGTCCTCGCGTAATCTTAGATAATAGTTTTGAGGTAGCGCGTGCGCTACGGAAATGTTTGTGTGTGCGGTGCAGATATGAATGTGTGGCCCAGATGCTCAAGGTTATTGAGCCTACTATACACCTTAAGTTTAGGTTGTATGAAATTAGGTAGATCCCTTCTTCGGGTTTTTATTCTGATGTCTCTGTTCTTCTGTCTCAAACTTATGGATATTTTTAATAAAATGACTAAGCAGGACCAAAATATAGAGGCATGGTGCTGTGAGAATGTGCAGTTCCTTAAAATGATTATTATTCAATATTATGTATTGTGTTTTTTTTTTACTTTTGTTGAAAGTATGGCGGTTATCGTCGATTTTATTAACAAACGTGAAATGCCCGTAGATTTTAGTGCAAAAATAAACCGTTTCTGACGGTAGTAACATCTACCAGTACAGAATCCTTTAATTTATTAGATACTTTTGATAACACGAGTAAGATTGGCAGAGCGGCCATACCCAGTAGGTCGAATGTCGAATATTTTTTACTCGATGTCTATCGCGGGTGAAATGAATCAATCAAATAAATCAGCCTATCGCTGTCCAGGGCGGCACAGTCTGGATAAAATAAGAAAAACAACATTGGCTGTCATGTTTCATTATAATTATCACTTTACATTATTATCCTGGCGGGCTAATGCGGGTCATATTACTTAAACATATATATTTATCTTATTAAGAATGTTATGGTGAGGTAAATCAAATAAAAAAAACAATTCCCATATGTATTGCAAAAGACCATGTACAAGAGCAAGAAGAAAATGACAAAGATAAGGAAATATAACTAAGGAAAGAAAAGGGGATTGAAGAGAAAAATGAACAAAACGAGAACGAAGAAGAAAAAGAAAACATAGAACAATTTTTTGTCTGGCTATCGAAATTTCCAAAAGTAAATATATATGTGAACACGGAGAAATAAGTGAAGACAAAGAAGTTCAACCAGCCAAAAGAATAGAAATACTGGTGAAAGGAAGTTTAATTTCAGTGAATTTTAGTTTTTATCTATTGATTTATAAAAAATATAACAAATAATAAATGACATACACTAGTGCTAATTACTTATATACTACCTACATATCCACCCAAATGCACAAGGTCGTTGGCATGAATACAAGCCTTAACTTTAAACTTTATGTTTTCAAATAATAGCTGCCCACCCACGTCACTTTTTGTATGACCGATAATCGGGCCGATTTTTCTTTGCTAGATAAAAACTACCGATTTTTTGTAGGACGTATGCGTAACACTATTGCAATCAGTACGATCCATTTTTCACCTACAAAAATCGGTCGCCGATTATTACCGGACGCGGGCGGGCAACCTAATCCAGACAACTTCTCTAATAATATGTTTTTCCTTAAACACCATATTAATAGTCTCCAATTATGAATATTTTTAAACAAACATTCCATCTCAAGTGATGCACTGCAGTGAAAATTTTGAGTACTATCTAAACTGTTTTTTTTTTTTTTTTTTCAGAAAAATGTTGAGAACTATGTACTTGAGTGTTTTGACTGCCTAGCATTGTACCTTTGCATACAACTTATAAACAGATATCGCTGGATGTGTCACAAAAGAGCTGTGGCTGCTTTAGACAGGTATGTACCTTCCAGCTAGTGCCTTATACATTAATTGTAATCAAGACTACATAAATAATTCTTGGATACCTCACTTGTACACACTTTAGAATAGAATATTGCGAATGTGTAGTTGTTAGTAAACTCATTTAATGCCATAATGAATATAGCACAAAACAAACATGATATTACTATTAATTTAATAATTGTTAATATGATCAATTAATGCATATTATTTTCCTGTAGCCTTATAACAATATTTTTGTCACTTTCAGTTATTGGGATTCATTGCAAGGTACACTATGGCCAAGGTTAGAACATGTATTGAAACTAAACATACAAAGTGTGCGTGAGTGTGATCCAGCAAAATTATCAAATAAAGAATTAGGACCTCACTATGTAAGTATTCTATCATAGTCAATCTGTCCAGCCTTCTCCCAACGATGATGTTGGGCTCAGCCTCCAGTCAAACCGGCTGGAGCTGAGTACCAGTGTTTTAAATAGAGCTAATGTCTATCTAACCTCAGGACCCAGTCAATATCAAGTGTTTAATTCAAGCTAGACTGAAAATCATCACTTTTTGAATGTCAAAAACACAATAGTATAATTAAAGATTTTAAGTTACTGTACAACAGTAACTGGGTAACACAATAATCCTTGGCATGACTGGTTTCAAATTTCTTAGCTTCTGACTACAGATAACGACCGTCAAAGATCTACAAATTACAGCCGGCACCAACAGCCTAACCAGAGGCGGCTCTAACCTATTGAGCGCCCGTGTGCAATTAATTCTAGTAGACGCGCGGTCAAAATGGTTTTTTTTTTTTTGTGTGCGTATTCCCAGTGGGGAAGTGTCGTTTTAATACATTTCAGTTTAGCAGATATCTAGTGTATGACGTCCTGTAATTGTGTATGGTAAGTACGAATTTGTGCATCCAACCATTAGGGAGTTATTCAACAAAAACAGTTTTTCTTTACCTGTGGACGTAGGTACAAGAAAAAAAATACATACAAATAATAATCTTATTTTAATTTTACGGATATATCTTCAGAACGGTATGTTTTTTTCAAATTCTGTTTCGTCGTCCATTTATTTTTTTCCTATGGACGTTCTAGGAAAAAAAATACAATAATTAGTTTGTATTTGTGTGTAAATGTATATGTTTAAATGAAATTTGTGTGTCATGAAACTGCGGAGATATTCAAGTTTCCGTTACAATGACAGGACGTCATACACTAAATATCTGCTAAACTGAAATAAAAAAAACGACACTTTTCCGCTGGGAGTACGCACACAATTTTTTTATTGATGACTTCCAATCCTAAAAAGTCATCAAATGGCTCCTACCGCTCAGGATGATGTGGAAGGGAGTGTCAGACTCTTACTGACTAAAACCCATCCGTGTTGCGTTCAAGGGCCGCGTCCGCGTCCCCAGTCTATTATGCTGACATCTCTTTGAGGCGCGTGTGGTACACAACGCGCTGTCGACCCGGGCCTGATTCGGATTGGACGGCGAGACACCCATTGCTCGCCGTCTGTAGGACTGCGCCTACGGTGCGCCCGGGGCGTCTTCTTCTGTTGCGGCGGTTGGGGCGTGAAGATTTACCGATATTTAGGATCCCGATGATGGTGCGTTCCGAGAGCCATGAAAACACTTGGCTTCGGACTTGTGTAGGGCCACCTCGAGACCCAATTGCCGGATCCACAATGACTGTCGCAACCCTGCTTGTCATAATGTCGGCCGCCGCCGCTTCGTGCCACCCTCCCAGCGCCAGGAGCAGGTTTTTGTCAGCGTAGCCGACTACGCTGGCGCCCACCGTCGAGTGCCTCTTGCGGAAACCGTACTGGTGCTACGCGAGATCCTGGCCCAACCCCACCAGGTGCCGACGAGGTGGTTTGCAATTACTCTTACAATGAACTTGTCTCTCGCAATTACTCTTACAATGAACTTGCCTCTACATGAACCACGTCGAGGAGCACGATGGGCCTTTCAAAATCCGATGAAAATTGTTGAATATTTTTTTCTAGACCCCGCATACTGTGAGAATTCTGACGTGTCTGATAGTACTCGGGGTCTAAAACAAAATGTATGAGTTGGAGTTGAGTGCGTTACCGGTGAACGTCAGAAATTTCTGATAGAATATTTCGGACAATATGCATTTTCCGTCACGGGAGCAGGGTTTTTGAGCACCAGCGCGCCGCGAACGACTCTCGGCGCCCCCTATACTCCTGCGCCCGGGTGCACCGCACACCCTGGATTATTTGGTAAAGCCGCCTCTGAGCCTAACGTGGTTTCCGAAACAAGAAGTAAGAATCTCAGTATGTTATGATAGTCACCCAAGGACCGACCGCGATAGCCATGGCTTAGCATTGAAGATCGACACTCGCGGTTGTTATTATTTAGCAACAATAACTATTTGATACTTTAAAATTGAACTTTATTGCAGATTACTCGGAGATATGCAGAATTCTCAGCTGCTATGCTCAGCTTGAGTGAACAATTCCCTTCGGAAGAACTTAGCAATATTTTGCTTGTTCTACAGGACGAAGTTCATTGCTTCTTGCTTAAAATGGCCGCTGAATTTGCACAAAGAATACAACAATTAATTTTCCTCATCAATAACTATGACATGGTCTTAAGTATATTAATGGAACGAACAAGAGACAATACTAAAGAAGCAGAAAGCTTTAGAGAGCAGCTACAAGCTAGGAGCTCAGAATATGTTGAAGAGATCTTGAGTCCTCATTTTGGAGGAATGATACAGTTTGTTAAGGAAGGAGAACAACTACTTGACTCTGACAAGAAAACGGAATTAACAAGTTTAGAAAGAAAATCTCTTTCTCTGGTAGCTTCATTTACTTCTGGATGGAAACAAAGCCTTGAAGAAATTCATAGAGAAGTTTTGATTTCCTTTCCAAATCTTGTAACTGGATCTGGTCTACTACAAATGGCTCTTACCAACTTCGTACAATATTACCACAAGTTTGCAAAACTGCTTACTCCTAATGCGCGGACGCAATTAGTCAATATCCATGTTATTATGGTGGAAATAAAAAAATATAAAACTAATTATTAAGCCAAACAGTACAGTCATTTTATTTTATTTTGTATAGTTCTTAATTTCTGAAATATTAAGTTTGTTTCAAAGATTGTGTAAATCGTATTTTTTAACATTACTTTAAAAAAGTCTATTGCTTATCAAGTTTTGGAACAATAAACTATGTCGTACAAAACGAAGTTCAGTATTTATTGCAACCTACACGTCTGTGGACCTTTTTAATACAATTGGTCACTTAAATATTTGCAAAAAATACTCAACTTCAAAGTCGATGCTCGATTTGATGGCGATTTTTTGTAGTAGAATAAATTCTCTTTGGAATTTACATCCAAATTCCAAATCTCTAGGTTTTTTATTCCCAGCAAATTTCAAATTTAATGGGGATTGAATTCTGCAGACAGAGTGGTACACAACATAGGTACTTTAGTTTCTCTTTGGGACTGTTGAATGGGTACACACTACCCATTATCCACCTTGCATTGGACCGCGGCTGCACGGCACATAGAATTTTTTGTTTACGTTTGACTTCAAACTAATGCTGGCACTTCACTTGACGTATTTGCCAAAATATAGTAAAAGTTAGAAATAAGCGACTGTCACAAATCCGTTCCACTTTTACTAGTATGTCTTTGTAAATCTTAGGTTTTACCGTAGTTAACAGTAACATATGTAAAGTCAGATTGCATAGAATATTCTTAAGCGCACTAAACACCAAGGCCCGGCGGCATATGTTGGCAACATTTTGCCGGCGGGCTAGGTTGGCGGCTTCAGTCATTGCAAGTCGTAAAACTTTGCCGGCGGCATGTCGTCGGCTCGACATCAGAAACTTATTTGGCAGTTAGTGATTGCCGTGCGTCGAAAGAGCTTGTGTCATATAATTTTGTGCCATTCTCAAGGATAATTCAGTAAATAAAACTAAACATGGACGATGACAGTGATCTGTTGATAGCAGCTTGTGGAATTATTATTGCTGGATCGCTCCAAAGTGAACGAAGCTGTTGGATAAGACCTAGTTTATTGAGTCGCAATTATTATAGTAATAGTGAAAGATTAAGAGATTTGAAAGCACAAAACTAAACGATTTATATGCAAACCATTTACTTTGATAAACAGTGTCTGTGCCGGTACCAGACCTTTTTAATCACTTTATTCTGTATAAAACTGACTTGTAATTTTTTTTATTTTTCTTTTATTTATCTCTGATACATCTGTATTTAAATGACTTGCTATTTCATTCAATGCGTCGAAACGCTTTGGTCGACTTTTATGATCTGTGTGTTTCGGATTCCACAATATTTCATTGACATGATAAAGATTGATTAACTTAAAGAGTTTTTTCCTCGTCCCACTCCATGTCGCAAAAACAAAAATACTAGCACGTCACTACAGCTCAAATGTCGCCGGGCAACTGAGCGCTTGCGTACGCAAGCCGCCGACGTGTCGGCGGGCAACACGCGCGCGCGAATGTTGCCGACATGTTTCTTTCAACATAAGCCGTTGTGTCGGTGGGTCGACGGCTTTGGTGTGTAGTGCGCTTTATCTCCATAAGTTACTGTTGGGCCATTGTTGTCTAAAAATAATACTAAGTTATTTTGTGCATATTCAGATTTTAAGATGTTTAGGGGTTTTGTTTATGAAGTCATTTTGTTCGGGCCACTTTTAATCGTGATGACTTCGGTTTGACTTGGAATTTTAAATTCAATTGAATCATATATTTAAGCTATCCTTTTTTCCAAAATCAGTTATTAGGCTATTTTTCTGGGTTTTCTTTTTCTGTAATATCGCCATATTTATAACCATGAACTCTAAGAAAATTATGTGTCTAATAAAACACTATTCAATTATTGGGTTTTATTATTTGTAAAGTTGGAACATAGTATTAGCAGGTATGTACACAGTAAATACTAATTATTACTCACTACTTATCTTATACGATAATATTTACAGACAAAATCCTTAAATTGATTGCAAAAAAAAAGCTTACTACCTACTATGAATTTATATTATTATCACAGCGAGGTACGTATGGCGTTGCTTAGACAATGTCGCCAGACTTACCTCGGGTTGACACGGCGTTTTTCCACCTTGTTTCTACTACTACTGATAATTTCTTAAAGCTTAAATGACACAAATACCTCGCGTTAGTAAATATGCAGGTGACATAATTTTAATTTTCATACTTGTTGAGATCAAAAACATATACAACTAGCTGACTCGGCAAACGTTGTTTTGCCAAATAAATACAAAAAAAAATTGCCTACGGCGTATCTCACACCTACTAAATAAACACAAAAAATTCCTAAAAATCGGTCAAGCCGTTGCGGAGGAGTTTGATAAGAAACTCTGTGACACGAGATTTTTATATATTAGATATGTACATTCAAATTGTTTATACCTTAGTCACTTTAAAAATTCTATCCTTTATCAAGTCAGAATATATACTACCTTTTGAAGCTACCTGTTTAAAACAATCACTTGAAAATAAAGATCAAATACCATAAAACATTTCGCGAATGTCTCGGACACCCGAACAATATTTTTTTTACCTTTATATTTATTGTAAACAAAAATACTCAATAAATGTAAACTAAATTCTTAAGCCTTTTAAAATAAAATCTGTATTGGCAACTTGCGTTGCTATAATAACAAAAATAACGCATAACAGTCCGGTCAAAATATACATTCAAGGTTACTATCATTTGCATAGAAGTAAAAATTGGTATGGATGTTCCATCAAACATCTTTTTTTTTTTGTAGTCCGGCAGTGAGCACGCTTTAAGTCCTCTCCGTATGTTAAAACATTAAATAGGTACTAAAAAGTAGTCGGTAATAAAATAAACCACTAAGTAATCAATCCCAAGCTACACTTTAGGCCGTTTCCTGAATTATGTATTTGGAGTTAAGGACGCGTCAATCCCTACATAAATGCCAAAGTTTCAGGCTAGAGTTTGACAAATACTTCAAATTCCTAAATCAGAAATTGGGGTTTAGGGTCAGCTTGCACCGAGACGCGACACTGCCGACTATTTAATAAATATATAAAAAATAAATGTAAGATTGAGAGAGAGAAGAAGAAAGTTTAAGACATACTAAAAAACCTTTTAACAAAACAAAAAACGTACACATTTAGTGAGAAGAATGGCTATCTGCGACGCGCTGCAACTGGAGGTATACACGGTATGCAAAAGCCCGCAAAAATGCAGGCCCGCTAAGGCCGTGCTGCAACCCGTGGCTTCACGAAGCGCCTCGCAGCGCAGCGATGCATTTCGCGACGCCGCCGCACAGACAGCAACAACTTTCTGTTCAAGCATGGTAGCGTCGCGTCGCGTCACGGTGTGAGCTGATCTTTATACATTTATATTCTTAAACTAAACGTATTGTAAGGCTTAACCTCCACTTTTTAAGATGAGGAATCTTAATTTACGTTATTATTATACTTAACAGAACACAGTATCAGTCAATGTTTAAAAAGTTTTTATTACTAAAGATGCCTTTATATTAAAAAAAAAACAGGCGATACTGCCGATTTCTAGAACGAAAATCAGCCCAAAAGTTTGCTTAAAAATCAAGCATGTTTGTGATTGATTGACTGAATTATTAATCCTCAAGCACTTGACATGCATTTAATTTTGACACGTCGTCGATAAAATCGACGGTCCCAGAAACCGGGTTTAAGTGATACACTAATTTTATCGACGAATTGTTGTTAAATTGGTCATCCATATTTTTAACGGCTTTGCTTTTACGTATTCGCGGATTGTATTTTCAAGCGCTGAGGACATAGGTTTCATTTTACGCGACAGAAGAGTTTTGTTGACACTACGCTGATCGTGCCTGTTGATGTACATCATACTTGTGATGGCCGCTTCTTCCATTTCAGGCGATGCTGAAAACAACAACGATTAATACCCAGGCATTCATCTAGTGACACTACGAAACTAGGAATTATAAAAGAGGTTTTCATGTACTCACGGTTCTTATTAAGAATATCCACGAGTTGGTTGATTGCTATTTCACAATGTACTTTCATATCAATTGGATAAGGTTTCATCAGAGGTCCAATCATAGATACACAAAACTCCTTAACGTTATTTCGTTTTTCTTTCTCTATCATAGGTTGAAGTATATTTTTAATTATATTATTTTGACACCACTGCGGTCCTTGTCGTTTTGCAAGAATAATCAGCGCCAATCTTAGCATTTTCTTTTCAATGGTAATTTCTGAAACAACCACATTGTTAATAAATAAATTTATAATTAATTATTCATAAAACCGTACCGCAAGGGGAATCTGATTGGCTACTTTTGTGTATCCGTACACTTTTGGGCCAGCTAAAGGACAATCAAACGGATGTTTTAGCTGAGGCCTTAGGAATGACACAGACCTGGCGAAGCGCAACGCAGTGCGACTTTCATTGCCAAAGATAATATCCACGTTGCGTTGTTTGAAATAAAAAATTAAATAAGGTTGAAAACAAACAAAATTTTATTAGTCCGAAAACGCTGTTAATTCACGGCAATGAAAAGCGGGAGTGCTTATCAGGTCTTTGCCGGCAAAGGAAGCCTTTAAGCTTGATACTAGCTTAATCATACATTCAGTCAAAAGAGTTTTGGTAATGGATGATTTGTTCATGGTTCCAAAATCAAGTTTTAGGGTTCCGTACCCGAAGGGTAACCAACGGAACCCTATTACTAAGCCTCCGCTGTCCGTCCGTCCGTCCGTCTGTCTGTCAGCGGGCTGTATCTCAAGAACCGTAATAGGTAGAGTTGAAATTTTCACAGATTGTGTATTTCCATTGCCGCTATAATAACAAATAATAAAATTAAGGTTTATGGTACGGAACCCTTTGTTTGCGAGTCCGACTCGCACTTGGCCGGTTTTTTTGTTGTTGTTAGATTGGCACAACTGTTTTCCATTTTGGCGCGGATTCGAGTCACATCTGTTATTTAGATTAAATACAGTGCTATTATTACTTATATCTAGTGCGTATTGCGAATTTCATAATGGACAAAAACATCAAACAAAGAGTTTGTCTTAAATTTTGCATCGCAATGGAATTTCGGGTTTGGAGTCACTGAAAATGTTACAGAAGGCTTACGGTGAATCGACTTTATCAAAAACACGTGCTTATAAGTGGAACAAAGCGTTCAAAATCGGTCGAGATGTGACGGAAGATTTGCCTCGGTCTGGTAGGCTATCAACGTCTGCAACTGAAGTTAACATCGAAAAAGTGAAGGAAATAGTGACTGAAAATCCTCATTCAAGTTTGAGAGAGATAGCCGCCGAACTTTCTGTGTTTCTCGAGTCGGTCCGTACCATTTTAAATAATCACTTGGGTATGAAACATGTTGCCGCTCGGCTGGTCCCAAAAGACCTGAATTTTCTCAAAAAACTCAATCGCATAAGAGTTGCTGAGGAAATGCTAGAACCAGTCAATTCCGACCCAACATTCATGAAACGCATTGTTACTGGTGATGAGACGTGGGTTTACGAGTTTGACATGCAAACTAGTCAACAAACCTCGGGTAGCGCCTTCCAAATGAACCAAAACCACGCCAAAGTCGATCAAAAGTCAAAGTTATGTTGATTGTTTTCTTTGTTTATCGCGGTGTTGTGCACTCGGAATTCTTGCCGGAAGGTCAAACGGTAAATAAAGAATATTATTTGAGCGTTATGCGGCGTTTAAGAGAGCAAATTAGACGACAAAGGCCTTGTGGAAAGAATTTTTTTGGATTTTGCACCACGATAATGCGCCTTCGCACAAGGCCATCATTGTGAACGAATTTTCTACCAAAAACTCCTTATTCACCAGATATGGCTCCAGCCGACTTCCTTCTTTTTCCTAAACCCAAATTACCACTTCGTGGCACCCGTTTTCATTCGGTAGAAAACATAAAGGAGAATTGGCGGTGAGAACTGAACTCGATTCGGGGAAAAAATGTTTTGATGATTGGATTATTCGTTTGCGTAAGTGTATCGTTTCTGAAGGAGCATCTTTGAAGGTGATAAAATAAATTTGGATAAATAACTAACATTTTGTGATCTTTTCCCGGTACTTTCTTGACAGAGTAGCATATTGCTTCCCATAGATTACAATAACGAAACAAACAGTGGTGCGCTGCGTTTTGTGTATTACCTTTTAAGTCCTTGATAGAATTTTTAAACATTTCTAGGATTTTTGTTTCATTCCAGTCCGTGATTTGATAGTAATACTTCTCACGTAATATTTTTCTAATTTCGTACACCCTATTGAATTTATCTTCACACTTATAGAAATGCAGAAGGTAGACTAAACATGTCACCAATGGGCTTTTTGCTGGAACAAAAAAAAAACGGAAATCTATTAAATTGCTATATAACTAACATTATATAAATAACAACAGAGCCCGTGACTACCGTTATCGGTTATCTTTGAATTACTTAGATCATGGCAGTGCAACCAGTGAGGCATGATCAAATGGAGGGCTATGTGAAGGGTACAGGGGTACAACAAAAACCAGTTCAAAATGTATGGACTTTCTATATTACGTAGGTATCTAATCAATACTAATATTATTAAACTATAAAGAGTTTGTTTGGTTGAACGCGCTAATCTTTTAAACTGGTTCGAATTGAAAAATCCGGCCAATAGGAGCGGAGCATTAATGAAAAATGTGACGCAGAAGTTGCGCGGGTAGCACTAGCTGACCCGCGCAACTTCTGCGTCACATTTTTCATACCCCACGACTACGTAGGGCGGCGATTATTATTTGTATGGATTAACAAAACAGCGCGGCAGCCGCGCTGCTGCCGCGCGGCACTTTGCGACAAATTTGAAGGCGCTCTTAAAAATCACTGATAGGAGCTCAAGTTTACCACACTGAGATTATCTTTAGATACAAAGAAGCCTGGGTAATTATTTAAGCCAATAAAAAAATAAATGTCAAATGAATTTTACGTGACATCCTTATTTTTCCCCTGTAACCTTCATGTTTCCAATTCGAATCAACTATTTAGGTGAAATGAAATTGATCCACATACAACATTAATTAGCACGGCTTTTTCAATAAATAGACATTTTGGGTTTCGTGGGTGTACACCCACGAAACCCAAAATGTCTATTGAAAGAGAGAATGTATGATAACTTACCCATACCCATATGTGATAACGGTATTATGTGCATCCAAACTTCGAGGCACTGCTTTATTAAGGGCACAGATTTAAATTGTATACAATACATGGCATCTAACATAAACAGCCGCAAGCGACTTTTCGCTTTAACGTATCTACAAAGAATTGCATAGAAATGAGATGTACTTTCAATGACGTTGAATTCTGGTGTTCTATTCAATTTGAAAAGTGTGAATTCTATGCTACTCAGAATAGCGTCAACAATATCTACAGAGGGCCAATTTGCCTCCAGTTGGTTTATCGCATAAAGAAGAATTTGTTCAGCTTTAGTCATGGGTGGGGCAGGATGTGAGTAAACTTTTCCAAATAATTCATCTTTTCTTTCTGGCTTCGCCAAAAACTTTATCAAGCCCGCTATAAAGTGCTTGTAGTTAAGTTTTCGCAAATCATCAACGAAATTATTCATAGCACTTTTATTGTCTTTTGCTTCTGTTATTGTAGTTATACCCAGCTCAATTTTTTCGCAAATTTGCTTGACTGCATTATCTGAAATAGGAGTAGCCTGTTAGTTCACATAACATCAAGTGGGCAACTAAACTAGCATGTTCAACTCATAAAATTAAAAATAAATGTATGCTGCAAACTGGAAACCCCAAATGGACGAGCAGTATGGCCTGAACTCCTGGGGGTTGCTTACTATTACGCACTGGTAATTTCGAGCTTTGTCTGACTACTGGTTTGCAACGGCTGTAAACAACCGGATTGATTATATTTATATCCTACTGAATTAGATTTGGCGTGTATCATAAAAAATCGAGCACGCATTTACTCGTAACAATGTGATTTTTGTGAAGATCTCTCGAACTTTCAATGTTTGTTTAAAAATATTTAGTGTGTCCGTGTAACAATACTTTTTTAGTGTTCAGCAAAATAGGAAACAGAAAACATACCTGGTATTTTCTTATGAAGTGGTCTCACTGTTTCCACACCATGCTTCTCTAGCATATAACACAAAATACTCTCTTTTGGATGACAAGTTGTCACTTCCGTATTTAGTTCTGTTACTGGAGCTGACGTTTTCTTCCCAAGTGGTATGTCTTCAGAAAAGACATCCAAATCTCCATAGCTAACCATTCTATCGTTTTGTGGATCAAGGTGCAGGCATTGTCGGTCATTTTTATTTTTAAGTTGTGAATCTTTTTCATTTGCAATTAAACCAACTATTGATTTCCTATTACTTACACCTTTTGACATAGACAGTTCAATATTGTCTTCCGTACTCAATCTTGTATGTGTAGAACTACGTAATACTCTCTTAAATTGTATTAGTGGTTCGTTAGAGGAACGTCTTTTCCTCGATGGTGTTCCATCGCCTGTTTCGGTGCCTGCTGTCTGTTCTTCCTTTGTAACTGTGGAACTGTTATCTTCTTTTGCTTGGTGAGTCATAGAGCTATTATCCTCTTTTGCTTTATGAGTCATGGAGTTTTTATCTTCTATTGCTCTATGGGATGTGGAACTGATATCTTTTGCTTTATCAGTCACAGAGTTCTTATCTTCTTTTGCTCTATGAGTTGTGGAACTGATATCTTTTGCTTGATCAGCCATGGAGTTCTTATTTTCTTTTGCTCTATGAGTTGTGGAACTGTTATCTTTTGCTTGATCAGTCACGGAGTTCTTATCTTCTATTGCTCTATGAGTTGTGGAACTGTTATCTTTTGCTTGATCAGGCATGGAGCTCTTATCTTCTTTTACTCTATGAGTTGTGGAACCGTTATCTTTTGCTTGATCAGTCATGGAGTCGTTATCTTCTTTTTCTCTATGAATTGAGGAATCAATATCTTCTATTGCTCTATCAATTGTAGAATCGTTATTTTCTTTTGCTGTATGAGTCATGAAATTGTTATTTTCTTTTCTTGTATGAGTTTTGGAATCGTTATCTTTAATTCTATGAATTGTGTCATGGTCATCTTTCTTTGCTCTTTGAGTCTTCAAGTTCTTAACTTCTCGTGCTTTATGAGTTGTGAAATCGTTATCTTCTGCTATATGATTCCTCGTATTTTTAGGTTTGACAGGTGAGGATATTAATGGATCTTTTAATAATACCACAGTACAGGTGTTGAATAGTTCAGAAACCTTCTTTTTACTTCGAGGTTTGATGGAGTCATTTTGAACTACCTGGTTATCACAACTGTTTTCAATACCTTTTTCCAAATAAGCCGTACTTCCAGGAGACCTTAAAACTTTAGTGTTTTTAGGAGATGATTTTGCTTTGGCACCCTTTTGCGAATTCAATTCCGCCATAACTTTCACGGCTTTTTCATAAACTTCTTTTTGGTTGAGAGATGCTGATGTATCATGTACTGTAACCTTTTTTTCATGGGAAAGTTGTTTAGATTCAATCCGCAAGTTCCGTGGTGGTGTTTGCTCAATTCTAATTTTATACTTTGGTCTTAACTTCTTTTTAAGCCTACCTAATTTGGTAATTTTTTTGTTTTTCCTTTTTTTTCCAACACTATTTGTAATGGGTGATTGGACATCACATTCAATGACTTGAGATATTTCATTGCTCATCGACAATTCTTCAGAAACAGAATTGTTAAGTGTTTGGCTTTCGTCTATTGACATATTTAAGCACTTTTCTACTTGTTTATGTTTAATAACATTTGTATCCGTATGTGGCGGTGATCGGTTCGTTATTGTTATTGAATTGTTATCATCACGAAGCATTCGATTTTGGATTTTGTCTTGTAATACGGGCCAAGACTCATCTTGTGATAATCTGTTTTTGCCTTCCTTATTTTTGAATCGCTCTGTTACTTTTTCTGACGATGATGTTGTTGATTCCGGAAACGGTATTGATATTAAATTGTAATCATCATGCGATGATACACAATCTGATACTTCTATATTGAAGCTTGTATTTGATGTAGAACATTCGGTCAAGATTTGTCTTAATTTTAAGATAGAATCAAAACACGCAATTAAACTGTCATAATTTTTCATGGTTATACTACTTGGATCGACGGCATCCAGCCGTAATGACAATTGCATTAAAAAAGCACCAGTTTCCCTAGCCAATTTATTGCACAAGTCTCGCTTTTTCTGGAGCTCAATAGGACTAAATGAAGAATCCACCTCGGTCAACCATACTGGCGTTTTTGGAATAGGTGATACGAGCCTGAAATTTAGTTTCATTGTACTAAAAATATGTCCTAACTCTACGTCAGTATGGCTATAATATCGCAAGCTATTATTCATTTCTAGACATTCTTTTTCTTGTTCACCCTGAGTGCGTTTTTTGGCGCTGAAGTTTTCAGAAGTATCAGCACTTTTAGTAACTTCCCTTGCAGAAATGTTCTGATTCGGATCACCCGATAACTTAGAATGACTCTTTCTTTGAGACTCACTAGTAGGTTCGCAAACATTCTGGTTTTTATCGTGTTCAATGGTTATAATGGGGGAAGTTTCTATTTCATTTAACAGAATTGAACTTTTTGATACAGGAGTATCTTGGGTTTCAATGTTATTTCCATTCGGGGGATTGTTATTTAAAACGTATTCTGGACTGTGTAGGCTCTTATCAGTATCATAGTTAGCAATAGAGGATCCTCGGCCGGTATCAACACTTGCGACTTCATTACAACAATCATTGTCTGCATCGCGTGGCACTTCATCTTTATCAGCAAGCAGAGATTTCCTAGCCTGCAAATCAGATAAACACAATAAGGCAAACATACTGAATGTCTATAAAATTTAGTTCATAATCTTTCAACTTTGGAAATACAAACGTAGGCCGAGACTTCACCAAAGCGGGGATGTGAGATGACGTGCAAAGCGAAGAGGAGAGATATTTAGCAGCCAGGGTGAATACACCACCATGGATGCTACGATGGAGCGATTCACACAAAATCAAACGAAATCAAATTCCATTTGATTTTTGAAATGTAACCAAATGTTATTTAATAACTTTGATTACTAACTCAAAAATGACATTCCACTACATAGAATAATTTTATTCTGAAACAAGAATACTTCTTAACTAAAGTAAGTGAACATCCTATCCTACCTATAATATTACTAGCTGACCCGTACCCACTTCGCAAGGCGGTATTTTTCGGGTTAATATATAGCTTGTGACACTCACAAATAACGTGGCTTTCTATTGGTAATTTTTTTTCAAAATTGATCCGGCAGATCCAGAGATTACCCCCTACAACCTCACAAACTGCGTCTTTATAACATTATATTGGTATAGGTAGATAGTTTGTGAGGATGGATGTTTGTTACTGTTTCACGTCAGACCGCCTGAAAGGATCTTCATGAAATTTGGCATAGAGGTAGATTATAGTCTGGAATAACACATAGGCTATATATATCCCGCATGCATAAATGTTAATTAAGATTCGACACTTACGATAACAGTATCATCTGGTGTAGGCGACGACAAAGGATTTTTAAATAAGCCATTTTTAGCTTCGCTGTGGTCACACCATTCGGCGTGTGTATCGGGCAGTGACTTATATTTCCGTGGAAGTTTATTTGGTAATTTACCTGGAAGAATGGAAGTAGTATTAACATGCATTTAATGTGCGTGGTATATTTATATGTATGGTGTTGCCTACGTAAGTAAATAGTTGGTGGTAAGGGTAAAAAAAAACCTAACAACTTAACCTATTATTTCAGCGACTTCCGAGTTCAATCCGCCGGAAATTAAATGATGATAGCTAGCAAGCAACAAAACTGACCTATCCGAGTCGATTCCGTCCTAGACAAATAACACTAAGGGTTGGCCATGGACTCGTGATCTAACACATGGGATTTTTTAAAGTGTTTATCCCAATAGTACGTTCCCGTGGAATACTCGTACCTAGTATGTTAAATTAACGCACGCAAACCGCCAAACTGAAAGAGACCAAGGTCCCGTGTTCCTGGTATCACTATTCTTCATCGGCATCCGAAACTGGAAAAGGAGCCGAATATTCGGTTCAGGTTTTGGTCGGCAATCGTGTTACGGTCGGACACAAGTTACAATTGCTAAGACATATCCCGGAGCCGTTGTAAGATCCGACCACAGTCCCGTTATCACGGAGTTATCAAGTGTGATCAGGAGAGCTAGAATCTATTGAGTTTACTTTATATTATACGAGCGCGCATACGAGTAAAATATGATGAGCAACTTGATGATTTAAATTTCGTGTGAGGGTTGTTCTCCAATGGAAAATATTAACACCGCGATTCAGAAAATCGCGTCATCAGTGCAACGCTATCTATCAACCATTTCGTAAACTGACAAAGTATTTGGCAGCGGAAGACGTTAAAAGAACGTATGTAACGATTAGTGATGGGGAAAAGGAACATTCTCACAATGAGAATATTCTCGGAACGAGAATGTTCGGGAATATTCTTGTGAGCGGAGAACATACGAGAATTTATGAGAACTTATGAGAACTTAAAACGAGTCGGTGATCCTTCCTGTTTTAACATGAAAGAGATACCTTTGGTCATTTTTATTTTCATTATTAGATGTAATTTAACATATATTTCATTGTCTATAAATAGGACAGTGGTGCCATAACTAGCAGCTATGATAAACTTAATTACTTGTTTGATTCTGGACTTTGTAAAAGGATTTATGATTAAAACTCGATGATCTATTAAACAAACACAGCCTGAAAATGACTTCCTAGTCTTTAACAAATAATCAACATAAACCAAAGTAATTTAAATAAGAAAAATACTTTAGCAAAGATTATAGAATCTAGAAGTACTTACCTCCTGTAAAGTGCTATGAATATGTGATTTTAGTAGAAACCAACCAACATTGAACCAAGATTAAATCAAAAGAAATTAATATGACGTTCCTATTTTTATTTTATTTGACAATTTTTTTTTATGTGTCTTGTGCGAGGCCCAAATAAACATTTTTCTTTCTTTCTAAGAAAGATCTTCTGGCGTATATCATTCACATCTGGAGTGAGGCCATCGAGAAACACGGGAAGGCACTTATGGTCTACCTAGACATCTCGGAGGCCTTCAACAGTGTCTAGCACGATAGCATTATTGGCAAGCTTCCTTCCTTTTGTCTGCCCGCCGGATTGTGTGATTGGATTTCAGATTTCCTGAAGGTTCGGTCTATCCGAATGGTCATAGATGGCTGCTCGTCCGGACTGCTGGATATTAGTGCCAGCCTGTCAGGGTTCCTGAGGGGTGGTGCTCTCGGCAACATCGTTCCTGCTGCTTATTAATGAACTGCTAAAACCCGGTACCTTTGGGTATGCAGACAATAGCACTGTTGCTGAGAGATACGTGTCCAATGTACGAGCTGGTGGGCCGCAGGTCCAGTCTCTCCAGGAGGCTATGGTTGAGCACTTGAACTTGTCCTAACAGGTTGTCTCTGAATGAGGCAAGTTCAATGCTGCTAAAACCCAGGCGAATCTTTTTTCCGCTAAAAGGAGCCAATTCCACCCAGCTCCATTTTTCCGAGGTGTAACCGTGTCGATAACCGACCGACTTGAGCTTCTTGGTGTTACGTTAACATCTACCCTCAACTTTGGCCCTTTCATAGAGGCAAAGGCTCAAGTGGCTGCTAAAAACATGGGGATCCTAGCAAAGGTAAGACGGTACTTTACGCCGGTACAGCTGCTCAAACTTTATCAAGTGTAAATTCGATCGTGTATGGAGTACTGCTCTCATCTTTGGGATGGATCTGCCAGATACCAGCTTGATGCCTTGACTCAATCGAGAAACGAGCCAAGAGGGTCATCGGCAATTATAGGCTCGTAGAGTTAAAGCATCGACGCCGAGTTACTGTCGGTTTTCTATCGGTTGCAATTTGGGGAATCTGCGACGGAATTGCATAATTTAATTCCACCAAGCCCGTTCCATCATCGGACCACAAGACGTACGGCGCGGTGTGCCACCGGTACATGGTGGACATCCCACCTACATGCATAAAACGTTTTGGGAACACATTAATTGTGCGTATAGCTAAGGAGTGGAATTCTTTGCCAGAGTCTGTTTCCTGATAGCTACAACCTGGGAGTTTTTAAGTCAAGAGTGAATAGGTTACTTCGAGCAAGCATGCTCCATCTTCGACCGCATCATCGCTTACCGTCAAGTAAGATACTGGTCAAACCCCCAAAGTGACCCCCATTCTCAACATTTATTTATTTACGTAACGCGTCCGTGTTTGGGTCACAAAAGTCCATATGTGTACCAAATTTCAACAGAGACGGTCCAGTAGATCCGGAGAAAACTGGCTGACACAGACGAACAGACAGACAGACAGATAGACAGACAGACACCCGAGTGAACCTATAAGGTTTCCGTTTTTTGTTCGGAACCCTGAAAAAGCTAAAAAAGATGGTTTTGTTATCAATTGGTACTGTATTTTAGATTCGAAATTCCCCATAATTTAGTTTCCTTCACGAAATGTTTCAAAATACATATAACATACAAGTAACACACTATAAATTTCATCTATCATACAAATTTCAAGACTGGATTATATTAAAGTTAGGTTTTGTTACTCCGTTTTTAAGTTCTCGTAAATTCTCTGCTCGGAGAACATTCTCGAGAACATATCCGCAAAGTTCTCGCTAAGAGAATGTTCTCGAGAATTTCCCATCACTAGTTACGATTGATAATATTTATTTATTACGATTATTAATTCACTATTATTTTGGTACGTATTAAAAGTTTAACAAATAACTCGACAAGTTGAACATGGTGTAATTTTCATGCTTTCGTGCATTTTATTTTTTCTCAATAGATGGCGCTCTAACTGATCAGAATACATTAGGAAGTTTCTTCCTAAATTTAAAAATTCAATATCTTTTGATTTTCTGGGTCGATTTTGATGAAGTAAACGCTAAATAGTGTTTTATTACGCTCGATGATTGATTATGTACTTTAAATAAAGACCATATTTTTCATCATTTAATAACAAATGTATAGTTTTTAGACTTTTCCCTATACCTGTAGTATAAGACGGTATTGTTAAATTGCTACTTGCCAAATGTTATAGTTCTAGGTCAACGGGAAATATTAATTTTAATTATCTTGAGAGTGTCAAAATAATCGTTTTTAGCGGCATAAACGGCCGTATCTTTTTTCATGTTAACTTATAACTATGATTTTTTCACAGCTTCAAGGGACCGCAGAGTATATGGTTGGAAATTCCAACTTGATACCTCCACTAGTTCCCGAGATAAAGAGTCTTGACAGATAGACGGACGGACAACAAAGTGATCCTATAAAGGTTCAACTTTTTCCTTTTGAGGTACGGAACCCTAAAAATAGGTGGTTAAGGTTGCTACAAATTGATAATACCTATCATCTAGATATATCTATATCATATATCCTCGCATATTGTTGCAATACAAGAAATGGTTTATGAAAACTAAAACAAAATCATACCTTTTTCGTTTGTGGTTGGGGTGAGTTGTGTTAGTCGAGTTTCAATATCTTCCTCCTTATTGTGGAGTTTGACGATCTCTTTTCTAAGAGCTTTCATTTCCATCTCGATTTTTGCGTTCTTGATCCGAAGGGATTCATTTTCAGTCTCTAAGTTTGAGATTTTGGTATTCTCTTTGCGAAGGCTTTCAATTTCTTTCGTCAATTTTGGGATTTTGGCATTTTCTTTCGTCAACTTTGGGATTTTGGCATTTTCTTTCTGTAGGTTTTCAATTTCTATTTCCAACTTTGACAATTCGGAATTTTTTTTGTTAAGGGTTTCAATTTCTTTTTCTAACTTTGAGATTCTGGCATTTTCTTTACATAGATTTTCTATTTTTTTTTCCATTTTTTGAATCCTGGCGATCTCGACATTTTCATTAATTTTCTCTGATTTTGTAAGTTTAGTGATTTCCTTGCGTAGTTTTTCATTTTCTTTGTCCAAGTTTAAGATCTCTTTGCGGAGAGTTTCAAGTTCCACCAATAATTTTTTTGCATTATTCGTAACACCAGCTTTGCCGCTTTTTCTTTCAACTTTTTCAGGTTCAGGTTTATTCTTCTCAATATCCAATAGCTAAAATGTTTACAATAAATAATTATTATAACTCACACTGACACTCAACAAAATAACATACACTGTTGATACAATAGCCAAAGTGTTACCAGGGCTGCACGGTGCAGGAGGGATGTGTTAGGGTGCCTTTCCATTACAGCGGAGCGAGGCAGCGGAGCGGGGAAACGGAGAAATTTTAACCACTGGAATTGCATAAAATCTCCGCACCACGTGACTCACTGACATTTCGATTGGTTCATATTTCTCCGTTTCTCCGCTCCGCTGCCTCGCTTATGCGCAAGCTGTGACTCGTCACCCACCCTTCCGCACCGCGCAGCTACCTCAGGCAACGACTCAATTAAACGATGATCCTGTAGTGCATACGAAGTATTTTGAAACTATCTACATACTAGCTTCTGCCAGCGGCTTCCCCCGCGTAATCCCTAGGGAACATACTCCCGGGATAAAAAGTATTTTTCATGAAAATAAAAAAGGTAGGTAAGGTACCGATTATTATAAAATGGATGAAATCAAGAAAGAATAGTTTAAAAAACTGTAACCCGACTACATAATTATGTACAAAAACGACTCTTCTACAGTATCTAGTACTACTCACTTTCGCTTCTTTGTTAACAATTCAAACATGTTACTTTACATAGACAATACAACACAAAATGAGACATGTCATGACTATCTCAATTTTATTTTTTTCAGGGAAATTTATTTTTCGATCATTATGGAATTTGTTTCATCGCGATAGATCATTTAGTTTAAAAGCTACACAGGTTTGTTTACACTGGGCTCACAGTTGTAAACTTTTTTTTTTTTAATAAAAAAATAGATTTTTAATACGTTTCCGTCGATAAAATTAAGCATAGTTTCCCCTCATTTTCATATATGCACATTATAAAGACTCGCACTGTATATTATAGTAGGATTTGAAATTTGGTATGCAGTCTGAGGAATGATACCCCACTTTAAAGTTTCAGCCACCCATTTCAGCTGCAATAGGAATTTACATGTTTTTTGTTTTTAATTTTCCAAACAAAATAATACCGTAATAAGCTAAAAAAAACTACTATGATTTGAACTGGCATACAAAATAATTACTTTAATTCGTCTACTAATATAATTTTGCCTAAAGCATTCTGAAAAGAGCTGTTTTCAAACTCGTATAACAATGCGGAGAATGACCCTACGGTTTTGGTCCCAAACAATAAAATTCACAGAACAACATTTTCTATCAGAGTATTTCCGAGGGCATTGGCACCTGTATGTAAAACATGTTAATAACTTAGCACAGGGACTTCAAAGATTTTGTAACATTTTTTATGCAATAAATAAAGTTATTATTATTTAGAAAACACTACCTTTAACTGAGTCTGAAGCATTTGAAGGGCTACGATCTGGTTTTCCAATTCGTTAATTTTTTCGCTCTTGGTTCTTTCCCGAGCTTCCGCAGATTGAAGTTCCTGAAACATGAAATAACAAATTCAAGAGGAATTTCATCCTAAAAATAAACACGGTTACACTTTAATGCATAATTCGCAATAATTTGAATCGATCAAAAACATACATGTAAAAATGCAGATTCGCAACGCAGTCCCTACTTGACTCACCGCCGGCGATCAGCGAGTAGCGAGTAAAGCTTCAAACTCGAAGCAGTTGGCGATCAGCGAGTAGCGAGGGCTTTTGTGCTACGAGCTTTTACTCTCATTACTCGCTAAGGCCCGCACTATAGCTAGAAATTACAGCTGTTTGGTGAGTTCTGACCGCCAAGCGACCATCGCCGAGCGAGTGTCGCTGAGCGAGTACAATCTTTGATAGCTCTTGTCGCTGCGATCAACTAGAGGTAAGAGCCGCTCGCCGGCAGTGTGAACAGCCAGCTATCGACTATGAATGTATGTGTCTCTTTTACTCACACGAGATCTATATCTTTTGTTCCTTTCCTCAGCGAGCAAATGGTCAATAACTACCCGATTCCTCGCCGGCGGCGGTGAGACAAGTGCCTTATTCTACTTCAAAAGGTCGTGAGATCTAATGCAAAACCAAGTCGGTAATTTGTTCAGTAGCTAGCTATAGGAGTAGTCAACAACTTTGGCATCAATTATCACATATTATTTTTAATTACTCATAGTAAACTAACAACATTTTTATATAATACATCTTTATCTATATCTATCTATACTAATATATAAAGCTGAAGAGTTTGTTTGTTTGTTTGTTTGTTTGCTTGCTTGAACGCGCTAATCTCAGGAACTACTGGTCCGATTTGAAAAATTCTTTCAGTGTTTGATAGCCCATTTATCGAGGAAGGCTATAGGCTATAATTATATCATCACGCTAAGACCAATAGGAGCGGAGCAGACGAAGTTGCGCGGGTCTACTAGTTTCTTTAATAAAGAGAAGGGCAGCAGGTATTTACCCGACTGCACCAGGAGGAGGGTTATGTATTTCGAGTGTATGTATGTATATTTCTTTGGCACGCTCTGTAGCCTAAACAGCTTGATGGATTTTAGCTTGGTATCGTTAGATTCGTCTTGATTGTGAGAGTGACACTGGGTATTAAAAAATAAAATGGTCAATTTTTGGTACCATATTGTGGCTTCATAATTTTTTTTCTTCGGAACCTATCGAGTTGGTTACCCAGATAAAGGACTCGAGGAGACAATTCCAAAACAAAAAAAAATTAACTGTTTGCCTTCAGCTGCAATGCAAGCTCTACATCTCTTTTAAAATGATCGCGTAATAAGACGAGCGTATCTTCTCGAGTTGATGTATTCAGCGGCTTCTGCAATTCTTTGGCACAGCTCGTCTAAATCTTGAATTGGTTTAGAGTACACGTTATCTTTTATCGTTCCCCAGTAAAAGAAATCTATGGGGTTTAAATCGGGTGAAAGGACAGGCCAGGACATTGTACCACCCCACCCAAACTACCTTTCGGGGTATTCTCGATTGATGAACTCGTACTGTGAGAGCATAATGCGCTGGGCAGCCATCTTGTTGATATCACATGCTGCCGTGAATGTTCAGTGGCACTTCTTTCAATAATTCTGGTAATTGATTCTGTAAAAAGTCCAAATAACCCTGGGCATTTAATTTCTCCGGCAGCACGATTGGACCAATAAATTTACCATTCAAAATTCCCGTCCACATGTTTACTTTAAACTGGTCCTGCGATCTGTCTTCCCGCATCAAATTTGGATTTTCTACGTGCCATTCGTGCAAATTGTGAAGGTTCATGTAACCGTCCTTTTTAAATGTTGATTCATCTGACCATGGATTTTTTTTTCAAAGAATCGCGGTTCCTCTCGTTGCCTCTGCAACATTGTTCGACAAAATCGCACTCTCTCTGGGTAGTCTCGGGGTAGTAGACTTTGTACTCCTCGTCGTGCATAGTGAAACTCGTTTTTTTAAAAATACGATGTGCTTTTGGGGACTCCTACACTCTGTCGAATTCCACGTACTGAGATACTTGGGTCTTCTTCTTGGGTCTTCCCTCGCTAACCATTTGACTAGGGAATCGACCCTCTGTATTGACCGATGCAGATTAATAAATACTCGATGATCAAGATGACAATGAACTTGGTACGGCCTGTGCGGTGCATCGAGAGTTCGAGACGGCATGATAGATAACACACTACACAAAAACGGGATTACGATTAAAAATGGCGCGTTCGGAGTGCCATCTTTTGCCACTTGATAGAAAATGTTATGTTTGAGTTATAAACATGCAATTTTTACCATCTTAAAGCCGAAGAGTTTGTTTGTTTGAACGCGCTAATCTCAGGAACTACTGGTCCGATTTGAAAAACTGTCAAGTGCGAGTCGTACTCGCGCGCAAAGGGTTCCGAACGAAATTATTTTTTTAAGTGTTATTTTAACACTATAAACTTCTTATAGTGTTTTTCTGTAATCTATAGGTAAATATCTATTATCTCCATTTTTTTTTCAAAATTTTAGGCTCAGTGGTTTCGGAGATAAGGGGGGAATGGTCATTTTTCGTCTAATTTCTTGAATTACTTCAAAACCATTTATTTTAAAATTATGAATAAAATATAATTAAAACCCTTACAGTAAGCCCTTTCATTTGACATGTCACACGATATTGTTAAAAAACCTTTTTTTTTATTATTTCTAGTTTGACCCCCAAAACTGACCCCCATACTAAAAGTTTAATAATTTACGTAACGCGACCGTGTTTGCGTCACAGAAGTCCATATGTTCACCAAATTTCAACAGAATCGGTCCAGTGGATCCGCAGAAAACTGGCTGTGACAGACGGACAGACAGACAAACAGACATCCGAGTGATCTTATAAGGGGTCCGTTTTTTTTTCGGAACCGTAAAAAACTGGCCAAGTGCGAGTCGGACTCGTGTGCAATGGGTTCCGAACCAATTTCATTTTTTTAACATGTTATTTTAACACTAAAGACTTCTCATAGGTTTTCCTGTAATCTTTAGGTATAGAACTATTAACTAAGGTCATATGAAAATGTAAGTTATATAATTAGAAAGAACTATATACATATGAATATACAAAAACAAATATACTCAGACGTCGAAGAATTCCTCCGCATCGCTGTCATCCGAAAACGTGCCCAGAAGACTGGCAGCTAACTAATTCTTTGAGCAAAGAACAAGCCAGCCCTGGTCACGCAAAGTGTCGATCAGTCGGCGAGAAATATCCTTAAAAAGGAGACGCGCACTCGGACCCCATGACCCTAGCGTTTCGACCCCAAACGGCTCAAAACTGTAATTCCTGTACTCAGCAGTCGCAGCAGCAGCGCCGGCACAGCTCGCCGTACTTGGACAAGTGATGGCGCAAGGGTGTCGACCCACACCAGAGGCCTACCCACCTTCCACGGCACCAACGTCATACCATCAGGTCTCTTCCCATCGTCACGTACCAAGCCACTAGGTTCTAATACTGCAGGTACGCGGTGTACGGCAGTGACAAGAGCTCGACGAATAATATCATTGACGCTAGCGTGCCGTGCTATGCGGCCTGCGCTCTTGCAGCAGGAAAGGCCATGGTGTCCGAGGCTGTCGACAGCTACTCCGCAGTGACACCGATGCGGAGCAACACAAGGTGCGCCTAAGCGGAGACAGACCGCGACCCGAAACGATGCGTCATCCATCATAGTACCTATGGTGAATGACGGGAGTGCTTGAAGCCACAAACCCGACTCCCACTCTCCCACAGCTAACAGACGTGCGCGCTCAGCAGTATTCCATGATTTATGAATCAAGTTATTCCGTACAATAGCATTAATGCAGAGCGGCACATCCCATCGTATCTGAGAGGTCAGGTTGTCGGGCAAATCCGAGTTGGGACAAGCCATTTTCCAAGCATTCAACGCATCGGTCAAACACGGTACCTCAAAATTAACCAGTGAGGATGATAAAATTAATATTCCTGGTTAATGTATCAGTACTGTGGACCGAGGAGAGGAAGGCTGGTAAACTAATACTTGAAATTTTGCGGACGCCGAGTCCACCCATGCGAATGGGAAGTGTGGCTTGCTGCCATGCTCGGTCGTCCAAGGCCACATTTAGAACTAGTTTAGTCTACTTTTTCCAAAAGATGTGAATGTTTCCATAGATAGGAGGAGCGAAGGCTATATGAGAATTTAGGTCCAAAGCAACAGTATCGAATAAGTGTAAAGGCCGAATGCATGTTAATTTTGAAAAGTCTTTCCGAACCATCATTAAAATTTTGTATTTTCTGCTCAATGAATGTTGGAAAGGATTCATCAAAGATTGGGGAGCTCAGGAGGTAAAGAGAATTCTTATCAGTGATTCTGATATTCGGAGCTATCAGTGGCGTGCCTAGGGTTTCAAAATAAGGCAAGCCCAATAAAATTTTAACCGATTTCAAAAAAAGAAAGTTCAGTTTTCGACTGAGTATGTAGGTACCTTCGTATGTATCATCGCAATTTTCTCATAAACTGATATAGATGTCTCAATTCCTTGTTTACCAAAATTACCGAAAGAAACCATTGCACACAGGTGTTTATGGGAATTTGCGTGCCTTTTAATGGCGCCAGATATGTTATTTAAATCATTATAACCAGATGTATTCCAAACGGAATCTTCATTCGAAAAAAATATGCAATACAACTTATTAGTGTGCGAACAGCCAACAATCCAAGTAGTTTTATACACTGATCTATTAAATTTTCGTTTATGCGATTTACTACTCTGAGAAAAACACAGATTAGGCGTCGGTTTTAATGAAGAAATTAACTGTTTTTTCTGAGCAAAGTTTAAAGATTTTACCTTATCTTCGCCAATCAAAACTTGAACGCATTTTAAATCCTCACAAGGTACAATTACCTCCATTGTTGTAGGTAAGTCACCAAAACAATTGTATCACTGAGAAAATCTAAGAAAACACACAAAATACTTTAACAACATAACTTTTCAACTCTCAAGCAAATAAAACTGAAGTGAGTTGCACTCCGGTGTCAAGAACTACTTACGCAGAGTTGCAGTGTTGTCATTTAGGCAAAAAAAGTCACCAGGTATATGAAAAATCTAGCTAGATGTCGCAATTTTTTTATTTTTAAGATATTGCTTGAGTATTTAATTTCGTTATTTTAAAAAGTCGCTAGTTTTTATTGTTGCTAAATCTTAAAAAAAGTCCCCAAACTCGTTAAAAATCTCCAAGATCTCACAACGTCGCTAAAACGGCAACACTGCAGAGTTGGCAAGGTGACAAGGTCACGCATACGCGGGCAACTTCATACGCAAGCACGGCTTAATCTTCAATACTGATCGATTTGTAGGCGCACAAGGTTTAGAACTCGTTATACGGCACATCGCTATAAGTGCGAAAGTGACGGAGATAGTATTTGAAAGCCCGGTAAAAGCCGGTACGTGTAAGCGAGATAGCTATATGTAGACGCTGCAAATGCGAAACTCTGCGCGCGAACAATCGCGATGTGTAGTTATGTAGTAATGTGGCATAGGTAGCGTACTTTGTGTTATTTTGATAAGAATTAAGCGCGCGAACTTTTAAATAGTTCGGGTTTGATATTGATTCTCTATCGAGCATTTTAGTAAGGCTTTTGGGCTTATATGAAGGAACCGCCACTGGGAGCTATAGTGTTAAATTTTGCTAAAGTAGTCTGTTTGTCAGTCGTTTGGGAGAGGTAAATTTCGCATTTCGAAAGGTTGAGTTCTAGTCCACTATTAACTGCATTTATTTCAACATTTTAGGCTCAGTAGTTTCGGAGATAAGGGGGGGAACGGTCGTTTTCGTTTAATTTCTTGAATAACTTCAAAACTTTTTATTTTAAAATAATGAAAACTATATAATGAAAACCCTCACAGTAAGCCCTTTCATTTGATGCATCACACAATACAGTTTGAAAAACTTTTTATTTTAATTTTCTAGTTTGACCCCCATTCTAAAAATTTATTAATTTACGTCCGTATTTGGGTCACAGAAATCCACATGTATACCAAATTTCAACAGAATCGGTTTAGTAGATCCGGAGAAAACTGGCTGTGACAGACGGACAGACAGACACCCGAGTGATCCTATAAGGATTCCGTTTTTTACGGATGCCGAACAACCCTAAAAATTCTTTCAGTGTTAGACAGCCCATTTAACGAGGAAGGCTATATAATTATCATCACGCTAAGACCAATAGGAGCGGAGCAGACGAAGTTGCGCGGGTCAACTAGTTTAATTATATTTTTAAGGTTCCGAACATCCGTAAAAAACGGAACCCTTATAGGATCACTCGGCTGTCGGTCTATCTTTGCCAACAAAAGCTTCCAGTGTGCCATCCAAAGCTTCCAACCTGCACCAGGTCCCAATGGTGTGTTTCCTGCCTTACTACAGTGGCGAGGTACCGCTGTTGCAACAAAACTGGTGCCCTTATTGCGAGCGTGGCTGGCCTTTAGATACGTTCCTAAAGGATGGAGGGAAGTGAAAATCATATTCATTCCGAAGCCAGGTAAAAGTGACTACACAAACGCCAAATCCTATCGACCTATAAGTCTGACCTCGTTCTTACTAAAGACAATGGAAAGACTGTGTGAAAGGGAACTACGAGTTGGCGTTTTAAAAACAATACCACTGCATGGTAACCAACACGCATACAGCTCGGGTAAGTCAACAGAGTCCGCTCTTCATCTGGTGGTGAGCCAGATTGAAGCGATTCACCAGAAAGGGTCCTGCCTGGGCACTTTCATAGACATCGAAGGAGCCTTCGACAAGGCAAACTTTTCCAGCATTACTGCCGCCCTCTCCAAACACGGTGTAGAACAGAGAGTGGTTTGCCTTGAGGAAGAGCAGCAGTTGGCCCTGATAGCCAGAGGCTGCCCGCAGGGAGGTGTGCTCTCCCCTCTTCTGTGGAATCTAGTGATTAATGACCTTATCACCAAACTCAACGCACATCGTTACTACACAATAGTTTATGCACACGACCTCGCAATCCTCGTGCCAGGGAAGGTGACTGGAACGATCTGCAACCTCACTCAACAAGCACTACGCATCGTGGAGAGATGGTGCGAAGAATATGATGTCAGTAAACCCCACGAAAACTGAATTAATCATGTTCACTCAAAAACGAGCACTAGGCCACTACCGGCTACCTAAGCTCTTCAACACAGAGCTTCAGCTGTCTAACGAGGTAAAGTATCTAGGCGTTATCCTAGACAGTAAGTTAAACTGGAGTAATCACCTAGACTACAAACTAAACAGGGCCTGCATTACCTTCTGGCAATGCAGGAAAATGATAGGGAAGAAGTGGGGCCTATCTCCCAAAATAATACTATGTCTGTACAGCGCAGTTAACCTACGGAGCCGTGGTGTGGTGGCCACGCAAAAAGCTAGCTACAGCCGTAAACAGGTTACATCACACGCAAAGGCTGGTCTGCATGGCGACGACGGGCTGCATGAGGATTACTCCGACTACGGGGCTGGAAGCCATGCTGGGACTCGCTCCGCTACACTTGTTTATAAAACAGGAAGCGACGATGGCAGCAGTACGCCTTAAAACATCTCTAAGGTAAGAGAGAAACACGACACACCACTCTGCTCAAGGAGCTCAATAATGAACTTCCCATAACAAAAGTAATCAATGACCGGGTACCCAAGCAATTTATCTTTGATAAAAAATAACAAAATCCAATTGCATGAGGATCATCGTTGCGAGGGGCTGTGCCGATGCTTCACCGATGGATCAAAAACAGGTACTGGTACTGGTGCGGAAATCTTCTCAGAGGATCTCAACATCCACATAGCCACACCATTGAGGGTTCACAACACAGTGTTCCAAGCTGAATGCATTGACATTTCTCTGGTGGCATCAGCCTTTCTAACCAGGGAAAGTTAAGGACCACTCAGTATGCATATTCTCAGACAGCATGGCAACTCTGGGCTGATTCTCGAGCATCACCAACATCACAACCAGATTCGTAGACACAGCAAAGTAACCATTCAATGGATCAAAGGACACAGCAAATCCCGAGGTAACGATGCAGCGGATGAATTCGCCAGAAGGGGTTCGAGTATGGCAGAGCTAGGACCTGAACCCATTGTGCCGCTGCCTTTCGAGTACCTACGCAATCTGGTAGGGAAATGCACCGGAGATAATCATCACAAGCTATGGGCTGACCATGGTGAGTGTAGGAAGGCCAAAGTGGCACTTCCCTCTATAAATGGCCGACTCACAAAACAAGCCCTGACTGACTAAACAACAGTTGCGTACAGTCACAGCCATAACAACTGGCCACAAGTCTTTTAATAACACCTCTATGCTATAAGAAGTCACTGACAGCCCACTATACAGAGCCTGCATGGAGGAGGATGAGACAGCAGCACACCTGCTTCTAAGCTACCCGGTAGTTGCGGATTACAGGGCTAAGTACTTCGGTAACCCAGGTAACCTCTGTGAGATAGTTGGTAACACCAAGGCATTGCTGGCCTTCCTTGGGGAGCTGGGGTGGATCGAATGACACATTTGTCCCACCTGCACGCAAGATATGCGCTTAGTCGTGCCAGTTGCGGAAACCAGCCTGATTTACATACATACATACACCTCCTGTTTTGAAGTTGCTTAATAATATACTCACATTTTCTAATCTGGTTACTTTCTCGATAAAATTTCCTATTTCTACATGATGTTCTTTGCATCGGTCAATAAGTTCTGCTTCTATGACTTCCTTTTTTTGTACTACATTATGTGCCTTATAAAAAGTAGACACATATAAGCTGAAAAAAAAAATGGGTCAGTGTTTATAAATCATAAGCAAATTGTAAGTAAACTGATAATTGCTAATGTTACTGTAAAAAACTAAGAGATTACTGGACTTGTGGCGATTGGTATAAGGATTAGTAAAAAAAAACACTTTAGTATAATATTATATTAAGCAGTTGCTACAGTTGTCCCAGAGTTGTACACCATAGATCCAATCTGGCTTAAGCATAACTTTAGAGATTAGGATTTTATAATCAGTTGACAGATTACTATTTCTCCCTATACTAGCAGCCATGCACGGTTTTTATAGCATATGACAAGCGTTATCTCTTTTGGTTTTTACATAGTGGTTCCAGATGCGTTGTCAACAAGCACCTTACCAAACTTTTAAGTCAAAAACTGTGCCACTTCAGTGGCAATTCCTAGCCTAAATAGTCGATGATAAACCTTGATACTCACTCTACAGCTTTAACTTTTGGTTTCAAAAAAAGGATGGATTTTCTCAATCTTTCAGCCCTTGTTTGAAGTTCAGACTCCTGAAACAAAAGAAACAAAACTATTACAGTAGGAAGCAGATTTAATCTTTGACTGTTCTCAGGTGATACATTTTAATCACAGGAGTAATTAAAACCCAGTGTCATGGTGGGCCTTGGGTCAAAATGATTAACATACTTTAGTGACCATTTTGTACTACTCCTACAAGATGTCTTTCTTAGATGAATAGTCAATCTTCAGCAGGACCAACAATCTTGTCACATCTTAAACAAAGTTAGTGCCTTATTTGCTATGGAGCAGACCAGCATTTGGTCACGGTTCTAACCTAACCTAACCTATGGATCCCTTACACATCGAGACAAAATTAGAAAAATTTCGCAACCAATTTCGAGGTAGCGCTCGCCGGCCGCTGCCGCTTTTTTAACCTAAATTTTTTTTTTGTTTTCTGCACGGCTCATGGTGCCTATAAGCGTATGGCATCAACTACCAAAAAAACTTTTTTTGAAAAATTTTCTAAGTGTTTGCCCCTAACCGTACTCAAGGTGAAAAGTAAGGAGAAATTTTCTAAGTCCCAAAAATTTTTTTAACCAAATTTTTTTTTGTTTTCTGCACGGCTCATGGTGCCTATAAGCGTATGGTACCAATTTGAAAAAAAAAAATTTTTTTGAAAAATTTTCTAAGTCCCGCGCCATAGCGCCCCTAAGGCTACACTCCAACCCAGCATTGAGTCAAGTATTTTTAACCGACTTCCAAAAAAGGAGGAGGTTCTCAATTCAGTGGGTATATATATATTTTTTTATGTATGTACACATATTACTCTGAGGTTTCAAAGCCAATTTCTCTGATTCCTTCTTAGTGTGACGCGTTATACTTGCTTGCTGCTTTGGTTCAGCAGTTTTTATTTTATGAGAATTTTTGCTTATTTCAATTTCAGCATAGACGAAGGAGTGTCTTACAAGTATCACCACTTAAAAGTGAACAGTAAAAACTTTTTACAAAAAAATATTACCAACTTCCAAGCAAAACACTGCAAAGTATAAAATTACCTTAATTTCAGAAGTCGGTATTAAAAAAAAAGAAAACCAAAAACACCACCTTCCAAAATTATTATTATTATTGTAGCGATGACATCTATTAATCACCATGCTAAAAAGGACAAACATTTGACTAACCCAGAGTAAACTGACAGGATCAATCAACTTTCCAGCCAAACCACTATAATAGGCACTGTCTGAGCCTAAACATAGTACAGGCAAACTTAATCTGTACTTTTTATCTATTTGAGTTAGTTTAGGCAAGCAGCTACAATAATTTGGACAATTTCCTTAGAAAGATAAATAAATACAAGATTAGACCATAAATTATTAAAAATAAGTTTCAACAGTATTGTTGTGTTTATATTATTACCAGCATATTTATGTACCAAACTCGGTTTGTAATTTTTATTAATGTGGTTATACTGTGAAACTTCTTTTTTTTTTCAAGTCTATCATATAAGTAGAGTCATGTGGATAGTTTGAGTTGTTAATAATCTAATTAACTTATTTTTAATGTTATATGGAAAAAAATAAGCATAGCAAAACCTTGTTTTTCAAATAATTATTTATAACCTAAAACACTCACCGCAGTAGGTTCAGGTTCATTTAAAAAATCTAAATCAAAATCCAACACTGCATTCTCATTTGCCGAACCCATTGTAAAAACTAGAAAACACATAAATAACTAAATGAATTAAAAGAAACTTTTCAAATGCATTTTAACACTTTCTTCACCGGCGCGCGAACATGAATCCCGATGTCATTTAGGTAAAATCGTAAAATCAATCAGCCATCAGCACCATAGATTATACATTATCAACACAGAATACTAATAACATAGTGGAACGTAGAAGAATATACAACCACAGACAATAATAATCAAATGGGACCACAGAACCAGTGTTGCCAACGAAATTTTTTAAAGAGAGCTAGATCACCTTCGAAAAAGATCAACAATAAAAGAAAGTTTAGATATCACATGATATTATATCTTGTTAGATTAATAAGAAATATTTAAAAAATACGATTATTCGTCCTCAGAACTATCAAAATTGTATGTCAAATTCACCAATTCTAATCCGCTTGTGCTTGGTCCTGCGTTTTCCACACCATAAGTTGCCATGGTAACAATTTTTTTTTTAGGACTTCTTTTTGCACTTCATAGTTGTAGCAGAGTGTAGAGTTATTGAAGACTTACACCACTTATTGATGGACTGTGTCCTGTATGAGTCTGAGAGAAATAATTTGTTTAGGGCCTTGAGGTTGAACAGACTTGACGTAAGCACCTTCAATAAAATCTTGCCTCAGCCAAATAGCGGTGATGCGAAGAGTCTGTCTGAACCTAAGTTCATTTTTTTATTTTTTTTTATTTGTGATCGGTTTGCTCTTGACTCCAGTCTAGGTCAGAGATGACCGAGACAAAGTCTACGATGGAGCGAGCTTACCCAGAAGGAGCCTGTTCACTCTAACTTTGAAGAGATTAGGGTTGTAAGCGTTTGGAAACACGGACGCAGGCAGAGAGTTCCACTCCTTTGCTGTGCGCATTATAAAAGACGTTTGGAAACGCTTAGTGCGAGATGGTGGAATAGCAACAAGGTAGGGATGGTAAGATGCAGTGCGTCTGGATGTCCGATGGTAGAAGGGGGCCAGTGGGATGAGGTCGTGGAGTTCTTGGGCACACTTACCGAAGTACAATCTGTAGAAGACCGACAAGCAAGCAACCTTACGGCGATGAGCCAAGCTATGCAGCTTGGCATCCACCAGTTTTACGTCACCGATGAGCCTCTTAGCTCTGTGTTCCACCGAGTCAAGCGCGGCAAGCTGATACTTAGCTGAGCCATCCCAAAGGTGGCTACAATACTCCATGCAGGATCGGACTTGCGCTTATATAGGGTTAAAAGCTGTCCAGGCCTGAAGTATCGCTTCACCCTATTTAGGATGCCCAGCTTTTTGGCCGCGGTTTGGGCTTTGTACTCGATGGTGGCGCCGAAGTTGAGACTGGATGTCAACTCCATGCCTAGGAGCTCGAGCCGATCAGTCACAGGAACAGATGCACCCCGAAAAGTAGGAGTTTGGTCAAAACGACTCCTTTTTGCGGTAAAAAGACACGCCTGTGTTTTGGTGGCGTTAAAAGTGACCATATTGTCATAACCCCACTGGGAGACAAGGCTTAAGGTCAAATTTGTCCGCTCTACCATGGCCTCTCTCAAGAAATGAACTTCATCCCCGCTGGTTGTTGCGCTGGACAAGTATCTCTCTGAAACCGTACTGTCATCTGCGTACCCAACAAGACCAAGCTGAAGTAGGTCATTGATGTGCAGCAGGAAAAGAGTTGCAGAGAGAACAGACCCCTGAGGAACTCCAGCATCAATAGCCATGAGGTCAGAGGAGCAGCCGTCAACGACTACTCGGATCGACCGTTCACTCAGGAAGTCTGATATCCAGCTACAAAAACCAGCTGGGATGCCATAAGCAGGAAGCTTGCTCAGTAGACCTGCGTGCCAAACCCTGTCAAAGGCCTTCGAGATGTCGAGCGACACGGCAAGTGCTTCGCCGTGTCTCTCGATGGCCTCGCCCCAGCAGTGCGTGACATACACAGAAGATCGCCAGTTGACCGTCCCCGGCGAAAGCCATATTGACGGTCACTGAGGAGATCATTGTCTTCAAGGTAGGTCAGCAGCTTACTGTTCAGAACCCTTTCCATAACCTTGCAAAGGATGGAGGTAATGGCGATCGGACGGTAATGGGCAGGGTCAGCACGGTCTCCCTTTTTGGGCACCGGTTGCACATTCGCAAGCTTACATGATTTCGGCACCGTTCTTTTTTCAAGAGAGAGGCGGTACAGGCGTGCCAACACAGGAGAAAGTTCAGGTGCGCATTGCCTCAGCACTCTCGCTGGAATGCCGTCAGGCCCGCTGGCCTTATTCACGTCTAGACTGCACAATACTCTTCGGACCTCTTTAATGTGAACTGTGATCTCCGGCATCGGAGAGTCACAACGAGGTAAAGTCGGTGGTTGCTTGGAGCCAGCGTCCAGACGCGAATTGCTTGCAAAGAGAGTTGCAAATAAATTTGCTTTCTCACTAGCAGAGTGAGCCAGCGAACCATCAGGTTTCAACATTGGAGGCAACGTGGGTTGACAGAAATTCGTTTCAACCGCTTTCGACAGGGACCAAAACTGTTTACTACCTGGAGGGTGCAATGCTAATTTGGCCCCGATACGTCCGACATGGTCAAAACGTGCCCAACGTAAAACCCGCTTGCAGAACTTAGCGGCAGAATTAAAGGCTCTTTTCCTCCCGCGAACCCTACGTGCTTTAACCTTTCGGTCGCGGGCCTTGATCCACGCTTGGTATGCAGACTCTTTACGGGCCTCAGCATGAGCGCATTCTGCATTATACCAAGGCCGGGATTTGTGACCGAGCGGGATGTCGGAGAATGGAATAAATTACTCCATCCCCTGCCGAATCACGTCCGCAATCAAGTCAGCACAGCACGAGGGGTCACCCGAGGAGAAGCACACTTGCCGCCATGGATAAGATGCAAAAAAGTGCCGCATCTCATCCCAATCTGCTGACTCGTATCGCCATACTCGTCTCGTGCCTCTAGAACTCTTATCTGGAGGAGAGCAGGTCAATACGTATTTCACCAGGCAGTGGTCAGACGTTCCCAGCTGAGACCGATACTGAATGACTGCCCGGATCAGTTGTCAGCAGAAGGTCCAAGCAATTGGGTGTATGGGCGTCAACATCCGGTACCCGCGTTGCCACATTCACCAGCTGGGTTAGATCTAGCGTTGAAGCAAACTTGCGCGCCTCTAACCCGGCATGGTCAGTTTTCTGGTACGGGAACAACCACTCTTTATGGTGGGCATTGAAGTCCCCCAGAAAAATGAGCTTCGCTGTTGGGTACCGTTGCTGGGCTACGTCGACCGACTCCACGAGGGAATTAAACAGCGCTGTTGTCTCCTGATCACCGCTGTGCGATCGGTATACGCCGATGTAAATAAATTTCTCCACGCCTGTGTCCAAAAGTAGCCATATGGCAGAAAAACCCGATTTCTCAAAACAACGGAGACGACGGCAACAAATGTCATCGCGGACGTACACACAGACCCCAGCCTGCTTCTTGAACTTGTGTTCCAGAGAGTAGCCCGGGTAGTTGAGGTACGCCACGTCCGACGGGGTTGTTATCTTCGTCTCCGTTAGGAAAAACAGGTGCGGCTTCTCGGTCTCAAGGTGTTGATGGACCGGATCGAGATTGGAGTGCAACCCCCTAATATTAGTGAGTTGCACTTTTAGTGGGAGGAGGTGCTGCCGTTGTTTTACCATATTTTTCTTCTTTGCTTTGGTCATCATGAGAGTAGATGGGGAGAAAAGTTGAACTGTCGAGGCGCTGCTCAGTGAACCAAGTGGAACACTAGAGCTAAACTGACCTGTGGGGAACTCATTTGGAGACTGCGGGAACGCCCGAACCCCCCCGGATATGGCCACTGGGTCCTCCCATCCAGTCGCCGGCTGGCACGGTGGAACATACCGGGACTTTTCGCTAGTTGGCGGGGCAGCCTTTCACACATGGCTGGCGTGCTACTTGGGCCCCCTACTAACTGCGGTCGGCCAACGGCTGGCACCGTGCTTCGGATCCCGCTACCCTCCAAAATGAGTTACCCGGAAAGCCCAGCCCAGTGACCAAGACCGGTTCTGAGCAGAGCAACTGACAGTCTCCTTCTCCCCCAGAGGCACTGGCACTCCCGCACACCGACGAAACACAGCAAGCTGCTTGGCGCCGGACTTCGGCGGGATGGTGGTAGCGAGCCAGGCGGCTCCTTGCGGAGCCTACCACCGCTTTTAGTGGGATAGTTCTGCCGTACCACAGGCAAGCCTGTGGTGCCGTTGCCCGAGGTGGACCGCGAGGAGGTAGATCCAAAACCACCCCAAAAAGTGTTCATGGCCCAGATATGACTAATTTGTATTTAGGATACGATGGGACTGACATACGCATTGCGATTTTAAATGTCCCTAAATAAATAAAGAAAAAAATATATATAGTTGTAGCAGCATTTTTTTGTCCGTCGTAATCCAGATCTGACAGTTACAATCACAATGGTGGTGTTATTTTTAAGTCGATTTCTAGATTTATTTTTGACAATATTTAGTTGTTGAATACTCTTTCTACTTCTCCATTTGACCATGGCAATGAAATCATTGCAAGAGCAAAAGAACAAAGTTCTTTGAAAGGATTTATGTCAGCCGCATTTTTGTACTGCAAAACTTCAGACCAAAATGCAATTGTGTTCTCCTTCTTTTGCCATGGCACCAGGGTTATGCTGTTCCATTGCATTTCTACTTTACTCATAAATTCTTCATCGTGGCCCATTTCCTGCACCAGTAATGCAATATTCTCTTTGACTTGTTTTAAAGTATTTGAAACTGATAATCGGTTCAATTTTTTTTAAATACGGTAGTTTTCTGGCAACCTTGTCTGAGCTGTTTAATTAACGCTATCGTAAATTTTACGCACTTCTCTCGGAATTGTTTTTCATCTTCTGCTGAAAATCGATTAGTGTTTGTGATCTCTTAATACGGAGGACGTGGAATCAAAAAATCTTCTAAATTTCACGAGACTTTGCAAATGTTCCAAAACTGAAATAATATATAGCAAATACGCTTCATTTATAGGATTTTGGTATAGGTTGTAAAGAGTTTCTACGGCGTAACATTTTTCAGTACGTCTCGTGAGGTTAAAATGTAATTTGAATTCTGTCCACTGATCCAATATTTTTTTTTACTGCCGATTCTATTGAAAACCATCTCGTGGCACAGACTTGAGTTATTTTTAAAGGTTCTTTGTCATTTATTGTCAAATATAGATTTTTGTACTCGTTTTGTCTGTTTGAGGACTTTGAAAACCAATAATTATAAGTCTCCTGAACTAGGTATTCTAAATGGTTCTCTATTGTGTCACCTAACTTTTTATCTATAATTTAAAGTGCACTAACTTTTTTTGTCCTAATCATCATTTGTCCAAATGATAACTTACCCGAACTTAATATCACATGCCATAAAACTGAAATCCCTAAATATTATATGTCCTAAATCCGTTTGTCATAAATATTACAATCAATAATATACAAAAGACATAAAACCGTTTTCAATAAAAGTTTTAAGTCCTAATTTCAAATTACACAATGTTTTTTTTATAAAAATAATATTCTTAGAACAAATTTGTAAAACAAAGCTTTTGCTATGAACTTCTCTCAGGCGTTACGTAGATCTGAGCGGGAAATATTTTTTCTTCTACTGGCTTGTTTTGAGATAGTTCACTTGTTATGTAGTTCTGTTCAGTAGCAGGATAAATATGTTTTTGTTTTATAATATACTCGTATTAAAATTAAATAATTGAAAATCAAGCAAGAAGCAAGCATGCAGCATGCAAGCAAGCATGCAGCATGCAAGCAAGCACGCAGCATGCAGCATGCAAGCGAGCATGCAGCACGGAAGCAAGCATGCAACATGCAACAGGCATAGTTTCTGTCACGGCTTCGGCGCTGCGGGGCTCCGGCCGCCCCAAGCGAGTTTATCGTCGCAGATGGGTTTAACGCTCACCGCCGCGGCTGAGGCTGGCCGGCGAAGCCAGCTCGGAGAGCCGAAGCTGTTACAACCACCTGCTCCTCAACTCGCAGGCCGCCTCGCCCCTCCGCGCCTACGCGATTTTAAATTACACTCTAGGGGTAGGGCAGACAAGGCTGCGTGGAGTCGGATTTACAGCGATTCGTTTCTGTTGTAGAGTAGGCTCTGTGTAGTGTGCTATTAAATTAAACAACTGTTCACCGTATAACGTATATTATATGTGTCACTGATAATGGGATACACAACAGTTCCGAACCGCGGTACAGAGCCTACTGGCTCAGGCTACCAATGCAATGTGCAACGTATGCACGTTGCGTCCCTTACAACCATCCCCCCCCTTAAGGGAAGGAAAAAATTACATTACAAAAAATTATAATATTAAAAAGTTACAACGTAGTATAATTACTACTAAATATTAGTACTATTGAAATGTTTACGAGGAACGGAAATTAATGGTTTTTACAATAAATCACGCGTAGCTTCCTTTCATTACTGACGCTGTTGCTGGCTGTGGTTGTGTGACCATCACACTGGGAATATTCTGTACAGGGGTCGGTGCGGGTGTCGCATTGACCATCACTTGCTTCCTCAGCCAGTTCTTTAGTCTTCGGTTACAGCGCTGAACCACCACGCAAGCAGTTCCACAAGCTAGTATGCAGAGAATCACGAGCAACATTGCACTGAACTGATTCATTTTGGTATTTATTGTTTCTTGCTGTCCGTTTTGGTTGACTACTACAACTTCTTCTTTGCTTACTGCTTTACCCATTGTATAGTTTGGACAATGTTCGAAATTGTAATGAAACATTATTTTGATACTTATTTTCGTTTCTCGCAAATATTTCCTAATCATGAACTTACAGCGTTTTGTTTAATTAACATTTTCATAAATGACAATCTAAGCAATTTGCAACCTAGCACTAGGGATGTGCAACAAACAAAATGGTTAGTGATTTATGTTACATGTTTATATGACATTTTTATACTTAACTAACTTATTCTTAGGATACAACAATTCCAATTAAAATAATATACGTTATAAATGTATTTTATAGTTTATATTTTGATTTACCTAGTTCTGTCGAGCCCTACGAGTACGACATGCATCTTGGGATCAGTTTAAACTGCACGACAGAACAAATCTATAAACAAAAACGTACGGGACGTTTTACAGTACGTCCACTTTTTGTACACCTTAACGGAGCATCCCTACTGGACTCATTTACATTGTTTTCTTTTCTGTGTGTATGCATATTTTTACTTATAGGTATGTCATGTGTATGATTTGTTTGTGCATCCGTTATATTATTATTTAACAAATAAGCTGGTTTTAGCCTATCAATCGACACACGAACTGTTTTCTCGTTTTTCTGAATTGTATAAACCTTGTAATTTCTCTCTAGGACGCGATATGGGCCATCGTATGGTGGCTGCAAAGGTTTCCGCACAAAATCGTTTCTTAAAAAGACGTGACTGCAAGAATTGAGATCTGGGTGCACAAACAAGGTCTTAGAACTTGGGTGTTTATCTGCTAATGGTTTTAGGTTCCTTATCTTATCACGAATTTGCCTAACATAGCCTTCATCTGTTGTTATTTGCGTTGTATGGCTATAGAAATCCCCTGGTAAACGCAAGGTTTGACCATACGTCATTTGTGCAGCGCATGCTCCATTATCGTTACGTAAGGCTATCCTTAACCCTAACAATACTGTTGGCAATTCAGTTATCCAGGATGACGTTGATGTTAATCGGGCCATTAAGGCCGCTTTTGCGTAAAGTACTTACGGTGCGTCAGCTTTATGTGCTTAGATCCACCCTTAGAAAACATGCACGCCTTCCACCTCCTATTCCAAATAAACGCACGTATCTTCCACCAAGTACCCAACACAAGACTTCCTTCGCTAAACGTCAATATTATATACTAAGTACTCATATTTATAAATACATTAACAATCGCCTCAACATTATAAATTTAAACTCACATGCACTAAAAACTAAAGTAACAGAGTGGCTGCTCCTAAAGGATTACTCTTACACGGAGTCTTTACTTACATATCTAGTGTAATACACACACACACTCAACCACACACCATCACACACACACACTCACCCACACACCATCACACACACACTCACCCACACCCACCACTCACACACAATTTCACTATTAAAATTTGTAAACCATACAGTAGAATGGCACAGTCCACTCGAGATAAGTTTTCGTTGTTAATTGTCAACCTTGACCGTATATCACTACCTCTTAAAATACAGGTATATCCTAGCTTAAGAGGTAGAGTATTATTTTTGTACAGAACTTGCAACACAAACTTTTTAATATATTTTTTAAACAAAATATCAAACTGTATTTAAAATTCTGTATGTTTTTCGAAATAAAGATTATTATTATTATTATTATTTATGGTATGTCTTGAACAATCTCGGGACCCTGAGGTCCCGGTCCTTTGGTAGGCGTACGAGGGGCCGAAGCCAACTCGCAGAGGCCCCGTTAGACATTTCTAATGGAATGGGGCACCAACCGACGATTATCCCTATATGCACTATCAAAGTATACCTAAGGACAATCCCCGGTAGGTGCAAAACTATTGCATAATATGGAAACAAAAGGTGACAGGCTATGGGTTTGGGTGGTTTAGTGGATTCATTAAAATATACTATGAAAGAACTATTGGCCCCTGCCTGACCACTGAAAATATACACAGCTTTAAAATGGCAGGGGATGACTTGCACACTCAATAAATGGGCCCCCGAAAACGGTCGCTAGCACAAAGTGACGTAGCTCCAAGGAGGCAACATATCCTGAGGTGCTAGAGGAGTGGAGAGGTATACCACGGCTATCAGGACAATCCCGGAAGTACGGTCAAGATCCCTACCAGCATCTTACTGGATTATACATCCTTCTCCCGAGCACGTTTGCTCTTGCGAATCTCCACTCAGACCGGCCGATTAAGGCAAGAAAGAGGTGGGAGCTCTGTTCCTCGTCAGTGTTTACTCCAGCCAGCCAATCAAGGCAAGCCTGAGAAGAAGAACAAGACTTCTCCCGGGAGATCAGGTCCGTGGGGTCGCTACTGCCCAACAGTTCGCCACAAAACTGCCTTGCGGATTGTATCTCTCTTTGTCTGGCCCGTCACCCTAAGTATGAGTACCTAAGGTTCATTGGGGCACGCAAGCCCCACCACGACGTCAACGTAGAGATACGGCGGTGGGGTTATTATTATTATTATTTTAGTGAACGATGCCACCTTTCTACTACTCCGTTGCTTTGTGGGTGGTAAGCGGTTGTTCTTAATTTTTGTATACCCATTACTTTCATAAGCTCATTGAATAAACTGCTCTCAAATTGTTTACCTTGATCGCTAGTTAATTTCTGCGGGCATCCGAAACGCGCGATCCAGCCCTCATAAACTACTTTGGCTATCGTTTCTGCGGTAATATCTTTAATCGGAAATGCCTCTGGCCACCTGGTGCGCCTATCTATAAGTGTCACGCAGTATCGGTAGCCATCCGATGTTGTTTGGAGTGGCCCTATAATATCAACATGGGCATGTTCAAACCTATCGCAGTCAGGAAATTGTTGGATGTCTGATACGGTATGCCTACTAATTTTTGCTTTCTGGCAAGAAATACAAGATTTGGACCAATTTCCTACGTCCTTATTCATTGAGGGCCAAAAATATTTTTCTTGAACCAGCCTGCGCGTTGTTCTAATGCTTGGGTGGCTCAAGTTATGAATGTGCTCAAATGCTATTCTGCGAAACTGTTCCGGTAGATAAGGCCTGGCGTGGGTCGTTGATACCTCACAAAATACAGGGCTGTCGCATATTGGCAAACTAAGTTGCTTGATTTGTATGTTAGTATTTTTATGGCAATTTTGTAAGTATGAATCTAATTTTTGTGCTTCGCTGAGCTCGTTATATTCTATATAGGACGGACAGTCAATCGTCGAGACCCTGGATAAGGTGTCTGCAACGATATTTTCTTCTCCTGTTATGTGTCTTATGTCCGTGGTGAATTCGCTGATGAAAGCTAAGTGGCGAATTCTGCGTTGCGATTCCTGATCAGAATTTACTGTTTTGAATGCGTACATAAGTGCCTTGTGGTCTGTATATATTATTAGGGAGCGGCCTTCTACTAAAGTACGAAAGTGTTTTAACGCTAAATATATTGCTAATAATTCACGATCGTATGTAGAATATTTTTGTTGGGTTTCTGTTAATGCCTTGGAAAAATAACCAAGTGGATTCCAAGTATTATTAATACGTTGTTGTAACACTGCCCCAACACAAGTATTTGATGCGTCAGACATTATTGCATATGGCACATCGTCGCACGGATATGATAACGTGACTGCAGTTTGCAAATCTTGCTTGCATTGCGAAAAGGCGTCCTCTGATACTGTAGTCCACTCAATGCGAGTTTTATCTTCCTTTTTCGCATTGTGTAAGTATGAATGTAAAATACTTTGATGTTTTACAGCGTTAGGTATGTGGGACCTATAAAAATTTACCATACCTAAGAAGCGTCTTAATTGCTCTATGTTTTCTGGTTTTGGGAATTTACTAATGGCATCAACCTTTTCATTTAATGGCCTTATACCGTCCCTGGACACCTCATAACCTAAGAAGTCAATGCTATTTTTTTTAAACGCACATTTATCTATATTTATAGTTATACCGAACTCTTCGAATCGCTCGCATATTTTGTGGAGGTGTGCCCTATGTATGGCTTCGCTGGTACTTCCTATGATGACGTCATCTAAATACGAAAATAGACTGGATGTCTGTATGTTACCATTATCATCCTGCATCGAGATACTATCTAGGCCTTGTAGAACCGTATGGTTCATGAAGCGTTGGAATGTTTGGGCGGCATTACGTAACCCAAATGTCATACGACAAAACTCAAATAGCCCGAATGGTGTTATTATTGCCGTCTTTTCAATATCATCAGGTTTGACCGCAATCGCATGATACGCCCGACGAATATCTAATTTTGAAAAAATTGTCTTACCTGACAGCATGTACGTGAAGTCATGAAGCCGTGGGATCGGATAGCGGTCGGGTTTTGTTATGGCGTTGAGGCTCCTATAATCGCCGCATGGCCGTAACTCACCGTTTTTCTTAATGACCACATGCAAGGGGCTTGCCCATGGTGATTTAGAGGGGCGGCATATGCCTAATTCTTGCATGACCCTGAATTCTTCCTTGACCTTCTTGTATCGATCAGGCGGCAGCCTCCGTGCACGTGCGTGCACGGGGGGACCCTCGGTCTCTATATGGTGGTAAATAGCATGATTAAGATTTTCTTTATAACAGCTAGGCTTGGTAATATTTGGAAAACGAGACAACAGTTCGTACATTGGATGATGGTCATCTATAGTTTTTACTATATGTGTTTCATCAAAGTTTACGATAGACGCTACAGTACATAAATTAGATGACTTGTCGACCAATTTTCGAGCCTTTATGTCTACTAACAAATTAAAATACCCTAAGAAATCGGCTCCCAAAATTGGTTGTTTAACATCGGCTACAATAAAGTTCCATCGGAATGTACGCCGTAACTTAAAATCTAATAATAAAGATATGGTACCGTACGTTTTTATGACACTTCCGTTTGCCGCGTAGAGTTTATAATCTTCGCACTCATCCATGTTAGCCTTCTTGTTTAGGGGGCAAACGGAGACGTTCGCACCTGTGTCCACCAAGAAGCGTAGACCACTTTTGGAGTCAGTCACGCTAAGGCGGTATGATCCGGATATAGTGCATACATCCGCCGCTGGCTGCACCCGGTTTAGTTTTCCGGCGTTTTGCCCTTCCACGTGCACGGACTGGCACATTTGTGAGCGCGTTCCTTAAAATTGTAATGGTAGTAGCATAGACCATTGTTGCCAGCAGCGTCTGCTCGTTGTGTAGTGCGCGACCTCCAGTTCGACTTTCCTCTTCTAGCATATCCACCTCGTCCATTGGCATACCTTTGTTTTTGTGAATCCTGGAACCTTTCGAATTGTGCCGTGAGTTTGGCTATTTGCTCGCCTACATCTGCTGACGTCGACGGCGCTGCTACTTCAAGCACCTCCTTTGATCGTATGCTTTCCAAAATCTTGTCGGCCGCCCGCGCGTTATCTTCCAGATCTTTCACTCCAGTGACTGCCAGAAGTCCTTTCACTGATGCGGGAAGTTGCCTCGCCCATAACTTTGCTAATGTTGCCTCCTCAACTTTGCCACGAGATAGATCGCGCATGCGCCTTAGCAATTGTGTTGGTTTGCTGTCGTTTAACTCAAGGTTCAGCAACTTCTCGAACAGCTGGTTGTCACTGTCTTCATATGCGGCGATGAGAAGTGTCTTGATAGCATTAAACTTTCCGGTCTCCGGAGGATCGCGTAGGATATCGCTCACTTGTTCAAGGACATTCTTGTCAAGTCTGCCAACAACCATATTAAATTTTGCCTCATCGCTAAGTTTTTGTGGCGCGAGGATTGCTTCTGTCTGAGCAAACCATAGTGTCGGTTTATCACACCAGAAATCCGACAGCCGGTTGCCGACCGCTATGGCTGCTATCTCCTTATCGTGCGACTGCTCCCCCTGCGCCGGGTGTGCCGACACTTGTACCGGATACATTTATATAATGAAAAGGTCGCACTCTTTACAACACTGCAAAAGTTCACAACGGTTCTCGGGGTCACCACTGTAGAGTAGGCTCTGTGTAGTGTGCTATTAAATTAAACAACTGTTCACCGTATAACGTATATTATATGTGTCACTGATAATGGGATACACAACAGTTCCGAACCGCGGTACAGAGCCTACTGGCTCAGGCTACCAATGCAATGTGCAACGTATGCACGTTGCGTCCCTTACACTGTCACTAAAACCTAATTTTTAGCAAATGTTTTAGGACTAAAAACTTTATTATAAATGAACATTTACACATTTGGTGTACAATAAAGCATATATAAATAAATAGCATTCGGAATAATACACATTATTTAACACAATACTTAGGACATATGACTTTAGGTCATGTAAAATTAGGAGATTTAATTATTATAGTACTCGATATTATGACAGAATACTTTAAGAATTAAGATTATTATGTTAAACAAAATTTCAGGATTTTGAACATTATGTTTACTGAAGTTTATAGCAAACGTGTGATGGATAATGATTTTCGGACAAACAATTTTAGGTGAAGAAAGGTAGTACCATTCTAAATGTCTGGGTAAGTGTTCGGCAGAAGCATGATAAACGGCGAGTTGAATAGAATGACAAGAGCACTTGATCATAATAAGATGAGGTACATCCAATTTCAGTCTCTGGTATACTCCATTGTGAATTCCTGTCATAACATTTGCATTGCCAACTCCAATACCACAAAGTTTTTTTTTTTATATCAAGTCCACAGCAAAGTTTTTTTTACAGCTTCTGTAATAGAGTCAGACAGCAAAGTTTTTTTTACAGCTTCTGTAATAGATTCAAAGTCCCCTTTGTTTAACTCTGCTAACGTAAGAAAGGAAGTGTCAATTTCGAATGATGTTTGGCTAAAATATTGCACTACTATTCCTAGTAACTTGGTTCCACTTATATCGGTGCTCTCGTCAAGCAATAAGCTATATGGACCATCTCCAATATTATTTCTTAAGACGAACGTTCTTTATTACTGCGGTGCACTTAGTTCGGTGGAGTTTAGTTTCGCTTTTGAATTATTTTTTGCAAAGAACTCTAAGATATCTACCGGCAATATAGAAATATGAGAAGCTATGAATAATGATAAACAAGCCTCAGCTGAACTTTTTGCATCGTCAAATTTAGGTTTGGGTTGGAAGACCAATTTCTGTTGTCGTGATGTAAATGGCTCTGCAGCTTTGATATGTTTTTTGCGCGTAATGTGGTTCAATAAATAATTTATTTTCGCATTTAATTCACATCGACAATAGCAGCGATACGCTTTGGTTTTGTCATTACTTACTTCTTTCAACCAACCTTCAAAAGCAGTCTCGGAGAGCCATTCTTCTCGGAACTTTTGTGTGTACATAGCCTACTCGATGACATTTTGCATGTTGCACTTTGGTATAATTTATTGTAATTCGGACTACAACTACACAAACAATTTACACAGTACTCCACCACGATCGTACACCAATTACCAAAATCAAGGAATGAATGTTCGAAACCAAGTACTTAAATGAAGCGAAGGGGAGATAGCAGTCTTGAAAAACTGGTAATTGTTGGCAATACCGAAGGAAAGAGAGCACGTGGTAGGTCACCAACACGATGGTCTGACCAAGTGAAAGAAGCTACGTCCTCATGCAAATTCCAGCAGGTGGTGATGGCAACTATGGACCGGAATCGATGGAGACAGATTGGCCGCTTGAAGGGGTCCAGTGACCACGATCCATTACTGAGGATCGTGGTCACTGGACCCCTTCAAGCGGCCAATCGAGGGACCGACTGAAGAGAAATGAAACGAACGAAATAAAACAATATGGGGATTCCCCGTTAGTCAAGACATAGACTAAATATAACTCTATGTTTAATTTACTCGTTGGTCTGCAAGAAATTCGGATACACACCTAAAATTTTGAAAGAAAAAAAAAACAAGTTTTTTTTATCATGTATTGAAATGGAGCTAAAATTAAAAAATTAAAGAGCTAGAGAGCTAATATTGTTTTTTGGAGCTGATTAATTGAAAATAGCTGAATTTAGCTCTAATAGAGCTAATTGGCAACACTGCACATAACACTAACAATCATGGAGAAGAGAGACCATAGACATATAAACAATTTGGACTGGAAATACCTACAAAAAAAGGTGCATACCTACAACTCAGTGTCTCATAAAATGGCTGCCTCCTATTCCAAATTCCGATAAAATAATATTGTATTATTTATTATTTCGTTTCCCTAACCTTATTTATCTTCAAATCAAGTAAACCAAACGTGACATTGGCTTAAATGCACAAACCATGCGAAGCCATAGAAAAAAAAAATGGCTGCCAATGCTAGGGTGGGTACAACCCTATAGTTCTTGTCAAACATTTTGGCCGACCTGAAGTTGGCTTTCCGATGCGCAAGGCATGGCGCGGTGCTATTTTTGTATGAGATTTACTACTGCGCAGCTATTATAGCCAACTTCAGAACGGCCAAGTAGTTTGGCGAGAAGTGTACAATCAGGGAATATAGTGTCACTATAACCATACTATAAAAAGTATCGGTACTAATACTACATAATAGTATTACGAGTCTTACTAGATATCACGTTTGAATCATAAGTACAATTATTTATATTCTTACAGTCTGTTGTAACAGAAAAATGAGTAAAGTCTTACTCCTTTCTGTTAATGACAGTTAATGTAGAGTTTTTTCTGCACAGATTTTAAAACACTTTTACTTGCATCACCTTTGCGCTTTCGCTTTTTAATATCTTGTCTGTAGCTTCTGGTAGGTATGTGGACTAGGTTTGCCCGATACAGTCATTTCATTTCCGGGACATATCGCGGGATACTAATTTGGTGGGTACGAAAACAGATAGTGGTCTTTGTAAATTGCATTTCTTGTTATATTTTACAAACGTACCAATACACCTATTTCAAAAACGAACTTACCAGCTTCCATTGCACATACAATGCAGATTATTTTTAAAATATTATAACAGAACCATAAATTGTGCATCGCACCTCGCTTTTACTTATTCATTAAAACTTCAATAAAACTTCGGTAAAAATCAACATGTTTTATTTATTCAATAAACATTTGGTATGACACTGTGCACTACCTTGCACTTTAATTTTTAAACAAAATGCTTCTTTCGTTAATCCCGATTCCCAATTTACATGCTGGTACCATTTGCTCAAAATTCTTGTGTGAGTAAGCATGTATTGTAAGTTCGCCTTTTATAATTATAGGGGGGATAAAAATGCAACGTTAATGCGATCTTTCGGATTTCTTCAGAGTATCCTTTCGTTGAAGCGCTTAATTTTTTTCTGTTGATTGACATATTTTTCAGTCTTAATTTTTCCAGTTTGTGCAACCTGAAAAAGAGAAAAACTACTTCAATCCTTAAGTTATATCGAAAATGCTGCTTTGTACCCGTAGTTTAAACCTGTAGAACCTCTACAGAACAGAGAGGTTAATCAATCAATTTAATACACACTTACCGAAAATATTATAGGAACAGAGTTATCTTGTAATCTCATTACATCAAGTGTTCTATTGAACACTGTCTTTAAAGTGAAGTGAACAGATGTTCCTTTCTTTGCTTTTTTTTTATTAATGTAATATTTATATTAATATTTTCTTCTCCAATAGCCTCTAACCACTTTTTACTTAATCCTTCATTTTTAGGAAACCTATAAAAAGATTAATATTTTTATCAATAAATCATTTGGTTCGAGTAGTTAAAATACGTAATTAAAAAATTAAAACAAATAACAAAATGATGTCTTATTTCCGGATCTTGTATAACCAATCATCATAAAAGTCTGCGGAACGATCTCACAGTGCTGTGAACAGCGAGCCGGACCTTGCAAGGTCACTCGAACCGATTAGAACACGTATTATACCGATATTGTATCAGCGCAGCGAAGGAACTAGTATCGGAAAATATTACGGCAACGGTACTACACTATTCCATCATGACATATTATTGTAAACAAACGAATGAAATTATGAAATTAAAAGAAGGTCTGTCGGACGAGAATAAGCCCAAATATGAAAACTACAACCATAAATACGTGGTAGCTTAGCATTTTTTTCATTGAAAATGTATTACTATGTGTAATATTGCATGAAAACCGGTTACTAACCTGTGCAAAGACAATTGAGGTTGATTTTCCTTCTTTCTTGCACCACACTCCATAATACAACGCACAGGCATCTTGAATGGCTGTTTTCCATGAAAGTGACAAGACTGAAAATAACCATCCGAAAGTAATAAAAATGAGTAATAAAATATATTTTTTTATACCTCGATGGTACAAACATACGCATTGTCTGATGATAAATGGCTACCACAGCCTATGAATGCTGCTAATACAGCGTCTCCTTCAGGAACTCTATGTTCTATCTCTCTTTTTTTAAATAAACTAGTTGACCCGCGCAACTTCGTCTGCTCCGCTCCTATTGGTCTTAGCGTGATGATATATAGCCTATAGCCTTCCTCGATAAATGGGCTATCTAACACTGAAAGAATTTTTCAAATCGTACCTGTAGTTCCTGAGATTAGCGCGTTCAAGCAAACAAATTCTTCAGCTTTATATATTAGTATAGATTGTATAACGAAATATCTAAAGCCCTGCGACGCACTCGTCATACACCATTGTTACATGTGCCACGGCATGGAACTAACTACGCTAAAAATTGTGTATTAACTCGTATTGCTCGAACCTACAACGCTTATTTCTCTCAGGTTGACTTATTTAACTGTACAAAACCTAGTTTTAAAGCTCACGTTAAAAATATTGTTCTGAAAAACGCATAGCAAGTAACGCAAACTACAACTACGCTCTGTTCATCATCATCAACAAGCATTCATCACGATCAATTCATTAATTGATTAGCAGATTTTTCCATGTATATTTAATCTAACTTACAATCTTTAAATTTAAATTTATTATATACATATTGTCTGAAGTCCGTTCGCATGGTTTACACACAATTATGTTAATCAGGGAAACCTATTATTAGCCTTACAAAGCTGACTTCTATTTTCTGTAATAATTCATAAGTATCGCTGTTGGTTTTCTGAATAAAGTAAAATAAAATAAAAAATAAAGCTATACATTCCGAGACGAAGGTTATTTGACCGCCGTCCATGGCTCAGCGTTAACGATTTTTATGTTGGCTGTGAACTACAAAACTCACTTGGAGTTTTGTAGTTCACAGCCAACCCACTTCTTTTCTCAGCCGGGGCTTGGGGACCGGCAATGGCAGAGTTTATTTAAACCAAAATCTAAAAGTCAATCTTGACAGAGAAACCTGGAGAAATCAGCTAAGTGTCGAACTTACAATCAAGCAGTCAAAAGTTCCGTGCTCAACATTTACGCATTCACAGTAGTCTATTACACGTACTCATTACTGAACTAGGAGTTGCTGTTGTTCAGGTAATCAGTGAGTTGTTGCCACTGACTTTGAATTTCCCCCAAGCAACATCCGCTTCCCGTTATACTATTAGACCTTTACTGTGTATCGGTTACAAAACAAGCACTTCTGAACAGTGGCATAGCTAGCAAGGGTGAAATTTGGTGCGGTGTCCGCATTTTATTGCACCCCGCCTCAGATGGTTTTGATTATTTTCTAATCTAAGAGAGGGCAGAATACAAGAGCAAGGGAAACATTTTCAAAGGTTTTTCCACTACACCACGGACTGATTTCATTTTCTTTTGATTTATACTTTAATAGAGATAATTTTACTGACTCAAGCAGAAAAACTAAATAAACAAGAGAACGCAAATTGCAAGAGCGAGCGAAAGCGCTCGAAAATGTTTGCACTCCTCTTCGGATTCTTTTATTTTATTTTGATCGTTTAATTAATTAATAGAAGCATGCAGTATAGAGACGAGGAGAACCATAAGGAGAACGATCTTATATGGGTGACAAGTTAAAGAAGTAACCAGCTGTAAGCAGTAAGTAACAGTTCAAAAACCTTCCAGAATGGCGCTAGTGTAGCTGCAGGTAGATGGATTGAAGTGTGCCAAGTTTGATGAACTTGTATATAATATAACCATTTTCTCATCTTATCAATGTCTGTCTGTCAAAATCTTATCATTTTTGCATTTTTAAAACAAAAATTTAATTTTGTATCATTGTTTCTTACTTGTGCTAAGTTTGTGCCATAACGAAATAATAACGAAGAGGAAGTTCTTCCATCCTCCTCAAACTTTTAGCGCTGTTTTTAGAATTTTATCCTGATGCGATTGTAGCATCATCCTAATTTAACGCATTTTGACGGACACTTTTCATAGGTACACAAAGATAGTCCTCCACGCCTCTATTCTCCATTAATAGAAGTAATATTGTTTTCTTGACTTGAAAAGGACAAGAACTAAGTGAGTGAGAATGCAAGCAAGCGAAGCGAGCCTGAAAATGATACGCTTGAAGCCATTTGGAAGAGTATTTTGTCGGTGTGGTTCCATTTCAATTTGGTCAAGATTTGATGAAGAATTTTGGAGATACACAACGAAACTCTTCAATAAATGATAGCCTTCAATTGGGATTGCTGAAATCGCATGTCTGCTTATTGTTTACAGTGTAAACAATGGTTTTTTGTATATCAATATGTGTAAACTTAAGGGCGCTTTCAATTTAGACGGTTGGTGCCGGACTGCTGCCGCACGGCTGTTGCAGAATTATTAAGACCGTGAGCCGTACTGCTGCGGGACGGCAGCAGTACGACGTGAATCGTCTTATTTGAAGAGATACGCGGCTGCTATCCGGTCGAATTTTAGTGATTTCCATCGAAACCAGACTTCAGCCGGTGCCATGGACTCTGACGAGGAAGTGTTATTGTTAGTTCTCCTGCTACGGAAGAAGCAAACGACGCCGTACTAGAGCGTCGCCAATGTTTTCTTTAACATATAAAACTGGTGATTTTTATACACTTTACCCAAGATCAAAAGAAAACTCAGCTGATTTTTTGAACTATTTTAGAATGTCTAGAGAATGTTTTTTTTTCTTTTTTTGGTCAGTACCACTCGCATTTTATCTCTCTACGGGTGGTTACTGCTCAACCGGGCTAGCCTGTGGTAACCTTAGATATGACTCTAAAGCCCCCAGCCAAGGCAACAAATACTAAAACCTGCAACTCCGCTCGCTGGGGGCACCCCCTGTGGGGTACGGGCCTCGGCTCAGCGGCATCGTTATGGGGAGGACAGCAAGGGACAGGCTGGGTCATGACATTATTATTTAGGGAGTTTAAAGCTAATGGCTCAGCGGCGCGGGCTGGCTCGTTAGGCAAAATACGGGGAGCAATAACATTGCTATTATTACTGGGACGTCGCGCAGGGCCTCGGCGGCGAGGCCGGAAGGCGGCGGGTCGCGGTTTGTGTGCTTGTTTCAGAGTGCTGGTTTCCCTACAACTCTCTTGGACAAGGGTAATGGGATCGTCGGGTTCGAGTAGGGTGTGCCGCGGACGGCGGATCCTACTGATCTGGGAGGGAGCATATCGGGTAGCCGATGCGATTAATGGGTTCTGGTGCTTTTTAGCAGATTGAATGAAACGCTTTGTGAGGAGTTTCATGAACTGCTTGATGGTCGGGACTTTGAGGTCGACATGGAGTCGCTCATTCCTAACGAACCACGGGGCACCCGTGGCCTTTCGGAGAAAACGGTTTTGGAGGGCCTGTAACCTATGGATCCGGTATGACTTTACGTGGGCGAATGTAGCACACGCATACGTCATGATCGGGCGAATGCAAGTGGTGTAAATGCGCAGTTTGCATTTCAGGGACAGTTTGCTGTGCTGGTTCAGCATGGGGTGGAGCCTACCGAGAGCGAAGGCGGCACGCGAGCGCACCGCCTTAATGTTCTCATAAAAGTTGAGGCTTTTGTCGAGGATCACACCTATATATTTGGCTCGCTCCTCCTAAGGGATCGGCTTACCAAACATGGTGATCGGTGGAACGATAGGGGGGAGTCTAGCCCGCGGCCTGCGGAACAGGACCGCCTGGCTTTTCTCGGAGTTGACCTCAATCTTCCATTTCCGAAACCAACCGCCTAGGCGGTTGGCGGACCTTTGGAGGTTTTGAGTAATGGATTTACCACTCTTGCCAGAGTAGTAAATGGCCGTGTCGTCGGCAAAGAGCGCTGACTGCGACTGGGAGTTCCAGCGACGATCGTTCGTCGCCGGAGCCTCCCTTGAACATTCGTCCAGGACGGATTGTACGTGTTCTGTGAGCGAGCTGATCACGACCGCCGTGTCGGCAGCTGACTCGATGTGGTCTGGGATTTTATCCAAGTGATGTGACGTGGTGACTTTCAGTTTTTCACTTACTTTGCGCCAGTCCGTGATCAATCGGGAAGGAGGAGGTTGGGAGGGGTCCATGGGACCAAATCTGGGAGTGAGCTCCAGAATAACTGGTCGGTGGTCCGAGTTGAACTCGTCCACCGCCTCCACAGATTGCAAACGTAAGTTTACATTCTTGAGGAGAGCGTTGTCGAGCACGTCGGGTCGCCATTTAGGTTGGTGTGGGTAGTGAGTGGGATGCATCGGTGCGATGACATCAAAGTTGAGGGGGCTGCAAAGCTCGAACAGAGCTCTGCCTCTGAGATTAGCCGTGTGGCTATTCCAAGAGGGATGTTTGGCGTTGAGGTCCCCCACCAGAAGGACGGTGTCACTCAAACCAAGAAGTGTTTAGAGGTCATTTCTGAAGGAGGGGCCAATAGCAGCGTTGGCGGGAGGGTCGTAAACAGAGATGACCGTGAGGGGTTGATGGCCTGTCATGCCAAGCCGACAGACAGAGACCTCAAGCTCGGTTAAGGTGGTGGGCGGATCCATAGGGATGCAGTAGAGGGACGATTTGTAATAAATGAGAGTGCCTCCCCCATGACATCGGGTCCTGTCTTTGCGAACTAAACGGTAGTTAGCAATTTTAGGGTCCCGGTGATGAGGCTTGAGGAACGTCTCTTGCACCAGAGGGATATCTAAGCGATGGTCGCGGAGGAAACTAGTGATCTCATCGCGCTGGCTTGCAAGGCCATTCGAGTTGAAGTACCCTATCCGGAGGGACTTCGGTTTCAGTCTACACGAATCTATATTGGATCTAGCCATGGAGAAGTTCATATAGGCTGATGAACTGGACTACATCACTGAATTCACGGTATACGGCACCGTGCTCCGTGATGTTGGAAGCCTTCAGAGCGCTGGTCATTTCCAGGGCTCTGGGGGAGTAGAAAGCCTTGTAAAAGGCCATATTGATGTTAATGGCCATTTCAGGCCCATTAACAGGAGCGGGAGCGGGGGCTTAGGATGTAGCCTTCGGAGGGGCAGCTGCCTGAGGGGCGGCTGCTCCGACGACCGATGGTCGGGGGAAGGGTGCGATGGCTACATCCATGAGGGCCGGAATGGCCGGGGAGGGTTTTGGGGCCGCAGGGGCCGGGGTGGTCGCTGGGGCCTGGGTAGGCGCGGGTCCCAGCGCCGGGAAATGGGCCCTATGGTTCAGCGCGTTCCATGGGCTGGGGCGCTGAGGGTATAGGGCTACGGGGGGTTGGGTCGTGGGGGCTTCCCTCTGCTGGCGAGCGTTTGCATGCTTTGCCAGCTTGGGAGCGGATGATTTTGGGGCCTTGGGACAACCGCGGTAGCTAGCCGGGTGCCCAGTCTCCCCGCACAGCACATAGCTGGGCGGGTCGGCGCACTGGGTATGGTCCTTGGGACGGGGACAGTCGGAGGTACCGTGGTCGCCCAGGCACTTGACACAGCGCGGTTTGCCGAAGCAATTGCGCTGGGAGTGGCCGTATAGCTGGCAATTATGGCACTGGCCAATAATGCCGCTACGGCGGGGCTTTTCGATTTTCAAGCCCTTCAAGAAACAAATCTTGGAGATCTTGAATATCGGGTGGTATTTTTCGTCTGTTGGGTTACAGACGATGAGCACCATGTTATATGGTGCTCTACCACGACGGTGCATGCGGTGGACCGCAGCGACCGGGATGTTTTGGGATTTGAGATCGTTACTGATCTCTTCGGGGGTAATGGCGAGGGACATTCCTCACGACCACTCTGACTAGCTGTTCCTCCTGGAACGCGAAGGAATGGAAAGGTACCTTCCTTGCCACAAGGAGTTTGTGCAACTCCATGTAGTCTTGGGCGGTAGGACCTGGACCTTGATGCCATTTGTCCCAGCACGGGCATGCGAGAAATGGATACGGCGCTCGTTGCAAGTGGTCGAAATCTCCGTCCACTTCGCCGCTTCATGAATGAAGAGGGGTGGCGGGGACTTCGACTTCTTGCCGAGAGCCGAGTTGGTCTGGGTGGCCGGGGGGGCAATGGCCATCGGGCTGGGGGGACGGGTCGCCTGCTGGGAGGTGCCGGCTTTGGGGGCTGAGACTGCGGGTGCCGAGGCAGCGGCAGGGGAGACAGTCGGGACCAGCGTCTTGCGGGCTTTAGGGGCGGACTCTATTGCAGAGTTCTTCTTCTTCCGCTTACCTTTACCCACAAGGGTAAACACTGCGGAAGAATCAGATGTCTGCCAGTCGGAACCAGACTCGTAGTCCATGGGGGGCGGAGAGGGAGAGTCCCGCTCGAGAGTGAGCGGGGTGCTCTCTAGGACGTCACTGAAGTCAGTGACGTCACGGGGGTTTTGAGAAGGGGAGGAGGGGCCCTGAAGGGGCTCGGGAGAGGGTGCCTTACGCGGCGGAGTACATATCCCACTGTCGTGGGCGGCCTTTAAGGCCTCTAACTTGTTGAGCCTGTCGCTCACTAGCCGGACTAGATCCCGGTTGGGATGGTCCGCAATGAGTTTTTGGACGAGATCCTTTTGGATCTCGTCCAACAACTCATCGCCCATATTGGGAAAAGTTCACGGGAGATGAAAACATATGCCTTAGGGGCAGGGGAGGGAACCTAAACCTAAAACTCCTAACAGTCCTAACTCCCAGGGTGGGAGTTCCCGGGGATGTGTACCCTCCCTGTCGGGTGAAGACAGGGACGTATGTACTGTGGACGTTCCGTTTGGGGCTTCGGAACGTCTCGGGATCGATATCAATAAAAAAGACTTTTGGCGATTTAAGAGATCATTATATTAAGCGGGTGCTCTCAAGAAAAACTTTTAGGAAAACAAATCAATCATCGTATGTCAATATTTGAACCTATTCTAAATTCCTAATCCTTCTAATGCTTTTTTTATGATTAAATTGACTGAGGTCCTCGTAGGGTGAGCCATCCAAGGAGCTTGTGTCACAGTACCTAGGGTGTGCCCTAAGCTTGTAATCCCGCTGCCAGTCTTAATGTGCAACGGGTCCCTATGGGTCTTGCGACCGACCGAAGAAGCTGTGAAAGAGCGGGGTTAAGCAGATGGTCGCGACTAGGAGGCCCCCCAAGGCGGTAGGCAGGTAGTATATGCATTGTTGCCGTTCCGCCAACGGACTTGCGCCGCACTGCTCTCGCGCGACCTTGCGTCGAGACATTTTGTATGAAAAATCATAACCGCCCGTGCGCAGTACGATACCGGACTGCAGCAGTCCGGCACCAACCGTCTAAATTGAAAGCGCCCTAACACATTGATATTAAAAAAAAAAACATTTTCACAACATAACATCACGCCGGTTCGCTGTGAAGGGGTACGCAGTTGTGAATGTCAATTTAGGTGTGGGGTATCACCACTAAAAAGTAAAAGTAAAAACCTTTTTACAAAAAAAAAAAATACAACTGGCTTCCAAATAAAAAACACAAAATAAATTAGTATTTTCAATAATCGAACAGAATAGTCATCCAACTATGGGAAGATACCCGAACGTACTAATTCCTTAAGACATTTGCCGTAGGAAAGCTCTTTTCTAGAATATCATTTGACTTATTTTAATTATGAATTCGTTCGAGTTAATGAATGAAATCAAACTTGAACGGACAAATAATTTTGAATACTGGAAAGTAAAGCATTTTAGCGCTCCATAGCATCATTATAGTCATCGCTGGAAAGAGCAATTTAAAAGGACTTTTGCTATAACTATTTCTAATTTTAGGTCCGTTTGGAGATAATGACCTAAAAATGTGAAAAATTGGACTTGACTTTGTAATTGTGAGTATGTTCGGAGTAAATGACTCAGTTAGGTGACTAATTTTGAGTAACGAAGTTAAAGATTTTTAGCGCCCTTTTAGCTATAAACCCCTAACAAAATCTACTAATACTAAAATTTTTAGTATAGTGAAAGTGAATTAGGACTACGAAACGGTTTTTACTGTAGTTAATTTTCTGAAAAAAAAGAAAAAGGAAACTGCCTGAATCAACTCGTTTACGACTTCACCTCTTACGACTTTCCTTGTAGAGTGAGTCTTTTAACGTGAAAACGTTTTTAAAAAGGTATACCTACTTAAGCAGACATGAACCGATTTTGACGTCACCAAATCATCATATCTCGTGGGTAATTCAAAAATTGCAACGCCAGTATGTGATTTAAATTCTGAAAATATATTGATTCGTCTTGCCCGTGAAAGTACTTAAAATGTCGTATGTAGACATCAGTGAGCAGGGAGGGAATTCAAAAAAAATCCTGTAGATTTAGGTTTTTAAATAATTATTAGGTACCTATAATTTAACGACGGAAAAGTTTACATGAGTAATTTATTCGTGACCGTGTAGTCTTTGAAGTGTTCTTAGATGTTTTATGCAAAAAAATATGGCAATGTTAAAAATATTGCCTACCCCGACTTTAAAACTAAAACACCGAACTTTTTGAAAACAAAATTAGCTACGTTTGAAGTACTGTACGTTAACACCTATTAAATCTATAGAGTAACCGTTACAGTCAAATTGTAGCAAATAGCTACTTTAAAAGTAGGTCCAGATTGACTTTCTCCGTAGAACGCACCGTTTAGGAGAATTAAGGCTTGTATTAATGCTAATGACCTTGTGTATATGAACAGAGCTAACTACTCCTCTACGCGCCACTCCGCTACCTGCATTTTTATATTTTTATAATAAAAATAATACTTGTTTTTAAAAAGTAACAAAACCAAATTATTTTCGATTTGTATTGCAAAGCAGTAAATATATTTTATACTCTTTTGATAAAAAATGAAGGAGTAAAATGGTTTCATCTTAACAATTTGGAGGTGATTTGGTGCTTTTTTTCTTATTATGTGATACCGATAGATAAATTCTGGCTTAACCAAATTACATATCATGTAGATTACTAACTATTAGGTACACCACAAAATATGTGTAATATTTTCAGATGTGATTTCTCTGTTAGTACCGACGAAAAGCTGCTTCATCTACACGCCGTTTTTAGCTTTCTTCGAGAGAGCAGCCTTGCTTAACTTTTAAAAATGACCGAAAATTCAGAAGTTTTCTGAGCACCACGCGTTTAGGACAGGGCTTTTGAGGTTGAATAATTGAGAGGATACTACTGGCATTTTCCGTTGCATAGTTTTCCTCATTTTCATATGTGCACATTATAAAGATTCACAATGTAAAAAATAAACTTTAATTTCGGAAGTCGGTGTCAAAAAACGAGCAATAGCAAAAAACACCGACTCCTAAAATTAAATCTGAAGTTTCTTCAGTGTTTCTTTTGAATATCGGCCACTGGCAACAATGACCAGCATAGACAGTCAGATTTTCGGCTAAGTAGGGATGAAAGTGAAAAAAATTATCGATATTTATCGTATTGTTGTTTTAAATAGTTTCAGAAATAATCGAGTGAAAAATGTCGATATTCTGCCAGTTTTCGTTAGACTATTCATAGGTACTACACTACACATACTCCCAAAACATTCAAAATTCGTAAAACGTAATACACAATTAAACATAAAGAAAATAGTGTTTTCAATGATGCTTGAGTTTAAACAATTATTAAAATTGAAACTGAAAATATTTATTTCAGACCAAGCATACAGTAGTTAATACAGGTCCATATTATGTTAGTAGGTAGATAGTTACAGCTATGTCTGTATTTAAAATATTTCGTGCGGGTTGACCTTTGTGGTCAACCCGTACGAAATATAGTACGTAGCGGGCAGCACTCGAGCTAGTAACTTTAAATTCGAAACCGAGTTGCGTTAAAAATATTTACATCGAATTTGATAAGAATTTGATACTGTAAAATCAATATCGATATTTCACAATTAAAAATATCGACGGTAAAGTAGATAGTTTTATGGAATACTAAAGATATTTCGACATATCTTGCCCAAGCCTACGACTAAAGGTGGAATCATATTATCGGATGCGTCCATCAGCCGCGGCTTATGGACGCGACTGAGCAGTGTGTACAGTCGGCGGACGTCCAGCGAACCAGAATTTCATCGGACGGCTGACCGCTCAAGGACAGTCCAAGGTTGCGTCCGCGGATGTTGTCCGATAGTGTGTACGGTTCAATGTACATTCATTATACAGATACCTCTAAGTTGCGTCCATAGGCTGCGGCTTGTGGACGCGTCCGATAATATGTTTCTAGCGCCGGTAATCGGCTGATAGGTAGCCAGAGTTCCCAACTTAGGGGTTTTCTCCCCAAATTTAGGGAGTAAATAAGTGTGCCTCAAAAAAATTACATATTTTTTTAGAGGCTAAATACCTCTGAAAACATAGAGTTTTCAGAGGTATTTTAATTACAAGTAATGGCCCTGAAATAACCCAATCCAGCTAATCTAGTTTTGGTATTGACATAGCGACACGTAAAGACATCTTTCTAGATGTCTTTACGTGCTATTCTTCTTCAGTAAGAAAGCGGATTTTAATATAAAAAAACAACAACTTTCGCTAGTTTTATCCAAAAAAAGGTTTTATTTTTCTGTCGGCTAACTGGACATGAAAAATATATACCTTCATTGGCTACTGGCTTGTAATAAATACATTTTTAGGGTTCCGAAAAAAAATGGAACCCTTATAGGATCACTCGGGTGTCTGTCTGTCTGTCCGTCTGTCACAGCCAGTTTTCTCCGGATCCACTGGACTGATTCTGCTGAAATTTGGTACACATATGCACTTCTATGACCCAAACACGGACGCGTTACGTAAATCATTTAATTTTTAGTATGGGGGTCACTTTTGGGGGTCAAACTAGAAAACTAAAAAAAAGTTTTTTGAAAAATATCGTGTGACATATCAAATGAAAGGGCTTACTGTGAGGGTTTCAACTATATTTTTTTCATAATTTTAAAATAAATGGTTTAGAAGTTATTCAAGAAATTAGACGAAAAATGACCATTACCCCCCCCCCCCCCCCTTATCTCCGAAACAACTGAGCCCAAAATTTAGAAAATAAATGCAGATAATAGATCTTTACCTAAAGATTACAGGAAAACCTATTAGAAGTCTGTAGTGTTAAAATAACATGTTAAAAAAAATTCGTTCGGAACCCTTTGCACGCGAGTCCGACTCGCACTTGGCCAGTTTTTTTGTTCACTCGACACAGAATCATATAGTGCCAAGAGATATAAATATGGAAAAAGGAAAGGCGCTTGCGCGCCAAATTCAAACTTAATTTAATTAAAGTTGCATTCGTTGCGGTCACTTCAGCTATTTCAAAAACTATCCTTTTTTTTTAAATTTACGTTTTACATTTTTTTGTAACTACTTTGTAATATGTACTTAGTTTGTAATATGATTCATATTATTGGACGACTTAGAGGTATCTGTATAATGAATGTACATTGAACTGTACACACTATCGGACATCATCCGCGGACGCAACCTTGGGCTGACCTTGAGCGTTCGGACGTCCGATAGAAATCTGGCTCGCTGGATGTTTTTGTCAGTCGAAAATGTCCGCGGACAGTGTGCACGGGGTGCGGGACGCGTCCGTGCGTCAGAAACACACGGATTACGTAGGTGGCACGTACATGCGAGATAAAAATTATAGGTACCAAAAAATGGAAGAAAAACTTATTGAATGTCTTCGCACTTTCGCAGTAAAGAATAGCTCTATTATTATAATTGTAAAGACTAAAAACATGCTTCGTTAAAACAAGCAACAAATTTAGCGTGCACAATTTCCGTTTATAAATATATATTTTCGAACTCTAAATAAAAATTTGCATTAAAATTTTACACAATAGTTTTTTTTTTATCTAAATCTTAAACTAGATGATTTCCTAACGCTCAAAAAATAATTATTTAACTAGAGTTACAAAAAAATGTAAAACGTAAATTTGAAAAAAAAAATGGATAGTTTTTGAAATAGCTGAAGTGACCGCAACGAATGCAACTTTAATTAAATTAAGTTTGAATTTGGCGCGCAAGCGCCTTTCCTTTTTCCATATTTAAATCTCGTGGCACTATATGATTCTGTGTCGAGTGAACAAAAAAACTGGCCAAGTGCGAGTCGGACTCGCGTGCAAAGGGTTCCGAACGAATTTTTTTAACATGTTATTTTAACACTACAGACTTCTAATAGGTTTTCCTGTAATCTTTAGGTAAAGATCTATTATCTGCAATTTTCTAAATTTTGGGCTCAGTAGTTTCGGAGATAAGGGGGGGGGGGGGGTAATGGTCATTTTTCGTCTAATTTCTTGAATAACTTCTAAACCATTTATTTTAAAATTATGAAAAAAATATAATTGAAACCCTCACAGTAAGCCCTTTCATTTGATATGTCACACGATATTTTTCAAAAAACTTTTTTTTTTAGTTCTCTAGTTTGACCCCCAAAAGTGACCCCCATACTAAAAATTAAATGATTTACGTAACGCGTCCGTGTTTGGGTCATAGAAGTGCATATGTGTACCAAATTTCAGCAGAATCAGTCCAGTGGATCCGGAGAAAACTGGCTGTGACAGACGGACAGACAGACAGACACCCGAGTGATCCTATAAGGGTTCCATTTTTTTTCGGAACCCTAAAAATGTATTTATTACAAGCCAGTAGCCAATGAAGGTATATATTTTTCATGTCCAGTTAGCCGACAGAAAAATAAAACCTTTGTTTGGATAAAACTAGCGAAAGTTGTTGTTTTTTATATTAAAATCCGCCTTCTTACTGAAGAAGAATAGCACGTAAAGACATCTAGAAAGATGTCTCTACGTGTCGCTATGTCAATACCTAAACTAGATTAGCTGGATTGGGTTATTTCAGGGCCATTACTTGTAATGAAAATACCTCTGAAAACATAGAGCCTCTAAAAAAATATGTAATTTTTTTGAGGCACACTTATTTACTCCCTAAATTTGGGGAGAAAACCCCTAAGTTGGGAACTCTGGCTACCTATCAGCCGATTACCGGCGCTAGAAACATATTATCGGACGCGTCCACAAGCCGCAGCCTTTTTTTTTTTTTTTTTTATTTTTTTTTTTTTTTTTGCCGCAGCCTATGGACGCAACTTAGAGGTATCTGTATAATGAATGTACATTGAACCGTACACACTATCGGACAACATCCGCGGACGCAACCTTGGGCTGTCCTTGAGCGGTCAGCCGTCCGATGGAAATCTGGTTCGCTGGACGTCCGCCGACTGTACACACTGCTCAGTCGCGTCCATAAGCCGCGGCTGATGGACGCATCCGATAATATGTTTCCACCTTAAGTGCTGCCCGGCGCAGCCCCATGTATTGCTGCTGTCAAAGTCAAACTATACGTTGTTTGCAAACATTTTGTTGTATGTTTATCTAATAACTTGTCGATGAGCATGTACTACGGTTGTTGCCAATTAGCATCAATTTATTATTACTCAGAAGCATCGAAGCGCCGTTCAAAATAATTCCGTTGTCGTTTCTTTTGAGGATAATTGAGTACGTAATAGCAAAGTTTGTTTTGCATCAATCGCATCCCTACCAGTCGCGTGATCATCTCAAGTTCGACAAGTTCAAGGTTAAATCGCTGGATTTGAAAATAAAACTGCTGGATTAAGGTATGCTATCTTTTTTATATAATTACGATCTCACATTCAGTAAAAGAGTCAAGACGCATAGACTCCTAAAGAAACATATAAAAGTGCCCAAACTGGTCCCACATAACTGTACCCTGTAAAAATTAGGTCTTTGACCCTAGATAGCTACCTACTTCGTTGCACGGCCTGGATCTATGTTCTCCAGAAATGTGTGATTTTTTATGCCTTAAATTTTATACATCACTGGGTACAAACTATGAATTCTATTAGTAATAAGTATGATTTTAGATATAACTAGAAAACCTGTTCTGTAAGTGATTGCTCAAAGTAAGAAATAAAAAACTAAAGTATGTAGCCTATGTGTAGCAAAAACCCAAAGACATGACAAGAACCTTTTATTTTTTGCAGATGGGCTACCTGAAGGCTGACCAATCAACTTATAACCAAACAAGTTTGTATGACCGTGTTAAGAAGCTGTTGGTATCATATGAATGGAGTGACTGCAGTTTCTCTGTCGCAGGAACAAAAATCAAAGCACATAAATTGATCCTGGGCATTAGTAGTCCTGTATTTGAAGCTATGTTCTATGGTCCGCTATCATCTGATGATGATATTATGGTAACAGACATACAACCTGATATTTTTCAATTGATACTTAATTACATTTATACTGATACTGTTGAAATTAGTACCATAGATCAAGCCTTTGAATTATTATATGCCTCAAGAAAGTACATGCTGGAACATCTGACTGAGATGTGTATTGCATATATTCTAGCTAATATAAGTGTTGATAATGTGGTAGAGGTCCTGAATTACCCAGACTACATGCAAGATAAACAACTTATCTCCTTCTCACTAAAGTTATTCTGCCAACATGCCAATTATTTATTACAAGAGAAAAAAAACCTGATTACCTTTTCTTGTCTGAAAGCTTTCCTTGAGAGTGACCAAATGAATATATCAGAAAAGGATCTTATCAAACATGTGTTTGAGTGGTCTACGTATTGCTGCAAACAGAACAACATCTTAGACACATTTGAAAATAGACGTGATGTACTGAAAAATTATGGTCTATTACAATTGTTGAGGTTTTTGACACTGTCTGTCAATGAACTAGAGGAAATCGTAACTGATATGAGCAATCTCCTGCTGCCATATGAATTTGAGGCTATAAAAAAAGCTATAAAAAGTTCAAATACGGATGAAAAGGAAATGATTGGGTCAATTGGCTCGACTGATTTGCCCAGAAATTTACTAAAACTACAATGGCATCTATGTTATAGGAGCCCTATCAGATCTATGGCTCCAATAGTTATAGATTCAAATAATTACATCATACATTCTCGAATAAAAGTTAACAAGTCAATATTTATCAATTCACTTTGTGTACCAACCAGGATGGCACCAGCTGTACACTTCCGCAGTAATACAGCTAAAGTTTACTCAGAGCAGATGTCTGTCTCTGTACAGTGTGAATCAGATAATAGTGATTTTAAAATGACCAACTTTATAAAAACTGTTGAATATGATTCAATGGTTGATATAGAGCTCACAGAACCTTGCTTTATAAAGAAAGATGAATGGTACAAAATCAGTTTTGTGTGGCCTCGTAATAGGCTTCACTCATATTCATATCTTGTAGAATTTAGACACAGACATTATACTGGGCACAAAGTGTCCTTTGAATTTGATGACCTTTCATTTAATGCTGGAAATGGAGGTAGTTTTCTAGGTGGCTTAAAGTTTTGTTTGTGAAGCCTTCATCCATCACTACCCTATAAATTAATATTACCTCATTCATGCTAAACTATTAATTGTTTAAAGTATTTATTGTTTAGGGATGGTCAATATTATGAAGTAATCATTATTATATTTAAGGTAAAGAGGCATAACTAATTAAAATAAATTGATAATAATGTACCTATGTAATGAAGTTTAATTAATTAAATAAACACACATACTCCAAACAACACCCGTTACCCCCCCCCCCCCAACAGGAAAGAAGTATTTCTTTTGCTGAAATTGTGAGCGCTAAAGATTTGCAAGTACCAGGAGACCAGAAATATGTCGAAATATTTCCGGCGCTAGGAATGTGAGAGGATAGGATTCAAAAGTACCAGGAGAACAGCAAAATGTCAAAGTTTTTTCCGGGCTGGAATTATGAGCGCTAAAAATTCACTATATGGCAGGAGACCAGAAACATGTTGAAGTATTTCCGGGGCTGGAATTTTGAATGGTTAGTATTCAAAAGTACCAAGTGATCAGAAATATGTTGAAATATTTCCGACACTGGAATTGTGAGTGGTTAGGATTCGAAAGTACCAGGAGAACAGAAAAATGTCGATATATTTTCCGGGCTGGAATTATGAGCGCTAAAGATCCATTATGTACCTGGAGACCAGAAACATGTCGAAGTATTTCCAATGTTGGAATATTGAGCAGTTAGGATTCAAAAGTACCAGGAGATCAGAAACATGTCGAAGTTTTAACCGGGCAGGATTTTTTTTCATTACTTTTTTAAATTATGAGCGCTATAGCTTCATTATGTACCAGGAGACCAGAAACATGTCGAACTATTTCCAAGGTTGGAATTGAGAGGTTAGGATTCAAAAGTACCAGGAGATTAGAAACATGTCGAAGTATTTTCGGGGCTGGAATTATGAGCGCTACAGATTCAAAAGTAGATACCAGGAGACCAGAAACATGTCAAATAATATTTTCGGCAGGAATTGTAAGCGTTAAAGATTCACAAGCACCAGTTGCGCTACCTCTTAAGTCTACGCAGACGAAGTCGCGGGCGAAGTGCTAGTATGTTATATATTAAGAAATTTGAAGTCTTATATTGTTGTGAATAGGGTATCAAGTATAATGTATTTGGTCACTGAGGGATGGAAATAGCTCTGGGTGCCTAGTACATAATTTGCGGTTAAGTGTAATATATAAGTGGGGTTTGTTCCTAGTTCTATAAACATTACAACTTTGCGTTGGTATGTAGGTACCCGTTGCAAAACTTGATGAGCTTGATGAGCAGATGATGAATTATATTTAAGCTAGGTAGGTACCTAAAGCACTTATTTGTAACGCCTATCGCGATGCTGCGTGGTTGGAACTTCAATTGATATTGAGCAACAGAAAACAACGCGGAGTTGCGGCGAAAAACGCACGGAAACGAACTACACCATGGCGCGCAGGCGGTGCCGGAACGCTTTGTGTAATTCGCATGAATAACACTAATAAAAATTTAATACTGAAAAACAACTTTTTTATTGCAGTCAGGGGACAGTAGGTACTCTGTAACATTTCTTTTAATGGTACAGAAACCACCTTACCTGCAATAAAAAAGTTGTTTTTCAGTATTAAATTTCTGGGCCAATGCTTGTTTTTAATTTTTTAGTTCATTTTTGGACATGGCAGGCGTGTTTTTTATTTTTTTAATTATTTGTTTTTTATTTCATACCTTTTAGAGATAAATGATATTTTGATTGAATAAGTAATGCGAAACTAAATCGATTTTTGATTGGTACCACAATGATACAAAAGTTTTTTGGCTCTCCTAAAATTATTTTTAAAATTTTCATTATTAGCGAACGAGTGCTTATTGAATACTACTGTTATATATTTTTGTTTTGTACTAAGCAAGCTCTAGATGATGATAGTATAGGTCAGCAAATTTTCATGAAAATAAAAAAATATTTCCGTATTTTTTATGATCCATGGCTACACCATTATATTTTTTTTAGTTTTGATACCCGGTTATATGTTACCCGGGATAACGCAACGCTTCTAACGATACCACATACATCGAAATCGGTTAAGGCGTTTAGGTGTTACGAATTTACGATGGAATAAACTCACAAACAAACATACATACATACATACATGAACCCTGAAAACATAACACTCCTTTTTTAGGCAGTCGTGTAAAAGATTATTTTATGAGAAACTATTACGTGAGTTTACAAAAAAAAATTAAAAAAATTTCTACCTCATTTCACAACTTCTCCTGGCGTCTTTATGTAGGAGATCGGATGATAAAAATACAACATGCTTTCCTCTTGTTTTCGTCATAAAATTGCATATTCTTGAATTAATTCCAAAATAAATACGGAATATTGTTTGACGTAAACTGTCTCACCAAGAAAATTCAGTGGGACAATTTTTAACGTGCGTACGTCCGAGCTAGCGAAAAAGTCGAAACTACACAACTCGTGCTGCCATGGTGCTACCGATTTCCATACATTTGGTTCATTTACGCAACGTTAAAACTTAAACTCGATACGAAGGTAAGTGTCAAAAACTTGTGCTAGTACCGATTAGTTAGTTCCAAATACGGACACACGGCGCTGATCAATTTTGCATACAAAAATTGTCGCAGGCGATACGTTTACGCTGTCGACAGAAACTCGTGCTTAGCCCTCTGAAAGCCTTTTTACATGGAAAAACAATTGAACTGTTTTATATTCTAATTCTATGTTTTTAAATAAAGAATCTAAAAAGAAGAAATCATAATCTACCGTAACAAAAAAGTTTTCGATTTATCAAAGTAATCACAAACTTTTTTTGATGTGTGTACGTTCTTATTTAACGTCTTCCGCTGCCAAATACTTTGTCAGTTTAGGAAATTGTCGGTAGATGGCGTTGCATTGATGACTATATTTTCCATTGAGAAACGACCCTCACATGACCCTCACACGATTTTTAAACAGCGTTGTATGTAGTTCGTTATGGGTTTAGGTGCGGTTTCTATATGGTCTTGAAAAGTATCTAACAGGGTTCAAATTTGTTGTGGTTCGTTAATCAAGCATGTGTGTCTTGAACTATCAACTAATTTGGTGCTTGCGAAGTACCAAAGGTGCTGACGGGAACCTACTACATTTAGCCTCTGCGGTAGATTCTTAGGTCGGAAAAGCTCGGAAAAAAACTGCGAGACTTGATATCTGAACTATTTATAATACGAACCTACTTGTACGGAACCCTCGGTGCGCGAGTCCGACTCGCTCTTGACCGTTTTTTTTTGTATTTTTTTCACACCTTGGGTTATATTATCGATTTTTTATACGGATCCCTAACTTTTTTGAAAATATTCTATAGCTTAAGTTCTTCAGGGATAATGTAGGATTCTAATGGTGAAGGAATTTTTCAAATCGGTTCAGGAGTTTCGGAGCCTATTCCGTTCAAACAAACAAAATCTTTTGTCTTTATAATATTAGTGTAGATAAATTTAAAAAATAAACTGTTTTTGCACTCGAAGTCAAGGGGTTGGTAGTGTCAGAGCGCTTTCCTGCAAAAAACCGAATTGCGTATTCCCACGGTGACACGCCATTCGTTTATTTTTTCAGAAAAGCAAAACCGAATGCCGTGTGAACAGAGCATTCGGTTCTAAAGTATACGGTAAAATGAGACTACAAATCGTGTCTCCGTAGTGAACGTAGCGTTACAGGGGGGTCAAACTTGCGAATAGCAGGTAATTTATCTGGTTAGTGGCTAGCTATTTAATTAGAATAAGCATTAACCCGTTAAACCGTGAACTCAATGAATATTTTCATAGAATCAAACAAGAAGCACAGCTCTAAGGCGGAATGGTGACGTGCAACTACGGAAACCATCACTGTGCGTGGCCCGACACGCACTTTGCTGGTCGGGAATAAGTATTTAAATCAAAAACAAATTTAGCAGGCTTCAATCTCATTTAATAAAACGAGTCTTCGAAATTAACATCATCATAAAAAAACACACAAAACAATAGAAATACAGTACCTAAAATTATTAAGTTTTATGCGCTTTTTGGAGGACCGTCGAATTTTTTCGTTAGTAATATAATACGTTCAGCTTCCCGAATTCCACTCAATCGCGCTCCGTGTGCTGTGGCGAAATATCCGGGAACTGTTGCCTCACCCGCAAATAGCAAGATAGGTGGCATTGGGTCACACGGACCTGGCACTGGCGTTCCTAATTCGCATTGATGACTCACCGTGGAACAACAACTCATGTAAGAATACGCGCCACAGAAATGTGGATCAGACGCCCATCGAGACCGTAACATCATTTGTGGGTAAGGAAGACAAGGGTTACCAGTAAATCTACGCAGTATCTGGGTGAGTCCTTCAGCGACGTCATTATCTGCCATTGATTCCATTACAGCCGCTTCTTGACCTGATATAATAGCGCACAATACATGTTTACTGCCTGGTAGTTCATCTATTGCACACACTCCCCTCGTCCAATCATTTCTGCATTGTAATTCTTCCGCCGACCAAGCGAGTTTTAAGTTACCTTCATTGCACACCCAAAAAGGTTCGGCATATTCTAGAAATATTTTATCACTTAGACCAAAACCCAAATTACATATCGCGTTTAATTTACAGCACGGCAGCGGTGGAGCAAATAATTTATCAGCTTGACATTTGAGACATCCGAGAGACACAGTAACTATTACATAATCAGAGTACAACTCTTCGCCGTCACAACATTTTACCATTGCTCGTCCTTCGCCAGTTGCGCCTTTCCCCCATCGAATTATGTTCACGGGTTTATTATAGCGTGTACAATTGTCTGGAAGACCGCGCAGTAATGGTGCCATCACTCCGACGTATCCTAAAGGAACTCGGACGCAGCCACCAGGGAGCTCAATGTAACTGCCATACTGATCGGCACTGACTAGGGACAGATCATCACCACACTTGTTCCTTAAAATATTAGTCAATCCAAACATAACTCGTGCGGCGTCATACCTTTGATCTTCTGGAAAATTGTGTAATTCTTGTTGTATACGTAAACCGATAAAATTTAATAGAGTTCCATGTTGCCTTTCCCCACCGAGTCGAAATAAACTAGCTGCTTGTTGTTCTATTTGCCTAAACGTATGGTAAGCCGTAATCGTTACTGGCAAGTCAACTGCTCGTCCTTCACTAGTGCAAAATAGGCCTCTGGATGCATCTAAGCGAGGTAGCGGTTGTTGTAAAAGCCTATCTTGCGATGCTAGCGTGTATACAGAGTTTGGTAAACATGCACCAAAAATCCACTCGGCTCCCATTTCGATAACCGCATCTCCAAGCCAACACGAATGAATTCGTCCTCCGGGTCTGCAAAAACGATAATTTGAAGAAATTGGAACATATTGGATTTTTCTACTTAATGAACGGGTTCTACGGTAGGAACCTACGGTACTTAACTAAGTGGTTACCTCAAAATCATTACGGTAAAAACCTCAACAGTGACAATATCGGTACCCAACCAAACACTGACAGACTGGTCACTCATAGACAGTCTCAGCTCATGCTGATGCCGAAGGGATATAGCGGGCGTACATTTCATTAGTTCATTACTAGATAGCGCGCATTACTTAGGCACATCCTACTACATACAAAAGCTAATACATAAGTTGGTACATCTATAGGTAGCATACCTTTCTTTAGCTTCTAGCACCAGGAAATTATTTATACCGCACTGTGAGAGTCGGTGTGCTGCTGACAGGCCTGCCATCCCGGCTCCCACAATGATGACACGTGGTTCCCGACAGTTGGGGTTGATGCTGCACGAGTCTAGAATACATTGTTCTTGTCCCGCTGCGCTCACAGCACTGGCAAATTGTCGATGACCAGTTGTCAACGCTCTATTTGAGCCGGAACCTGTCCTACACCTGAGATTCTTTATACAATTCCAAATATCCCTATTCCATATAAGTTTCATACGTGATAATTTCATTATGATATTGCAGATATAAATGCCATCTAAAACTTCTTAAATTACATATCACTCTCGAATTTTGAAAGCTTTCGCAAAAAGTGGTGACGTTTAAAACATCATAGAGCGACAGAAGCGAAAAAAGAGAATAATTTTCTTTATTTTCGATTAAAGAGCTTTTTCAAGACGAACATGAAGGCTGGTTTACCTATATCGAGCAAGTAGGTTTTCGAACCATTTCAGCGCTGGAATCAATGACAATATTCGCGGTTGTAAAGTGCCGTCGAGGTAATATAGCCGGTTTAGCGGACTGAATAAGTACAAAGCCTTTTGCTGAACTATGTAACGTAACCCGTAGCTTGTTGTGTTATAATGATGACCAAACTTTGCGTAGGCGTAGTTTTCACGAAGCATTTCGTCATATTTTCCACCCTTACAGTTTTGGTCTGGATTGCTGCGAACACTAGAACTTTATATCCTCGCCTGTCGATTCTGTCAACATCTCTCGTTCTCATGATTTAAGTATCGTGCAGCCAGCAGCTGCACGATTCTGCCCGTCCAAAAAAATGGACAACTGCGTGTTGGACTCGCCCATCGAGGGTTCCGTACAAATTTGTGGGTACATATATTACTTTAAATAAATTTATATTTTATATGATTGAATTACAAATATATAGTTTTCAGATTTTTCCCTGTACTAGTATAAGGGAGTACTCACACTTTTTCAGCTCTATTCAGTTTATGCCCATAGAAAACAACGATTTTGTATAGAGATGCGTCCGCATCCATTCAGCTTTCCGCGTCTTTTCAGCTTTCGCGGCAAACAAGTATAAAATGAGGACAAATGTGTTTTTATCATGCGAGTGCTATGTATGGAGATCAGCGCTGTTCAGCGGCCTTACGCGGCGTAACAGCGCGGTAAACGGATGGTTCTCGACTCCTTGTGTGACTGACACTGGCATGGCCATCATCAGGGATTTTAATTTTGATAAAATAAAAAAATGTCGCTAGTTAAACGCCAAATACCAGAATTAGTCGATCATTGGTTCAAAAGTTACAAGGGTTTATAAGTGGCCGATCTGGGGTGCGCCTACCCCAGCTTGATCTATTTGAATCTCAAAAGCTAGGGCACCTAGCGAAGATCTGTTTTCTCTCTTAATAGTCGCTAATTCATCGCAAGTTTTCACCAAGTCACAGGTTTAATCGGGTCTTAGTTTAGAAGATACAAGTTAAATTTTTAAGGTAGGTATAGTCCAAGAGCTAGATCGAAGAATTTGCCTTCTAGTTTTATCAGTCTAAAGTCCGCAGAATTGTCAGAGAGAGATAAACTCTCAATCCTTCGATCTAGTTCTTGGACTGTACCTGTACTGGGTCGATCCTCTGTCGTCTGCGTTTTAATTTTATCTATTTCTTCTTAGAAATGTCCATTTTCAGACCACAATACTAAATGAGTAAAGAGCGTGACTACCACCAGACCACCTTCAATGTCGATTTTCTCGAAAACTACGAAGGTACTAATTTTTTGTTTGAGTACTAATAATTAGTATCTACCAATTGAGTACTAATTATTTACCAAATATGGAAGCGATTGACGGCGGTGCTCCTGCGGTAGTCACGGACATCTTACCGTCTTCGCCGCGTATTCAGCGCCTTTCTCATTCTTACGACGCTGCACACGGTTGATAGAAACAGAGCTGTTTAAGTGTGACCAGAATCATTCAGCGAAACGCGAATGGAGCTGAATAAATGTGAGTAGTCCCTAAGACCGTATTACTTGCCATATTTCGTAGTTCTAGGTCAACGAAAAACACCCCATATATTTTGATTCCCTTGAGAGTGTCGAAATATATGTTTTTTTGCGGCATAAACGGCCGTATCTTTTTTGAAGTTAACTTAGAAGTTTGTCTTTTTCGCAGCTTCAAGGGACTGTAGGTCTACAGTCCCTTGAACCTGTGAAAAAATGGTTTTAATTTTAACTCGGTACCTCCACGCATTCCCGAGATAAGGGTCTTGACAGACAGACGGACGGACAGTCAACAAAGTGATCCTATAACCGGGTTCAGTTTTTTCTTTTTGGGGTACGAAACCCTAAAACAGCTTGAAATAATAATCTTCTTTATTGCCTTATGATAATTTTTATTACGCAGTAAATATAATAAATAACAAACAGCTATATTTTAAATAGACACATATGTACTCACATGTATGATAGGTAAACATTACACAATTTACACATCGACAAGTCATATAAAGGTATTTAAATGACAAATTAACATACATATTTCTAAGAATTATTAGGAATGTGGGCTAGCGAGGTATCGTTGGCCGAACAAAAGTATATTAGGTACTCACTACTTTTATTTAGAGGATTAAAAATCGCTTCGAAGAAGACAACAAGCAAAAACTGGTGAGTACCTACCAATACCAAAAGTTAAGGCGGGTTCAACCTTAAGGTGGGTACAAGTTCGTAGCGGACAGCAGGCAGCAGCAGGCGACGTTTCGCCGCGCAGTACAGTAGTGCTATTCTGTAAGTAAGTAACTATTTTGATATCGAGCTTCACCTGAGTGATAACGCTCACGTAGTGAGTTTTATTACAAACAATAGGTATAAGTCTTATATTAATACGAATTTGATACCTCACCTCGGATTCCGCTGTCGAGACACGAACATGTCGAAGTGAAGACTTGGGTGAAGTGATCACAAAGTGAGCTGTCAATTCATGTAATCAAGTTGGAATGACAGCTCACTTCGTGATCACTTCACCCAAGCCTTCACTTCGACATGTATACAGAATCGACCGGCTGGTTTCTTTTTATTTCTATGAAATAGCGGCAGGCGACGCGTCGTGTCACTAGCTATGAAAGGTATTTCATAGAAATACATCAACACAAGTAGGTAGTCCATTTTTAAGTATAGTAGGTAGATACACTAGCTGGCGACTTGATTTTATTCAAAAGATCGATGGTTACGTCGAAAGAATGTAAAGTTTCAATTTTCAAAATAAGAGTAGGCAACACTTGGTCTAACATTAAATTATCACAACTCACTGAATCGATAGGCAACAATCGATACAATATACACTAATAATTACACATTGTATATAAATACGACGATCTGCGTACCTAAGTAGTAGTAGTAAGTTCTAGGCGCCTATATTCTCGATTTGCGACAAATATGACCTATCGAAGAGTTGGTAAGTACGGTCAGCAACAAAATCGAATAATATTGTTGATTTCAAGTGCGCTAAAAAAGACACGAAATATTTAGAATCAGTTGAGAGTTTATATCACCTTTAGCATGATCTGTTCTCATTTATTTTAATAATGCCTTTAAAAAATTAACGAGTAATTAATCGTCTTTCGTTGCTAATCGTACTTAATAAATATGTATTAATTTCCTACAGATTTATTGTCTGATACGGCAAGTCAATAAAAACACTTCTATCACAGTTATTATAGTTATACTGTGCTTCTAATACAATAAAGTCTACATTTTTAATTTAGATAGCTTTTCAATAACATTCAAATTCCCTTATCAAATATATGTAGGTAGATATATACCTGGGAATGAGTTGTTAACAAGTTTTATAAATTCACTAAGTTTCGAATAATCTTCAAATACCTAGACTTCATCGTTTTATGACGTAAGTACAAGGTGCAAGCGACATTCAAAAAGTTGATAAACCATTTATTTCCATTACTGTAGTTTATGTATTTATTAGCTATAGGGGCGGCTGCATTAATTAGTAACCCCTTCTTTGAATAACTATTATTAAAGTGAGGGGTGCCCAGTTAATAGCTTCAGGCGCTGAAAATCCAGAACATTAGATTGTCAAAATAATCATTCTTGTAGCAAAACACCAACGATAATGCGTCTAATTGGTATTATAGTCGCTGTAGTTGTTTGGCTCACTCCAGTTTTTGTTGTTTGAAACGAATCATCACTGTTCGTTTACTTAGAATGGTCATCAGAACCTTCAGAGTACGAAACGTCGCACAACACATGGTACACTCCCCGTCTCTTCTGGATAGTGTGGACGGACAGGTAGTCGTGGGTACCTACATTTTTTTTGCAAAGAGCCGAAATCGATCATTTAATTTATTGAAAGCACCTTAGTAGCAACCGCTTATATTAAATTCATAATAATGGCTGAATGTTTAAACGCAAAATATTTTAACGGCCTTTGAGTAATTCATCAGCAGCAGCCTTTACTTCCTCCCAAGATATATGAATATCACTCTCTTCGCTGTAGCGTGAGCAAATTGCTACCCTGAGGAAATAAGTATCATCTATTTTAGATGGAACTAAATGAATTTTGCCTCTACCATTTATACGCCTGAGCAATTCTTCGTTCTGCTCGTTACCGCCTTTCAGTCTAAAGCAGACAAGTCCCATAGTGACTTCTTCGTAAATTACGAACCTTTCGTCAGCGCTGCACAGTTTTTCAAACAGATGAGCCAATGCAATGTGCTTTCTGATGTGTTTCTGGAGATTTTCAACGCCGTACAGACGTAAGACGAACCACAACTTGAGCGCTCTGAAACGACGGCCTAATGGTATTTGCCAGTGACGGTAGTCAGGGGCTGATCCCTGCTGGTCGTGTTTCAAATATAATGGGTCAACGTTGAAAGCATCGACAATCCAACGCGGTTCCTTAAGCCACATGGCGGAGCAATCGAAGTTAACCAGCATCCATTTGTGTGGGTTAAAGTTGAAGGAATCCGCTTTATCAACGCCCTTCATAAGGTATCTGTATTCCGGACAGATGAATGCGGAGCCGGCGTAGGCTGCGTCCACGTGCAGCCAAATGTTCTTCTCAGAGCACACATCACCGATTTCTTCTAAAGCGTCGAACGCGCATGAGGATGTTGTACCCAAAGTAGCCACAACCTGTAATAATGATGTAGATATAACTTGAGTATAATACTGTTTTGTCTTACTGTTTCAGAATTTTAAAATAAAGAAAAAAACATACATAGAAAGGAATAAGGCCGTTGCGAACGTCTTCATCAATTGCATCCCTAAGAGTATCACCACGAAGGCTCCGCTTTCCATCTGGCTGTAAAGCGCGAAGCTTCACGCCGCCCAATAGACCAGCTCGTTCCACAGATGAATGGGCTTGCTCTGTGAAGGAAAACAATGATGTCCTAATTAATTGTCAGACTGACTGCTAAGTGCTAATCTCGCCACGTTACCCCCTACGCAAAAGGACGTGGTCCGCGTAAGTTTCACTCGTAGATCTTTGACAGTTCTTAGGGGTAGTAAGACAGGAAAAAAAAAAAAAAAAAAAAAGGGTTAGTCAGACGCCCGACATTCGGATGAACAGTCTAACCAAGGAGTAAGTATAATTGTGGGTATGGTATCTTATTACAAAGTAACAGGGTAGTAAAAATCTAAAATGGACGACCCAGCAAAAATAGGTTGGTAGTTGAAAACGGTACCCTGATGATTTAGAGTATTTACAATGGTCAACTTACTGTTACAATAGCCGACAAGTTTAGACAGAATCTCGGTGTCAGTCCATTCAGGATGTTGTTCCTTGACGCGTGACATGGTGCGATTCTTAGCCCCCAGTAGAGCGACAAGCGTTGCCTCGCTGGCGGTGCCTTGGATGACGCCGCCGGCCTCTCCGCCCGAACGGGCCAGGAACGACTCGGGCAGACCCAGCATCTGGCCCAACCAGTCGAGCATCACCACCTCTAACTCTGTACACGCAGGACTCGCGATCTGAAATATTTGAAGTCTTATCATCGTCGTACCTGTACTCCTCGAAGGAAAAGCAGTCTGAAGAGACATGCTCATGTCGCTAGATCCCATAATTACGTATTTATCTAAACCCGGTTTTCATATCAACACTCAAACAAGCATTGGAAGGTATTCAGGAGTCCTCAAAGCAATCCTCTCATGTAAACGGTTGCTAGGTCAAGAAGCTAGTAATTAAGCCGATGGCAGTTGACCAGACGGTCGTCATATTATAAGCAGCTGGGACAACAATCGAATCGAAGTACAATAGGCTAGATATGATACACATGCACACGCAGGTGTATTAGTAACTTAGTACTCTACCAACTTATTCCGTTTACGCAAAAAATACCCGCGAGCGAATATGACACGCAACCGGTTTTCCTTGTTCGAATTACCTATGTGCCGTATGTGACATTGACACTGGCTTCGGTTCGCAGAATTGTATTCCAATCCTATAAACTTGAAGTAATATTTTGCCAGATTAGAGTATTGAGGTATCACTTTATATACAAGCTTGAGTAAGTGGGAATAGCAGCAGAAAGCATACCCAAGTAAATCCAATGCATGCGATGGCCCCGCTCAGCATGTCAGCCACGATGGCCGGGTACGAGTTAGCGGTGGGGAAGTACGCGTGGAAGCGAGGTGAGTGCCAGTGAGTGACTCCGGACATGACCACACGCTCGATGTCGGCCATCACCGCGGTCCAGGGCTCTGCTTTTTCAGGAGCCTGCTCCGGCACCAGCGGACGTAAGTAGCCCGGCTTCACTGACGGGACTACTTGCCTGAAACACGGACATAAAAATAAGTTAAGGCTTCAGAAAATCTTCAATGTAATATTTAGGAAGGTAGTCAACGTTCATGGGCAAAAAATAAAATGCCGATAGGGTTTTTTAGTACTTAGGTACGTATCGTACCATTGTAGGACCTACAAACTACATTCAGATAGGTACCTATAGCAGTTTGAGTCAAAAGACATGAATACCTGTCTCTGATGTTTTCCAAATATTCAGCAATGTAGTCGGTCATCGCCTTCGCGAAATCTTTGAAATCTCCGGCCTCCATCGTTTCTGAAATCATTATAATAATCTACATAAGATACTGTTTTAACAATATACCTTAAGGGATTTGACAAAAAAAAGCTTTTCCTTCAACGTCTTAACAGTGTAACGTCCTAGTAACTAGTGCTAACTCTCTATCTCAAAAACTTCTTAACCAATTTTGATGAAATTGGCACTGTTCCCTAAGTTAGACTATATCCTAGTCCAACTAAAAAGTTTTTTTGTAATTCTTATAGTATATACTAATAGTTTTTGAGATATGCCCGGACAAATATACATAAATACACTCATGAAATTTGGCACACATGTTTGAAGGTAAAGACAACGTATACAAAAACTGTGCGATTCTGAAAATATTACATCCATACGGGACGATCAGAAACCTCCTTTTTTGAAGTCGGTTAAAAAGGCATTACGCTATCAGAGGCAAAATCAAGCTGTGATTGTACTTTTATTAAGTATTTGCCACTATTTGTAGTGGTAATTGTTGTCTAGCTCCAATTTAAAGCGTGGAATATTATAGACAGTGAAGTAGTTTAGGTGATATACTTTTTTTTTCATTTTGTTTTGAAGCACAAGACGAGTACCTACAGTTAGGTCGTAACAACACGTTGCTTAGGTACCTTTTACGTTACACATATTATATGAACAATCACCGTAAATAAATCTTATATGGAAACGAAATTGCAAATTAAAAAACAATACAAATGGCAACATAAACATTTACTCAATGCATATTTGTTCAAAACAAACCGAATTTGAGTTTTGCATCCTGATCCGACATTGTGGCAGCTAAAAGAGAAATGTAGGAATTATTGTAGGGAAAAGGAATTCAATAGGAACATTTATGTCATCATACGTATTACATTATTATCTATACTAATCTCATCTATACTTAATATATAAAACTGAAGAGTTTGTTTGTTTGTTTACTTGAACGTGCTAATCTCAGGAACTACTGGTCCGATTTGAATAATTCTTTCAGTGTTGGATGGCCCATTTATCGAGGAAGGCTATTTATCATCACGCTAAGACCAATAGGAGCGGAGCAGACGAAGTTACGCGGATCAACTAGTACTAATACATAAAGCTGAAGAGTTTGTTTGTTTGCTTGCTTGAACGCGCTAATCTCAGGAGCTACTGGTCCGATTTGAAAAATTCTTTCAGTGTTAGATAGTCCACGAGGAAGGCTATAGGCTATATATCATGACGCTAAGACCAATAGGAGCGGAGCAGACGAAGTTCAACTAGTATTATACATATAGAGGAAAGCTTTGTAATTTTGTATGTAACGAATAAACATAAAACTACTGGACCAATTTGAAAAATTCTTTCAGCAATGGATAGCTACATTATCAGCGAGTAACATAGGCTATATTTTACTCTCGTATTCCCACGGGATACGGGAACTACGCGGGTGAAACTGCGTGACGTCCGCTAGTTATTTATAACAGGATGATAACTGTATGTCTTACTTACACATACAGGAAACATTATTAGGAAATGTTAAATTAAGGAAAGGAGATCATACTCTTTTATACGAGTTTTGGATGATTGTGAATATTGTGCAAGAAGCAAGAAGATCTAGCCTGCTGCTTTTGGCAGCAGGCTAGATCTTCTTGCTTCTTGCTCTAAAATTTATTCTACCTCTATATTTTACAATAGGCTATAAGCTCCTAAAACAAAATAAAATCCGAACGAATTTCATTTTTTTAACATGTTATTTTAACACTATAGACTTCTTATAGGTTTTCCTGTAATCTATAGGTAAAGATCTATTATCTCCATTTTTTTCAAAATTTTAGGCTCAGTAGTTTCGGAGATAAGGGGGGATTGTCATTTGTCGTCTCATTTCTTGAATACCTTCACAATCATTTATTTTAAAATTATGAAAAAAATATAGTTAAACCCCTCACAGTAAGTTCTTTCATTTGATATGTTACACGATATTGTGCAAAAACCTTTTTTTTTTTAATTTTCTAGTTTGACCCCCAAAAGTGACCCTCATACTAAAAATTTAATAATTTACGTAACGCGTTCGTGTTTGGGTCACAGAAGTCCATATGTGTACCAAATTTCAACAGAATCGGTCCAGTGGATCCGGAGAAAACTGGCTGTGACAGACGGACAGACAGACAGATACCCTCTAAAAATGCAGCCAAAGCTTTACCTATCGGTATATCGCTATAGGTACTTTATAGGATTCAATTACATAAAAACACGGAAAACAATACATTTATCCTCATTTAGTTGACCGATTGGAGGAACAGTAATAATTAACTACGTCAGTGATCTTATTACCTTGCTCTACCAGACCACTTGAGTGCTGGTGACATTGACCGTATCAAGACCACACATATTACATCAGACTAATTATGTCACACGTTCAATGTCAGTGAGAAATGTTGCCGGTTGTCAGGTAAATAATGCGTATAGATAGACTTGAATTGGTGGTCCTTGTTCAATGCCGAGAGAGCGGCGCGGGCGCAGGCGCTTGCGCAAGGCTTCGAGCGTGCGCCGGCGAGCAAGTGGTGCGAGGTTAAGCACGGACCTCGTTGCCTCCACTAGTCCCTGTTTTTACTATAACTTAGCAGTTTTTGACTCAAACATGACTAAACTTGTATATGCGTCCTTTCATGCAGAAGACTACTTCCTAGTAGGTATAAGTTTGTTTCACTGTTCAATTTTTCTTTCTTTCTTTTTTTCTTTTTCTTTATTTAGAGTTCGGTGACACCGAGTGCCCGAGTGAATGCAGACAATAATGCAACTTTAGTATCCTACAGCTGACTGTTGGTAATGTTACTGTTTATTTAATCCAAATTCTATTTGTATAGCAGGTGCTACCATACATTATACCTATTACCTTAGCTAGGTCGATCCATATTTTTATCAATGAAACAAGCGAATGTCATAATCTGCTGTATCCTTTGCACAGCGACAATGGGGCTCGAAGGATATCTGCGCTAGGTCCAGCTTTTTATGTCCATTATGCGCTAACGAATGCGTATTTATAAACATCACTAAATAGTATAGGTAAAACAAAGTCGCTTTCTCTGTCCCTATATCCCTATGTAGGTATGCTTAAATCTTTAAAACTACGCAACGGATTTTGATGCGGTTTTTTTTAATAGATAGAGTGATTGAAGAGGAAGGTTTATATGTATAATAACATCCATTAAACAGTGGAGAAATACTGTTATTTTTGAGGTTTCGAATGTGATGTCGTAAATAATTACATTTTATGACGCAGACGAAGTTGCGCGGGTCAGCTAGTAATAATATAAAATCCAAAAGAATAGCAGTAGGAATACCTATTTGCAAACAAAAGCGATCCCGAATTTATGTAGCTAGTCAATGAGATTGTGGCCATAATTCACTATGCTCCACTAGTTTTATCTTTTCTTCAGTCCGAGGGCTCCCACAACAGCATGTTTAATTCATCGAAACGTATCAGAGTCACGTCATCGATCGCTAGGTTTAGGGCCAAGGAGAGCCAACACTCACGCGATCGTTGAAAAAGTTAGAGGAGCAGGCGCCTCGCTCGTTACCAGTGATTCCGTAAAGGTCATTTATTTAGCGCGATAACTCTATTAGGTTGAGTCCATTCATTATGTTTCATACCTACCGCAATAGAACAGGTTAATGACGAGTAGAGAAAAAAAATCGACAAGAGCGAGTCGTAATCGCGTGCAAGAAACCATTGCCTTGTTTTAGGTTTTCCTTTAATATAATCACTGAATATTATATAAAATAAAGTCCTCCGCCGCGTCTGTCTGTCTGTCTGTTCGCGATAAACTCAAAAACTACTGCACCGATTTTAATACTGTTTTCACCAATAGATAGAGTGGTTCTCGAGCTTTAGAAGTATATAATTTGTCAAGAAAAAAATTAGGGATCCTTAAGAAAATTGCAGCGCGGACAAAGTCGCGGGCAAATGCTAGTCACTACATATTATAAAACAAAGTCCTCCGCCGTGTCTGTCTGTTCGCGATAAACTCGAAAACAGCTGCACCAATTTTAATACTGTTTCCACCAATGGATAGAGTGGTTCTCGAGGAAGGTTTTAGTACATAATTTGTCTTGAAAAAAATTAGGGATCCTTAAGAAAATTGCAACGCGGACGAAGTCGCGGGCAAGTGCTAGTTATGTATAAAGTAAAATTTTAGGCTCAGCAGTTTCGTAAATGGGAGGAACGGTAAATCGTCTAGGTAGGTATATTGTTAAACAAGTTCAAAATAACTCATTTAAAATTATTTAAAAAAAAATCCAATCGATTCCGAGCAAATTGGTTGTGAAAGACAGACAGGCAGACACACGAGTTATGTAATTATACCGAAAAAAGTTTCCGAAGTTTTGATAATGCGTTGGATGGACTAGATTTCTTATCTATCTTGAATCATCTTAACAGGTGCACTGTAAAACTGAAACTAGGTAATCGAAGACGAGCTACTAATCTCTTAGTTTTATCTGTATCAATAAAACTGCTATTGCTGCGGACAGCTATATACATTTCTGCAAAAAATGATTAACGTAGGTATTTGTTTCTGCGGCCCTCCAATCCATAAAGTGACTTGTATTGGCCTGCGACCCATATGGTCTGGACAACCCTGGTATAGAGTATAGATTAGCGTTATACCTACCTACCTATATGACGCAGCCGCGGGGCACAAAATGTTATTGTTTTTAAAAATTATGTTTTCTTTTGTTGTACCTAAATTGTTTGTATCCGTGTGTGCCAAATACTCGTAAGAGTTCAGAGTACACTAGCTAGCGCCGAAGGCTTTCTGCGAAGCACTGCAGTCGGGGGAATCCTAAGATAAAATCAATTCAAGACTGAGACAATTCCAAGATCTCGATATCTATGCTTTAATTATTCATAATCACAATAACATTATTGACGCGGTAAACGAGTTTATATCTCGGGGTCACAACTGTCAAGTATTCTAAACAAAATAATATATTTCATAAAATCAGCGGAAGTATGGTGTAGAAACAGGATGTTACGGTTCTTAACCTCACACGAATGTTTAATTAGTTAAAATCATTAATTTAAATTCAATTACAAGATAATTATGCAATTTGCTAATTGGGTTGCTGTGCGGTGTGGTTGTCATCATTTTATAACTGTTATAAACCTACCTTTTCGTGATTATACTACTAAGTAATCATCGTATTTCAGATGTCCACAAAAAATTGGCTAGATAGTTGATTTATTTTTGACCAACTTAAATTATTAACCCATCATTTATCAAGGGCTCGATTGCTCTATGATTTTTCAATTAGGTTTTTAATTATAGAATTCCTAAAAAAATCTTTATCTGCGGCAAACGGCAAAAGACAATATTTAATAAGGTATTATTTAATTAAGAAAACTCTGAAGTGTGACTGTCAAATACTATTTAAGAAAATAACTTAATAGAAAAGAAATCTTAAGTCTTAATCCGGTCTAAAATCTAAACCATTAATAGCGTATCTAGGTAGGTGCAAGTCAGCAATCAAAGCTAATCTAATAAGTACTCAGAGTACCTATAGGTTGTGACATTGTGAGCGATCGGTTTAAGCCAACTTGTGAAGGTCATAATGTTATTATTTCGACGATCTCTAACAAAAAAGCCCATTTTATTTGCTTTATTGTGCGATATAATAACGTAAAGGATAATGTTAGCAGCATTATCTTCGGGAATTACTTGGTTATAATCATTGATATATAAAAACCCTTGGGTTATAATCAAGGTAAAATCCCCTATGTACTACTGCTAATAATTTAGTTTAGCTTTATAATTTTGTGTGCATGTCAGTTCTATGTCAATTAAAACTTTTTTTTCTTGCTTCTATATTCTCAGTAATTTCCTCCACTCGACTCAATGTAATTGGTAGTTATTTATTTATTGACATAAGTCTGCGTTTGCACCAGAGAATCTCTTGCGCTGAGCGAGGCTAGGTAAATGAAGCGGTTCAATTGGTTCTTACAAACACATCCCTCGCTACCTATGCTCGCTACGCATCCTCGCACATCTAGTAGAAACGCAGCCTAAAACGCGAGTTTTGTCCCCTTGTAATGGGGACCGCAATGAGAGGATTGGAGGAAGTTTTATTCAAAAGGACTCAGAGTAACTCAGCTGTTAATATCGTATCAGTATCATCCAAGTTTTGCGAGGATTGAGGTCGTTGATAAAAGTCAACAGCAATTTAAAAAGGCCCCAAGACCTCGCGTTACTACGTCATAATTTCGGTGGTGACGTCAATTACGCTTCCTCTGACTTTTACAATAAGTGCAAACATGTACACAAAAAAAATGCGTGTCTTTTATATTTGCAACTTTCCTGTTTCAAAAGCTTATGGTAAATATTGTGGACTCTGCATAAGGAAAAACCGTCTCTGTGACGCCGTGTACCGGTTAGTTCTAAACGGGTAATCCCTGATTTTATGAGCAGGCGGTTAATCAGTAAAGCTAAATTTTATAGAATGAATGAATCAGCTGAGTGCTGACGGTTTTTCCGGTGTATGGAAAGTTAATTGACAAAAATGACGTACCTAAAGGCAATTTAAAGATGAAAAATATTGTTTCGTAGGTATGTCAAATTATTGTCCGAAACCTGTTTTTAATTTATGTAAATGTGGAATCGACAAAGATTGAAGAGGTAACATTATTAGGGTTCCGTACCCGAAGGATAACCGACGGAACCCTAATAATGACTAAGCCTCCGCTGTCCGTCAGTCCGTCCGTCCGTCTGTCCGTCAGCGGGCTGTATCTCAACAACCGTAATAGGTAGACAGTTGAAATTTTCGCAGAGTGCACCTATTTCTATGGGATACCTATTTGTCTGCGAAAGTTGGTAATTCGATTTTTATTATATCGAACACAGTGTGTCGATAATTCAGTAGTACGATGTTTTATTCCATCGATGCTTTATTGGTGCGATGTAACGTAGTGCGAAAAATCCTGTAGCGAAAAACCCTACAACGATTGCTCATTAGTTCGGTAATTTATTAGTTCGATAGAATGTCGGTTCGAAACGCTTACTGTTGTCCGCCTTACATCGCACCAATAAAGCATCGATGGAATAAAACATCGTACAACTGAATTATCGACACACTGTGTTCGATATAATAAAAATCTAATTACAAACTTTCGCAGACTAATAGGTATCCTAATTGCCTATATAGGTAATACAAATAATAAAAATAAATTTAATTAAAAATTTAAGGGGACTCCCATACAAGAATCGCGTTTTTTTTCGGTTTCTGCTACGGAACCCTTCGTGTGAGAGTCTGACTCGCACTTGGCCGGTTTTTTATTTATTTATGACCTTTCCTCAAACACAAGACTACAGAAACACTTGAAAAAGTTCGATGAGAAAAGAATGTAACTTTAGCACTGGTTTAAAGATACTATAAAAATCACATATTCATTCATTATCTTTCGTAGGCATCATACAAATCACAATGCGAAAATGTTAAGTGTTGTTCGAACGCAGGTCGCCATCAAATTGGAGTGTCGATGTAGAGCTCGCCAATTGCTCCCGACAATGCCCCAGCGGAACGTCGAATGTCCGAACTGACCGAACCCGAGCTACTACTAACAAGCTAAATTTCCCTGCTTTTACCCTTAAATTGACGTGACGTATTAGCAAAGTTCGAGGAGATAACGAACCCATAATGGATGTGTAAAAGAGTAGATACATACCCTTTGATATTTATGGACCTAGCTAACTTAACTATGTTTCAGGACTTGCTCGTTGCTCCAGTTACCGAGCTCTTTGTAGGTCGGAGTCGGCACTCGTAGCAAGGGCTCGTTAATGACCACACAACAGAGAGATATGATGAAACGCTAATTATCCCAATTAACATTCAACTACGTAATTGAATAGGTGATTAATTAAAATTACAATAGAAAGGTATCCATACCGGGAAGAATGTCGAGGCAAAAATTATGAAATATAATGGAGACATTGTTCTTCAATTTCAATATTTCTAAGTTGTTTTTAAAAAAATAGTTGGCTTAGCAACAACTTAACTTTGGTTATCGGTCATTAGTACCTACTGGTTAGATAAAAATCTAAATGATCAATTATTTAGGTGCTAATCGCTACGTGAGGAAGAAAACGGAGACGTGGACGGGACAGATAAGGAATTTTATGAATAACGGAAGTTAATCTGTGGCACCTACATTATCTCTAGAGTTTCTAGGCATCGGGAGGTATCTTCAGAATTTATCACAGGTACATTGCAATATGAGGAAAAAGCAGAAGATAATCGTTGAATTAATTGACCAGGCAGGAAAATACTGCGTAGAAAGATGAAAAAATAGGTATCCAATTTATTAAAAAAAGTGTCTACAAACCTTTTGCAAAAGTAAAAGGTCTGTAGACCTGATGAAACCAAGAACTTATTTTGACTTAATATAATTATAGCCTGCCTGCTTCTACGGATCTCCCACTGAACTTAATTGGAGTTTGGATTGGAAAGTTAAGTTGTTCCGCTTTACCTACTTTTAGCAAGCAGTGAGACTCACTAGTTTTGGGATACGTGCCCGTAGCTAGGTTTTCTGAATGAAATGCAATACGAATGCTATGATTGTTTTAGAATCAAGATTCATGAACTTTAAAAAAATGCGAAAACTTTCAGAAGCATACCAAAAGAGCGTCATTATAATATTAGATAGTCAAAATATTCGAGCTCGCTTCGCTCGCTCTTGCTTGCATCCTTTTTCTTAGGTCGCAAGCCATTCTGCTTAAATCGATAAAGTTAGGCGAATGGGTAAAAGATCCTCCTATCCTATTATAAGTAGGGTACTGGAGATGTGACCCGCTAAAACAGTCTTGTCGATCTAGCCATGTAGGTATGAATCTGGTACATACTATCTACATTTATATTTGCACTATTGACATAACCTTGGTGGGTACCTACCTATAATAAGAATGTCATGGCAGAGATACAAAAGTACGAAAGTTATATTAAACCAAGGTCAATTACAAATAATAATTAAATATTTTGTTATATGTACCTACATTTTGCCTACCTACGTATCCTACTACAAAGGTTTAGGTAGTTAAATACAGGTAAACAATCTTGATGTGATTTTTTTCACGAAAACATTAAAAAAATAAACTAGGTACTGCTTAAATTAATGATTTAATTGATTCAGTAATTGTTATTGTTGTATTTACATTGGTTTTTAGTTGCATTTTATTTTTAAACTGAGTTTTTGAATAAAAAAGATTAAAAAGACACATCAAGATTGTTTATCTTTATTTAACTACCTACCTAAACCGTTCTAGTATAAGTAGGTTTGAGTTGATTATAAAAAGTACAGTGTATATGTCCATGTGCTGTGTTTACGTTATTATCAAATTTTGTTATCGATATTTAATTGGTACTGTTGCGTAATTTCATTCCCGTTATCATTCATTCTTCGTAGGAAATGCCTACCAGCGTAAATCGTTTTGTTATTGTAGTGAAATAACAATTTAAATCTTTAGTGCATTCAAAGATTTAATAAGAGCGAAGATTAAATATTTATATGTTAGTGCATATAAGCAGTTGAACAGCGGACCAATTAGTTGAATTCTAAGAAAACACTTTTCATAAAAGTAACAAAAAAAATCAGACCATTATCGTTTCAAACACTTACCAAATGTGTCAGGATAAAAAAGCTTAAAACACAAAAACAGCAGACGTTCAACAAAAACACAGCGTCACCTACTTAATTGTTACTAATTTTCTTTCGGACAATGTCCGTGAATTTACGCGGTAGGTACTGCGTGGTCGCGAAAACGCGGTGCGCCTAAATCACTGCCTGCCTCGGACTACGCCCGCCGCCGCCACTCTCGCAGCCTTTATATACTCGCTGCGACGATACGAGGGACTGTTCACTATGTAGCTGACTCCATTTAGAAGATTAGCCGCGGCGCATGAGCCGTCAACTCGAATACTAATAGAAGAATTGAATCTGTGAAGTACCTCGAACACTCAGGGGAGTTTTCTTTACAAAAGCTTCCCACTTTGTTAGAGCGATATCTGGTTATTAAAACTTTTCTATTGACATAGTAACTGTGGGGCTACGTAACAATTCAGTCCATCGAATTGAACTGATCTGACTGATTGATTAAATCGAGACTTATTTATGTGACATGCGTTCATGACGCCACAACGTCTTTATCAATACGTGACGACGCACATAAACCAAATTATCTTTAGTTTAAATATTATATTTCAGCCGCAGGTTATCATACGCCAGTTGAACTAAGTTTTACGTATTGCTATAGGTATGTAGGTATTGCTTATTTAAAACGGTAACAATAAATTGTAGTTAGACCCTGATTTAATCAGATTAGACGTGAAAGACTCCTTGACCTAGCAGGTTCGATTTCAAGTTGAGGACCATGTTAGGTTATTTATCAAATCAAGTTGATATTTGCATGATACCAAACTTATGTGGATATAATATTCATTAATCATAAATTCGGGCGGGCCCGCGTAACAAAACAGAACCCAGCCATTAGCGTTACAAGTAGGAACTTAGTAGATTCACTAAAAAAGCAGGATTTTCCTAACAACTTGCCAATTTAGTAACCACATAAATAGTAAGTAGTATTTATTGTTTTATCTTATTCTTTTGAATAAATATTATATTACTATTTAAAAAAAAACTTATTCATAAATGTTGACGTTCACCAATTCTTGTAAACAGGGGAATCGGATACTTTACCTAAGGACATAGTTGGTCAACTACATTTTTGATGAATTGGCTAAGGGGAAATCTGGGAAGTTCCTGCCGTAAGAAAATAACTGATTATCCTCAAAACAATTACCGTGATAATTATGGTTTAAAAAAAATTTAGAAGGATGGAATTCGTGACGTGTCCACTTAAGAAATAACTGGGTTGCTGACATTGAGAGACAAAATCAGTCACCGGAACTACTATAGTAGGTAATTAAAATTAGCTAGGACGTAAGCAGGTATGGTCGAGCATGAGCCTCCTTGGTCTAGTCTAGGTAGATAGAGGTGACAGACGCAACGTTTGGTGGACGCGGGGTTTGGGTGAATCCCAGCGCGGAGAAAGTGGCATTGGATTTTTCCAGAATTCTTCTGAAATCTGGATTTGCAATCAGCCTATTACAAACGTCTTAATAACATAACTGGTGAATTATGCTGATTATTATCACTGGCTTAACTGTTTACCCCTTTTGATGAGCGCAGAACTGATTTAAACAATAGTTTAAAAAATAGCACATTATGATACAGTTCTCGAGGAGCGTTATAGAGCGTGCAATGAGAATAACAAATTCAACAAAGTCGTATCAAACGACGTTTTTCAACACCCTTCCGTATAAACATATCGAAACGAAAATGTTACTCAAGTAAAGCCATGAAGTCGATATTTTCGCAAAATTAAAGTAAAATCATGAATACTATCATGATTTTACTGATTCCCATCGGGCGCATGGCTTGAATGTAAGGTTCGTACAAGCCGTGCGCTTGATGGGATTTCCTAGCGTGAAAAATAGCGTTCCCCTATTCGTCATCTACCCACAGCTCTTTCGTGGGACACTATAGACTTCTTATAGGTTTTCTTGTAATCTATAGGTAAAGATCTATTATCTCCATTATTATCTATTATAACATTTTCGTGCAGATGGTGTGAAAAATATATATTGAACTACTCCTTTTCATTAAAAAATTTAAGAAGTATGTTTTTGGTAGGTCGCACAGGGTTTCGTCAGTAAAAAGTAGATCTGTCTAATCAAGTTGGCCACCCCTGCCCTAGTAGCCTGATTTCGATTTTTTAAGAATCCCTTTCAGTCTCTGTTGCAAAAAAATACATTTACTTTCGTATTTGTAAAATAGTTGAACAAACGTCATCTAAAACTATTCCATTTTTTTTGTTGCTTCTACTAATGCATTAGTAGTTCTTGAGATATCACGCTTTGACAGACGGACAGCCTTAGTCACACCATAAGGGTTCCTTTTTACCATTTTGGTACGGAACCCTAAAAGTCGGTAATTAGTCGAAATTAGTCGCCAAATATCAGGATTAGTCGGTAACTGGTTCAAAAATTATAAGGGTTTATAGGTCCACCCCACCCCAGCCTACCCCAGCTTAGCCCATTTGAATCTCAAAAGCTAGGACACCTAGGGAAGATCTGTTTTCTCCTTTTCTCCTAAACTTAATTGCAAATTAGTTGCAATTTCATATTTTATATGGTTGTACGGAACCCTCGGTGCGCGAGTCCGACTCGCTGTTGACCGGTTTTTATTTTTATAGAATAGAATAGCATTTATTTGCAAATGTGGGTCAAAATGGTGGTCGCCGGCGGTGCCGGTGGTGGTGGTTATCAAAATTAAAATCCCTGATGGTGGCCATGCCAGTGTCAGTCACACTACTGTCATTTGAACATAACGGATATCGTCAACAACAGAGTGCCAAAATTTAAAAAAAAATTAAGCAACGTTCGAACTCGTATGTCAGTCACAATCCGTCAAAAATGTATAGAAATCGAGTATTTTTAGAAATTAGTAGAACAACTCAGGAATAGTGGAACAATTCTACTCTCAAACCGCAGAGGCTAAAACTGATAGGCATTGGAGAAAAACACATTATGATGATAACTCTTAAAATGATAAGTAGGTAAATAGAAATTTCTATGCCAAATATTTACAATCTCAAAGATTGTTGCAAATATTATATCTATATACCTATTACTATGTAACATAAGATATTTAATTCAACTTAATTGCCCAAGTTATCAAATGTTTTGTAATCAACGTGGGCTGAATCGTTTACACGTACTATTTATTAGCGGATGTTGTTGTGTTTGGTTTTATGGATTGATAAACGGTAAAAGATTTTTATCACTAATATTGTGAAATATTTATTTTGTAAAACAAAAGAGCACGAGGAAACTCGGTTCTTATTCGAAATTGTATCAAGAAAACGTTTATTCAGCACGTACCTATAGGAACTATGACGACGGGGCGTAAGTGCGTCAAAGATTAATAAACTTCCTTATAAAATTACTAGCTGACCCGCGCAACTTCGTCTGCGTCACAATTATCATTACTGCTCCGCTCCTATTGGTCTTAGCGTGGTGATATATAGCCTATTGCCTTCCTCGATAAATGGGCTATCTAACACTGAAAGAATTAAAAGTAGAAAGAAAAGAAAGTAGTTCCTGAGATTAGCGCGTTCAAGCAAACAAACAAACAAACTCTTCAGCTTTATATATTAGTATAGATAATACACTAGCACTTCGCCCGCGACTTCGTTCACCCGGGTTTAGTAGGTACTCCACGAACTTCATCTCCTATACCTCCCCCTTTATAGGATACTGTGTAAATTACTTATTAATAATTTAATAGACTCAACATAGGGCAGTTCGCTCTAACTGCAATTTTTTTCTTACTTAGAGCATTTTATACCCGTCGTAAATTTTAAACGAAAGGGCAGATTTGAGTAATTTAAAGTGTAATTTACGTGTACATAGTAAACCTTAATTATCAAACATGGAAACATTTAAATGTATAATAATTAATATAATGACACCAAAATCACCACTACTCCATTCCGCCCGGGTTTTGTTTGAATTATTTGAACAAAAAGCGGTCATTGCGTTAGACATATATCCTCGCGAGCGTTTTTATATGTAATAATGAGTAGTGAGTACTTCAATAATGTAGTAAATTATTTTTATGTATCATCAATAGTTTTCTCAGCGCACGCCAAATAATGAATTTTATAGGCAAAATTTTGCTACTTTGGTTTACATTATTGCAATTTTCTTAAGAATCTCTAATTTATACATATAAATACTAGCTTCCGCCAGCGGCTTCGCCCACGTGGTCCCTAGGGAGCATACTTCCAGGATAAAAAGTAGCCTGTCTCAGGCTACTTTTTATCCTGTCTCAGGCTCTAGACTATCTGTGCATCAAAATTCATTTAAATTGGTTCAGTAGTTTTGGCGTGAAAGCGCGACAGACAGACAGACAGAGTTACTTTCGCATTTATAATATTAGTAAGGGTTATATAGATAATGTTCATCAGGGATAATGTAGGATTCTAATGGTGAAAAAAATTTTCAAATCGGTCCTGTAGTTTCGGAGACTATTCAATTCAAACAAACAAATCATCTCCTTCGCAAGCCCATGCACCAAAATACCGCTTCTACGCTCTTTAACGTGCCTACACAGCGTAGAGCGGCAGCTACATATTACATGCTATGAAGAGCCGAGGCAGCGTAGCGTGGATGTTACGCATCTGGGGAGCTACTCTCTAAGCCCGAAGTCTGTAGTTTCAGGCTTAGTTGCAGGCGTATTATACTCCGTATCACCTACGGACTTATGATTAGTCCCGAACCCGAATGAATGACAACGATTTGACAGTAACTGACAAATCCTTTTGTCATTAATTCTTAGTGGTTAGGTGATACGGAGTAGAATACGCCCGCATCCAAGCCCGAAACTACGGACTTCGGGCTTAGAGAGTAGCCCCCCTGCTACGACGTGACAACGCGGCGTAGCGCGTCTACTACGACGGGCCTACACAGAGGGGCGTCAGCTACGACAGGCCTACGTGGCGTAGCGCGTCCGATACATACCGTAGCACGTGTGCTACGCAACCTGTTCGCCGCGCTTACGAACCGTAGCTCGGCGGCTACGCTAATGCTACGCCCCGCCCGCTCAGCGTAGCGCCGTTGCGTGGCTACTAAGCATCTGCTACGACCCGACTACGTAACGTTAAGTCTCTTTTCACTAGGCAACATTTGACGCGCAACACGTAATGCCAAAAATGTTCAGCAACGTGCACAACAACGCGTGACGTTGCCAGCAGGGGCGCAACATTGACAATGTTACTAAAAAAAGTTCCTCGTCGCCGTTCAACATGGTGAACAACATTTTGCGCATCATGTCACGCGTCAAATGTTGCCAAGTTGATACTCTACGAAGATGATGCGCTGTGTTACACCAGCTGCCAATACCTTACGCGAAAATAAACAACCTAACGCATTTACAATGTGCCGCTACCCTAACTCAGGGTGTGTATAAAGGATATATGTGATGTTGTTCTCTTTGCTGATGATACTTCCCTTATTTTTAAAGGTGATAGGAATAGACACGATTTTGACGACGTAAATAGTGCACTCACCATGGTTACGAATTGGTTTACAACAAACAATCTATTTCTAAACCCTAAGACAAAATGTATAAAATTTGCCTTACCTAATGTAAAAAATCTAGGACCCAATATCATTTTAAGTGACGAAGTGCTGGAAACTGTAGACTCAGCTGTTTTCTTGGGCATAACAGTTGATGCCAAACTTCAATGGGGCCCTCATATATCAACACTATCGGGAAAGCTTAGCTCTGCCGCCTACGCCGTCAGGAAAGTTAGACAATTTACTGACGTCGACACAGCTCGGTTAGTGTATTTTAGTTATTTCCATAGTGTTATGTCCTATGGTATGCTACTGTGGGGAAAAGCTGCTGACTTACAAAATATATTTGTCCTACAAAAGCGAGCCGTACGAGCGATATACCAGCTTGGGTCCAGTCTCTTTAAGGGAACTTTTTAAAGAAATAGGTATTCTCACGGTTGCTTCGCAGTTTATTTTTGCCAACATAGTGTATATCAGGCAAAATATACATTTATATGCCAAAACTACTGATATCCACAAGCTTTAACACCAGAAATAAGCACAAACTACATGCTCCTTTCCAACGTCTTCGTAAGGTCCAGGGCCATTTTGTGGGGATCGGTATCCGCTTTTATAATAAGTTACCTCTTTCTTTTCTAGACTTGCCTTTTAATGCTTTTAAAGCGAAAGTGAAATCTAACCTTATTTCGAAGGCATACTATACTATAAACGATTACTTCGACGATAAAAATAGTTGGTCGCTGTGTTAAACACGAGACAATGCTAAATGTTCTTTCGTAGATTCTTTACTTGATCAAGATGACATTGTTTATTATTCTGACCGTATAGGTCATTTTTGTTTTTTTTTTTATTTTTATTTATTGACATAATCTTCTCATTAGCTTGTTTTTTATGAGTTGTATTGCAGTATGTGGTTAACTAGCGACCTCCACAAATTGATAAGTATGATTTTGTCTGAGAAACCGGCAGCAGGTTCGTCATGCTCCCTTAGACGTCGCTGCTTACGGTAGCGTCGGGGATCGGGTTACCTCCTTCCCTCTAATATGGCGAGGGAGGTAATGGCTGCTCTTTGCGTTATGCTCGTGAACGGGTGCTGCTTGTGGTGACTGGTCGTCTTGCTGTCCGTGGTTTATTATTGTTAAAATTTTTAAGTGTTATAATTCAACTGCGATGGTCCTAGTTTATCACTTGTGACTTTGGGTCACAGATTATGGTTAAATTGCATTGTTGAACATGTAAGCGGGCACGACATTTATTCCTGGAGGCTCATTTTGATTAGTATTGAATGCTTGAGTTTCCTTATTTAATTACCTGGTATATGTAATTAGTTTTATCATTGTTTCCTATGTAATTTTTGGGATAAAATAAAATGCTAGCGGACATGTGCCATCCATTTATTTAATTTACTGATCGACATCTATCATAAAATGTTGAATAATGTTAAATAAACTCAAGTTCTTTAAACTTAACAGACAGTTGTGTTGCTAGGGAGATTGTTGGCCACTTCTTCTTCCCAGCCAAAACACTAGGAAGTGGTGACGGGCTGGGCGATTTGGGGGACTGTCTTCATGTAAATTATGACGTTCAAAAAGTGCTGATTTTCAGCCTAGTTTGAATAAATGCCTTTTGATTGATTGATTTGATTGATTGTATAAATCACGGTACGTATATTTTTTACAGTAAGTCAAAGCCATGACTTGAGGACGGCAGTCAACAGTCACATATTGCTTATTAGGTTAATACAACCAATACCTACATATCGCAAACTCAGTAGCTAGCTAAGTAAATATAGTTCATAATCAAAGCTGAGATTGAATTAATAAAAATACTTAAGTACTACGTGACTAGCAAATGCCACTTGGAACTTTTAGTTGCTATTCCAGCCGGGTTTTATAATGATTCAGCGGCTCCACCCACGTGAATGACGAAAAAATACAACTGGCCAAGTGCGAGTCGGACTCGTGTGCAAAGGGTTCAGAACCAATTTCATTTTTGAAACAAGTTATTTTAATACTAGAGACTTCTTATAGGTTTTCGGGTTATCTGTAGGTTACCTACCGGAACAGCTGCTCAAGCTCTATCAAGCGCAAGTTCAATCGTGTACGGAGTACTGCTCTCATCTTTGGGACGGATCTGCCAAATACCAGCTTAATGCCCTTGAGTCAATTGAGAAACGAGCCAAGAGGATCATCGGTAATGACAGGCTCGTCGAGTCGAAGCTCCAAAGCCTTGAACATCGACGCCGAGTTGCTGGCCTGTCGGTTTTCTATCGGTTGCATTTTGGGGAATATGCGACGGAATTGCATGATTTAATTCCGCCAAGCCCGTTCCATCATCGGACCACAAGACGAACGGCGATGCGCCACCGGTACATGGTGGACATCCCACTCACACGCACTAAACGTTTTGGGAACACATTCATAGTGCGTACAGCTAAGGAGTGGAATTCCCTGCCAGAGTCTGTGTTTCCAGATAGCTACAACCTGGGAGTCTTTAAGACAAGAGTGAATAGGTTGCTTCTAGGCAAACGTGCTCCATCTTCGACCGCATCATCGCTTACCATCAGGTGAGATTGTGGTCAAACGTATGCCTAAATATAGCAAAAAAAAAAGGTTAAGAACTATTTTGCCTGCCTTTTTTTTTCAAAATTTTAGGCTCATTTGTTACGGAGATATGGGGTCATTTTTGGTCCAATTTTTTTAATTACTTAATACTAAACCATTTTTTTTTAATTATGAAAAAAAATATAATTTAAACCCGTACAATAAATCCATTCATTCACAGTTTAAAAAACTTTTTTTTTAATTTTCTAGTTTGACCCCCAAAAGACCCATACTCAAAATTTATTTATTTACGTAACGCGTCCGTGTTGGGGTCACAGAAATCCATGTGTACTATTCAACAGAATCGGTTCAGTAGATCCGGAGAAAACTGGCTGTGTGTGACAGACGGACGGACAGACAGACAGACAGACAGACAGACAGACCGACAGACCGACAGATAGAGACCCAAGTGATCCTATAAGGGTTCTGTTTCTTACGGATGTTCGGAACCCTAAAAATATCCTGTGTAATTCCAGACTAGACTCCTCTGCCGCGGCAAATTGCCGAATGGCGGACGGAGCTCCGGCGGGATCTCATGGCGGTATGGAGACAGCGACTGTCGCAACCCAGCGCTAAACACGCCACAATTGTGGCGATAAGTCCCCTCTTTGAGGAGTGGTTAGAGCGGCGCCACGGCGTCCTCACCTTCCGCCTGACGCAGTTACTCACCGGACATAAATGTTTCGGGAGATACCTGTTTCGGATTCGGCGGAAGGACACGCCTGGGTGTCAACATTGCGAGGATCGGCTGGAGGACACGGTGGAGCATACGGTGGAGGTCTGCCCTGCTTGGGCGGAGCACCGTCATGTCCTTGTCGAGGCGCTCGGCGGCGGCGACCTCTCGCGTCCGGCCCTGGTTCAATCCATGGTCCGGAACGAGGGGGCATGAGAAGCGGTCACCTCTTTCTGCGAAGCAGTGATGCTAGCGAAGGAGGAGGCCAAACGCGTGCGAGAGAGGGAAACTGCACGCAAACAGAAGAAGACACCCCGGGTGTCGGCTGGCCACCGTAGGCGCGGGTCTGCGGACGGCGAGCGTTGGGTGGCTCGCCATCCGATCAGGACCAGGCCCGGGTCGACGGCGCGCTGTGTTCCACGCGCGCCTCAAAGAGATGTTAGCAAAGTAGACGGGGCCCGCTAGGGCCAGTGCCTGCCGGGGTTGCGGAATCTGTTCGAAAGAGTCACCGCGGCCCTGGAACACATAGGGCATTCGGAGGAACACGGATGGGTTTTAGTCAGTAAGAGTCTGACACTCCCTTCTGTTTCACCCAGAGCGGGAGGAGTTATTTGATGATTTCCCATCCATAAAAAAGTATAAGGCGCTGGCTTAATCCAGCACTGTTTGCATGTTGTTTCAAAGTTGATATGCAGTTAGACTGTAGCTAAACAATATCGATGAAACTGTCTGCATATTACGGTTCATGAGATATAGACCACTGATAGAGAAACGGACGGACAGACAGCGGAGGTTAAGTAAAAGACTTCCGTTTGTTAGATACGGAACTGTACAAAACTAAGTATCTATATACATCTCTATAAATTGCAATGGTAGGGACTACTCGAAAGCCACCCACTCCATTCTCGCTTGCCGGGAGCGCGCACTGAATTGATTCAATTCCTTTTAACCCCGACGCGAGAAACTTAACAAAATCCGCTCTGCTGGAAAAGTGTCCCATTTATTGAAATGTTACAGCGAAGATAAAAGGACAACATTATTTTAGTGTTGATATATTCTTTATTCCGCTTATAAAACATTTAAAAATTTCGTGGACTTGATGATTTAAGTTTATTTGCTCTTTCACAACTCATTTTCATTTTATATTTTGTTTCTTATTTCCTCAAATCTATACCTACTATTATATAAAGCTGAAGAGTTTGTTTGTTTGTATGACGCGCTAATCTCAGGAACTACTGGTCCGATTTGAAAACTTCTTTCAGTGTTAGATAGCCCATTTATCGAGGAAGGCTATAGGCTATATATCATCACGCTAAGACCAAAAGGAGCGCAGCATACGAAGTTGCGGGGGTCAACTAGTTTCATATAATCGGAAAAAAATCAATATACCTAATTGCCTGCCTGCAAAAGTTGTAGTGATCTGACAGACATATGGCTGTGCGGCAGCAGTGTATTAATTTGGATAGGTCACCGGCCATCCTGATCCTGGGAAACTTCCTGTTAGAAACATTATGCGTTATATTATTTTTTGTCAACACAAAAGAATGAAGAAATCAAACAAAAATAAAGATCGACAATCCCACTAGGTACAGCTTCTTAAATATAAAAAACTCGTTTGCACCAAACCTCAATCACATACATCATCTGCCTAGCCTTTTCCCAACTAAATTGGGGTCGGCTTCCATTCAAACCGGATTTAGCTGAATACCAGTATTTTACATATTTTACCAAACTTCAATAATATTATCTAGATATTATTATATAACAGTTATTAAGATTGCGAAATCAAATCAGTTTAATAGGAATCACTATTATCGTAATCGATATAATTATCGATAACACAATACAATATTATTCTAGTAATCGTTACATCAATCATTAGAGTACATCATAAACTTTATCTTTGACATGAATCCCAATAAAAATGATTTGTCGTGATTTTCTGACGATCTTTACTAAAAACGTGGCATGGATGGCGTGCCTTGACGACCAGGGGGCCAACCACAAGCTCTTATGACAGTATTATTATAATCTTACCTTGACTTTTCCTACCATGAAGTCCTTAAAACAAGCTTAAAACAAGCTTAGAACAATGTTATTTTCTTAGCGGTTTTGGTGACGTCACCTACAATAGTTCATTCAATTCGTACCACGACGTGACTTTTGACAGTTAGCAGTATTGTTTTTATGTCAAATTTAGCAATGTTAAAAAAGTTCCTTGGGCTCGGTGGAAGTATTATTTTTTTGCAAATTTTTAATAAAAAAAACATTTTCGTGTCATAAAACGTAAGTAAAATGTATTTATCTACCGAATGAATTGTGTATCTAGAGGTTTTTGTACATGGGTACCTATATAATTTCTTGTTTGATTCTAGATGGCTTTTGCATACGAAATATTTGAGTTTTTGGAAGCTGATAACGCAGAAGTCAACCGTACAAAAAAGCGGCGTCGTATGCAGCTACGTAAGGAATGCGACCCCTTCAATGTATTAGACGAAGCTGAGTTTGTTAAGCGATACAGACTTACAAAAGATCTTGCACATAACCTGTGCGATGAGTTGAGGCCACTGCTGAAGAATCCTACAAAATCTACAGACTTGTCTGTAGAGACGAAGGTAAATATTCTTTTTTTCTACCACGAATAACAATAAAGCAGTATTTATGTGCTATTTACCACTCCTTTGTACCTATACATACTAAGTTATATTACTTTTTTTCTAGGTGTTAATAGCATTATCATTTTATGCAACTGGTTCATACCAATGTCCAGTAGGCAGTAATGAGGGTCATTTTGTGGCTCAGCAGACTGTTTCCTCTGTCATTGAACAGGTTACTGCATGTTTTAACTCACTGCAGATGAGGCAGAAATACATAAAATTTCCAGTAAATGATCAAGAACGCAACAGAATTAAAATGAAGTATGTACCTTTTTACTATATTACGTTTAGTCCTTGTTTAGCAGTAGAATACCTACTTTGCTAAATGATAACAAATATATATTATTATCATGCAAATAATAACAGAACAGTAAGAAATAAGCAACAAAATACAATATTGTATGGCATGTTTAAACTGACCGTGCTATAATTTTGGAGTGACTTATATCCAGCATTAGACTATGATAGGCCAATGTAAATAATGTAATAAAGAGTTAAATATTTTGTTTATATTAGATAAGGTATATTTGTAAAATAAAACAAATCATTAATTACAGATTTTACAATAAGTTTCGGATTCCTGGAGTTCTTGGTTGTATAGATTGTACCCAAATAGCTATAGTACGCCCAGTAGTACATGAGGAGCGCTACTTCTGTCGCAAGCATTATCATTCCTTGAATGTTCAATTGGTAAGTGTACATTAAGTATCCAGTAGAAGTTAGGCCAATATTCCAGTATTGAAAATAAGTAAAAAAAAAAAACAAGTTAAACAAAAATATAAAAAATATCTTTATTCACTTATATTACATGTGAGCATGAATAATACTATTCTGTTAAACTATATGGTACTTCAAATATTAATCTTAACATTTTCAGGTTTGTGATGCGGACATGGAAATAATAAGTGCAGATGCAAGTCATGGTGGTGCAACTCATGATTCTTTTATATGGGGTGTTCATCCACTAAGGCCTCACTTGGAAGATCTTAGCAACACAGAAGATACTTGGTTTCTTGGTTGGTATAATTACATCTTTAAGATCTTTGTGAAAAATATATTTTGTACTTATTAAATTCAACTTGTAACTGGTCAATGATAATTTAAATTAACTTTTGTTATCAATAGGAGATTCCGGATACCCTCTGAGAAAAAGCATGATGACACCAATACTGGATGCAGCACCTGACTCACCAGAAGCACACTACACCGACTTACATGTCCATGCAAGGAACATTATAGAGCGCACTATTGGGCTTCTCAAAGCACGTTTTCGTTGCTTACTTGTTCACAGAGTCTTGCACTACTCACCAAAAGTAGCTGGCTCTATTGTAAATGCTTGTGTTATATTACACAACATTTGCAATAGGGCTAACATATCTGTGGAACAATTAAACAATGAAGATGTGATTCGAGAAGCCCAATTACAGCCACAAGGTAATGCGAGTGAACAGCCACGCAGCAATAACATCGCTCTGCAGCAGGGTTTGGTTACTCGTAATTCTCTTGTTCAGCGACTGTGGGAAAGGCGGCATTTAAGATCCTGAAACACAAAATATTGTATTTTATATAAAACTATTTTATCTTTATACCCATAATTTTGATTTGAACTTAATTGTTATATTTTTTAATTCGTACATAAGCTCAATAAAATAAAAACCAAAAAATTATTCTATTAATTTACTATATCAAATCTCTCATGGTTGAAATTCTGAGTAGCACTTTATTGGGGTTTTAAAGAGAAGGTAAACATATTAATAGTTTTGTACCTTTCAATCCTTGTTGCTGTATTTCCAAGTGCTGTTGTAACTTGAACCATCGTCTCCATCGCTTCAGCAATCCTCACAGCAGCCTCAGCGTGCGTTTGTGCAGAACGGACGAGCGCACGTCTTGCAGCCTCCTGTGACATCGGCGGCTCGCGCCTTCGACGCCGTTGTCGCGGAGAGCGGGCTGCAGATGTAGTTGCAAGATGCGGGGTAGGAGTTCTGCTGGGGGAGGGAGCCGGTGGATCTTGGACCATAAGTTCCAGAGGAGGATTTTGAGGTTGTGGCTCTAAGATCAACTCTAAAGATTGATTTTGGGTGGAACTAAGGACTGTTGGATCGTGGAGAGAATGCACATTTTGAAGAATGGATTGTGAAGCAGGGGAATCTTGCACATCCACATCTAATGTATTACTAATACTAGTAGTAGTGCCAATCTCTGGAGGCTACAAAGAGATAACATGAGTTATTTGCTTGAATTTATAAATTACAATAAACTGTGCTTAACTACTTATAAATTTACTTACTAGTTCCACCTGGACACCTGGCAAACCCTGGCCAATATCTTCTCCCAGTATTAATAGAAATTTTTCCTCAATTTCAGTCAAGGGCTTCTCAGTTGAAGGCCCTCCTCCAGTCCACACATGAGAAGCCCGTAACATAGCAACCCGCTTTTTAAGTTTGGCTTTATAATCTACCCAGTACTGAAAAAAGAAATTGTTTAACTTAATATTAGACTACGTACTGAATTAAAATTGACAAAATAAAAAGGTATAGGTAAGTAGTTACTTTAGTCCAGCCTGCCCAATCTTTATGAGCGCCATCACCTTGCGAGTTTAGAATTTCTGCAATCTCTGTCCACTTTCTTCTGGAATATTCTTTGGCTTGTAGAGAGCGATTGTGGGCAGTAGCGATAGATTTGTTGGAATTTAAAAATTCCCAGAGTATCTCTAGCTGCCGCCAGGAAACCCGATTAACTCTTCGGCTGAAAAAAAATTAATAACAAAACACTAATCACTGAGTCTTACTGACCTCACATTGTTTCGAACTATCTTCCCCAAAACATTACAAACAAACATTTCTTTGTTTTAAAACTAATTCACTGAGTAACCTTACCTTGATTCCATGTCGATTTTGTAGCACACTGTTACTCCTAGTAGAGTATGTTAAAGTAGAGATCTTATGCAACTAAGATAAATAGCCACTTAGAACCACTTAGAAAACAAAAAATATTGCTATGCCACATCTAATCCATCGAGTTTCAAATTTCCTTCGCGGTATGTACCTATGCAGCTGATAAGAACACATTTTGTTCCGATTCTTATTACCAACTGAGCCGCAGCTTATTTTATATATATTTTTTTTAATTGGTTTTCTCATTTTTTAAACCAAAACCTTTTAATATTTGAATTAATTTCATGGAAATTACTTTTAATAATTAGATTCTAATGCATAGTAATTTTCAATATATAAAAAAATGCTAATATTTTGCTTCAAGTGGCGATTCGGAATACCGTGTGAAAGGAACAACGCTATACAGTTGATATGGCGTTGTTTCTTTTCTATTTTAGCAGGCAATAGACAAATAATTCGTTCTTTCCCAGCACTAAGCAGGAATAAAACAATATTGAACGATTTATGTCATGGTACGAATATGAGTAATGTTATTTTAAGCTTGAAACAAAACTCTCTTGAAATAAGATTGTTTCGTAAAAGATTGTGGTAGGCCTCCTGACAACCCCGGTGACCTCCTGTAACAGTTTAGACGGGTACTGGTTAATAGTGTAGGTGTTGACCCATGGTCTGCAGAGGCCTGGTGTTGCTCGTTCACCTTCCTTATTATAGATAACTAATCCAGATTAAAATTGTGCCACCCTGGCATTGATTGGAGGCTAAGTTACATTATTATAGTGATAGATCATACCCATATCAGTCAATATACCATACTGGTGAACATAGACGGCTCCCCCAAAAATGGCTATTAAACTGAAAAATGTCTACCCTCCAAAACAATATCAAATTCATAGCGCCAAAACTGAATGCTAAAATAATTTCCTAGTCATGAGAAATCGGAAACCGTAACGGAAATGAATTATTGCCTTAGCGTCTGACCCTACAAAGCTCTGTTCCATCAAAAGCTTTAGATGTGTAATTACCCGCGATGACGCAAGCTCTCGGCTCTCGACTTCACAAGAGCCAGGAGGTCCCTAGGGTGAGAGGGGAGGCAAGAGGGTGGTCGGTCGCACCGTATCCATGGTTACCGAGCAAGGAGGCTGACTATTGCAACAAGTGGGACTTATCACGACATTTATTCTCAGCTTTTCCGTTTAGGGACTTGCTCTGAAAGTTTTATACTATGGGTAAGTAGGGCAGAGAACGTAGGTATGCATCTGCTTATTACTTATGGGCGAGTAAATTATTTTATGTACCTACCTAGAGAACTGTTAAGTAGGAAAGGCATTCTATACCATTACCTAATATTTATAGGTATGTATCGAAATACGATACCGACAAGTAAAGGAAGGGCCGGAGTCAAAGGCTACGCAATGATGCATCTATTGCCTACTAACGCTTCCTGCCCACAAAATAGAAGTGAATTTCGGGAAACACCCTGCCCTCCCTTTTAACTGTGGGTGTAAATGGCGACTGAGAGAGTGAAGAGGAAGGACAATACAGATTGAAACTATAATACTGAGTGTAGTGTATGTATATACTTATGATTGCTTTCGAGCGCGTACGTCACAACGTACAGTCAGTCAACGGTCAGTCAGTGTTCAACCGTCAGTCAGGCAGCACGTGGTGGTGCGTAGGCGAGCCAAATACCTACTATTAGTGATACGATGCGTGGACACTACATATGGCGACGAGGACAAAAAAATAATTAAAACTGTAAGTAAAGTGACTTTATAAAAAAAAAGAGAAAATGTGACTGGCGAAGTGGCAAGATAATTTACTTATGCTACTTAAGTACATGAATGTTACTTATTCAAACTAAGAAAACATGCGACATTTTCATTTACATTTTTCAGCTATTATAATTACCTTTACCCAAAATATGGTTTAAACCATTAGTTTACTTTAATTAACAAATAGATACCCATTATGATGAAAATTATAAAACTTTACACCTACTTAACAGTGGTGACTATTGCTTAACTTACGAAAAAGTCATTACATTGGAATGTTCAGCTACACTGATAACATTTTAAGGAATGTTCTTCGTTGTTTAGTAACTCGCACTAAAGTAATAATGGACTATAGAATAATCATAATGGTATTGAAGAACAAATGTTAAACTGTGTTTGTTTATTTACACCTACGTAAGTTATAAATTACGACAAACATTAATATAATGTCGGTTTTACCCTACCCAGTGATCTTGTAATTATTATAATATTCATAGGTATTGCTAAATTGTTGAAGTACCTACATGTGCCATAATGAACAAAGTGATTAGTGGATATTTCAATAATTCTGAAAAATAAACACCACCACATCTTAAAAACGTGGTCAGAGACGTGGAGTATTTTTAATGATATTCTTATTTTGAACCCTAATATTATGCTTGGCCTTATCGGAAGGATAGGTTGCAGTATTATTTAAGTACTGTGGTATTTATTGGTGGTTATTTAGGACAAGTTCAAAAACAATTATTAACCGTCTGGACGTTACCTAATTAAATGGATATACCCCAGTAACTTACTTATATTCCATGTAAACTGGCGTAGTACCTGGTCATTTAATCGACAAATAAATAATAAAGTTATTTTCAAGTTTTATAACAGTATAATGATATAATAATACTGATTTATTATGACGTTGGAGCAGCATTGCTGGTCATTAAATTGACACCGTTTGACTATGTTCAGAGGATCCTCAACAGCATTATTGGTCATCAAATTGACGCATTATAAAAAGGAAGCAGAATTTTGTGATAAAAAATTGATATTGAAAAAACAACAAACTAGTTGGTTCACGATATAACACTAACATGTCCCAACTCACATTGGAGAAGTTCGACTGCGAAGGAGAACGTTCTTCGGTTGGAGTCAGATGGGAGCGTGGGAAACGAACACTATCTATTTCGATGCTTCTGGTATTGACAAGATCGAAAAGAAAAAGGCAACGACCTGGGAGTCTAACCAGGGACCTCATGCTTAGATATTTGATTTGTACTACATGATTAGTTCTAAAATAATAAATCAAAGAGCGCATAAATTTAATTGCAGTAGCACATACCTACTGGTCATTAAATTGACAAGTCATCATTGAATGACAGTAATAACAGTAGAATACACCTACTGGTCATTAAATTGACAAGTCATCATTGAATGACAGTAATTACAGTAGAACATACCTACTGGTCATTAAATTGACAAGTCATCATTGAATGACAGTAATAGCAGTAGAACATACCTACTGGTCATTAAATTGACAAGACATCATTGAATGACAGTAATTGCAGTAGAATATACCTACTGGTCATTAAATTGACAAGTCATCATTGAATGACAGTAATAACAGTAGAATACACCTACTGGTCATTAAATTGACAAGTCATCATTGAATGACAGTAATTGCAGTAGCACATACCTACTGGTCATTAAATTGACAAGTCATCATTGAATGACAGTAATAACAGTAGAATACACCTACTGGTCATTAAATTGACAAGTCATCATTGAATGACAGTAATTACAGTAGAACATACCTACTGGTCATTAAATTGACAAGTCATCATTGAATGACAGTAATAGCAGTAGAACATACCTACTGGTCATTAAATTGACAAGACATCATTGAATGACAGTAATTGCAGTAGAATATACCTACTGGTCATTAAATTGACAAGTCATCATTGAATGACAGTAATAGCAGTAGAACATACCTACTGGTCATTAAATTGACAAGACATCATTGAATGACAGTAATTGCAGTAGAATATACCTACTGGTCATTAAATTGACAAGTCATCATTGAATGACAGTAATAACAGTAGAATACACCTACTGGTCATTAAATTGACAAGTCATCATTGAATGACAGTAATAACAGTAGAATACACCTACTGGTCATTAAATTGACAAGTCATCATTGAATGACAGTAATTACAGCAGAATATACCTTCTGGTCATTAAATTGACAGTTAGTTATCAAAGACAAAATAGGTCAGCAGTGCCTAGTGGTACTTTTTATGTACATACTGGTCATTAAATTGACAAATTTGATTGTGAGGGGGAACCTTCATCAGTAGGAACGAGATAAAAACGCTGGACGTAGGAACTCTTGATCTACCTGGAAGCTGTTGGCATCAAGGGTAGTGACAAGTAACGGGCTTTGCTGCTACATTTTGTGGACTAGAATTGCTAAAAATTTCTATACTAATATTGTAGAGCTGAGGAGTTTGTTTGTTTGGTTGAACGCGTTAATCTCGGGAACTGCTGGTTCGAGTTGAAGGACTATTTTAGTGTTGGACGGCCTATTTATCGGGGAAGACTATAGGATCTAACATCATGCTACGACCAATAGTAGCAAAGCATTAATGGATAATGTGACGAAGACGAGGTTGCTCGGATCAGCTAGTTTAATAATATACCAGATACAAATATCACCTGCTGATGGAGTGGATGTCTTTGAAGTGGCTATCACCAAACTCCACGCATACTTTACACCTAAACAAATTGAGAATTAAGAACGTCACTCTTTTTGATTGATCAAACAAGGGGCAAATGAAAAGTTTCAAAAACTTCTTAGTACGGCTTAGACAATAAGCAGACAGATTTCAGTTCAAACAGAGTCGAAAGACATACAATGTGTTCAAAATCGACGATGACAGTTTACTAGATTGTCGTATAGGTGGAATGAAGGTTAAAAAAAAAATGTTAGTAGACTCTGCGTGTAGGTAAATCCAACTTAGTCACACACAAAACTTGGGAAAATATGAAACAAAACAAGTTTTTGTTTGTTCTTAAAGTAAGAAAACCCAAGGGGTTCTTCCTAATGGTCTTGTTAGGTCAAGACCTAACAGGACCATTTGACGCAAATATAAAAGTAGCAGATAGATCCGAAAATGCAACTTTTTACTTTTTTTTGCATCTCTGATGGAACTAGAGATTTACTTGGGAAAGAAATTGCCATGGCTATAGTTATAATAATAATAATAATTCTTTATTTTCGAACAACAATGATCCAGCGTGTTAGTAAACAATATTATAACTTATTACTAGTGTCAGTAGCTAAAATACAACAGAGAAGAAGACAGAACAGAATAAATATTATTGTGAAAAGGACAACCCCAATCTAATGGTTAGTGATAGTCCTTCTCACAAAACTTTTAATTATAGAAGAGTCGATACTCTCCGCCACAGTTTTTAGTATACTGTTGCCACTCGCCCGCAACCTTGACAACAGCGACGCGGTTTTTTTGCGAATGACGGCGTGGAAGCCATCGGTTCGGTTTTGCGCAAACATACAAGAAGCGCTGCACCATCGTGGCAGTCCCAACAGCATCCTAAAAATGTTATTATACTGGACGCGTAGGTCATCCAGCGATCTTTTGGTATAGTTGACCCAAAGATTCCCCGTGTAGAAACCCTGGCAATATGCTTTAAAAAGTGTTACTTTTACTTGATAAAAGTAACACTTTGATAATGGGTTTACTTAAAATCGGATTACAAATTGACCAAATGGAAACTAAGACAGTTTCCGAAATCCAATGATGTTTTAGTGGAAGTGCCAATCGATGAGAAAGTACAACCAGCTTCTCAATCATTAAGAAGGTAATAGGAAGAAAAGTTGAAAAAAAAATATAAAAGAACGGTTACCAGTAACTAATCTTAAGACTATAATGTACCTACCATATTCTGACAAATACATGATTATGGTTGGAGAAATATTCAAGGAGCGTAATTCCCTGCCAGAGTCTGTGTTTCCTGATAGTTGCAAACTGGGAATCTTTAAGTCGGGAGTAATTGGGTTGCTTCTGGGCAAGCGTGCTCCATCTTCAACCACGTCATCGCTTGCCACCAGGTGAGATATTGGTGCCTATAAATATAAAAAAGCGAGAACTTAAAGAGATTCCCGTAGGTGGTAATAGTTTCAACATTTTATTCAGTACGAACTTAAAGAATGAGATATTGCATGGCAAGGTTGCCATAAGGTCATGTTCCAACTTAGACGTGTTTAGTGAAAATTGGATTTAAGCTTTTATATTAACGTGTCGGTGACAGTTTTCTTCACATAACAAGTTATTAAATTCAGTTCGTAAATTCGATAGTAAACGATTATAAACCGTAACTTGATATTAATGACATTGATTAAAGCTGTAGGGATACAGAGAATTCTGAGCTATTACAATTTCTGAATAGATTTTTCACTACCGGGTTGCTTACTGTAGATGTAAGTTAATATAAGTAAGATTTAAAATAATATTGATTGATTCAAACTGTTCGGTGCAGTTATGACCATGATGCTCGTAGATTGACGTAGAGTAATTCATGAACGTAGCCCCTTCACATGAACGTAGGCACAAACATTGACAGGCCTAGGTTCTCTTCTCTTCGTAAACTCTGATGTGCATAACTTACTGGTTGGTATGTTTTAAAATCTCACTGTCGGGAAGATGCCCAAGGCCAAGTATATGAATAATTGACGTTGTGAAGTTATGAAATAGATGACGAGTAAGCATAAATTTATTTTGTGTGAACAGGTTCTTAGTTCTGTGGGTCGGCGGGCTACCAGGATATCGTAGCAGTATCACAGAGTGATATAGACGAGGAAGTCTGTATCAGGGTGTCGTTGCTATTGGTGGTACAAATTAGAGTTTACTCGGTATTCTTCCCATGGGGAAGTGCGAGTATAGGAATTGTGTTTTGCTGAGCTATGAGATAGATGTTGACTGTGAATAAGATACGTAGTCTTTGACATTCTTTGTTAAAATCAATGTGAGTTTTATGACTTCATTGGTGCTTGGACTTGGTAATCACGAATACTAGTGAATCACGAATCAAACCTAAAGGATTAATTACAGCCAGTTTAGAACTGTCGAATGGCTAAAACACTGAACGAAAAGTCAGTTAACTGAAGATTTGGAATAGCTCTGTGTGTAAAAAAAGAAAAAAAATTTTAGACAATTGCCGTAGAGATTAACGATAGTAAATTTCTTGGGGGATATTGAAGTATATAATGATGAAACAGGACAAATGATGAAAAAGAAATGTCGTACATTTATAGAAATTGAAGGTCAGTGGAAAGTTTTTAATGATAAAAAAAACCAAGGAATTGAATCAAAAAGATACATCTGCTTCATAAATAAGATTGATTAATTATGACTAAATTAAAAAGAGAAAAGGGAAGAAAGATAGAGATAATAATAATATCAAGGCATATAACATTGAATACAATAAATAAAATCAAAACAATTATCTCACATGTGATCATTGAAAAAAATATAATTGGTATATAATTACAATATAGTATAATCGGGTCGTTAACCGAAAAAAAAAAAATAAAGGAGTAAAATACCTCTAGTGTCATGTACAGTGTTTGGAAGGAAATTAATACTTAGTAATAAATACATACATATATTTTTTATAAGTACCTAGATCCATAAAAAACTTACTACAGGAAGTATTTATACACAAATAAAAAAAAAGGAAGGGATGTAGTGTATGTATATACTTATGATTGCTTTCGAGCGCGTACGTCACAACGTACAGTCAGTCAACGGTCAGTCAGTGTTCAACCGTCAGTCAGGCAGCACGTGGTGGTGCGTAGGCGAGCCAAATACCTACTATTAGTGATACGATGCGTGGACACTACACTGAGAATGCGAACTGCATCATTCAAGATCTCCGAAAACCTTTAAGTATCTTAAATTGTTTAACACATTTTTCATATACCTTTTCTTCACGAAAAATATCCTTACTAATATTATAAATGCGAAAGTAACTCATAACTGTCTGTCTGTCGCGCTTTCACGCCAAAGCTACTGAACCGATTTAAATGAAATTTGGTACACAGATACTCTAGAGCCTGAGAAAGGACATACGCTACTTTTTTCCCGAAAATGTTTACGGTTCCCGTGGCAAACTAAGCACTGTGTTATGCTCCAGTGAGTCGGACATGGTACAGTGCTGCGTTTTTGCACCAGGGCATCAGATGTGGGGCAGCGTTGCTGTGCGACGTAGTGGCTTGACTGCTGGCGTCGACCAGGAGAGACTCTTCATGTGACTGGCCGAAGGTGCAGTGTGCTTGCCAAGGTCGCTGATGAGGATGATAGAGGCTGAGGATGCTGACGAGGAATGCGCGGTTGCTGCATGCTGGTGGTCAGGATACCCGTAGAAGCCGTGGGTACTGTCTGGCTGTATGACTCGCTGCTCGAGAGCTTGAGAACACGATGAGGAGAAGTGATGATGACGTCACGCTGAAGTAGTTGCACGAAGGCTGCGCTCACGTTCAATGTCGAGGGTCACCAGTTTAGAGGGTATGCGGTACAGAGAGTAAAGTCCCGCAAACCATTTTAAAGGGAGGATCCTGCTACCAGACAGTCGTTGTGTCTGGCGGGCAACTGTCCGATAGTTAGTATTCGGGCTGATGTATGTGTTCAAATCGCACGGTAAACTTCGCTTGCGCGATGTAGGAATTTAGTTCGCTGCTAGTTGGATAGAGGGCGTCGCGGTTCTTTTTGTTGCGATGTAGATTTTCTCCGTTGGTTTTTCTTGTTGCGGCATTGATGCCGCTACAGTTATACTTTTATGAGTGAGGCATGTGCATAATATGTGAGCCTGGGTTGCAGTGAACAAGGTTACCATAAAAGAGGACGTATATACGTCAGATACAGTACCACTTTGCATTGAATGCGATGTAAGTATGGTAAGACCTAAGCAGGTAACAATTTCTACTCCTTGCAAAAAAGTTATTTGGGGGGAACGTAATGACTTGCAAATTGTCAAGTACCGTGAGCTATGTAACAGTAAGCTGCGTGAAATTTATTTCCCTCCAGAGTTTCCAAGAGTGTGGCCATAGCTTTTGTAATGCTTTTTCATGAATTATCTAATATAATATCATATGCTTTATGTGATGCCGCCGAGCAATCATATGAAATAGTAGGGATTGTAGTTAGAAGTAGGAACCACAAGACATTGTGCGGGTGGAATTACCATGTCAAAGATGCTCACCGAGAGGCCAGGCTTCGAAATGTGGGTTTTACACAATCGGCCAAACTCTGGAGTTATTTTTGAACAAATGCGAGTGGCTCGTAACAACTTCAAAGCTCGGCTAAAATGGTGCCAAAAAAATTCAGGGAGTGGAGTCCTTAATGTTCTGCTCAGTAAGAAAAGTTGCAACGGTAATTAAGAATATGAGCAGAGGCAAGTCTCCCGGACATGACGGGCTCAGTATTGAGCATTTCAAATTTGCTGAGGTTTATCTGCCAAGGGTTTTGTCATTGTTTTATACTATGTGCCTAAGTCACTCTTACTTGCCGGCAGAATTAATGAAAACACTGCAGGTGGTTCCTATAGTTAAGAATAGGACGGGCGACATTTCAAATAAATCATACTATCGACCCATATCTCTCGCAACCACAATAGCAAAAGTGCTGGACGGTATGATTGATTCTAGCTTGATGGAATGTCTATCCGTGCATGACTCACAGTTCGGGTTTCAACCTGGACTGTCAAAGGGAAAGCGCCATAGTAAGTCTCAAACATACGGTCCAGTATTATACTGATCGTAAAACGCCGGGATACGCCTGTTTTCTGGATCTCTCCAGGGCCTTCGATCTAGTAAATTATGAAGTACACTGGAGGGAGCTTGAGGAAAGGGGTGTACCGACAGGAGTGCTCAGGATCCTACAGTATTGGTATGGGAACCAAGAAAATGTTGTGGTGGTCCAAGGCACTCTCTGAGAAATATAGGTTAGAGTGCGGTGTGAGACAGGGCGGGCTGACATCTTCTAAGCTATTTAGCACATATATAGATGGCCTAGTCGTGGGCCTCACTAATATGCGGGTCGGATGTAGCGTTCATGGTGTAAAAATAAATAGCATCAGCTACGCTGATGACATGGCGTTACTGGCGCCGACGACAGGTGCCGTGAATGAAATTTTGAGGGTTTGTCACTCTCGCACGGACTTATTTATAATATAAATAAGTGCGAATACATTGTCTTTGGGGCCGGCGGTAAATGCCCAGATACTATACCTGACATTACCCTAAACGGCTTGAACGTCAAAAGAGTGACAAAATGCAAATATCTCAAAATGGATGTAAGAACTTTATAGACCGTCAGTAAACACGTGATCGGCCTATAATTTTTAGGTTCCGCGGTACTACCTGATTTATGGAGCAGGTGGGTTATTCAGTAGCGCAGCTAGCATGGGTGACACCCGGGGCGGAAAATGTGGTGTCACCCCACAAATAAACCCCCCCTCCCCAATAATTATGAGTTGCGCCTTTCGTTCTGGTGACTGCAGTCATAAGCCATTTTTCGGAAGGGGGGGGGGGGAAGGTGTGCTATTTGCGGATTTGTATTCGCGTTTTTGTTTTCATCTTTATCTAAACTCAATTTTTTTGAGAAACGCAAGTAGGCTTACTAGCTGAGAGAGTGGCGAACACAAGGGCGAGCGAAGCTAGCTCCACGGACGGGGTTCATTACGTCGCCCGTTTAGAGGTGACACCCGACGGTCGAGTGGGTGACACTCGACCGTTCGTAAATGCGGAAAACCTCAAACTCAAGAATTTTTTGCACCTCATTTCGAAAGGGTTTTATTGTATTTTGATCATTCATACGAAATTGAAGTTTCTTGTTGATTTATACAGAAAAGCTAAGAACGTTAGAAAGCACAGAAAACACTAAATGCAAGAGCGAGCGAAGCGAGCTCAAAAATTTTTGCACCCTACTCACGAAAGGTTTCATTGCCTCAAACGTTTCGGGGTGCCACCCGATAGTGGTAAAAACCAGTCAACGAGCGGTTGGGTGTCACCCCTAAACGGGTGTCACGTTGGCACGTTCGACCTCCCGAGTCCAATCACCCTCGGTGTGACTGAAAGGCACCGACCAGATGCTGCGCCAGAATGAACACATGGCTTCATCATCCGGTAGGCGCATATCAGTCACACCTTGGTCCGGTTGATCCCAAGCCCTATAAACACACCTTTCATTGCTTTGGAATATGCGATTCTTAGTGTATCGCTCCACTCGTCGCTTGTACCGATGTATACGGTTTGCCCATGCATAGATTTTCTGCTTTAGGAAGTCGATACGCTCTGTGACGCGGGTCAGATAATCCCGAGGACTGATGTCAGTCCCCGAAAACGCCCGCCTCACAAAGCGCATCACTCTGCGGCGAGTGTTGCCCTCCCTGAAGCAGATAAGTTTGCCGATGAGTGCTCTAGCCTCACCGAAACGACCCTCAATCCTACACTGCCAAGCCGGTACAGCTGGTCATGTAACTCTATCACTGTTAGGAAATTTGACATGAGCTACACGATATGCTGCTGCAGCCGCACAGTACAAATACTGTGCGTCTCCAGCAGCATATCGTGTAGCTCATGCCAAATTTCCTAACAGTGATTGAGTTGTTGTGTCGTGTGGGTATCGGCGAGGTCTTCGCTGCTATCAAAATAACTTGCTAGCTGCGAATCTAGAGCACACACCAGTGCCCTATTTTTAATATGCATGGGCAAACGAGGTAGCCGAGGCCTAAGCTCTGGCGGTGTGTAGCGATACTCTCGGAAAGCATCCTCAAAGGGCTCCTCAATCGCTCATTGCATTGTATACTCACGGGTGTAACCCCGTCATCATCATCTTCACCGACATAGTCGGGCCGCGGTGAAAAACTGGGTTGTATTTGTACCGCGGCCGGTGGCGAAGTAGGTGAGACGCGGCTGCTCAGTGATTCCAGACACAGTCTATCATATCAATACGACGTCATCGAACATACGGTTACGCTGGATGACCCGCACCTGATCCGACAGTCGTTGGGCTGAAATATTGACAGCTGGTTCAAGTACCTGAAACAGAGAGAGCATCCGACCACGGTACGCAGTCAGGTTATTTCCCCCCTCTGTAGCCCCAAAGTATGAGCGCATGACATTTTCTTTAATGGCTTGAGTCTATCGCATGCGCTGGAAACTTCCACCGATAGCGGAGACCCTGTCAGAGACCGGTGGGCCTCGAGGTCCCAAGCTGGCCAGTGGTCGGCCTCGTCTGCGCCGACGCGCAGGTGGTGGTGTCGTCGGCGGCGAGAAGAAAGGTGCAATTCCGAGACCGACCGCAGACTGAAACCGCAGGCGACACTGAGGCTAGCGGCTGCGGTCGACCACAGTGCTGCCTGCATGTCGCGACTGCACGATGCATAGAACCAGTCACTCCAGTGCTTTCGTGCGAGACAGAATGTCGGACAACGCTGTTTACTGACACCGATAGTTTACTGATGTGTGTTTTGTTAGAAGAGGAATATGATGACATTTGAATTAGGTATTTGACATATAAATTAGGATGATAGTTTGAATTAGATGTATCGAAAAGGACTGGATGGCCAGCAACAAAGTTAATTAATTGCTCTTCATCATCTTCCGAAAAATTCATCATTTTTAGGGTTCCGAACAAAAAACGGAAACCTTATAGGATCACTCGGGTGTCTGTCTGTGTGTCCGTCTCACACTCACTCGTCACAGCCAGATTTCTCCGGATCCACTTGACCGATTCTGTTGAAATTTGGTACAAATATGGACTTCTGTGACCCAAACACGGACGCGTTACGTAAATCATTAAATTTTTAGTATGGCGGTCACTTTTGGGGCTCAAACTAGAAAATTAAAAAAAAAAAGTTTTTTGAACAATATCGTGTGACATATCAAATGAAAGGGCTAACTGTAAGGGTTTTTCAATATATTTTATTCATAATTTTATTTTAAAATAAATGGTTTTGAAGTTATTCAAGAAATTAGACGAAAAATGACCATTGGGACCAAGGGGGGGGCCCCTTATCTCCGAAACTACTGAGCCTAAAATTTTGAAAAAAATGGTGATAACATAACTTTACCTATAGATTACAGGAAAACCTATAAGAAGTATATAGTGTTAAAATAATACGTTAAAAAAATGAAATTCGTTCGGATCCCTTTGCACGCGAGTCCGATTTGCACTTGGCCAGTTTTTGAAGTGAAAACTTCTTTAGCGGCGTTGAGCACTTTTTCTGTAATGGGTATAAAATCTTAAACTCGCGTCAGGACACGTGACCTGATCGAAAAAGCGTAAGACGGACTCGCGTCAGGGTCACGTGATGCTGATCGAAAAAGCGTAAGACGGACTCGCGTCAGGGTCACGTGATGCTGATCGAAAAAGCGTAAGATCGAGGGGAAGGGAGAGGAACTAGTATCTCCCACTCTTTCTACCGTGCCTGAGTGTGCTGCTCCGCTTAGGCGGCACAGGGCGCTTGCGCGAATGTCCGTCTGTGTTTATGTACAGCGTGCCACGCGTATCCAAGGATACGAAATTACGGAATTACGAAATTATGGATGAAAGTTGATTTTTCTAAGAGATAAAAATTAATGTAATATATAAATAATCAAGTTTTCACTTCTGCCGGCACTCCCGGAGTGCTACCGGTGTTTTTTTTTGTACGTGTGAACTCTGCGGTCGCGACTAGTGATGGGTCGTTGAAGGTTTTTCCGTCAACGAAACGTTAACGTTGAATTGCGTTTGTCAACTAGTTGATCAACTAGTTAATTTCGTTAACGAGTTAACGTGTTACGAACGTCAACTTGCATGAACGATAAACGCCTAAACGCTTTTATTAACGTATGCTGCTGTAATGTTAATTTACGAACAATTTGATGCAGTTTGCGAGAGTTTTATTGTTAAAGAAATACAATTTACGTACGTTGAAAATAACAAAACGTTGGGTTCATTTTCTCGTTTCGTCAAACGAGTTGAATTCATAAACGTCGTTGTCTCGTAACTCTTTGAAGAATTCAACGAGTTGATTCGTACACGGTCAACGTTAATCCCGTTGAAGAGACATCAACGTTGATTCAACTAGTTCGTTGATTCAACGCCCATCACTAGTCGCGACACCACTTGTACTGCAGTCTGCGTTCGCTGCGTGTCGCAGAACGCAGGCGACGCGCCGCGACTGCAGACCGCAGTGTCGCCGCACTCGGAATCATTTTCAAGGGATTCTATAGAAACAAGTAGTGTCGCTTGCAGTTTGCGGTCTACGGTCGGTCTCGGAATTGTACCTGTATTCGTCGCTCGAGCTCGACGCAACTGCAGCTACCAGAATCTCAGGACTCACGGCTGGCGCTCGTCCCGGCGGCTGCGAGGCGGAGCTGAGCGACGAACCCGAAGATGGTGTTGGTGCGGCTTGTAGTCGTGCCCGGCTTCTTGTCAGCATTTTATTTCCATGTCGTCAATTTGTGTTCCCATTTCGTTAATGATGATGAATTCCATATAAAATACATTTTGTTGCTATGATTTTATAAATTAAATTCTTTATGTCAGTTGACTTGACAGCCGAGCCACAGATTATAGTGAAGGAGGTGGCTGAACTTTGAGCACATACTTCGACTCCATTATAGAACTGTATACTGGGGCTTTGGAGGATTACTTACGTGATAACTTCTCGTACGGCAGTTCGAAAGCGATGTTGTCTGGATCGGTTATCAAAGGTATCCTGGCAGAAGGAGTTTATATTCAGCGTCGTATGGCGGTGTATGCACTTGCAGATCGTCGGTATGAAGTTGACAAGGACACGTTAAAGGAAATTCGAGAGAAAATGGTTAAGGACAAACATATTGAGATGGACTTAACATATTATTATTATCATTAAGTATTAAAATAGTTGGTGTAAGACAACATTTTGTTAAAATAGTTGATTATGACTTTTTTTTAGATTCACGGACTAATAAAAGTGCAATCAGCTATATAAGAATTGACGAAAGATTTATCAAATCAGGTAAGGTACAAATCTGTATCAGAAGAAAACTATTTCATTAATTATTTTAAATGTTTTCAATAAACTGCGTATGTTTCTTTACAGGCCACATCTTCAGCAACTTAAACTTTTAAAGATACTACGAGAATACGTGACGTGCCTCGTGCTGATGCAGTTGGTTTTAAGTCTCCTGATGCATCATTATCAGACTTAATATCTGTTTGTGACACTCCAAGAAAAGGGTACTTAAAAAAGAAATTGACAACATGTCGCAGAATTATAGACACTAAATCTAAGAAAATTCATAATTTTGTAAATTATGAAAGCAATTAAGCGACTAACTAAGAAAAATTGTTCTTTAAAAAACATAAACAATTTGCTTCAAAAGAAACAATCCATTGATGATTCAATATTTTTCGATTTGGTAAAAAATGTTGAAGTTGCAGAATTATTCATTGGAATGTACATTAAAAATTAAAAAAAATCGTACGAGGCCGTTCATAAAATATCCTCCAGGTGCGAGAAAATTTGCTTTAACGCTGCATTTTTAATTGCCATCTGCATACAAATGTACGTAAAATGTTTAATACATGTTTACCCCACCCCCATACATTATATGAATGGTATCGAAGTGTAAATGCGGAACCTGGATTTTGCACCGAAACGTTAAATAGACTTAATGAGAAAGTAAAATCTAGTGATAAATATATGTTACATGCTTTAGTTACTGATGAAATGTCTATTAGGAGGCAAAGGACAGGTAAAATCAGGTTGCCTCCTAATAGACGTCGCTACCTAAACCCATATCTACTAAGATATGGGTTTAGGTAGCGACGACAGTAGCCAAATGGCCACCCAAGCTTATGTTTTTATGTTAGTTGCAATCAATGATTCCTGGAAACTACTATTAGCTTATATTTTCATTGACAGTATAAAGGCTGATATGAAGGCGAATTTAATAAGGATGGCTTTAGAAAATGCAATAAAATCGGTGTGCAAATTCGTTCTGTGACGTTCGATGGCTGCAAAAGTAATATTGCAACGATGAAAACATTGGGTTGCGTGTTGAATGATTTAAAAAACTTAAAAACTAATTTCAAACATGTAGTTGTATTTTTAGACGCGTGTCATATGTTAAAACTGATGCGGAACACCTTCGAATCTAGAAGAAATATACACTACTGGTGAAAAATCAATTAGATGGCAATATTTATCGGAACTATACAACCTGCAAGAAGAAAACTGCTTACACTTGGCGAATAAACTTTCACATCGACATGTCATTTTAAAAATCAAATAATGAACGTGAACGAAACTATAACCATAAACCTTAATATTTTTATATTATTTTATCTACTGTTAGGTACCGGCTACCGGCGCGGCATCGCTATACCTGCCTGCTGCAAAGGGAAGTTTGCAATCTACTAACTTAAATTCTACAAAATAATGGAACAACATCCAACATTTTTATCAATTAAACTAGACTTTCGTCGTAATTAAACATTTGAAAATCCATGACATTTTTTATTTTTATTTCCATATTTTAAAAATAAAAACCAGCATTCATGGACACTGCGAACGAACGAAACTTTTTTTTTGATGATCTTTTTGATACCCTAAATACTAGAAACTTTAAGGACTTTGAATTCAAACACCCTTTGAAGAAGGGTAATTCACAATAGTTATTTGTGCAACAAGAGAGCAAAGTCGTTTTTTGCTGCGAGTGCTGATTTTGAATCCTGAGCAAGCGAAGGATTCAACGATTGAATATAATTCTAAAGTTGAATCCTGAGTGTGGCGAGGGTTACATCTTGGGTTGAGCCGGTTTTTTTCTATTTTGCTGTCAAAGTTATGACCGTCGTTTTGATTTTTAGCAATATTATTCAATATAGCATGCATGTAGACTTTTGAAACTTTTAATGGTTATTAAAAGCGTCAAGAAGGACCGAATACATTTTTCAGTGAGCTTATACGTTTTCTCATTTAGGAGCTACGATTTTTTTTTCGGGTTTTCGAAAAAGTGCGATTACTTGAAAGTTATAAATATTTTTCTAAATCTAATTCTGTCACAAATACGCACAAATTAAGAGCTCGTGTACGTTTATTCTACAGGCGCACATACGATGGTTTTAGAGGTACACGATTCTGCAAAACGTTACTCCAGCAGGAAACGCTATATCTCGAAAACCTGAAGACGCACAAATTATATTTTCGGGGCACACGTTTGCACAAATACAAGCTCTCTGCCCATACGCAATATATCTCTCTCCGATCATTCGTTTAGAATTTTCCTGCTAGAAAAACGTTACCCTAGCAGGAATCGTTTTTTCCGTTTTTTTCCAACACGGCCAGACGCACAAATTCTATAACCAGCGCACATTTTTATAGCAGATTGGGGGCAGATTGGGGTTGGGGTAACGTACATGAAGAAAATGTCTTTTGAACATGAATAAAAAAGGCGTGCTATCTGACTTATCGTAATTTGTTCTGCCAATCTGAATGGCGGGAACCAAAGGAGTCGGGATATGAGGTGCAGGTTGTGTAAACATAGAAATTTTAGTAGGCATGGAGGATTCAGTAACTATTGAATCATTGCAGCTACAACCGGAAGATTCGGAACCAAGATTTTTGCGGGTACGGCGACGTTTATTGCAATGTTTGCACAGATGTAGACGTGTTCTTGTTAGATTACGGGCCGAAGATGACCCATCGGTATCCATTCCAGATTCGTTAGAGTGAATTGTAACAAAAACGCCTGCCGGGGGAACGAGGTCCCCCGGGTCAAGCGGGTCATTCATACTTACCTACTAAGTAATAATTATATATGTAACTTACCACTACCAGAGAATATGTACTTATACACTAAACTAAATTAAAACTATAAATAAAATAATATACAGCACTAAAACTATAGCTACCGATCCTATATTATACGTTTTCATTTTTTTCAGCTACGGTTAAAAAATTCGCGTCCGCCAAATTGGAAGTTTCCCGCGCTGTTTTTCTAAAGATCACTTATTATCATTAGCAATTAATGTTACAAATAAAAGAACTCTTAAAGTCGGTACCGATATAAGAACTGTGTTTTCAACCAAAAAAAGTGCCCCTTATCAAAACACAGAATAATACTGGACTATTAGTGTGCATCAACAGTCACTTATTTGTATAAAACTTTAGTTGCAACTGAAATTCTTTCTTTTTTATTAACATATAAACTCAGCCAAGACCATGTGGACCTATTATTCGGGAACATACGGAGTCAAAATGGGCATAATAATAATCCCAACATTAGACAATTTAAAGCTAGTTTTAAAAAATGCTGTCTCATTCAGAACTGGGCTCTTAATCTTTAATTTACCGGAAATTGTATACCTATTTAGAAAATACCAATTTTATCCAGATCATCATCACTCAAGGTTACCGTTTTGAAGAAACCGAGGAGAAATTTTAAGCAATAGATCCATAGAACAGAGTTTTGATAAATATCAGACTAATTGCACTGAAGTGATTGAAAAACTAGATTATAATCCAACTTCAGATATTGTTCCGCAAATAGTAGGTAACATTTTTCTGGTTTTGTAGTCAGTAGCCTTGTTAAGAATATTAATTGTGAGGACTGTACCTAAAATGAATTTGTGGGCTAAAGAAAAATTATGGTTCCACAAATTAATAGATGTAAGAGACATGGGTGGTTTATGTTATGCTTCAAACGACGTATTTGACATATGCATGAAAACTGAACGTGTTATACCTACGCAACTGTCTTCGCATGAGTGAAGGTGGCAAATCAATGCAAACAAGTGCGAGTCGGACTCGCGTGCAAAGGGTTCCGAACGAATAAATTTTTTTTAACATGTTATTTTACCACTACAGACTTCTAATAGGTTTTCCTGTAATCTTTAGGTAAAGATCTATTATCTCCATTTTTTCAAAATTTTGGGCTCAGTAGTTTCGGAGATTAGGAGGGGGGAATGGTCATTTTTCGTCTAATTTCATGAATAACTTCAAAACCTTTTATTTTAAAATTATTAAAAAAATATAATTAAAACCCTCACAGTAAGCCCTTTCATTTGAAATGTCATGGTTATTAAACCTACATTACTATTTTAATTACATTTTATAAAGAATACGCCCAAAACACGTTTCTTGATTCCCTTCATTTCTTTTTTTATTCCTTATTTGTTGTAATAGCGGAAATGTAAAATAGTATCTACCTACTACTTTTTTGAATCGGTCAAAAATATTTGCCACCACATAAAAAAAAACCTAAAAAAAAAAACACCGGTAGCACTCCGGGAGTGCCGGCAGAAGTGAAAACTTTAGTATTAACGTTGTGTTTAATTATAAGTACAAAAATACTATCATTTATGAGGTAGAATACAATGTCTATTTATTGCGCTATCGTACTCAAATATGACAATTTACATGTTATTATTCATAATATTATATCGTTATTTATTTATATATTACATTAATTTTTATCTCTTAGAAAAATCAACTTTCATCCATAATTTCGTAATTCCGTAATTTCGTATCCTTGGATACGCGTGGCACGCTGTACATAAACACAGACGGACATTCGCGCAAGCGCCCTGTGCCGCCTAAGCGGAGCAGCACACTCAGGCACGGTAGAAAGAGTGGGAGATACTAGTTCCTCTCCCTTCCCCTCGATCTTACGCTTTTTCGATCAGCATCACGTGACCCTGACGCGAGTCCGTCTTACGCTTTTTCGATCAGGTCACGTGTCCTGACGCGAGTTTAAGATTTTATACCCATTACAGAAAAAGTGCTCAACGCCGCTAAAGAAGTTTTCACTTCAAAAATCTGCAACTCTACGTCTTTCAATACTTAATGTGTGAAATGTAATAGGTACCAAGAACTACGTCTAGTTCCACAATAGAATAAGCACGAAATTGTAAACAAAAAGTTTTTAACCTTATAACTTAGACCTTAAGTATCATTTTAGAATAAATATTTTTGTACTGATGACTTTTTATTTTCAAGCGACATTTTAAATTTATTCCATAATATCCTTTCTCTGATGAAAGTACTTAAATAAATATAATTTTGAAATGGTTGTCTTCTTCTTATCGTGTGGGCAGTAAGGTCTAACGACCCCACACACCCTAGTGTAAGAGTTTCTAAACCGCCTCAAGGGCCTCTGACATGGTTTATTTGACGACCGCCATTTTGGCGGCCGGGACCACCGGCTTATACGTGCCTTCCGAAGCACGGAATCATCTTTTTATCAGACAATCAGGTGATTCAAGCCTGCAATGTCCTAGCCAAACTGGAAAACAACTTTTTACAAAGTTTGTTTCTTCCAAACCACCTAGTTTAGGCGTCTGCCTTGTGACCACCGGGTCACAAGGCAGACGCCTAAACCACTCGACCACGGAGGCAGTGAAATGGTTATTAAAATTTATGTTTAAGCATTAAGGTTTTTATTAAACTAAAGTTGTTAATATTATTAAACTTTTTTCTAAGAAATGTAGATGTTTATGTCTGTGCAAACGTGGCCACTTGAGCGACTTATTTTTGTTCCAGATCCTAGTACTATTATTGATCGAAGATTTTGACATCTAATTTTAATTCGGTTGAAATTTTGACGTGGCAATTTTGAAGGTATCTTTATTTTTTCACTATAATTTAAATTTAATTTATATTCTGACATTGAATGCTTTTTTGAACTGATTTTGTACGCCATAAATGGCAAAACTTGTAACAACCTCATCATTATTTATAAGACCTGTATGCTGTAGGTACTCATGTTTTACAAAATAAATATATCTATATATCTGTCCCATGTTACCTACGTACGATAAACAAAGATAAGATCTTTGATAATCAAAGGATAAGATAATAACATGTTCACTTTTCTTTATAACAATTGAACGAGTTATCATTTTGCCCTCGGCATATTACATAACTGCGAGCATTTTTAAACTGACGACGCCGTTGGTAAATGGCGGTATCATACAAATTGCCTGCGACATATCATCGGTGCGCTTGCCAAATCTGATATGTGCATTTCTATGAATTTTTCTTATTACTAAATATCCTTAAAATCAAGTACAGTACATTTTATCATTTTCATTTGTACCTCAGTTCATGCGGCATTTTGAAATTATGAATTAGCCAATTAATCATCAAATAAAACAGATAATTGTCAACCTTGTCAACTTGATGAAAAACTCATAGCGCACCGACGATATGTCACAGGCAAATTGTATGATTTTATCTGTTTTATTTAATAAATAATTGATGATTAATTGACTAATTCATAATTTCAAAATGCCGTATGAACTGAGATACAAGTGAAAATGTACGGAACCCTCGGTGGGCGAGTCCGACTCGGACTTGGGCGGTTTTTTTAAATTACTTGCCTAGGGTAGTATAATACATTTTTTTTCTAAACATGACCCAACAAAACTTTTATTTTACTAAAGTGATCATATTAATCATTATATTTGTGACTGCAATCAATAGCATAGTTATTTAGGATTACACTAAAAAAAACACTATAAGGTTGGGAAATTTGTGATCACAGGACCTAAATATGTGATGTTGATTTTCAACATTCTCAAAAGTATTCCTATTATCACTTAACCAAGTAACATGGATTTTTTTTTATTTTTGCCTGAACTGGTATAAGCTAGCCTATCGCCCCGTACCCGCTTGACGTTGAGTTTCGGGCGCCCTGTATATATTTATAAACATATTTTTTAATGAAAATATTTTTCATCATCATGACGCATAAAATAGTTTGAAACATCCAGGAGCCAGCGTAGTCAGAGCCTTGTGTTCTAAGGTCAGCGCGGAATGGAACGGCGACTTTGTTTTGATACGTAAACATTGTTGTTTGTTTTTATTTGATGTTAAATCGGGTGTTTCATAGTTGTAATGCATTATTTATTTTTACTCTACTATTATCTTAATGAATTGTTTAAAAAAAGAAGTGCGTCTAGAGGTAGTATATATCGGGTACTATAAGTGGACCGCCTTTGTAAGACAACTAAAATAGTAATGTGTACATGCCGCAGATGAGATGATAATGAGATAACCTTTTTGATTAAGAAATGCACATCTATAAATCCAATCTCCCTGTAAATGGGCCTCATAGCAGCACTTTAGTGTGTGTACCATGGCAGTCAGGAATTATTTTTAGTCTTATTTATTATCTGCCAATACGACGCGACGTCCGATAATCTGAGCAACAAAGTCGACATCCAATAAGAACATACTTCTAATCTCGATTCAGGAATCGAGATTAAGGGCGACTTCAAATTTGTTGCAAAGTATGTTCTTATTGGCTGTCTGACATCGTGAGTCGCGCTATAGATGTTGGTTTTAATTTTTTGAGTCACTTAACTTTAGTTTGAATTCGGCTGCTAGGGTGCACCGCTGGAAAAGTCAACGTTATTAAACAGAAAATAAAAATAAAAATTCTCATACATCTTACAACACTTCTTCGTCTTCCCTCACTGCTGAAGATAAAAAAAATAAGACAAAATGATACAAAATAATTTATTAAGTTAACATACTTCTATGTGTACATACATAATACCAAGGCAGTTTTAGTAATTTTCAAGCAATCTCTATCAGGATTTCAACATTCATTATTATTTATATTATACACTGGTAAAACTCTCATGTATCAAAATGATTAATTTCGATTTCCCTATTATATATGTACTTACTAATAATATTCACTTAATCTTATGAATGAAAATGATTTATAAATATTCACACAAAACAAAAAGTGATAAATATCAAGTGGCATAATAGCACTATATGATGGTGGTCGAACTCTTACATATCACTAATTCCTCTTATAAACATATATCAAACAGTACCAATTGTATAAACAGTCAGCCACACAGGAAAGGGCCACGAATTTTCAACGAATTTAAAAATATTCAACAGTTAACAATGGATAAATTTACTTTTTGTAGAATTTCTTTCCATCCCTAGCCATGTCCACGAGGGTTTGAGCGGGCTTGAAAGGTGCTCCGTACAGACCGTGGAACTCCTCCATCTTCTTGACCAGTTTATCAGCACCGAATTGATCCACCCATCTGGAAGCCGACAACAAGTCATGGTATAATCATCTACATAATCATATTTAAAAAAATTAGCTTATTATGATTATGAAATAAGTACCGGAATGGTCCACCGGTGAACGGCGGGAAACCAAGTCCAAAGACAGCACCAACATCACCTTCAAGAGGGCTGTGCAGAATCTTCTCTTCCAAAGACAGAACAGCCTCGTTTACAAATCTATAGTAAAAAATGTCAGTACATTATTTTAGTGTCAATTTATAAATCGTATTTGGTCAAAACAATAGTATTTTATTAGTAGTATTTTACGTGTGGTATATTACCTAGACACCATGCGCAGTTGCTGGTCCTCTGCGGTGTTGGCGCCGCGGGGCTCCAGCGGGTACCTCTCCTTCAGGATGTTGACGGCTTCCTGGTTCACCTCCTTGCTCTTCGAGCCCTTTTCGTAAATGTAGAAACCTTTGCCAGATTTCCTGCCAAGGAACCCGGCCTTAACAAAGTCAGGCATGACTTGCAAATTACCTCCACTGAAGCGGTCGCCAAAGGCCTGAAAATATTCAGAATATATTATTTATGTTCCGAGATTTTTTTAATGAAAATATGACGGTTAATAAAATTTTGTTGGACAGTACCTTAGCTAAGTCGACGGCAATGTGTGAGCCGACATCAATGCCGACTTCGTCAGCCAAAGTGACGGCACCGACTGGGAAACCAAAGTTCTTGGTCAGGCTGTCAAGAGTCTTGGGGTCCACGCCTTCTTGTAACAATCTGGAATTTATAATGAAAAACGATATTAATAAGATTTATTTTTTACAATATACTGACTCGGACTACTAAGATCAGATTTTTTGCAACAGTTTTCTATACCTGCATTTGGGAGCAAACATTTCAATTTCAGTAATTAAAACAAAGGTCTTCTAGGGAATTTATTATTAATGAATCAAGGTGTGCTTAATTATAGCAAAACTCTCAAGGGGAGATTTAAAGGTAAATAAGAATACAACCAACATTGGTAAAAATTCAAATGGGCTTTGTTTCTCACTACAATATAATCTTTCCTTCAGCACGACGTTTCTCACATAGTTTGCGCCCATACGGGAGTACGGTTAGTACGGCCGTAGTCATGTACCTGACGGCCTCGCTGAGCATGGTGGACAGGATGCGCGTGGTGTAGAAGCCGGGCCCGTCGCCCACGGTGATGACGACCTTGCCCTGGCGCAGCCCCACGCCCACGGCCGCCGCCGCCGTGTCGTCGCTGGTGCCGGGGTGGCGGATGATCTCCAGCAGCTGCATCTTGTCCACAGGCGAGAAGTAGTGCATGCCTGTGTAAGAAAAATGTTCGTGTTCAATCCTCCTCGTCACATCGTATTCTACATTACCGAGGATTGTGGCTCCTCCGCCGAATCATCTCTTTGACCATGTCCCTCTACTGCTTCGCCCTTTGGATTTGTGGAGGGCAGCATGAAGCTTATGTTTATGTTTAGGGAAGCTCGAACCTGGGGGGCCACTCTCTAACGAAATCCGTAGTTTCGGGCTTAGTTGCAGGCGGGCATTTTCTACTTCATATCACCTAACCACTGAGAACTAATGATAACACGATTTGACAGTTACTGTGAAATCGTGTTGTCATTCATTCTCAATTCGGGTTCGGGACTAATCGTAAGTCTGTAGGTGATACGGAGTAGAATACGCCCGCCCGCAACTAAGCCCGAAACTATGGATTTCGTTAGAGAGTAGCCCCCCTGGTCTCCTTCATTGCTTGCCAGTAACCTTGCCTGTTATCATTAGATGTTCTAGGTTTTGGTCATTCTTTCGGGCGGTGTGGCCAAAAAACTCCAAAATTCTGCATAGGCAAAGGACCGCCTTTTGCTAACTTACTTATGGTGCAGTATAAGTCTTACGTGCCAATGATATGTCATTATGAAAGTCTGAGCTTTATTTTTTCACCAAGTGCTAACAATCGAATTTCAAAAACCAGTTTCGTAATAAGAAGCTCAAATAAGCAAACGTGATACTAACCAATAACCTTGTCGGGTCGGCTGCTTCCAGCCGCGATCTTCGTGATTGGGATAGCACTGGTGTTAGTAGCGAGGATCGCGTGTTGAGGGATCACGGCTTCCAATTCCTTGATGACCTTGTGCTTGACGCTCAAGTCCTCGAACACAGCCTCAATGACGCAGTCGCAATTCTTCATCTTAGAGTAGTCCAGAGTAGGCAAAAGATTTGACAAATACTTGTCCCTTTGCAGGCTGCAAGTAACAGATCTTAATTAGCACATTTATATTGTTAGGTAAAGTTTATGACTCTATAGTGAAAATGTTATTTATTTCATACTAGAAACCCGCCTCGGTTTCGCATGGTTGCAATTAATTGCCAAAAATTTGTTTCATACCAAACTTTATTTGAAAAGTAAAGTTCTGATTATTTCCAAACACAAAAAAAAGTAACCGCCTAATCGGCCAGATTTTCTCTTTCATAAATGCAGAAAATTGTTTTTTTTTTTTGTACAAATTTCATTTACCCAGACATTCTCTTCCGCTTAACAGCAGTGGCAAGTCCATTTTGGATCTGTCCAACCCCTCTGAAGAGACCAGGGTTGGTGGCGTCCTTCATGACCACATGGTACCCCTTGTTGATGGACACTTGCACAATACCGGCTCCCATCAGACCAGCACCCAGCACTCCGATCTAAGCAAATATTACCTTAATTACTGTTAGTCATGGAAACATTTAATACAAAAAAAAATGTGACTGAATACTACTTTTTTAAGATTATAAATATTTCGTACCCTAGTATTCCTTGATGAAGTATTGGAAAAAGAAAGCAAAATGATAAAAGTCAAGCTAAATAACATACAATGCTTATCATTATTACAAAGTTTAAACTCACCGTCTTGACATCAACTTTGGACTTTCCAAACCTGTTTTTCTTGCACTCAGTCTGTCCTCTGAACAGCCCAATGAGGCCTCTGCTCTGAGGAGTGACGGCGAGCTCTCCGAAACCTTGGGCTTCAGCTTCATACCCAGCAGTGGGGCCCTTGTCCACACCAGTTCTTACTACATCAAGGATCTGGAAGAAAGATGTTTTTTTTTTCAAGTTATGCTTAAAGAAAACACATTTACCTGTAAATATAAAATAAGAATATTATTGTCATAATGATATTGTATGTTAAATTATTCGTTATTCAAATAGTTGAGCAGACAAATTTTCGAGAACTTTTCACTATGGCCAAGTTATAGTAGTGAAAAGTTAAGTTTCACTGAACAAATATGTATTAAAAATTTCAAATCATTTCATTAAAATTGTCTGTTTTGTGTTTTAGTAAGATGCAGGCGCATTTTTTTTTCTGTTATGGCGAGTGAGTTGAGTTAATTATTCGAAAGAAACAAGCAGTAATCGAAAATGAGAATTTTCAACATCTTGACTAGCTTTGGAAATTCGCAAACTGTCAACCAGTTTGCGAATTTCCAAAGCTAGTATTTAGATATTTTTTTCTCATTAATATATTATCATCAAAAGTAAGATATCGACCAGATGTCGGATAACAGTACTTTAGTTACACCACGGCAGAAAATGCCATTAAGTCCGACTGTATACATCTGTGTGCGTAAAGTATAAAAATAAATGAATACTACTGTGTACTTGAAACTTAGTAATAATACAGGACGAAATAAATTAAAAAGTTGTCATTATTCGTTTTTCACAGCCAAAGGGCGATTTACGACGGGTCAGTTTGTCAAAGTATGGAAGGTGTTTCATTATTGTGGTTAAAAACACTTAAAACTTTGCACATGACTGCTCCTAAATTATCCTAGGCTAATAAAATTTGGTTATCCTCATAAATAATACAAATTTTCATATCATCGCCCATGAAGCTAGAGTTCATATTTTGTGTAAAAGGACTTTAAATGAATATTTCGTAAATTCAACCTCTAAATGGTGAAAACGGGATGCAAAGTTTGTACAGTTCGCATCACCGTTGTTTACCCCTCCGAAGTTAGGTTTTAGTGACGACCGCGCAGGTGCAATCGCGTAAACAAGTGTTACGTTCCTAGAATGTTGTTTTGTTTATACGTATTATATTATAAATAAGTAACAAAGACGATCAGTAACAATAACAATATCAAAAAGTAACACCACAAACACATACACCACAAAAACACACAAAAAACAAATCAAATAGTCAGAAATAACCAAAATAATTAATTATAAACAGTAACAACGTGTAACACTTTTCGCATCAACAGTCGTATTGCATTGAGCAAGCGGGTCACACGTATGCATCGAACGTATACGAGCGAGTGAGATGCCATTACACCCGCCATTTTGCGCAAACACGCGCATGCGCGACCTGCCCGCGCATGCGCTGTATTATGTTTTTTGTCAAATTGACATTCTGCGCACTCGATTGCGACGTACTTCGGGGAGGTAAAGTTGCGTGACGGGAACTGTATGCAAGATTTTTGTTTGTAATGTGTTCAGATTAAATTGAAACTTGTTTTAAATGCTTTTTGATATTATAATTAAAACACATCCCTGTCGTTTTATTAAATTTAACTCTTCAAAGAGTGAAAAGGGGTAAACTATTATGCAGACCATGTCCTGGAATCGGACACAGGATACTCGGTATATTTATCATGGGACTATGTTCCCTTGGTATAATATTCGAAATTTACGCGGGCGAAGGCACTGGCAGTAGCTTGTACTTTATACAATTTTATTATTCTTTACTATAGCGCTAGTCCACCCATTTCATATTTCAGTCATTCAAGCTGTGTCATTTAGAACTTACTTTCAATGGTGCTGGGTAGAGACCACGAGAAGCTTTCATGACCTGCTCCTTGGCTTTGTTGAAGATCATATTCTTCACCATATCCATTTGCATTATGTTGGCAGTGATTTTCTGTATTAATCCCTTCTTCGCTCTATCTACTTTTAATTTGCCACTTGCAATGTCTCTTGCAATTTGAATAGCTACAACTTCTAAGTACTTCATTGTGCTGTCTTCTGGCAAACTCAACCCTGTGTAAGGTGAAAGAAAATAGTTTTAATATAACCTATCATTGAAGGCATTGCAGCTTTCATTTTAGACTTCAATCAAAAATCAAGCTTAGTTTTTGAAACTATTTATATGAGTTTTGGCCCTTTATACAACCTGTAACGGAATAAACGCAAAACCTCTTAAGGGGTCATTGAACTCATCATTATGAACAACTTTCACTATGGCACCAACACTGAAATCGCATAACTCGACAAAATGTACTGAACAGCTAAATTTTTTTCGCGATTTCGGTGTTGGGTCCCATAGTAAAAGTTGTTAATAATGATGAGTACAATGACCCCTTACGAGGTATTGCGTTGATTCTGTTACACATTGTATACTTAATACAGATTTAATTTACCTGGACCAAGTGGGGAAACTAACAAATCTACTATTCCCAACTTCTTTGCTTTATCTGCTTTGACTGTTTTGCCGGTGAGAGCTAGGTCCAAAGTCGTAGGTATGGATGTTAGCACCGGCATTCTGAAAAAAATCATCATTTTATACCTTACCACTCTTTCTTTGAACACATAGCTAAGAATTGTAAATTAGCTCCTCTATGCCATCACATTATATCAATAAATATACCTATAGCTGTTCAGCGAGTTCATTCATGTGACCTGATCTAATTTAAAATAGCCTCATATGAACTGACTGTCAAGAACATTTATGTTTAGATGTAATTGTACTCCCCAATATATGCATGGCATGTATAACAGTTAGTTACATACATGATTTGATTATGTCTCTTTGGCAACCTTGCTCAGAATAGTATTTAATTGCCAAGTATTATATAATGTAATATTTCATCTAGGTCATGGCTGCTTCCTTATTTAATTTCTATTGCTATCATTTCCAACGAAAAAAATATTTCTACTGACTTCTATGCTAGGAGCAAATCTGAGTGAAATTTCGTGTGGATAATTTTGGTGATTATTAACCTAATAATATCCTAAATGGATACATTTTCGATCAGAATTAAAACTTTCGCTACTTTTTAACTTTACGATAAAGCGGATTTTTACTTCGACTTGTCAACCAAAAATAAAAATCTATCTCTTTGGAGAATATGTGCCGTATGGTGTCGGCCGGTGCCGTATGGTGCCGTAAAAGAATAATCCCATCCACTTTCCGTGGCACAGTGGGCTGAAAATCGATCTTCATAGACTTAGGGATCAACTTTGCAAATCTTTTATTTTTTTGGCAGAAATGGGTTTCAGTGTCGTACATCTATCAATTTAATGCTATTTCAATTTTTCAGTAAACGTTTTTCCTTACTTTATAGCACTTGTTTAAAAAAAATCTATGGAGAAATATATATTTTTTCAAAGAGTGATAACCTATTTTTCTAAAATAGAACAAGTGAATTTAGTTCATAACCTTGACTTTTACGTTGATACTAGTGGACGTCATGCGGTTTCACCCGCGTAGTTCCCGTTCCCGTGGGAATACGGGGATAATATATAGCTTATGTTACTCCCTGATAATGTAGCTATCCAATGCTAAAAGAATTTTTCAAATCGGTCCAGCAGTTTCGGAGCCTATTCAATTCAAACAAACAAATCTTTCCTCTTTATAATATTAGTATAGATAAAGCAGTCCGGCAAGCAGAGTAACTACCTTGCATTTTTTGACATATCACACAATGCGCGCACTAACAAGTGCTTTTGACAAAAATACAGAAAAATAAGGAGTATAATCGTGCCAAAGGAAATATCGGGCACTTGTCCCAGAGTCGAAATATATCCTTTATTACATATTTCTCCATATATCTTTTTCAACCATTTGCTATAAAGTAAGGAAAAACGTTTATCGAAAGACTGAAATATATAGCATTCAATTGATTGAAATACGACACTGAAACACATTTCTGGCAAAAAAATAAAAGATTTACAAAGTTGATCTTTAAGTCTATGAAGATCGATTTTCAGCCCACTGTGCGTGGCTGTCGTAAGAGGCGACTAAGGGACTTGCCAGAAAATGGGCAGCAGCGTTCTCTGTAAAACTCAACCGGCGACTATGGCAACCCCCCCCCCCCCCTCCAAATAATGATAGCTGCCCGTTTACCCTTGACTCCGATAGCGGTCAAGGTCACGGCGAGGTAAGGGGTGCGAATAATCCTCGGAGTGGACCCGGCTACCCTGGCCGACAACGACGACTGGACCTGGTAACATTGAACACGAGAACACTCCGGACCGACGAGATCACCGAACTTAAGGAGGAATTGAGCAGGTTGCGATGGAGTATTGTGGGATTGTCTGAAGTCCGAAGAGAGGGGGACACGATAATTCTCAAATCCGGCAATCTGCTCTATTTCCAGGAGGGTGACCAGAAGTCCCAGGGTGGTGTCGGGTTTATCGTTCACAAGTCCCTTGTGTTCTATGTGGTGAGCATCGAGAGTGTGTCGACCAGGGTGGTGTACCTTATATTCAAAATATCGTCAAGATATTCGTTGAAGGTCGTACAGGTTTCCGCCCCAACCTCGACACACCCTGACGACGAAATAGAGACCATGTATGAGGATATATCCAGAGCCATACATGGTCATAAAACTCACTTCACCGTGGTTAAGGGGGACTTCCACACGGAACTGGGCAAACGAGACGGTGACGAGCTGCGAGTGGGGCAATTTGGATTTGGACGTCAGAACCACCGGGGACACTTACTGGCCAGTTTTATGGAGAAGGAGGGCCTTTATATAATAAACTCCTTCAAAAAGCGTGAGCACAGGAAGTGGACCCAGCAGAGCCCCGACGATGCAACTAAAAATGAGATTAACTTTATCATGTCGACGAAGAAGCAAATATTCAATGATGTCTCTGTGAAAACCGGAAGTGAACACCGCATGGTAAGAGGCACACTGAATCTAAATATTAAGTTGGAAAGGTCTCGTCTGATGAAGTCTACGCTCCGTCCAGCACAAATCCAGATCCAAAACTCCGTGAGCTTTCAGCTCGAACTTCAGAACCGTTTCGAGTGCCTAGGGAGTTCCGTGGACGAATACAACGATGGGTTCGTGGAAACTGTCCATACGATAGGGTCTAAGTTTTTCAAGACTCGCCGTACAGATAAAAACAAGAGGCTCTCTGATCCTACTCTCAAGCTCATGAAGGAGAGGCGGGAGATGGTTCTGCACTCTTCAGACGATGCGTGTATATACATATATAGCTCAATAGACGGATCTCCAAGGCCTTGAAAAGCGACCTCCGCCCTTTTAATACTGAAAAGATTACAGACGCGATAGACCGGAATAAGGGCTCCAGGGTCTTTGCTAGAGATCTGTCTATTGGGCAGAGCCAGCTCACGAAACTGAAGACCGCCTATGGCAGAACCATATCCGCCAAATCGGAGCTTCTGAGAGAGATCGAGACATTCTATGGACAGTTAAACACTGTCAATGACTAAACACTATACGAATCTAGCTAATGACCCAAGAGCTAGATTGACCCGGCACTATACCGAGGACGTCCCAGACGTCAGCCTGTATGAGATTGGGATGGCTGTGAAGCAGCTTAAAAACAACAGGGCGTCGGGTGAGGACGGAATTAGGGCCGAACTCCTGAAGGCGGGTAGAAAACTGATCCTTAAGGCCCTTCAGGAACAGTTCAATTCCGTCATACTCGAGGGGAAAACGCCACATGCATGGAGCAGGGGTGTGGTGGTACTCTTCTTTAAGAAGGGCGACAATGCCCTGCTTAAGAACTACAGGACCATCTCACTTCTGAGCCATGTCTACAAGCTGTTTTCCAGAGTCATCACTAATCGTCTCGGAACCGGAAGACGCAACGTTGGTAGGCCCCCACAAGGTGGACCGATGACCTGGTGAAGGTCGCGAGTAGCCGATGGATGCGAGATGCGCAGGACCGGTCGCCGGTCGTTGTGGCGACGCTTGGGGGAGGCCTATTTCCAGCAGTGGACGTTTTTCGGCTGATATGATGATGATGATTGGAGAATAGGATTTGGATGCTTAGAAAAAACTTTCCTTTTAAATAAGTAATAAGTATATTATCAACCACCTTAAATACATACGCTGCTCATCAAGTAGTAATTGTTTAGGGGTCTTGTGTTTAAGCACATATTATGTCATTTTATTTTACCTTTGTGTGCCACCCCCTCCTGGTAGCAGTCCTAACATGACCTCAGGAAGTCCGAATCCGGTCTTAGGATCCTTAACAGCGATACGATAATGACAGGCGAGGGCTGTCTCCAAGCCACCACCAAGACAGCTGCCCTGGATAGCAGCGATGATGGGTTTACGTGACCTTTCAATCCTATGGAAAATTCCATGACCTGTAAGATAACAGAGTAACAACAATTGGTCAGTAGAATTTTAAGTAAATGGTTTAAAAAAAAAATGACACACAAAAAAGGTGTTCACAGTGAGCTGATAGTTATGGTGCTTTTTATGTTATTAAATATTAACTAAAATATTACAACCACATTATTGTAACTATATGTATTACAGTTTTTTTATCTATTAATTGTTCTGCAAGTTTCATTTTTAAAATAACACTAGCACTTCGCCCGCGACTTCGTTCGCGCGGGTTTAGTTGATACATATTCCATGAACTTCATCTCCCCTCTACCCTCTTAATAGGGTACCTTTTGTGTAAATTACTTATTGATAGATTAAACATAGTGCAGTTTGCTCAAAATGCAACATTTTTCTTACTTAGAGTATTTTTATACCCATCGTCACTTTTAAACAAAAGGTCCGATTTGAATAATTTTAAGTGTAATTTGCATGTAAATAAACAACCTTAATTATCAAACAATTAAATGATTAAGGATTAATATCATGACCAAAATCACCACTATTCTATTCCACCCAGGTTTTGATTGAATAATTTGAACAAAAAGCGGTCACTGTGACTTAACCATAACAGTTAGATACATACCCTCATGGACTTTTTTTATAGATATTGATGTCCTCTATAAAACTGTGGTACATTACTATCTATTGTCAATAGTTTCCGCAGAGTACGCGATATAAGTTACATTATCAAAGTTCATACACCCTCACATTCCCTAACTTTTTTGAAAATATTATATAGCCTATGTTCATCAGGGATAATAGATCTAATGGTGAAAGAATTTTTCAAATCAGTCCAGTAGTTTCGGAGCCTATTCAATTCAAGCAAACAAATCTTTCTTCTTTATAATATTTATGTAGATCAATTAAATACTATTATAGGTACATGATTTTTCCAAATATTTGCGTCACTTGTTTAATACAAAATAAACCTTATGCACTTTGAAATAAGGTTAATTTTGTATTTCACAAGTGACGCGAATATTTGGACCATTACGACAAATGAATTGCTAGCATTACATTCATCACAGTTTGGCTATCGTCTTGTTTGTAAAAACTCCATATTATCCTGTGTAAAGAATTTTTTTTTAACTTATACTAACCTCTCTTAGACAAGTCAACAAATTCTTCTTTGGTGTTGCAGGCTTCCAGCATGGTAATGTCAGCTCCAGCAATGAAGCATCCTGGCTTGCCCGAGATTAATACTGCAGCTTGGATTGAGGGGTTTGATTCAATCTCATTCAGTACCTGACTTACCTCTTCCATAACAGCCGTGTTTAATGAATTCACCTAAAATATACAATTAACCATAATACTAAATATGAAAGTAACCATGTCTATCTGTCTGTATGGTTGTTAACTTTTGTTTTGCAGATTTTATTGAAATACATTAGTATCTCACTAATCTGGCATTCAGTACTTCAACATTAACCATCCACTTGCACCTACCCTGCCACTCCTATCATAAGTTATTGATATTATTAAGCCTTTTTACTGACAGATGAGAACAAAAATTAACTTTGAAACAACTTGTCAACATCCAGCTTTATTGCATAGCTTGTATTAACCATGTTCAAAGAATACGCTTTGTTAATAATATACAATTTTAGTGTGCAAATATAGGTAAATATTATGAAAATAAAACTGACTTCTTAACATAACTCCTATCGGATAAAAATAAACATTTGTAGTTATGTTGGTTTTTAAAATAGAAATTGTTTAAATCATAACTTACCTTTGTATTAGGTGAATCAAGAGTAACCACATAAATGCCATTGACATTTTTACATTTGGTATGAACTTGACTACCTGCAGCAGCATAGCTTCTACTGTGAGAACCTAAAATAGTGATGATGAGAACTTTAATAAGACCATTACACTTATACTTGCTACAAAATAGTAAAAACAATTTTTTTTACAAGAATGCAATATTGATATAGTTTTATCGAAAAAATTATTTACCGAGAAAGTCAGTCAGGTAGTTCTTACCAGTCAAATATTTCAGATCCTTGCGGGTTCGTAAGATCTTAAGTGCGTTAAATATCTTACTGTGCGACATGTTTGAAAGTTTTATATATTAACAAAAACTAAATAAACGATGAAAAGTATTAACTAATTAAATAATTTTGGACCCAGACTTTGAACCTAAACTTTCGTCGTGATGTGGGGAGTTAAAGGGGGTGAAGGAGGGAAGAGGGCGCGGCGCGGATGAAGACGTCAAACGTCAAATGAAAACCATAAAGAAGCACCAATTTTTTTTTAGGTTCGGTGTTTATGTATGAATCTTATAAGCACATTTTCAAAATCTATTTAGAGTAGTTAATTGATTTGGAATTCCAAAAAAGAACGAACGTCTGAAATGTGAAGTTGTAGGCTTCCATTTTGTCTTTTTTGATAAAAATACAACTCAACTTGTCCTATGAAAATTTACCCGACACCCCATCATGAAGAAAGAGAAGTTCAGAAGAACCTAATTGCCTCTGCTGCTACTTCTGCGGAGCGTGCGCGCCTGCTGGCTGTGGGTGAATGGGAGTCGGGTCTTTGGCTTCACGCACTACCGTCGTCGAACATAGGCACCTTGTTCGACGATACTACTTTCTGCCTCGCTGCTTCCCTTCGCTTAGGCGCATCCTGTTGTTCTCCTCATCGCTGTCACTGTGGCGAAGCTATCAACAGCCTCGGGCACCACGGCCTGTCATGTAGTCGAGTCGGGTCGCATAGCACGGCACGCAAACATCAACGACATTACCTATCCGACGCGCTCTTGTCGCCGTCGGCGTTCCAGCCGTACTAGAACCCTTTGGCCTGGCACGCGACGATGGCAAGCGACCGGACGGTATGTCTTTATTGTATGTAACAACTTGTCAGAATACGAACAATTCTCCTTTTTAAGACGAATCGTATTATTTTTTTTTGAAAATGCGATTTAGCGACTTGGAAAACCAAATTGGGAATTTCGTCAATTTGGTACGAGACTTTGGAGTATGTTTTTTAATCGAGCCATATAAAATATCATAAAAGGCACTGACACATTCGTTTGCAGACAAAGTACTAAAACTAGCCATCCAGTCAATTTCAGATAGATCGATATTAATTTATTCATAATTGGCTTTGAAAAAATTATATTTGTATGCTTTTGCTAGCGCGAGGTTCCTAAATGTGGATTTATATGTAATAGTAGCACAAAAAGGAGGGTGATGACCATCAATAGGGAGCAATGTACATGATGGGGTGTATGTAGTACAATCAGTATTGCTGATTAATAAATCTAGAATACGACTATTGCTATTCCTCATATTATTGAGTTGTGACGCATTGAGTAAAGAAATAAAGTGGCTCATATATTCGTTAGCTATTGAGGAATTAGTGTAAAAACATTGCAGAGCTGAGACACTACCGTGCTTGTTAGGTAACCAGCTAATATCTGGTAAGTTATAGTCTCCAAAAAGATAAAATATTTTAGTGTTGAGGCTGCATAAAGTACTATGGACATTTATCAAGACCATTTTAATCTTCTATTAAAATGGTCTTGATGAATGTCCTCAGAGGATTTTGGGCTAATATACACCACACTAATAACGCAGTTTCCATCAGTTTTGCTTCCTGGTAATGAGAATGTGCTCAATATAAGGGCAGACCGGATGTACCAAGGATACGAGAGTGGATGTTAAACTTTTAAGCACTGCCACTTAAACCCCCAACCATCCTTTTTGTTACCTGGTGACAGTGCGGCTACGGTCGCATCGATAGACGTTGTAGCGGTTATCTATAAACTCACTGTCAAAAATTTGCGGAGTAAGTCATGTCTCCCCGTCATGATTATAATGTAACAATTCGACAAAATATTCATATACAATATATTAAGTTTGGTGCGTATACCCCTTTTTTATGGATGGGAAATCATCAAATGACTTCTCCCGCTCTGGGTGAAGCAGAAGGGAGTGTCAGACTCTTACTGACTAAAACCCATCCATGTTCCTCCTAATGCCCTTTGCGTTCCAGGGCCGCGGCGACTCTTTCGAACAAATCCCGCAACCCTGGCAGGCACTGGCCCTCGCGGGCCCCGTCTTTTATGCTGACAGCTCCTTGAGGCGCGCGTGGCACACAGCGCGCCGTCGACCCGGGCCTGGTCCTGATCAGACGGCGAGCCACCCAATGCTCACCGTCCGCAGGCCCGCGCCTACGGTGGCCGAGAATCGCCCTGCGACTCCCGACGCCCGGGGCGTCTTCCTCTGTTGCGGCGGCTGGGGCGTGATGTTTCCCTCTCTCTCACGCGTTCGGCTTCCTCCTTCGCAAGCATTACTGCTTCGCAGAAGGAGGTGACCGCGTCCCAAGTCTCCTCGCTCCGGACCATGGCTTGAAACAGGGCCGACTGCGACAGGTGCGTATAACCCTACAATTCTGATAATAAAAAATTAAGTTATCCACAGTTGAAGAGCAATCTTAAAACGTTGAATGTAATAAGTATAAAAAGCGCAATTATCCACATAAATGATATATAGATGAAGTCTAGACTATATATAAGACACATAAATAGTATGACAAGACGTAGAGGCAGATTGGACTGAGTAATATTAAGATGATAAATAATAACGTAATTACATATAATAGTGACTAGTGTACCTGCTAATAGAGAAACTTGTAGAATAAAATATACATACAATTACATAATGTTCAAAAGCGACTAACATTGTAAAACAATAATCCGTTTGATAATATGCAAATGGATAACAAAAACAAATCTTTAAAAAGGCTAAATTTAATAACTAGTTGTAGCACCCGTAACACATGCAAGAGGGGCTTGGTTTAATTTTAGAAATATCCTGAGTGGACCGAATTGCAATAGCAGGAGCTCCATCAGCCTCTCGCACGAGAATGGCGGCATGCTTAAGGGGCTATGCAAATAATAAGGCCGTTTTGAGAATTGTTTTTTCTCGTAAAGTACCTATAATAGGGATTAGATATTTCGGTTCATGTTTCTTGACTTTATGATCTACCTAAATTCTAAAGGAATACACGATACGAAGAAATTTTCTCGATAGAAAAAAATTGCAAAGTTCGGTCTGTCTTTTTGCCATTTTCATTTTCATGGCGTAATGCATTGTATTGATTCTATGAAAACTACTTTTAAACATAGAAAATAATCTTATCTAGCTAAATTCTTAATATATTTTGATTTCGTTATACTTTTATGTTATAAAATCCGAAAATTAATTTTGGCACATACGTTATTTATTCCGTGCCGCCCTCATTCTATCGCCATCTCATCTTTTGCCTTTTAAAAGTATTTGCATCACTGTCGATTCAGATCAATTTAGATGGTCCGTGGGCCTTGTCAACGTAGCACCTATGTCACTTTTTTGCAGATCTGAGCTGTCAGATTTTCGTAATTTAAATATTTTTTTTTTACAATATTTTACATAGTTCAGCAGCTTAAAGTTGTAATTGATTAAAATTCGTGCTATGAAATTATTTTCACTGTAATTTTGTGACCTTGAACAATATATAATCGTAGTTATTTTCTATTCGTGCCAACATTGAAATGATGTGTAAAATGGTATGAAATAAAAGACTGAAACTAGATAAAGCACAACGTTTGGGAACATACCTGAACGCAACAAAGGATTCATATCACAGGAAATTAATAGTGGCTAATAACACCAGCAAATCATTATAAAATCATCACTTTCACTTCTGTGTATAGAACATCCACAAACATTGTTTTTCAGTCACGTAAAGTAATATAGCTATAGCATTTTTTTTCTGGACTGGAGTGTCTATTTTTATAGCTCTTATCTCAAAATTTATCTTAAGAAACAGGCTAAAATAAATTAATTTATTTCGTGCTATGAAAGACGTCAAACATCAATATGTCATGTAATTAAACTTGCCAGTTTACGAAAAAAATTGAGTTTAGAAACTGGCTTTTGCCCGCGACTTCATCTGCGTGAATTTCAGAACTAGGTCAAGAGGGAAGTGAGAATAATTCAAAAAATGTATAACGCATAATCATAAAGATAGGAATGAGGTCAGAGGCCTCCACACCTACTTTAAAAGTAATGAAGAGTAAATAAATAGTAGTCAGTCCCTAAAATTTTACTCCTTCATGATTCTGACCTCTTTGCAGTCTCTACTGCTCATAATTCTAGCCCCAAACATACTTATTCGTGATTCTATTAGACATTGACGCCTTTAGATGATTTGATGTTTATTATTTGATTTATAATGTTGTTGCGGTACAGAATTAAAATATTAGTTCTAAAACCAATCAATAGGTATTCGTCCGGTCAAATTAGACCAAAAAATAGGCCTCATGGATCCGATACCTGGAAAAAAATTACTTGGGGTCAAAAGTCACAAAAACGTGTTTTTCGCGATTTTCAGCAAAACGGTATCTATCTATCTATCTATTAGGATTTGGTTTCCGCACTTAGTCCTGATGTTGGACCATTGTGCGTGAGCCAATACTCCAACCAGCCAACCTCCCTCCAGAAACAGTAGTGCTATTCTGCAACAACATTTTCGTATCTCGACAGTGAAATTCGAGGTGAGTTTCAAATTAAGACCTTTATGTTGTGTGCAATAAAGCTCACTTGTGAGTTTTGTCACTCAGGTGAAGCTCGATATCGAAATAGTTACTTACAGAATAGACTAGCTGATTAGTTTTCCCGGTGTGTAAAAACAGCTGTAAGCGAGTTCTGTGACCCTATTATTTGACTCCGTATTTCGGTAACGCCTATGCACTCAAGGAGTACGTGCGATACCGTTTCCTCCTCCTCCATGCATGCTCTACATAAAGGACTGTCCGTAATAGCTATCGTGTGTAAGTGTTTGTTCAAGGATGGCATAGCCTCCCTGGACTGCCTGCTGCGGGGTGCTAAGGCCTACCAGCGTCCCGCTTGTTTGTGGGTGTGTTCTTGTAGCCATGTGCGCAGCTGGCCGAAGGGGAGTGGTACCATGGGTTCGGCTCCAACAGCCACAATATCATATCCCCTCCTGGCCAGCTCATCGGCCGCGTCATTTCCTTGTGATCTGCTGTGTCTTTTTATCTACAGCAGCGTCACAGTGTTGCGGTTGGTCACCGTGATGCGTTCTAGCATTGTGGCATTCTTGTATGAGTTTCGAGGTGGTGTGATGCTTCCTTTGCTTATGTGTTGCGACGCAATGGAAATAGTTTCTTAAAATACCTATTTATCAAATTCGTCGGGACTAGAGTCCCCTCTTAGTAAATAAACTCGATACACACGTACTTTAAATGCGCTTGTTGCACGCGTTTGTATCACTTTGTACGCACATTTGAATCGATGCAAATGCGACGATCTGCTTTTTGGTCCTTTTGCCTATAACGCCGTGGACCCGCGTTCGCAAAACGTGCGTCGTCGGAGCGGTAAAAATACGCCGTGTGCATAGGCTCTTACATTATTACATACCATCAGCGATGAATATGATTTGGAAGTTCTTCAATTGTATTAGAACTTTCGAATGAAGTTAATGTAATGATCAAGGTCTTGAAAACTCTCAAAAACAAAATGGCGGCCTTTGAACTGCAATCCTTGGCCTTAGCTTGGTGGCAAAATAAAGTTGAACATCCAATTTGACCACTTTACATAACACGAATGAAACATGGAGGAGATCTTGGCTAAAGAATAACAGCCGCACGGGTCGATCTTCAAGGAAAAGCAACGCTTGCCAAGGTTAGTCTGTGGTTGGGTGACCATCTTAACACACCGAGTTCCCTCCATGCCTCGGAAAGCACGTTAAGCCGTTGGTCTCGGCTGTCATTTGTAGATCTTTGGCAGTCAGAAGCCAATAAACTTGACTCCTGCCGTGTCAAGAAGTTCCGTGTTACCCAGTTAATGGGTTGAGGACGTGGAGGTCTGGTAGGCAGCCGCTCTACGTAAAATACGTATTCAGCTTAATCGGGTTTGACTGGAAGCCGACCAGAATATAGTTGGGTGCAGTTGTAGGCAGATAATGATATAACACGAATAACTTTACTATTTGTCTACTTTGAATATTTATTTTATTCTTTCTTTAAAAAGTTTGTTAATAAGAGTATCGATATATGTTAATATAATTTGCTTGCGAGTAACCCTGAATTATTTGGCGGTTTGAGTTAGTTGATGGGGTGTCGCTATATTCGATGTTTTTTAACTTTTGATGCGGGAGTACGAGGAGAGTGTGCGGTGCGCTCGGGGAGAGGGATGCTAAATCGCGCCACGAAATTATTTACTTAGGCTCTTAACCCAGACAAACTTGAACTTGCATTTATTTGTGGCTTCTTTGCAGGCTCGAAACAACTGCTTTTTTTTTAGCGTAAGATGTTCATTCATATACAACGTGTTGATTTGCATCCTAGTCAAATTCAAGGACGTAATTATGCTAATGATTCTCGACCCAAATCTATACTAATATATAAAGCTGAAGAGTTTGTTTGTTTGTTTGTTTGCTTGAACGCGCTAATCTCAGGAACTACTGGTCCGATTTGAAAAATTATTTCAGTGTTAGATAGCCCATCTATCGAGGAAGGCTATAGGCTATATATCATCACGCTAAGACCAATAGGAGCGGAGCAGTAATGAAAATTGTGACGCAGACGACGTTGCGCGGGTCAGCTAGTACTAACATATAAAGCTGAAGAGTTTGTTTGTTTGTTTGTTTGCTTGAACGCGCTAATCTTAGGAACTACTGGTCCGATTTGAAAAATTCTTTCAGTGTTAGATAGCCCATTTATCGAGGAAGGCTATAGGCTATATATCATCACGCTTATACCAATAGGAGTGGGGCAGTAATGAAAAATGTGACGCAAACGTAGTTGCGCGGGTCAGCTAGTTTCTGTATAAAACAGTCGAGAGCCAAACCTTGAATTATGACTTTTCACATACAGTCTCGCCGCCAGTATTTCCTTGGTATCTTTGCTTGAAGATACCCCAACATGCAATAATATCAAAAACAGAGGCCGGGGAGTCCTTTTGCAGCAGTGCAAAACGACGACGACGACGTGTCGCCAAAGAACGAGTGGGTGGTCTTAACGCCTGTTTAATTTTGTTTAGGAATTCTACCGCCCAAATTACAGCGCCTAAAAGAAGACCTTTAATAGTCATCACCACATTGATCACATTTTGATCAGGCGGTCCGTTCATACACAGTACACATTAAAAATTTCCACGCGAACGAAGTCGCAGGCAACAGCTAGTATACATTATAAAGGTAATGTTGCAGTTCTCCTTTCATAGGAATTTATTTACTATCTATTCTAACGGTTGAACGCGCTAATCTCAGAAATTACTGGTTTAGAATTGAATAATTCTTTAAGTGTTGGATAGCCCATTTATCGAGGAAGGCTATAGACTGTATAACATCACGTTGTGAACAATAGGAGCGGAGCATTCATGAAAACTGTTTGCGAAAACGGGTTTTCTTTTTCTGTGACGCAGATGTAGTTGCGCGGGTCAGCTAGTCGACAATAAAATGGGTAGGTATTTTTTTAATTTAATTTTTTGATTTACGGAAATCCGTAAGTGTAAACCAGCCGCGGCCCGTCTGTTACTAGCCTTATAACCGCGCTTTCACACACAAACAAACGCAAACAATACATACACAACGCATACGCAACGATCATTCGATAAATTCGTAGGTAATCAATCGCACCCCAATCACGGTACGGGGATTCTCCCGCGCAAGCTCCTAGCCACGCCCCCGGCCCCCGCGGCCCCGGAACTAACAGTGTGTTTGATGTCACCGAAGCGCGCGGTGCGCTTTGCGAATTCGCTTCTCGGTACATCGTTAAGACGTAGGTACGAAGTGCAAAATGACGGACTATTATTCTAATGTCGAGTTGGTGGAGATGGTCCGCCTGTATGCCATCAGTGGAGACAGCCTACGTGGAGCCATCCGGATGTTCACGGAAATGTTTCCCGATCGGCAACCCCCATCACAGAGCGTCATGCTGGCTGCTACGCAGAGACTGCGGGATCATCGGCAGTTTGACGTTCCCCGGCATGCTCAAGCTCGCGGCAGCGTAGGCCTGCCTGTCGCCTTGCAGGAAGACATCCTGGAATACTTCCAGCGAGAACCACGGGCAAGCACGCGGGAGGCTGGTCAACACTTCGGAGTGCACCACACCACAGTCTGGCGCCTACTGAAGCGTGAACTGCAACACCCGTTCCACTACCGCAAGGCACAAGACATTCACCCAGGTGATAATGCCGTGCGGATTACATTTTGTCGCTGGTTGCTGGAACACCAAGACGCCAACATCCTGTGGACGAACGAGTGTTTATTTACTCGAGTTGGCGTCTACAATGTTCATAACGAACATTGGTGGGCTCACCGCGACCATAACCCGCACGTAACCAAACGGCATGCGTTCCAAGTGCGGTTTGGACTGAATGTGTGGGCTGGCATAATAGGGGAACACGTGCTTGGACCCTACTTCATCGATGGGTACCTCAACAGTGCCACATACCTGGAGCTGTTGCGTCACGTTGTCGAGGAGATGTTGGAGGATGTTCCCCTGGCACTCCATCGCAACCTCTACTACCAGCAGGACGGTGCTCCCCCTCATTATGGTCGGCAAGTACGCGAGTACTTGACCGAAAGTTTTGGTGACCACTGGATCGGTCGCGGAGGACCTGTGGCCAGGCCTCCGCGTTCTCCGGACCTGACGCCTCTAGACTTTTATTTGTGGGGAGACGTTAAACGATTAGTTTACACGGAGGAAGTGACAAGTGAAAATGAATTACGTGCAAGGATCATTAGTGCTTTCGACACTTTAAAAACGAATGTGTTTGTTTTACGTAAGCTGAAGGAAAACCAGCTACGTCGTGCTCGATTGTGCGAAGAGTGTGATGGTGGGAATTTTGAACAATACCTCCGGGTAACTTAAGTAGGTAATTTATTTATTTGTACATTTTGTAAATACGTTGTAAGCATAATCAATTTTATTAGTGTAAATAAGTTGATTCCAAATTTTTAACTACGCCAATAATACCTAAGAGTCGAAAGTATCACCACGTACTTACACTTAACTAGCAAGTCTTTCCATTTTCATCAAACGTAGAAAACATTTTTATACTTAGTAGATTGCGGTACACCAACTAAGGTAGGTATTATTGCCGGTCCTAAGCCCGTTAAGTAGGAAGGAAAATTTCAAATCAACCAATTTAGTCCACAAATAAATACAAAATCACTACGAAAACTTTAGGTTGAAGGGTAAAGCAAAACTAACATTTTATTAATCATCTGATAACAGGTCAGTGAACTTTTCTTTGCGCACTAGTATTACTGTCATTAGTAAGATTTCCATATTCCAATGATGCTCAAAAATGAGTTAATTATCAAGCGAAATTTAGGCCAATAGTATGTGTGTTTCGAAATAAAATTAGGTAAAATTATTGCTACCGGGCGGTCTTTGTCGACGTCTTACCTACGAAATGGTAGCGCGCGAGCGCGCCAGCATTTCGTAGGTAAGACAGTTTTGTAGGTAAATCGTCGGCACTCATTCACGCAGCTGCATTGTCGCTGTGTGCGTAGTCGGGTGAGTCTGCTTTATTTTTATTGAATTAAGGGTTTAATTCTGAAATGCTTATAAATTTCAACAACAAAAAAAATAAGCGCTTATTAGTTATTGCCCGCTACCGTACTTTCAATTGATTATTTATGTCTTTTATGACAACCTTATGGAATTTGACGAGGATGCAAAACAACACGTTGTATATAGTATGTGCTGTTCCAGATATTCCTAGTTGATCAGTTTTTACCCCCTTTGCCACTCGGAATGCACTGAGTAGATTATCCCGTAATATCCGAGAGCTAAGCTTCACAACAATATTTTTAGGTTTACTGTTATCTTTCCGTGCATGCGGGACGCGGTGAATGGCAATTATGTCTCTTTGATTCAATGAACAGTTTATATTAGCACTGATATTTTCCATAATTGTAATCAAGTTTTCAGATCGCCTTTCCAGGAGATTACATATTTCCACGTTGCACTGCCTCGCCTGTTGCTCAAGTGTGTCAATCTTCGCTTCCAAACCCAATATATTCTCATTCAGAATCTCTGTACTCTTGCTTTGATAATTATGGCTTCGACCTGTTTCCTTAAGTCGGCTTGCAGGGCGGAGGTATGTTCCAACGACACTAAGTCGGTAATTTCCTTGACCAAATTATTGTGCCTGTCATTTACGTGTTTTTCAAGTTGTTTGTTGTTGAACGCAGTGAATTAAGTTCATTTTTAATTTCTGTAGTGGTTACAGACAATGCGGACAATTCAGTTTTTATAAAACTTACATTTTCTGTTAATTTTGAAATGGCACAGTCAAAGTAAGACCTCAACTCGTTAAATTTCATATGTATATCGTGGTTAAGAGTATTGATAGCATTTGTTATTTTCGATTCGGGTTGTTTCCTCTTTCTTTGTGTTACATTCTCAGGAGTTCCAGTAATATTCGTTATATTTGACGAGGACGCAGATGTGGTGGGCGAGCGGATCATTATTTTACAAAAACGCCACCAATAACTCAAAAAAAAAAGATGTGTTGGTGTTATAAATGATGTGAGGAGCTTTAACAACCCAAAAGTGCCGATACAGGTCAAGTATTTCACGCGGCTTCTTCCACTACTTCTTGGCTCAGCGGTCCAAGGCGGCAACTCGGTCGCAATGCACGTCGTGTCGCGGGTTCAAAGCCCGGTATCACAGAACTCTTTTTCAAATTTTTTTCTCTGTTTAAATGTGTCTAGTGCAGTCTAGTGTCTTGACTCACCGCTAGATTAGAACAGGATGGAGCCATACAGATACAAAGATGGCGCCGACCGCTTATAGGCACCTCCACAAGATAGTAAGAGAGGTACTGAACTTTAGTAGTATAACAAACTAAGTAATAAAATTCAAACGACGAAGGATAAGCATTCAATGCTTATTCTTCGTCGTTTTGCTCTCTAAATTTAATTTAATTACTTAGTTTGTTATACTACTAAGTTCAGTACCTCTCTTACTCTTGCCATATAACGTGGCAGTGCCGCCAGTCTTTTGGGCTCACTTCCAGTCGACAGCGATGCGCACGAATTTTTTGACGCCATATTGTATTTTAAGTGTAAATAGTTTGTTATTGTATAAAAATGTCCGTGTTAAAGGAAATTGACCCGAAGAGTAAAACTCAAAATATTCCGGTCCAACGTAAAAACCGTGTTGCTGTACAGATGTGAGACGTGGAAGTTCACTAAGGACATAGCACAAACTCCAGATCGTTGTCAATCGATTTCTTCATCGTATCCTGTGTTTACTGTCCCGAGAAAATCTCCAACCAAGATCTGTGGGAACGCTGCGGTGAGACTTCGATCGACGCGCAGATCAAACGCCGCAAGTGGAACTAGATCGGCCACACGCTCCGAAGGGATCCTGAACACATACCGAGGCAAGCCCTAGACTGGAATCCCCAAGGAAAGCGTAAACGTGGTCGCCCAAAGCAGACCTGGCGCCGGACGATCATTGCAGAAGCGAAGCCTAAAACAGGTACAAAGCAGCGTTTTCGATATAACTTAAGGATTGATGTAGTTTTTTTTCTCTTTTTCAGGTTGCACAAACTGAAAAAATTAAGACTGAAAAATATGTCAATCAACAGAAAAAAATTAAGCGCTTCAATGAAAGGATACTCTGAAGAAATCCGAAAGTTCGCATTAACGTTGCATTTTTATCCCCGCCTATAATAGGCGAACTTACAATACATGTTTACTCACACAAGAACTTTGAGCAAATGCTACCAGCATGTAAATTGGGAACCGGGATTAACGAAAGAAGCGTTTGTTTAAAAATTAAAGTGCAAGGAAGTGCACAGTATCATACCAAATGTTTATTGAATAAATAAAACACTTATTTTGATTTTTACCGAATTTTTATTTAATAAATAAGTAAAAGCGAGGTGCGATGCACAATTTATGGTTGTGTTATAATATTTTAAAAATAATCTGCATTGTATGAGCAATGGAAGCTGGTAAGTTCGTTTTTGAAATAGGTGCATTGGCACGTTTGTGAAATATTACAAGAAATGCAATTTACAAAGACCAGTATCTATTTTCGTACCCACCAAATTAGTATATCCCTCGAATTGTCCCGGAAATGAAATGACTGTATCTGGCAAACCTAGTCCACATACCTACCAGAAGCTACAGACCAGATATAAAATAAGCGAAAGCGCAAAAGTGATGCAAGTATAAGTGTTTTTAAAATCTGTGCAGAAAAATCTCTACATTAACTGTCATTAACAGAAAGGAGTAAGCCTTTACTCATTTTTTTGTAACAATAGATTGTAAGAATATAAGTTGTAGAATATAATGATACTTATGATTCAAACGTGATATCTAGTAAGACTCGTAATACTATTATGTAGTATTAGTATCGATACTTTTTATAGTATGGTTATAGTAACACTGTGTTCCCGGATTGGTACAACCCTAGCATTGGTAGCCATTTTATGCGACACTGAATTGTAGGTATGCACCTTTTTTTTGTAGGTATTTCCAGTCCAGTCCATACTTTTTATATCGCTCGTTTGGAAGAATACTGTATTATTACCAAATACTACAATTTCGAGTTAGTTAGACTATGCGATAGAGAATAGTCCATACTATATACTCAGTAAAGATCATATTTGTATTACATTTTTTGTAACTGTGGCGCTACGAAACGACTTTATGCCATTGGTTGATTTTGGTCGCCATTTCTTTTTGATAGTGTTGTTTCACCAGTAGTGACATGACTTTTGAGGCGAACACACGTTTTTTTCTCAGGAAAACAGTCATTACACGAAATAACACCACGCAAGTGTGCCTCATTTTATACAGTTTAGTGTATTATTTTGTGTTGATTCACTATTCTATAAAAATAGTGAAAGTTTTAGTATCACATTTTGTTTTATAACCTTATTCCAGAAAATGTAAGTATGAGTGTAATGTATTTATTAGCAAGTAATACTGTATTACATACAAAATAAAACAAAGTCGTTTGTCACTATTCTAAATAAGACAGTTTAAATGATAATTATGACTTTGTTATTTTTGATAGGTTTTTGAATAAGACACTATATCCTAAAATATCAGGTAGATTTTTTAACTTAATACTCTATTTCATAAAAAACATTGCTTATTGTTGTTTGATGTTTTTATGTAATTTAGTATGATTATTATTTAAAGTTGTGTAAAATTAATACTTTTTTGACCAATGTTATTATTTACCTATAAAAATCAACAAACAATTTCATAAAATAAGTGAAAATAATGTTTAAGTTAGGAATGCTTCTCTTTGTGCAAAAAGGTTTCATAATAAAAGTACTTACTTATCAACTAACTATGTTTAACTATTTCAGTGGCAAATCGACGAACGCTGCTAATGTTTCAAAACATAAATATTCCTATAAAAACTAAAGGGATAGAAGAAGATGTAATTAATCTTTGGTTTTATCCTGGTTAAACTCGCAAAATTTTATAGTACTTACGCAACGAAATGATGTTGAGTTGGTAACACAATAGACGCGCGGTTTCGTTTGTTACTGTAGCGTGTAGGCTAGTTTATGCCATAGGTACCATTATGATAATATTACCGTGCTTGAGAGCTGCTTTGAACGATTTTATTTACCGCTCTTCTCTTTGTCGGCGCCGCGTGCGATTCAAGTAGTACCTACGAGTTCTGTCTATTGTTATAATTGTGTCAAACGCTTTCGAATGTTGATCAATTATTTTAGGACGGTTAAATTTGTGATTATATTTCAATTACTAATTTTCACTACAGGTCAATTACGTACAAAATAAAGAAAATCCTATAGATCGTGAAGTACTATTCACCCTTACTGTGTCAAGATAACAAGTTTACGGATTGCGATAATTTACAAATACAAGATTATTGCTCGGATGACAGTGTTAAGGACCCAAACTACGTAAATTCTGTTGATTCTTATTCAGATTCTGATCAGAATCGTTATTTTTTCCAAAAAGAGAATCGCAAAAAATAAATAAATGTGAGCTCTTATGAATGGCATGAAAGCATGAAAGCGCGGGGCAATTGAAATAGGTTCTTGTGTGTTGAGATACATTGAAAGTTTAGAGGAAAGGTCCAGAGTACTGGATTCAAAACTGGATTTGATATTTTATTCAGATAATTGCTGCAGGCAGCAAAAGAATCACTATTTGATAGCAGTGTAAATTTACGCCGTACATCACTTTGATTTCATAAATTCCATAAACCATAATTTTTTAATTAAAGGGCACACACAGAATGAGGGTGATGGCTTCCACTCGGTAATAGAAAGGCAAATTCAAAGAATACTCAGACCGGGAGCAATATTTACCCCAGATCATTATACTCAGATAATAAGAAGTGCTAAGAAAACTAGTTATCCCTACAAAGTACACGAAATGTCTCATTCAGACTTTTATCATGTTAAAAGCTTAGCTACAGCTATTGGAAAGAATTATTCAAAAAATTCTGATAAAGAAGCAGTGAAATTAAGAGAGATAAAAATTTTAGATATTAAAAAATAGAATTGGATGATACCCAAAATTACACCTACTTGTACAAAACTTCCTAAGAACAAGAACATTTCAAGAAAGTTGTTGTAGATAAGGTAGGAAGAACAAGAAATACGCAGAATAGCATTGTATTGACAAAAGCGTAGACAAGAAAGATGACAATTTGTGAAAAAAATAAAAAAAAAACTGCTAGAACTCGTAAGAAAAAATACTATTCCTAAATGTTACTCGCTATTCTATGAAAACCTTTAGAATGTAGGTAATTTCAGTGTTTGATTTTTTTTTTGTTGATCTGTCTATTAACATTTAACAGTGTGTTGATCTCATTTATTATTGTGATTTGTATATTTTAAGTTTACCTTTGTGTTAATTAATGTTTTATGAAAAAGTTGTTTTTTTTTTCTTAATGCAAATGGCTAAGTTACAATATTAATTAATACTACAAAAAACAGACTGTTGGTAAGGGAAGTACTTATAGGCGTAGCTTTTGAGGTGGTGATTATGTACTGATTTGGCAACTACTGTGATAATAGCTAAATTAAATTTTACTAGAGAGGTCATGAAAGTTTAAAGATAGTATTTAGATAATTATGATTCTTTATTTTCGTTTTCTTTTTTGTTTTTTTTTACTTTTTCTAGGTTGGCTTTGTCTTTCATAAGACTAAATGTGACATTGTACGTCTTCACTGTATGTTTTGATATACTGCTTCTTTTGGTTCATTAACGGCCGAATTCGCGTTATGACGATGTCATTATGTCTTAGACCCAAATGTGACTATATTCTTAAAAAAAAAAAAAAAATATTGCAAAAAACGTCATTGATGACGAAAACAATATGTGCCTTTATACGTATCATTACGAAATTAAGTCACTATACGTCATAAAATCACCAAAGACGTTCTGTAGTATATCGAAGATCTTTTAATTTTTTATAAGTTTAGTTCCACGTAATAGTTAAAATCGAAACAGGTGTTTGTTAAATAAATATTACAATAAATTTTCAATGTTTTTGTTTCATTTCCACCAAAAAAAAACAATTGATCAAAAGTTATATAAATTTGAAATAACAGTAAATTTTAATCAGCTCTGCTGAAAAAAATACACGTTTTGAGTTCCAACAGTATTCTTCCAAACGAACGATATGTCTATGGTTCTTTGTGTTGACAATAGAGGAAAGTAATATACCTATCGGTGTTGTCAGTCATGACATTGACAGTTTGACAGTTGTATGTTGGTTTTGGTTGTTGGTTTGTTACTGATTTTAACAAAAATTGGTTAACGTTGGGTTTTCTTCTATGAAATACAGAAGGTAAATTCAAATGAATATCGTATTTCATTCTTACTTCATAATGTCGAAACCCTTGCGCCATCCCATCTCTTCTTTGCACGGCTTTCAGGTGCAAAAAATCTCAAACAGCACAAATATAAAAACTTATTGGGAGAATGGGTGTTCCGCCCCTGAGACGATCCACTGACCTTATAATATGCCCAAGGGGTCCGAGTGCTCATCGAGTATTTCGTATATAGTTAGAGGACTCATCACTTGACCAGGAGACAGACCTTATGTCCAAAGAACCATGATTGCCATTCAAAGTGAGCATTGCCACTTTGAATGGAAATACTGGTTCTTTTGCGTCCTTGGCATTTTTCCGATTGGCAGCGCTGTGGATATTTTTTTTTGATGCACAGTGAATTTGTTCCTCCTTTTTATATGTAGGTACTTACATCATTTTATTTCCTATTATTATCAATTTTGGATTATGTTACGGTAAAATTTTTCTTTTACTTTGTGATTAACATCCTACACTGTTTACACAGAATCTGTATTAAAAGCATAATATTATGAATGTAGAGATTTGACTAACCGGTCTTACTTTACTGACTCATTTTTTAAAATCCATAGACATGGAGAATCACCCAAACTCAATCCTTAAAAAAGTATTATTACTCTCTTTCAGACAATTCCATCCAGCTCATTTCAGTGGACTGACTATGGTGATTCATCATTAAACAAAATGCTTCTGGAACTGAAGTTTATAAAATCTAAGGTGTTAAGAAGGTTTTTAGAGCATGTCTTATATATTGCAGTTACTTCCCTAATTGTACCTATTTCATACTTTGAAACATTTTTTGTATTACCTACGATAATGGAGCACTGGAGTTATGCCTTCATCTGTCATCTTGGTTTCATAAGTTTTCTAACATTTAATATTAGTGGTAATATAATTTATGGAATGTTTACAAATACTACAATAAAAGGTAAAACCTTTGAAAGTTTCAATAAAGATGAATGGACTTTATGCAGTGTGTGCGAATGTTTGAGACCACCTCGTGCCTGGCATTGTGACACATGTGAAATTTGTGTTTTGAAAAGGGACCATCACTGTAGATTTATTGCATGTTGTGTTGGGTACTTTAACCATAGATATTTTATGTTACTCACATTTTATATAACCATAGGTATGATTTATTGTTTTTACATTAATTGTAAATATCTTTCTCTGGTATTCACTTGGAACACTACGCTTGTATTGAAGTTCATTTGTCCATTTGGTGGCTTAGTTCTTGACTATGGTAGTGAAAGCGTCTTTGTTTTCATTTTAGTGCTGAATGTGTTAAATGGAATTGCTAATGGATTTTTATTCATTTACCATTTCAATAATTTGCTTAGAGGTAGATTAGTTCCAGAAACACGATCATACAGTAAATATTTCATTCATGATAAAGGCTGGAAGCTTAATGTGATAGAAGTATTTGGTTCTAGATGGTACTTAACTTGGATTTCACCTACGATTAACAGTAAATTACCAGGAAATGGTATTGAATGGCCTGTAGACAATAAGTACAAAATATGTTAGTGAGAATAACAAAAAAATACTTTAAAGCACTAATGACTGCCAATCTATTGATATTTTACTGGCAACATGGTTATTTTGTAACAACGTAATGTGACTTAATGGTGCCTTGCAAAACATGTGGCCTTCGAAGTGACATCCACTATTGTTAGATTGGATATGTTGTGCAAATAAGGCGAATGCAATATCGCAAGACAAGAAGTTATTAGGTGCGCAGTTTCCCAAATACTGTCCAGCCAAAACGAATTTGTTGATTTACATCCTCTTCGAAATTGAGCTGGGCATGCAACCAGTGACTCAACCCTTCTCAGTATCAACCATCAGGTACTATGGTCTAACATAGGTATCCGTCTATGACTCCTCACAGGAGGTCTTCTGGTCATTAATAGCCTTGTTAGATTTTTTGGGTTTTTTGGGTTATCTCTTTGTCTGTTTGAAAGCTGAAACTGCACTATTTGGAGAAAGTAGACTTTGACTAATTACCCAAAGGTATATCCTACAAAGTGTGGACATCAGCTTGGCTGACACTGAAACATGAATAAATTCTAGTCATATAAAATTACCTCAGAAGTGATATGCAATGCCTTAATTAAAAATAAGTTTAGAATAAGAAAGCAATAATAAACACCTCTGAAATTGTAAGTAAGAATGAAAAGCACAATTAGGGTTATTTGCCTTTAGGCGCGATTGGTTCAATTCGCGATTGGTCCAACTCACCTTATTCGCGATTGGTCCAATTCCCAGTTTGTCCATTTCGCATTTGGTACAATTCGCGGTTGGACCAAAATTTATGTGCACATAACTCGACAAAATGTACTGAAAAGCAGTTTTTTTTTTTCGCAATTTCAGTGTTGGTCCCATAGTGAAAGTTGTTCTAATGAGTACAATTACCCATTAAGAGACTTTGCGTTTATTCTGTTATATGTTGTATAATTTCAAAACCTTTTCCATTTTGGACCAACTGCGACATGGTTAACTGCGAATTGGACCAACCGCGCATAGGGATGATGCAGATACAATATTTAGTGACTAAAATGTAAAAAGCGCACAAAAGAAGGGCCAGTGCAACGTTTATATTCCAGTTAATATTGATTTTAAAGAATAATTACAAATTAAATGTAACGTGTTTTAATACACCAATCAGCGTCTGGTGACGTAACTCCTGTTAATTATTAATCCAAGATCCCAAGGCTCCCAGACGTTACTTATTTTCGCAGTAACAAAATATTTGGATAGAATAATGCTAGTGTAATTTCAATGTACGCTGCTAGCTCTGTCCAACGGACAATTTATGTTGTGATGTAGGTATAACACATAATTCAAAAGTCTAGGAGGTACAGTTCGCGTCACCGTTGTTTACCCCTCCGAAGTTAGGTTTAAGTCAAGACCGCGCAGGTGCAATCGCGTAAAAAAGTGTTACGTTCGTAGAATAATTTTATTTTATACGTATTTTAATATATGTGTTATATTTGCATTTTAATCACCATTTCGGAGGTAGTGTACATGATGAGTTTTTTTTAACGTGGTTTCCCCGGTAGGCCTATTCCACGATCTTTCTCCTGTGGAGTTTAGATATCAAATAAAAAAACCAAAAACAACACACACTAAAATATATACCTATATATAAGTTTATAGTCATTCAGTCATTAAAGTCATTCACTGTCACTATCGCTTAAAATTTCCGAAACTCTTTCCAAAAAAAAAATTGTGGTTCCGTAAAGGCGCTCGTGCTAGGTAATTCCATGTCAGATTCTATTCCATCCGAATCCATCCCATCACTTCTCTCATTCTCAGACTCGTCTTCAGATTCCGAGCTGTTTCCGGTATATATAATTAAATTTCCAGTCATATCATCCACAACGTGGTCACTGGCTCTATATTGATCTTCAATTTTTTTGACTTTGTTGCATAAAGCCGCCCATTCTTCTTGCCCCATAAGGTTAACCTTTTCCTCGATCAACTCTTTTATGCGTGACATGTTAAAGTCCACGTTCTTGGCGGCTACATGATGATTGATAGCCGCCCATGCCATTTCTATGGGGTTTAGGTCCGGGTGATAGGGCCGTAGGCGCAGAACGACATGGTTATGCTCAGCAATGATGATAATCAATCACATAATTCTTGTGGGCGCTTTTATTTTGGCATATTAATCTGTCCAGTTCCGGCTTTAACATCGTGTTGACAAACCTAATGCCTTTTTCAGTAAGCCACGACTCCATGACCCCTTTTCGAGAATTGGACGTAGGAGCGGGGTTACGCAATTTGTTGTGATACGGGGCATTGTCTATCACGATGACTGAATTAGGACTCAAATTTGGAATCAGTTGGGTCCTTATCCATTTTTCATATTTAATGAAATTCATGTCGTCGTGATAGTCACCAGACTTTGTCCCAGATTTGAACATTAAAAGCCCGTTTGGGATAAATCCATTTTCGGACCCCGCGTGGACGATTACTACTCTTTGTCCCTTTGAAATCGGAGCTTTTAACCCCTTATCAGATCCATCTGACCATGCCGTGTTTTTTGTATGGGACGAATGGACATACGACTCATCGGTATAAACAATTATTCTTCTTTCATCTCTATACTGTTTAATTTTTCTTAAATATAAAATTCTTTTTAGTCGGATGTCGGTTTTCCCTATAAGAACCTTTCTATTATTTTCCGTTCTCCTCCATTTAAAACCTAAATTTTTAATTATTCTGCTAAGGCTACTTACAGATCCTTTAAAATTTATATCGGCTTGCAACTTAGCACGTAACCGACTTAAAGTTGGCGTTTCTTTTTCTGTTACATGAAAATTATGGATACAGCGTCTAATGACCCCTTGGTTGAAATTAACAATTCCAGTAATAGGATTCTGGACTCGAATTTTCCCGGAGTACGAAAAACGGAAATCATGTCTGTTTTTTTGCCTTCAGCAATAATATTTCTTACAGTGCGTATCGACGTACCTGTTGCTTCAGCAGCTCGTCGTTGCACCTGTGCAACATTATGCACGCCTGTGTCCTTCTCCTTCTGCATATAATTCACCACATTGTGAATTAGTTTTCGCGCCTTACGGCGTAAAACGGTATTCCTTTTAGGCATATCACACAACAAAACTCACACACAAACCGAGAAACAATAAAACTGACACACAAACCAACCCACAAAAACAAGTAACAAACACAACCAGTAACAATATAAAGATCACAAAGTAACACAACAAACGCATACACCACAAAAACACAAAAAATAAATGAAATAGTAAGAAAAAAACAAAATAAGTAATTAAAAACAATAACTATGTGTAACACTTTTCGCATCGACAGTCGTATTGCATTGAGCAAGCGAGTCACACGTATGCATCGAACGTATATGAGCGAGTGAGATGCCATTACACCCGCCATCTTGCGCAAACACGCGCATGCGCTACCTACCCGCGCATGCGCTGTTCTATGTTTGTTGTCAAATTGTCATTCTGCGCAATTGATTGCGACGTACTTCGCGGAGGTAAACTTGCGTGACGGGAACTGTAGTTTTGCAGTTTTCATTATTTATACTTAGTAAACTAGCTATTGCCCGCGGTTTCGTACGCGCAGATCTCGTTTTTTCCCGTTCCAGTAGGAATTTCGGGAAATCCTCTCTTAGTGCTCCCCTGCACTCCTCAAGGCACCTACATGCCAAATTTCAGATTTCTACCACCAGGACTCTCGGCTGTGCGTTGTCTGTCAGTCAATCAGTCAGTAACGGAAGAATTTTATATATTAGGTGCGGCGCCCAGTATCGGTCGGCATCGGTGCGGCTCGGTAGAGCTCGGGCGCCTTACGGCGGCTTCGGGCGCCTGAGAGCTGCTTCGGACGGCATCGGGCGGCCTTTGCAGTCGTAAGCATACCTTAAGACGCCGAGATTGTCTTCGGGTAGCTTGGGTGGCATTATCGTTGGCAGACACGTCGCAGAACAGTCATAACGTTCACCGCGCGCGCCTCCATAAGCTTGGCAACACCCAGAGGAAAATAAAAGGCAAAAGAATCAATAATAACATGTATAGGTTCGTTTTATTTGACGATGACAGAAGAAAAGTTGATTATTCTTGTGCAAACTCACGAATGTCTTATTTCTGTTATTTCTTTGCAGAATTTTATCCTTATTAGCTACACTTTCGGATGGTGTAATAATACAGGGTGTTTGTTTTTTTTCAAAATAAACCGGTTCGATTCCTGGGTAGGAAGAATGATTTTTCAAAAATCCAATGATGCAGTTTTACTTTTCATCAAAATCGGGCTCGAGACTCCTTTCAGTGTTTTTCGGTATTCCTCATAGTTTCGGATTTGGCCATGAAGGTACACTAAAAATTCAACCTGTATACTATACTCGTATAATCTTTCTTGAAAAAAAAAATATACATAAACGGAGAGTAGATGGTTTTATCATTATGTAAGGACGGACGAAAGCAACCAAGGCTTCAAAAATTTCATAATTCATCCTGTAGTCGTAAAATTAGCGAACGTCATATCGTAAATTTATGAAACAAGTTATGAAATTCACCCAAAATTTTCTTTTTTACCTTAAGGCGCCAAGTTTCTCTTTGTCTTCAGCAAGATGAACTATATGAGAACTAAGTTCCAATCCACCATTATAAATAGGTACATACGCACAACTGTTTTCACGTAACGATACGACTGCCCGGCGACGTGTCTGTCACCCAAAATATTCTTAGTTTTGCTGAAGCTACCCGAAACCAGCCTCGGCGTCTTTAGGTAGGCTTAAGACTGCCGAGGCAGCCCTCAGGCGCCCGAAGCCGCCGTAAGGCACCCGATGCCGCCGCAAGGCGCCCGAGCTCATGTCCAAATTACAGCCTTGTGAATAGGATCTCAATTCTCAGTGGAGAAAGCGATCAAATCTTACACTATTACAATGACTAATTAGTCATTAAAATATTACTAATTACTTAAGAATATTTTGTAAAACTCGTGTAAATGATCTAGTCGTTTTATAGCGAGCATTTGATGATGATACTTACAAATTGGCCATCGCGTCGGCTCAAGCTAGCAGTTATGCGTATGTTAAAAAAGTACCTACATACTAACACTGTTCCACATTTTTTTTTCTGAAAAAATAAGTAAGTTCTGGGAGCACTGGGATCTTGCTCTATGATTTTTTTTTATTCGTGACAGTTCTTGACCAGTGGTAGACAGGAGTGACGACATCGGCCGTTTTCGTGTGAAAATTTAAGAAACCGTCGGTTTAAAAACGCAATTTTGGCAATAAATTAAATCGTTTTCATTTCTTATTTATGTGGTGGTCTATTCTAGATGGAGTTCTTTAAAATTAAATAAAAAATGCATGCATTGCATGTTCCCTATTGGATCAACCGCGAATTGGACGAACCGCGAATTGGACATGTTTTTGAACATTAGACCAATCACGAATTGGACCAATCGCGCCTAAAGGGTTATTTGTACAGTCGCCAGCACATCAAGTTAACCGACACTGTCAAATTTTCCCAATCACCCTGCTGCTGCTGTAGAGATAAAGTTAAAAATCTATTTAAGAAATTTGACAGATTGTTGTAGCTTGATGTGCTGGCGTCTGTACTAACTATAATGTGCTGTAGATCATACTTTATTTATAACAAGATTTAACAGTATTTTAAATTTTTCTGAAATGACATGTTCTTTATTGTTTAATTGGGTAGTGTAATATGTCCACTTTAAATTGGCATGTTTAACTAATCACCAGAGAATAACAGATCTAGTAAAATGTAACGGCAAAAATATCTTTTTATTGCCAAAAGTAGTAAATGATCACCAAAATTAAATCCACATTTAGCATGAAATTAGAAACAAAAATACGACTAACAAAATTACGACTTTTGATCCTACAGCAACCAACTCCAAATGATGATTGTTTAATCCAAAAATATGTATCTTCTATACATAAAAATAAAATCGTAGACTTGCCGTGTCTGTGCATTGACATTTTTGCATAAAAATTACATAGAAACTTCAGGTAAAAGATATATAACACAAAAATGCAATTTTTGACTATTTGTCTATGCGTTTGTAGGAGCATCACGCATAAACCACCGATTGAATTCCAAATCTAGGTACTTAACAATATTAAGTGATAACCCGAGTAACATTTAGCGTATATTTCATCAAAATCGACCCAATAAAATCAAAAGATATTGAATTTTTAAGTTTAGGAAGGAACTTCCTAATAGTAGTTTTCATTGCAACTCCAGATAGGTGCATCCAGGTACTTGCAATGCCATCTATTGAGAAAAGTAGTGTAAAGTAGTAACAAATGTGTGAAAAGAACACCAAAACATATTGTTGAGTTATTTGTTATACTTTTTATATGTGGTAAAAGAAAAGTGAATATGTTATTATCTTATCATTATTTATCGTAACAATTGTGAGCTTCTACTTCTAAGTTTGAACTTATATTTGACAGTTCTACTATATTGTCGATAGACGGCGTTGAACTGATGACGCGTTTTTCTGAATGGTGTCTCCGCAGAAATATGATCTCAGCCCATGTTTGGCTGAGTTGATGATGTTTTGACTAGCGAAGAAGATAAACATGACGATTATTTTTATGTATATAAGTCTATAATACAAAAACATCGATCGTTATTCAAATTTCGATTTGATTTTCGAGTTTTCAAGTCTACTTACTTGGACAGTTGTGAACTGCATCATTATTGGTAAACTGTTTTACTTAGATTAGTGGTGTACGGATCTTTGAGGTGGCTTTAAACTATAACAGTCGCACGGGTCGATCTTCAAGGTTAAGCTACGCTTGCCGAGGTTGGTCTGTGGATGGGTGACCATTTTAACATACCTACGGGTCGATCGACCCGTGCTTCTGTTATTCAAACAGTCTCCTCATTCAGTACCTACTAAATATCTATTTAAAAATCGATTATTCTTACACAATAAATCGATTCTATGAAACCGGTAAAACTGTAATCCTGTAACCGGTAAAATTTGTCGTAGGAAGCTGAAATTTGGCATGTAGAGCCAAGAGCAAACCCATCACAAATAAAAATAAATAAAAAAAATATGTACCTATGGGGAGTGTAGGAAAGTACTAAGAGAGGATTTCCCAAATTTTTTACGGGGACGGGAAAAAACGAGGTATGCACGTACGAAGCCGCGAGCAAAAGCTAGTTTTAATATAAAATGACATTTAAATATGTAACATCTTCATATAAATCATTATATACCTAACAAGTCGCAAATAAAAAAGCCCGCCTGCAAAACAGTCAACTTGCAAGCAATGCATTAAAAAGACGGAAACCGGGACACTTTTATGAACGAAAAGTGTACAAACAGTGCATATATATATATATGTATATATATAAATGTATTTGTAACCTCCATTTAATTTCCTTCATTTTGATACCCTACTCGATACGTTTGGTTAAAAAAATATTAACGACTTACAAATTAGCGCCAAAAATCCACCACCACCACATATTGCTTTTTTTTAAACACCTATCTAAGGACACTAGGGTTTTTGAAATTAATTTAAAGATAAGTACCTTAATAGTCGAAACCCATGCAACCGTTTGGAAGGTACTAGGTAATAAAGAAATTTACAAACAAACAGACAAACATATACACACAAGATACGCGCGAAAAACATAACCCTTCTTTGGCAGTCGGGTAAAAATCCTTACTTAATATTATAAATGCGAAAGTAACTCTGTCTGTCTGTCAGTCTGTCTCGCTTTCACGCCAAAATTACTGAACCGATTTAAATGAAATTTGGTACAGACATAGGCTACTTTTTATCCCGGGAGTATGTTCCCTAGGGACCACGCGGGCGATGCCGCTGGGAGAAGCTAGTAGTAAATAAACCCCTAAAGTTTGACCCTATGGTATTGTAAAATCATTACCTACTAAAACCTGAGCTCTTTATGACTAAATATTAATTTAAATCATAAGAAGAACAAAAATCAACCTCGGCCTCCTTCCGAATCTGATGAGTCACAGTGGAACACAAGAACTCGGTCCCGCTAAGTTTTCGTTTCGTTCCATATTAAAATAAATCGAAATCAAAAACACACACACACACAGAGAGACACGTCATACTTATAACACCCCGTCGTTTTTGCGTCGAGGGTTAAAAATAAATATCTACGAGGCGCGGGCGCGGGCTCGAGACAACTTTGGAGTCGGTTATGTACCATATTTAGAACCTAATATAGCAACATTTTATGGCAATTACACGGTGTCGTCATCATCTGCCTAGTCTTTTCCCAACTATATTGGCTGCCAGTCCGACCGGATTAAGCTGAATACCAGTATTTTACGTGAAGCGGCTACCTACCAGACTAGACCTTCACAACCCATTAACTGGGTAGCAATCATACGGTGTATTTAGGTAGAAATAGCGCAATAATTTGCTCCTTAAAATTTGGTGATCAATTTACTAAATTTGGTTTCATAGTACAATTTAAAGTGCAGTCATGACTAAAATAATTAGAACCATTGTAATTTTAGGTTTTCATTATTTGGTTTAAGTTTATATTTATCCCCTTTACTACATTACCGTGATACAACTATAGTCTGCATTTTTACATAGGTAAGTATTGACTCGCACAAAATAATGTTTATATACCACGAAGTAAATGTGCTGTAATTTAAATGATGGCTTAATGATATTCTGCTTATGTATTTTTATATAGAATAGAATACTCTTTATTATGTACGCCATGTAAGGAAAGAAGATAGATAGAATAATAATTAGGTACTGCACCACTACAATGTATCTATGGTAAAATATATGGTAGTCTTATGCTAATTATTTATTTGTTTTATTTTTAACTTTTACTGTTGGAGTCATATATTTGAACGTGTGTGTAGTTCCAGCGGAAAAATGTCGCTTTTTTTTAAATTTCAGTTTAGCAAATATTTAGTGTATGACGTCGTGTAATTGTGTATGGTAAGTACAAAGTGCATCAAACCGTTGGGGAGCTATTTAACAAAAACTGTTTCCGCTGGGACTACGTCGTCCTAGCGGCACATTTTTTTTCCTATGAGCGTACATGAAAAAAAAATACATTCACTAATTAGTGTGTAAATGTGTAGGTATGTTTAAATGAAATTTGTGTTTCATGAGACTGCAAGCAAGACTGCAGTCAAGTTTCCGCTGCGCTGACGTTTGGCTATTTGATGAAAATCATATAAAACAGTTTAGTGGAGAGTTGTATTTTTTTACGCACGTGGCTTTGAATTTGTGTGTAATGTTTGTGGAAATCAGAATTTGAAAAAGATACCGTTCGGAAGATATACACGTAAAGTAAAATACGGTTATTAGGTCCAAGTAATTAAAATAGAAACTCTAGAGCTTAACTTATAACGTTAATTTGTATTTTGTTAGGGTCTACAATTTCCTGCCAAGTTTCATTTATATGCTCTTAGTAATTAATGAGCAATGGCAAAATTTACTACGACTGGACCACTGTATTGCTTGACATCCGATTGTAAGACTTTCTAAAATAGTGTTAACAACTATTCACATGTTAAAGAATAATAGGCAACTTTATATGGATCGCGAGCCCAGTATTGTACTGCCCAACTAAGCGCAAAAGCGGTATCTCAATGAAAGCGAGTTTCGAGATAATTGGAGTTGTGTAAAAAATGATTTTTTTTTACTTTATATATTGACTTTTTTGTTTATTAAATAGAATTTATATGTAATATTGGACCTAATTGTGACTACAATAGTTATAATATCAAAAATGTACGTGGATATACCTTTTTCATGAGATACTGCTACACCGCTTAGTAATTATAAAATTAAAATTTGAGTTACCGCTTTTTCGTTAGCTGTTCTCCTACATGTATGTATACAAAAAATATGAATTTTCGATCGAATAAAATATGTATTGTTTTAAAGGAAAAAACGATCAAAATATTTTTAAGTATTAGGTCTTTTATTATTCAAAATTATAATGGCATAAAAAATATTTTAAGGCAAAACGGATTCTATGAATTAATCTAGTTTAAAGTAGGGAGTCTCCAAAAGGACATTGAGTTTTGAGGTATAATTATTATGAAAAATGTCAAAATACTTTCTTTTTTTCCTTTTAGAAATGCCTTCCATTGCAATTTTCTTCTTCGGTGGTGGTAAAACTTGAGTTTTCAAAATTTTATTTCCGATTATGCTTGCGGTGACAGGGTCTACACTGACTCCAGTTCTGTACGTCAAATCAAAACTGCCTTTATTGACTTCTACTTCGACCATTTCATTAATATATATTATGTTCGCGGTTTAATTCGAGACAGTTTATACTGTGTCGTGTAATCTTCCCTATCAAAAAAACCTTTTAGAGTTATCTTTATAGGTTTTAAATGTTTTCTTGCAGTAGGTACTGTGGTAGTAGTGCCTGAGAAAAATCTGGTAAATCACAAATTTTGTTTTTCATGCGTTTCATCGACAACTCCACCCTACGGTGGAAACTGTCGGCCGACATAAAGGTGCGGCCGCAAGAAAGTTTTGAACAAATAACTTAATTTACTTTTTTAAAATGATCATTATTATATTATACTAAAATTATATTTAGGAATTAAATACCTGATTGTCAAAATACGAAATTTTACCACTGAACACGTTAAATCACAGATTTTTACTTATTTAACACAGCAATTTCAAGATTATGACCTCTTTGCAACGAAAACAAACAAGTTATGACACGAAAATGCCAACAGTAAGGATAAATCACTATAAAATGTATTAGAAACCCGATTGTATCAATCAAACCATTAGGCCCAATTTAATTTGCCGCTGCAACCGTATCTCATAAAGTAAAAAGACTTGCAGACGAAGTAAGCATTCAAATACTAAGCGTCATAGCGGTAAGTCAGTACCTACCTAATTCACGCGTTATACATATTTGCCGCTTATCGGCTTAGAAAAATTGCTGTTCTGTTTTAAGAGATTTGGCGGCATTTAAATATACGGCTGTTTGCCTACGTAATGTTGATATACCTCTAATACCCTTAGTGATTTAAGGTAAAACTGAGATAGGGAAATCTTTTTTAGGGGTATTTTTATATGTTTTTTAACAAAATAGCGCTTAAAGGCTTAGTTCTTTAGATGCGTATTTATTAAAGCTATCCGATGGCATAAAAATCAACTTTAAGATTTTTTTTTGAGATACCGCTTTTGCGCTTAGTAGGGCAGTGTAGCACTTTCTTACCTACCTTAAAATGAAGATCTAAATAATCTCAACATTTTATTGTACGGCAGCATTTCTCTAATGAATCAAATAAAAAAGATACAGCGGTTCCAAAAGTCCAATAATTACAGTTAGGTACAAATGCTAATATTATGATCTAATAGTGCGCATGCCTAATTGTATCTACATGTTTTCAGTCAAAATGCATTTTTCTCTTTTATGTGTCATCTTAAACTTGAAAAGTTTGGTGAATGGTTTAAAAATATAAAAAAAAACCGAAAACTATAACATTTAAAGAGGTCATACGCCATGCTCATACCATAACCGTTTTTCACAAATATGTGGCGATAAATATAACAATCATGCATCAGCTGATTATGCATTATTATCACTATTAAAACAACGAAAATGTAAAAAAAATATATATGGGCGGGCATCATTAGGTCCTTGAAAAAGGACCTCCGCTTCCTTAATACTGAAAGAATTAATCCGCTCTATCGCGTCATTAAAAACGCGAAACGGGATTGAGGCTCCAAGGCAAGAGATTTGTCTATTGGGCAAAGCTAGCTCACGAAACTGAAGACCGACGATGGCAGAACCATATCAGTCGTGGTACTCTTCTTTAAGAAGGGCAATAATACCCTGCTTAAGATTTGCAGGCCCATCTATCTCACTTCTGAGCCATGTATACAAGCTGTTTTCCAAAGTCATCGAACCGTCTCGCGCGCGGTTTGAGGACTTTCAGCTTTCCGAACAAGCCGGATTTCGAAAAGGCTTCAGCACCGTAGACCACATACATACGCTCCGTCAGGTTATACAGAAGACCGAAGAGTATAATCTGACCCTCTGCTTAGCGTTTGTGGACTACGAGAAAGCCTTCGATTCGATCGAGATTTGGGCTGTGCTGCAGTCTCACCAAGGGTGCCAGATCCTCACATAAATACAGGCAAAAAATGAGAAAAGGCAAAAATATTAGGGCGTACCCCGTAGGCGACGCGAATGTGAAAAGTGCGACAAAAGATGCAAAGAATATTAGGGCGTACCTCGTAAGCGACGCGAATGCGAAAAATGGGTCACAAGACGCAACCACTATTGGGGGTCTCCCCGAAGCAACGAAAACACAACACCTATAAATGTGCAGGAAATGTCTCAGACACAACTTTAAAGCATAAGTTCAGGGATTGCAAGGTGGCAACCCAGGTGAGGCCCTCCCTAACATCTCAGCACCGCATACTTGTGTCGTATACGACTTAACCAAGCCTATTAGAACAATAGTGGATAGAATCCCTGGAACTAAGTGGGGGGGGGGGGGCATATGATGGACCTAAAGGCGATGCATTAATGGATGAGATGAGAAACTATCTGGAAGCTGATTTGGAGATAGATTATGAGTGCGCTAACCATAATATGTCGATTAAATTCGAAGAACTGTGTAAAATAAAAGCAACACATATTATAGGTGTGTCCAAAGAACCTCTTCATCTGGTAAACATTTAAATTGGACGAAGATCGAATTACTTAACTATAAAAAAACGAAGAAACATGCAAAGAAAATCGTTGCACAAGAGAGCCAACTCAAACTAGGCTTTTTATGCTTATCTGCCTTGTTGCTTATCTGTTTGCTTCTTGGCAACTGTGAACTTTCTCCTTCTATTCTTCGAACTGTTTGTGTGTGTGTTGACTTAAACAGTAAATACCGTAAGTGCACAAGATTTTTATTTCTCAACACACCCACTTCATTGGTGACCCCGGAATAACACGATGACACTGCAAACAGGAGGCAGCGCGAAAGGCCGGGCAATGACGCCCCGAGCAACGATGTGTGTCGCGTCGGTGTGCGGGTACCACCATTCTACCCAGACAAATCGGCGATGTGGTTTTCGTTGTTGGAGAGCCAGTTCGTGCTGGTGAACATCACGACCGCCAGCACAAAATTCCACTACGCTATTTCGAGCCTGGATCCGATATTCGCAGAAGAGGTGGAAGACAATATCCTTGACCCACCGGCACCTGACAAGTACGAGAGGTTCAAAACGGAGCTCATAAAAAGGTCGTCGGCATCGAGGAAAAAGAAGGTGCAGCAACTTTTGACCCAAGAGGAGCTGGGCGACCGCAAGCCCTCGCAGTTTTTGCGACACCTGCGCCATCTGGCGGGACCCAACGTGCCTGAAGAGTTTTTACGTACCATTTGGACCAGCCGTCCAAACCGATCATCTTCAATAATGGATATTTAAGTAAATAAATACACACATCAAAAAAAGTTTGCGATCACTTTGATAAATCGAAAACATTTTGGTAGATTATATTATTTCTTTTTCTTTTTAGATTCTTAATTTAAAAATATAGAATTAGAATATAAAACAGTAAAACAGTTCAATTGCTTTTCCATATAAAAAATAATAGTTTAAAAAACTAAAAAACACGCTTTTAGCACGCACTAAAAATTACAAAATAATTCGGACATTTGAATGCATGATTGTAAAAACCCACCTCAGACCACTTTTTCCGAAATACTGTTTATTGCGGATTTATATTCTCTATGGCAAGACAAAACTGTTTGAGTGTAAAAACACACCTCAGTCATGTAAGCATCCCACAGTTATAGAAGCACGAATATTTCAATGAGTGTAAAAATCCACCTTATCCTGGATGAGGTGTTTTTTTACAACAAAACATGTGGCAACACCTGAAACGGTCAGCTGTCAATATTGACGTTTTTACCATTAGTTTGAACGACTGAGGTGACTGTAACGGACACGAATTACTTGTATTACACAAATTAAATTAAATTTTGCTGCTTAATGGTGAAAATGAGTGCTGAAATGGAGGAAAACCCAGGTGAGTCCTCTTTGGGTGAAACACGCACTAAAAAACGAAAAGAAAGAAAGAAAGAAAGAAAACTACTTTATTTGGCACACACGAAATCACACAATGTAGGCAACAATATGAGGACAACTCTACTGATTATTCTCGGAATAAGATCAAACAAGCACGTATTCATGGGAAGGCTTATGTGACGGCAAAAAATAAAACTGTACGGGCTAAGACAATAGGACCTCCATGCAAGTGTGCTAAAAAATGCTGGGAAACCATATCCGAAAATGACAAATTAGAAAACCTTGCCAAATTATATAACTTGGCGACTAAAAATGAACAAGATATCTATCTCCAGGGGTTAATATCTTGTAAGGACATAAAACGACGCCGAGTGCTGAAGGAGAACCCATTGAGACAGAAAGTGTTTACATATACCGTTCAAGTTGGTAATGAGAAGAAAGATGTATGCCATTCTGCTTTTCTTAGCTTGTTTGGTATTACTAAGGACCGTGTTAAGAGGCTCCGTGACTTGTTGGTCTTGGGTAAAATACCGGAAGACAAGAGAGGGAAATCGAAAACGGTCAATGCGATGTCTAGTGATGAAATCACTGCAGTGATCTCTCATATTTCCTGTTTTCCGGCAAAAGAGAGCCACTATTCTTCTGGCATAATAAAATATCTTCCTGCTGACCTATCAGTAAAAAAAATGTTTCGACTTTATAAGGAAAAATACCCAGGAACTAGGATTAAGTACGAATATTATAATAAAATATTCAGGGAGAACTTCGCTCTTCGCTTTGGACGCCCAGCAGTAGATACGTGCTGCCTCTGTGAGAGTCTAGACTTGAGAATCAATTCGAAAACCCTGAACGACGTAGCTAAAAAGGTAGCTTTGGCCGAAAAGCTAGTACACAAAAAGAGGGCAAAGAAGTTCTATAATAAACTTCAAGAAGCAAGGCAAAGATCTCAAGAAGATGAAACATTTTTGGGAATTTGCTACGATTACATGCAGAATGTGTCACTGCCAATGATTCCAGTGCAAGAAATATTTTATTTGCGGCAACTGAGTGTTTCTATCTTCTGCATCCACAATTTGAAAACGGGTAAAAATGTCCTGTTCGTATATCATGAAGGGCAAGCAAAAAAGGGACCAAACGAAGTATGCTCGTTTATTATGACATACATTAAAGAGTACGTCGACAAAAAAGTGGTAGAACTAATGCTCTTTTCTGATAACTGCGCAGGGCAGAATAAAAACAATACATCAGTACGAATGAATATGGCCCTAGTTGAAAGTGGGCGTTTCAAAAAAATTCAACAGATCTTTCCGATGCGTGGCCATTCTTTTCTGCCGTGTGATAGGGCATTTGGTATTATAAAAAGAAGCCTTCGTCGTAAAGAAAGGCTGTACAGTGTACAGGAACTTATGGAATTAATCGTATCATCGAGCAGGCAGAGTGATTTTTTTACAGTTCACATAGTCAGCGGAGAGGATGTGACCGAGTTTAAAAAATGGTGGGTTCAACATTTCAAAAAGACTGCACTATCCCTCGAAACAAAGGATCGGCGAATTCCGAGAACGGAGAAAGTAAGCTTCAGTATCTCAAAGTTCCATCACCTCACATTCAAAAAGATCGCCAGTGACGTGCCGGTAAAAACGCAGGAATTCATTGATGGACTGACAAAGCATACATTCTTGTTGAAAATAAGGCCACAGATAACCGTATCGCTACCGAATGAACCTGCATATGGATCAAGGCAGCTCTGCATTAATGCAAAGAAGATGCAGGACCTGAAAAAATGCGTTCAGTTTGTACCTGAAGACGAAAAAATTAAGTTCTGGGACGAAATATTGCAATGGCCAACAGCTGAAAATGTCGAAGATGAAGAATTAGATTAATTCTGTTAGTTTTTTATGAAAATAAATATTGTTTAACATTCGTACAAATTGGACTTTGATTGTAAAAACACACCTTGTACATGATGACTGTAAAAATCCACCTTATCCCAAAATTTAAAAAAATCAAATAAAAATATCTGTAAATATATTATGCTACCACTTTTTACCATATCATATATTAAATATTTTTCAACATAAATAGTAAATAAAGAAAAACATGGACTTAATTTTTATTTACACCAGACAGTTTTCATTGATTTTCTGAAACTTTTGCATTTGGTCTGAGGTGGGTTTTTACAATTATGCATTCATTTAGTTTGATGACTCGAGAGTCTTCTCTTTGCCAAATCTTCATTAGATCGCAGGTAAACATAAACAATTTCAGTTCGTGATGAACGATAAATAATTACCTATGCGAAATGGTTATAAGTAGGTAATCATCTTTATTGAATATTTACTACGATTTACTATGAAATGCGTAGAGCGTTTTGTCCAAAAAGAGTAAAGATTACATAAACGCTCTACATAGGAAGATTTGGCAAAGGGAAAGCTCTTGAGTCATCAAACTATATGTCCGAATTATTTTGTAATTTTTAGTGCGTGCTAAAAGCGTGTATTTTAGTTTTTTAAATTAATATTTTTATTTTATGCTTTTCAGTCTTCTTATTCGTTTTCCTGACAGCAAACCCTTTCATTTGATACCCATATCATGGGGTGGATTTCAAACAGCCAGTCCGCCATCTTGGGGAGGCCGCCATATTGGATTTGTAATGACGTTTCTTAGCTAGTCATGTATTGTCATCAGAATTCAGAGCGTGTGCAAAATTTTCGTCCTAATCGAAGACCGGGAAGTGGGTCAAATTAAGATTCCCAAAATTTTCTTACATACATAGTTACAAGTGAAGCTAATAAAAGCGTGTTAAGTAAAACAAGCGGTGACTGCAATGAAAAATCGGAAAGCACTAGGCCCTGATGAGTTGCCGGCAGACTTATGGAAGCGACTGGCAGTAGCCTTATTGACTAAGTTGTTTAATGTCATCCTAACTACTCAAAATATCCCGGAGTCATGGCGGAAAAAATACCTCTTACCGTTCTTCAAAAACAAAGGAGATGTAGCAGAGTGCGAAAACTATAGAGGTATCGCATACGTTGAAAACATGGGAACGGATCATTAACAAACGAATCACAGCCCTCATCAAGATATCTCCCAATCAGTTTGGGTTCACAGCATCTAAATCAACCACCGACGCTGTACAAGCGATCAGAATCGTGATGGAAAAACATAGGATGAACCACAAAGACCAACACCTAGCACTCATCGACCTCGAAAAGGCATTTGACCGCGTGCTACGTAAACTTGTACGGCATGCACTTTGAGCCCAAAACGTACCAGAGTACTACGTCCAGATTATTCAGGAGTAGTGGACGTCACGCGGTTTCACCCGCGTAGTTCCCGTTCCCGTGGGAGCACGGGGATAAAATATAGCCTATGTTACTCCCTGATAATGTAGCTATCCATTGCTGAAAGAATTTTTCAAATCGGTCCAGTAGTTTCGGAGCCTATTCATTTCAAACAAACAAATCTTTCCTCTTTATAATAGTAGTGTAGATATGTACTACGTCGTTCGCACAAGAGTTCGAAGTCTAGCAGGTTTAAGCAAGGCTTTTGAGGTTAAAGTAGGCGTCCACCAGGGTGTTCGTGCTATGGTCGACGGCGAGGAGTCCTGTGACGCGGTGGTCTCCTTCTGCGAAATAGTTATCGCGCAGAAGGAGGCTGCGGAAAGGGAGAGGAAGATCTCGACCTCTCTCCCGGCCCGCAGCAGGCGCACCGGGCGTCGGAGGAGGGCCCTACGCTGCCCTCTTCCGGCCCCTCTAACTGGGTCCAGGAGCGGCGGACTTGGGGATGTCCGTCGCCCCCCATTCATCCGGACCCGAGGTGGCGGCGCGTGGTGTTCACGCGCGCCCCTCTGTGACGTCGCGGGGGGAGTCAAACACCTCATTCCTCCCGCTGAACCGAGGTGGCCCGCAGAGACGGGCCGGCACCAGCCGGGGATTACGGAAGCCAAATATGTTCTCGCGATCCCCGGCGTAGGTGAGAGATGGAAAACCGGGGTGGTTTTAGTCAGAAAGGGTCTGACAGACCCCTCCGCCCGCCCCAGGGCGGAGGACATCCACGAGGATTTCCCCCCGTTAAAAAAAAGGCGTCCACTAGGGTTCTGCGTTAAGCCCCTTACTTTTTTTTATTAATCTGGTGATGGACTATCTCACTAAGGACATACCCGCACCATTAGGCACTTGTCTCACCGCCATGCCAGCGAGGAAGCGAGTAGCTATCGACCATTTGCTCGCTGAGGAAAGGTACAACAGATATAGATCTCGAGTGAGTAAAAGAGATACATACATTCATAGTCGACAGATGGCTGTTCACACTGCCGGCGAGCGGCTCTTACCTCTAGTTGATCGCAGCGACAAGAGCTATCAAAGATTGTACTCGCTGAGCGACACTCGCTTAGCGAAGCTCGCTTGGCGGTCGGTACTCAACAAACAGCGGCCATTACTACCTATAGTGCGGGCCGGAGCGAGTATTGCGAGTAAAAGCCCGTCGCACAAAAGCACTCGCTGAAAGCCGAGCATCAAAACTATTGAAACTTTTCACTCGCTACTCGCTGATCGGCGGTGGCGGAGGCGGTGAGACAAGTGCCTTACCGTGGACCATGTCGTATGCAGACGACATTGAACTAGCCGCAAATATTAGGTCATTACATATGAAATTGGGTGTGTGTCAGAATGGCTGGTGCCTGTGGCTTTGGTCTATGAGAGTTGATTAGAAAATTGCTACATAATTGCTTATATTTGCTACATTTAATAAATAATTGCTACATACTATATATATTTAGAAATAACATTTTTTTTTGTACAGCCATCCTGACGTTTGGTTGGCTGGTCGCCTCCTAGTTTAAAGCCAAGCATGCAGAGTTTCCCGAAATGTATTGCGTCAATAATTGCTACATATTTGCTTCATTTATCTAATTTAGTTGTATCTTCAAACATTATGTTAAATAAAGGATGTAGCAATTATTTTAATTATCCCAAGGAAAAGTGCCTGATAAAACAAAAAAGTTGCAGTGTGTCTTCAGTCAACGGTATTGCTACTTTAGGAGGCTATTATTGCTACTTTATGTTATGAGTAGGTAAGTGGAAGTGGTGGCAAGTGGAAGCACATTAAAAGGATATCGTAAATAAAAACGTCGGGTCGTTCATAAGATTCATTTTAATAATATTACAATTTACTTAAAAAATATTATATAATAGTGACCAATTAGTGTTTCACAGTAGCAATAATAGCCTCCTAAAGTAGCAATACCGTTGACTGAAGACACACTGCAACTATTTGCCTTTATTGTTTTATCAGGCACTTTTCCTTGGGATAATTAAAATAATTGCTACATCCTTTATTTAACATATGTTTGAAGATAAAACTAAATTAGATAAATGAAGCAAATATGTACCAATTATTGACGCAATACATTTCGGGAAACTCTGCATGCTTGGCTTTAAACTAGGAGGCGACCAGCCAACCAAACGTCAGGATGGCTGTACAAAAAAATATATGTTATTTCTAAATATATATAGTATGTAGCAATGATTTATTAAATGTAGCAAATATAAGCAATTATGTAGCAATTTTCTAATCAACTCTCATAGGCCAAAGCCACAGGCAACCAGCCATTCTGACACACACGAAATTGGCGTTTTGTCGTACGGGCCACTTTGATCTCAAATATCTCCTCTTTGGTTTGGAACTCCAATTTCAAATTTATACAGCTACTAGCTGACCCGCGCGGCTTCGCTCTCGTCAACTGGTTACCCTATCCTACCTAGCCTACCCTACCTACCTATGTTACAAAAAATGTGATAAATAAAGAACCGCTCGACCGATTTTGTGCAAACTTATAATAATAATATCTTAGAATAATAACGCATATTATCCTAAGAATAATATGTTAATAGTTTGGTTTGGATAGGTGAGCCCGTTCTTGAGTTATAAAATTACAACGAAAAGTGGCATTGATTTATACATATACATATATACAATAGATTCACTCATGCTTTTGTTTCGAAAACCGTAATTCATTTGTTTTTTCCTCTTTTGGTTTTTTCTTTGCGCCAGTCAGTTTACAGAATGAAAAACTTGAAATATCGCGTTATAAATTACGAGTACCTACGAGTTCCATTGTGGCACCAGTGCTGCAGTAACGGCTCGAAAGATTAATGATGTGTATGGCGACGGTGTCGCAAAAGAAAACACAGTGCGTTTTTGGTTCCAACGTTTTCGTTCTGGAAATTTCAACCTGCAAGACAAGCGCACCGTGGACGGCCGGAGACCAAAGTTGATATTGAAGAATTGAAGGCTATTATGGAAGCGGATCCATCGCAAACCACGTCCGAGTTAGCTGCAGGCTGCGGTGTGAGTGATAAAACTGTTTTAATCCACTTGAAGAAAATTGGGAAGGTGAAAAAGCTTGAAAGGTGGGTACCTCATGAATTGAGTGCAGCAAACCGACAAACGCGCTTCGACTGCTGCGTTACATTACTCAACCGGCACAATAATGAAGGGATTTTAAATTGAATCATTACCTGTGATGAAAAGTGGATCCTGTACGACAATCGGAAATGCTCATCGCAATGGCTGAACCCTGGCGAACCAGCCAAATCCTGCCCCAAGCGAAAATTGAGTCAAAAAAAATTACTTGTGAGCGTTTGGTGGACTACTGCCGTGTCGTTCACTACAGCTTTCTTAAATCTGGCCAGACGATTACGGCGGCTATCTATTGTCAGCAACTGCAAACCATGATGGAAAAGCTAGCTGCTAAACAGCCGAGGCTGGTCAATCGCTCTAGGCCACTGCTGCTTCAGGACAACGCTAGACCACACACTGCACAACAGACGGCGACCAAATTAGAGGAGCTTCAATTGGAATGTCTAAGACAATTGTACTCCTCGGACCTTGCTCCAACAGATTACCATTTTTTTCGAAATTTGGATAACTTCTTGCAAGGGAAAAAAAAATCAACTCCGATGGGGCAGTCCAAAGCGCCTTCAAAGATTTTATTGATTCCCGTCTAAATGGTTTTTTTAGTAAAGGGATCAATGAACTACTTATGAGATGGCAAAAGTGCATAGATAGCAATGGTACATACTTTGATTAAATAAAAAAAAAAAACGACTTTGTGTTCCTCCCTTACAAAACGCCAATTTCATATGTAATGACCTAATACACAACACCTGCAGGAACTCTTCAATACTTGGACAATCTCTGGAAAAGTACGGCCTTACACACATCAATTGAAATTAAAAAATAAAACAAAAATTTAGTAATTTATCAATAAGTAATTGCAACAGGAATTTGATAAAAAGAAAAAGACTGTTTTACCAAACGTTAAACAACAATTTATTAATAAAAGGTTTATGTTCAATTTAACTCCTCCCCTGGCTCGAACACACGCGGAGATCCTCCTGGGCATGCTGAGGATCAAGTTATCCAGCATTTCTTGGGTTAACCTGTCCCATTCTTAAATAGCGGCGGCTTCCCTGAGCTCTAGCACTATCTGGGGACGTGGCTGACGGTTCCAAATGGCTTGCATAAGAGCATCCCACGCGTGCTTTATTGGGTTTAAGTCAGGCGAGCTGGCAGGCCAGTCTAACCTTGTGAAGTCGTATTCTTGGAGAGCAGCATTGACTCGTTGAGCTCGATGTGCGGGCGCATTAACATCGACCAGTACAAATTGGTACCCATGGTTTACCCGGAATGGTCTGACAATTACATCACTAGCAACTGCTTTATACATGTCTGCTGTCATGAAGCCTCGATACGGGATCAAAAGCCAATCATAATACCACCCCAAAAGGACACCGATTTCCCGCCTTGCTGAACTGTTCCAGTGGCAGTTCTTTGCCTTTCACGGTCTCCTGGGTCTTCTCCAGACACGGACACGTCGGTTATCTGGATGAGTACTGATTCGCTATTCGTCAACGAAGAAACAGTTTTGCCAAATGTTTTCTGCTTCATTTTGCCGAAGCCTAGCCCACTGCAATCTTCGTTGTTGATGTTGCCGAGAATTCAGAGGCGCTCGTCAGACCTGGCGCAAGCAATTCCGAATGGTCTGAGTGCTAACTTCAAAGCCCAGAGGCGGCCCGAATTTCTGCTTTAATTTAGTAGCGTTGTTTGTTGGGTCACGGGCTGCCAGCAATATTATAGCGCTTTTGGGCAGCAGTCCAAACAGTTGGGCGACCACTGCGGGATCGATCTGCTAAATTACCCATCCCGTGGTACCATAGCGCGTTATCGGCGCCGAAAGGACAGGCCAAAGGTTATAGCGCTTTTGGGCAGCAGTCCAAACAGTTGGGCGACCACTGCGGGATCGGTCTGCTAAATTACCCATCCCGTGGTACCTCTGCAACGTGGTCATGACACAGGATTGGGACTCTGCGTGCTATTTCTCTCGTGGTGTATCCTTCTTTCCTCAAAGTTACTATTCTTGCTCGTAAAACTTCTGATAATCCTCTTGGCATTTTTTCAATGACAACTTTCCGCGAAAACGTATTTTAAATCCATTAAAATTGACTAAATCAGAATTCTGAATGAGCGTAAGCTAGGATTGAAAGCCTTTTTAGAGTACTCACACTTTTTCAGCTCTATTCAGCAAGTCACAGATTTAGTCGGGTCTTAGTTTAGAAGATATAATGAATACAATTTTTATGGTAGGTATTATCCAAGAGCTAGATCGAAGAGTAATCTCTTCGAACAAATTGCCAAGAAAAAACATTTCTTTTAATATGTGAATTCTAGTTTTATCGGTGTAAAGTCCGTAGAATTGTCAGAGAGAGATAGATTCTCAATCCTTCGATCTAATTCTTGGACTCTACCTATACTGGGTCGACCCATTGTCGTTTGCGTTTTAATTTTTTACGTTTAATTTTATCTATTTCTTCTGCAAGAAGCCAAACGATAAAAATATCGCAAATAGAAATGTCCATTTTAAGAGCACAATACTAAATTAGTAAAGAGCCGAAGAGTGACTACCGCCAGACCATCTTCAAAGTCGAAGTTTTCTCGAAAACCACGAAAGTACATTTTTTTTTGATCGTGTACTAATAATTAGTACCAATTGAGTAATAATTGAATATCAAATATGGAAGCGATTGGCGTCGGTGGTCCTGCGGTAGTCACGGACATCTTTCCGTCTTCGCCGTTTATTCAGCGCTAATCTTTAGGTACAGAACTATTATCTGCATTTTTCAAAGTTTTAGGTTCAGTAGTTTCGGAGATAAGGGGGGAAATGTAAATTTTTGGTCTAATTTCTTGAAAAAACTCAAAATATTCATTTTAAAATTATGAAAAAAATATAATTAAAACCTTCACAGTAAGCCCTTTCATTTGATACAGTTTGAAAATCTTTTATTTTTATTTTTCTAGTTAGACTCCCAAAAAAAATATTAGTATGGGGGGTCAACCCCCATACTGCAAAATTATTTATTTACGTAATGCGTCCGTGTTTGGATCACAGACGTCCAAATGTATACCAAATTTCAACAAAATCAGTCGAATATATCTGGAGAAAACGTGTTGTGACAGACGGACAGATAGACAGACACCCGAGTGATCCTATAAGGGTTCCGTTTTTTACGGATGTTCGGAAACAAACATGCGAAGTTAACTTTTTGCGGGACAAATGATTAACATACTTCCCTGCATATCTACTCTACACGTCACAGCAAAAAAAAAAACAGAGTTAAGAATGATTGCAAAGTTAGCATTATTTTCGGCGTAATTCGCCTCAACTACAATGTTAACATGGGAACCGAGGTCAATTGAAACCTATTCTGACTAATGTGTTACGGGTATTTTCGCCTGTACACCTATGGGGTGCTTGCGAAATGAGGATACCAAGATCGTGGCGGATGGCATTCTGTTGTTTCTGCTTTTCACTCTCCTGGGATAAAATGCGTAAGGTAGGTACTTAAGGCTGACGAGAAGAGCAATTGAGAACTACACGACGCAATAAAGTTTTACACTTTATTTTCTTTTATTATGGATTATTAAATTAAAATACGTATTCTAAATCTAAACGTAGTAGGTAGTTACAACATTCTATAGGATAATAATTATTTACAGGTACCTATATAATAGCAAAATGAAATCAGGTTGTCTATTGTCTGTCTGAAACATTACTGTTTGGCAATATTTGTGCTAAGTATCTACTGCGTATTCTATCAGACTGTTCTTGGGCAACGTCTCGTGTGTTGAGTGACTGTTCTAACGACTGCGACGGCCTCCTCGAGTCAGTTTCTTCTTGGTCCGTATAGTCTTCATGGTCTAGTAGATTTGCAGTTTCGTCAGTTTCTTTAACCCTGGAATGATTACAATAATCGTATTGAATAAATCCATATGTTGGAATAAAAGTTCTAACTAAATTTTACAAAACATTTGTTAAGTAGGTCAGTAGGTGGCAAAACTTACGTCTTCGTGGATTCTCTCATACTTGGCGACATATTTAGTACACCATTGTTTGCTGAATCAATTATGTATATGAGCACAGCCGCAATAAGGGACACTAAAAAAAAACATGAATTAAATTCAAGTCCATTAAGAACTAACCTAAACCTAAATTAAATTGTTTTGAATCATACCAAAGAGACACCCCAGGAAAAACATTTCTAACATCAAGTATCCATATTTATCAACAATGACTCCTGCAAAGATAATAACAGTAGCTAGGCCCATGTTCTGCACTGCTTGACATCTGAAAATAAAAATGTGCTTGAAATTATTCTAAGGCTTGAAATAAGGATGCCAACGGTACGCGTATACCGGCGGCAGGGATAGGCACAAATGCACCTGTAGTAATAGGGAACGTGCAGAAACTACTTATAGGTGGAGGAGAGTACAGAAATTCGAAACTTATAAGGAAAATTTAATTGACAATGGTCAATAAAATTTTCCTTATAAGTTTCGAATTTGCAACAGTCTACTTCGTGCACGTTCCCCTAGACGAATCGTGCAGGAACTAAAAGGTGGCAGCACTTTTGTCAAGCGTTAATGTCAAGTATGTTTCAACTAAACTAATATACAACGTGTAACAGAATAAACAACACAAATCCAATAATTAATATGGTCTCTTTAGTACTGGTAAACAGTCAACTGGTATAACCTAGCCTATCGCCCCGTACCCGCTTGACGTTGAGTTTCGGGACACCCTGTATATAAAATAACTAGTGGACGTCACGCGGATTCACCCGCGTAGTTCCCGTTCCCGTGGGAGTACGGGGATAAAATATAGCCTATGTTACTCGCTGATAATGAATCTATTCATTGCTGAAAGAATTTTTCAAACCGATCCAGTAGTTTCGGAGCCTATTCATTTCAAACAAACAAATCTTTCCTCTTTATAATATTAGTGTAGTAGACTAGCTGACCCAGCCACGCGTTGCTGTGACTCGTAGGTATAATAGATAAATTAATTATTTATTCATTATTCTGATACAGTCAAATTAATACTTGCTAATAAACCCAACCCCTACCCTATTTGTTACCCCTACTATCCTATCTTTTAAGTTGGATCAAATAACAGATAGTTACGAACTTTGATCAAAATCGGTTCAAAAAAAAAAAACTCAATTAAATTCATAAAATTACATAAAAATCATTAATAATACGCCTGCCTCTGAATCATTTGTTTGTTTGTCAACACTACCAAAACAAAAAGAACTTTAGTTTTTTTACTATTAATAGGCATGCGTTTGACCACTATCTGACCCGAAGGCAAGCGATGATGCGATCGAAGATGGAGCACGCTTGCCCAGAAGTAACCCCTCCCAGGTTGTAGCTATCAGGAAACACAGACTCTGGCAGGGAATTCCACTACCTAGCTGTACACACAATGAATGTGTTCCCAAAATATTTTGTGCATGTGGGCGGGATCTCCAACCGTGTACCGGTGGCGCATCGCCGTCCGTCTTGTGGTCCAATGACGGAATTGCATAATTTAACTCCGCCAAGCCCGTTACTACTTGGCGGAGTTAAATTATGCAATTCCGTCGCACACTCCCCAAAATGCAACCGGTAGAAAACCGGCAGCCTAGCAACGACTCGACGAGAATATCATTGTTGATGAGTTTAGTTAGTAAATCTGTTTCTATTAGGGATTATAAAATGCCTTCGAAACAACTAAGTTTGGAGCTCTTAAGTAGTAAAAAATACACAAATTGCCATAAACTGTTCCCATACCTACCAATTGTAAATTGTTTTGCAATTTGTGGCTTTTCTTGCGGTTAACTAGAGCCAATTACACATGTGCTTTTTATAGATAACTTAGTGCATTTTAGCCATAAATAAATACATTAAATAGCCTTACATTCCATATGCTGTTCCCAACTGGTTTTCTGGAACAATTAAAGCCACAAGCGGCCATAAGCCACTGGCTAGTAGAGAATAAGATATGCCCAGGGTAATCTGTAAAAATTGTTTTGTTTTAACGGAAGTTAAATGCAACATAATGAATTACAATAAAAAAGGGTATTTTTTCTTACCACTCCAACATATGGACTGAAAAATGTGAATGCTAACATAAAATGAGCACTGATCGTCGTCACAATACTTATTATAACCCAGGTCATATTTCTTCCTGTCTTATCAATGAGAATACCAAAGAATGGGCTTAATGCTGCTGACAGCAAGTAAACCATGGAATTTACATTGTTTGCCTCTTGTGGCAAGAAATCGAATTTTCGTTCGAAGAATAATCTGTAAGATGAACAAAATACATTTAAGCAGTGTTTCGACCAATACTACAGTGTGTGAAACAAGTTTTACTCATCAAAGAATAAAGAAAAATTCCAGACAGATACTCACTTTCCTAAGGCAATAAACGGAAAAATGGCCAGATAATATGCCACACAAATTATAGACAAAAGCCAGAACACTGATTTGAAATGTCTTATGTCAGTCAGATGGAAGGGTTCACTATTGCTTTGTTCATCTTGCCGTCCAAGAATTTTTTCAGCTCTGTAATCCATCCAGCCAAGAATCACGCCACAAATAAGGGATATGAAGCAAGTTAGTGAGGCTGAAAAGATAGATTACTTCAATAAGGAGATGATAATGAGCTATGAGAACCAATAAAAATTAATAATAACAAAACACCAACCAAGGAACAATGTTACTCCTAATCTTTCATATCCTCCATAATATGTAGATACCCATCTATACACAGGCTCCATGACCCAAAAGTTAACAGTACTCCCAAACCGTGAGAATGATAACTGTAATCCGAATACCATGTTGAGTTCCTTGCCTTTGAACCAAAGGACTACATAATTGTTTACAACAACTTGCAGGGATTCTCCTCCAATCCTGGAATAGATTGAATGCAATAATTATGTACTGGACATACTATTAGACACAGAAATTTACAAAATATTAAAAAATCTGCTGTTGCAAATGGCAGTGGGATACCTCCCTATAACCAAATCTATGGAACACCAGTGTTTATGTTTATATTTTAGTGTTCCTAGAACGAAAGTAAATACTCAAGAGTAGGTAATGTTAACTATAGGAGTGCAGTGACATGAAAGAAGTAGGTATATAGTATGTTTATAGGATTCTGGCTCTATTCTTGCAGGGAAAGTGAACCCTAATTGTTTTGTTCCTCCTTTCTTGACAAGCTTTTTCAGTATAACTTGTACACACTTACCCAAATACAAATCTGCCAAGTATCATCAGCCAGAATGCATTGATATAAACTCCGAATGCAAATATTACAGCTCCAATAAATACAATTGTCATGTAAATAACTGTGCCCAATCTTACACCAAAGTACCTGAAATTGAAAAATTTATACAAATTAGTTTTCAATAACATACATTTTTGAGGACAAGAATGTTACAGTTCAATAACATTGTAATCATAACACGCCTAATGTTTTAATAATATAATTGGACTAAATAGGGTCACAGACTGATATTATAAACATCATATCATGTGCAGTTGATTACCTATATTTATAATGCAATATGTGCATAATGATCTGAATACTTAACGATAAAATGCAATTTGTTTTGTATGTGATAGGATAGCAAACAACATTGGAATAGGATAGAATAACAGACAACAATGTATTTTATCTTGTATAAAGATTCCTCATAATTCCAATACTGTTTCAAGATTTTGTTAATAGATAGGCCAATTGAATATTGTATAGAATGATTTATCTGAACAATCCGTAATATAGTATGTTTTTATATGATAGTAGATATTTTACTAACTTTATTAAACACTAGCTTTTCCCTGCTATTTTGCAGGTGCATATCCTGTTTTTTCCTGTTCCCGTATAGCCTATAGCCTTCTCCTTGAATGTGGCTATCATATACAAAAAGAATTTTCTAAATCAAACTGGTGGTTCCAGATATTAGCACGTTCAAACAAAAAAATAAACTCTCTTCATCTTTATATAAGTTCTGAATCTGTTAACTATTTTAACTCAAAAAATAGCATAAATGTGCAGTTTTAGTAAAACAAGTTCTACTTTTTGAGTTCTATAGCACTAAATTTTTAAAATGTAACTAACCTTTAGTTATAAAATAGTGGAAGAGCAGTCTGTTCTAAGTACAGATGTAAATAAAATACTATAACATTGCCACTAACATGTTATGGAAAAGTAGAGTTAGGTTTCATAATGAACTGATAAACAGCAAACTAATTATTGGAACATACCTATCAACAAGATAACCGCCAATGAAACACAATACCACATTTGGCCATGAGTATATAGAATAAAGCAATGCAAACTGGGATGTGTTCAAGTGTGAGTCATCCTTGAAGTTGTCAGCCAATGCTCCAGGAGTGTCGTAACAGAAATAGGATCCTGAAACAGGAAACAATTAAAATTAATGTTATCCTTAAGAGACCTATAATTTTGGGAGTATATTATTTTTTTGTTCAAAAATAGATCTAATTACTACCTGATGGAAATTAAAACTAGAGCAATGGCTATATCCACAATAAACACCAACTCGTCATGGACAAAAGAAATACTCTCCAGACAGATTGCAAAAACAAGCAACTGTTTTTTTATATTCTAGAAAATGCATTTGTTACTGAGTGGAGATTCTTTGTTATCCTTTATTATGTGGGCCTATTGTGTGTAAGGGATAATAATGTATTCCTTACGCACAGTAGGCCCACAATATGAGTATAATCACTTAAAATATGTGTCTATGAATTAAGCTAAACCCACATTTTAAAGAGTTCAGTTTATATACTAATCAACACTTTGGAGTACCTTATACAAAAAGGAGTTTGATTGTAGCTTACCAAAACAGAGGAAGCACATAAGCAATAGTGCAAAAAAACGATGCACCCTGTTTGCAGGATGGCACCACGATGTCGGCTGCACCATGTTGGATCGGCTACTCCCACTGGATTCTGGCGCTTCCATTCTGTCCACTTTATTTCACTATCGAAAACTTTGTAATACTTCTATAGTCAACGATAAAGTTACTGAATTATAGCAATCTTTATCCGCTGCGTAATGCCTCACTGGATGGTTGGTCTTGTGAGAGTACTGGGGCTGATAGCTGTTGTTCAGACAATTGTTTGGAAATAAAAACATTGAAGAATTTCTAGGTCCAAAAAGGTCGTAAGATTACGCGGAAATTAAGGTATAAAGTCACATTATTAGTCTTTCATTTCTAATGCTGGTATTCAATCAATAATCAATATACCATGAAACACAATACGACGTCTGTTCGTGTAAATGCACTGGTGTTTTGTTCTAGATGAATGAGAATTATTATTTTATTATCAAAAAATCACGTCAACTGAGTCAGACGTCAACATTGATGAACATTCAAAGCCAGCAAGCGAGTCAATTTTAAACTGTCAATGTCAAAATTCCGATCTTTCACTCATAACAGATTTTTTTTTAGTTGGTCACACTTTAAAAGTCTAGCCAAGTACTTTTTAATTCCATGAGTCTGGCGTACGAAAGTTGATTCTAAAAAAAGCCTCACCTTTGAGACTTCTCACAGTCCCGCAGACACATGCTTCTTCGTCTATTGTTCTGGGGTCTTCTCTCAATCTTTAGGTAAAGATCTATTATCTCCATTTTTGTCAAAATTTTAGGCTCAGTAGTTTCGGAGATAAGGGGGGAATGGTCATTTTTCGTCGAATTTCTTGAATAACTTCAAAACCTATTATTTTAAAATTATGAAAAAATATAATTAAAACTCTCACAGTAAGCCCTTTCATTTGTTATGTCACACGATAATGTTCAAAAAACATATTTTAAATTTTCTAATTTGACCCCCAAAAGTGAACCCCATACTAAAAATTTAATAATTTACGTAACACGTCCGTGTTTGGGTCACGGAAGTCCATATGTGTACCAAATTTCAACAGAATCGGTCCAGTGGATCCGGAGAAAACTGGCTGTGACAGACGGACAGACAGACAAACAAAATTATTTGAACCATAGCTAAATTCATGGGTGTATTAAGTACAATTTTTATTTTTAGGCTTTCCTTCGTGTTTTATTTTCTAGTCTAATCTCCGTATAAGGCCAGCCACATACGTACGGTTTCCTGATCAGGTTTTCATATTAGGAATTCAGATCATTGATATATAAAAACCCAAGATGCACAGTCTCGAACAAATGCAACACTCGAAACTGTCGTCAAAAACTGACATGTATCAAGTGTCATGTGTGAGTTGTGTGTAGTTAAACTATAAACATTTTTTTTTGCAAATTCAACCTTACACGGATCGCTTAAAGTTGTTTTTACAAAGCAGTTCAGTATGGCGAGTGATGCGCATTTTTTTTTTGCAAATTCAACCTTACACGGATCGCTTAAAGTTGTTTTTACAAAGCAGTGCAGTATGGCGAGCGATGCGAGACTGTTTGAAACTTGCACACAATTATACATATTGCGCTTGTTTTTTGCGGACGTTTTTGAGATGCTGAGTGTGTATCTTGGGTTTTTTATATATCAATGATTCAGATTTAGCATTCCGTCAACAAACGTTCAATCGGACTTGAAGACACGGCTTGTTATCGAAGGGAACATAGGCGTATATCCCCCCTGAATCGTCTGAGGCCCCCCCAGGATGTTTGAGGACCGAATCAAAATTCTAGACGCACACTTAACTTTACACATGACCAGTCAAATAAATGATATGCCACCGAAAAACCTACAATCTTATTATTGCCTACATAGACCAGTAATTTAAAGTATCTTGGGTCGCAAAAAAATTGCACTTTACTGATTTTTTGGGATGGGCGCCACTGCGTGGTGTTTACTTACACACACTCATTTCCACACAGTTTTGTTTACACTACTAGCTACAAACTTTTAAATTTTCGGTAATTTTTAGATTTTGACGTAAACAGTTCATGGCAGTGTCTGACTGGCTATACATCCGAGATGGCGATTGCCAGACGCTAGCAATCGCCATCTTGGATGTATAGCATTGCAGCTAGCCAGGTGGTAGGTAGGGTAGTGGGCCTGCGTAGCCTAGGGCTCAGCTCTTACCGAAGACTTAAAGGCGAGTAACGACCTACATAAAATTAGATAATTCATCCAAGGAGCAAAAAATATACGAGCTCGCTTCGCTCGCTCTTGCATTCTACACAAGTTCTTGGGGTTTTTTTTTTGTATTAGTCACAAACGTTACTAATACAAAAAAAAAACCCTATTAAGAAAATTTAAGTAGGAACGGTCTAAAGAAAATCAAAACTATTCGAGACGGAGCCCAAAAATTTTCGAGCTCGCTTCGCTCGCTCTTGCACTAAATTCTTTCCCGCATCAGTCAAGAAAGTTATATCAATATTTAACAGAAAATGTTTGATTTTCTATCCTATATATATAGGGTACAAAAAATTGCCAGCCCCCCCCCCCCCCCCTGGAAAAAAGCCCTAGATACGCCAATGGAAGGGAACGTCAGGTATTTTTCCATTCGGAAAATTAACGAACGTGTGCGCCTACTTGAACATTTTGTATGTAAAGCAAGCATTCCGGTCAACGAATCTTAATTCCTTATGAGGAAACGTACCTATGCGGCCGGTCTAAGAAAATAACATATTGCGAGTTTTTTGGAGGGATTTTTTCGAGTGAAGTAGGTACAGCGACTGTTTTAATTGACACTGATGTTGAAAAAGAAGACTTTCGGTGCCCAGAACTCTGCATATGGATCGTCATATTGGTCGACGACGTGGATGCGAGTTTTGAGCACACGAACAAATTATGTTTCGACCCATATGCTGAGTTCTGGGCAACGATGGGCACCAAAAGTGTTAAGATATATAATTTATTAAGGTATTATGGCGAAGTAATTAACACAATTGAATGGCAAAATAAGGCGCTATTATCTCAAATTGCCACCTTTTTAAACATTTTTTTAGTTTGACGAAGGTCACTTTCATTCATTAACTCACCTTTTCGAAACAAAAGGCACAAATTCTCTCAGAGCTCTCTCACAGTACCAACTGCGATGTACAATGCGTGCAAGAAACCCATCGCAACTAGCAGACAAATATATAGGTATGTCGTAGTCGGATTGTATAAATCGCCGTATTACATTACGGCTAGCCGTTTCCAAAAACAGGGCCGTTTTTTATGGCGGGACTCATTTATTGAGGAAGGCTATAGACTATATATCATCACGCTAAGACCAATAGGAGCTGAGCAGACGAAGTTGCGCGGGTCAACTAGTTTATTATATTATGGCTTTGTCTAGTTTGTTTCGGAGAATCACTGACTCCTAAGACACAGGCACATACACCTAGTTTAGGAGTCAGGGAAGTAAAATTATTGTGACCTAGTTATAAGCCTTATGTGCTCTTAGTTTTAAGTTCTTGTACTGTATATGGCTTTTGGTGAATAATGAAATTATTATTATTATTATCGTTTATTTAGTTTTTTTACATTTACTTTATATTTTTAAATATTTCAATAAAAACCAAAAAAATAACTTTTAAAAATATAAAAATAGTAGCCCACCGGTATCGGGAACAGGGTCCAAGCTACCGGCGGTCAGGGCTCCAGAGAGAGGAACCTCCTAACAATACGAGCCGTGTCCAGAAGTACCGCTTTCTGAATCAAGCCCTTGACCCAGCTGCCTAACGAGAGCCTCCTGAGGTGTTGGTCGAGGCTCGTGGCTATTAAGCCGTTGGCTGTCACAACTATCGGTACAATGATTGCGGAGTCCACTTCCCACATGTCGACAACCTCGCGACCCAAGTCAATATACTTGATTTGTTTATCTTTCTCGGCTTTCACGAGGTTCTCGTCATGCGGGACGGTTATGTCTACAATCATTGCACGCCTCACTATTCGGTCCACCACCACTATATCAGGCTTATTGGCAACAATAGTCCTGTCAGTGACGATAGACCGATCCCAGTACAATGTGATATTGCCATTATCGAGAACTGCGTCGGGCGCATACCTATAGTACCTCCGACTCCACAAGAGAGTATTTCAGAGCAAGTTGCTGATGGATAATCCTGGTTACAAGGTTGTGCCTATGCAAGTATTCTCCGTTAGCTAGACGAGAACAACTAGAGATAATATGGCGAATTGATTCTCCCGGACGGTGACATGCCCGACATATGTCGACCGTGCCGTCCTTCACAATAAATCTCCGGTAGTTCCTTGTCATGATAACTTCATCCATAATTGCACAGACAAAACCTTCGGTTTCTCCAAAAAGATCACCGAAACGCAGCCAGGCTACGGACGCTAGTTGGTCTACGTCGGACCCATGTAGGGCTCGGAAAAAGCGTCCGTGAAGCTCCTTACTCTGCCATACCGCCTTGCGATTGTTAATGTCAAGCACCGCAGGTTTGTGCCAGTTCTCATTTGCCAAAGAGAGCGGGGTGAGTCCCTTGACCACCGCCACTACATTTCGATGTCGCTGTCGACGTGGGTATACACCCACGTCGACAGCTAGGAAATATTCCCTGAGACTGCATATCTCGCGATTGTGGAGAGTCTTAGCATTTAAAAAGCCTCGACCTCCACACTTTCGCGGGATATACAGTTTCATTACCGACGACCGTGGATGATGCATTCGATATGCAGTAAGCAGTGTGCGGACCCGCCTATCCAGGGCGTCAAGTTCCGTTTGAGTCCATTTGAGTACGCCGAAAGAGTACATCAACACCGGCATGACCCAACCGTTGAAGGCGCGCACCTTGTTTCCGCCTGATAGAAGGCTATTGAATACTTTCTTCAGGCGGCCTAAGAAGCGCTCCTTCAACGATTGCTTCATCTCAGTAACATTGATACCTAACGCTTCCGACATACCCAAATACTTGTAAGTTTCATTTGAAGAGAGGGATCTCAGCTTTATGGAATCCGAGAGTTGAGTTCCCACGGATTCCATAATCTCTCCACGCTTTACATGCATGACCGCACATTTGTCCACACCAAACTCCATCCTGATGGCGTTATTGAAAGTTTCAGTAACCTTCAGTAGCTCCATCAGTTGCAGTTTAGTGGAGGCAAAGAGTTTCAGATAATCCATGTAAAGGAGGTGAGATGTGAACTGACCACCTCTCCTCAACCGATAGCCTAACCCTGAATTCTCTAGCAATGTGCTAAGAGGATTCAAGGCTAGGCAAAACCAAAGAGGACTCAAAGTATCGCCCTGAAATATACCCCGTTCGATCCTTATCGGTTCGCTATTCCTCTGGATATTTCGACATCCTGGATAGCGAAGGACTGTCCTCACAAAAAAAATAAAAAAACAAAAAAAATAAAATAACTCTTTTCCGAGCATATTGCACGTCTATGTACACCTGCAGCCTGTGGGCTAATTACACGCAGAAAAGCTACAGCACTCTTCGTGTCCAGTTTAATAACGCTTTCAGGGCAGTTTTGGGTCTGCCCCGCTACTGCAGCGCTTCAGGTATGTTTGCATTGGCTCGCACGGACTGTTTCCATGCCACCATGCGGAAGCGCTGCGCGTCTCTTGTGCGCCGAGTGCGGGCCAGCTCCAATGCCGTTCTGAGAATGATAGCAAACAGGTTGGACTGTCCTTATGTGCGACACTGCTGTGACAGACAAGTTATGTATAGTGTCGCTCATAAGAGACTGCTATAGTGAATTTTATTGGAATTTGTAATGGAGTATAATGATGATTGTTTTTATTTTTTATTTATTTAATTTAGTATATGGAATTTGTAATGGACTATTATGATGTTTTCTTTTTTTTTAAATTAATTTAGTATATCAATTTTGTAATTTATTGGATTTATATAATCAATGGATAATTAATAATATGTGTAAAATTCAATTTAATGTGATAGAATTTAATTTGATTTTTGATTTCATTACATGTTTTGTGGATTGGGAAAGCAGAAGATGTTGTGAGTGTTGACTGATTTCTATGGGTTTATAATAGCCTGAAATAAACGAATTTTATTTATTTTATTTATTTTATTGCTCCATACACGAAATCAGGAAGGTGCGTAGTGTTGCATCAATTTTATACAATTCTAGCACCCTCATGAGCCATGTATGAGGCACCGAGTCATAGGCCTTCATATAGTCTATCCAGCATGTCGACAGATCCTTTCGGGAACGAAGAAGCTGTTGGCTACTGGCCATATCAATAAGGAGTAGCTCCTTAGTACCGCGGGACCCATTCCTACATCCATTCTGAGAGGCAGACATAATGTTGTTGTTTTTAATATGACTATTAATCTTTGCCCTCAAAATGGATGTAAGAACTTTATAGACCGTCGGTAAACACGTGATCGGTCTATAATTTTTAGGGTCCGCAGTACTACCTGATTTATGGAGCAGGTGGGTTATTCCTGTAGTTAAGAACTGGGGTAGCAACCCAGACTCTAAGGCAGACTGGAATTGAGACGCCAAGCAAGCGTGCGATCTTGTGAACCATTTAATCCAGAAATTGTGCAGCCTGTCCGGCCCTGGAGATTTTTATTATTATTATTCCCTTTATTTATTTCTCATTCTTATTATTTACATTTTTAAATATTAAAAAAAAATATAAAAAACATTTAAAAATATAAAAAATAGTAGCCCACCGGTATCGAGAACAGGATCCAAGCTACCGGCCGTCAGGGCTCCAGAGAAAGGAACCTCCTGACAATGCGAGCCGTGTCCAGAAGTACCACTTTCTGAATCAAGCCCTTGATCCAGCTGCCCAACGAGAGCCTCCTGAGGTGTTGGGGGAGGCTCGTGGCTATTAAGCCATTGGCCGACACGACTATCGGTACAATGATTGCGGAATCCACATCCCACATGTCGACAACCTCGCGAGCCAAGTCAATATACTTAATTTGTTTATGTTTCTCGGCTTTCACGAGGTTCTCGTCATGCGGAACGGTTATGTCTATAATCATTGCACGCCTCACTATCCGGTCCACCACCACTATATCAGGCTTATTAGCAACAATAGTCCTGTCAGTGATGATGGACCGATCCCAGTACAATGTAGTACAGTACATTTTTAAATATATCTTAAAAAAAAATAATTAAAAAATACATTTAAAAATATAAAAAATAGCCGGGTGTCGGGAGCAGAGTCCAAGCTACCGGTGGTTAGGGCTCCAGAGAAAGGAACCTCCTCACAATACGAGCCGTATCGAGGAGTACTGCCTTCTGTATCAGGCCCTTTACCCAACCGCGTAACGCCAGCTTCGACAGATGGTCGTCGAAGCTATTGGCTATCAGGCCATTGGCCGTAACGACAATCGGCACAATGGCAGCCGAGTCCACATTCCACAAGTCGACAACCTCGTGTGCTAAGTCGAGATACTTAATCTGTTTCTCTTTCTCAGCTTTCACGAGATTCTCGTCATGTGGAATGGTAACATCGATTATCATTGTGCGGCGCGCTAATCGGTCTATCACCACTATGTTAGGCTTATTGGCAACAATAGTCCTGTCAGTAATGATAGACCGATCCCAGTACAACGTGACATGGTCATTTTCGAGAACTGGGTCGGGCACATACTTATAATACGGTACCTCAGAATCCACAAGTTTGTATTTCAAAGCAAGTTGCTGATGGATTATCCTGGCCACTTGGTTGTGCCTGTGCAAGTACTCGCCGTTAGCCAGACGAGAACAACCAGAGATAATATGTCTGATGGACTCACCCGGACGGTGGCATGCCCGACACACGTCCACCGTCCCGTCCTTCATAATATGCCTCCGGTAGTTATTCGTCAAGATAACTTCGTCCATAATCGCACAGACAAAACCTTCAGTTTCTCCGAAGAGATCACTGAAACGTAGCCAGGCCACGGATGCTAAAAAATCTACGTCGGACCCATGAAGAGCCCGATAGAAGCGCCCGTGAAGCTCCTTGCCTTTCCATACCTCCTTGCGGTCATCTGTGGTAAATATCACAGGTTTGCGCCAGTTCTCTTTAGCCATGGACAACGGGGTGAGTCCCTTGTCCACTGTCACCACATCTCGGTGCATACCCACATCAGCTTTGAGAAAATATTCTCTGAGACTGCACATCTCGCGGTTGTGGAGAGTCTTGGTGTTTAAAAAGCCTCGACCTCCACTCTTCCGCAGGATGTACAGTCTCATCACCGACGATCGTGGGTGATGCATCCGATTTGCGGTCAGCAGTGTGCGGACTCTACTATCTAGGGCGTCAAGTTCCGTTTGAGTCCATTTGAGTATGCCGAAAGAGTACATTAATAGTGGCATGACCCAACCGTTGAAGGCGCGCACCTTATTTCCGCCCGACAAAAGGCTATTCAAAACCTTTTTCAGGCGGCCAAAGAAGCGCTCCCTCAACGATTGCTTCATGTCAGCAACATTAATGCCCAACGCTTCTGATATACCCAAATACTTGTAGGTTTCGGTCGAGCTGAGGGATCTAACCTGTATGGAATCCGAGAGTTGAATTCCCTCAGATTCCATAATCTCCCCTTTCTTTACATGCATGACTGCACATTTGTCCACACCAAATTCCATCTTGATGGCACTACTGAAGGTTTCAGTTACCTTCAGTAGCTCCATCAGTCGCGAATTGTTGGGGGCAAAGAGTTTCAGATCATCCATGTAAAGAAGGTGAGATATGGCCTGACCACCTCTTCTCAACCGATAGCCCAGACCTGAATCCTCCAGCAATGTGCTTAGAGGATTCAGAGCCAGGCAAAACCAAAGCGGACTCAAACTGTCGCCCTGAAATATTCCCCGTTTAATCCATACAGGCTCATTATTCCCCTGAATCGGTCGACATCCTGGATAGCGAAGGACTGTTTTCCATTGCCTCATACATGACTCAAGGAAGGTGCGTAGAGTTGCATCTATTTTGTACAACTTCAACACCTTCATGAGCCATGTATGTGGCACAGAGTCATAGGCCTTCTTGTAGTCTATCCAACATGTCGACAGATCCTTGCGGGATCGACGAACCTGTTGACTTATGGCCATGTCTATGAGGAGAAGCTCTTTAGTGCCGCGGGACCCCTTCCTACATCCATTCTGAGAGGCAGACATAATTGAGTTAGTCTCAATGTGCTCATTGATCTTTACTCTCAGGATGGATGTAAGAAGTTTATAGACCGTCGACAAACAAGGAATTGGTCTATAGTTCTTGGGTTCCGCGGGACTACCAGTCTTATGGAGCAGGGGGGTAATTATTATTATTATTAAAGTTATTACAAAGTAGGTATACTTACCTTTTTAGGGTTCCGAAAAAAAAACGGAACCCTTATAGGATCACTCGGGTGTCTGTCTGTCCGTCTGTCACAGCCAGTTTTCTCCGGATTCACTGAACCGATTCTGTTGTTGGAAACGGCTAGCCGTAATATAATACGGCGATTTATACAATCTGACTGCGACAGGTATACTCTTACCTATGTCAAATGAAAAATGCAACCCTGGCAGAATGTCATAATTCATACTGCTATCTGGGGGCAAGGAAGTGCCCGCGCCCAGTCGAGCAAAATTGGGCCATTTTAGAACCCCTGTAACTTCGTTGTGGACAAACCTAGTAGCCTAAATTTTCAGTGCCTAAGAGGGCATTACTAAGCTAGATATATTTCAAAAAGACAAATTACCTTAAATTTGAACGGGTAGTTTAAGAATGATTGCAAGTCAAAGTTTCTTAATTTTGTCACTGACTGACTCATCGATCATCAAAATTCTAAGGTACTTGTAGCAGACCCACAAGCTCCAAATTTTGGACATAGTTAAAATTTTAACACAATCTTTACTAATTTAAATAAATTACATAAAACAAAATCTTTACTAATATAAATAAAGCTGAAGAGTTTGTTTGTTTGAACGTGCTGATCCCTGAAATCTCTGCCTTAGTAGATTCTCTCTTACAGAAACTCAAAACAGCTGAACCGTTTTGATTTTTTGGTCTAGCGGTCACTCCCTGGACCTCAACATTAACTTTCGTCTACCACAAGGCGAACACAACTCGATATTCCAACGCGAGTGCTTCGCCTTAACACAAGCCACAGCAGCCGTAAAGCGTCTAGGGATACGCAACTACGGAATCCAAATATCAACTACGCAAATATCTAACAGCTATGTGCTCAAAGCTCGAAGCCATGGAAAACAAACAAACTCACATCAAATTAATATTTGAGTGTCACCTCGCCCTGAACAGTATATTATATCGCTGTCCCTAGGGAATGACGTCGCAGACGAACTTGCAAAAAGAGAAGTTCCGAGATGGTAGTGCTAAGGCCTCCTTACCCACTCCTCCCCCTTTCTCACAGTTTCGTACATGAATTCGTCAGAGATCAACAACTTCATAACATCAAATGGTCACGGGCTACAGACTGCAGACAGTCAAAAATGACAATGCCAACTCTACATTTGTGACTAACAGAAAGGCTGCTCAGCCATAGTAGAAATTACTTCAGTATAATAATAGGGACAATTACGAGCTATAGTCGCCACAGACAGCCTACTCTGCAGGGGCTGTTTGACGTCGAAGAATCACCTGCCCACGCCAACCTGGAATGAGAGGCCGTGGCTACCCAACGTGAATAAATCCTCGGAACGGTGAGATCGCACCGAAGCCTCTGAAACTCGGCCGGAGCTAGGCTGGCTAACTTATCCAGGACACCTACGCACAACGGACCGAATGGAAGTCTATGTGCGGAAAATGGAGTCCCTACTCTACTCTATTCCCCTTTAAAATACGTAAGTAGTACTCCTTTGCTACGAAACCTTACTACGTAATCTTGCTACGCCTGTGCTACGCAGCCTTGCTACGCCAGTGCTACGCAACCTTGCTAAACAACCTTTGCTACCCAACCTTTCTACGTCTGTGCTACGTAACCTTGCTACGCCTATGCTACGCAATCCTGCTATGCAGTTTTACGATTTCAGAGAAATACCGAGATGAAAGCCAATGCCATATTATGTAGGTATGTAAGTTCAACACGTACCTACCTGTAGTGGTTAATTACGGATGTGCGTGGGCATATGGACTTATTTTGTATCAAACGATGCCGCTAAATGTCAAGTTTTAGCGTCAGTATGAAGCATGACGTGCCTATTTATTAAATTCAAAGTATCGGCCTTGACATTGGGATACCATGGTTTTCTGTGACTAGTCCTCTGTACTGGTGACTTATAGCCACTGGGTAACGTTGAAACATGATGATAGAACAAGAAAACAAATTTACCATAACTAATATTATAAAAGCGAAAGTGAGTTTATTTGCTTGTTACGCTTTTACGCCTAAATCGCAGAACCGATTTTGATGAATTTTGGGTACTTCATCCAAATGTCTTCCCACAACATAAATTACATGATCGTCTATATCTATAAAAATGCTTTGTCCAGACTGATGAACCAATGCAGGACCTAAACCGCTGGTCGTGCAGACCTGAAATTTGAAGGACATATTCCTTATGTGATTCAGGCACCCGTTAAGGAAGGATTTTTGGAAATTCATCCCTTATGTGGTTGAAATAGGGAGTGGAATTTGTATAAAAAATCTGAGTCCCCGGGCCAATATCCTTGAAACTTAGTTAAAATACTGAACGATGTACAACTACCCCCAAAAGAAGATTTAGGGGTCTTTAATTTTGTAACTGCAGAATCTGTTTTCTTGGGTCATTGTACGTGAAACTTGGTAAGACCAAGCTAAACCCTTGGAACTAGAGAGCTTCAATTTTACACAAAGGTTTCCATTATGATATGTACAAGGTACGACGAAAGATTATTTCTTAAATTATATCCCCAAAGGAGTAAAATGGGATCGTATTTTTTTGGAATATTTCTTTTTGTATGGAAGAATTTGTTTGTGGTCAGATTCAATTGAAACTACATAAACGCTCTTTCATATTATTAGTGAACTTAGTTATAAATATTATACCAGCATTTTCTGAAATTCAACCCCCTAAAGAGTGAAAAGGGGTGTTTAAGTATGATGTAGGCCATGCCCTAGAATAAGACATCGAACACATTTATCCCGGGATTTTGTTGCCTTGGATAATTTTCGAATTTCTCGCGGGCGAAACCGCTGGCAAACTAGTCTTCATAAAAATGAAAGTGTTCATTCTAATTGTTTATGAAGATGCTCATTTGATCTGCTTCCAGCATCTTATCTTCTTAGGAACCGATTAACAAATTAATAACATTAATTTTGTTTTATTAACTACTTATTACTTATTTTATCCTGTTTGCCACTTAGTTTGTGGGATTGTGCATCCTGTGATCACACGTAAAATAACCTTTTGTTTTGCTCATTATAGGACGTAGTATATGTATGCGGAGTTCTCGAGTTTTCATTGTTGGAGATCCTAAATAAAAAACAATCGTAAGGAAGTGGATAGGAATACAAGTTAGTAAGTAGGTGCCTGTGGAAAGAACGAACAAAAAAACTCTTGACACGTAGCAGTAACACATCACCAACTGACCTACAAACGGAGGTAGCCTCAGCACCCCTGGCGAACCATGTCTGAGGGCCAAAATCTACAAAATTTTGTTTGTGTAACATAACAATATTTTCTAAACCGACGAATCAACACCCGTTGAGCGCAGACAACACCTAAATTTCCATGTAACGAAAATAAAATTTCACATTGTAGTGTCAGCTGTAAAATTTTTATTAAAAACAAGTAAGCTCAAAAAGTAATATAGTTTGTTGTGGCGACGATGTGGCGGTAGCAGCGGGTTCAGCGACGGCGGGCTGCGCTGCGTTGCGTACGCAGTGCGCAGGGTGCGCTGGGTGCGCAGGGTGCGCAGCGCGGCGGGGCGGGGGGCGGGCGCGCGGCCGCGGCCGCGCAGTGCTCCTCGCGCAGGACCGGAGTGGTGTTCACTCGGCGGCGCGCCACGGCGCGACATGCCCAGCTGATGTTTATTTATACCGCGAGCTCGGTGGAGGGTGCGCGCGGGAGGCCCTCCCCTCCGCGGCACCACGGTTCCGCGTGATGCAGCCGAGCGAGCTAGCCGACGCCGCGCACGCCGCTAGCGGAAACCCACCGCAGCGTGGCCTCAACGGTGGCCGCTTCGACTTTGATGATGGTGGTACTTATTGTGGTGGATGGGAAGATGGCAAGGCCCATGGCCACGGTGTGTGTACTGGACCCAAAGCGCAGGGAGCTTACGCCGGCTCCTGGCACTTCGGCTTTGAAGTTTCCGGTGTCTACACCTGGCCCAGGTGAGATAGTGACTTCGCCCGGGCCTCGCACACGCCCGAGCGCAAATCCGCGTCCGAAGCCGCTCCAAAAATAGGCTGCTATTAATAATTGAGTTCGGTGTTTCGCTAGAAAACGCGTGTAACGGCGGTGAAAGTGCCTCATGGCCCAATCTCAGCGAAAATATTCATATCGATCGGTAGACGCTGATAACAACACGTGATAACAGTATCATAATTATCATAGTCAACTCCTGGTGTCGATTGACTTGTCACTGTTGGAGACAGATCCATTAGACAATCTATGAATTGATGCCTACGAAACGCTATTTCATAAACTTTGATTGGAACAATTTAGCACAATTGCCTGAACGACAGTGTTTTAAAGAAAATGATTCAATCAAATGTAGCCTCTGAAGAATTGGTTATGAATAAATGCAAATCCCAATATTCCATAAGTCAATAAACAATGTTCTTGTACTTAGACTAGCAGCGACTTACCAGTAAGTAGTTTACTGCTAATAGGAATTTAAAATGTCACGACATTCACCTGGCCGTACTTCCACCTTATCCATACTTTTACAAATTATTGTAACGACTTTATTGTTTTACGTACCTAAGTAATGGGAATAGGTGTGTGTACCTACAATCCATTAGAGAATAGCAAGGTGGTGGCGGCCCCAGAAGTGTTGCTATGCGTATCAATAGTCAATAGCTAGTGTCTGCGAATTAAACCGTCGGCCGACCTATTTCTCATCTTAACCTTACAGTTAGCCGTTTTATGACTTCTTATACTCTAATTTTAAAAAGGATACCAGACTGAAGATTTATCATTATAAACTCATATCTTCCTTTAATTTTGAACTAAATTAGTTAGTACCTAAATAAGTTACACTTTGATACAAATGGTAAAGAATTCATTACACTCGAGGCGGTCATTATGGAGCTGAGATTGCTACAATAATTGCTCATGCGTATCAAACAACGCTTTTCCACACATTCGCAAAAAAACAGTCATAAACAAAATATATTGAACAAAATATTTGGGGAAAATTTGTTTTTGGCCTTCGTATTTTGAAGGAGTAGCACTAACTCGAAGCCGCCAAATAACAATGCCTTCTTAACAAATAAAATAAAACTGGATATTTAATTAATAGACCTCTAATTATTTTTTTGTTGACAAAAACATATAATTTAACTAAATATAATAAATATTTCTTAAATCATTGTAAATAGTGACAAATCGTGTAGGCCTCAAAAGACAAGAGCATGTTTTTTTAATTAAAAAAGCGCGCACAGGAGCGCACAACTATGTAGAATTATCTGTGGATCCCACTTCGCGAAATATAAGTAAAATGCGTGCAAAAAAAGATAGTATTTCAGTGTGTTAAAGAATTATGCGAATGTTCGCGAGGGTTACTGATAGCCATGATATGGTAGACAATTAAAATCGAGGACAATAGTTAACTGACGCCCTCCATTTTTGTCGTGCCTTTGTTAAATAGTAGATCTCTAGCTACATTGTACGTAAATGAATAGGTACACATCAATGTACCTATCTAATAAAACTGATCATGTTGCAAGATCATCAAGCGGTCTAGGTAAATAGATCTCTGATCTGGTGTTCGCATAACGTAAATATATAAAACAACTTGATTAAAGGATGCAGCAATATCAAGCCTTAACGCGACGTACCGTAGATATGAAGCACAGAAAATAAAAATAGGACAGAGGTATCTTTATTCAGTGGTAGGTGCAATGACCTCAACGAAAGTTCGCATGTGTATAAAAGTTTGCTCTGATATAACCAGAAGGTCTGGCAACGGCTTCGCATTTTATTCCGCTTTGTGAGGTTTTGATATACACCAAGCTCATTCTAGTTAGGCAGAATTTTACAGTGAAGAAATCTGATTACTTAAACTAAGTAATATTATATAACAAAAAATCTAGTAAAAGTTTACCGGCTTTCATATATTCGGTCCACGGCACTGCGGAATTAATCAGGAATATCCTGGCTTCCACACTGGTTGATTCTGATGTGCCGTGCTCACCGATGCTATCGATGCCTGGAAACTCGCTTGTCCGAATACTGACCTGACCAGAGGCGGTGAGACGAGCCGCTCTGCAGAGCTACAGTTCATAATAACTTACTGTCCACGTCTGCTACCACTGCTGAGCGTGCGCGCCTGCTGGCTGTAGGATAATGGGAGTTGGGTCTTTGGCTTCATGGACTACCGTCGTCGAACCTAGGCACTTTGTTCGACGACACCACGTTTCGCATCGCTGTTTCTTTAAGTTTAGGAGCCCCTTGTTGTTCTCCTCATCGCTGTCCTGTTGTGAAGTTGTCAACAGCCTCGGGCACCACGGCCTTTCTTGCAGCCACAGTGCAGGCCGTTTTGCACGACACGCTAATTTAAACGACATTATCCGACGAGCTGTCGTCATCGTCGGTGTTCCAGCCGTATTAGAACCCAATGGCTTGCCACGTGGCGATGGCAAAAGACCGGACGGCATGTCATTGTTTCCTTAGAAGATGGGTAGGCCTTTAGTGTGGGACGCAACCACTGTCGATACTCTTGCGCCATCCCATCTTCCTAGTTCATCGTGTTGTGCTGGCGCTGTCGCTGCGACTGCGGAAAACCTCAAGCGGCATAAATATAGTAACCTTATTGGTAACCACTTTAAGACGGAAATCGAATAGTTCTTGCGGAATCGGAGCGATGAAAAAAAACAGTTTTTGTTATAATGAGTACAGTCGTTTTGACCAAACTCCTACTTTTGGGGGTGCATCTGTTCCTGTGACTGATCGGCTCGAGCTCCTAGGCATGGAGTTGACATCCAGTCTTAACTTTGGCGCCACCATCGAGTACAAAGCCCAAACCGCTGCCAAAAAGCTGGGCATCCTAAATAGGGTGAAGCGATACTTCAAGCCTGGACAGCTTTTAACTCTATATAAAGCGCAAGTCCGATCCTGCATGGTGTATTGTAGCCACCTTTGGGATGGCTCAGCTAAGTATCAGCTTGCCGCGCTTGACTCGGTGGAACGCAGAGCTAAGAGGCTCATCGGTGACGAAAAACTGGTGGATACCAAGCTACATAGCTTGGCTCATCGCCGTAAGGTTGCCTGCTTGTCGGTCTTCTACAGATTGCACTTCGGTGAGTGTGCCCAAGAACTCCACGACCTCATTTCCCCGGCCCCCTTCTACCATCGGACATCCAGACGCACTGCATCTTACCATCCCTACCTTGTTACTATACCACCAATTCGCACTAAGCGTTTCCAAACGTCTTTTATAATGCGCACAGCAAAGGAGTGGAACTCTCTGCCTGCGTCTGTGTTTCCAAACGCTTACAACCCTAATCTCTTCAAAGTTAGAGTGAACAGGCTCCTTCTGGGTAAGCTCGCTTCATCGTAGACTTTGTCTCTGTCATCTCTGACCTAGACTAGAGTCAAGAGCAAACCCATCTCAAATAAAAATAAAAAAAAACAATAATGGACTTTACAGAGTACCTATAAGCTTGCTAATATTATATAGAATCATTGCCCGGTTGTCAAGGGTTTGCTAACAGTGCACAAAAATTAAAATTCGAGCATGTATCAATTGTATTTTTTTTTGTTATTTTTTAATTTATCTTTGAGATAACCTGGACTTATTATTGAAATAAATCTGCAATCGCTAATCTGCCATGAGCAGGTGTGTGCTCATGTAATGCTCATACCGTCTCTGTTTGCCCAGCAGTGGGTCAGATACTTGCTAGGTATTATAAAACTATGATGGACATATCTCGAGGTCCTGCTGTCTCTGATATTAGGAAGACGTATGAGAAAGGGCTCTACTCCCAGGGACTCTACTCCCTACTAGTCACTTTAAATTGAATGAGGCACCAACCCACGATTATTGGTACCTTTATGCACTATGCAAGTGGACCTTCGGCTGGTGCAGGACTAGTGCAAAACATGGAAACAAAAGCTACTGTGGTTAAGTGATTTTAGAGGGCTGGGCTCTATTATGAGGTGACAATGCCATAATGTTTTCGTAGTGAAAAAGGATATTGCTTTGCGTTGCAACTCCGTCTGTCTCTCACACCGGAGTGAGTCATAGTAGGGCCCCTAATACCCAGAATAATGTAAAGACTATGTAAGGAGTGTGTATTCAGATAAAATGGCAGGGGCTGACTTACACACCCAATACCAGTTCCTCAAGAACGGGTCACTATTTCATAAAACTGTAACGTAGCGAGAAGGGAGCTAAGCACGGGCGTAGCTATAGCTTTCACAATAGGGAAGGGGGCTCCAAAGGTCCAAAAAAACCCAACTAAGTGCGAGTCGGACTCGCACACTAAGGGTTCCGTACTATAAACCTTAATTTTTATTATTTATTGTTATAGCGGCAATAGAAATAAACAACCTGTGAAAATTTCAACTGTCTGCCTATTACGGTTCTTGAGATACAGCCCGCTGACAGACAGACGGACGGACGGACAGCGGAGGCTTAGTAATAGGGTTCCGTTGGTTACCCTTTGGGTGCGGAACCTTTATACAAACCCGTGCTTTTTACCCGGGCTTCACGAAGAATTTTGAACGTCAATCTCATTTGAAGTGCTAGTAATCATATATTTTGGTCACGGATTATGTGCGATCCGTCCTACATTTATTAGAATTATTTTTTCATCGTATTCCAACACCCCCACTTACATATGCCAACGGGGCAAAGCAGAGGTATTCCACGGTTAAATTCTAAAGTGAGGTCATGCCAGCATCTTACTGGAATACTTCCAACGAGCTGTTGCTCTCCCGAATGTTCCCAAGAGCGAGCTCCTTGTGAGTGATCACTTCAATCGGTCAATACAACCAAACCAAGAGATGAGGATCAAGAAGTCTGCACAACATAACTTTTAATATTAACACCTACCCTAGAATTATGCAATAATGGATACTGTATTGTAGGCGGAAAGTGAGCATTAGGGCAATTTAATTTTTAAATCGCAATCTTTGTATCCACCTTGCAGGTATTCGTAGAATCTTTATTTGGTTTCAGTCCTTTGATTTCGAAGCTAGGAATTCAGCTATATTTTTATTTTATGACGATAAAGATTTTCCGGGGATGGAGGATTTCCGAATTCTATTTACCTATGATAAAATTTAACAGCACAATATTGTAAATGGAAATGCTCCCAAAAGAGATATTTGGAATGCAGACTTCAATTCATTTTACAACACAGTAACGCTAAAGCTGGCTCTTATTGCGCCACTTTTAATGCAGTGTAGCTTGCAAACTCGCACTCATTCGGGAAAAAGTTGTATAGATATCTACACATATTTTTATTGACTAGCGTTTTTCCATGTGACTGAACTAGCAAAATAATAATATCAAATTGTATTTATTGTTACCCCGCGTTTCAAGCAGCAGATAGTTTTGAAATAGTAGGTACAGTAAAAATTGGACAAAAATCCGACCATTCGATTTTTGATGGTGAAGTCATTGTTGATGCGTAATATTCAGAAATAGCGTGAGATTATCTTGAATAATTAATTCGAGAAGTATCGCGTCTCTTATAAATCCTACGAGTTCGTGACCCAAATAAACGATCAAATGGGCATGTTATACCTACGTAGACATGAAAAATTTTAAAGTACAGACAATTTTCCGTCACAAAAAGGTAGGCAATAAGACTATTTTATATTTGAAATCATTTAATTGTAAAACCAGAATTCTTAAGGAAAGGAACACGACAGGATTTAAATGTAGATAAGCAAAAGGGTAGTTTACTATATAGAACAATAATAATTCTATTTTGTTCGTCAGTTAGATTATCAAAATATTGGACATGTATTTTTTACCATTTCAAATCGATAAAGATTGAGAAACGTAAGTAAAGCGCATCAAAGTTCAAGAGTGGGGCCTGGTGACGCCACGCCTATGCACGAGATATCTTTCCCAAATTCTACATAACAAATAAATAAATAAAACATGCTTAAATAAATAAAAAATATTGGCACATCGCATAAGACTAAAATCATGTATCTACTGAGTGTACAGCAGTTCCACAGAAGTTACAGAACGACTGCTTTTTTGAAAGATAAATTCACTGCCCAGGTTTATAATAAGCAATGTAGGCACAACATTGTTATATTTTAACGGGGCATGAATGAGCACTAATGAATGTCCATACTAAAGACGTAATGATGACTAATGCGTTTGCACTCAAATTACATTTTATTCGGAATTTGACTGAGGAGTTATATATGGCCCATACAAGTTCCCATCCCCTTCGTTACTCATAGTAATGTATGTCTTATAGGTATCTGACTAATTCCTTGCGTTCCACTTTCAATATATTTGATTCATAAAACTGTATGATGCTGAATGCGAAGCACTCTTAAAACCACAATAAAGCAGATTTTATGCTCAGGGTCTCAGGCACTGTCATCTGGTTTATTCCAAAGTTACCCTAGGCTGATAAAATTTTAGTTTTTCCTGAATTATCCTAATTGTTAAGTTCGGTCCCTCCCGAATTACTCGAGCGTGATCTATATTTTCTTTAACTTACGAAAATAAGTAATCATCATCATCATACACAGAAAGAAATAGGAAGAAAGACAGAAAAAGAGTTTATTAAGGTACGTCCTCATAGCCCTGATACATCCAGGTCAAAAATCGACCAAGAACAAGTCTGGCTCGTGTTATGCTTCCAAACGAAACTACACTTAGCATTCTATTGAATGGACGCTGTAGTGCTATTCTATAACAACATTTTCGTGTCTCGACAGCGGAATCCGAGGTGAGGTATCAAATTTGTATTGATATAAGACTTATGTTGTGTGTGATAAAGCTCACTTAGTGAGCTTTGTCACTCAGGTGAAGCTCGATATCGAAATAGTTAATAACAGAATAGCACTGCTGGTCTGCCAGAACAACTGTTGAAAGCCAACTAAGCGAAGTGTTGTCTGTTATCTACAAGCAGGGCTGGGCAAAATACATGCTTTGCTTTAATTGAAATACAAATTTCAAAATACTATCTCGCAAGTATTTAAAATACGAAATATAAAATATCTTTAAGTAATGTATTTGAAATATAAAACACAAAATACTTTTAAGAATAAAAAGTAGTCAAGTCCAGCATGGGCTAAAAAGCAGAGTAAATGAAGATTAATCAGTAAAACCAGAGTTTCTTTTAATGGACACTAGTTTTTACCTGATACTTGAGATTGACAATTTGACGTAGGTACAGAAACAGGTGCAGTGTTGCCAAATCTAAAAATCGACATATTTAGCGGTCGCCATTTTGCTTACGAAAGCTATCGAGCACTGTTTACTTCAGAACGCATTAATAAGATCGCTAAATGTAGGTTAAATGTATTTATGCTAAAATGTACTTTGAAGCTATGAGTATTTGAAATACTAACTACAAAATACCTCGACTTCAGGTATTTGATATACTAATTACACATTACAATTTAAGCAAGTAATTGAATTACAAATACCAAATACGTATTTGTATTTCAATTACGTATTTTAATTACAAGTAATTCCAATACTGCCCAACCCTGTCTACAAGATGGGGAATGGATGGCTCATTACCTACGTCTTTCCACAGAACACAAGGTAGGGAACACGCCTGTGTGCATGGTATTGCAGATGATCAATGTCCAAAGACGCGATGACTCCTCAAAGGCATAAAAAACTCGCTGGGATCCATTTTGTATATGTTTGTGTCAAAACAATAGTGTGAGCAGGATCTCAAAGGGACTTCTTCATACCCACGTAGACTTGCACCCTAATATACGCAGGGCCTATGAACTGCCTAGGCTGCGTTAACCTCTGTACCTGTCTATTTATTACAATGAAAGAAAGGTGCAATACAGTCGAAACAATTACGGTATGTTACAACAATTAAATGCGTTCAAAACATTACAATGCTTACATAGCCAGAAGGCTGTTGAATGTAAGTATTTATAGTTAGGATAACATGCTGGGATAAAACTTAAGATGTAAAAATAAAAATCCAACGAGGCAAAGTGTTTTTGAGTTGAGAACAGTGAAGTCATCACGACAGACCTCTTCAGAAGTGGAGAGGATACAATGTTAGGTTCGAAACAATGAAGTGGATGTTAAAATATGATAGAGCACACCAGTTACAAGGACAGCCAAGTTTCTGAAGTACGTCGAAATGGCAAAATACACTGCACTCGCACCAACCATATCTGCAATTTAGTCCATTACCATGCATATTTGTAGTGGAATCTAGATGGAAAATATTGTATTATCTTGTTCAACGCATGAATAATTTTATGCAATTTAACGTAGGTACCTAAGTTCTTTCTATACAAGGGCAGAGGAAGAGTGCTTACCTAAAAGTGTACCTGCTCGTTTTAATTAAATTAATTGTACTTATTGATCTACAAGTCTCTGTTTGAACATCTTTAGTTAACCTAACCCGGATTTGGAACTATGCCCAATAAATGGTCTAATGAAAAGTTTTTTTTATAAATTGTGACTCAGTATCAGTACAGGGTATAGTGCTGTACCTAAAAACCTTATACATTCCGAGATTACATATAATACCCACAGGCGGATTTTCCGTACAGTTTTCTTTCATCTCGGTGTGTAACAAACATCCAATGGCGTCATGCAAATCAAACCATAAACTATGTTTTATTGGCCCAATCGCTGGTTCATTGTTCAATTCAGTCGTTTACAACGTAAAATATGTATCTACAACACACTCTAAACATACATCAATCGTGCGTAATTCAGTTAATATTGTTACGTCAATGAAGCATCGGAGTTTTCTGTTGGAGATATTATTTGAAACACCTCCAACCCGGTTCCGGTGACTTTGATATTCATGACGTTTCGTTTTGTTGTTATACGGCGGCGAAATAACTGACTACAAAAGATCGTGAAATCGCTGAGTCACAATTTGTTCCCTGAACTTAGTATCTAGCTTAAAAGAGACTGTTTAAATTTGTATGGGCAGTGGTCTATGAACCAATAGCAATACTGTAGTAGTATTTCTGTGGAGATACCTCAACTATATACTTGTGTAAAGGGGCATCAAAATCCAACCTGGCAGTTTTGAGAAAAATAATTCTTTAGAATTTACATTTCTTGCTACATTCTCCAAGATCTGATCCTGACCTGGTGACATAAAAACATTTGGGAAGTATATTTTTTTTCACTTTTTAACAAAAAAAAAAGAATTTTCTTAGTCGGTTCTGCCGTGTTCGAGTAATCGGTGAAAGAAAAAATGATGAGAAATAGTTTCCGACTGACGAACTGTAGCCGATGGATGCGAGACGCACAGGACCGGTCGTTGTGGCGACGCTTGGGGGAGGCCTATGTCCAGCAGTGGACGTCTTTCGGCTGATATGATGATGATGATGATGACGAACTAAGAACCTCCTCCTTTTTTTGAAGTCGATTAAAAACGAACAATTACTGAAATTCAGTACTTTTGAGTTGGCAAGTGACTTTTTCTATCAGAGAACACATTAATCAAGCATTATAAAGTCAGAAATACCCGTTAAAACGTTTTTAAAATAATAATGTATCATAAAATATGTATTCTAAAATATTATATTTCTCAAAACTGCCTGGTCAGTTTTTGATGCCCCTTTGCACAAGGGTATAATTGAGGTATCCCCACAGACAAACCACAACAGTATCGCTATTGGTTCATAGACCACTTTTAATCAGACTCCTTTATTTCAGTAATAGGTAGGTAGGTAGGTAGATCAGACTTACGATTGCCCTAATGAAATGTCAGTGATTTATTTGGGCACAAAATATAACGTAAAATGCTGTTCGTCCGTATGACTGTTATCGGATTGTATCTCATGAACAAGGGCTCTATAGGTACAAGAAACATGATTCTTTTGATTGCGTGTGCGAGTCCGACTCGCACTTGTTAATACTTGGAAATACATTAGATACCAACAAGTTCAGGTACTTAATTGGCAAAATGTCCTTCTAGTAAACGCTTCTGCCCTACGGGGAATAGTGGAATGATGTTTATGTACCTACCTATTGCTACGCTACATGACATACGTTGTAAGTCATTACGCCATCGGCCAGTACCCGTTATGTTGCTCAATTTGATGTCATAAAAGTTATTTTAACTCTTGGCGAAAACGTGCAAATAAAAGATTGCAAAACTAAATTTTCGCCCTATTCAAATTACCTTCTTCCCTAACAATTTTCTTTGCTTACATTTGGGTTTATAAAGTATCCTTCTCCTTCGAAGAACTTAAAGTTTCTCAAAGAATTATGATTGAAAACAAGATTTTAGTCTCATCGAGGTTTTGTATTCAAGTTTATTGAGCTTTATAATATTTGTTGTTATTTTATTTAGCAAACAGCTATAAAGTCTGTCCTGAATCCTGAAATAAAGCCGTACAATGAAGGGAATCTCTTTTCTAAGAAATCCCGAAGTGAAAATCAAGGAAAATGGAGCAACTACGTTGAATAAGTAAATACACTGGACCGCAAAGAAAAAGGGTCGGTTAGAAAAGCTTTAATATCTTCAAAAGTACCCTAGCTTAAGAAATAAAGACTAAATTAAAGAATATTATAACGTGCTTAATTGAAAATGAAAAAAAATAAATGTAAAATAAATAAAAATGCGATTTTCCTGTATTTTCGTAAATGTATATTGATTACAGATGTGCCGTTTTCTCGCATTTTAGTACTTTTTGTTGCCTCCGCGAGCTTGCAATACTACTATTATGTGATTTGCACACTTTATTCTAGGTTTTTTTTTTAAAAAAGACGTCCATGACTAAAATTTGGGATTTTTTCATTATTTTACTATAATCTTATTTAGTATACTTAACGTTCTTTTGATCTAATTATCATCTTGTATAATTGACATTTGATCTAACCACTGAACAAAGAGCGACCGCGCCAGCTCAGGAACTTAGGGCACCCCAACACGGACAGGTTAGGTTCGAATGGAATTGCGGGAGCTAGAGGAAGCGAGTGAAGCGAGCGAACTTAGCTCCCGTGATCCCATTCATGTTAGGTTCCTTCAAATCCTGCAGGCACAAATAGGCTCCGTCAACTTACCTTGGTCACAACCGTAATTTAAGCCGAGTGTACGTACGTTCGAAAAATTAGAGATCTGTGTCGTTTCCAAATGCCATGTTGACGGTTAGAAAGATATCATACACAATATGAACATTTTAACTGTTCGTTGTTATATTAAAAATTAGTTATACCTAACATTACACACCCAAAGTAAACCGACATCGGACAACGGGAGGTCCATTTAATTCGAAACTCTGTGTCGTACATGTGACGTCACATCTGAACAGACCAATGAGAACCATTTTTCTTGTAGACTTGTGCTCTGATTGGTCGCAATTTCATGTCAGTCCAAAATTTCTCGGAATGACTTCGAGAGATTATAGACTCTGATGCGTATGCAAAAAAGTATTCCCAATGTTCAGGTGTCAATTTATCGAGAGTTTATAATCTCTCCAGTTATTTTATAATCTTACGGAGTTTCCCATTTTCCGGAGACATCTACATTTACTACTAGTATTATTTATTCCTAAATAAAAGCTGCTTCTTGTGATAAATGAAAGAGTGTTTTATTAGTATAATTATCCTCTTATACGGTGTATAGACAACATTAGTTTGGGGTAAAAACACGTTTTGAAGGTTATGCCGGATATTATGTAACGAATTCAAAAGTTATCTGGTTGTTACGCTTCTGTACGTTCCACATGGGTACTAAGCTAACGTAGATGATTGCAGACAAATTGTCTTCTTTCTTTGCATTATCCCATTATTTTTCGCCAGGCATGTCTGCAGTCCTGGGTCGTAGAGACATTTTAGTTTTCTGCCTCCAGTTCTTTGTTTACGACATCCAGGCTAGGGAGGGTCTTCCCTTCTCGCATTTTCAGACCGTTGTCTGTGTGATAACAGGAATAAGTGAAAGGTTTCTCGGGACTCGACTTTGATAATCCATCAAATCGAAGAAGCAAGCATGCATTATGCAAGCAAGCATGCAACATGCAGCAGGCATGGTTTCTGTCAAATGTGTGTGGCTTAAATTACACTCTAGGGGTAGGGCAGACAAGACTACGTGGAGTCGGTTTTACAACGATTCGTTTCTGTCACTTACTTTTGTAGCAAAACTTATCGACTGTTTAAGACAATATTTGAATTAAGGTTTAAAATGCTAAAAAATATTCGTTAAACAGTAGGTGTAACTACGGTCAAAACCGTAGTTATTTTGAAAATAGTTAAAACATCTTTGGATAAAAAAAGCAAGGTAGATCCCGACTCACATATATAGCTGTGATAACCGCTGTAAATAAGGACATGAAGGGCGCAAATGTCACATCTGCGACGACCCAGGACAGAATGTCCTGGCGAAGAATGACTAGGAGAGCCGACCCCAAAAGATGGGAACAAGGCAGTAGTAGTTATAATATCATTGGATATTATAATATGTAACTAACTGAAGATTATACTGATTGAACCTAAATCAAAATCATAATTTTAGCAGTTTATTCGAAGTATTGAAAATCGGAATATCGTTTTTCGGACCGAAAACCCATCGAGCATTTGATTCTTCGGACGTATGAAAATCGGAAAACAAACAAATCGCATTTATGACTATCGGTCAAATAAGTTTCGTGATTTATAATAATAGATATTATAATTCTTAGGTATTATGAAATTCGGACTTTTGAAAATCGGAATTTCGAAATTCGAAATAAAATATTTCGGAGTATTTGGGTGTTCCCGTTCAACGTCATTATGGCATCTTACGAATAATTTCAAAACATGCTGCATCATAATATGAGGAAAGGTAAAGATTTAGAGAGTTCTGTTATTTATTTTAAATAAACCAAATTTTTGAAAATACTGACACGTTTGATTCACGCGTAATCTGCCCTTATTATAGGACAAAGCCTTTTTATTATTATAGGTACAGAGTTATTGTGTGCAGCATATTCAAAATACACCACGTTGGTGCATGAGAATGTAGTGAGTTCTTATTACATTTGCAAAAGCGAGTGAGCCACGAAACCCACCTAACTTACTGAAAGTTGGTGACGCATAAATAGTTGGTAATTTAACAATTCTGAGTAGAGGTCAAGGATTGGCCAGTCCGATGATTCAATATGTACAGTATTCAGTATGTACGAAATGTATGTATGTGTGTGTGTGTAGTGTTGTATGTACGTATCTATTTATTAAATATCATTCAACAACTTTCATGAAATACCTTATGATTTTATTTCAAACAAAGCTTCGCCAAAATCGACCGCTCATTGATGTAAATTACTCGAGTGGCCCCTTATTACTCAGAATCTAATTAAGTACATACCTGCGTGTTCGTCGTACCACGTGTTAGTAAGTATTCTGGGGTGAATATAGAAAACTTACTAATTTTATTTTATGGCCGCTTGTAACCAATGTTGTAAATACACGGTGCCATTTTTGTCATCCTAACATGTTTACGTAACAAAACAATTCTCCTTTCCATTCCGCGCCGACCCTGGAACACAAGGCTCGGACTGCGCTCGCTCCTGGATGTTTCAAACTACATCATGCGTCATGATAATGACTAATATTTTCATTTTTTTTAATAATTCAACTGTTCATAAATATCATTTTTTTTAAATGAATGTGTAATAGTCATTGGATATATGAAGTGGGCTGCCGTTAGTGATAAACAAAATAACGGGCATAAAAGGTGTAATTCTTTCTTATATAGGTACAACAAAACCAGTCAAATGCGTGCCGGCCACGCACAGTGTAGGGTTCCGTAGTTGCACGAAGCATAGCAAGCACCTATTTTACCATAATTTGACTTGGCTTGTAAATTTATATTACAAAATTTTTTACGTAACTGATAACTTTATCTAAATAATTTTCAATAGAATTTGTACGAAATTTTCTTTCTCCAAGTACATTTTATAGATTGGTCGACTATTATTCGATAATTTGTAAAGCCTACTTATCTGTGATAGATTTCCTTTTAAATTCCTTGTGCTACTACTATAATTTTTTTACAAGAAATTAGCTGCAGAGGGGGCACTTGACTCTACCCTAAAAAAATACCAAACTCATACCAAATTCCAACGTTCTAGTACTTAGCGTCTCTAAGCTAAACCACGGACAGCAACACAGACATGGCGAAACTATACGGGTTCCTTGTTGACTATGGAACCCTAAAAATGTGTTTCTGAGAAACTGTAATTAGTTCATTGGTTACCTACAGAGACAGCCTTACGAAACAACCTTTGATAAATAATAACGAGGTTAGAATAATGTTTTTTATAGCCTATAGGTATATTGAGCTTCTGCAAAGATTACCGCAACAAGCTCGTTTTTAATGCTTAGACCGGAAACTGAAAGTATTTTTTGTACAACTTACATTCGTTATTCTGGCACTGAAATACGAGAGATGATATAATCGATATTATTTAAGTATGTAGTTATAGAACAGTTCATATTTTGTTATTACATTACTCTGTAGGTACCTTATACTATGTAGACTACAAGTGACTTTTCTACAAAATACGAAATCAAACGACTGAAATATAAATTCTGCCACAGAAAAATGGCCACAGGTTTAGCGACCGGCCCTCATTTGTGTGTGCTCAAGGTCGATTCTCTTTACAGTGAAGTCTGTTGGTTTTACTTGTAATATTCAGTTACGTTACCGCAGAACGTACGTGTAGCGTGCGATATAAATAGAGGTTAGGCTCGAGTTGTTCCGACCGTACTCATGTGCATAACAGACCAATCCGTTATCTTACCGCAACTAATAAAAACTGAAAGGAATGTCAGTACCACTGGCACGTGTTGATTGTTGCAATGTTGTACTCGACTATGTATAGTTGTAAAGGAACTCACGATCCAATCGATGCTAGAGTCTAGTCAGATAATTGCTACCAACTTTTGATTCTATAAAAAAATTGCTTTGGCAGCCAGATCGGTTTGTCTTTCACCGGGAAAGATTTGTTCTATTGTTAGTATTTGACAAGTGTGTGGACGACTCATTGGACGATACGAGGTAAATACGTTTTCACTTCGCTGACCTCACGGACTGTTATTCGCTGACCCAGCGTGGGTTTGTTGTTCATCCTTGAAAGTACTGCCACCCCCACCAACCCTATTTCCGCAACTAAAAGCGTATGCAAGTGCGTATACGTACTAGACGTAATTATTCATGAAACTTACCTAACGGAACCAAAAAGAATACGAAGGTGACCTAATTTTGTTATGACTACCCCATTCGTTTAATCAAGGTTTTTCTACCTGTGCCACAATTTTGCAAAGATTATTTTTGTTTTAGTGATCTATGTTTTATATGGCATTTTCCTATGCTGCTTGTGGGTGGGCGACATTCTATTTTGCCAAGGTCAGGTTAGGTTACTAACTTGACGGTACGCGGCGTCTAAGCATTTCATTGCAGTGAGTGATTTTCAGTGTAGTACTTACAGCCCTCCGTGAAGAAGTACACGGTAACAAGTAGGTATAAGTGACGTTAATTTCATTAGGGTACAAAGTTACAAACATGACGCAATGTAGGTGTTACGCAGTTGCTACGAGTTTTTTTGTAGCCATATTCGCTACACGCGAGTAAGGTACGCATAGCCTTTGTCTAGGAAGCTGGTTCTTAGTGATGCTACGCGGGGTCTACGCTTTTGACTACAAGTCTACGCAGCTGTAGTGTATAGAAATGAAAAACGGCACGCGTAGCTTTTGGGTTGCTTACGTTGCATTGTCGTTAAGATTTATTAGAAGTACCTATAGGCATAGTTTGGTAGTATATTAGTCTTTATTGATAGTTATTTCAAATATGAATTAAAAAACCATTCTACTATTTAATTATCAAAATACAATACACAAGTGTGAAAATTCATTCTATCCTCATTATTTTTAAACAATACTCATCCGATTTAGAACGAAAACATGAATAAAATCTGCCCCTTACAAACGTTTAAGCATGGATACAATACAATATGCACTATGAATTCGTAGATAGACCGTCTCGTTTCTGGACGCTGTAACCTTTTTTATGGCAAATCTTTAAATTTCTTCTTCCGCTCCTTGGCGGAAAGGGGGTGTCAGACTCTTACTGACTAAAACCCACCCGAAGGTTCAACTTATGAGTATATAGTATTAGGGCTGGCTTTTACCTCGGACAGAGGATAAGCATTGCCATACAACGTGGCAATGCCGCCAGTCTTTTGGACTCACTTCCGGTGGACAGCGATGCGGACGAATTTTTTGACGCCTTATCTTAGTTAGGATATTTTATTTTAAGTGTATATATTTAGTACTTTAATGCTGTACCTAGTTCATATCTAAATAAACGAAATATATGTCGAGAGTATTACGTAAATAAGGTCACACAATCAACTTAAGATGCCTTTGAATTAATCAGAGACAGAAACGGATTCTGCCTAAAAAAAAAATACAAGTGTATGATTCACCCACTGAGCGAATTTTAACGACTCTTTAATTTGAGTTATTTTTGGACGTAAGCAATAGGCTGCCAACAGCATGTGGGTTACTTAAAAGATTCAGTTATAGTAACACATATACGATTTCGATTAATTGTTGCCAATAATAGACTGAAGATATAATCTGTAGGCGGGCTGTACTGGGGCGACTGCTGCAGGGGTAGAAAATCTCAAACGGTGCAAATGTTGGGAGTTATATCAAAATCAAAAGTCATTTATTCAAATAAGGCTGAATTCCAGCACTTTTTGAACGTTAACGTTTACATAAAGATAGTCCCCAAAAACGCCCGCCCATCACAAGTTCCTAGTGTTATAGCTGAGAAGACGAAGTGGACCAACAAACTACACACAGAACTACAGAATATGGGGCTGGGTTTGAAACACTACGGCCATGGGCTTTGAGTGACCACCTTGTTTATCAAGATTTCACCAAGAGGTTAATTAAATTAAATTAAAGGACTTGTCAGCGGTTTTCCTATTGACAGCGATGCGGACGAATTGTAACACTATCTCTATTTTCTTCTTTATTTTGCTTGTACAAAATTTTATTTTGTATTTCAAGTTGTTTTTTAGTGTAATGTTAAAAAAATGTTAGTCCATAATAAGAAAACAAAAAATATTTATGAGACACTCAAAAATAAAAAATTATTTCCCAAATGTGTACCTACCTTCACTTCTGAAAGGGTAGATATCCGTTTTACACAACATAACGCATAAAAAAGAAAGCAATCTGAAAGTTGTAAAATATGTAAACCATGTTGCACATTACAACACCACTTGCAAATAGTTAGGCAAGTACGTACAGAGCAGACGTACCTACTTAGAAGTGACGGACCAATGTGTAAGTAGGGTAAATGTGTAATGTCAAGAACCAAGGGTCATGTAGGAACGCAAGTCTCAATGATTTTTTTTATTTTTTACCACTGATGGACATACGTTTGACCACTACCTCACCTAATGGTAAGCGATGATGCGGTCGAAGATAGAGTACGCTTGCCTAGAAGTAACCTAGGTCAGTGGGTAGCCTTAGGGGCGGATTTGTAACCTATTCATCACTCTTGACTTAAAGACTCCCAGGTTGTAGTTGTCAGGAAATATAGACTCTGGCAGGGAATTCCACTTCCTAGCTGTACGCACTATGAATGTGTTCCCAAATCGTTTTGTGCGTGTGGGTAGGACGTCCACCAAGTACCGGTGGCGCATCACCGTTCGTCTTGTGGTCCGATAATGGAACTGGCTTGGCGGAATTAAATTACGCAATTCCGTCGCACACTCCCCAAAATGCAACCGATAGAAAACCGACAGGTCAGCAACTCGGCGTCGATGCTCAAGACTTTGGGGTTTCGACTCGACGAGCCTATCATTGGCGCTGATCCTCTTGGCTCGTTTCTCATTTGACTCAAGGGCATCAAGCTGGTATCTGGCAGATCCGTCCCAAAAATGAGAGCAGTACTCCATACACGATCGAACTTGCGCTTGATAGAGTTTGAGCAGCTGATTCGGCGTGAAGTACCGTCTCACCTTTGCTAGGATCCCCAAATTTCTGGCAGTCACTTGAGCCTTTGCTTCTATGAAAGGGCCAAAATTGAGGGTCATGGTCATAGATGGCTGCTCGTTCAGACTGCTGGATATATTAATGACCCCGGCATTTCCTCAGGGGTCGCTGCTATCGGCAACAATGTTCCTGCTGCATATTAATGATCTGCTAAAACCCGGTACCTTTGGGTATGCAAACGACAGCACTGTTGCTGAGAGATACGTGTCCGACGCACGAGCTGGTGGGTTGCAGATCCGATCTCTCAGAGAGGCTATGGTTGAGCGCTTGAACTTGTCCTTGTAGACTGTCTCTAAATGGGGCGGTGCCAATCTGGTCAAGTTTAATGCTGCTAAGACCCAAGCGTGTCTTTTTTCCGCTAAAAGGAGTCAACTCCATCCAGCCCCATCTTTCCGAGGTGTAGCCGTGCGGATAACCGACCGACTTGAGCTTCTTGGGGTTACGATAACATCTCTCGGATAGACCGATCCGATTAGAGAGCGCAAGTGCTTCCCCGTGTTTCTCGATGGCCTCACTCCAGATGTGAATGGCATACGCTAGAAGATCCCCAGTTGACCGATTTTGGTTTAACAGGTCAAAGTGAAACTCGTGCTTAGTTAGAGGTACCTCTGATGATGCTGATGGTACTGGTAAATCTGAATGTCCCTCTCTTTAAAAAATACAATGAGATAGAATTAATGGAGTAGTATGTAGACACATTATAATATAATACATCTTTATTCTTTCTAACATTAGTACAATACATATACACATAATTTATCAGTAGACTTAGACACTAAAAAACAAAATATCTCTGGCCCTAAACTATGATTCCCTGTGTCGTGGGGTAGTCTCTTCCGTATATTTAAAAAATATGTAAAAATAATTAACATTAGCTTAACAGCATTTCAAAAAATTACACAGTTGGAAATTAATGTAAATTACGTATTTAGGCATTAACGCTGACATCATTTACTTTACAGTGGCAGCTCATTCGAAGGTCAATGGCAGAATGGCAAGCGGCACGGGCTGGGCGTGGAGACGCGCGATCGCTGGCTGTACCGCGGGGAGTGGACGCAGGGCTACAAGGGCCGCTACGGCGTGCGCCAGAGCACCATCAGCAACGCCAAGTACGAGGGCACCTGGGCCAACGGCCTGCAGGACGGATACGGCTCCGAAACATACGCTGATGGCGGTTAGTATTATCTCATTTCTTTCATTGCCAAACTATTGGAATTCAGACAAAAATAAATTACGTTTACATGGCCATGGCATTCTTAGCTAGGTAGATCCGTTCGTTACGAGAAAATACATTATTGTTAATCTGGTGATAACACAGAAAGCTATTGTTTTAATCCGAAAATAAACTCTTGAAATCCGGGTTAGTCCGAGACGCTACTTGCATAGTTATATGTAATAAATTAATTTCATAACTATTTGTTGTACCTACGCGGTGTTCGCCTCATGACCCAGATTGTAATGGCGTGAACTAGGAAGGAAACCCTTTTGCTTGCGCAATGTTCGCTGCTGGAAAATAATATCTGTAAACAACACATCGGCAGGATTATAAATTCTTGCTGAACGTACCGGAGTGAACGGCTAGTAGATTGCAGGTACGATTTATTATGGAGCGTTAAAAAAAAACACGCGATCAAAGGAACGGAATGAGTACCTACATGGACTTATATGGTTTTGTGTCTCATTTAGAGATGTCAATTACGCATGCACCTATCAATATCTACATCACGTGTATTAGATACACGTTCATGTGCCGTTAATTTATATTGTGCCAAGTGACATTTATTAATCGCAATCATTGGTGGCATAATTTGCCCAGTAACATACAAGTCCAAACTCGGACTTAACTGCTGTGGAATAGTTTACGAGCGATGTATGTGAGTTAACGTCATATGTTTCCTGGCACACTGTTGACTCATGCTCTCAACAAAGATTTGTCATTCATAAAATTAAAATGATAAATTCAGTGATTTGTAACATAAGAATTTCACCTTTAACAATATTACGAATCTTTTTTACTTTGTCAAGTCGAAGTTTTCAGTGAAGTTTTTATGTAGTAGTGTTACTTATAAATATTTCGAAAACAACTGATGAGAATAAGTACCGTAAACTCTGAGTTCTGACACATCGCGATTTAGTTTAACTGATCATAATGTTAATATTTACTCATAGAGACATCTTACAGAGCCATGTTATAAATTATAAACATGTTTATTTGAATGTACCAACGACTCTATCAAGTCTGCGTAGCCCAGTTACTCGTATGCAATGAAAGTTTTCAGTAGTTTTTTCGATGAATGATCGGCGTGAGGCGGCCCTGTGCTCGCCGCCCGCCACGCACGGCCCGCGGCCCTCGCCAGATAAATATAGCACAGGCACGCCTGCCGCGCCGCCTCGACACACAATCGTGTCGACCACTCATTTAATACTAGGCACTACAAAAATTAACCGTACAATCACACCCTAATCACATAGACGACATCTTCAGTTAATCTGTACAGTCATCTCGATATTTTGTTGACCTACAATGCCCGAAACAAACCTAACTATCGCCCATACCGTTTTTACAACTCCAAATTTCTCATGAAACTTGCGTTTCAGATTTAAATTGAATGACATTTGGAAACGATTTGATGTTTGATTGATTTTCTTAAAAGTGAACGTACCTGTAGGTAGGTACAGCTGATGAGCTGATAGGAATGTGCGAAACAGGAAATATAAGATTCAACACAGTTTTACACCTTTTAGCACGGAAAACGTGCTAGACATTACATTCATGAATGCCATTGACGTCATACGGTGCTTGAAGATTGACGATAGTGAGATTGACTAGGTATGAGAAATAAGTCGTGCCATAGTGTAATACTTCATTTGTATTCAGAGCATCAGTAAAAGTCAACTTTTCTTTACCTACCGCTCATTTTATATAACGTTTTAGTGTAGACTTTGAAATTGTGTTTAGGTGTCAATCTAAACCCATATTTTTGTGACATCTATCTTTCGGATTATCTTTAGAATAGGCTTGGATTTTGCCTGCCCATTCTCACAACGACTACGGCGTTATTTCTCTAAAATCACAAACACCATCTACAGGTATAAATCATCTATCTCAGGTCGGTGATATACTAGGGTAAAAGCGGGATAGTTGCCACACTTTTTGAAATTACTTTATATCTCTCAGTACAAAAAGCAAAATACTTAATTTTTAAAATGGGTAAGTACTTTGGTATATAATCTTCAAATTTGTGAAAGTAAAAAACATTATCTTTGATAATTCCAGATTAAAGGCGATTTTTGCGGACCTCTTAATTTTGTGACAACTATCACGTATATGGGATAGTTGCTTTATCCATATAAATTACATATAGGATTGATGCCCCGCCGAGAAAAAGGACTTTTATCCTGCAAAAACTTTGATCGTACCTTGCCTTCCCCTGCAATCGCACAGACACATGCAACGTGGTCAACTTAGTGGTAGTTGTAGAGTCTCTCGATTGATAAATAAAAAAACATGTAATCCATTCGCGAAACTAGAGTAATTAAAATCGAGGCTACTATACCTTTGGGGCAACTATCCCGGTTTTACCCTATAGATAGAACATAAATACACGTTTTGGAAGGGAAGCGTTGAATCGCGTCATTTAAAAGCATTTCTCTTGACGTGTTCTGGCGATAGATTAGCGCAGTTTGCTCGTAATATTTAAAGACCTATCGGACTCGAACTCATGACGTCTTTACATCGCATTTGCTGTTCAGAGTTGATGCCATTATTGTGCGATTACAGATTAGCCAGCGATGAGTATTTTCCTTATCTCTTTTTAACTGTATACCTAGTAGCTAATGGTGTTATGATAAAACCCTTGTCATGACAGGCTTCTGTCGCAACTCGCACATAAGTGGTTTATCTCTACAACATTAAAAGTAGTAGTCGCTTTGTGTGCTAGTTAAGCACACAAAGTTTCTGTTTTGTGTAACAAATATAGTGTGCAAAAATATAGTATAAATAAGTATTAGCAGGTAAATACACATTACTACTTTTTTTCAATCGTTATACAATACTGAGAATAAGTTTTAAGCCCTTCTCTATATATAATTCGCCGTTCTAAAACAGGAGTGGTTTAAAAAAAAACCTCATTAACAAAAACTAAAATTAAATCTCCCAAAAATCTGAGAAGCAAAAAATAATAACCCTTTTTACAAAAAATAACTTCAGGTAATTGCGGAAGTCGGTGTTTTTGATTGTTTCTTAGTTTTCCTACCCTTAGGGTTAGATTTTTTTTCCAAATTTATATGGGGCCACCCTCGAGGCGAACTTTATCTCCCATCTAACTTCTTCAAGGGTATGTGTAAATTACTTATTATCAGACTAAACGTAGGACGGTTCACTCGCAACATTTTTCTTACTTAGAGTATTTTTAAAACAGTCGTAACTTTTAAACGAATGGTCCGATTTGAATAATTTAAAGTGTGATTTACATGCACATAACCAACTTTAATTATTAACTAATTTAAATAGATAAGGATTAATATCATGATACTGAAATCGCCACTATTCCATTTCACCCGGGTTTTGATTGAATAATTTGAACAAAAAGCGGTCATTGTGAATGGCCAAGGTTTCTATAAAACTGTAGTACATCACTTTGCTCTATTGTCAATAGTTTCCGCAGCGTACGCGATATAAGGATCTTTTTTGTTTTTTTTTCACACCTTGGGTTGCATTATCGAAGTTTTCATACGGATCCCTAACTTTTTGGAAAATATTCTATAGCCTATGCTCATCAGGGATAATGTAGGATTCTAATGCTGAAATAATTTTCAAATCGGTCCAGTAGTTTCGGAACCTATTCAATTCAAACAAACAAATCTTTCCTCCTTATAATATTATACTATATATTATTAGTGTAGATGTGAATGTAAGTTTGTTTGTTACGCTTTCACGTGAAAACTATTTAACCGATCATCATAAAACTTTGTACAGATATTTTTGGAGGTAGTAAAAGTAACATAGGATACCTTTTACTAAAAAAAAAATATTTTTTACGAAAAATACCGCCCAACGAAGTGGGCAGCTAGTCTTCTATATATAAAATGCTTTATCCTGACTGAAGGGTCAACGCACAGTCTAAACCGCCGGTCGTAGGGGGCCGCTCAAGTATTACGTAAGCAAAATTTCAGTTATTTTGACCCCCCCCCCTTGTCCGCGATAGTAATCAAAGCTCTTACCCCTCCCTCCTATGCTTACTTAAGCATTTGTGTAATTTTTACTCGCGCGAGACCTATTTCCCCCACTACTGTTATTTCTTACTAAACATCGCGTGAGAGTAAAACTTACGTAATACTTGAACGGCCCCTAGAGACTTCATGTATATAAATCTTATTCCTTGGGCAAATATACTTGAAACTTGGTACAAATACTGACCAAAGTAAATAATAAAGTTTATCATTATTCGTTTTTCCCGACTACCAAAAGACGATTTAGGGGGTGTTAATATTTGTATGGAAAAATCTTATTCCTTGGGCAAATATACTAAAATTTTGCATCTAAGTAAATAACAACAAGTAAATAACAGCGAACTACTGGTTATATTATACCGAGACTTATTAACAGTCTACCCTCAGAAATCAATTGTCTTACAGATAAAAATATGAAATTTAAATTATAATATTTAAGTATTATTTAGATAATGTAGAGATGTTTGTAATAACAACTAGTAAAAGACTGAAATATTATGCTAAAGATGTTAATAGACTCATAATAGCACAAGTATAAACCTTAGTGGTTTTTGGTTGCTATTTAATACGAAAAATCCTAAACTCTTCTGTATAGTTGATAAATACAGAAAAAAAAAAACAAAAGTTTTCATATCAATGCCTAGGCTAAACCCTTGAACCTGGAGAGCTACAATTTTACAAAGCGGCTTCGTGTGGAATTTTTTTTTATTCTAGTCAGGTTTACTTGAAACGTGATCTAAACGCTCTTTGATATAATTAATCAAACACTATTTCAGTATTTTTTTAAAGTCAACCCTTTTATGAGTGGAAAGGGTACCAAATTAATTGAAATCTGCGCTGTTTGAGTCACATTTTTAACCGACTTCAAAAAAAGAAGGTAGTTCTCAATTCGGTTGTATTTTATTTGTATGTTACTGTTTTTACTTAAAACACTGTCTAACTTGTCACATATTTTTGTTTATAAGCTCTCTTTTGTCTGTGAAAATTTTTAATTGGCCTTATTTTCATTACTATCTTTTGTATGAAAATGCAGATAATCTGTAAGTTTTCCTAAAACTGTAATATAAAATAAAAAATAAATAAATTATGATATAGAGTTATAGACCTGGAATAGGACACAGGATACTTTTTATCACGGGCATATGTTCCCTTGAGATAAGTTTCGAATTTCACGCGAGCGAAGCAATGAATATATATAAAATTCTTCCGTTACTGACTGATTGAGTGACTGACAGACAACGCACAGCCGAAACTATTGGTTGTAGAATGCTGAAATTTGGAATGTAGGTTCCTTGGGGAGTTTAGGGGATTTCCCTAAATTTTTACGGGAACGGGAAGAAACGGGATATGCGCGTACGAAGTCGCGAATAAAAGCTAGTATTCTATATCATGTAATGTTTTCTAGAACCGGGAGTATCCAGCACAAGAAAGCAATGCCTATAGAAACAAAACAACTGGCCGTTTATTAAAAACTTGCTGACCCGCGCAACTTCTTCTGCGTCACAATTTTCATTACTGTTCCTCCTCCCCTCTGGTCTTAGCGTGATGGTATATAGCCTATAGCCTTCCTCGATAAAGGGGCTATCTAACACTGAAAGAATGTTTTAAATCGGACAGTAGCTCCTGAGATTAGCGTGTTCAAGCAAACAAACACACAAACTCTTCAGCTTTATATATTAATAAATGCATTCAAAAAAAATATGGTAGACGATCAAGTCATTTAGACGGACAATTACAATGAATAACGTATCTAGATAATGTTGTCTTGAAAATAATTTTTCAGGCATAATGTAACTGTATATGAGTATTCATACTGATGAACCCATCGACTATGATTCCAGGCACGTATCAGGGACAATGGATGCGCGGGCTGCGGCATGGCTACGGCGTGCGCACGTCGGCGCCGTTCGGGCTGGCGTCGCACTACCGCGGCGGCGCGCGCGGCCACCGCGGCTCCATGTCCTCTCTCAACGAGGGCGGTGCCGACCCCTCCGAGCAGCGCACCACGCGCATGGACGACGCGCGCGGCGGCTTCGTGCTCACCGTGCGCTCCGACCAGCCCTCCGGACGCCGCGGCTCGCTTGTCGGCAAACCTAAAGGACTGCTGCATGTAAGTTGACACAGCAATCATTCTCTGTAAGGTCTCTTGCTTGAAAGAGAGATGTACAATGCTCATGATCATCTTGCTGAATATGTGGACCTGATCGTGAAAACAGTGTTTTATCGCTGGTGATGTTAATGCTTGCCACAACGGGCACTTAGGTATCCCAATACTTAAGTTTAAGATAGTTGAGGGGACAATTCTTTCCTATGTTATTCATTATCAAGAAAATAACTTTTACGGAGGCTGTCACCTGAGTCAAGGCACTTTTCAATTTAGTTTTAAATCGACCATGGGACCTTAATTTAAATTAAGCTGCACTAACAAAATTTTAGCGTACAAAAAGTGTGACAAATATGGAAATGGGTCCAATCGTGAGTATTTTAGGAAAGATTTTTCACTTATTTGTACCCAATCCTCAAAAAACAAAACCAAAATACAAAAGGAATGATTTCGTTGATTCGTTAAAAGTTGCCTAAACTATTGAACTCCACTTACTAAGACGACGTATAATGTTTTCAGAAATGGCGCAAACAGCGCAGCGTCGGCGAGCTGGACGGCACCGGCACGGGCTCGGTCCACTCCGGGGGCTCGGGGGGCTCGGGCTCTTCGTGGGTCTCCTCGGTAGACAGCACCCACTCCGCTATGACCCATGCCTCTTTGCACACAAACTCAAACGCAAGTTTCGTTGTCGAGGTGGGACATTACTTATTTGGTTTAAATCACAAATTTATCACCCACATAATCGTTCGCATGTTGATGCAATGCCATCTTGATGCCCTCCACCCCCGGGCCGATCCCTCGCTAGCATGGCTCCACACGAACCGAACTATCTATACCAAACCATTAATAAATATTGCTCACACATTATACGAGTATGTACGTGTAGATCCAGTCCTAACTAAAATAAACTTGTGATTGTCATCTTTGTGACACACCACCTCTAACTCGATATGTATTTATTAACAATGACACACTCCACATCCTAAATGGTAAATCCTTCACATGTGTTAACAATTTTGAGTAAAATATGTATAATTTCCACAGACTGGCTATGCTGTTAAGGGATTACGATGGTAGAATGTGTGGAATGCCATAACACTTAGTTTGAGGAGACAGACAATTTTTACTCATTTTAAGGGCTCGATTCGATGTTAGTTCAACGTCTGAATCAATTCACGCGACAAGCATGTTTATGTGGGGATTGATTGTTTTGCATTTTGGTTTTGTTTAATAACCAATAAGTCAAAGATGGAAGTATTTTCTTTGTAGCGAGACAAACCATAATCAAAAATTTTAAAGAGATGTTAAAATGTTTTTTTCTTTGGCAGGATGAACATCTGGATGCGAGTGTCACAGAAACTTATATGGGAGAATGGAAAAACGATAAACGCACTGGGTTCGGTATCAGCGAGCGCAGTGACGGCCTTCGGTATGAGGGAGAGTGGTCGGCCAACAAAAAGTATGGATACGGCGTTACCACGTTCCGAGACGGTACGAGGGAAGAAGGCAAATATAAAAACAACGTACTTATAACAAGCCAGAAACGAAAACATTTGTTCCTCATGCGGTCCGCTAAATTTCGGGAACGAGTTGACTCAGCAGTAAACGCGGCGCAACGTGCGTCCAAAATAGCATTACAAAAGGCTGATATAGCTATCTCCAGGTCAGTATATATGAGATGCGTAAAGTTCGCAATATTAAATGTGTGATTAATATGTAGTTCATTGAAAAAACATTTACCATAATTGTTACAGAACCGCTACGGCTCGAGGGAAAGCTGAACAAGCCGACGAAGCGGCAGACCAAGCAAAAGAAGACTGTGATATAGCGCAAGCTACTGCGAAGCAGTTCGCTCCAGATTTTAAGCACCCAGGCTTTGACAGAATAGGATTAAGAGAAAGATATAGACAAAAGGTTTACGATGCACAAGTTGCAGCAAACGTATCACAAGAATCTGAAAAGATCTTGGATGGAAAGAGCATTCCAAATCATATCCCTCCGATGCATTCACAGATTCCTCAAAACAATAGAGCCCCAAATGCAGTACCCTCCAGGAGACCTTCGACGCAATACCCAAAACCCGTAGATCCTCGGCTCGCAAACAGTTCAAACTACAATACAGATAATAGAAATCTTGGGCCTCCGCATGATCCGTACTATGCGTCAAATCAAGATAACTGGAAATCAGCAAATACTACACCGCAAATATCGCCCGACAGCCAAAAATCGTACTTACCAAATGACCAAACAAATCAGTACGGACCTATCTCACAAAGCAGCCAACAACAACAGCAAGGTTCCGCATACAGATTCAATCAACCAAGTATGGACCAAAGTGGCCAACAATATGTCACCCAAGATCGACGAATGTCCTCGACCAACAGACAACAACCAAACCAAAGACCCCAACAGCAAGAATGGAATCCTCCTCAAGCTCCTCCCCGACGACAGAGTGTGCTCGGTCAGCCTTCTTATGATGCCCAGGGTAACGCGTACGTTGACAGCGGACCCTCTGCGTATGGACGAAATGAGCTCCGAACCGGAACTGTACACTCTGAGGGCCCTCTCGACCGACAAGGAATGCAGACGAATCAGCAACCCTATCGTCCAACGATCGATTCCCAAGGCTATAACAGACAACCTCATGATCAACAAGCATACGGCCAACCGCAAGATCACATGTATCGACAGTTGCCGAATGACAATCAGGCATATCGACAAACTGGCTCTGCTGATCAGGGATATAGGCCCAGTGCTCCCACCGAACAAGATATTGTCAACGGAGCTCGGCCGGCAGGACCTCGTCCGTCCATTGACTACTTTGATCACTACAAAAGACCCCCTAGTAGAGATTCAAGTGTGGATCGCTACGGACGGCGGTCGCGGCAGCCATCTGTTGAAGCGGCTCCAAGCGGTGGCTCCCGGGCGGGCTCGGTGGCTCCTCAGCCCGCGGTTCCATCTCGGCCGGCGTCCAGAGCCGCAACGCCTGCAGGCAACGGGCATCTAGCGTCTGGCCGCGGCTCCATTTCATCTCGTGCGGGTTCGCGAGAACCGCAGCCATTTGAGGATTCACTTTTGAGAAAACGGACGCTCGGACAGGAAATATCACCGTCACCCTATCAGCCCAAACGAACTGAAAGTTTGTATGTGGCTCAAGTACCAGAGCCACCGCCGCCTGCGCCGATGAGAGGGGGAGGTGGCGGCGGAGGCGGAGGTGGAGGAGGCCGTAAGGTACGTTAAATTACTAACACAAGAATAAGCATGCGTAACGCTAAAAGCCCAAAAGACTCATGGTGCATTTATTTTACTATCAACTCAAATTTCACGCTATTTCCTTACAGTTTTAAATGCTGAGTGCATTTAAAACTGCAAGTAAACGACATGTAATTGGTGCCTAGCGATAGATTGTGGTGCTGTAGTACAAAGCTTTTTTATGGCCGCTGAGAAGAATTAACGATGCACGCAATTTTTAGGATTCAGATCATAAAAGGATGCAGGAACTTTTATAAGACCACGTATGTCTATTTGTCACAGAGTCTTTTCGTAGGATCAATCTATAAAAAATATTTTAGGCAATATTAGTTTGTTAGGTTTCAATTTGGAATTTAGAGTAGGTGCTTTGTATTGTGTTAGGTATTGTTTTTTTTTCAATGGTTTTCAAGATATAGATGAATGTTTCAAGAAACCCACCTTTCACTACCGGTCTTTTACTACTACTACTACTACTACTACTACTCCTTACTTACTTACTTACTTACAAAAAAAAATAGTAATAATACAAAAAAACTGGCCAAGAGCGAGTCGGACTCGCGTGCAAAGGGTTCCGAACGAACTGAATTTTTTTTAACATGTTATTTTAACACTACAGACTTCTTATAGGTTTTCCTGTAATCTATAGGTAAAGATCTTTTTTTTTTTCAAAATTTTAGGCTCCGTAGTTTCGGAGATAAGGGGGAAATGGTAATTTTTCGTCTAATTTCTTGAATAACTTCAAAACCATTTATTTCAAAATTATGAAAAAAATATAATCAAAACCCTTACAGTAAGCCCTTTCATTTGAAATGTCACACGATATTGTTCAAAAATCTTTTTTTTTATTTTCTAGTTTGACCCCCAAAAGTGACCCCCATACTAAAAATTCAATGATTTACGTAACGCGTCCGTGTTTGGGTTACAGAAGTCCATATGTGTACCAAATTTCAACAGAATTGGCTTAGTGGATCCGGAGAAAACTGGCTTTGTCAGACGGACAGGCAGACAGGCACCCGAGTGATCCTATAAGGGTTCCGTTTTTTGTTCGGAACCCTAAAAAAGTAATAATGAGTAGGATCTAGATACTACACACTATTACTTTTTTTTCTTTATCTGCATTCAGTTGATATAGTCTTACTAAGCGTTTCTCCTCCACAATTATTACGAGAACAAACAATGAGTTTTAATGAATCCAAAATTTTGTGACAATATTTTTAAGGGTTTTACTATTCCTAAGCCTCCGCCATCCGTCCGGCTGTCTATCAGCGGGCTATATCTCAAGAACTGTAATAGGTAGACAGTTAAAATTTTCGCAGTATGTATTTCTATTTCTATTACAAATTAAGTTTATAGTACCTACGGAACCCTTCGCGTGAGAGACTCGCACTTGGCCAGGATTTATTGAAGTACTAGACATAGTTCAACCTGATCGGTACTGTAGCTGAACTCCGGATCTAATACGATTTATACTATTTTTGAATGTCAAATATTTCGTAATATCTGCAACATGAGGCACTCCACGTCTTCAAGTTTCTATTTTTATAATACCATCCTAATCTCCTAGTTTTCTAAACAACAAAAAAAATAATTTTGCTTGCTTAAAACAACATTATATTTTTTTTCTTAGGGATCCGTACCTCAAAAGGAAAAAAAACGGTACCCTTATAGGATTACTTTGTTGTGTGTCCGTCCGTCCGTCCGTCTGTCTGTCAAGACCCTTTATCTCGAGAATACGTGGAGGTATCTCCCGAACTAAACGGACGAACGAACAACAAAGCGATCCTATAAGGGTTCCGTTTTTTCCTTTTGAGGTACGGAACCCTAAACAGTAGCTTATGTCCTTCTCAAAGGTCTAATCTATTTCTGTACCGAATTTCATCAAAATCGGTTATGTGGTTTCGACGTGAAAATGAAACAAATAGACAGAGTTACCTTCGCATATTAATGTAAATATAGGGATATGAATATAAATAAACTGTGAACTGTAAGTTTTTTTCCGTGTTTTTGTTTGACCAAGAAAGGTTGATGTGTAAAAGTATAATATATTTTTAACCTAATTAAAAAATATAAATGTGCAAAATTATGATAGCCTAGTCCGTTCCAAGGCACACGAGGGATCTCGGTATGAAATTGGTGGCGACACATCAACTGACCGACCTCGGCAAGCGGAATCACGGGGCTGTTACTTTAGGCACGAGTACTACAATACAAAATCCTCTAAAACTAACAAAGACAAGGTTTTATCATTTAATAGTTGATCCGTGCCCACTTCGTTGGGCGGTATTTTTCGGGTTAATATATAGCCTATGACACTCACAAATAACGTGGCTTTCTATTGGATTTTTTTTTTAAATCGGTTCAGTAGATCCAAAGATTACCCCCTACAACCTCACAAACCTTACCTCTTTATAATATTATTTGTATACAAAAAAGTGCTAAACTTATTTTAACTTAATTACTCTTAAATATTCCGTTTTTGGTTTCGTAGCGGCTATCGCGTCGCAAGGGGTGAAATTTGCATGAAAACTTTTGTGATCGCAAACATACAGTTTTCTACAGCAAATAGTCATCAATCAGTCATAGTTATAATTATCTTCGATCGTATTAAAGTTCCCATGCTAGCGAAAAGCACTAAACATGTACACTAGCAATTTATTTTTATGGTAAACTTCTAAATCCTACCCGAATATTTTCGGAACGTTAAGTGGTAGGTACTAATCGTGTAAGATAATAGACATAAAATACATTAGTCTCTCTCAACCAATCGTTCCGCGCAATTTATGAACAAGGTCACTCAGGTTATTGTACGTTACTTGCGCACTGAAATACAGGATTGCTAAATGAGAGATCGAAACATGTTATATTTCATGCGAATTGTCTGTTAATAGATCTAATTATTACAAATCGAAGGAATGGAAGATTTTATAGTATTTGGCTGTTTTCGTAGTTCAATAAAGTCAAAGTATTTATTTAGGGCACAAAATGATCTAGGAAAATCATTATAAATGCATGGCCGGGTGCGATGTAGGTATGTGCGAGTGGCATTGCAATAAGTTCAGTAATGACACGGCAGCCGGCAGTAGGCGGACGGGGCGCGGGGCGCGGGGCTCGGCTCAGCGCTCAGCCCGTTCTATTTCTAAATTAAGACAGTCACTCGCTGCCGCTTTCCGTGTATCACCTCTTCGCTATATATAACTAAAAAACACATTAAATCTCAAAAAATACTCTACCAGCTACAAGCCCAATTAACTCGCGTTTAATTGAAATATGTTAATCAATACATAACGTCAAACGGTGCCACTGTACCTTTATATAAGTCAGAAAAACATGATGAGAATTAGTGAGCCGTGAGTTTTATAGAATTGTGTAATTTTTGAAAATGTGGTACCAAGGCGAGGAAGATGATGAAGAGGATCTTATGTGCTCCCCGGCGATCCTCGCCCGGCGAGCGTCCGAGAGCTGGATTAACGTACCTCCCGTAGAGGTAAACTTACTCTCATAACATTTCTACTGATGGGCATTTGGGAGCAACTAATACATAATTATCTTATCAGTGATCAAATTTTGACCATACTAAATTAAAATGCAAACCGTTAAGCTCTAGTCTTAACAATTACAATGACATAATGTTTTACAGCATTACTCGTAACTGCGACAGGTAAAGGTCAAAGATCCACAGTTGGACATCTTGGTGTCTAGTTATGCCAACACACTTTGTCTTCAGTTGAAAGCTCTGTGTATTTGTAAGCACCGTTAAATGAATTAACTTGTTATTCTATACGTCCGTCACCCAGAGCCAGATCTCCGGCTTATATCTAAACAAAACAATTTACGTTGCTCGTCTGTTCTACAGATTTAAAGCTGAAATATTACATCGTTTACTACTCGATATTAAATAACTTTGTAAAGCGGTTGGTGTCATACAAAGAACTCATAGAACAAACATAAAAATACTAATAGAAGAATCTCGTACTTGTTACTTGATTTCAGAACTAGCTTTTGTCCGCGGCTTTGCTCAAGTAACAGTCGAATATTAGCGAACCTACAACCGGGACCAACCCTATCCTATGCTCTTCTTTATTGTGACAGTCCATTCCACGCTTTCTCTAATGAACATATTAACATTTTCTTTCAATATTGGTTGTCGAGGGATATTGAAAAAACATTTGAGAATTTTGCCATGCTCTTGTACGTACGAGTAATGTACATACTGTAATTATTTTGTTTTTGCACAGATGCTAAGCACGCCGCAGACACTGCAGCGCAAGAAGTCGCTGCCGGACGTGGCGGGCATGCCGCGCCTGCCGGACGGCAGCGGCGGCATGTCGCGCGAGGAGGTGTCGGCGCTCGGCTCGGCGCGGCGCGAGGAGGTGCGCCGCATGCACGAGGAGACCGAGAAGCTGCGGGCCAACCCCCTGCTCTACCTCGTTAGTCCGCAAGTCAAGGTAAGGCACTCGCTCTGCCAGGGTTGAAGGAACACGGGTGTGTTTTTAGTAAGAGTCTGTCATTAAATGATCCAAAAAAAACGGTTGTACTCACAGGCTTTATCAACTACACAGATCAATATCATAAATGAAGAACGTCACTCAGCTGCTACGAAGTGCTACGAAAGTGCTACGAAATGCCTACGAAGGCTACGGACGCCATCCTCAATTAAATGCAAGCATTTACCTTTGTAGTGACATGTTTGTAATAGTATTGCACACTGCCCGCAGGACTGGTTCTCCCGGCAGCAGCTGGTGATCCTGGTGCTGTTCATCAACATCTCGCTGGGCATCATGTTCTTCAAGCTGCTCACGTAGCATCGGCGTGTGGCGCACGCGCGCCTTCTCTTCCCGATGCCGTTAACTTTTTTGTAAATATTTGTAATTTTTGAACCAGAAATAGTCAAAATATTATTTGATGTGCGACAAATGTTTAAATTAACATTTATTCTTTATTCCTTTTTAATACGAGAGTTACATTTACACATCCAATGAAAACGTATTTATTTGTCAATAAGGACTTCAATTTGCTAGTGTACTTTTCTTTGACGTTGTGAAAGTGTGCAAAGAATGACGATACAAGAGTGAAAACATTATCCAAATATTTCGTCGAGCTAATAATTTCGACTTGTTTTGTGCGGGAGTGAATTGAACCTGTTTTGTGTCCGGTAATCGGAAACTTCGAATGTAAGGAGCACGTTGTTCTATAAACCTGCATATTGTAGGTTTATTTATGCCTTCTATTATGAAGCTTAACGCCTTTAATGTAATTTTAACAGCTGAGGTGTTGTTGAAAGCAGAGAGTTTTCGAAGAATTCATGGTCGCTTGTACATGTGGGAGGAAATATATATAAATAATAATAACGACGGCCCCGAGGAAGTCGTTTATATGTACACTACACTGACTCTGCACTCGCGATGTCCTGTAGCGGCTGCCGGCCACCTGGCAGTCATGTAGTATCCTACTCATCCAGATCGTAGAGATTGACAGAATTAGGTATCTGAAAACTTTCCGCCATTAGAGAAGTCGGTTGTGGGGACGTTATTATTATTACTAAATGTTATTGTTGCTAAGTCAAAGTTTAAATAATTAATAAATTTGTCAATTTTTAATAGTTTGTGCTGGTTATTATGAGATTGAAATATTACGTACCCCGAGTGATAATAAAGGCACAAAGTATGTTAGATATAGGTATCTACTTGTTTCAAAAGTGTATATAAGTAATAATGATATTAATTAAAATTTTACAAATATTACACAAAGTACGCATACCTACCTATAAGTAGATACGTTGTTATGCTTGCAATATGTACAAGACAAAAAATAAAATGCATGTGCATTATTTTCCTATTCTATTAAAATTGTAAAAATCTAGCGATGGATACTGAAATTTTTATACAAGATTTAATCTTCATTTTATACCTATGAAGTCAATTCTCTCGTAATCGAATTGTTTATATGGTTAATACTATATAAATGGTATGTTAGATACTTTATTAATATTGGCATGGGAAGCGTGCGTTGAGACTGTTGATACGTATATACACCTACAACGAAACTTATTGAAAGCGCACATTCGTTGTAAGGTTATATATACAGTTGGTAAGACAATTTTCACAGTTTCATTATTATGTAAAGAATATAAGTTATGTCTCTAAGAATTTTAATTACTTGTATCGATTTTATCTACGTTTCAGAAATAAAATATTTTAACAAAACATTTATGACATTTATTTTCCAATCCTTTATTCACTCAACACTGAAATGCCAACTAACACGAAAAACAGGCACGGGAGGCATCCCTCTACACTTCGTAATGTTTGGTAGCATTAAATACTCTACTCATTTGAAAGACATAAAAAACAAAACTATTCCATTACTTACCATAAAAATAGTGCGTATACCATAAAACTTCGTTGAACAATCAATTGTTGATCATATGTTTAAAGATTCGCCTGTTTAGCAACATAAAACACGCAATGAACGATGGCAATTTCGTATATGAGACATTTGATGATAACGATGAAAGAATTGCATTTTTGTTTTACTGACTGCAAGTGAAAGTTGAAATCGAAGATAGAACGCCATGAAGATCGCCATGACGCCAACTAATCTATAATATTATGAATGATCCTTAAAGACTCTTGAAGAATCTTGGAATCATCAACTAAGTGACCTCTGAATGTTTGGTTTAGTTTATTTGGATGTATCAAGAAAATCAGTAATTTTTGTGAAATTACAGTCAGTAAGCTCCTTAAGAGTTAGATTACCGCAATAGTGTTCAATATTTGGCTGTAATATTATAGAATCAAACCAAATTATTTAGTGATGCGGACTTGAATATTTGATTAAAAGAACCGTTATGAGCAGCATACAATTGCAACATAATGTTGGTACATACTGAGTAACTGACCCTGTATTGACTTACAAATAGGTTTAATTCAGCAAGTAAGCATTAGCTTTGGCTGACGCTAAAGCTAAACGATAGTACAACGTTATCGCATGCGTAAGTAAGTTCTTATTAATTTAATTAATACTTTATGGCTTCTTCCCGTTACACAAAAGACTGTCAAACTATAACGTTGGATGTGAAAGGTAGCATTTATACACGAGTTATTTTAACCGAAATATTTTATAGTGAGTGATTGAGTGTAATGAAGAAAAATGGCAGTAACAAAACTACGTACGGCACAGAAGAGAAACTATCGGTATTTAATATTGTAACTACATATTTGTATCAGTTTGTAAACATAGAAATTTCGATGCGCATATGAAGCGTGTGGCTATGTGATTATTTCCACAGTCTGGCTATGGATGAATTGATTATTTTCGGAATTTCAATCCATAACCGTGCAATCACTGTTGCAAGTAAATTGCAACAGTGATTGCACGGTTATGGATTGAATGTATGTGAATTGAACTCTGCCTACTTAAATGCACTGCGAGTGTGAAGTTAAGTCTTTCAACCAAAATATTCTTTCTACTGAAGCATTTTTATGCTAAATTCTGACCCGCTCTTCAGAAAAACCTGCTTTGTTATTATTAACCTAATATTCAATCATAATTTCTAAAGGCTGACGAAACGCATGAAGCTATCGATTTGGACGACTTGCTGCCTAAAATCGGAGAGTTTGGTCTGTACCAGAAGCTTCTACTATGGCTCGTCTGCCTACCGGCCTGTTTACCCTGCGGCTTCTGCGCGTTCAACCAGTTGTTCATGACGGATGTCCCCGACTATTGGTGCAGGGTTCCTGAACTAGAACAACTTAATCTTACGCAACAACAACGTAAAATATTATCAATTCCACGAAAGGTATTTCAAGAGGAACTCGTTATCTTTTATCAGCTATTTCATCACAGCACTCAACTATCGCTTGTCGTAGTTGTCTCTCAAATGATCGTACCGCCGCATATTATAAGAAGGAAGTACGATACCTAATATACTTATTTACTCATGCACCATATAAACCCAAGTTCAATCGTGTCTTTGAAATGACCACCTAATAAGCTATTATTTACTATGGCTACTTAATGAAAGGTATGCAACAAAACCATTGATATATAAAAAAACATATCAATGAACAAAACAAAGAAATTAAGAAGACAAAACACAGCAAATGGTCGTCAAATCAAAATAATAAACGAAATGAGTCATTTGTTGCTCATCACTGTCGGTTATGGCAATTCGATTGCACGTAACTTTAATCCGTTAGATGAATCCGTTTCTTCCCAAACTCTCTTCCTAAACTCTCTACTTATTCCCAAACATAACGCTTTGCTGCAATAATTTTCTCCATATTTTGTAGTTATGCTGAACCCCCGAATTACAACTCTGTAATCAAACAAATAGAAATGGACTGTCTGCAAAGTACTGTTATCGTGCCGTGCCTTGCAGAAATTATGATATTAGTATTTCATTAGCTCGTTTATTAGAATTGTCAAGAGAAAGCGTAGTGTCATCCACCCAGCTAATAAAATCCCATCAAAAACATTTATGTGAAAATGGGAGCCAAGTTCAATATTAATAATATGCGTGAGTGTCGACTTCAGCGACAAAAGAATTGAGATCTAAATAAACGGGTGCCAAGTTCTGTAGATAATCCTGAAATAAGATAAAATAAGGCTCAAGATTCGACGGCTTAACTTAACATCATAACGTTATTCGCATAATTACAGTTTTTATGTTGAAAGGTCAACACATCTTACTCTTCTAAAAATTTGGATTTGCTAATAAAAAAATGGATTCTAGACAAGCTGTATGAATGTAAGTTAAATAGAATTCGAGTTGTGAAGGGGTCAAAAGTAGCTCAAAATGTTTCGTGTAATACATATTACTCACGGCTGCTGCATCGCCAGTTCCTTGTTCTTGACTGAACTTGGCTGGACACGCTGCTGCGTGTCTAGATATCAACAAGCACCAGTTTGCCTGCCAAACGCGGTCATCAGAATTCAATCAGCCAATGACGAGTAATTCATTGAAGCTGTTTTTCTTTCAGGACAATATAACCTTTGAGAAATGCTCACGATATGCCTTAAACTGGACAGAAATTCTAGACAAGAATGAAAATATAACAGTCAATGAGAAATGGCCTACTGAACCCTGCGTTCAAGGCTATGAATACGATACTTCTGAAGTAACATCGTCTGTTGTTATTGATGTAAGTATATATCTAAACTAGCTTTTGCCCGCGACTTCGTACGCGCATTGCCCGTTTTTTCCCATTCCCGTAAGAATTTCGGGAAATCCTAAAACCGACTTAAAAAAAAACTGGCCAAGTGCGAGTCGGACTCGCGTGCAAAGGGTTCCGAACGAATTTATTTTTTTAACATATTATTTTAACACTACAGACTTCTAATAGGTTTTCCTGTAATCTTTAGGTAAAGATCTATGATCTCCATTTTTTTTTTTCAAAATTTTAGGCTCGGTAGTTTCGGAGATAAGGGGGGAATGGTCATTTTTCGTCTAATTTCTTGAATAACTTCAAAACAAATTATTTTAAAATTATGAAAAAATATAATTAAAAACTCATAGTGAGCCCTTTCATTTGATATGTCACACGATATTTTTCAAAAAACGTTTTTTTTAATTTTCTAGTTTGACCCCCAAAAGTGACCCCCATATTAAACATTTAATCATTTTCGTAACGCGTCCGTGTTTGGGTAACAGAAGTCCATATGTGTACCAAATTTCAACAGAATCGGTTCAGTGGATCCGGAGAAAACTGGCTTTGACAGACGGACAGACAGACAGACGGACAGACAGACAGACACCCGAGTGATCCTATCAGGGTTCCGTTTTTTTTTCGGAACCCTAAAAAGTAAAAAAATAATACGTGTTGATCCTTTTAATTTAATATAGGTACGATTCTTTGGGCCAAGCGTCATCGCGTCGGGCGGGGGACCGCTAATAATATAGGTACTTAAAAAATACAAAAATTTGCGGTCTCCCGAGACGAAGGAAAAACGGTAAAGGGAAAAACGGTAAAGAGCGAGTTGGACTCTCTTCTTTTTACATGTTGGGATGCAAAATAACGTCCCTTGATCCTTGGAGAAGGGAAAAATGATGTAATATTACATTGCTTTCAGTTTGATCTAGTCTGCGAGTACGACGTGTACCCAACTCTTGGGCTGGTTGCTCTAAACATTGGAGGGCCAGTTGGAGTATACTCATTCGGAATTTTGAATGATCGAATAGGACGCAAGAAATCTTTCTTCCTTTGTCTAAGCACACTTCTACTTGGCAGCTTAATGACTGCATACGCTCATGAGTTCTGGCTCTGGACATTGGCACGAGTTATCGTAGGACTTACTATTCCTGCAGTTTATCAGATACCCTTCATTATTTGTAAGTAAACAATGGACCATTTAAGATAAATATTATTATTAATGAGGTCCATGCAAAGAGAAAATAACATAAACACTTCAATCTTTTCAGCTTTGGAGTTAGCAGGTCCAAACTACAGATCCTTCGTAACTGTGATGACTTGTGTGTTTTACACAATGGGTTTGATTTTATTATCAATCGTCACATACTTGCTGAGAGACTGGAGAAGCCTCGCCCTAGCTACATCAGTACCTTTCTTTTTTTATTATTTATATTGGTTCGTACTACCAGAGTCACCTAGGTGGTTACTGATGCGTGAGAGACTGGAAGAAGCAAACAATGTTTTAAAAACTATCGCAAGAGTCAATGGGAAGGAATTGCCGGAAGAGTTTACAAATAAACTTCAGAAACAAGTTATAGAACAAAAAGAGAGGGGAGTAACAGAGGCGAAAACTGTGAGCGTGTTCGCTTTGTGTCGGACTCCAAACATGAGACTCAAAACGTTTCTTATTACTCTCAACTGGTGTGCATCAGAGATGGTGTACGTGGGTCTCAGCTATTACGGGCCGGCAATCGGCGAGAACCAGTATATGAGCTTTTTCCTATCGTCAGCAGTAGAGATACCAAGTTACCTTGTCTGTTGGGTGCTGATGGACCGCATTGGACGAAGATGGCCCCTCTGTCTATCAATGGTTATAAGTGGAATATTCTGTATCGTAACTGTATTACTGCCCAGTGGTAAGGAGTATTGTAATATATTAGATGGAATACCTACTGCCCTTGTAAATAGTTACCTATTAGGACTATGTATAGAACCGAAATAATTTTCCAGATGCTCGAACGGAAACCCTAATTCTCTATTTAATATCCAAGTGTTTTATATCCGCGTCCTTCTTAATAATATATCCTTATGCCGGAGAATTGTACCCAACGGAATTGCGAGGCGTGGGAATCGGAACATCGGCATACATTGGCGGCTTGGGCTTAATTATAATACCTTTTATAAACTATTTGGTAAGAATTATTTCCAGAACCTAGTCAAACATTATTTAAGAGCTAGGAATATTGAGCTTTCTAGCATTTTTAAATATAAAATAACAACTAACAGGTACTTAACTGCTTGCGATCACAATAGAAATATCCATGTAAGTATTTTTTACACATTTTTATACTTTAATTGTTTTGGGCTAGTTGTCAGTAGCGCGCTGCGCTACTGCTGAGCTTGATGTCCTGGGTTCCGTTCCCGGCTCAGGCAATGTGTTTCATTCCCTTTTTGGTAAGCTACGCTCACCCTATTACATGTGGATGGATTATCCGCTTGAGTACAAGTAGACAGAGTACTGTCTACCCCTTCGGTATATACAACGTGTTGTTTTGCATCCTCGTCAAATTTCAGAGTACGGTAGCGGGCAATAACTAATAAGCGCTGCTTTTTTTGTTGTTAAAATTTAACAGTATTTCAGAATTAAGCCCTTAATTCAATACAAATAAAACAGAATCACCCGACTACGCACACAGCGACAATGCAGCTGTGTACGTGAGTGTCGACGTCTTACCTACGAAATGCTAGCGCGCGCGAGCTCGACCGATCAATGACCGGTAGCAATAATTTTACCTAATTTTATTTAAAATCACCTACATTATTGTCATAAATTTCGCTTGATAATTAACTCATCTTTGAGCATCATTGGAATACGGAAATCTTGCTAATGACAGTAATACTAGTGCGCCAAAGAAAAGTTCACTGACCTGTTATCAGATGATTAATAAAATGTTAGTTTTGCTTTATCCTTCAACCTAAAGTTTTCGTAGTGATTTTGTTTTTATTTGTGGATTAAATTGGTGACCAGAGGGCTGAACTATTCTTCGGCCAAAGAATCAGCATTGCCATTCAACGCGGCAATGCTGCCAGTGTTCTGGGCACTTTTGCCATTGACAGCGATGTGGATTATTTTTTTGATGCCCAATGATTAATTTTGTTTTTATACGCGTTTGTACATAATTTCTTGATATTTAGTGTAGTTGTTTAAGTCTTCATTTATATATTAATAGCTAACTAATGCATGTTGTCTCATTAAATTGGTTGATTTGAAATTTTCCTTCCTACTTAACGGGCTTAAGATCGGCAAGAATACCTACCTTAGTTGGTGTACCGATCTACTAAGTCTAAAAATGTTTTCTACGTTTGATGGAAATGGAAAGACGTGCTAGTGTAATACGTGGTGATACTTTCGACTCTTAGGTATTATTGGCGTAGTAAAAAATTTGAAATCAACTTATTTACACTAATAATATTAATTAAGCTTACAACGTATTTACAAAATGTACAAATAAATAAATTACCTACTTAAGTTACCCGGAGGTATTGTTCAAATTTGCCACCATCACACTCTTCGCACAAACGAGCACAACGTTGCTGGTTTTCCTTCAGCTTACGTAACACTAACACATTCGTTTTTAAAGTGTCGAAAGCACTAATGATCCTTGCTTGTAATTCTGTTACACTTGTCACTTCCTCCGTATAAACTAACCTTTTAACGTCTCCCCACAAATAAAAGTGTAGAGGCGTCAGGTCTGGAGAACGCGGAGGCCAGGCCACAGGTCCTCCGCGACCGATCCAGTGGTCACCAAAACTTTCGGTCAAGTACTCGCGTACTTGCGGACCATAGTGAGGGGGAGCGCCATCCTGCTGGAAGTAGAGGTTGTGCCTTGCGGTAGTGGAACGGGTGTTGCAGTCCACGCTTCAGTAGGCGCCACACTGTGGTGTGGTGCACTCCTAAGTGTTGACCAGCCTCCCGCGTGCTTGCCCGTGGGTCTCGCTGGAAGTATTCCAGGATGTCTTCCTGCAAGGCGACAGGCAGGCCTACGCTGCCGCGAGCATGAGTATGCCGGGGAACGTCAAACTGCCGATGATCCCGCAGTCCCTGCGTAGAAGCCAGCATGACGCTCTGTGATGGGGGTTCCCGATCAGGAAACATTTCCGTGACCATCCGGTTGGCTCGACGTAGGCTGTCTCCACTGATGGCATACAGGCGGACCATCTCCACCAACTCGACATTTGAATAATTGTCCGTCATCTTGCACTTTGTACCTACGTCTCAACGATGTACGGAGAAGCGGAATTCGCAAAGCGCACGCACGCTTCGGTGACATCAAACACACTGTTAGTTCCGGGGCCGCGGGGGCGTGGCTAGGAGCTTGCGCGGGAGAGTCCCCGTACCGTGATTGGGGTGCGATTGATTACCTACGAATTTATCGAATGATCGTTGCGTATGCGTTGTGTATGTATTGTTTGCGTTTGTTTGTGTGTGAAAGCGCGGTTATAGGGCTAGTAACAGACGGGCCGCGTTTAAATACGGCTGGTTTACACTTACGGATTTCCGTAAATAAGAAAAAAAAATACCTACCCATTTTATTGTTGATTTGGGTCGAGAATCATTAGCATAATAACGTCTTTGAATTTGACTAGGATGCAAATCAACACGTTGTATAAGCGTATGGCCTAAAATTTGTCAGTTCACACATATCGTGATCACCATCATCTTTCAATCTTTACTGGCTAAAGTCCAGCCGATTGTATTTTGCTCTCTATAGACACCGATACAGTAGCGTAGCGAGGGGGGGTGGGGGGCGGCCCGCATCGTATGACACCCATTCAGGGGTGACACCCGACCGCTCGTTGACTAGTTTTTGTTACTATTAGGTGGCACCTCTCAACGTTTGACGCAGTGAAACCTGTCGGAAATAGGGTACAAAAATGTTTGAGCTCGCTTCGCTCGCTCTTGCATTTTGTACTCTCTAGCTTCCAGAGCTTGTCTGTATAAATCAACAAACAACTTCAATTTCAGTATGAATGATCAAAATACAATAAAACCCTTCCGAGACGAGGTGCAAAAATTTATTTAGTTGTTCAGGTTTTCTGCTTTTAGGCGTGACATTCGTTCGTTGACTTTTTGTAACGGTCGGGTGTCACCCCCTTAACGGACGACGTAATGAAACGCGTTCGTGGTGGGGTGTAAAAATTTCGATTTACATTCTGCACTTTTTTGCTCTCGAGCGTTTCTGTATAACTCAACGAAATGACTATATATGAAATGATCAAAATAAAATAAAGCCTTTCCGAGTTGGGGTGCATGAATTTTCGAGCTCGCTTCGCTCGCTCTTGTGTTCTGCCCTCTCTCAGTTAATGAGCTTTCTTGCATCTGTCCATTAAGTTTCTTCTATTGAAGTATGAAATGAATAATCAAAAGATACTTTCCGGGGAACATGAATTTTCGAGCTCGCTTCGCTCGCTCTTGTGTTCTGCTCCCTCTTAATTAATGAGCTTTCTTGCATCAATCCATAAAGTAACTTCTTTATAAGTATGAATGATCGAAAGAAAACAAAACCTATACAAGGTGGGATGTAAAATTTTTTGAGCTCGCGTCGCTCGCTCTTGTGTTCTGCTCTCTCTCAATTAATGAGCATCAGTCCATAAAGTTACTATACGAGGTAGGGTGTCAAAAATTTCGAGCTCGCTTCGCTCGCTCTTGTGTTATGCCCTCTTTCGGTTAATGAGCTTTCTTGCATCACTCCATAAAGATACTTCTATTTAATGATGAAAATGAAAAACAATGAAAAATCATGGTAAAAAAAACAAAAACGTGTACCTACCTTTTAATTAAAGCTAAGAAAATCAAGATGAACCAGAAATAAAATTAAATGTTGAATCTGGGTAAGTAAATGAATAATAACTGTAAGACTAAATGGACTATTTGCCCATGTTCCAGGGCTCAAGTAATCTCGTCCTGCCTCTGGTAGTGATGGGCGCAGTTTCAGTGGTAGGAGGGCTGAGCGCGCTCCGCTTGCCTGAAACACTGCACACTTCGCTGCCCCAAACTGCAGAGGAAGGTGAACAGTTCGGAAAGGACTGGACCTACGCTGACTGCATGGCTTGTGGTGATCAAAGGTGAGCATTAGGCGCAATGGTGTAGCTAGTATCGAAAGGGCCCTGGATCAAACATTTTTGGGGGACCCGTTCTTAGGGGTATTGTTTTTAAACAAATAGGCAGTGCCGGATTAAAACAGCGCGGGGCCAGTAGCAAATTTTACCAAGGGGCCCCCTAAACCTAAAACTTTCGTAAAGTGAAAACGAAAATATCTAATTAAAACAATTATAGCCTTCCTTTATTATTTCTCACGGACCCCGAGGCTCTTATGTAGCGCCAGAGCTCCAGGCGCGGCCGGAGGTGGTCATGAGGGTGCAAATAACGTTCTTTCATATGATACCCCACATGCCCTAGTACCCCACTTCGAATTTTTCAGCCGTTTCAGACGCTGTTGCAAAAATACAAATAAAATTATTTCTTTCTAATTTGCAAAATAGTTGAGCAAATGTCATCTTAAACTACTACTACTACTAACATTCCAAACAAGTTGTTGTTAGTAGTTCTTGCTTGAGTTATCCAGCTGTGACAGACGGACAGACTTAATTACACCATAAGGTTCCTTTTTACCATTTTGGTAGGGAACCCTAAACATGTAACCTTTCAAAGAAACATCTGTAGGTATGTATGATAATTATAAAGAAAATAAAGCGTTTCCGAGCCCGAGACAATTAACTTAAAATTAACTTAATTTTTTTTGGGGGCGCTCCGCCCGCTCTAGCATCCTTAGCTCTCCACGACAAAAAAAAACATCTGTAATATGTGTGATAATAAAAAGACAGTCAAGCGTTTTCAGAAACGCTTGACTATCTTTTTCAAGGAACTAAATATTTTCGCGCTCGCTTTGCTCACCCTAACAGCCTTACCTTTCCTGTTTTCGCTGAAGCTTAAGTCGACAAAAAAAAGGTCGAAATGGGTCATAAAAAGAAAATCTAACGTATCGGAATCAAGTTATCGTACTAAAATTTTTTAGCTCGCTTCGCTGGAATCCGTAGTTCTCGCATATAAACTTAAGTTGACCAACTTAATCTCGGGAGTTAACTCTCGCCCGTGACATAAGACATTGCTTTATGGAGATAAAGCAATGTCGAATGTCACGGGTGTCATATTGAATCCCAAACACAATTAAGGATTCGAGAGTTAACTCCCGAGAGCGTGGCGAGGGAGTTCAGTGTTTAACTCACGAGCAAAGCGAGGGAGCTAATACAAGAATTCTGAATGCAGCGAGGGATTCAAGCTAGCCCAAGGCAAAGACACCTTTATCCCTGAGGAGCATACTCTACTTTTCACACCTACTACCAGAAAATTGTGCTCTAGCAATTAAAAGAGGTGGCGTGTGTTGGCCTCCACTGCTAGGAGTAGGTCGCGCTCCCGAAGCTGTGGCTACAGCCCACCAATAATATTGTACTGAATTTCATTATAACACGCCGGGCAATAATGTGATTTGAATTTGGAAAGCATTTTGACTGCGCTCGCTGCACGTAGCAGCGGAGGCGGATGGGAGCCGCTCGCGGGTTAGAATGACGTACTTTAGGTTAGGTTTGCATGGCAAATAATTTGACGTTTTCGTGCAGGTGGTGTGAAAAGGTATGATTGGCAGGGGCGACATACATTTTGTAAACCTCTTTTTTGTAGGAATGCAATGACACGAATCACATTTGGAAAAATTTCCGGACACCGGGAAAACCACAATTTTTTTTTTGGGCTGTATCCGCCCCACTGTCGCTTCCCATTTGTTTTCTGATTTTGCAAAAATCCGCGCCTGCACAGTCCATATTTTTTTGGTTTTACCTACATCATCGTCTGTAACTATAGACCGGATCCGGCTTCGGCTATTGTCCGGATTCGGCTGTTTAGATTTCAGACTGTATGAAATAGAAGACAGAAAACAAGTTTTTTGTGCGAAGCAAAACAAAATAAAACAAATTAGGCACTTCATTCGCAGAAAACGGCTGTCACAGTATAGTGGGAGCTAGGAGGACTCGTGTGTGAGTTAAATCCGTGGTTTTCAGTGACATGTTATTGTAAGTTCAAGTGTGGGGCCCGCCATTACGCGGGGCCCGTAGCATTTGCTACTCTTGCTACGTGATTAATCCGGCACTGAAAATAGACAGACCCTACTAGCTAAAGACTGTCTTGGCAGGCCACGAAGGAGGCGGCGCACAGTGGTGATAGGAGAAAACACTTAAAGTACATTTTTTGAAACTGAGTGGAACTGATAGGCTGGTACTCACACGAGCTATTGTACCACATACGGCAATCAAGATGTTATATAGCCCATGCACCGGTCATTTTTTGGTCTAATTTTTTGAAAAATTGCTACGTACTAAGCGGCACCCAAAGGTGGATTCCATTATTCATTATGTTCACACTCATGTCATTAGTTTCAACCATAATGACGGTGATTAAAAAATGAGTTAGTTCTAGGAATGAAATTTTGTAAAACAAAAAGGGATATAATCATTACAGTTTTTAGGGTTCCGAACATCCGTAAGAAACACCGTCTGTCGGTCGGTCTGTCTGTCTGTCTGTCAGTCTGTCACAGCCAGTTTTCTCCGGATCTACTAGACCGATTCTGTTGAAAATTGGTGCACATATGGATTTCTATGACCAAAACACGGACGCGTAACGTAAATAAATAAATTTTGAGTATGGGGGTCACTTTTAAATAAAATTTATAAACCTCTTCGTGTGGCATATCAAATGAAAGGACTTATAGTGAAGGTTTAAATTATATTTTTTTCATAATTTTAAAATAAACAGTTGTGAAGTTATTCAAAAAATTAGACTAAAAAATGACCACTCCCCCTCTTATCTCCGAAACTACTGCGCCTACAATTTTGAAAAAAATAGATTTGCAAATAATAGATCTTAACCCGCAGATTACAGGAAAACCTATAAAAAGTCTCTAGTGTCAAAATAACATGTTGAAAAAACCTATAAAAATTTCAAAAATTAGCTACGTGCAAAGCGGCGCCCAACGGTGCATGGACCATATTATGACATCTTGATTGCCGTATGTGGTAAAATTGCTCGTGTGATTTTTGAAAATTAGTTTCACTCAGTTTAAAAAATGTACTTTAAATGTTGTATACAAAAAACACAAAACTTTTTTTTTCTCATGCGTGGAGCGACGTATACCATCCATACCTTAATCCTTACTTTCTTACTAATATTATAAATGCGAAAGTAGTCTGTCTGTCGCGCTTTCACGCCAGAACTACTGAACCGATTTAAATGAAATTTGGTACACAGATAGATAGCCTGAGAAAAGACATAGGCTACTTTTTATCCCGAAAATATTTACGGTTCCCGTGGGATAGATTTATTGTTGTTTTTCAGAGAGCAAGGAATTAACATGATTTGTTGTATAGCAGTTGTTTAGGGGTCAAAAAATGACATAGGCTTAAAAAAGTTTGCGATCACTTTGTAAAATCGAAAACTTTTTTGTTACGGTAGATTATATTATTATGATTTCTTCTTCTTTTTAGATTTTTTATTTAAAAATATAGAATTAGAAAATAAAACGATAAAACAGTTCAATTGTTTCTCCATATAAAAAGGCTTTCAGTCCTAGCTTACGCTCATTCAGAATTCTGATTTAGTCAATTTTAACGGATTTAAAATACTTTTTCGCGGAAAGTTGTAATTAAAAAAAATGCCAAGAGGATTATCAGAAGTTTTACGAGCAAGAATAGTAACTTTTAGGGAAGAAGGATACACCACGAGAGAAATAGCACGCAGAGTTGCTATATCCCAATCCTGTGTCGTGACCACGTTGCAGAGGTACCACGGGATGGGTAATTTAGCTGACCGACCCCGCAGTGCTCGCCCAACTGTTTGGACTGCTGCTCAAAAGCGCTATATTAGATTGCTGGCAGCCCGTGACCCAACAATCAACGCTACTAAAATAAAAGCAGAAAATCGGGCCGCCTCTGGGCTTGAAGTTAGCACTTAGACCATTCGGAATTCCTTGCACCAGGCTGGATTACGAGCACGAAGGTCTTGGCGATCGCCTCTAAATTCCCGGCAACGTCAACGACGGAGATTGCAGTGGGCTAGGCTTCGGCAAAATGAAGATGAAGAAGAAAAATGAATGAAGCTGATCTATGTGTATGTGTAAGTTATCTTATATTGTACCTACATTTTGAGCAAATAAACGTTCTGATTCTGATTCTGAAAACATTTGGCAAAACTATCTCTTCGTTGACGTATCGCGAATCAGTACTCATGCAGATAATCGACGTGTCCGTGTCTGAAGAAAACAAGGAGACCGTGAAAAGCAATGAACTGCCACTGGAATAGTTCAGCAATGCGGGAAATCAGTGTCCTTTTGGGGTGGTATTATGATTGGAGCTGGACCGCCATTAATCCCGTATCGGGGCTTCATGACAGCAGACATGTATAAAGCAGTTGCTATTGATGAAATTGTCAGACCATTCCGAGTAAACCATGGGCACCAATTTGTTCTGGTCGATGATGATGCGCCCGCACATCGAGGTCAACGAGTCAATGCTGCTCTCCAAGAATACGACATCACAAGGTTAGAATGGCCTGCCGGCTCGCCTGGCTTAAACCCAATAGAGCACGCGTGGGATGCTCTTAAGCAAGCTATTTGGAACCGTCAGTCACGTCCCCAGACAATGCCAGAGCTCAGGGAAGCCGCTATTCAAGAATGGGACAGGTTACCACAAAAATTGCTGGATAACTTGATCGAGCCTGGAGAGGAGTTATATTATACTAGCATTCGCCCGACTTCATCTGCGGTAGACTTTAGAGGTGGCGCGCAACTCCTTTGTCCAATATTCGCATTCTCGGAAATTCATCGTCACGATTCTTTATTCTGGTAGTTTGTGAGTCTTTACTGTCCGTACTTTCAGCCCCGGAACTACTTCGACATGTTTCTGGTATACTGGTACTTGTGAATCTGTAGCGCTCATAATTCCAGCCCCAAAAATATTTTTACATGTTTCTGATCTCCTGGTTCTTTTGAATCCTACCCGCTCACAATTCCAACCGTGAAAATACTTCGACATGTCTCTGGTCTCCTATTACATTTACATTTACATTAATGAATATTTAGCGCTCATAATTTCTACCCGGAAATATTTGGACATGTTTCTGGTCTCCTGGTACTTACGAATCTTGAGCATTCACAATCCTTGCCCCGAAAATACTTCGTCATGTTTTTGGTCTCATGGTACATAATGAATCTTTAGCGATCATAATTCCAGCCCGGAAAATACTTCGACATTTTTCTGTTCTTTTGGTACTTTTGAATCCTAACCGCCCACGATTCCAGCGCCGGAAATATTTCGACATGTTTCTGGTCTCCTGGTACTTGTGAATCTTTAGCGCTCTCAATTCCAGTCAAAAAAATACTTTGACATAGTTCTAGTCTCCTGTTACTTGTGAATCATTAGCATTTACAATAATTCTAGCCCGGATAAAACAGCGACATACGTATTTCTGTTTGACTGTTAAAAAAAAAAACAAAAAATATTCGAGCCCAAAAATATTTTAACATGATCTCCAGGTACTTGTGAATTTGTAGTGCTCATAATTCCAGCCCCGTAAATATTTCGACATGTTTCTGGCCTCCTGGTACTTATGCAACTTTAGTGCTCACAATTTCAGCCAAAGAAATACTTCAACATGTTTCTGGTCTCCTGTGACATATGAATCTATAGTGTTTTCAATTCCAGCCCGGAAAAAACTTCAACATACATATTTCTGTTCAACGGTTAATAAAAAAAAAAACTAAAAATTTTCTAGCCCAAAATTACTTTAATATCGTTGTTCTCCTGGTACTTGGGAATCTTTAGCGCTTACAATTTCAGCCTCGGAAATACTTCGACATGTTTTTGGTCTCCTGGTACTTGTAAATCTGAAGTACTAAGGCAGCAGTGGCTCTGGGTTTTCACTTTTTCCTCAGTCTCCATTAACAAAAATCTTCGACATGTATCTGCTGTATACATGGTAAAAAAAAATCTTGCTCAAAAATACTTTGATATGTTTTTGGTCTCCTGGTACTTCTGAATCTTTAGCGCTCAACAATTCCAGCCCTGAAAATTCTTTAACATCGTTCTGTTATCCTGGTACTTGTGAATCTAGGTACAGCGCTCATAATTCCAGCCCCGAAAATAGTTCAATATGCTCTCCTAGTACTTGTGAATCTATAGCGTTCACAATTCCAGCCCGAAAAAATCTTTGACATGTATCAGCTGGTCGATTCTGAAACGTGTTGAAGTGAAGGCTTGTGTGAAGTGACCACGAAGTGAGCTGTCAATCCATCTTAATTATATGGATCGTTAGGTCACTTCACGATCACTTCACCCGAGCCTTCACTTCGAAATGTTCACAGAATCGCACTGCTGTACTCCTCTTGTGAATCTTTAGCGCTAACAATTTAAGGCCAAAAATACATCGACGTGTTTCTGGTCTCCTGGTACTTGTGAATCTTTAGCGCTCACAGTCCCAGCCCCAAAAATACTTCGACATGTTTCTGTTCTCCTGGTACTTTTGAATCTAAAGTACTAAGGCAGCAGCAACTCCAGATTTCCACTTCGTCTCTATTAAGCCATGTATGTTACCGGGATAAGAAGTAGCCTATGTTTGATTCCAGGTTTCGAACTATATGTGTGCCAAATTTCACCCAAATCCCTTCCGCCATTTTTGCCTGATTGAGGCACAAACATACGAACTCGTCAGCTCGTCTGGACTGCTGCTAGTCTATTCTGTAAACAACTATTTCGATATCGAGCTTCACCTGAGTGACAAAACATACAAAATGAGCTTTATTGCACACAACATAAAGGTCTTAATTTGAAACTCACCTCGGATTCCACTGTCGAGATACGAAAATGTTCTTACAGAATAGCACTACTGGATATTAATGCCGGGGTTCCTCAGGGGTCGGTGCTTTCGGCAACACTGTTCTTGCTGCATATTAACGATCTGCTAAAACCCGGTATCTTTGGGTATGCAGACGACAGCACTGTTGCTGAGAGATACATGTCCGACGCACGAGCTGGTGGGTCGCGGATCCGGTCTCTCCGGGAGGCTATGGTTGAGCGCTTGAACGTGTCCTTACAGGCTGTCTCTGAATGGGGCGATGCCAATCTGGTCAAGTTCAATGCTGCTAAGACCCAAGCGTGTCTATTTTCCGCCAAAAGGAGCCAATTCCTCCCAGCTCCATCTTTCCGAGGCGCAACTGTGCCGATAACCGACCAACTTGAGCTTCTTGGGGTTACATTAACATCTACCCTCAATTTTGGCCCTTTCATAGAGGCAAAAGCTCAAGTAGCTGCAAAGAAGTTGGGGATCCTAGCAAAGGTGAGACGGTACTTCACGCCGGAACAGCTGCTCAGACTCTATCAAGCGCAAGTTCGATCGTGTATGGAGTACTGCTCTCATCTTTGGGACGGATCTGCCAGATACCAGCTTGATGCCCTTGAGTCAATTGAGAAACGAGCCAAGAGGATCATCGGCAATGATAGGCTCGTCGCGACGAAGCTCCAAAGTCTTGAGCATCGACGACGAGTCGCTAGCCTGTCGGTTTTCTACCGGTTGCATTTTGGGGAATGTGCGACGGAATTGCATAATTTAATTCCACCAAGCCCGTTCCATCATCGGACCACAAGACGAACGGCGATGCGCCACCGATACATGGTGGACATCCCACCCACACGCACTAAACGTTTTGGGAACACATTTATAGTGCGTACAGCTAAGAAGTGGAATTACCTGCCGGAGTCTGTGTTTCCTGATAGCTACAACCTGGGAGTCTTTAAGTCAAGAGTGAATAGGTTACTTCTAGGCAAGCGTGCTCCATCTTCGACCACATCATCGCTTACCATCAGGTGAGATAGTGGTTAAACGCGCGCCTACAAATAGTAAAAAAAAAAAAACAATTCAATTTTTGTTAATAAAAAATTGTTTTATTTTTTAATTTCAAACTGAGTTTTTCCATTTAAATAAAACACACAACAAAGATTTTTTCTTGATAAAGTTAAATTTAAAAAAATACGCAGCTTATGCTAGAGATCACAAACTTTTTTTGATGTGTGTATAAACCTTTGTCTTGAATCACTCTATCTATTAAAAAAAGCATCGAAATCCGTTGCGTAGTTTTAAAGATCTAAGCATACATAGGGACAGACAGACAGCGGGAAGCGACTTTGTTTTATACAATGTAGTGATTGTAAGGGCTTTTCGTGGAAAAATAATAAATAAAGGCTCCAAAGATTAATCTTTCAGTCGGAGCATGAAGCATAAGGGAGTACTCACACTTTTACAGCTCTATTCAGCTTATGCCCATAGAAAACAACGATTTTTTATGGAGATGAGTACGCATTCATTCATCTTTCCGCGTCTATTCAGCTTTCGCGGCAAACAAGTATAAAATGAGGACAAATGTGTTATTATTATGCGACAGCTACATACAGTGTTTAGCACTGTTCCGCCAGCTTTCAGCGTCGTACGCGGCGGAACAGCGCTGTACACGGATGGTTTTCGACTCCTTGTGTGACTGACACTGGTAGGGCCACCATCAGGGATTTTAATTTTGATAATAAAAAAGAATTTCGCTAATTAGTCGCCAAAGAATTTGTCGGTCACTGGTTCAAAAGTTATAAGGGTTTATAGGTGGCCGATCTGGGGTGCGCCTACTCCAGCTTGGTCCATTTGAATCTCTAAAGCTAGGGCACCTAGCTAAGATCTGTTTTCTCTCTAAATTTAATCGGTAATTAGTCGGGTTTTAGTTTAGAAGATATAATGAGTTCAATTTTTAAGGTAGATATAGTCCAAGAGCTAGATGGATAAGAAATCTCTTCAAACAAATTGCCAAGAAAAAATATTTATATTAATATGTGAATTATACTTCTAGTTTTATCGATCTAAAGTCCGTAGAATTGTCAGAGCGAGATAGATTCTCAATCCTTCGATCTAGCTCTTGGATTATACCTGTACTGGTTCGACTCGCTGTCGTTTGCGTTATAATTTTTAATGTTTAATTTTATGTATTTCTTCTACAAGAAGCCAAATGATAAAAATCTCGCACATAGAATTGTCCATTTTAAGAGCACAATACTAAATGAGTAAAGAGCGTGACTACCGCCAGACCACCTTCTAAGTCGATTTTCTCGAAAACTACGAAGGTACCAATTTGTTTGTTCGAGTACTAATAATTAGCACCAATTAAGTACTAATTATTTACCAAAAATGGAAGCGATTGGCGTCGGTGGTCCTGAGGTAGTCACGGACCTCTTACCGTCTTCGCCGCGTACTCGGCGACTTTCTTATTCTTATGACGCTGTACGCGGCTGATAGAAGCAGAACTGTATATGTGTGACCAGAATCGTTCAGCGAAACGCGAATGGAGCTGAATAAGTGTGAGTAGTCCCTAAAGTCGAATAACTTTAGAAACGTCATTTCCTCCCGGATAAAAATTAGTCAGCTGATAGTTAATATGATCCTGTAAGCAATAAAATAAACCAGCTGGCAAGATGCCGAGGGAAAATTCGTCAGCTGGTGAATTTAGGTAGGCGATAAATGCCCCCTTCAGGGCGCTAGCTGACGGCCTTCCCACCGAGATACAGCCGGCTGACGTTTTGTTTTCTGCAAGAAATTGGGTTAGCTATAATCTGACATGATTCTCAATCGGGAGGAAATGACCGAAAAAAAACTTCTATTTCAACGGGTTTGGGAGGCTGCCGCTGCTTAACCCACCCACCGAATCGCTGCTGACTTTCACAGAGGTCCATGATAAAGCTCTCTTTACCATTTTACAAGTTATCGTCCGGAAGGAACTTGGTCATGGAAACCTGTTGCTAGCTTGCGGACCAAAGCTTTGCGACCACACGACGAGGCCCTTGTAGTCCAGGGCCGTATCGTTGATACGGCAATAGCTACGCCCCTGATTAGGCGCTATCTGCACTTAATTTTCATATTCGTAGCACTTCGTAGCAGCCTATACAAGACGTTGCTACAAAGTTCTACGGGGTCCCCTACGCTTTCGTAGGCCAAATGTCTACGAAAGCGTAGAGGGCTCCGTAGCATCCTCGACTAGGACGATACTACGAAGTGTGGGATGCTACGGGGAAACTAGACATTCGAAAGCTTAGGGACTCCAGCTGTACTAGGTAGTAGACCCATGCTTGTAGTATGCATGCATGTATGTTGAAAATATTTTATTGTACCTGTATAAAACAAGATCTAGATAAATTCAAAATATGAGAGAAATCTATATAAGAAATGTGCTTGCAATAAGTTGTATGAGTTGCTGTTGTATGTATAGTGCACCAACAGCGATGGTTGATCGATTTTCAGAAATAAGATATCCTTAGGTATATTCGTCTTTATGATGCAACTGATGCGTGTGTGAGTGACTCTATAATAAATGTAATAACATGACAATCTTGACATCTACACCCGCACTACGATGCGTAGACTCATAACTTCTCGAATATGTATATGAGGTGGTACGACCACCAGATTAACCAGGTCAGGTGGTCGGGAGCATTGTCTGGGGAGTATAGACTGGAGTGTGGTGTTAGGCAGGGAGGTTTGACTTCCCCGGCGACCTTCAGATATTGACTAGCTGACCCGCGCAACATTGTCTGCGTCACAATTTTCATTACTGCTCCGCTCCTATTAGTCTTAGCGTGACGATATAGCCTATAGGCTTCCTCGATAAATAGGGTAGCTAACCCTGAAAGATTTTTTCAAATCGGACCAGTAGTTCCTGAGATTAGCGCTTCAAGCAAACAAACAAAGAAACAAACTCTTCAGCTTTATATATTAGTATAGAAGAATAGATATAAATATATACTGAAGGTCGCCGGGGAAGTCCTGCCTGCAAAGCTAATTGCAGCTATCTGGGGTCGGATGCTCTATTGATGGTAAAATTATCAACTCTATAAGCTATGCTGACGACATGGTGTTGCCCTCGATTGATGCTCTCAGGCAATTACTTGAAGTGTGTTAACGATATGCCACGGCTCATGGTCTCATGTATAACGTCAGGAAAAGTGAGGTTATGGTGTTTCGTGTAGGTTCCAAAAATCCGACGACAGTGCCTCCCGTTTACTTGTATGAGGTGGCACTTAAAAGAGTGTCTCGTTTTACAAACCTTGCACATTTTGACCGAGAACATGTTCGATGACAAGGATATAGAGAGAGAACGAAGTACGTTATCGGTTCGATGTAATATGCTGGCCCGCAGGTTTGCAAGGTGTACAAAAGACGTTGTTTTAAGGCATACTGCCAGAAGTTTTACACCTGCGGGTCAGGTATACGCAGAGGGCCTACAACGCCTTCCGGGTTCAGTATAACAGTGCTTTTCGGGTGTTGTTGGGGCTTCCGCGGTTCTGTAGTGCGTCGGGCATGTTTGCCGAGGCAGGCTTAGATAGTTTTGAGGCTGTCATGCGCAAAAGAACCGCATCCCTAATGCGTAGGATACGTGGAAGCTATTGTGGAGAAGCCAGACTGCCCATTTCTGATGCACTGGTCCTGTAGACATAGCTGCGGGCCCAGTGCTGAAGGAAAAATATTTGAATTAGTTTAATAAAAATAATTTGTTGTGATACTAACATAGTTTGTAAGTCTTAATACTAACACCATATGGATGATTTCCGAAATAAATTTGTATTATTATTATTATAGCTAACAATAGTTCACTCAACGACTAAACACTATCTCACCTATTTTCAGAAAAATATCGGATGCGGAGTCATATGAAAATTTAGATCAATTGGAACTAACTCAGGCACCAGTTGAAGACGAAGTTCCAGACATCCCGGATATACGGCGCAATTCCATGCGCAAACTCGTGCGCCGCCAATCCAGCATCGTAGAAACGCAGCGCGACATCGATGGAAATATGAAAATGACCTACTGGTTTTAAAATCACTGTTATTTTTTAATTAAAAATAAATAACAGTTTACAAAGTCGTTTTTCGAGTTCCATACCCCAAAGGTGCCAACGGGAAAAGCTTTACCCTAACCAAGCCTGTACCGACTATCCAACCAGTAACGTAGCGAGGGGGGGCGGAGATTGCGGCCCGCACCGGGTGGCACTGGTTTAGCGGTGACACCCGACCGTTCATTGACTGGTTTTTGTCACTGTCGGGTGTCACCTCTAAACGTTTGAAGCAATGAAACCAGTCGGAAGTGAGATGTAAAAAATTTTGAGCTGGCTCTTGCATTCTGCACTCTCTAACTTCATGAGCTTTTCTGTATAAATCAACAAAAGACTTCTATTTAAGTATGAATGATCAAAATACAGTAAAACCCTTCAGAGATGAGGTGCAAAAATTTCTTTAGTCCTTTTTCTTTGCTTTAACTTAAATAACAGTTTACAAAGTCGTTTTTCGAGTTCCATACCCCAAAGGTGCCAACGGGAAAAGCTTTACCCTATCCAAGCCTGTACCGACTATCCAACCAGTAACGTAGCGAGGGGGGGCGGAGATTGCGGCCCGCACCGGGTGGCACTGGTTTAGGGGTGACACTCGACCTTTCGCTGACTTCTCATCACGGTCGGGTGCCTACCCCAAACGGGCGACGTAATGAAACCCATCTGAGGTGGGGTGTCAAGAATTTCGAGCTCGCTTCGCTCGCTCTGTGTTCTACCCTCTCTTAGTTCAAAAAGGAAAGCGTCAGTCAAGAAAAGTTGAGTTTATATGATGAAATATAACAATAACAATATATCTTAATGATGAAAAGAAAATCAAAATAATCCGAGGCAAGGTGCACAAATTTTCGAGATTTTGTTTGTTAATGTGATGTAAGAACATTCCTGAAAATAAAAACCTGCAGCACAAATGGAGCACCTCCCCCACCCCTTCCGAAGAACCTAGGCACACAGCCTGGGCCACAGCTCTTACTGAAGACTTTTACTTATGACCTAGTTTATCCAGGGTGCAAAAAGTTTTGAGCGCGCTTCGCTCGCTCTTGCACTCTACACACCCTAAGATCCTGACCATTATTCAGAAATGTTTCTTCTACTTAAGTATTAACGGTCAAGAGAAAATTCAACGTATCCGAGGAGAGGCCAAAAATCTTTCGAGCTCGCTTCGCTCGCTCTTGAGTTCTAATTTATCTTACTTCTTGACCTTTCCTTAACTCATATACTCTATGTGACTTTTAGACTCATAAGTCAAAAAGTTACTTCTTATTATAATTATGTAGAATAATATTATAACTAAAAAAAAACGGATAAAAGGCTGTCCACACATTTCCGGGTTTCCGTCAATGACGGAACACGGCAGAGATGGAGAAAAATCGGTTATACATGATTTGAACGAACTTGTTCACACATTTCCGTATGAGGAGAATTCAGAGCGTCAGTTTCCCGGAGCACACTTGGACGGACGGACGCCCTGACAGTGCTATCAGATTTTTATCTCCGTGGACGACATTTTGTGCACGAGCAAGTGCAACAACAACACAGAAAGGTTGATAAAACTGTTATTTCTTCATCTAGCGCTATTACAATCATTGCCAATTCTTCTGTGTTAAACAAGGACAGCGGATTGTGTGCGTATCAGCCGAAAAATGCTACAATGACACCGATTTCCCTGATATGTATGAACACGGGTGACGGATGGCTCGTCCCTGACGGGAACACTGAAACGAGAAACTCGGAACTCGGATAGCCCTGACCCGGAAATGTGTGGACAGCGCTTAAGCACATACGAAGTCGCAGACAAAAGCTTGTCAAATTAATAGAAATGTAGAAAAAAGGAGGACTCAAAATACCTCATTGAGGGACGCCAGCTGCAAGTTCACACCACCCTGATGTAGTCTCCAGCACGCATTGACTACTAACGCCCGACGATAAGAAAACGCTATACGCTACCTTTTGAAAAACCAGGGGCGTAGCTACCGCCGTATCAATCAGACGTACGGAAGCAAATAATTCTATCGGTATTATTATAAATGCGAAAGTGAGTGAGTGAGTTGTCTCTTAATGTATTAACGGCTATATGGAGTTGGATGAAACTTACATAGGTACCTACTACTACTAATAAAAGGTGAGTCCTTTTTTTCAAAATCTGGCTAAGAATAACAATTTTTCAAAATCCTCACCTTTATACAGTTTTAGTTTTCATGAAAATCGGGCTCGAGACGCCTTTCAGTGTTTTTCAATACTCCTCAGTGTTTCGAATTTAGCCATGCACGCACACTTTAAAAATTCTGCCTGTATAAGACTGGCCACATACGTACGGGTTCTCGATTAGGAAGTCAGATTCGGAAGTCTAGTCAACAAATGCTTTTTTGGTCAACTTTTTTCAGCGGTCTCGTAAAAATATGAATGAGGTGTCATTCGATTCGGAAGAGCATGTAGATGACACCGAGCACCGCAAGCCACGCCCCCTTCGGCCAGTTTTACAATAAAATTGATATAAACATATTAAATATCAAAATTATGAAATGACAAAAATCAGGCAATTACTACACACTAAACACAATAATCCGTCGGCAATTTGTTTTTATAGCGATTTTTCAATTAGTTATGCAACAGTTAATTAACAATTTTAATTTTTTTTTTCATTTTTCATCTCCATTGGATAAACGAAAATTTTTAAAATTTTTAATTATCATTATACTAGCTGACCCGCGCTTCGGCTTGCTGCCCCGCTTCGCCGGCCAGCCTCAGCCGCGGTGGTGAGCGTTAAAACCATCTGCGACGATAATTTCGAGGGGGACTACCGAAGCCCCGCAGCGCCGGAGCCGTGACAAAAACCATGCCTGCTGTATACTGCATGCTTGTTTGCTTGCATGCTGCATGCTTGCTTGCATGCAGCTTGCATCTGTCATTAGTTTTTTAATTCTACCTCCTCATACTAAAAATAATAATATACTTTGTTCTGACGAGCAATTGTGTTTATTTGTCTTGCTATTCAGTTGTACAAGGCGTTTTTTGTTTCGCAATTAAAAGGTATTTTAATAATCGGAATTCGTATTTTTGATGTTTCGAATTATCATTAAGTCGGACTTTTTGTTATTTTACCTATTGAAACTCGATATTTAAAGAATAATAATTATAAACATTAGGAAATTGATATGTCAGAATTATAAAATTATAAAAAAAGGATTGATGATAAATCGGAGTTGTTATATTTGGAAATATGAAAATCGGTATTTTCAAATTCGTATTTTGAGACTGTCGGAATAAAGTTTTTCGTATTATACATTAATACGAAAAACTTTATCTGTAGTGTACCCTTTTCCGAGACTGCTGAAAATCGTTGAAAAAAGCACCTCGTGTTGACTAGACTACGGAATTCCGTGAGACTAGCGTAAACATTATACTGACTCTGAACGCGCAGCTCGTTTTCAAAAGGAATGTCAGGATTTTTCCCATTCGAAATACAGAGCCGGATTTGTCGTGAATAAATGTATTCTGTGATACGTTTTTCATGTGAATTATGGCATTACATCTATTTTAATACAGTCCACTACTTTCATTTATATTTATTCCGACTGAGCCCAATCACAATCAATCTTTGAATTTGAATTCCTTATCAGAAAACCGGACGTATGTGGCCAGCCTAAGTCACATAACGCGAGAAAACGCACACTTTTTTAAATTATTTAACTGTGGTTCTCTTGCAGTGGTACTGCAGAGACGTGCTGTCATGTCATCATATTCCTGTCAATGTCAAATCAATTCTGTCAGAAACAGACTGTCATTGACATTGTTGTATTGTGTGCACAATTGTCGGAGGGAATTCCAATATTCTGTAAGAATGTTTTATCCTAGTAAAGCGCTTTTACTGCGACTTATTCTAGCATGTACAATAATTGTGGTATTGGGACATAGTCATAGTCACTCGCACGATCATTCTCATGGAATTAATGAACCGCCCGCCTTCAAATACTCCAAAAGTGCAAACGAACAACACAAAAACGAAGAAGCGATAACTGAACCAGATTACGACCTATACGTCAGAGCATTGAGTTCAACACTCTTTATAAGTATAGCGCCGTTTTTTATACTGTTCTTTATACCTATTGACGGAACTGTGGAAAAACAACCGTTACTCAAGATTTTGCTGTCATTTGCTTCCGGCGGTCTTCTCGGCGACGCATTTCTCCACTTGATCCCGCATGCGCTCATGTCCAGTGGCGGCGTCGAAGGGCACAGTCATAGTCACTCACATGACAATGAGCAACATGAGCCACATGACATCACTGTTGGTCTTGGTGTGTTAGGAGGAATTATTACATTCTTAGTGGTCGAGAAAACTGTTCGGTTATTCGATGGAGGACATGGCCATTCTCATGGAGCAGAAAAGAAAAAATCGGATGATAAACAAAAAAAGAAGACAAAGGACAAAAAAGAAGATATAAAGATAGCTGGATATTTAAACCTTGCTGCAGATTTTACACATAATTTTACTGATGGGTTGGCAATTGGAGCATCTTACATTGCAGGTCAAAACATCGGCCTCATTACAACTGTTACTATATTTTTACATGAAATCCCTCATGAAATTGGAGACTTTGCAATTCTTGTTCAATCAGGATGTTCACGAAGGAAAGCAATGATGTTGCAGTTGCTGACAGCATTTGGTGCAATATCTGGCACAGTTCTGTCGATATATCTGAGAGGTTCAGGAGAGGGCCTTGTTTCATCTCTCATTTTACCATTCACTGCTGGAGGCTTCATTTACATTGCTACTGTGTCTGTAATCCCTGAACTTCTAGAAAGTTCAACCAAATTTTCTCAATCTGTCAAAGAGATAGTTGCTCTACTAGCTGGTGTCTACATGATGGTACTTATTGCACAGTATGAATAATATTGTATGACGTAAATATATTTACATTGTTCTATTTTTTCAATAAATCAGTAAACATCACACATGTATAAAAATGTTCTTTTGTAAAACTGCCAATAAATCTTAAGTTTTATTTTTGATTTTACCTTGTTAGTTGGTGTTAAGTATGAATCAATGTTATTGAAAGTGATGTGAAGTAATATTATATCTATGAAATATAAGATATTATAGTAATGAAAGATTCTTTTCACTTCAGGTAACACCCAAACAAATGCCTGAATAAAAGCATGCCTCTACACTGTTGATTATTATGGCTCAGCACTGAAAGTTTAACATAAAGGTGTTAAAAGGCATTCATTTAGGTGTTTCCTTGTCTTCATGAAAACTGGCATTAGTTTCACCAATTGCTAAGTACTCTAGGAAAGGACTTGTGTTGTTCAATAAGTATGACTTGTGATTGTACAGATGGTATGTTACTGGTACTTCACCAGTTTATTCTTGTCATAGAAATGACTTAAGTGATGCTTGTAACTTAATACAGTGAGAACAAATGGAGAATCAAATAAAAAAATAAAATGCAGTTATTTAGTTTTTATTTATTTAGATTACTTCTTCTTAGATACACCAACAGTTCTTCCTCTCCTGCCAGTGGTCTTGGTGTGCTGACCACGCACACGCAGGCCCCAGTAGTGACGCATGCCCCTGTGGGCACGGATTTTCTTGAGCCTTTCCAAGTCTTCACGAAGCTTAGAGTCCAAGTTAGAAGATGTCAACTGGCTGTACTTGCCGTCAACAATATCCTTCTGCCTGTTGAGGAACCAGTCAGGGATCTTGTATTGTCTGGGGTTGGACATGATTGTAACAATCTTTTCAACCTGAAAAAGACGAAAATGTTAAAAGTGCCATGGTAAAATTTTAGAGGTTGTCTATTTTGAACATTGAAACTCTCTTGTCAAGTATAACAAATATAAGACATACTGTGACACATTCTAAAAATTTTACTTAGGGTGTCCAGTTAACATCACATGTATGCTTGCCAAGTTTTAAAACTAAGTAGTTAATAGTATTTTGTATGAAAACAAGAGAGCCTATCAGGAAAAGTAACTAAAGTGCATCTACATCAGCTTCATAGATTTAGTGAAAGAAAACAAATAACTAACATTATGAGGATCTGAATGGAATAAATTCAAAAAATCTGTATTGTTATCAAGTAACCAATAACATGCATACCTCTTCTTCAGTGCATTCTCCAGCACGCTTGTCAAGATCTATGTCGGCCTTCTTCAGTACGATATTAGAATATCTGCGACCAACACCCTTGATGGCGGTCATGGCAAACATAACTTTGCGTTTGCCATCAATGTTCGTATTCATAATACGAAGAATATGTTGGAACTTGTCAGGAATTACCAGCGACTGAAACAAAGTTGACACTCATTTAATAACGCCGATTGTTAAAAAATATTGAGAAAACTCGCACCATGTAAATTCCAAGATCACATTCAATCACTAAATTTCAATTTAAGTTCCATGATTAGTTGAAAATTATGAGATTATTACCATTTTCACAAATTTTGATAAGTCAACCACCACTAACAACAAAGTTCATGGGGTAAAAGAATGACATTGACAGCATTTCTCCTGAGTTGTCATTGTTAATATTTTTTACTCTTGGCTACTCTTAAGATATTTTTTTTTCTCTTGGCAATCTCTTGAAATCGAAGAAATTAATATGAAGAAAATAGAATAAATGTATTCGCAAACGATTTCCTTTCGTAGTGCGAGGACTCTAGTACATTGATTATTCCACAGATTGGCGATTATTTTTTAAATATTATCATTGCCAGTTTAGACTTATAACTTTTTTTTTAGTTCTTTTTTGAGAGTGAAACTCCCATTGCCTCAGATTGCAAAATACTGTCGCGCTGCAGCGCTGCAGCGCTGTGAGAGAAAAATCCCGTTGCAAGCGCCAAAAATTAATGCCATAACAAGCAAAGCTATTTGTATGATTTATTCAAGCTTCAAGTAATAAATCAAAGTAATGATTATATTCTTACGATTTTTATTAACTTCAGCAGCCCACAGACATCTATTTATATGTCTGTGCAGCAGCCATGCTTTTGTTTTGATATTATAGGCCTCTTCTACAGTATACCGCTGACACAAGGCTGAGTATACATGAAACTGCGAATTCGTATTGAACTGTAAACGCAGGCGCACACGTCTTTTGCAATGTGTGGTACGTTCTTAAGTGGGTGATAGACGTGCGAGCAAGTACGCATACTTGTGGATCGACGACCTTTTTCGCTCGTGTTTCACCGTAAGTGTACTTATGGCTCAACGAATAAGTTCGTTGAGGATCCAACAGATTTGAAATTTTGCTCGTAGCTCGCCTCGGCTCGCACGTCTGTCAACGCCGCGAGCCGCAAGCCGCGTGCCATTACTTTGTTTTGTGTCACGTCGAGTGCTATTGTGTTGCAAAAATAACTGATTCACACTAATTCAGGAGTCGGCCAAATACAATGTGCCGAAATTATGGCACTAAAGTAAACTGCTATTCAATGTGAAATTGCTTCTCTCACATAAGTATCCTGTCTGGCTATAATAAAATATTATTCCTGAATAACAAAAAGTTTCTGCCGAGTTAGTTCGCGATCTTAAAAACCGCGTACTAGAAGTTCGTACGTCTATCGCCCACGATAGACGTACTTTACGATAATAGCAAATAAATTCAATTTATTATCTAAATAAATTTTCTGGAAAAGCTTCACAATTTAGCAAGCAACTTACATTTATGAGAACTTTATAAAACATCTCATTAAAGGAATGCACTCATTTACCAGACCCTTTTATATAATATCTCAGATCCAGAGTCAGAAATGATCATCATACCCAGAGTCAATGAATTGATATCAGAGTCAGTCAGATATAATATCTCAGACCCAGTCTTTAGTCACCCTATAAAAATTACTGACTTTTTACGGTACATCGCCACATTTACCAGATTCGTCGTGACAACGTGAAGACACTTGGACAAACAAAAAGTCTCAGATATTTTGTGAGTTTCAAATTTTCAGGTTCTTATATCTCTCTGACATTTTTTGTTTCCTCGATCCATGTCATTGTGCCAGTTTCATTGTGTGCCACAATGCTGTTTAAAATAATATAAAAAATACTGGGCCAAGTGGCCAATTTTATAAAGAGGGTGATAGACGCATGAACTTATAGAACGCGGTTTTTAGGATCGCGAACTTACTCGGCTCGACGTCGTTGACACACGTGAAAGCTTGTTCTTTACTCTGGTACCAAGGGGACCGCAATGTCTTCAATGGAGGAAACTTTATGTTATTCAGGAATAATATTTTATTATAGCCCGACAGGATACTTGTATGAGAAAAGCAAAGAAAAGAATTCTGTAAATAATTAGTGTGAATAGCTTTGAAAATCAGTAATTTTCGCAACACAATAGCAATCGACGTGTCACAAAACAAAGTAATGGCTCGCAGCTTGCGGCTCGCGGCGTTGACAGACGTGCGAGCCGAGGCGAGCTACGAGCAAAATTTCAAACCTGTTGGATCGCCAACGAACGCGCGTACTTGTGGCTCGACGACCTTTTTCGCTCGTGTGTCACCGTAAGTATGCGTGCCTATGGCTCGACGAGTAAGTTCGTTGGCGTTACAAATCTCCTGTCCAGATAATAATATTTAAAATATTATTCCTGAATAACAAAAAGTTTCCTCCATCGACGACATCGCTTGGTACCAATGTAATGAGCAGGCTTTCACGTGTGTCACCCTCACCGACGTCGACAGATAAGTTTTTATTTCGCGGCCTGCGTTGATATTTTGTTTTTCGTAAAGTGATTCTGACAACATTTTCATTCATATTATATTTTTCACAACTAGTAACATTTCATCAATGAGTGTTCTTCCGTCGGTGGTGTGCCGGTTTCTAATTTTTATTACAGATTCCAGTTATTATCTAGAGTTTTGAAGTAACACTGAATACAATGCATACAGAAACGACATTAACACTTATACAAATATTGGAAAAGACTGTATCACCAGGTAAGAAAACACATTAAATAAATTTACTTTTCGTGTATGGCGCTTCAGGTCGTCAACCGACTTATCACCTAACGTAACTGTTTCAAATTGTATTTGATCGAAACAGAACTTATAAAGCAAACGAGCTCTCGAATCTTTCATATTTTAGCACCGCGTATCTCTAGATAGCCGTTGATAGAATGTGGATGACAAAGATGCTTAACTGTCATGTAAGGAAAATTCTAGGTTCACCTACGATTCAAGTTTTACAATACGCGGCAATGATGTGCGTAAACAATTTGACATTTTGACACACATCTTATATTACTTTACATTTGCTATTATTGCTGTATTTCTAAATGGTTACTGGTCTTCTCAAAGTTTTAAGGTTATAATCTGCAATCTTTCACAACTTTGACATTCCAGTTTTTATTCGTGTCCACATTACTGATCCTAACATAACAATACATGTAGTACTCACCAAAGACTATCATATTATTTTCGTGCATTCTAATGTACCTACATATTATGCTAGATTTCAAATATTAATGCATTACTGCATCATAATTATTTAAAAGTAGTATACAACAGTAAACACCTACCTCTAGTAACCCTACAGACAAGCTTTGGTTTTAACTAAGTACAGAAAAAAATGACAAAGTAACTTTGAGCATATTAAAATGTAAACCTGACTCAAAGATTAGTTTAATAATAAAAACTAGTACTTTTTAAACTGTTTATTAAGCAACTCTTTGTTCTTACTATAGTGATACTGTTACTGTACTACAATTATCTGCTGAAATAACTCATATCAGTTGTTCTGCCTAATTGTAACAACATAATCACTTGTGTTATTAATGATATTTTTTAACTCCAGTTCAGTCTTCTTATTATGTTGTTTGAATTTTACAGATCGAAATGAATTGGAAGCTGCAGAAACCTACCTTGACCATGCAGCTGTTACCAATTTCACAACATTTATCAAAATGTTGTCTGATGTTCTGGTTGCGGGAGGGAACAGTCAGGTGGCTAGGATGGCTGCTGGTTTACAGCTAAAAAACCACCTAACTTCTAAAGACCCTACCCTCAAACAGCAATACCAACAAAGGTGGCTGGCACTACCTGAAGACATCAGATTGTATATCAAGAAAAATGTATGTTATTTTTATCAAAAACATTCTCATTTATTTTTAATGAAATGAAAGGTTTCCATTGAGAGCAAATAAAGTTTTTATTAGAGTTTTGTGATTTAATACTGGCTCATTAGACCTCTATACCTATTTTAAGAAAACTAATACAATATTTTTTTTTTTTGTAGATTCTAACAGCAATTGGGACAGAGAACAGCAGACCTAGTTCAGCAGCCCAGTGTGTAGCATATGTAGCAGTAGCAGAGCTTCCAGTGGGGCAGTGGAATGACCTCATACCCATGCTTGTAGAAAATGTTGTCAATGCTCAATCCACAGAACTTAAAAAAGAAGCAACATTAGAAGCAATTGGTATGCAAAATATTCAATCAATATTTATTTGTACAAAATAATGATAAAATTCTGTGGAAGTAAATATTTGACTTCTATTTGTTTATAGATAATATCTGATATTTTGTTACTTCTTATTCAGGTTACATCTGCCAAGAAATTGATGCTGAAGTGTTAACAGAACAGAGTAACCCAATTCTAACTGCTATCATTCATGGCATGAGATCTATTGAAACCAGCAACCATGTCCGGCTTGCTGCCACTCAAGCTTTACTTAACTCATTAGAATTTACCAAAGCAAATTTTGATAAAGAAAATGAAAGGAATTTTATAATGGAAGTTGTGTGTGAAGCTACACAGTCCAGTGATATGAGGATCAGTGTTGCAGCTCTCCAGTGCTTAGTAAGTATAATATCAGTAAATTCTTGTAACATTGCATTATTATTTTATGGATTATTTGATTAGTGGTTGTACAGTACAAGTAATTAAATTGTTCCTAATTTCAGGTTAAAATTCTCTCTTTGTACTACCAATACATGGAACCTTACATGGGCCAAGCACTATTCCCCATCACTTTAGAGGCAATGAAGTCTGATGTGGACGAAATTTCTCTTCAAGGCATTGAATTCTGGTCTAATGTTAGTGATGAAGAGATTGATCTTGCAATTGAAGAAGTTGAAGCAGCTGATGCAGGTATGGTGAAAACTTTAATGTTACTATAGTGCATCTGCATTGTGTTGATCCTTGTTTTGTAAACTGAGATCTTTCATGTGTCACTGTTTCTATTTACAGGAAGACCTCCAGCACGCACATCTAGATTCTACGCCAGAGGAGCATTGCAGTACCTTGCACCTGTTCTCATGCAGAAACTAACTAAACAAGATGACACTGAAGATGAGTTGGAATGGAATCCCTCTAAAGCTGCATCTGTTTGTCTTATGCTTTTGTCAAATTGCTGTGAAGATGAAGTGGTTCCTCATGTATTACCTTTCATTAATTCAAATATTAAGAATGAAAATTGGAGATACAGGGAGGCTGCTCTGATGGCATTTGGTTCTATTCTTGGTGGACTGGAAGCAAATACTCTGAAGCCACTAGTGGAGAAAGCTATGCCAACCTTGATCGAAGCCATGTATGATACCAGCGTTGCTGTGCGAGACACAGCCGCCTGGACTTTCGGAAGGATTTGTGAAATTGTTCCTGAAGCAGCTATAAATGAAACATATCTGAAACCACTCTTAGAAAGTCTTGTTAATGGATTAAAGGCTGAACCACGTGTAGCTGCTAATGTTTGCTGGGCATTCACAGGCCTTGCAGAAGCTGCTTACGAAGCTGCCGATTGTGGAGATTCCAATCAACCTCAAACCTACTGCATGTCAAAATACTTTGATTTTATTGTACAAAGGCTTCTTGAAACAACAGATCGCCAGGATGCTGCACAGCATAATTTAAGATCAGCTGCATATGAAGCTCTCATGGAAATGGTTAAAAACTCTCCTACTGATTGTTATGTTACTGTGCAAAAAACAACTATGGTGATTTTGGAGAGGCTTCAACAAGTTTTGCAGATGGAGAATCACATTTCAAGTCAGGCTGATAGATCACAATTCAATGATCTCCAAAGTCTGTTGTGTGCAACCCTGCAATCGGTACTTCGTAAGGTAACTCAAGCAGACGCACCTCAAATATCGGATGCTATTATGACTGCCTTATTGACGATGTTCGCTGGCAATGCGGGAAAAGCTGGTGGTGTTCAAGAAGATGCTCTTATGGCAGTCTCAACTCTTGTTGAGGTCTTAGGAGAAGGTTTCTTAAAGTATATGGATGCATTCAAGAGATATCTATATGTTGGACTTAAAAATCATCAGGAATATCAAGTATGCATAGCAGCTGTTGGACTCACTGGTGATATTTGTCGTGCATTGAAAAGCAAAGTAAGTTAAATGATCATACACATTTTTTTTCCTTATATTCTCCTCATGAATGGATAAAGTTATAAATGAGCACATTAAAAATGGCGGTAGTGACGGAAAAGTTGAAAGGGAACCACTTGTGTTGGTATGGTCATGTGAAGAGGGGGGTGAAACGCATGTAAGAGTTATGAATGTAAATGTGGATGGATGGAGAGGGTGACCAAAGAAAAGATGGATGGATTGTGTGAGGAGTGATATGAAAGAAAAGGGAGTTAGACAGAATGAGAGAAAAAACGTGTTGCGCCAATCCCAAATAACATCGCATAAGAGCAGGAAGATGATGAGTCTCCTGATAAACGGTTACTGTGAAAGATGTGAGAAGTAATAGCTGAGATAACACATTTATAGTAACTAATCATTCCTGTGGGATAGGCTATGGGACCAAAGCCATGAGAAAAGCTAGTGTAATAAGAAAATAAAATATTATTGTTACAGGTGCTACCCTATTGTGATGAAATCATAGTCCTGCTACTAGAAAATCTTGGTGATCCCTCAATTCATCGTTCTGTTAAACCACAGATTTTGTCTGTGTTTGGTGATATTGCCCTTAGCATTGGTCCTGATTTTGCTAAATACTTTGATGTTGTGATGCAGATGTTGTTGCAGGTAATAAACTCAACAATGAACTATAAACAAGAACATAAAATTACCACTATCTTTTATTTACGTCTAATATTGTATGTTACAGGCAAGCAATGCTCAAGTAGATCGTAACGATTACGACATGGTCGAATATTTAGGTGAACTTCGCGAAAGCGTGCTGGAGGCTTACACTGGCATTATTCAAGGCTTGAAAGGATCAACGGGCGAGGTTCGTAACTTTTCAATTAATTTATGATGCAAAGGGTATATAGCTGAACAGATCTATAAAAGTATGCAATACGGCAGGTGCGCTCGGACGTAGCGCTGGTGGAGCCGCACGTGCCGGCCATCGTGACGTTCATGATGCAAGTGGCGTGCGAGCCGGAGCGCACGGACGGGCACATGTCGGTGATCGCGGGGCTCACGGGCGACCTGTGCACGGTGTTCGGGCAGCGCGTGCTGCCGCTGCTGGAGACGCGGCCGCTGCTGGACCTGCTGCAGGCGGCGCGCCGCTCGCGCACTCCGCGCACCAAGGCGCTGGCCAACTGGGCCACCAAGGAGATCCGCAAGCTCAAGCATCAGACGCCTCTCACTAGCTGGTATGTAAAAACAGAGCGTATAGTATACCTTTACTTTTTTAGGCTTGTAGTCAGTGAGATTTTATATTTTGTTTGGTGTATGAAATCATTGTTTCGAAATCTCATAAACCTATCGTTTTCCCTATACCCACATTTGCATATAATCTATATGAAATGAAAAAAAATAAGTAAGCTGAACGCTAAATAATTCTCTCTTTCATTTCAGATTTGAAACTATTCGCTGCCGCAGTGATGCAATGCAGTTTCAGAAAACTTACTGCTGGTAAACTCAACTGTGCTGGCAGGCATATTATGTCTGTACTAATAAGTCGTTAGGTGCATTTGTTAAGAGGCCTGTATTGTTTTTAACTATCTTCAACTATTATAATATAGTAGTTATTTTGTTTTTCATGGGCTAACAAGCTGGCCTTTTTTATAAATAAATATTATTACATTATCTATGATATTACATAAATATTTGTCTGCTTTAGTAACATGTTACCATTATTGTAGCATAGTAATATTTGCCATTGCTGTGTTTAATTTACAGAGCGTATTACCATGACAAAACAGTCTATGAATTTTGTTAAAACCATTATAACGATAACAAATTCAAAGTGGATAAATGTTTATAAGCAAGTGAAATCTTTGTAATTAATATTTACTGGTATTTTGCATGTAAGAAAAGTGCTGTTTTGGTTATGGCTTTTCTTCATGGTAAGTGATTTTTGGCCCCAAACAATGCACTTAGCGTAGCATTATTGAAACTGTTTAATGTATGCCTGACCATAATCTTTCCATAATTATCTTAAAGTTGAAGCATTTTTCCTATTTGGTATTATAAATACAGACAGTGGCTGTGGTATCTTTACTTATGTGAGATAAAGTGATTGTTTGAAAGGGATGTATGACAGTTGACGTATGTTACTTTAGGCATGCACATGTGCAAGGGATTATGAATTTTATAAATTATTATTATGTTTTGTAAGATGTATGAAAGAATTTTATGAATGGGTAAGAATGCATGTGTAGATGCGTGCATGATTATCTCAGATATTTTATAAACTTAGGCATTGTCGATCATAATGAAAATTCGGTATATTAATGTATGTTTAAGATTCCGTCGACGTTACTAGAGACTGAAGGACGCCATATTGGCGACGATTCTTTTTTATTCATCGCAATTCAGGTTGATAATAAAATATGGTTTCGCGTAGTGACTTTTGAACAAAGCGATGACCAATAGCTCCCATATCTATTATTGCCAAACAACAATAAACCATTAATATAATTTAAGTCTCTAACATCAGAACCCGCTAAAACCGTTTTGCCACCAACCAACCACTTCAAATAAACTTCTTTTTTGTTTTAAGTTGTCTCGAATAAGTGACCCAACACATATCGTGGAAAAAAAAAATAGTACAAAGTACAGGTTGGCAAAAAAGAGTAGGAAATAATAGGGGCGCCACTGTGCCATTCGTATGGCAACCCGATTATCGTACTAATCTTGATACTAGGAGTATTTTTGCTAGACATAAATTTATGTAGTATTTTTTTAAATCAGTAAGTATTGTTTAGTTGAACAAGGACGAGTTCTCGTCATGCAACTGATTACTAATACCTAAAAATAAATATTTAGAATGTATTTACAAAGTTTTGTAGGAATTATAAAAAAAAAAACCAAATCACTCAAGTATCAACATTAATCTAGGTGCGATATACCAGAGTAAAGCTGGCTGCAGAAGTACGGTTTCCTGATAAGGTTTTCCGATCAGGAATTCAGATTCGGAACTCCACGAGACGATCAATTTTCTGTTCTTCTGACCTGATCACACGGCTCGTTTTTGAAAGGAACATCATCTGTTTTTCCCATTCGGAAAATAAACAAACGTAGGTATGCGCCTAGTTGAACATTTTGTATGTAAGGCGAGCATTCAGGTCTCCGAATCCGAATTCCGTGTTAGGAAACCTAATCAGGAAACCGTACGTATGCTGCCAGCCTAATTCAGACAAAATGTTAACATAACCTATGCTCGATGTTTCTTGTTCCAAACTTCCACTTATTCCGTATGCAAGCAATAAAAAACCGCTTTGGGTTCATCAAATTAACACTTTTTTCAACTAAAAACAACAAAACAAACTCTTAAATACCGGTCATATCAGCGGTTCTTTGGAAAACATTGTCGAGGTCCGAAAGAATAGTTTGGGCCTCATTTTCAAGCAGACAACGTGTGTACACCTTGTAAATAACTTCCCGGCTAGCACTTCGAATGGTTTTATTCATATTTTGTCACGTTTTTAATAATCCTTTGAAGGTCGAAATTAATATTCTACGTTGTTGTGAACTTTGTTTACTATGAACGTCATTATTTTGGGAGTGTTGCCAACGGGCAAAAAAATTAGTTCCGTTTCTAGACTTTTTTGCCAAGCTGTACAGCCCACAACCTTATACTTGGTTATAAATTCCGCTAAAAATGCCATGGGTAATATTTATATTCCTCTACAACTCGACCACAGCGAGAGGTTTTCGCACCACGTAACCTTACGAATAGTATGGTGGACCAAAAGCGCTCCCGCCATACCTACCCTACCCTACCTATCCCGCAACTTTCTTAAAAGTCGACGCTTATATTTTTTATGTTCGACCACGCATAGCTTTTTTAAATACATAAGAAGATAGAAAAATCATTAGGTTTCCTATAAAATAGTTTAAGCGGGGTTTTACTTTAAAGATAAAATACACCTTGTATTTGATATTACAACCGTAAACTACAATAAATATTGATAGTACAGTCGGCCGCACATTAGCAGTAACGGAAGCAGTCAAATAATAATTGTTTAACGCAACTAAGGCCATAATAAAATAAATAAACGATATAATGTAATAAAATAAACAAATGCATATCAATAGTTAAGATGCTAGCTTTTCAGCTAGCATCTTAACTATTGAAACCCCATGTTTCAAGTGTTGCCTCCGACCTGCGATCGACTGTGCAATCATCTAAATAGCAACACAAAAAAATACAACCGAATTGAGAAGCTTCTCCTTTTTTAGTCGGTTTAAAACAATATTGCACTGAATTATAATATAACTACATCTAAATGGTTCAAATCTTAAGTCAAAATATTTCTTTGTGATGAATAAAAAGTGTCTTTGCCTTCTGATCTCAATATCACATTATTGTACATATGTAATTAAAGCGTTTTTTTTTCCCTTAAGATATTCCGAGATGGCAAAATGCTCTGAAAGTAAATTCAAAAGACGAAAGACCAATCGCACCTATTGCTAAAACATGTGTTATAAATTATTTGTTATCTAATTTTTGCATTTCGAACAATTCACTCTTCTTATTCCGTTGTTTCGCGTTTACGTTTTAAATTGAATTAATCATATTGTTAATGTCTGAAATAATGATCTTTTTTTTAAATTCTGTTGTCATTTCAATATTTTATTATCTTTATTTTTTATGAAACAAAACTTATCGCGGACACTTAACGTAAAAATTGTTATATTGGTTCTGGTTAACACATGTTGGCAACTTTCAGATTGATCCTATAAAGGAGGCCTTGCTCCATGTCGACTAGCTCAAAATATAAAAGTTCGCGTGTCGCAAGAGCTTAGGGAATTGATAATAGTAGATAAAAATGTGGCCACGCAATTACTTTTTAACTATTGAAATATTTGTTTCCGTTAGTTCGTCGATCAAACTTTCGTTTAAGCTATCAGTGCCTTCAACGTGTACGTGAACTAAACCTAAACTCTTTGTTATCGATGTCAGTCCATATTACTCGTGAAGTCGTGACTAATATTTTTAATCTATTCGTTCCGTTAACCTGATAGAATTCCTTTTTGTACCTACTCTTCAGGTTTAAGATTTAGGTGTGTTAAAATTTCGAAATACCTACACTTTGTTGTTTAATTTCAATTGACGTGTTGAGTGTGTGCTAGTCTGTGAGCATCACTGATAGGAATGATGTTTGCGCGAATTATGCAAGAATTTATTACGTGAAGTATGTCATTACTACCGTTTACTTGTTTTAAATAATACCATATTTATATTTGAAAAAAAAAAGAAAATCTGAATATCTAATTGTAAAAATATTTTTTTTAAAGTCCAAATGTCATACATGTTACGTATGTACTTATATTTAAGTATGATAGGAGAATATGTGAGGACTAGTGCCATGCCATGAAAGGTTCTGAATTAGAATCATAGGCATCGAGTCAATGAATACCACCCACTTTTCCTGCGCGAATCTAAAATCAATTAGTTATTGTGTTATGGCGTATATTTTCATTCGTTTTGACTATGACTATCTGCTACCCTGTAAACTGTTCTATGGTGATTAAACAATTTAGAAGTTAAATTGGTTTCTGATTTTGCTAAAGAAAACCTATTACTGTTTGGATTAGACTTCATTTCGCCTATTTTTTCAAAACCGCTGAGAGCTATTGAAAGAAAACTTCACCACTTACCAGTTGAATACACGGTGTCGTATTAAGGCGTCTTACAAAGACTACCCACTTCAATATAGCTCTCGACGTGTTTTTTTTTTTAATTAATTAAGATGGCACAAAGTACATGGTGCCAATTAATATGACTAAAATGGCACCATGTATATTCTTCTAAGTCATTATGCTTCTGTAGATGCAAAACAAAAGGCAAATTCTAAAATAACAGCACTATCCGGACCTTGCCTAAGGCTCATTTAGGTACATACATTGTCGCTGGACGGAATGGGAACATTTTTTGTAACGAATTAAAAAAAAACTACTATAACGAATAAACGTGCCTACAAACTAGTGGGGCTACTCTAAGCCCGAAGCAGAAGTTTTGGGCTTAGTTGCGGGCGTATTCTACTCCGTATCACCTAACCACTAAGAATGGAATGACAACACGATTTGACAGTTACTGTCAAATCTATACTAATATATAAAGCTGAAGAGTTTGTTTGTTTGCTTGAACGCGCTAATCTCAGGAACTACTGGTCTGATTTGAAAAATTCTTTCAGTGTTAGATAGCCCATTTATCGAAGAAGGCTATAGGATATATATCATCACGCTAATAACAATAGGAGCGGAGTAGTAATGAAAATTGAGACCCAGATGAAGTTGCGCGGGTCAGCTAGTTTTTTTATACTTTTAAAATAATTTTCTACATTGGAAGATGTTGGAGTATCTATTTAGCTGATCTATACTAATATATAAAGCTGAAGAGTTTGTTTGTTTGCTTGAACGCGCTAATCTCGGGAACCAATGGTCCGATTTGAAAAATTCTTTCAGTGTTAGATAGCCCTTTTATCGAGGAAGGCTATAGGATATATACCATCACGCTAATACCAATAGGAGCGGAGTAGTAATGAAAATGAGACGCAGATGAAGTTGCGCGGGTCAGCTAGTTTTTTATACTTTTAAAATAATTTTCTACATAGGAAGATGTTGGAGTATCTATTTAGCTGATTTAGCTATCATAAATACTCATCATACAATTTGACCACAGCGGAAGTTGGCTGATATATCGTACTAAAGTGACGACTAATGAAGGCATGTAACACAAGCTTTCCGTATTTTCTAAATTTTCTTCTAATTCGTTTATAAGGTTTTCTGTAGGTACTGATATGATCAATCAACCATTTTACTCTAATATTGCTTTTTTTCATGAATGTCTGATTTTTCTAATTCAGTGTTAATATTCTGAAATATACACACACACTACACTCACACACACACTACATTTTCTGAACTATCTTTTTAAATACAGATAAATTTTTCAACCTCATTCTTTCTTCCCCACTTCTCAAAACATTGCCGTCAACAGATCCAATATATTTTGATAAGTATAATGTTACCATGTCTTTAAACGGTTTGTTTGATTACTTCGTAATCTTGGCATTGCTTAATAGCTTTCAAGCAATTGACATAAAAAATACTTTATACAAGGATCTACATTTTTGAAACAACCTAAATTGTATAATTTCGCCGGGAAATCGTTTGCAAGTATCAAGTCTAATATAAGACTGCGCGGCGTGTCGCGGGTTCGATTCCCGCACGGAAAAATATTTGTATGGCCTACAGATAGTTGTTCCGGGTCTGGCTGTTTGTGTATGTGAAATTGTATGTTTGTAAACGCACCCACGATACAGGAGAAATTCCTAGTGTGGGGCAACGTTTTTTTTTAAAAAAAAAAGATATAAGACTGAAAAGACTTGCAATTAGGTTTATTTAGTAACTGAAATGATTCATCAAGGTATTCCTTCGTCGCTTTATGTTTAGTAAATGCTTTCACAGCTGCTCCGATTAACGCAGATGAGTCGTCACATAACACTTCATTTGGTGGTGTTTGTTTTGAGACCACTTTCTAAGCCATTTTGCAATATTGTACATTGTCTGACTCTCCGATATCATTTGTAATAGGCAAACTACTCTTACCACCAAAAGTTTGAACTATACAGGATACATATAAAAAAGATGTTTCGTAATTTTTATGTCACGACGAGGCCCAAATACTTAAAAAATGCTGCCAGTGGCATCCAAACTCATTACGACTGTGTTTTGAAATGTATTTCCTGTAATACAATTCTTGAGCTGACAGCCAATGATATAAATTACAAAGTGAGGATGTAATGATATAATTCTAATCAAATCGTTATAAGGTAATTCTAGTTGACCCGCGCAACTTCGTCTGCCCCGCTCCTATTGGTCTTAGCGTGATGATATATAACCTATAGCCTTCCTCGATAAATGGGCTATATAACACTGAAAGAATTTTTCAAATCGGACCAATAGTTCCTGAGATTAGAGTGTTCAAACAAACAAACTCTTCAGCTTTATATATTAGTATAGATTTGCGCCATAAGCCATAAAGATATTGTTGGGTTTGGGTCGTAAAAGACGAAATTTTTAACGACGAAGAAATTTTTAACCGACTTCTAAAAAAGAAGGAGGTTCAATTCGACAGCGTATATAATAATAATAAAACATTTATTTCAGAATCAAGTTCCATAATTTGTTAGTACCAGTATAAAATGCCTTACTTATATCTAGTGTTAGTAAATAAACTAGTCTAACGGGTAATTAACGTGTATAGTAGGCTCAATAACCTTGAGCATCTGGGCCACACATTCATATCTGCGCCGCACATACAAACATTTCCGTAGCGCACGCGCTACCTCAAACTGTTATTAAAGATTACGCGAGGACGCAGACATGCGCGCCAAGCCGGCTTTTTTGCCTACGACTACACAAGAGTATGGCGATTGCACGGCTGATTTTTAGTTTAGATAGATACATACGTTACGCATATTTTTATTCACTGGTCTCATTTTTTATACGAATGTGGTTAAACAGAAGTAAAACAATATAGGTCAGATAAAAACTATTTTGTGAAGCAGTTTCGTCTTTTCTGCTTACGATCTATATAAAGATACTCGAAACTCGAGGTCAAACTGTTACCAGTGCACTGGTAACAGTTTGACCTTGAGTTTAGAGTATGCAGTGTACCTACTACTTTTTGTTTCTGCCTATACTACTTTATAGTCTCGTAAAAAGATTTCAAATAAAAAAGTACATTCTAAAGTAAACAAAATAAATAAATTTTAAGCCTATTTCATAGTTCAGCTCTGCTAAATAATTTTGTAGCATATTCATTAACTCAAAAACTTCAGATTCTGTGATTCCTGTGAAAGTTTTAGGTGTTTAATTGGTAACGTTTTTATATCGGTTTTTTTTGTAAACTGGAAATACGACGATAATTGTTGAAAAAACCCGACCAAGTGACAGCGAAGACACACTGGAGAAATGTCTCTGAAAAGAATTACCGCTGTAAATCCTTATTTAACTACGGAACCCTGCAAATTACCTCCCTTTGCGTGCGCTGCGAAAATGATTGATGATATAATAAAATAATAAACTCGAATTTTAGAGGACACATCAATATCTACAAACAGAAAAGGCAGTGATACCAAATGCCCAACTATTATTGTATGTCACTTTTTATTTAAAAAGTAATAGATACGACATGACAGACCAAAGCAGAACACGTTATTCGCACCTTGGTATCGGTTTTATCAAAATAAATCGTACTTTAATTCACTTATTTTTTTGAATTTCTCAAATCGAACACTCAACAGATATCATAATTGTATCAAAACAATACAATTTAGCCAAACGGTCCCCCACAGACGCGACTGACACGCCGCATATACCGACCGAATAATGAAAATAAATGTTTGTTTATGAACTTGTGTTTGTTTATGTTTGTGTTGAAGAGCTGTACACCTACCACAGTGTATTTCTTTTCAAAAGGTTGACAAATACAGAAGTCCTCGTTGCATTAAGTCCGCCTATGTACCACTATTGTTCATGAAGTTTAAATGAATAAATAAACTTATATTGATTTCTTATTTTTCTTTAATAATAGTCAGTTTGTTGGTAATAAAAGAAAATAAGAATTAACGTCGGCTACGTTTGAAAAAAAAGAGCAGACAAAAAATAAAACCCGAGCGACGCCGATAGTATTTTGATAAAAGTTGCTGTATGAAACTGTACAATGCGCCCACGCGCTCAATCAAGCTGGCTTCTCTGCAAAGAGCTAGTCTATGAACGCACACTAATACAAAAGTTCGTAAATATTTGCACTAACACATTCATATACGCGTAGTCGGTCGATAGCGCGAGCGGAGCAACGAGCGACACAGCCTCCCCGTTTCAGTGCTAACGCACGACTACCGCCTTCGCCCAAACAGAGCTTTAAAAATATGGGAGACTCAATATTGAACATTTTCTTTGCAAAATATTGATTGATTTACATGAGCAATGTTCACTTTGTAGTACACTTTACTAGCAATTTTTCCATGTAAAAATATTTTTAAACTTCGAAGCCGTTTGGAAGAAATATCCAAAAAATAGCGTGTTGTTTAAAATTTTTTTACAGCAAAACTATATGTCATACGAAAACAACAATTGTTCATATTGTTGTTTATGAATCTACCATATACATATATTTTTTTCCAATCTTTTGACCCAGCCGTTAATGGGGAATATCCTTTAGAAAGTAGCCTTTTGACGGCTCTGAAGCAGAGGTAGGGCCTTAAATAAATTTTAAAGTAAGTACACCCGCTAGAGACTTTCCCATCCCAATCTATAGGCCGACCGTTTATCTGAGTCCTCAACTGCGCGGTACAGGGGCGCGGGAGTATGACGACAAAGGGGACTGAGACAGGTGCGGGCGGCGGGGGCGCTTAGTGAGATATACCCGACATGAAATGCGCCAAGACAGTTCCTAAGATTTATGTGACGTCATAGTAAAGAAATAGTGATTTATGAAATGAAAAATTATTAATGATGATACAAAATTATAATTAACATTTTGAACGCCAATCACTTGTATACAAGTTCGAGATTTTCGTGCCCTCAGCGCCACTACTTGATTAGAAGTAATAATAGTATAAAATAAATTTACGACTTTTACAAGACCTTTTATTTTGTTTTTATGGAAAATTGCCCTGTTATAAGCCATATTTTTGACGTTTTCACACATAAGTTCTTGTTTGTTTTATATTCAATAGAAACAAAAACGCCACAAAATATTTTAATGCCCCCAACGCCAAGTACTTGATATAAAGTAAGCCAGTGATGGGACACGATGAAGACCTCGCTATATTTCATCTCGTCGAAACGATCATAAATGTAGTATTTATGATCGTTATTGCAAGAAAATGACGTGAATAAATAATATTTTATAAATATTGTAGACTATAAACTACGATTAATTCACCTTAATTTAGAATAAATAGGTTTTCTAATCATTGTCGATAGTGAAACACCGTTTAAAAAACCCATCCTTACAAAGTGGTTAGTTGTCAGTGCGCACAACGCCACGAACTTGTATAGAAGTAAATCTGTGACGTCATAAGCGGACGGGTTTCAAGGTCATAGTGAATTTGTGCATTTTAGTGTAGTGCAATGTTTACATCTTGCGTTGGCGCACGTGTTCTTACAAAAAAATGAGTGACGGTGAATATGCCGAATTATTGCGAGTTTTACAAGGTGTGGAGTTTGAGGGGCTACTCTCTAAGCCCGAAGTCCGTAGTTTCGGGCTTAGTTGCATATTTTACTCCATATCACCCACGGACTTACGATTAGTACCGAACCCCAACTAAGAATGAATGACAACACTATTTTACAGTAACTATTAAATCGTGTTGTCATTAATTCTTGGTGGTTAGGTGATACGGAGTAGAATACGCCCGCAACTAAGCCCGAAACTACGGACTTCAGGCTTAGAGAGTAGCCCCCCTGAATCAGAATTTTGAAATAGTTCGTCGTCTTGACATTCCGTTAAGTCACAACAAGTCGTCAACTTCCGTTTCAGGAATGTACTTCCGTTTTCTATTAGTTTCTAAAAACAAGAAAAATCATTGCTAGTATTTTGCGACACCATTAAAAAATAAGATCTGTAACATCTACGTAAAACAGTCTCTTACCCTCCATTTTAATTAAAAAAAAAAAAACACGTAGAAAACCACGTATCTAGCTTCTATTGATTGTATTTGGTTCTATTTGTTGTAAGTAAACGAAATAAATTATGCAGGAATCGGTTGAGGTTATGCACGTGTAACTTGACCACAGTGAATATAAAAATGAAAAATACATAATATAATATAGACATCTAGACATCCTAATATCAGAAAGGATTTTGACGTGCCTCGAGCGCCAACGACAAATATGAAGTAGAAAGATTACATTTGGAGACAAATAGGGATGTGCCTTGTAGAACACACGTCTAATAAATTTACAATTCTTTTCTTTTATTATGGGAAATACATCCAGGTTTTCATATTGATTTTTTTGTGAAATAAAACAAAATATGAAAATACGGTATCAGTTTTTATTTAGCTTCGTAAATTGGTGAATAAACATTAATATTATTTGTCGATAGGACATTAATCCCATCCCTACGTTTTACTATAGATACGTTATACATTTGTTGCGTGGCGCTGGAGGACACATCGCGTATTATATAGATGAGCGTCGAAAAGGTTAACTAACTAAAAGCTATGAAGGTACCTAAATAAAATATTTGGTAATAAACTATTGTACTATTTATTATATAGAATAATCATCAAAATTATATTTCAATCAGTTATGTCCATATCAATGTCGGTGGAACTTGATTCTTCACTTTCGAAGGAGCCATCATCGGATTCATCAGAGTCGTCCAGAGTGTTGATAATAAAATCAACAGCATCATCCCGAATTCCATCATGTTTGCAGTACTCGTCCTCGATATTAATTACATGGTTAACACAATGCTCCCACTTCTGTGCAGAATATTCAATTCTTATAATATTCAAATTCAAATAATCCCTTTTCTTGGTCTAAATTAGAGTCCACACTTTTTTGTGCTAATTGTCCCTTAATGTCACCCCAAAGCAACTCAATAGGGTTCAGGTCTGGGTGATAAGGAGGCAAACGCAACACTTCATGCCCGTTTCTTTTCAATAACTCGTCAATTTTATAAATATCTTCAGTTTCTGTGTTTTTAATCAATTTTGATAAGTCGTCCTTTTTCAGTTTATCATCGAAAACCACGTCGTGTCGTCGTAACCATATTTGCATAACTGCCTTGGTAGAAGCCATAGTCGGCGTTTTTTCTTCTCAAACCGAATGGTAAGCTGCGTAATCCATCACAATGACGGAATTTGGTGGTATATTGGGCATTAACTTTTTATTTATCCATTTACTGAAATTCACGAAATTCATAGAATCGTGATAATCACCTGTTTTACATTTGGATTTAAATATTACAAGTGCTCCATCTACAAATCCAGTTTGACCTCCACAATGTACGATGATCAAACGGTTCCCTTTTCCAATATGAGATAGCACGCCATGTACATCCTTGGATTGCCGGCATTTTGAAACGTTATGAGACTGATTTACATATGTTTCGTCAAGATATAAAATATGTCTTCCTTCTCTACGATATTTTTGATAGTCCTTAGGTATTTCCACCTCCACGATGTTATATTTGGCTGTTCAATAAGGAGTTTCCTTTTAGAACCGCATTTCTTAAATTTAAAACCTAGGTCATGTAACAACAGCCTTAAATATTCCCTTCCGCAGTGTAATATATTCTCTTCTCTAAGTACAGCATTCAACGTTTTCAGAGTAGGTATTTTTTTATCAATTGTATAAAAACTGAGTGACTTTTCTTCTTACCACTCCTTTTGTGAAATCGTGTATTTCTACTCTTTTTTTTCGAACCTGTTTTGATTTTTTCGGTGATTTGAGTCTTTCGTTGTCTTTCAATAATTTCCCTTGATGTACGATTCTAGATACAGTCTTTTCCGATAGCCCAGTAACTTCTGCTACGGTTTTGTTTAAATGTATGTCTTGTTGATATTCAACAGAATTTGGGTCCAGTTTCTTTTTTCTAAAATATTCGTACACGTTTAAAGCCATTTGCTTGCACCAGTGGCGGTACCTTCATATAAGCCCAAAAGCCTTACTAAAATGCTCGATAGAGAATCAATATCAAACCCGAACAATTTAAAAGTTCGCGCGCTTAATTCTTATTAAAATAACACAAAGTATCTACCTATGCCACACTGCACATCGCGATTGTTCGCGCGCAGAGTTTCGCATTTGCAGCATCTACATATAGCTATCTCGCTTACACGTACCGGCTTTTGCCGGGCTTTCAAATACTATCTCTGTCACTTTCACACTTATAGCGATGTGCCGTATAACGAGTTACAAACTTGTGCGTCTACAAATCGATCAGTATGGACGACTTAAGCCGTGCATGCGTATGAAGTTGCACGCGTATGCGTGACCTTGTCAGCTTGCCAACTCTGCAGTGTTGCCGTTTTAGCGACGTTATGAGATCTTGGAGATTTTTAACGAGGTTGGAGACTTTTTTTAAGATTTAGCAACAATAAAAACTAGCGACTTTTTAAAATAACGAAATTAAATATTCAAGCAATATCTTAAAAATAAAAAATTTGCGACATCTAGCTAGATTTTTCATATACCTGGCGACTTTTTTTGCCTAAATGACAACAGAGTGAGTGCAACTCACTTCAGTTTCATTTGCTTGAGTGGGAAAAGTTATGTTGTTAAAGTTTTTTGTGTGTTTTCTTAGATTTTCTCAGTGATACAATTGTTTTGGTGACTTACCTACAACAGTGGAGGTAATTGTACCTTGTGAGGATTTAAAATGCGTTCAAGATTTGATTGGCGAAGATAAGGTAAAATCTTTAACCTTTTGAACGCCACACAGTGGGCCCATACTGAAAATTAGTGGACTTAGCCAACAAAGTTCCAATATCGATGCGATTTTTTTTATATGATGTGTTATGATATTCCTGACAACTTTTATACTTATAAAATTTCTTCTAAATTTGATAGTTTTTCTTGAATAAAATTAATTCGATTTTTTTGTATGGAGCGAATCACGTTTCATTTTTTTTCTTCAATTGTACTAATATGTTAGGTGTGTGAGTATATGATAGCTAGGGTCATTCTCTATCCATGAAAAATAAAATCAGCGCCGGCCATCCGCGGCAGCGAGAGTAATCATTCGGTAAAAAAAAATGTTTTGTAAGAATATTTTTGCCATTTAAAATAAATCCAAAGTATATTTGGTGTCTCATTTGGCTGTTTTGACCTTCTTTTAAGTTAAATATATAGTTTTAATAGCGCATAGGTACTTATAACTAGTAATTCTGGTAGAGATTTAGTTATTATTGCATGGTATCGGTAGCAACTGCATTGTGATTGATGACTCAGTTTTTGTGCGCTCGGCTAATCGCATAACTAATGAGTCATTGAATAAAGCTCGTCTCTTATTGGCTGAATAATTTCACTAACTGTTATGTCCACTACTTGAGTAATTAACACTGACTATAAATATAAAGACATTCCTTAAGTCCATCTAGTTTCGCTCTTGTCGCTTATTTGTGAACACAGTGAAATACTTTTATTTTTATATTTACATTAGAACTATGGCTGGATTTAATACCAATCTAGATCTTTTTGTGAAATTGAGAAGTGACGGTGATCTGAAAAATCATATGTTTCTATATGAAAGTATCATTTCTGTCTTGACTACCGAAGTTTCTGAAGAAAACAAGAACCGAACCAAGGAGTTCTGTCGACTATTCACTTTATGACAGAAGATCTTACGATTCATCTTGACATTGTTATCACATGTGTATCTCTCACAAGGCGTCCGCAACAATTAACACGTGCGATCGCTGTCCGCGTTACGATCGAAATGAGCGATTACAAAAATTCGCCCGCCGCCCGCACCTGTCTCAGTCCCCTTTGTCGTCATACCCCCGCGCCCCTGTACCGCGCAGGCGAGGACTCAGATAAACGGTCGGCCTATACTTCACTGCATGGAGTCGTATTCAGCGTCCTAGAATGGGAGAGTCCCAGCGGTCTGCCAACGTCCTCAGGATAGTGTTGGGGCTGGCGCGAAACTACTCTTACCGTAATGCACTAAAGATATAGATCTCGTGTGAGTAAAAGAGACACATCACTTATAGTCGATAGCTGGCTGTTCACACTGCCGACGAGCAGCTCTTACCTCTAGTTGAACGCAGCGACAAGAGCTATCAAAGATTGTACTCGCTCAGCGACACTCGCTCGGCGTTGCTCGCTTGGCAGTCAGAACTCACCAAACAGCGGTAATTTCTACCTATAGTGCAGGCCGGAGCGAGTATTGCGAGTAAAAGCCCGTCGCACAAAAACACTCGCTGAAAGCCGAGCGTCAAAACAATTGAAACTTTTCATTAGCTACTCGCTGCTCGTCAACTCGGTTCGAGTTTGAAGCTTTACTCGCTACTCGCTGATCGCCGGCGGTGAGACAAGTGCTTAACCTTTTGAGCGCCACGGTCAGCTATAGCCGACAAACGAAAAAGTGCCCACCACGCCACCGTCGGCTATAGCCGACAAGCAAACAACAATTTTAAGTACAAAATAAATATACTAAATCAAGTTTTCTGTGATTACGTTACGAGTAATGTTTTATTTAACGAACATAGAACGAAAAGCAATGATTAATTGGTGTTCAATAAGATGTTGGAATCCGTATTTTTTTGTTTAGATATTTGTGCTTGGAGTGGGAGGGACCGGCGTCCCTCCCACGCCAAGCACAAATGCGTTTACGCTCTGGCGGTCAAAAGATGTAAATATATTGTCCACTAGCTGACCCGCGCAACATCGTCGCGGTCGGAGTCACATTTTTCATTAAGTAATGCTCCGCTCCTCTTGGCCGTAGCGTGATGTTAGCTTATAGCGTAGCCTTCCTCGATAAATGGGTTATCCAACACTATTATATTGGACAGGCTCTAAATGTGGAGATTTTTTATTTGCTCTCACACATAAAGCATGACTATTTGTAGTCATACGCCCGCCATTCTGATGCACACGAAACCGTTACCGACAGTTCGCTCGGACACTTAATTCCTCTTGAATACACAAAATTATTTTCTTAAAAAAAAAAAAACAAAATAGTTACGGTGAAGGCGTTTTATTTGTTAAAAAACGTAGGTACTTATTGCAAAAATAAGAATGATTTATAAACAACCGGCTTTGGTGTATTTTAATTAATTATCATTTAGGAAATTCCTATGACCAAATATAGTTTTACTTATAGAAAAAGTGTGAGAAATAGCAGTGGTCACAGATACACTCGATTTAATATCTATAATGGTCTGGCTTGTATGGTCCTTCAATTGGGACGCCAATATATTTAGCTTGCTTCGGTGTCAGCTTAGTTAGTTTAACGCCAAGGTGGTCTAAATGTAAGGCAGCTACTTCTTCATCTAATTTCTTAGGTAATGTGTGAACGCCAACAGGGTAAACATTATGTCTGGTCCAAAGTTCAATTTGAGCCAACACTTGGTTAGTGAAAGAGTTTGACATAACGAACGACGAATGTCCTGTGGCACATCCTAAGTTAACTAGTCGTCCAGCGGCCAATACAATAATATGATTGCCGTTGTCAAGCTCATAGCGGTCAACCTGTGCCTTAATGTTGACTTTTTTAGCATTGTTTTCCAACCAGGCAACATCTACTTCACAGTCAAAGTGACCAATGTTGCAAACAATTGCATCATCCTTCATTTTCAGGAAGTGTTCCTTGCAAATGATGTCCAGGCATCCAGTAGTGGTCACAAATATCTGTCCCACTTCAGCAGCTTCATCCATAGTCGTAACCTGGAATCCTTCCATAGCGGCTTGTAGAGCATTAATGGGATCGATTTCAGTGACAATGACTCTGCCCCCGAATCCCTTAAAAGCTTGGGCGCAGCCTTTGCCCACATCGCCGTATCCCGCAACAACACAGACTTTGCCAGCGACCATTATATCTGTGGCCCTCTTAATTCCATCAAGTAATGATTCTCTGCAGCCATACAAATTGTCGAATTTACTCTTAGTTACTGCATCATTTACATTGATAGCTGGAATCTTTAATGTACCTTCACGGAACATTTTATACAAATTGTGTACGCCAGTAGTTGTTTCTTCAGAAATGCCCTTAATGCCTTCCAAATATTGTGGGAATTTCTTATGAACCAGCTTTGTCAAGTCGCCGCCATCGTCCAAGATCATGTTGAGGGGCTGAAATAACAAAAAAAAAACAATATATTTAGTAAGAACGAACAAGATACTAACAGAGACTTTAAATATTGCTGTCACAGGATCATTGCAAAATACGCAAGATTATCTTGAGAGATGTTAAACTCTCGATAAATTGTCAAATGAACATTTGTTCTACAATACGAATCAAAATCTTGTATTCTATAACATTTCCGTGCCGTTCCGAAAAATTGTGGACTGTCATTGGCGACATGAGACACTGGCGACCAATCAACACCCTGGTAGTCCGATCAGCAATTGTTTTGGTGTGATAGTAAAATTGGAAACGTGGCCCTTCATTGGTCTTTGTTGGTGTGAGCTCACGTGTGGGCTCCTTTTTACCATTTTGGTAGGGAACCCTAAACATTTTACCTTTCAAAGAAACATCTATAGGTATGTATGATAATTATTAAGAATCGTTTCCGAGCCCGAGACAATTAACTTTTTTTTTTGGGTGCGCTTCGCCCGCTCTACCATGCTTAGCTCTCCACGACAAAAAAAAAACATCTGGTGTACCTACGTAGAGTAACGAATTATATGGAGTCGTTTTCAATATCAGCGAAATAATAAAAACAGATCCATGACAAAAAGCTCGGGATTTTTTCGTTCGTTTAGTATATTCTTATTTGGTATAGCTTATATTAACGCTCTTTTCATCTAATTATCATCTTGTACAATTGACATTTGATCTAACCGCTGAACAAAGAGCGACCGCGCCAGCTCGGAATCTTAGGGCACCCTTCCGTAGCTTGCAAAATGCAGTAAAAAGGCTCACGCGAATCAATGAAAATCGGACTGTATTATTTACTATCGTTTTCCATATACGCTGGCACCGAAGAGACTTCTGCATTCTATATATACTTCATTTAATTAAATTCGCATTTAACGCTGCGTCATTGCTAAACGTTATAACAACAACAATAATGAAAAAGGGGAACACCATTTTCCTCAATGAAAAAGGTAATAAAATGTTATCGAAGAAACACGCTTTTATTACCTTTCCGTCCTGGAATACTAATGTCTGCTCAATGCACCAAACATATTCCTCTTCGGTTTCTCCTTTCCAAGCATAGATAGGTATTCCAACCGCAACCAACGCTGCAGCAGCCTCATCTTGTGTACTGTAGATGTTACTGCTCGACCATTGGACCTGTGAAAAGATAAAGGTTCATGGTTGTACTGAGCTAGTTCATTTGGTGATTTCTTATGTAATAATGAAGTTTATTACGTAAATAACGTCGTGTAGTCAAATTATTTGGGAAAAACACAAAAAGTGTTTAACGGCCGGGAATATCCTATGCCCATAGCGACCGCGATGGACTAGCGGCTAAACAGCCAATGCTAATTGGTTTCTAGTGCATGCAGAGGTATTGGTCTAAACCAGCTATAATCCAAGTGGCCCAAGAGCTTCCCCGCGTGGCTAGTACATTATTGATGCTATAGTCACTATTTTTTTAATTTTTAGTCAGTGTATCAATGTGTATGTTTCTGTACTGTACTGATTCACTTTTTGACGATGTGGTGAGACTATTCCTCACTAACTATCAACGTGAAAAAGTTGGCTTATGTCATATGAAAACGGTATTTTTTTCACAAATTCAAAAGTTCATTCATGTACTGAGATACTATTAAAATGTGAATTTTATTTTACTGTTGGTTATTGCGGCCCTGATAGAAAAAGGTTGAGTACAGCTAGTCTAGACGAAGACCTCCTATCTATCTATACTAATATATAAAGACGCAGACGACGTTGCGCGGGTCAGCTAGTTCTATATAAAAGCCTATGCATCATAACTACTGCATCAAAACGAAGGATCGCAGTACGTCTACCATGAGTTTTATCAATCTATACTCGCTAGCGACTGTAGTTAAAACAATGTATGAAAACTTAAAAAAAACAAGATTCTAATTGATGTGTTTAAGTTGTTAAATAACAAGCAAGCAAGTTGCAAGTAAAACTGTAGTTAACAACAAAAAAAAATAGATTTTAAAAGTTTTCATACATTTTTTAACTACAGTTGATAAAACTCATGGTAGACGTACAAAACATCTCGCAGTCTATAGTAACCGAAAACACCTTCTAAATACTGTGACTACGTAGTTAGTAGTAGGTAATTAGCAATTGAAAACGAAATATGAATAATGCAAAAATGATTTCATAATAGTAACAAACACGTTTAAAAACAGATCAGAGGTTAAAGATAAAGAGGCCAACAGATCATGATAAATATCAGCACAATTCTTACATGTATTTACAGAAAGAAGATAACAAATGATATTTAATCTTTGCCACATTTCAATATCCATATGAAATACAAACACAATGTTACTCAATGTTTGTTGTTAATAATAATATAATGCTAGGAATTTCCTCTTTGTGTAGCTTGGACCCTGTTCCCCATACTGGTGGGCTACATTTTTTTGTCTTTTAAGGTTATTTTCAAACTAGCTTCTGCTAGCGGCTTCGCCCGGGATGAAAAGTAGCCTATGTCCTTTTCAGGCTCTAGACTATCTGTGTACCAAATTTCATTTAAATCGGTTCAGTAGTTTTGGCGTGAAAGCGCGACAGACAGACGGACAGAGTTACTTTCGCATTTATAATATTAGTAAGGATAGTAAGGATACTCAAAAAAGAAATTTTAATTACAAACGGATAATAGTTACAGTTTACAGTTTTTTAAAACTGGCGCACGGATAGACCATGATCGGAAATAAGATACTTTTTAACCGACGAAAAAACGGAGGAGGTTCTCAAGTCGACGCGTATATTTTTTTTTATGTATGAACACGCATAACTTTTTACAGAGTAGTCCGATTTAGATAATTCTTTTTTTATTGGAAAGGGTATACCTCGAGGGTGGTCCCATATAAATTTGGAAAAAAATCCAGCCCTAAGGGTAGGAAAACAGGGGATGACTGATTGTAATATATGAACACGCATAACTTTTTACAAAGTAATCCGATTTTGATAATTCGTTTTTTTATTGGATAGGGTATACCTCGATATAAATTTGTAAAAATCCTACCCAAATAGGAGGGGGGGGGGGGAATAGGGGTGATTTATTGTTCACTCACAGATTTTAGTGCAGAGTTGTGTAGCATTTTTAGTAGGCCTACCCATGTGGCCTGTCCTTTTTAAGTATTTATATTATACAACAAGACGTAATAGTTAAAGTAGGATTATACAACAGTTTATAATAGCCTTAGTAAGATAGGTATTTTAAAAGTAATCAAAAATTAAGTATGTATTAATTAGTAGATTATAGCCATAAAAAAAGTATAAAATAAAGACATTTTAACAAAAAAATTAAACCTCCGAAAAAACTGAAAAGCAAAAAATAATAAACCTTTTTACAAAAAATAACTTTAGGTAATTTCGGAAGTCGGCGTTTTTGATTGTTTCTTCGTATTTTAACATCGCCTTCCGAAATAACCTAAAGTTATTTTTTGACTCAACGAAAAGGTAAGTAAGTATACGTAAGAGACCTAGGTCTAAAAGTTAGTTAAGAACTTTTTCGAAGAGAGTCGCGACAGAAAGAGCAATTGTGAAAATCACTTATAGATAGACCTAATAAAATTCCGCGATGAGGAATAAAATACATGTGTTTGAAAACAGCGCCGCTGTGCAACGTAAATAATGATGTCGTTATGTTGTATTGTGTAATTCCATTATTTGTTTTTCTAAAGGGATTTGTCGCTGAGCGATGCCGCCCTTTACATATTTATATTCAATTTTTTGCTTTCCACAATGTAAATAAAAGATGGTAAAAAAGGCTTAAAGCTAACAACCATCAAATATTATTATGATGTAAGTGACACATGGCTATTTATTTTGTGTTTTTTCGAATGAGATTAATTACATTGAAGTCTCAAGGTTCTCCTTAAGATCTTACCCAACTCGGGTCTTTAGGGTTCCGTAGTCAACAAGGAACCCTTATTATAAGTTTCGACATGTCCGTCTGTATGCCTGTCTGTCCTCGGTTTAGCTCAGCGATGCTTAGCACTAGAAAGTTGGAATTTGGTATGGGTATACAATATTCACGCCGACGACGTGGTAAAATAAAATCATGAAAAAATACTTGTTTTTCGAGACGAAAAAAATCATGGCAGTAGCATATATGTATAACGAAATTAAAAGGAAAACTATTACATTTAAATAGCCTATTTATCTGTAGACCAACCTATAAAATGTACTTGGAGAAGTCGGCAATTGTGACGTGCAACTACGGAACCCTACACTGCGCGTGGTCGGTTTTTTCTATTTTCCAGTTGGCAGAAGATAGACAGTTAATGAAGACTAGCTGACTGCGCCTGACCGCGCAACTTTGTCTGCGTCACAATCCTATTGGTCTTAGCGTGATGATATATAGCCTATAGCCTTCCTCGATAAATGGGCTATCTAACACTGAAAGAATTTTTCAAATCGGACCAGTAGTTCCTGAGATTAGCGCGTTCAAGCGAACAAACAAACTCTTGAGCTTTATATATTAGTATAGATAATATTATAAAGATATGAATACTATGAATAGGTACAATGCAAGGCTATGATACCCATTCTTATTAAATATTTGATTACTTTATTAATCGCATTAGCTCTCTTTCATAGTAGGCTGCGCTGCGGTTTGCTAACGCTCCACTAACGTTACTAAGCAAATCAAATCGTAACATAATATTGGATAGGAGGTTTATCTGATTTCCTCAAACTAACAACTTAGCTGATAAAAATGTAACATTTTAATACACCAATGTCTACATTTCATGTACCTACCTATTTCGATAATATTATCATGTTTATCATTCAGTGATTAGATCTTCATTCTGGATTTAAAGAGTCATATTTCTGATGTATATCTATGAGTATGACAGATTACTTGCGTCCAGGAAAATATTGTACGACTAATATTCCTATCAAAGTAAGTCAGGGTTACCTTACCTACTCTAAGTCAGCAGGTTCGTCTGCTCACTTAACAATGCAATTATCTAAAATGAACTTGAAATCGCCAACTTATGAATGAGCGCGAGTTAGCTGCCTTAAGGGCGTTTTTGCACTTACTCTTGTTCGATTCATAAGCCCGCCACACATCCCAACCACTGCAACTCCTGAAAGCCAGAATTAACAGTGGCGACCACCAGAAAAACGCCGAGCCAAAGAAGCCCGACGAGTCCCGGAGAAACGGGAGGAGTACGAAAAAAATATATATGTAATTTCCATTTCCCTCCTTATCAAGCAGGAGACAGAATAGAGCTAGGCCAATAGGCACCAAGGGACATTTACAACTGGGTTAAAAGGAAATGCTGGCGGAGAGACTTTGAATGTAAAAAGTCATAATTCGAGGTTTGGCTCTCGACAGTTTTTCCTCCAATATTGAATCTATTTATTACTGAATAAGCCCAGTTGCCAAGCACCACGGATTATATATTAACACTAAAACTAATGGTTCCTTAATTGTGAGTTACTTTTGATTCCAGTAATAGGTATGGCAAAATCGCGCGATTCACGAAACTTATAAAAACAGATCTAACTTACACACAATACACATACACTTAAACACAACAAGTGCACTAAAAGTCCAGCAACTAACTAGTCCAGTGGAAATTAACATTAAATTCGCAAAGCTGGATGCAGTTCTGATTTTTTGTTATGTTGTATGGACCAGTTAGAATAGTGTGAATCCAAATTTGCAACTACGAAAAACTTGTGCTCGCTGCGCACTACGGGATAAACTGCGAAATTTTGGGACGTTTTCACTTTTTTCTCTAAAAGTCAAAAACTATGCATTTTCGACCAATAACATTCGGTAGTCATATAAAGATTAAAATGACTAAAATTGCAACAATCTGAGCTCAACTGCAGCTCTATGAACCTTATAGGGACCAAGATATAGCCCTTCAAAGGTGGTTAATTTTTCTCGCAAATTGACAATTTTAAGTTTTGCTTCCGTTCGTAGCAAAATATTGGCAAATCGCTCGTCCTATGAATAATAATGCAGTCAGACCAGCAATAGAATTCAAATTCGAATTGGCGCCTTACTGGCTTTATTTAATGAAGAGGGCTTACGAAAGGGGATCAAATCAAAGTTTTACGAAGCTTTCACCCCAGCCTCTGAAAACGTCTCCCTCAATGCCAACACATATGTAGTGGTGGATGGGGGATACCTCCTGCATACGTCGTCTGGCATCGAAACTTATCTATACAGGTGATTGAAGCAACCTACGTCACGTACACAATTTGCCAATATTTTGCAATGGACGGGAGCAATACTTTAAATTGTAAATTTTCGAGAAAAATTGACCATCTTTAAAGGGCCATAACTTGGTTCATTCATTCTTGGCCCTATAAGGTTCATAGAGCTGCGGTTGGGCTTAAATTATTGCAAATTGAAAATGCATAGTTTTTTACTTTTAGATCGAAAAGTGAAAAAAGTCCCAGTTTATCGCGTGCTGCGCAGCGAGCACAAGCTTTTCGAAGTTGCAAATTTGGATTCACACTATTCTAACATCATACCAAAAATCAAACTATATCCGGCTTTGCAAATTTAGCCTTTTTAGCGTCGATTTCTACTGGGCTATACACGTCAAATGCGAACGAAGAATTTTGCGAACAACCAACAAATTGACTTCATCTATTGTAATATATAAAGCTGAAGAGTTTGTTTGTTTGCTTGAACGCGCTAATCTCAGGAACTACTGGTCCGATTTGAAAAATTCTTTCAGTGTTAGATAGTCCATTTATCGAGGAAGGCTATATATCATTAAGCTAAGACCAATAGGAGCGGAGCAGTAATGAAAAATGTGACGCAACGAAGCTGCGCGGGTCAGCTAGTTATTTATAATGCGGAAATGAAGAGCTTACTTCAGCACCAAGCTCTATAAGAGTCTCAATGAGGACTGCAGTCTGCACCGTCATGTGAAGACTACCAGCTATTCTAGCTCCTTTGAGGATTTTAGCCGGAGCGTACTTGCGGCGGCAGGCCATCAGTCCTGGCATCTCCTTCTCTGCAAGCATGATCTCTTTGCGGCCAAGTTCAGCCAACTTCTCATCAGCTGTAATACAAAAAAAATATCATATCAATGGCACAGTTATAGTTTTTTGCAATTCAATTTCACGGAATTGCTAATATTTTACAGTAAATTTGAATAAATTTAATGCAAGTGTTTTGTTTTGGTGTGTGGACCATATGAATCACTACATAGTATAAAACAAAGTCGCTTCCCGCTGTCTGTCTGTCCCTATGTATGGTTAGATCTTTAAAACTACGCTACGGGTTTTATAGCGGGTTTTTTTTAAATATAGAATGGTTTTTGAGGAAGGTTTAAGTATATAATTTGACAAGGTTTTGTGTAAATTGGCTGATATATGAAGATTATAACTGAAGAAGTCAGAATAAATTATCTAAAAAATTCTGTAAATCGCGTGCGCTGCGAAAACTATTGATGATAGAACAAAACGACGTACTATAGTTTTAGATAACACATCGATAGCTACGAAAAAGTCCGCGATAGCATATGTCTATCTTTTATGGTTGACTCACAATAACCATTTTTATAATATTAAAATTTGATATAAAATAATGCTTCATTTGCAGAGGTGTTTTCACCAATATAGTACAAATCCTTATCTTAATAAATATGTTAGTCATCTTGAGTGTTTAATTTAGAGCAAAATTGCCGTTCACACTATTTAATTTGGATGAATATCTTACGAGATATCTCAAAATTAAAGTAAGTCGCGCAACCAAATAATTATAACGGAGATAGAGATGTCCCGAACTGGTAGACACCTGAGTACTGACCTGAAATTGGTATGGTAAGCTGAAATACCCAACTTTTTTATAGCTTTTTCATTTGAAAATATTTAATATTATGAAATATTTCTATGTGCCTTAAAAAAACCGAGTTCAATTGTAAGGCCATCGATACACCCCCGTAACCCTGGATCCCCGGTAATCCAGCCCCTGTCTAATTACACGCCCCTTGTAATCTGACATACCTATGAATATGTGTAGTACATAATTATTTCCACGATAAGTTTAATTTTTAGGGTTCCGTACCCAAAGGGTAACCAACGGAATCCTCCGCTGTCCGTCCGTCTGTCTATCTGTCAGCGGGCTGTATCTCCAGATAGAGCTGTATTGCCGCTATAATTCAATATTTCGCATTCATCAGAAGGACGTCCGTAGGGTTATGCGTAACCTAGACGTGAACAAGGCTAGTGTCCCCGACAGACAACCGGCAATATTATTCTGAAGACTTGTGCGCCTGAGTTGTGTCCGATCTTAACACGCTTTTTGCCTTTCGTTTGAGACTGGAAAAGTGCCGAAGGCTTGGAAGCAAGCTAACGTGCAGCCCGTGCCCAAGAAGGGTAGTCGAGCTGACCCGTCGAATTATAGACCCATCTCGGTAACGACCATACCCTGTAATATTATGGAACGCGTGCTGAATCATCAGCTCCTGGCTTACCAGAAGTGAATGATTAGTGACAGTGAAATCGGTCAACTGGGGATCTTCTAGCGGATCACTCGGGTGTCTGTATCTCCTTCTGTCACAGCCAGTTTTCTCTGAATCCACTGGACAATTCTATTGAAATTTGGTACACATATGGACTTCTGTGACCCAAACACGGACGCGTTACGTAAACTACTAAATTTTCAGTATGGGGGTCACTTTTGGGAGTCAAACTAGAAAATTAAAAAAAAAAGTTTTTTGAACAATATTGTGTGACTATCAAATGACAGGGCTTTTTATGAGGGTTTGAATTATATTTTTTCATAAGTTTAAAATAAATGGTTTTGAAGTTATTCAAGAAATTAGACGAAAAATGACCATTCCCCCTTATCTCCGAAACTACTGAGCCTAAAATTTTGAATAAAATGGAGATAAGAGATCTTTACCTATATATTACAGGAAAACCTATCAGAATTTCGGAACCCTTTGCACGCGAGTCTGACTCGCACTTGGCCAGTTTTTTTTTGTAAGTTCTATGGCATTCATGATGTCAATTTTACAACAAACTATAAGCTTTCTATTGTGCTGTTAACTAAATTTCATATACATATTATAGTGTGCATTAACCTAGCAAAATGTTTTGCTTTAGAGAGGTGAAATGATAACAAATAATTAGTGTATCATGAGGAGCAATTTGCTCACTTAAAGCAAAATTTGAAACATTGCCCTGGCAAAATCGTCCTTTCTAAAGCAAAACATTTAACTAGGGTAATGCACACCATATTATAAACATAGAATCATATCACTTTGACTTGTAATTTGTCGGATTACAAGGTACTTTAAAAAAAAAAATAAACAAAACTGAAGTTGGATTACCAGGGGTCCACTAGGTACAGTATTTTATAACCAACTTAAAAAAAAGCCTCGCGCACCGAGGGTTCCGTACCATCATATGAAACGTGAAATGTTTTTAAATTTTCATCGGCAAGGCCTTTATTCGTTGAGAGTTTTAACACTGCGGCGTATATTGTAGTCTTACATCAGCAATATCTCTTGCCTGCTAGTGGAACTAATGTAACGTTAAAAAAAATGTTTTCCGATTTTTCTCTATGCAAACTTTGGAGATAAGGGGGGCAAAAATTTCAATATTTTTCGAAACATTTTTTTTAACGTTACATTAGTTCCACTAGCAGGCAAGAGATATTGCTGATGTAAGACTACAATATACGCCGCAGTGTTAAAATTCTCAACGAATAAAGGCCTTGCTGATGAAAATTTAAAAACATTTCACGTTTCATATTATGGTACGGAACCCTCGGTGCGCGAGGCTTTTTTTTAAGTTGGTTATAAAATACTGTACCTAGTGGACCCCTGGTAATCCAACTTCAGTTTTGTTTTTTTTTTTTACCATACGGCCTAAAAAGAAAAAAAATGATTCAGAATGTGTAAACAGCACTCTTTCATATGATAAGCCACATTTCCTAGTAACTCCACTTTGAGTTTTTAATAATCCCTTTCAGTCTCTGTTACAAGAAAAAAAAAATATATATATTTTTACTTTTTTCTTATTTGCAAAATAGTTAAACAAACGTCATCTTAAACTATACCAAATTTCAAGTTCATAGCATTAGTAGTTTTTGAGATATCCAGCTGTGACAGACAGACAGACTTAGTCACACCATAAGGATTCCTTTTTACCATTTTGGTACAAAACCCTAACCCGTGTTACCCAGTTAATGGGTTGTGAAGGTCTGCTACGCAGCCGCTCCACATAATTTGTGGTATTCAGCTAAATCCGGCTTGACTGGATAGTTGGGAAAAGGCTAGGCAGATGATGGTACGGAACGGTAAAAGAGGAGGATTGCACAATTTTTATATATGTTAGTCTATAGACTAAAAAAACATACACAGAAGCTGGTATAAGCTTCTATGTTACATGTTTTTTAAGAATACTTACCTACAAATACAACACTAACAACACAAAAAGTAAATTATAATTTTTAACAGATACCTTACAAAACGTATGTTTTGATAGGTTCTTCATAAGATATGATTATTATACCATTTGCATTGCAAATCATCAAATCAATTTGGTAATTTTTTTGTAGACTGATGTCAACCAATGTTTCAGACTTAAAATCATGGGTTTTTTTTACCTTTACCTACTGTGGGTGGGTATCTGTTATTAGCTTAACAGAACCCAGACACAGAGCCGATATGTAATTTTGGCAGACAAAAAATACAGCAGCCTATATATGGACGCCTGGCAACCCTAGAGCTCCTTACCAATTTTACACAGATCATGGGTACAGTCAGCAATAAAAGTTAATCAACACTAGTTTTCAACATTTTAATTATTGAGGTAAATATTTGAACTATAACAAGTCAAATTTTAAGAACCCTTAGCGAAGATATACTAAACATTGAGAAGTAGAAGTTAAAAAGCAAATCATATAACAATAATCAAATAATTTTGAGTTATTAAAATTATTTAATAGCAGTTCTAATTTACTCTTATTGCTGACCATACCTATAGTGACAAAGCATACATTTAATCAATGTAATGTAAACACTAAAGATAAAGGTCTCAATCTCATCAGGATTGTAATAAATAAATACTGATAATTTGATTAAAAATACATAATCGAGAATTAGTGTAGTAAAGCTGTAGCGCCGGTCTTGGACAGTCTGAAGTCGCATGGTTAAGATAACCTATAAAATTCTACGTTCGGCATTTTAAATAAAAAAGGCTTAGTATTTGATAACGAATAATACTTAAACTTAAATTTACTCTCTGTATAATTATTTTCGTAATAATAAAATGTTCTAAAGATAAGTTACTTACCGATTTTGTACGGTGGCTTCATGATGGGAAGTTTAAAATAATAACTCGCAAAATCTGGCAACAAACTAGCGTGCAGTAGCTAGTTTTTCGGAGTGAATTTCGTTGTACTTTTGACTTAGCCAAATTTATTACAACAAAATAAATCGATCACCTGCAAAACCAACGACTTGACCCTACCACTGACAGTTCTAAAATAAACCGTACGACGAGCGAACTATCAATATCAACTATCATCTGACCAAAGAGTATAGTAATAAATATGGCATCCGCCTAATGCTGCCTCCACACGCTTGGCAAACAGTGGCAAACAGCGAACACCAAACAACAAAGTAACAAACACGAACGTGTGGATAGGTGTTTGCTTGCTGTTTGCGTATGTGTTCGGGAAGTGTTTGGCAGTGATCAGTGTCGGTTTTTGTGCACATATCAAAGGGTGTTCGACAAACGTGTTTGCGATGTATCCACACACTTGTTCAGTTCTATTCTGCAGTCATAAGAAAAAGGACGTATCTACATAAAACGAAGTAACTGATTTCCAACTTTTAGAAAATAATTTAAGGTCTGAAATCGATTACTTTGTTTTGTCCACATGCTTGGCGAACGTGCTAGTATATTCCGGATTACTTTCGGGTTAATAGTACTACCGCAATAAAAAATGACGTATCTACACAAAACAAAGTAATCGATCCACACGTTCGTGTTTGTTTGCTGCCTCCACATGCTTGGCAAACAGTGGCAAACAGCGAACACCAAACAACAAACACGAACGTGTGGATAGGTGTTTGCTGTTTGCGATGTGTTTGGAAAGTGTTTGGTAGTGATCGGCATCGGTGTCGGTTATTGTGCACCAATCAAAGGGTGTTCGTCAAACGTGTTTGCGATGTATCCACACGCTTGTTCAGTTCTATTCTGCCGTCATAAGAAAACGGACGTATCTACATAAAACGAAGTAACCGATTTCCGACTTTTACAAAATAACTTAAGGTCGGAAATCGATTACGTTGTTTTGTATAGATACGTATTTTTTTTTACTGCGGGAGTACTATTAACCCGAAAGTAATCTGGAATATACTTGCACGTTCGCCAAGCATGTGGATGCCGTGTTTGTGGTCGGTGTTCGAGACGTGTTCGGTGTTTGTCCTGTTTGTGGCAAACACCAAGCGTGTGGAGGCAGCATGAAGACAGACAAACGAGGCATTTGCTTCGCACGCGATGGCTCAGCAAAAAGGCTTATAAATGACGAGACTTTGGTGGCTCAGCTTCACAGCTTAGCTCATCGGCGTAGTGTTGCCTGCCTGTCAGTCTTTCACAGACTGTACTTTGGTGAGTGTGCGCGTGTGGAGGCAGCAATAGACATCATCTATCGCTTTCGAAGCCCATTCCACAATAAAAGAAAAGAATGCAAGAGCGAGCGAAGCGAGCTCAAAAAAGTTGTAACGCAACGTCCGACAGGTTTCATTAAGTCAAACGTTTAGGGGTGCCACCCGATAGTGACAGAAACCAGTCAAGGAGCGGTCGGGTGTCACCCCAAAACCCCCTCTCGCTACGCTACAGTATCCACCTTAGTCCATTCATCCGCAAACAGACTGTTCGTTGAATTAGAAAAATCCAAGAGATTATTAAGTGAACCCGTAAAGCTGCGGACACGAAGTCAGCGGGCGCGGAGCGGCGCGGCAACACAAACCCCAGTCTCGAAGCCAGCCGGCAGATCGCGCGGCGCAAGAGATGTTTTCGCTGTTTAGACATTTTGTTCGCGAACAAAACACTAATTTCTCATTATAATACAACTCTACGCCGCTCTAGCGCCGTGCGATCTGCCCGCTGGCTTCGTAACCTGCGGATCTAAAAAGGCCACTTTAGTGGAATCGTATTATAGTAGGGGAGGCATTGATGCTAAATGTGGATTTACTCGAGCGTCGTGGGGACCTATTACATTTTGTAGTTTAGATGATAAGAAGAATAAAAGGTTATTTATTTATTTTACTTTATTTGTGATGGGTTTGCTCTTGACTCTAGTCTAGGTCAGAGATGACAGAGACAAAGTCTAATTTTTAGGTTCTGTTATGTTTCTCCGTTCAGTGGTGGGGGAAGCGTCCACAGATTTCCAAAAACGTAAAAAAAAAAACAGTTACATGGACATACTCGACCGTGTCAGATATTGATAGTTTAGAAGCCCCAACGTGTCTCTAATACCAAAGGTATGTTCATCTGTCGACGTGCGTGGTGGGGTTGGCTATCCAGAAGGGTTGAAAATAGAGAAAAAAAAAATGTTTCGAGCGCGTCAGATATTCAGAGGGAATGTTAAGTGAACCCAAAAAATGCTCCCATTCTAAAGACTGACGTTTCGGAAGTGACGCAAGCTCATAAAGATTTATTGAAAATGCCAAAAATATCGCCATATTGAAATACTCGAGCGTGTCAGATTTTTATACAGGAGGATCAGCTTGATGTCCTAGTCATGTTTGCCAAAAATCTGACGATTATTTTGAGGGGTATTGTTAATCTGACACTTTTAACATTTTTTTGTTTTAAGTATATAATGTGACAAATAAAACCACGTAAAATTCCTGATTCCGCTCCTGTCGGTCCTCGAGAGGTACAGTTCGCGTCACCGTTGTTTACCCCTCCGAAGTTAGGTTTAAGTCAAGACCGCGCAGGTGCAATCGCGTAAAAAAGTGTTTCGTTCGTAGAATAATTTTATTTTATACGTATTTTAATATATGTGTTATATTTGCATTTTAATCACCATTTCGGAGGTAGTGTACATGGTGAGTTTTTTTTAACGTGGTTTCCCCGGTAGGCCTATTCCACGATCTTTCTCCTGTGGAGTTTAGATATCAAATAAAAAAACAAACACAACACACTAAAATATATATATAAGTTTATAGTCAATCAGTCATTAAAGTTTAAATTTCCGAAACTATTTCCAAAAAAAAAATTGTGGGTCCTTAAAGGCGTTCGTGCTAGGTAATTCCATGTCAGATTCTATTCCATCCGAATCCATCCCATCACTTCTCTCATTCTCAGACTCGTCTTCAGATTCCGAGCTGTTTCCGGTATATATAATTAAATTTTCAGTCATATCATCCACAACGTGGTCACTGACTCTATATTGATCTTAAATTTTTTTGACTTTGTTGCATAAAGCCGCCCATTCTTCTTGCCCCATAAGGTTAACCTTTTCCTCGATCAACTCTTTTATGCGTGACATGTTAAAGTCCACGTTCTTGGCGGCTACATGATGCTTGATAGCCGCCCATGCCATTTCTATGGGGTTAAAAGCCCGTTTGGGATAAATCCATTTTCGGACCCCGCGTGGACGATTACTACTCTTTGTCCCTTTTAAATCGGAGCTTTTAACCCCTTATCAGATCCATCTGACCATGAAGTGTTTTTTGTATGGAACGAATGGACATACGACTCATCGGTATTAACAATTATTCTTGCTTCATCTCTATACTGTTTAATTTTTCTTAAATGTAAAATTCTTTTTAGTCGGATGTCGGTTTTCTCTATAAGAACCTTTCTATTATTTTCCGTTCTCCTCCATTTAAAACCTAAATTTTAAATTATTCTGCTAAGGCTACTTACAGATCCTTTAAAATTTATATCGGCTTGCAACTTAGCACGTAACCGACTTAAAGTTGGCATTTCTTTTTCTGTTACATGAAAATCATGGATACAGCGTCTAATGACCCCTTGGTCGAAATTAACAATTCCAGTAATAGGATTCTGGACTCGCCTTTTTTTCCCGGAGTACGAAAAACGGAAATCATGTCTGTTTTTTTGCCTTCAGCAATAATATTTCTTACAGTGCGTATCGACGTACCTGTTGCTTCAGCAGCGCGTCGTTGCACCTGTGCAACATTATGCACGCCTGTGTCCTTCTCGTTCTGCATATAATTCACCACATTGTGAATTAGTTTTCGCGCCTGACGGCGTAAAACGGTATTCCTTTTAGGCATATCACACAAAAAAACTCACACACAAACCGAGAAACAATAAAACTGACACACAAACCAACCCACAAAAACAAGTAACAAACACAACCAGTAACAATAAAAAGATCACAAAGTAACACAACAAACGCATACACCACAAAAACACAAAAAATAAATGAAATAGTAAAAAACCAAAATAAGTAATTAAAAACAATAACAATGTGTAACACTTTTCGCATCGACAGTCGTATTGCATTGAGCAAGCGAGTCACACGTATGCATCGAACGTATATGAGCGAGTGAGATGCCATTACACCCGCCATCTTGCGCAAACACGCGCATGCGCTATTTACCCGCGCATGCGCTGTTCTATGTTTGTTGTCAAATTGACATTCTGCGCAATTGATTGCGACGTACTTCGCGGAGGTAAACTTGCGTGACGGGAACTGTAGGAAGGAAGATGTAGGCAGGAAGGAACCCCTTCTAAGGTTCTGCACTCACAACTTTTGAGTTACGATTTCAAGTAGTAACTATGTAGCAAGGATCTAGACTTATAAGGAGTACTAAATGACTTTTCGTTTCAGCTGATGTGTTCCCGAGAAATGATGTGCAGGCCCTTATAAAGCCTCGTCTCGTGCAATATGGCATCGAAGGGAGACATGGCCAATCAGCGTGCAGTTGTCATTGCTTAAAATGTTGCCACTATAATTCCAATTAAATGTTGCCAGATTATTTTTATTAAGTTTGCCGTAAAAATAACGTGCAACGTTACAATAGAGAAAGAGTAAGAAATGTAGAGTGGTGCAAAATGGGAAATACATAATTCTCAGCGCCTGCATGCACCACACTTTATTTATGATTTTAGCTACTTCGGCTTGTGCTAACCGGCAGATTATATTATTTCGTTGATTCGTGACTAATTTCCTTCAAAATAAAAAAAAACTGGCAAGACTGGACTCGCGTGCAAAGGGTTCCGAACGAATTTTTTTTTAACATGTTATTTTAACACTACAGACTTCTAATAGGTTCTCCTGTAATGTTTAGGTAAAGATCTATTATTTCATTTTTTTTTTAATTTTAGGCTCAGTAGTTTCGGAGATAAGTGGGGAGGAATGGTCATTTTTCGTCTAATTTCTTGAATAACTTCTAAACCATTTATTTTAAAATTATGAATAAAATATAATTAAATCCCTCACAGTAAGCCCTTTCATTTGATATGTCACACGATATGGTTCAAAAATCTTTTTTTTTTTAATTTTCTAGTTGAACGCCCAAAAGTGACCCCCATACTAAAACTTTAATGATTTACGTAACGAGTCCGTGTTTGGGGTCATGTAAGTCCATATGTGTACCAAATTTCAACAGACTCGGTCCAGTGGATCCGGAGAAAACTGGCTGTGACAGACGGACAGACAGACAGACACCGAAGTGATCGTATCAGGGTTCCGTTTTTTTTTTTCGGAATCTTAAAAATAATAATCGGGCTCGAGAATGTCCAGGTAACGTTTTTTTCTTGCAACTTTGTGATTCTTCAATTTCCTTATGTCACGCTCAAATTGTTAGATTATTGCAATGCATCCTTTTCTGCATGTAACTTACTTACCTTACCTTACTCTGACGCGTTCGAGTAATTTTTTTTATTAGTGATGGGTTTGCTCTTGACTCTAGTCTAGGTCAGAGATGACAGAGACAAAGTCTACGATGGAGCGAGCTTACCCAGAAGGAGCCTGTTCACTCTAACTTTGAAGAGATTAGGGTTGTAAGCGTTTGGAAACACAGACGCAGGCAGAGAGTTCCAATCCTTTGCTGTGCGCATTATAAAAGACGTTTGGAAACGCTTAGTGCGAATTGGTGGAATAGTAACAAGGTAGGGATGGTAAGATGCAGTGCGTCTGGATGTACGATGGTAGAAGGGGGCCGGGGGAATGAGGTCGTGGAGTTCTTGGGCACACTCACAGAAGTACAATCTGTAGAAGACCGACAAGCAGGCAACCTTACGGCGATGAGCCAAGCTATGTAGCTTGGTATCCACCAGTTTCTCGTCACCGATGAGCCTCTTAGCTCTGCGTTCCACCGAGTCAAGCGCGGCAAGCTGATACTTAGCTGAGCCATCCCAAAGGTGGCTACAATACTCCATGCAGGATCGGACTTGTGCTTTGTATAGAGTTAAAAGCTGTCCAGGCTTGAAGTATCGCTTCACCCTATTTAGGATGCCCAGCTTTTTGGCAGCGGTTTGGGCTTTGTACTCGATGGTGGCGCCGAAGTTGAGACTGGATGTCAACTCCATGCCTAGGAGCTCGAGCCGATCAGTCACAGGAACAGATGCACCCCGAAAAGTAGGAGTTTGGTCAAAACGACTCCTTTTTGCGGTAAAAAGACACGCCTGTGTTTTGGTGGCGTTAAAAGTGACCACATTGTCATCACCCCACTGGGAGACAAGGCTTAAGGTCGAATTTGTCCGCTCTACCATGGCCTCTCTCAAGGAACGAACTTCATCCCCGCTGGTTGTTGCGCTGGACAAGTATCTCTCTGAAACCGTACTGTCATCTGCGTACCCAACAAGACCAAGCTGAAGTAGGTCATTGATGTGCAGCAGGAAAAGTGTTGCAGAGAGAACGGACCCCTGAGGAACTCCGGCATCAATAGCCATGAGGTCAGAGGAGCAGCCGTCAACGACTACTCGGATCGACCGTTCACTCAGGAAGTCTGATATCCAGCTACAAAAACCAACTGGGATACCATAAGCAGGAAGCTTGCTGAGCAGACCTGCGTGCCAAACCCTGTCAAAGGCCTTCGAGATATCGAGCGACACGGCAACTGCTTCGCCGTGCCTCTCGATGGCCTCGCCCCAGCAGTGCGTGACATACACAAGAAGATCGCCAGTTGACCGTCCCCGGCGAAAGCCATATTGACGGTCACTGAGGAGATCATTGTCTTCAAGGTAGGTCAGCAGCTTACTGTTAAGAACCCTTTCCATAACCTTGCATAGGATGGAGGTGATGGCGATCGGACGGTAATGTGCAGGGTCAGCACGGTCTCCCTTTTTGGGCACCGGTTGCACATTCGCAAGCTTCCATGATTTCGGCACCGTTCTTTTCTCAAGAGAGAGGCGGTACAGGCGTGCTAACACAGGAGACAGTTCAGGTGCACATTGCCTCAACACTCTCGCTGGAATGCCGTCAGGCCCGCTGGCCTTATTCACGTCTAGACTGCACAATACTCTTCGGACCTCTTTAATGTGAACTGTGATCTTCGGCATCGAAGAGTCACAACGAGGTAAAGTTGGTGGTTGCTTGGAGCTAGCGTCCAGACGCGAATTGCTTGCAAAGAGAGTTGCAAATAAATTTGCTTTCTCACTTGCAGAGTGAGCCAGCAAGCCATCAGGTTTCAACATTGGAGGCAAAGTGGGTCGACTGAAATTCGTTTCAACCGCTTTCGACAGGGACCAAAACTGCTTACTACCTGGAGGGTGCAATGCTAGTTTGGCCCCGATACGTCCGACATGGTCAAAACGTGCCCTACGTAAAACCCGCTTGCAGAACTTAGCGGCAGAATTAAAGGCTCTTTTCCTCGCGCGAACCCTACGTGCTTTAACCTTTCGGTCGCGGGCCTTGATCCACGCTTGGTATGCAGACTCTTTACGGGCCTCAGCGTGAGCGCATTCTGCATTATACCAAGGCCGGGATTTGTGACCGAGCGGGATGTCGGAGAATGGAATAAAATACTCCATCCCCTGCCGAATCACGTCCGCAATCATGTCAGCACAGCACGAGGGGTCACCCGAGGAGAAGCACACTTGCCGCCATGGATAAGATGCAAAAAAGTGCCGCATCTCATCCCAATCTGCTGACTCGTATCGCCATACTCGTCTCGTGCCTCTAGGACTCTTATCTGGAGGAGAGCAGGTCAATACGGATTTCGCCAGGCAATGGTCAGACGTTCCCAGCGGGGCTGAGACCGATACTGAATGACTGCCCGGATCAGTTGTCACATTCACCAGCTGGGTTAGATCTAGCGTTAAAGCAAACTTGCGCGCCTCTAACCCGGCATGGTCTGTTTTCTGGTACGGGAACAACCACTCTTTATGGTGGGCGTTAAAGTTCCCCAGAAAAATGAGCTTCGCTGTTCGGTACCGTTGTTGGGCTACGCCGGTCGACTCCACGAGGGAATTAAACAGCGCTGTTGTCTCCTGGTCACCGCTGTGCGATCGGTATACGCCGATGTAGATGAATTTCTCCACGCCAGTGTCCACAAGTAGCCATATGGCAGAAAAACCCGATTTCTCAAAGCAACGGAGACGTCGACAGCAAATATCATCGCGGACGTACACACAGACCCCAGCCTGCTTCTTGAACTTTTGTTCCAGAGAGTAGCCCGGGTAGTTGAGGTACGCCACGTCCGACGGGGTTGTTATCTTCGTCTCCGTTAGGAAAAACAGGTACGGCTTCTCGGTCTCAAGATGGTGATGGACCGGATCGAGATTGGAGTGCAACCCCCTGATATTAGTGAGGTGCACTTTTAGCGAGAGGAAGTGCAACCGTTGTTTCACCTTATTATTCTTCGCTTTTTTCATTTTTTGGAGTGGAGAGTAGTTGGGGAAAAAAGTCGAATTGTCGAGGCGCTGCTCAGTGAACCAAGTGGACACTAGAGCTAAACTAACCTATGGGGAACTCATTTGGAGACTGCGGGGACGCCCGAACCCCCCGGATATGGCCATCGGGTCCTCCCATCCAGTCGCCGGCTGGCACGGTGGAGCATATCGGGATTTTTCGCTAGTTGGCGGGGCAGCCTTTCACACGTGGCTGGCGTGCTACTTGGGCCCCCTACTAACTGCGGTCGGCCAACGGCTGGCACCGTGCTTCGGATCCCGCTACCCTCCAAAATGAGTTACCCGGAAAGCCTAGCCCAGCGACCAAGACCGGTTCTGAGCAGAACAACTGACAATCTCCTTCTTCCCCAAAGGCACTCACAATAAATCGAGATATCGATTTTTTTTTACTAATCGGATCAGCTGCCTTAGACGTTTGACCCTATGTACAGGGCTCAGGTATTGTGGGAGGACTTCACAAGGTGCAAGGTTGCCCCCTTATGTTATTCTGGCGCGCTCGAGTAAATCCCGAAATCCCCGCTTGGGCTCCCCTACTATTAAGACCATAATATTAATCATACATCGATCTGTCTTTCATATTAATCTTTATCACTAAAGCATTAGCGATTAAGAATAAAAGCGATAAAGAGAGACATTTCATTCGCATTAGGTTCAAGAGATTCTACTTGCCTTTTTAGACCCGCAGGTCTGTTTCTGCGCCGCTGCCCGCGCCGCCATCCCCTGAGCTCCATAACTCGAGTAGTGGATGTTGAGGAAAACAAAATGGGCAAGTGCGAGTCGGACTCGCGTACAAAGGGTTCCGAACGTTTTTTTTAACATGTTATTTTTACACCATAGACTTCTTATAGATTTTCCTGTAATCTTTAGATAAAGATCTATTATCTCCATTTTTTTTTTTAATTTCTTCAAAACCATTTATTTTAAAATTTTGAAAAAAAAAAAAATAATTAAAACCCTCACAGTAAGCCCTTTCATTTGATGTCACACAATATTGTTTGAAAAACTTTTTTTTTAATTTTCTAGTTTGACCCCCAAAAGTGAATCCCATACTAAAAATTTAATAATTTACGTAACGCGTCCTTGTTTGGGTCACAGAAGTCCATACGTGAACCAAATTTCAACAGAATCGGTCCAGTGGATCCAGAGAAAACTGGCTATGACAGACAGACAGACTGACACCCAAGTGATTCTATAAGGGTTCCGTTTTTTGTTTGGAACTAGGATTAAGTTGGAGTGGCCTGGCCAAGTGGCACTAGATCACCTAGAGGGATGGACGATGATTGTCACTCACACCTCACAGGACTCCTGAGGGTGGACGTCAACCGTGGCAAGGGTGGCTTGTGTGACTGATTGCGTTTGCAGGTCAAATTGGCTGGAGAATGGGCAAGACAAAGGTTTAGAAAAAGAAAGGGGAAGCTTGGGCCCAGCAGTGTTACACAAATTAGGCTATTAACTAGATTTGTCTACACCCTGAGAACCCTTGCTCAGTCAGAAGTTAGAAATAAAACCATGATTAGATCTAAGTACCTATTTTATTATGAAGAAAAATCATTTATTTCACTTATGTGTTGTAGAATTGCAACAATTCTTGATCTTTTGGTTTCAGAATACATTCATCTTTCAAATTTACAACCCATCCAGGCTCTAGACCATAAAATATTTGTCTAGGATCTTTCCTTTCACATAACATTTGATAATTTGATTCATTTTGTATGTCAGGTAGACTGTAGCCATATTTTTGAGCCAATTTTAGTCTTTCTTTGGATATTTCTTCAGGGTCAGCCAAATATCCTCGGGTTTTAGCACTGGTATAATATTCAATAGCATCAGGCGGTGGAATCATCCTCCTTGGAATAGCTTGTCCTGACTCAAAAAACTTTTTGGGGTTCTTGAGTAACAAAAGACTATGTGGGTCATAATAAGCAGTTGTAATAACTCCACCATTTTTTTCAATAGCAGCTATGACTTGTTCGCTAGCCCATTGTACTTCAATATTTATCTTTGCTGCAAAGAGATCTGCTCCTTCATCAGTGAGATTAACACCAAACTGCTTTTGGTCAGGGAAAAAATTGTAAATGCCTGACTTAACAATACTAGCAATATCTATAGGTTTGTTTACATCCAAACGGTCTTTATCAATCATAAGCTGCAGCTGGTGTAGGGACAGTGGTGGATATTCTCTTCTTAGGCTGAAATAGCAAAGGATTTTCTGGTTACCATTTTAGAAAAAATGCTAAAATTAATAGATAAATATTATATGTTATCTTTATTACTGGATGAATGTTTAACTTTAACTATGAAATATTGAAAAGTAATCGAAAGGTGTCAGGTACTTATTATTTATTTATTTAATTTCAATTACTCTCTGCACTTACAGTAAATCTACTAACACATACAGAGTCAACAATCTAGGTATTAATTATTATCATTACACCAAACCACCAAATGTGACTGTTCCTAAGTTACCATTAGCTGATAAAATTTTTGTTTTTCTTGAATTATCCTAATTTTTAAGATCGGTTTCTCCCATATGATACAGCAGGTAAGCAGACTCAAATTGTTATTTATAAAGATAAATTACCTGCTGTATGCTTACTGAATGCTGTATGGTTACTTAATATTTGTCAACTTACTGGTGTCCTCTGTAATAATGTTCTTGAGGAACCCGCAGATAAAAAGGGTTATTTCCAGTTTCATAACCTAGTCTCATAAAATTCTGCCGTTGACCTGAACCTTTATTACCAGCTCCGTGCTTATCACCACCATGTTGGGCGCGGCCCCGTTTTGCCTGCAATTCAATAATGAAATCATACATTTTGTATAGCATATGAACTCTATTTTTGACTTTTCTCCACATAAATGGAAATACTTACAGGTTTCCTACAATTTGGATTGTCGCGAATGTTAGCAAGCGATATCCTTGGAAGGGACCTCAACATAGAGAGAGATTTCTCTGTAATTTGTCGGGACCCCATATTTTAATTTATTTACTTAAATTACCGTTAAAACATCGAAAAGTCGCACATAATTAATTTATTATAACTTATAACAATTCTTGAACTTATTTACGACGGATTGACAGTATTGACAGCTTCAAATTCAAAGAGGTGTTAGAGGTGTTTAATTTCTTAGTTTTTAGGTTAGGTTTATTTTTTAATCTATTCATTGTCATAGTTACAGAGTCCTTTAAGCTAGCGCCAGACAGCATCAAAGATTTGCACACATGCTTCGCAAACACTTTTCTCCACAATATGTTGGTAGACAAAAACAAGATGGACGATGATTTCTGGGACGTATTGTGCCTATATTATTTAATTGCATGTTATTATTTATTACATGTGCAACAAAATATTCAGATTTTGGTTTTTAGGGTTCATCCGTAAAAAACGGAATAATACGAAACGGAAAATATAGAATCACTCGGGTGTCTGTCTGTCTGTCCGGCTGTCACAGCCAGTTTTCTCCGGATCTACTGGACCGAAAATGTATGAAATGTACGTAAATAAATATTTTTTAGTGGGGGGGGGGGGGTCAAACTAGAAAATTTAAAAAAGAAAGTTTTTCAAACTGTATCGTGTGACAGATCAAATGAAAGGGCTTACAGTGACGGTTTTAATTAGTTTGTTTTAATTTTAAAATAAATAGTTTTGAAGTTATTCAACAAATTAGACCAAAAATGACCCCCCTTATCTCAGAAGCTACTGAGCCTAAAATACCGACACTGCACGGCTGCACGGTAAAGTACAAATCTTTGTTCAAACTTTGAACACATATTCGAAGTATCGTGCCACACATAGCAATCAAACAAGTGTTCAAAGAAGTGAAGCTATAGGTACTTGGCGCCGGCATTAGCCCGAGAGGGCAGATTTAGTTTGAAGCGAGATCAAATTTTAGCGCCCAGGCGCCCCAACTCCACTTACTTAAATAAATAAAAAACTACGCACTGCACTCCCTGTATACGTATGAAAATGTCATAAAGGTGACAAATATGTTAAAACTCGACAGGACGTATTTGCATCATAATTTTATTGTCATTTAATACCATAGAGATAGTTTAATACATAGACATATAAAAAGTATGGACTGGAAATACCTACAAAAAAGGTGCATACCTACAATTCAAAGTGGCGCATAAAATGGCTGCCAATGCTAGGGTTGTACCAATCAGGGAATACAGTGTTACTATAACGATACTATAAAAAGTATCGGTACTAATACTACGTACTAGTATTACGAGTCTTACTAGACATCAACGTTTGAATCAAAAGTATAATTTATATTCTTACAATCTGTTGTAACAAAACAATGAGTAAAGGCTTACTCCTTTCTGTTAATGAGAGTTAATGTAGAGTTTTTTAAAACACTTTTACTTGCATCACTTGCGCTTTCGCTTATTTTATATCTGGTCTGTAGCTTTTGGTAGGTATGTGGACTAGGTTTGCCAGATACAGTCATTTCATTTCCGGGACAATTCGAGGGATACTAATTTGGTGTGTACGAAAATAGATAGTGGTCTTTGTAAATTGTATTTCTAGTAATATTTTACAAACGTACCAATACACCTATTTCAAAAACGAACTTAACAGCTTCCATTGCTCATACAATGCAGATATTTTTAAAATATTAAAACATAGCCATAAATTGTGCATCGCACCTCGCTTTTACTTATTCATTAAATAAAACTTCGGTAATAATCAACATAAGTGTTTTATTTATTCAATAAACATTTGGTATGACACTTTGCACTTCCATGCACTTTATTTTTTAAACAAATGCTTCTCTCGTTAATCCCGGTTCCCAATTTACATGCTGGTACCATTTGCTCAAAGTTCTTGTGTGAATAAGCATGTATTGTAAGTTCGCCTTATATAATTATAGGCGGGGATAAAAATGCAACGTTAATGCGAACTTTCGGATTTCTTCAGAGTATCCTTTCGTTGAAGCGCTTAATTTTTTTCTGTTTATTGACATATTTTTTTAAGTCTTAATTTTTCCAGTTTGTGCAACCTGAAAAAGTGAAAAAACTACTTCAATCCTTAAGTTATATCGAAAACGCTGCTTTCAAAAACCTGTCTGTAGAACCTCTACAGAACAGAGAGGTTAATCCTCCATTTTTAGGAAACCTATAAAAAGGTTAATATTTTTATCAATAAATCATTTGGTTCGAGTTGTTAAAATACGCAATTAAAAAATTAAAACAAATGAAAACAAAATGATGTCTTATTTCCGGATCTTGTATAACCAATCATCATAAAAATCTGGGGAACGATCTCTCAGTGCTGTGAACAGCGAGCCGGACCTAACAAGGTCACTCGAACCGATTGGAACACTTATTATACCGATATTGTATCAGCGCAGCGAAGGAACTAGTATCGGAAAATATTACGGCAACGGTACTACACTATTCCATCATGACATATTATTGTAAACAAACGAATGAAATTAAAAAAAGGTCTGTTGGACGAGAATAAGCCCAAATATGAAAACTACAACCATAAATATGTGGTAGCTTAGCATTTTTTTCATCGAAAATGTATTACTATGTATAATATTGCATGAAAACCGGTTACTAACCTGTGCAAAGACAATTGAGGTTGATTTTCCTTCTTTCTTGCACCACACTCCATAATACAACGCACAGGCATCTTGAATGGCTGTTTTCCATCATATACGTGCAATTTGAAAGATAAAATTCTCGTAATTTTCTCACAAATCACAATAAATACAAAAGTAAACACTCATCTGACAGCAGAACTACCACAAGACTTGGCGCATAAAATGGCGAAAACGGCACTTAACTACAACTGTCACACCGTCACAAGAAAATGTTGCCATTATGATAAACAACTGAAATACTGTTGTCTCTTTTATCAAATACGATTACCACATTAGAAAGAATGAAACAAAACGATATTTCACAATCTGTTTCGTATTTTATCCATATTTGTATAAGCAAAGGTAGATATAGATTGTCGCGGCGCCTCCATATATTTTCTATCTCTATGGTTTAATACGCGTTTCCATAAAACTCGACATAATTATGTCAAAAAACCACAGTCAAATTATTTGACAAATAAGTCGAATTGTGACAAAACTATCGTTCCTACTTAAGTTCCTACTAATCTAAACTAATACTAACAGGATTTTTTTTTTTTTTGTTGTTTACAATTTAACTCAAACAATTTAACAGGTGACACCCGAGACACCCGCCCCGGGTGTCACCCGGGTATAGATGGGCAATCCACCCACCCGGGTTTAAACCCAGGTGGGTTTAAACCGGGTGTTTTGGGTGTTTTGCGATAAACACCCGATTTCCACCCAAATTTCGGGTGTAAATGATTTTTATACATAAATGACATTGAGTTTTTAATTATTATTCTTTTATTGAATTATACATAATTAGGTGTTTTTTTTTTTTTTTTTAAAAAAAGACTTTTTCCTGATACTTATCAAAAACAAATGACCTACTTAACAATTAATCACTATCGGATTCTCCACTAACATTGTTATAGACGACAAAATGGAAAGGCTGTCGGGCTTCCCCAGACGTTGAAGGGGTAGGTTCGTTGTCCGACATTATTGGGTCTATAGAACTCTCTATTCCGGTTTCATTTTCTTCGTTTAACTGGTAGCTCTCATTAAGTTCATCTATAAAACTCTCTATTATGTTTTCGTCTTCATTTTCTTCATCTAACTGAATGTTCTCATTATTAAATTTATGTTTAAGATTCCAGTTGTAACAAATATATGAAATTTTTGCGGCTCTTTCCGTTGAAAGTCGATTTCTTTTGTTATTATGTATATATCCTTGAATACTGAAGGAACGCTCGGTTGCTGCTGATGTACACGGAGCTGACAGGATGCGTACCGCTACTTTGCTTAGCTCAGTCGAACTACAGATTCCTTTCCACCACACAATCGGTTCAATGCTACGCACTGAATTCCAAATAAATTGTTTGGCCCAAAAGTTTTCTTTAGCTTTGTAACAAGCCAGTTCGGCCATGACATTATGTAAATTTAGTTGCTGGCCTAAATAGTGGTTGAGAGAGACCATAAAGAGTGGTTGTTCCCGTACCAGAAAACTGACCATGCCGGGTTAGAGGCGCGCAAGTTTGCTTTAACGCTAGATCTAACCCAGCTGGTGAATGAGGCAACGCGGGTACCGGATGTTGACGCCCATACACCCAATTGCTTGGACCTTCTGCTGACAACTGATCCGGGCAGTCATTCAGTATCGGTCTCAGCCCCGCTGGGAACGTCTGACCATTGCCTGGTGAAATCCGTATTGACCTGCTCTCCTCCAGATAAGAGTCCTAGAGGCACGAGACGAGTATGGCGATACGAGTCATCAGATTGGGATGAGATGCGGCACTTTTTTGCATCTTATCCATGGCGGCAAGTGTGCTTCTCCTCGTGTGACCCCTCGTGCTGTGCTGACTTGATTGCGGACGTGATTCGGCAGGGGATGGAGTATTTCATTCCATTCTCCAACATCCCGCTCGGTCACAAATCCCGGCCTTGGTATAATGCAGAATGCGCTCACGCTGAGGCCCGTAAAGAGACTGCATACCAAGCGTGGATCAAGGCCCGCGACCGAAAGGTTAAAGCACGTAGGGTTCGCGCGAGGAAAAGAGCCTTTAATTCTGCCGCTAAGTTCTGCAAGCGGGTTGTACGTAGGGCACGTTTTGACCATGTCGGACGTATCGGGGCCAAATTAGCATTGCACCCTCCTGGTAGTAAGCAGTTTTGGTCCCTGTCGAAAGCGGTTGAAACGAATTTCTATCGACCCACTTTGCCTCCTATGTTAAAACCTGATGGCTCGCTGGCTCACTCTGCAAGTGAGAAAGCAAATTTATTTGCAACTCGCTTTGCAAGCAATTCGCGTCTGGACGCTGGCTCCAAGCAACCACCAACTTTACCTCGTTGTGACTCTTCGATGCCGAAGATCACAGTTCACATTAAAGAGGTCCGAAGAGTATTGTGCAGTCTAGACGTGAATAAGGCCAGCGGGCCTGACGGCATTCCAGCGAGAGTGTTGAGGCAATGTGCACCTGAACTGTCTCCTGTGTTAGCACGCCTGTACCGCCTCTCTCTTGAGAAAAGAACGGTGCCGAAATCATGGAAGCTTGCGAATGTGCAACCGGTGCCCAAAAAGGGAGACCGTGCTGACCCTGCACATTACCGTCCGATCGCCATTACCTCCATCCTATGCAAGGTTATGGAAAGGACTCTTAACAGTAAGCTGCTGACCTACCTTGAAGACAATGATCTCCTCAGTGACCGTCAATATGGCTTTCGCCGGGGACGGTCAACTGGCGATCTTCTTGTATATGTCACGCACTGCTGGGGCGAGGCCATCGAGAGACACGGCGAAGCACTTGCCGTGTCGCTCGATATCTCGAAGGCCTTTGACAGGGTTTGGCACGCAGGTCTGCTCAGCAAGCTTCCTGCTTATGGTATCCCAGTTGGTTTTTGTAGCTGGATATTAGACTTCCTGAGTGAACGGTCGATCCGAGTAGTCGTTGACGGCTGCTCCTCTGACCTCATGGCTATTGATGCCGGAGTTCCTCAGGGGTCCGTTCTCTCTGCAACTCTTTTCCTGCTGCACATCAATGACCTACTTCAGCTTGGTCTTGTTGGGTACGCAGATGACAGTACGGTTTCAGAGAGATACTTGTCCAGAGCAACAACCAGCGGGGATGAAGTTCGTTCCTTGAGAGAGGCCATGGTAGAGCGGACAAATTCGACCTTAAGCCTTGTCTCCCAGTAGAGTGATGACAATGTGGTCACTTTTAACGCCACCAAAACACAGGCGTGTCTTTTTACCTCAAAAAGGAGTCGTTTTGACCAAACTCCTACTTTTCGGGGTGCATCTGTTCCTGTGACTGATCGGCTCGAGCTCCTAGGCATGGAGTTGACATCCAGTCTCAACTTCGGCGCCACCATCGAGTACAAAGCCCAAACCGCTGCCAAAAAGCTGGGCATCCTAAATAGGGTGAAGCGATACTTCAAGCCTGGACAGCTTTTAACTCTATATAAAGCGCAAGTCCGATCCTGCATGGAGTATTGTAGCCACCTTTGGGATGGCTCAGCTAAGTATCAGCTTGCCGCGCTTGACTCGGTAGAACGCAGAGCTAAGAGGCTCATCGGTGACGAAAAACTGGTGGATACCAAGCTACACAGCTTGGCTCATCGCCGTAAGGTTGCCTGCTTGTCGGTCTTCTACAGATTGTACTTCGGTGAGTGTGCCCAAGAACTCCACGACCTCATTCCACCGGCTCCCTTCTACCATCGGACATCCAGACGCACTGCATCTTACCATCCCTACCTTGTTGCTATTCCACCAATTCGCACTAAGCGTTTCCAAACGTCTTTTATAATGCGCACAGCAAAGGAGTGGAACTCTCTGCCTGCGTCTGTGTTTCCAAACGCATACAACCCTAATCTCTTCAAAGTTAGAGTGAACAGGCTCCTTCTGGGTAAGCTCGCTCCATCGTAGACTTTGTCTCTGTCACCTCTGACCTAGACTAGAGTCAAGAGCAAACCCATCACAAATAAAAAAAAAAAAAAAAAAATCGCGGATGAACTCCAAGGAATTTAAGTACATTAAGCCATGTGTGCGCACCAAATGCTATGAACAAATCTTAAAGTATTTACAGGAAGCTAAGGGGTATCATGTAAATCAACTTACTAATGAAGAATATGACAACTAATGCAACGCTAATTACACACTACAACATAAAATAAGTAATTCAAAAGTAAAATGTGATTTTTCAAATTTCGTTTTTATCTCGTACCATTTATTTTACCCTCCCTGATCTGACTAATGTTGCCTACAAATATATGAAATGAATGAAAATCACTTTTAAAACACATTTTTTAACATAACTAATGTAATTTCGTCAAATCATGTAAACACCCAATTTTCTGGGTGTTTATGGGTGCTTACGGGTGTTTATCGGGTTTTTATCAAAGCACCGGGTTTAAACCCGGTGGATTGCCCATCTATACACCCGGGTGCACAAATTAACCTCCCCCCTGTCATATAATTATTATTGGTTGCGCCTTTTGTACCACAAGCCATTTTTTTTCGGGAGGGGGGGAGGTGTTCAATTTGTACTGCAGATTTTTTATTCAGGAATATTTTTACATTATACTTACAAATAAAATCTCGAAAATTTGTGCACCTCACCTCGGCTTATTTCGATTTTCTTTTCATCGTTACCTAAACTCACCTTTGCTGACTGACTAACACAACTAAGCTCAAGAACTAAGGGTATGTCCGCACTGCGATTTTTATTCGCGCGAATTTTTTTCCGCGATTCTGTAACACATTGAATCCTATGCGAGTATCCGCAATTACGAAAAAAAAAACGGGCGGAAAAAAATGCGCGCGAATTGCTACACAATACAAATCAAAGACGATGCGGTGCGTATTTTTATTCGCGCGATTTTTTTGTGAACTACTAAAGCAGTAAGGGTATGTCCGCTCTGCGAAATAAAATTCGCGCGCGAACTAGAACTTTTCGACTTCAGCGAGTATCTCTGGCTTCGAGGTGACGGTGGTGCCCTGTGACGTTTTGAGTTTCGTCAGGTGAAAACGGGAGGTATGGGGCTTGGCAAATACCTGCTTAATGCTGCTAATGGCTTGCTCGATGTCTCGGGTATTTGGACTCCGAGTGTCGCGTCTGATTAGCTTCTTGACCTCCCTGTTAAGTAACTGAATTTTCTCAGAGGATCTCAACATCCACATAACCACACTATTGGAGGTCCACAATACAGTAGTGGTGGTGGGGGGGGGACTCTATTCTCCGCACCTAGACTCTCACTTGGTCCGTTGTGCGTGATTATCCTGGCTAAGTAAGCCAGCCTAGCTCCGCCCAGAAGCAACGAAGTTTCCTGGGAGCTTCACAGGCTTCGCGGAGCGACCTCACCGTTCCGAGGATTTGTTGACGTTGGGTAGCCACTGCCTCGCATTCCAGGATAACGTGAGTGGCCGATTCTTCGGCGTCAAAGCAGCCCCTGCAGAGTGGGCTGTCTGTGGCGCCTATGTTAAAGAAATTTTTATTTAGGGGGCAATGGCCCGTGATTGTCCCTATAATTATTCTGAGGTTATTTCTACTTAGGCTGAGTAGTCGTTTTTTTAGTCGCGGTTAAAAATGGCAGTACCAAGTCTACATGACTTGGTACTGCCATTTTTGACTGTCTCCAGTCTGTAGCCCGTGACCATTTGTTATTATGAAGTTCAGGTGATCTCTGGCGGATCCATGAACGAAACTGCGAGAAAGGTAGGGGGAGGAGCGGATACGGGCCTAGCACTGCCATCTCGGAACCTCTCCTCGCAAGTTCGTCCGCGGCATCGTTGCCCAAGGATCCACTAGACAGTGATATGCTCTCCAGGGCGAGGTGACATTCAAAGATTAATTTACTGTTGGTTTGTTTGTTTTCTAGGGCTTTGAGCACAGCTAGGCTATCAGATACGAATCTTATTGCGTAGTTGTGTATCCCTAGACGTTTTACTGCTGTTGCAGCTTGTGTTATGGCGACACACTCGCATTGGAAAATCGAGCTGTGTTCACCTAGTGGTAGGTGAAAGTTAATGTTGAGGTCTAGGAAGTGTACGCCAGCCCCTAACCGTTTTGAGTTTTTGAGCCATCTGTATAAATGCGTACTTCGTTGACTCCTGACTGATCCCTATCTTATCTTCCTCTGTTGTTTGTATGCTATGAGAGCTCTTTTGTTAGTGAACATTATTAATTCTGTTTTGGTAGGGTTGACCGATAGTTCGTGTTTTTCACACCAGTTCTCGATTATTTTGAAGGCTTTCCTTATGAAGTCACATAAGATGCCTTCAAATTTCTCCGTGATTAAAATTGCTATGTCATCTGCATAAACGAGTACAGACTGCTAGCGTTGAGCTCTGTGATGAGCTCGTTAACAACTAGGTTCCACAGTAATGGTGACAGCACCCCACCCTGCGGGCAGCCTCTACTGACGATGCCTCGCGTGGTGGTGTTAACAGTGAATTGAATAGCGCGTTGTTTTAGTATGTTGTGTATCCATTCTATAAGCGTTGGCGCCACACCATGCATGGCTAGTGCCTGGCTGATGCTGGTGAAGTTTGTTTTGTCAAAGGCACCCTCTATATCAATGAAGGTGCCCAGTGTTAGGTTTTTGGCTTTGAGACCATTTCCTATGCGTGTGACCACGCAGTGGAGCAAGAGGATCATCGGCGATGATAGGCTCGTCACGAGAAGCTCCAAAGTCTTGAGCATCGACGACGAGTTGCTAGCCTATCGGTTTTCTACCGGTTGCATTTTGGGGAATGTGCGACGGAATTGCATAATTTGATTCCGCCAAGCCCGTTCCATCATCGGACCACAAGACGAACGGCGATGCGCCACCGGTACATGGAGGACATCCCACCCACGCGCACAAAACGTTTCAAATCAAATCAAATCAACACATTCATAGTGCGTGCAGATGCTTTGGCAACACATTCATAGTGCGTGCAGCTAAGGAGTGGAATTCCCTGCCGGAGTCTCTGTTTCCTGATATCTATAACCTGGGAGTATTTAAGTCAAGAGTGAATAGGTTACTTCTAGGCAAGCGTGCTCCATCTTCGACCACATCATCGCTTACCATCAGGTGAGATAGTGATCAAACGCGAGCCTATAAATAGTAAAAAAAAAGTGGAGTGCGGATTCAGTTGATTTACCTGCACAATAGGCGTGTTGGTTTGGGTGTAAAGGTCTAAGTAGCGAGATTTGACTCCTAATCGTTCTGTCCCCCAGTCTCTCCAGTGTTTTCAGGAAAAACGAGGTGAGGCAATAAAAAATATTTTTATTTCGCGCCAAGTCGAGGGGATGTAGCGGTGAGCCGGACAGGCACGGAAAACCTTGACAAGATGTTCCGCTAGCGAGTCTCCGCTCCATCTGAGCAGAGCCGGAAAGACACCATCCTACCCTGCTGCCTTGAAAGATAAGGTGTTGATTGCCCATATTATTTTATCCTTGTCTATTACTTCTGAAGCCACCTCCCAATCTAAGCGACTCGTGGCTCTTTCCCTATGCGGATTCGAACTCTGTTGGGTTGCAATCTGGCAGCCTGGGAAGTGGGTGGTGAGAAGTAATTCGCTAGTTTCCGCATAGTTAATTGTGTAGGTGTTGTCTGGTTTTTTGAGGCATCCTATTGAGTGATCTGTACCTGCGGCGAGACACGTTTTGACCCTCATTGCCTGGTTGCTATTCTCTATGTTAGTACAAAAACGCCTCCAGCCGTTTTTTCTTCTACGGCGTATTAGATTTTATAGGTTTTACGGATTTTAGTATACCGGTTCCAGTCGCCTGATGACCGTGTGTTCATCGCTCTGTTGAACAGCCTTCTCAGCCTGTGTCGGTGTCTTTCTAGTTCTGGACCCCACCAAGACTGCCTTCCTCCCTGCCTAGGTACAGTGAGAGGACAAGACTGCTCATAGCTATTTAGGAGAATTGATGTGAGGTTGTTTACGTATTCATCTAAATTGGTTATAGGGATTTCAGCTGGAAGGGAGGGTAGTTTACTAAACTCTGCCCTAATTGGTCTGTGTTGCGAGGAATTCTCCTCTTGCGGCTTTGGTAGGTTAAAGTTGATGGTAAATTGGATCCATCTGTGATCCGAACATGATAGTTCGTTGAACACATGCCAGTCCTGGATGGACCCGGAGATACCTATAGTTGCTAAAGTTAGGTCTATTATTGTTTGTGATCGTGCGTTAATGAAAGTTGGTTCTAAACCTTTGTTGAGTAATACAAGATTATTGCTAAGAATAAAGTCAAGCATTGCCTCACCTCGGTTCTTGGTTTTGACATTACCCCAGAGCGTGTGATGCGCGTTGGAGTCAGTTGCGATGATTAGTTCCAGTTTCTCCCTTTCACAGTACTCCACCAGGCGAGCTCATGTACGGCTTACCCTATCAAAAGGCTTAACTCTTAAGCAGGGTTGTCCGATCCCTGGCGATACGTCAAAAAATACAAAAAAAAAAATAAGGGGTGTATAATCGTGCCAAAGGAAATAACCCAGAGTCAGAGTCGAAATATATCCTATTTTAGACATTTCTCCATACATTTATTTCAACCAAGTGCTATAAAGTAAGGAAAAACTTTGACCGAAAAACTGAAATAGCATTAAATGTCTATGAAGATTGATTTTCAGCCCACTGTGTGCCGCTACGCTACTGGCAGCGACTACGTCCACTGTTAAGGTGTATAGTAGGCTCAATAACCTTGAGCATCTGGGCCACACACTCATATCTGCGCCGCACACACAAACATTTCCGTAGCGCACGCGCGACCTCAAAACTATTATCAAAGATTATGCGAGGACGCAGACATGCGCGCCAAGCCGGCTCTTTTGCCTACGACTACACAAGAGTATGGCGATTGCACGGCTAATTTTTAGTTTAGATAGATACATACGTTACGCATATTTTTATTCACTGGTCTCATTTTTTATACGAATGTGGTTAAACAGAAGTAAAACAATATAGGTCAGATAGAACAATATTGTGAAGCAGTTTCGTCTTTTCTGCTTACGATCTATATAAAGATAACTCAAGGTCAAACTGTTACCAGTGCACTGGTAACAGTTTGACCTCGAGTTTCGAGTATGCAGTGTACCTACTACTTTTTGTTTCTGCCTATACTACTTTATAGTCTTGTAAAAAGATTTCAAATAAAAAAAGTACATTCTAAAGTAAAGTAAATGAAATAAATAAATTTTAAGCCTATTTCATAGTTCAGCTCTGCTAAATAATTTTGTAGCAATTTCATTAACTCAAAAACTTCAGATTCTGTGATTCCTGTGAAAGTTTTAGGTGTTTAATTGGTAACGTTTTTATATCGGTTTTTTTTTGTAAACTGGAAATACGACGATGATTGTTGAAAAAACCCGACCAAGTGACAGCGAAGACACACTGGAGAAATGTCTCTGAAAAGAATTACCGCTGTAAATCCTTATTTAAATACGGAACCCTGCAAATTACCTCCCTTTGCGTGCGCTGCGAAAATGATTGATGATATAATAAAATAATAAACTCGAATTTTAGAGGACACATCAATATCTACAAACAGAAAAGGCAGTGATACCAAATGCCCAACTATTATTGTATGTCACTTTTTATTTAAAAAGTAATAGATACGACATGACAGACCAAAGCAGAACACGTTATTCGCACCTTGGTATCGGTTTTATCAAAATAAATCGTACTTTAATTCACTTATTTTTTTGAATTACTCAAATCGAACACTCAAAAGATATCATAATTTTATCAAAACAATACAATTTAGCCAAACGGTCCCCCACAGACGCGACTGACACGCCGCATATACCGACCGAATAATGAAAATAAATGTTTGTTTATGAACTTGTGTTTGTTTATGTTTGTGTTGAAGAGCTGTACACCTACCACAGTGTATTTCTTTTAACCAAAAGGTTGACAAATACAGAAGTCCTCGTTGCATTAAGACCGCCTATGTACCACTATTGTTCATGAAGTTTAAATGAATAAATAAACTTATATTGATTTTTTTATTTTTCTTTAAAAATAGTCAGTTTGTTGGTAATAAAAGAAAATAAGAATTAACGTCGGCTACGTTTGAAAAAAAAGAGCAGACAAAAAATAAAACCCGAGCGACGCCGATAGTATTTTGATAAAAGTTGCTGTATGAAACTGTACAATGCGCCCACGCGCTCAATCAAGCTGGCTCCTCTGCAAAGAGCTAGTCTATGAACGCACACTAATACAAAAGTTCGTAAATATTTGCACTAACACATTCATATACGCGTAGTCGGTCGATAGCGCGAGCGGAGCAACGAGCGACACAGCCTCCCCGTCTCAGTGCTAACGCACGACTGCCGCCTTCGTGCAAACAGAGCTTTTTATATATGGGAGACTCAATATTGAACATTTTCTTTGCAAAATATTGATTGATTTACATGAGCAATGTTCACTTTGTAGTACACTTTACCAGCAATTTTTCCATGTAAAAATATTTTTAAACTTCGAAGCCGTTTGGAAGAAATATCCAAAAAATTGCGTGTTATTAAATATTTTTTTACAGCAAAACTATATGTCATACGAAAACAACAATTGTTCATATTGTTGTTTATGAATCTGCCATTTACATATATTTTTTTCCAATCTTTTGACCCAGCCGTTAATGGGGAATATCCTTTAGAAAGTAGCCTTTTGACGGCTCTGAAGCAGAGGTAGGGCCTTAAATAACGAGTGACTATCTATGTTCACTACATCGGTTAAATCGAGGGTGGTTAGCACCTTTTATAAATAATCTGGGTTGGGGGGGGGGGGGGCAAACGTTAAATTTTTGCACCTCATCTCGGAAGGATTTTGTTGTCTTTTGATAATTCATATGTAAATAAAAGTTTTGTTTTTTTTTTTTTAAATGACGTAAGAGTTACTTGTAACCGATTTGCAAAATAAATATCATTTATCATTTGTTCAGAAAAAGCTCTTGAAGACAGAGAGTGCAGAATGCAAGAGCGAGCGAAGCGAGCTCAATTTATTTTGCACACGACTCCCGACACGTTTCATTGCGTCAAACGTTTATACATAGGTGTCACCCGACAGTAACAGAAACCAGTCAACGAACGGTCGGGTGTCACCCGGTGCGGGCCGCCCCCCCTCGCTGCGCTACTGACTACTGGTCCGATTTGATAAATTCTTTGTGTTATATAGTCCATTTATCGAGGAAGACTGTAGGCTATATATCATCACGCTAAGACCAATAGGAGCGGAAAAGACAAAAGTTGCGCGGGTCAACTAGTTACATATATGCATAAGATCCTGGGGTTCTACACCAGCTAGTCTATTCTGTAAATAACTATTTCGATATCGAGCTTGTTATTACACACAACATAAGTCTTATACAAATACGAATTTGATACCTCACCTCGGATTCCGCTGTCGAGATACTTACAGAATAGCACTACAGTTGTTGTACAAGAGAGTGAGAGTCAAACTTGAGCTATCATAAATACTTTAATATTATATAACATTACATGTGTCCAATGATTATAAATAGCCATACATTTGCAAACTAAAAATCATAACTATTTCAAAATAAATAAAAGAATATACTGTGCTACAAACAAGGAGTAAGGCGGAGTTACCGCTTACTTTAAACTAAGCAACAGTATAATAAAACCGTTTTTACTTTTCTAATAATGAGTTATTAATAGAGATAATAAATATTAATAAAGGATAGATAGAATTATACTTTACTGTTTTTCTTTAGAAGTATTTTCTACAGTGTAATTTGTTTATAACATTGTAACCAATGGATTAAGACATATACTTTGGAAAACAGGAAGAATCTATGTCTCATTATAAAACGAGTTTTAACTTTAGTCCACCTAAAACCTTCATCCCAATTTATTATTTTATTATCTTTATTCTCATCAAGTTAAAAACTTCCCTTGTTCTGTTTTGTTTTACGCACTGTTAGGTCTGACTAGCTAAATCTAGTTTTGTAATAAGAAACATGTTTATATGGGCATTAAATATATTAATAATGTCTTTATCCATCATGAACCTCAAATAGAAGTTAAAACTTTTCCAATAAAATACTGTTCCAATGATAATTAAGAATATTATAATTTATTCCTCTTCAATAGCTGAAACCTATCACAGCAGTATGGGCATTCAACAGCATAAAATTTCGAACAGAATAAGTTATGTACAATGTTGGCGAAGCATCACCAAGCAGAGAATCGCTTCATGTTGGGGGAACCATGGCCAAGTCAAGGAGGTGGATCTACAATGAAAGAAACACGAGACTGGATACCCCATGAATAACCTTACATGTATAAAATACAGAAATTCCTTAATATGTTTACACTATTTCTTATATTATGTAGTTTATAACAGTATTTTGTATACAGAGGTATATTTGTCTAGCCTGAACATAATTCCAAATTAGGTTTGTGTAAAGCAAAAAAGTATTTTATAAGGAATTCTCAAAGTTCAGAATGATATAGATAGACAGTTTAGAAAATGGGAATGTAGTTGTCAATTTTAGTGCGGTGCTTCTGAGCCACACATTCACTGATCCATACAATGTTTCGGCATTCCTGTTCCTTCAGCTTCAGGTACGAGTAGAAAACTCCAAAGTGGAATTGTTGTAAGAATGCATGCACATTGAGTCTCACCTAAAAAGAACAAATTAAAATATTATACTATTGGTTATGTAAAAAATTACTAGTACAAAAGTAACATCCCTACATGTTGTCATACTATTCCAAAGTTTAAGGTAGTGTTGTTTTAAAATAAAATCACAAGTTGATAATAATTAGATCGAACTTTTTCTCATACAATGCCACACATAACTAAATATGTTCAGTAACAATGAAACACATTCTTAGCAAATTAAAGGAATTTTATCTAAAAACAGCAATTGAATTTTGTAAAGATTACCTCATGTTCAAAGAACTTGTCTTCCAAAGTCTTCTCTTCACCACTGGAGCCAGCACCTTCAAACAATGCTTGATACTCTGCATAGTACTCAGCCACAGCCTTGACCTGCTCATAATCATCAGCTCTGGCCAGAGCAGCCAATCCATCAGGATTCAGTCGACCACAGCGTGGATACAGTTTAGCGCGGTCATCCTTAGACAACTCGGTCCCAAAAGAGTTGATGGTAATGATGATAGCACGCCGATCTGCTTCAAACTGTAAAAAATAATTAATTTAACTGCAGAACTATTCAATACACTTAAGCAAAATTAACATAGAAACACAACTTACTTCCAAAATTTCACACATAACGTCAGCAGTAGTTCCACCAATCTCCGTACAGAAATCATAGAAGGCTTCCAGGTAAGCCTTGTACAAAGTGTTACGAATAATCTCAATATTCATCTCATCCAAGTCTTGCTCACTGATACAGTCCACAAAGAATGGGGCCAGAGGGGTGTCAACAAGGACTGCATTGTACAGTTCTGCAGGTGTAGCAGCAACATGAATAGCTTCCATCTGCTCAAAAGAACCCAAGGGGTGACATTTTGGGATCAACTCAGAAATGGGTCTCTGGTGCAATGTACCAGTAATCAGAAGAATGATGTTGTCGATCATGTAACTGTATGTAATGAAATCCAAAAAGGTAGACAGAGGCTCTACTGAATGATTCCTCATATGAACGAATTCAATAACGAGTTTTTCACGAAGTTTATCATCGATGGTGGAGACAGCGAGAGGGCTGGGCTCATTGGCAAGGAAACTTCCGTAATCAGTACCTTGCAGATGAAGTTTCAAATCTGTAAACATTGATTAATTTCACATGATTATTGTAAAGTTAATAACTCCCACCACGAGTGGTTTAAAAAGAGATCGTGTTGTCTACTTACCTTCTAGTGTTTCGCACTGCACCAAGTTCAAGTAGTCTGCTTGTTTGAGGATACCACACTTGAAACCACGGCACAACCCTTCCAAGTACCCAGAATCGATGTTAAAAATGCACCCCTTCATTTTGCTTGTGAAATAATTCCACTAACACAAATGGATGCGCTGTTATTAGAAACCCAGACGACTCAAATCAGTAAAAAGACCAAAGAGACACAGAAGGAATTCAATTGAAGTGGGTGATCAATGATCATATGATGCAACCATAAACAATGTAGTTTTTCTTTCTTCTGGATTCAATTCTACCATAGACTTAGATTACTAAGCTACGTGCGGCGTGCCACTGCCAATAACATTTCGGTGTCACTAGTGTTGCGCATATAGTAACTAAAAAGGATGTGTCGCGGACGGGACGGTCGTTACTCTAGTTGTAAGGCTAAGCTAATGAAATGTTTTTTTTTTTGCGTTGAACTGTCAAGTATGGACTGGAAACATAGACATATAAAAAGTATAGACTGGAAATACCTACAAAAAATAGGTGCATACATACAATTCAAAGTGGCGCATAATGGAAACGTACATGAGTTACCTCTATGGTTTGTTGTCATTGAAATTAGTGATGGGTCGTTGAAGGTTTTTCCGTCAACGAAACGTTAACGTTGAATTGCATTTGTCAACTAGTTAATTTCGTCAACGAGTTAACGTGTTACGAACGTCAACTTGCATGGACGATAAAAGCCTAAACGCTTTTATTAACGTATGCTGTTGTAATGTTAATTTACGAACAATTTGATGCAGTTTGCGGGAGTTTTATTGTTAAAGAAATACAATTTACGTACGTTGAAAATAACAAAACGTTGGGTTCATTTTCTCGTTTCGTCAAACGAGTTGAATTCATAAACGTCGTTGTCTCGTAACTCGTTGACGAATTCAACGAGTTGATTTGTAGCCGATCGACGTTAATCCCGTTGAAGAGACATCAACGTTGATTCAACTAGTTCGTTGATTCAACGCCCGTCACTACATTGAATGTCATTGTCATGTCATCTGTGACATTCATGAACGTGAACGTGGGATCAGGTAATAGGTGTTCTGTGAATCAATGCGCCAAAGAGTATATTATAATCAATAAAGCGCGGTGTTATTTCGTGCTATTTCAGAAATAATAGTTTGATCATACGTAAAAATATACATCAAATGCGATGGATTCTGCATATAATAATCCTATAAGACAGAGAATAAATAAGATCTTCGACAGTCATATCATTGCAGATAATACTGATGCGTTACATTCTGTGTCTGGCTTTTGTTCATCAAATTCGGCTTATACAAGAAGAATAATTGTAAATGAAATTGAAAAAAGGGATATGCTGGTAAACAAAGCTATTTTAGTAGAATATAGCAAGGTAAAAGATAAGCTTCAAGTGCTGCTTGATTCTCTATCATCTTTAGATGTGGCAGTGAAAGATATGTCAAGCAGATTATCTGATTCCAAAAATAAAACTCATCATCTTATAACACAAACAACCAAACTCAAAGATGAAAGAAAAAAAACAGAAAAGAAGCAAACTTGGGTAGGTGCTTTTGTACAAGGATTTCAACTATCCCCTGATGAAAATGAGTATCTCTATAATGTTTCAGTCAAAACTCCTCTAACACTTGATTTTTTTGGGACGTTGTCCCATATAGAAAAGTTGTACAGCAACTGTAAAACACTTATTAAGTGTTGGCATCAAACTTCTGCATTTGACATCATGGAGACAGTAGGGCTGCAACAAGAAATTGCTATAGAAAAATTGTATCATTGGACTATTGGAGCCTGCCTAAGTACTGATTCACCAAATAATGCACTAGTTCCTACTGCTTTAGCAAAATTTCAGAATAGACAAGTACTATTTTCTAATATAATTGATGAGTACAGTTCAGCTCGCAAAGCAACTATTGTACAACTCTTTATTGATGCATTAACAAAAGGTACAGAGGGCTCTAAACCTATAGAATTTTATGCCAATGATCCAAAACGATATATTGGAGATATTTTAACATGGGTGTATCAAGTAATACCAGTAGAAAAAGAAAATCTTGCAACTTTATTTAAATTTTGCAATATGCCTGAAAAGAAACAACTTATTATTGATGCTCTGACAAATATCATGGAAGCTATTTGTCCTTTGCTAAAAGTAAGAGCAGAACTTATATTGAAGCCAGATAAAGATCCCCTTGTTCTGTGGTCTATAACTAATCTAATAATATATTATAAGGATGTCATACAGGCTGTCATATCAAATGGTCATCTAATAAATACATTTGAGGAGCTATTGAAGAAAAGTGAAGAAGTTTTCCTTATTACCCTGGATAGTAAAATACAGAAAGAACTAAGCCATGGGGTCAAAGCTCCACCTGTGGATTTGAACCCTTCAATTGTTGTGACTGACTTGGTCAGTTTCCTGCGAGATTTGTTGGCCATAATGAATGTATCCCATAATATAAATAATGCTGATAGAAAAATGATAATTACACATATATTAGACCCTTTACTTCATGCAATAAATGAAACTGCATGCCATTTGAGTTCTTCGGACATGTCAGTATATATGCTAAACTGTATTTATCATATTCAGTGTACATTATCCTTGTACACAGTAATGGATGAATATAATGAAAGGTTACAAGCTCAATCTGAAGCCCAGATTGATACTTTGACTTCCGAACAGGCGAGTTTCCTTGTGGCTAATTTGAATTTGGGGCCTATCTATACTATTCTTCAAGAAAAAATAAGTGGTCCTTTATCAGCTATACCTGGGATGGACACATCTACATTGAAGACGTTTTTAAACAAATTTGATATGTTCTTGGTATCTCCAGATGTGTACATGTTACCACAACTCAGTTTGCTCTTGAGTCATACACACAAGTCATTAGTAAAAAAGCGAGCATTTGAAGTAATTTTTGCAATATATGCACAATTGTACCAAGCAGTCCATGATCCATTGAATGGTTATGCTGATCCACATACAGTTGTTCGCAGAAAACCAGAAGAGGTAAACAAACTACTTGTATAAAAATAACAATATAAAGTAAAATAAATATATTTGTGAATTGTATTATTATTTTATTGTAATATCTGTGTACACCAGTTATTATGAATACATAAAATTAATCCAGTGTTAATGCTTCTTTGTTTATAAAACTTCTTTATTTTTTTACCTGCACCGCTACAAATCAGTAATAAAGACTATTAGAACTATTTCCATACACTTATAACATCAGTTATCAATGCTACCATCATGGTATCTCTAATGGTATGGCACGGTACCTGGTATTTGCCTAGGGGTTAGGCTAGGCAGGAGTTTGAATGGTGGAGTAGTGCCGGGCTCAGGGTAGCAAAACCCAATGTGTCCCCACCCTGGTTTAAAGTAGTTGGGTGAGACTGACAAAATAGTCATCATCGTCATTCTCAAAAATTCTAAGTAATTTGAGGTTTCAGGATTTTTCACCACTTTTGAGTCAAATGGCCTAATACATATATAGGAAAGCTATAAAATTCATGAACAGTAAGAGAAAATATTGCTTATTATTTCATTTAAGGTTTTACTTATGATTTGGTTTGATTTTATTAATACCTATTAAATAATTTGTAGAAATACTTTAATATTATAAATTCGAAAGTAACTCTGTCTGTCGTGTCGCGCTTTCACGCCAAAACTACTGAACCCATTTAAATGAAATTTACACACAATGAAAGGTACACAGATAGTCTAGAGCCTGAGAAAGGACATAGGCTACTTTTTATCCCGGGAGTATGTCCCCTAAGGACCACGCGGGCGAAGCCGCTGGCCAGAAGCTAGTGTAAAATAATTGGACAACTGAAAGTGTTTCTTTCCATAGGACTTGTATGGGCAGGACAGTCTGGTATTATCTAAATGAAAATTTATAATTTCATCATTCTTTAATACAATTTGTTTGTTCTGAAATGATATCAGTGATTGGACCATCATACATCATACTCTCTTTTGGCTTGTTTAAAAATAAGCTTGAGTGCTCCTTCCAGAATCTATCCTTTAGCATGTCATCATGTGTGTCTACTATCACATTACTGTGTTTATCAAAGTTATTGTGGAAAATGCTCTTCCTGATCAGCAATGTGCCTCTTTTGAATATTTCTGGTTCATTATTATAATTTATTAGGAATTCTTGAAATAAAATTTCATTTTTATCAGCAGATACTGTTCCACATAAACGTTTCTCAGCCTGAAATAGATGTTTTAGTATTAAAAAACACAAAGAAATATAGTGCTAATATGACCAACTTACTAAACCTAAAGTGATGGATGTAAGTTAAAGTCAAAAAGAAAGGTGCTTTTTATTATGTTTCTTGAGGGTTATTACTTATGTGTTTTAGTTTGTAGATTTCTTTTTATGTTATTATCGGTGTACAATAAAGTATATAAATAATAATATTATTTTTTTTGTTGCGTTTGACTGAGTTTTGATGTGTGATGATTATGGTTTATATTGTATAGTATAGCCACAAATTAAAAAAAATATATTGCCAAGTTTGATTCTTTTTCTTGGGAGTGCTTTAAATATTTCAATTTGTTTATGTAAATTAGTAAAAACCTTGTCTCTGCAAAGGGTGTTTCATAAAATTTTACTTAAGGCATCTTTTGATGCTTTGTTACATCAAAGATATAATAATTTAATTATTGATAAAATTGTTTATGGGACACCTGTATCTTCTACTTTCGAGTGTTTTATGCAATTTATTATGTTTCATACAGTAATACACCAAAAATAATTATATAAAACAGAGAGTTACTGATAAGTTTTCAGTCGAAATTGTATATTTTTTCTATGAAAATATAATCCAAATTCAAACTAAAAGTAACAAATAACAAAGGGTACCTTGCTAGAAAAAAAAATTGTCTATTTAAATTTAATATATATTTTTTTTTTAACAATTGTTTACACAGCGCTACAATCACTATAAATCTGGATATTGTAATAGTGCCCTTAATATAAAAAATAGGTGTCAACTTTTTTTTAAGTGATTTTAGAAAACAATAGTTATTAACTCACTTGTGATGGACTCAGGTTTCCTTTTAAAACCAAAGTCCAAAATGTGGTGTTGTACAAATTGTTTATGTGTACATCAGCTTGTCTCCACTTCATGTAATCTATTAGGTTCTCATCACTGGGATAAAGTACTATACGACCATCAAATATTGGTGGGTATTTTAATGGTTCTTCTTCAAAAAATTTTTTCCAGTAAAATACATAAGAAGAAGAAAACTTGCTGTTAATGGTTGTCAATAGTTTTGCTGCCCGTCTTTTGTATAGTGTAGTACTTTTTTTGAAAATAAACGAATACTCGTCGCTTTGTCCAAAAGCCATTAATACGTCATTGAACTCACGAAGAACGGTAAACGCGGCATAATTCATCAGTTTCAAAGCTCTAACATCGTTCGGTTTGGTAAACTTATGTTCTTCAGAGAATTTGTGGAAGCACTTTCCATCTAGTCTTACGACAATCCAACTGTTAGGTAATAGCGTATCATCCAGTTCGAATTTTTTAACGTACTCAAATGAACTTTTTGCCATCTTATGGGTTTGCAGCAGTGCAATTTGCAAGAATGGTTTTCTTCTAAAGAAATGAAATGCTATCATTACATCTCCCAAACGGTTTCACAAACTTCAAACCCCGTCGAAGAAAAATAAGCTGAACTTTTCTTACAATAACTTGAACTTTCTGTAATGATAAAATTAAATCAAAGTTGCTGAGAAAAGTTTGTTTCGATTCGACGAATGCAGGTGTTAACTGTTATGTCACTGTCATGTCATCAATTAATGCCAAATTTCCGAAGTCTCTTGAATCTTGTCAATGCCAAAACAATCCTACTATTTAACTCGAAACTATGGTGAATTTCGCAGGAAATTATACTAAATACACACGGACGAAGTACTAGTAATTATTTATTTTGGTGCACGGCTATCCGTGCGACCGGTACAATATTTATTTTCTCGAATGCTAGGGGAGCGCTGGAGCCTCTAAACACACCCTCATAATATACAGGGTGTAAAAGCAATAAACAGGCCATCACAAAGCCCTCAGCTACGTATTCTGTTACTCAAAAAAGTCATTTTGCTGTTTGCGATATCAGGGTGGGAAGTCTCCAGGGTTGCGTAATGGGGCCGGTAACTTTCAAAGTGGCGCTAGTAGCGTCAGACCAATAACAAAGCAGTTTTTGATGAAAAGATAGGTAAATACTTAGGTATGTATTAAAAATGATTAATTTCAGTTTGATTAGATCGTCAAAAACTATTTCCTCTTATTTGTACGAACCCAAACCTACCTACATCACATAGCCAAAAATGGAACATAATGCGAATTCGATTTTATAAACCTTAAAAAAAACAGAGTGCCTACAAGCAAACGAACAAATGAATCACAGAGACACAGACTACAATAGAGATGGGCGTTGAATGAACGAACTAGTTAATTCAACCGTCTACGTACAATGAACGATTAGACGGTTCACCGTTAATCAACGGACTAGTTGAATTCGTAGACGGCTAAACTGAGACTCCACTACGTTCATGTCGACTTAACGCGACGATCGACGCAAGAACTTAGCCAGTAATACAAGTTCATTCGTCTAAAAAAATAATAACTATGGACGAACAACGAGCAAACTAATTTGACCTCTAACTTTAGCTTCAAAGAGTTGATATTTCTATGGGCCAAATGCCACTTTGGAGTAATAATGCATTGTGTTCTAAGAAGAAGGGAAGTTCAAAAACTAACTGTAAAACTTATTTTTAACTTATTTACTTACCTACCTACAAAATAAGTTTAATATTCTGAGGATACACATATCATTATTTTTAAATAAAAGCTATGAGACGCTACGCTAGTCCACCTACAAACTATGTTGAATCGTCGAGTCGTCCAACGTAGACGTTGCGCGTCTCGTCGCCGCGTCGTCGCAAAGTTAACAAAGTTTACGTCGTGGACTAGTCGACAAATTTTACTAGTTGATCGACGCGTCGATGAACGGAAATGGACGGTCTCGTTTCGTTGACGATAAATACGTCGACGACCCATCTCTAGACTACAATAGTGTTTGTCTCACTTTGACAAGAGTTCGTATAGTGGTGGCGCCATCTGAAATCAGCTTTCACTTGCCAACCCATTCGTTCGAAAGAGTCATCGCGGCCCTGGAACGCAAAGGGCACTAGGAGGAACACGAATTGGTTTTAGTCAGTAAGATTCTTACACTCCCTTCTGCTCTGCTCAGACCGGGAGGAGTCATTTGATTATTTCCCAGCCTTAAAAAAAATTGTCTGTATTGTCGGTTTACGGATGATGGTTTAACGTGACAACGTCATAAAAAACATACGATTACATTCAATATACTTAATTTCAAAGTAAATTAATTTCAAACCTCTAAGTAAACAATGAGCGTAACGTTACAATGAGCGTAACGGACAATGAGTCATCCTTTTTTGTGCGTGTAGCCGGCGTTCATCGATTTATTAGACGTTGTCACGTCAAAACAAAAACCGCAAGGAGTCTCGACTTAGTTAGCTATCGCCTAGCGACCGAAATCCGGTAAGACCACCTGAAATTGACTGTGTTCGGGGGCTTAACGGATTTCGGTCGCTAGGCGATCGGTAACTATGTCGAGACTTCCCGCCTGGACATCCACTTGCAGATTTTTGTCACTGGCGACTACTAACCTTCGCTAGCGACTTCAAAAAAAATTATTTATTACCTACAAAAGTAGGTACAGAGGCGGATTTAAAGACTTTACTGGGTGATAGACGTACGAACTTATAGTACGCGGTTTTTAAGATCGCGAACTTACTCGGCTCGACGTCGGTGACACACGTAAAACCCTGCTCATTACTCTGGTCAGTAGCGGCTTTAAGGCCAGCGACTCGGGCGGCCGCCCGGCGCGCCGGCAACTGAAGGGCGTCGGGATATACAGAGCGCTGCGCATAATTTGAGTACCTATTTCTTTCGATATAAAGAAAAACTCAGACATTGATGGTGATTTGTTGTGCGATAAAATTTTAGGTCGGAAACACAAAGCTCATCTATATGCCTTAATAGCAAGTGACTGTTACAAGTGGTGAACACAGTTTTTCTTAACTTAAATTATAGCTCATCAAACGAAAACCAAAAACTGGCAATAGGGAAAATACAATAATATAACATAAAAATATAAAATATAATATAGATGGTCGATGGGGGCGAAAAGTTCTGGAGTGGCGACCGCGTACCGGAAGACGCAACGTTGGAAGGCCCCACAAGGTGGACCGATGACCTGGTGAAGGTCGCGGGTAGCCGATGGATGCGAGACGCACAGGACCGGTCGTTGTGGCGACGCTTGGGGGAGCCCTTTTTATTATTATTTTTTATTATACACTTTATTGTACACCAAAAGTATGAACCAGCATGGACGTCTTTTGGCTGATATGATGATGATGATGAGGGATAAAAGTACGTAAGTGATGGGTGGGGGTGAAGCTATCCGGGGGGAGGGGGAGTGAAATGGTTTAAAAACAGTTATTTTAATTAAATTGGAATATAAAAGGGCGCTAAGTGCATGACTCGCCCGGAGCGTGATCGCCAACGAACTTACTCGTGCGGTTTTTGTGTACGCGTGCTTACGGTGACACACGACCGAAAAAGATCGTCGAGCCACAAGTCTGCTTACTTGCTCGCACGTCTATCGCCCACTTTTTTTCTCACTTTAAGTTTCAATCAGTCAACTTGTTCGCAAAAAGAGATTTAGCAAATGGCAATTACGACTACCTAGATGTAATATTTAAGGAGTTCGACGCAACCAGTGTGAGCGCTTGATTCGTCAACGCACGAATAAAGCGTTCACACTGGTTTGCCAAGAACTTTGGGAATATTCCCATTTATTGGGAATGTTCGTTTCTATGAGTCTTTCACGACTTAAATTTCTCAGAGGACTATATACGATTCAAGTTATAGAGATAATTATATATGATTGCTAGCTTCTGCCAGCGGCTTCGCCTGCGTGGTCCCTAGGGAACATACTCCCGGGATAAAAAGTAGCTTATGTCCTTTCTCAGACTCTAGACTATCTGTGTACCATTAAATCGGTTCAGTAGTTTTGGCGTGAAAGCGCGACAGACAGACAGACAGAGAAGGAAGCATAAGGAAGTAAGGATTTAATCAAATCCCCAGTCTCGGAAAGTTGCCGCTAATGTTCTCAGATTTCACAGCGTTTGGGAATGTTCCCGGGCCTGGAACGTCACTACTCAAGTATTTTCTAAAAATGAAGTCTGTAAAACTGTCAAAGTGTCACACAGTCAACAAAACGAGTGTCACCTGTGCAACATTACTATACTCTTTGTGTGCAACTGACTGGAAAGAATAATTATCTTATCAGCTAGCAAATAGCGTTATTTCAGATTGTTTTATTTGTTTGAATAATGTCGCGTATTTCTTATATAACGAGAATTCTCCCCAAAAGTAAGTGATATAAGAGTTTTACCAGCTAAAATTATATTTTTTTTTGCTTTTAAGTATCTCTATTTCTTTTTAGATGGATAGACAGCAATTTTTGTGTATTCAATCATTGCGAAGTAATTTTCCTTTTTTTTTAAATTCCCTGTAAGTGGTCATAATCTATATGCCAGCTATGTATTTGGTGAGGCCTGGGCACTCTTTTTGGTCTAGGTATTTCTTTAGCAGTGTGCATAGTCCCAGCGGAAAAATTACGATATTTTTATTTTAGTGTTTGACGTCGTGTAATTGTGTATGTTAAGTACAAGTTTGTGCATCCAACCATTGGGGAGCTAATCAACAAAACTGTTTCCACTGGGACTATGTCGTCCTAGTGGAACTTTTTTTTTCCTATGGACGTATAAGAAAAAAATTCATTCAGTAATTAGAGTGTATTTGTGTGTAAATGTGTATCTTTAAATGAAATTTGTGTGTCATGAAACTGTGAAGATATTCAAGTTTTCTCTGCCCTGACGTTTGGCTATTTGATGAAATTCATATAAAACAGTTTAGTAGAGTTGTATTTTTTTAAGTCCATTGCTTCGAATTTGTGTGTAATGTTTGTGAAAACAGAATTTGAATTAAACATACCGTTCAGAAGATATACACATGAAAGTAAAATAAGGTTATTAGGTCCAAGTTCTTAAAATAGAAACTAGAGCCAAACTTGAAACATTTAGTTGTATCTTGTTAAGGTCTACAATTTCCTGCCAAGTTTCATTTATGTTCTCTTAGTAACTAATGAGTAGTGGCATAATTTACTACGACCGGACCAATATATTGTTTGACATCCGATTGTGAATTTCTAAAAGTAAAGCAAAATAAAGCATATTCCGATATTTAGTGTACTAGCTGACCCGCGCAACTTCGTCTGCGTCACAATTTTCATTACTGCTCTGTTCCTACTGGTTGTAGCCTGATGATTTATAGCCTACTAGCTTTTGCCAGCGGCTTCGCCCGCGTGATCCCCAGGGAACATATTCCCGGGATGAAAAGTAGCCTATGTCCTTTCTCAGGCTCTAGACCATCTGTGTACCAAATTTCGTTTAAATCGGTTCTGTAGTTTTGACGTGAAAGCGCGACAGACAGACAGACAGACAGACAGAGTTACTTTCGCATTTATAATATTAGTAAGGAAGTAAGGATTAGTAAGGATGGTCATTAACTAATAAATAGGTACTTTTAAGAGTAGGTACCTACAAAGTTAATTCAGTTGTTTTATTTTCTAGAAAACTATTGTGTACGCACCTGTCCGAAACTATTAAACACAGCAACGATACTATACTGGACATTTTAGAACGTTAGCTCTGTATACTAAACTGCCGCCCTTTAGGGAGTACTCACACTTTTTCAGTTCTATTCAGCTTATGGCCATAGAAAACAACGATTTTGTATGGAGATGCGTCCGCATCCTTTCAGCTTTCCGCGTCTTTTCAGCTTTCGCGGCAAACAAGTATAAAATGAGGACAAATGTGTTTTTATTATGCGAGTGCTATGTATGGAGTTCAGCGCTGTTCCGCCGCATTCAGCGTCGAACGCGGCCTTAGTCCAGAATTAGTCGGTCACTGGTTTAAAAGTTATAAGGGTTTATAGGTGGACGATCTGGGGTGCGCCTACCCCAACTTGGTCTATTTAAATCTCGAAAGCTGGGGCACTTAGCGAAGATTTGTTTTCTCTCTCAATAGTCGCTAATTAGTCGCAAGATTTCGCCAAGTCACAGATTTAATTGGGTCTTAGTTTAGAAGATATAATGAGTTCCATTTTTAAGGTAGGTATAGTCCAAGAGCTAGATCGAAGAAAAATCTCTTCGAAGAAATTGCCAAGAAAAAATATTTCTATTAATATATATAATTATATGTATATATAATTTAGTCTAGTTTTATCGGTCTAACGTCCGTAGAATTATCAGAGAGAGATAAATTCTCAATCCTTCGATCTAGCTCTTGGACTGTACCTGTACGTCTACCGTGACTTTTATCAATCTATACTCGCTAGCGACTGTAGTTAAAAAATGTACTAAAACTTTAAAAAAACAAGTTTTTAAATTATTTTTTTAGTTGTTAACTAAAGTTTAACTTGCAACTTGCTTGCTTGTTAGTTAACAACTTAAACAAACTACTGGGTCGACCCACTGTCGTTAGCGTTTTAACTTTTTACGTTTAAATTTAATCTATTTCTTCTGCAAGAAGCCAAACAATAAAAATATCGCATATAGAAATGTCAATTTTCGGAGCACAATACTAAATGAGTAAAGAGCGTGACTACCGCCAGACCACCTTCAAAGTCGATTTTCTCGAAAACTACGAATGTACCAATTTTTTTGTTCGAGTACTAATAATTAGTACCGATTGAGTACTCATTATTTACCAAATATGGAAGCGATTGGCGGCGGTGGTCCCGCGGTAGTCACGGACATATTATCGTCTTCGCCGCGTATTCAGCGCCGTTCTCATTCTTACGACGCTGTACGCGTCTGATAGAAGTGTACGTTACTCCAGCAGGAAAGTGTCTCCTAGAGTGATATGAGTGGAACGTATATTTAGTGCGTAATCTGCTATAAATGTGCGCTACTTATAGAATTTGTGCGCCTGGCCGTTTTGAAAAAAAAACGGAAAAAATGATTCCTGCTAGGGTAACGTTCTTCTAGCAGGAAAATTCCAAACGAATGATCGGAGAGAGAAATGTTGCGGTAGAGAGCTTATATTTGTGCAAAAATGTGCCCGAAAATATAATTTGTGTGTCTTCAGGTTTTCGAGACATTGCGTTTCCTGCTGGAGTAACGTTTTGCAGAATCGTGTATCTCTAAAACCATCGTATGTGCGCCTGTAGAATAAACGTACACGAGTACCTCTTAATTTGTGCGTATTTGTGACAGAATTAGATTTCCAAAAATATTTATAACTTTCACGTAATCGCACTTTTTCGAAAACCCGAAAAAAAATCGTAGCTCCTAAATGAGAAAACGTATAAGCTTGAAGTGTGGAGGGAGATTAAAACACGTCTGGTCACGACAAGCGTTTATTACGAACTGCTTCTTAAATTAACATGTTGCTTAATACTCGTACTAAGTACATTTATCCACTTCACCTCCGGGGGTGAAAGAAAAAAAAAAAGTCAAAATTAAAGACAAACAAAGCAAAAAAAAACAAAGGTACCTTTTCTTAAACTACTTACTTACTAAATTTTTTTGTTCTATCTTTATGTATTACATCTACCTTACCGTTTTTAATTATCTTTACATTAACGCCTAAATCTTCCAACACTTCAAAAGGTCCATCAAAAACACAATCTAATTTTCGAGCACATTCATTCTTAACTAAAATAAGATCATTTTTCTTATAAAATACAGGATTACATGATTTGTCATATTTGTCTTTCCTTTTTTCCTTACAAGCTAGCAAATTATTTCTTGCATCTCTTAGGGCTACTTGCATTTTATATTTTAAATCTAAACAATAATCATCAATATTATAAAGTGGTTCTACATCATGTTCTAAACTGTTTGGCAAACGACATTGTCTTCCAAACACAAGTTCATAAGGTGTATATTTTGTTTGCGTGTTAACACTAGTATTAAAACTAAAACACCAAAAGGGTAACCAATCCGACCATGAATGATACACATTATTACAATAAGTTCTTAAAAATGCTCCTAAATGTTTATGGGCTATCTCCAAAGAACCAATTGATTGATGGTGATATGCAGTGGACGTTAGCTTCTCTATTTTTAATAGTCTACATACCTGTTCCATAATTCGAGAAATAAATTCTGTCCCCCTATCCGTAGCTATAGATTTAGGGATGCCAAATCTTAAAATAAAATTATTAACGAATGCTTTGGCTACAGTTACCGTTTCCTTATTGGGTAATGTGTATGCCTCTATGTATTTTGTCAACTCGCATTGTAGGGTTAAAATATAACAATTTCCTGACTCATCCCTGTCCAAAGGTCCAACTAAGTCGAGGAAAACTTTATCAAAAGCAGCTGATGCTGTAGTAGTTATAGTCATGGGTTGTCTCGTATATTTACTTTGTTTCATTTTTTGACACAACTCACATTTACTTATATAATTTCGAATATCCTTATCTAACCCTGGCCAGTAATATTTTCTTTTAATGTTATTTGCCATTCTATTCATACCCGCATGACCACTGGTGGGTAACAAATGATAGTTATTTAAAATAAATTCTTTTTCCTCATCGTCATATATTCTTTTAATTCCTTTCAAAATGCATATTCGGGGTCCGCTCCATTCTTTTATGGATTTAACTTCACTACATAAGCCTTTTATAAATTCATTATTTCTATCATCCTTCACTATGCATAGTTCCTTTACTTCTATTCTTTCACAAAACTCCTTTAACTTAGTCGCAAATTCGGCTCGCGAGAAATGCAATCTAAAGTCAAGGTTAATACACAATAACATTTTGCTTGGTATATAAACAAAACAGTCCTTTTGTTCATTTATTCTATTTTCTCTTTTAAACTTTCTTATAGTTTTTTCTTCTACTAACTTTATTTCAATAGAATCACACGGCTGTCTTAGTAATTCCACGACTCTTGGTTGATCAGGCCAGTTGTCGGTGGTTTTACTAGGTACAGTTTGTTGATTCTTAGTATTCTCTTCTAACCTTCTCTTTTGTCCCCTAGTTGTTATGGCTAAAATTTGCTCTTTCATATCTTTCAATTCACTCGATGTTATGCACACCCTAGACAATGCATCTGCGATAACATTGTCTTTACCTTTCACATATACTATCTTAAAATCATATTCTTCAAGTATTAACCGAAATTTTATTAGCCTACTAGATGGATCTTTCATGCCAAATAAATAGACTAAAGGTTTGTGGTCTGTCATAATAGTAAAAGTTCTGCCAAATAAATACGGTCTGAAATATTTTACTGCCCATACTATTGCTGTTAATTCTTTCTGTATTACTGGATAATTTTTTTCTGCCTTATTTAAAGGTCTGCTGGCATATGCCACTGGTTTCATGTCGTTATTACACAATACAGCTCCTACTGCCAAATCAGAAGCGTCAGTTTGTAATATAAATTCATTGGTTTCAGAAAAATCTGGATATTGTAGTATAGGAGGTGTCATTAATGAGGTTTTTAGATAATTAAATGCATTTTGACACTCCGAGCTCCAAACAAAAGGTTCATCTTTCTTTAGTAAACGATTTAAAGGCATAGTAATTGTTGCAAAGGATGGCACAAATTTTCTGTAGTAGTTGCAGAAGGCAACAAACCGTCTCACATCATCCACGTTTTTAGGTATGGGATAATTTTCTAAAACCTTAGTTTTATCAGGGTCAGGCGAAACACCGTTAGCAGAAACTAAATGACCTAGATATAAAATTTCTTTCTTTAAGAATTGACACTTTGTAGGATTCAACTTTAAATTTACCTTCCTCAGTCTTTCAAAAACAGCAATGAGATTTTGGTTATGAATAGTTAAAGATCTTCCAAAAACAATTAAGTCATCTAAATAAATAAAACACTTTTCAAAAGCTAATCCTGACATCGCAATTGACATAACTCTACTGAAAGCGCTACATGAAGTCTTAAGACCCATCGGTAGTCGTTTTAATTGATAATGTCCTGTACTAGTCGAGAATGCAGTATATTTTCGGCTTTCAGGTGCCAGTTTCACTTGGTAATATCCTTGTTGAAGGTCTAAATGAGTAAAATATATTGAGCCAGACAATGAATCTAAAATATCAGTAATGTTAGGCAAAGGGAACTTATCATTTACAATATTTTCATTTAATTTTCTGAAGTCTACTACTAGACGCCACTTCTTAGAACCGTCTGATTTTTTTGGAACTAGCAAGATTGGACTAGACCATTCACTGGATGATTCTTCTATAATATCATCTTTCAGCATACTATCTATTTGTTTATTTACTTCCGGTTTTAAGGCTTGTGGTAATCTATATGGTTTTGTATAAACAGGATTAATGTTACTCTTCATTGTTATAGATTGTTCACAAATGTTTGTAGTTTCTAACTTATCACCGGGTAAAAAGAAAGTATCACAATATTTAGTACAAATCTTCTCAATGGAGTCCTTTTCTTCTTTGTTTAAATGTTGTAACTCTAATAAGGGTAATAATGTATTGGCTCTTTTTAAACTACTTTCATGTTTGCTAAATTCTAAAATATGGTAGTCCTCTAAAGCCTCTACGTTTAATTGTAAATTGTGTAAACGTACTTCTTCATCTCGAGTATTTAAAATTTTTACAGGAACTTTTTTATTTTTAGGTCTAACTATAGTACCTGCTAGAAACACATCTTTTTCTAACTCTCTAGCACTAACAAAACAATCACCTTCCACTTCCGATTCTAAATATATGTAGTGGATGGTTTCACTCCGAGGCGGGATCAGCAGTGAATTGCTGTAATCTGGTTTGTCATAAATTGGTAATATACAATACTTTTCTCCTATTTGTAGCGTTAACAAATTTTTATCTAAATCAATTTTTGCTTTATACCTACTCATGAAGTCTAATCCTTATATTCCATCAACGATGATTGGTAATCTTTTAAAAATATGAAAATTATTTTGAAACGTTTCAGTTTCAGAAACATCTAAGTCGAGCATTGTATAACCAGAGGAATAAACCTTACCTCCGATTCCATTTACCACTAAAGTGTCTTGAAACACCTGTGGTTTCCTTGGAAGTACTTCTTCCTTAATAATTGAAATGGATGCTCCTGTATCTAATAATGATATTAACTTTATGCCGTTAGTATAGTAATTGATAAATTTAAATTTACCACTACAAGTGTTATAAACAAAATTATTAATCACGAAAAAACTGATTTCCTGTCTTATCAGGCTTCTGTTCCAAACTATTTGTATTACGCACTTGAGTATTGTCACTTTGTGCTGAGATCGCTACTTTGTAAAATCCTTGTCCACCGCGCCTGTTATAATACCGGTCTTGTTTGTTATACTGAACCTTGCCGCGGGGAGCGTTCCTAAAAGATCTGGAGTAGCCGTTCGAAGAATTACCATAATTATTAAAATTATTTTGAAAACTACCCCTGTTATTACTGTGGAAATTCGGACGACCACGTCCCCTGTTTTGTCCTCGAAACCTTGGAAAACGATAATTTTGCCTACCTCGAAAGGTTGAGGTCATTTCCATAACCTCAGCAGGCCTGGAAGAAGACGAAGATGACGGTGACTCGTCCTTGGCTGCCTGGACGGCGTCCTTCAGCGATGTGTAGTTGCGTGCGGCGATGATTGTGCCCAACCTGTCACTGTTAAGACCATCTGTAAACTTTTTTAAAACCATTTTTTCATTAATAGGCTTCAGAATCGCGCATTTGGTAGCGTCGCCCTCAGCCTGAGAAATATTCAAATCTGTTAATAATCTTTCAAGTTCCGATCCGTATTCCTCAATAGTCCTATAACCTTGGTTCAAAGATTGAATTTGATTTTGAATTGCTGTGAATGATTTTTTTACTAACAGTTTACTCCTAAAATCCTTTATCATGTCACTTATTGTCGAATAAGTGTCTGCTACTCGTAACTTGGCATTTTCTGATAACCTTCCCTTTAGTATAAACTTAATTAATAACTGTTGACCCACATCATTAAGCATATCAGCATACATTTCTACCGCATCAATCAATCGCTTCGTTGTATTTTCCTTATCATCTAAAATAGGTATTAACATACAAGCAGTTTTCATATCAAATTCCATCGTTTCTGATTTTATTTCTACGCTAGGCAAAGAACACAATTTTGCTATTTCTGAAAATAAAGCACAATTCTTTTTGTACGTGTTATTAATTAACTCAATTTCCGATTCCTTTGTTGTTTTGCCTAAAGTAGAAAATAATGTCTTACTTTTATTTAACAATATCTCGGCCTCTTGCAACTTATCTGAAGAGACTGAACCTTTATATCTACTTTGGCCTTTTTTTATAAGATATTTCCGAATCTCTAATAAATCTTCATATAATTCTATTAATTCGTCAGCCATAATACTAGTACATTATAAAAAAAAAATATGCTGTTGCGCCGTACCTATCTTATTTCATTCATTACAATTTTGTTTATTCTAACTCGAGGCACAATCATTCGAAGCGCCGATAGCAAAATGCTGAGTCTGAATTCTACTTACTGCAGTACTGCGGTTCACAATCTATTTTTAGAACTTAGAATTGCTAAACTAAATATACTTTTAAAATTAAAATTGACAATAATCATACGCGTAAAATCACTTTCACACAAACGCACCTTCCTTTATTTATTACCATAACTCACTTTTTAACACTTATACACTCACGAATCTTCTCTCTAGTTGAATTTTCTGCACTCAAACTGCTTCTTCACCATGAGCTTGGTCTCTCCTTCCAGATAAACGCTGCCGCATCCTTCTCACAAATGCAGAATCCACTTGCTGGTCTATCCACTTCTTATGTCTTTTTATAACTTTCTGGTAAATTACTACGAGTATGACAATAGCCATCAGCACCAGGAACGTAGTAATAACAATTTCTTTTTCTTCAGTTTTGGAGTAACTTTTCCCCATTTTTCTTTCTTTTAGCGTCTTGTTCGATACAGCTACAGTCAATCACAGTCGTGGCTTTTTTATTCACTTTGTAAAACATTATAACTCTGTGCACCGAGGCACACAGGAATCCGCCTTGTCTGCACTTTTCGCCCGCTATCCGATAGCTCGCGAGCTCAGTTCCCGGAACGTGTATGGCAGGGTCGCCATGAAGTGTGGAGGGAGATTAAAACACGTCTGGTCACGACAAGCGTTTATTACGAACTGCTTCTTAAATTAACATGTTGCTTAATACTCGTACTAAGTACATTTATCCACTTCAAGCTCGCTGAAAACTGTATTCGGTCCTTTTTGACTCTTTTAATAACCATTAAAAGTTTCAAAAGTGTACATGCATGCGTTATTGAATAATATTGCAAAAAATCAAAACGACGGTGTCATAACTTTGACGGCAAAATACAAGAAACCGGCTCAACCCAAGATGTGTGGCTTTAAACCAAGATTTAGTGCGTTAAGTCAAAAATATATAGTGAAAATATTCAGCTTGGAATGTTTCGCATTAAGTAATGTTTCGCTCTAGACTAGAGTCAAGAACAAACCCATCACAAGAAAAAAAAAGTAAATATAAACAAAAAACAAAACATGTAAACAACGGCTGGTTATCCGACCAAATTCGAATGACTACAAAAAAGCGGCGTACTAATACATAACGGTGACCTTCTTAACTTTACTCACGAATCGATTGAAACGTTTTGTGCCAGAGTACACTGAAGTAGAAAAGTGTAGTGCTTAGCCACAAGCCCCTCAAAGGAAGAAAAAAAAATATTTTCGTTTGTGTTGCAATGCAGTAGATATTTCTTTTTTAGTCTTTTGTTAAACAATGAAGGAGTAAAATGGTTTTATCTCAACGATTTGGAGGTGATTTGGTGATTTTTTTCTTATTATGTGATACCGATACATAAATTCTGGCTAAACCATTGGGTACCTTATCATGTAGATAGTAATCTACATGACATGGTACGTAATTTGGTTTTATTATCCTATTTTTTTCAGTTGTAATTTCTAAGTAAATGCTGACGAAAAACTGCTTCATCTGCACGCTGTTTTTAAGCTTTTTTCGAGAGAGCAGCCTTAAGGGGTGGAATTCCCTACCAGAGTCTGTGTTTCCTGATAGCTACAACCCGGGAGTCTTTAAGCCAAGAGTCGACACCGTCGTTTTGATTTTTAGCAATATTATTCAATAACGCATGCATGTACACTTTTGAAACTTTTAATGGTTATTAAAAGCGTCAAGAAGGACCGAATTCAGTTTTCAGCGAGCTTATACGTTTTCTCATTTAGGAGATACGATTTTTTCTAAAATTACGATTACTTGAAAGTTATAAAAAATTTTGTAAATCTAATTCTGTCACAAATACGCACAAATTAAGAGCTACTCGTGTACGTTTATTCTACAGGCGCACATACGATGGTTTTAGAGATCACGATTCTGCAAAACGTTACTCCAGCAGGAAACGTAACATTGCTAATATATTTAAATCTCATTTCAAGGTAAGTCCTCTTGTGCCTTCAGTTGTCACGCAGAGCAGTTTCCAGCCAGATACTTCTACCACTATACAAATAAGTCCTAAAGATGTTAATAAGAGTATTATCGACTCCATGACTGGAGGTAAATCGCCTGGACATGAGAGCTTGAGTGTTGAGCATTTACGGCATGCGGGCTGTCATTTACCCAGAGTATTGGCCATGCTTTTCTCCCTGTGCATGAGTCATAGGTATCTCCCACGGGACCTTATGAGAACAGTAGTCATACCAATTGTTAAATGTAAAACTGCAGACATTTGTGATAAAAGTAACTATCGTCCCATCTCCCTAGCAACAATTCTGGCGAAGGTATTGGATGTCATAAACTAAATATCTGCTACACTAAAATTAAAAAAATCGTCATTTTGCCGCTGGGACTACGCACACTCTTAGCAATTGTTGTAGAGGTACCTCAACTGGAATACTAGACATCGGCCATACACTGTCTGCAATCTGCATTATTGTTGACGATATTCATGGTCATACTAAAATCTATTGCACCTACAAAATACATTAAAAGTATTGCCCGTTTAGGAGTACCTTCATCATGTTTATTAGGTATTTAAAAAAATAGAAATAACATGATTAACTTGTTCAAGAAGTGGAAGAGAGAGAGAGTGCATAGAGACAATAATAATATCTTTCATCACTGACATTAACCACTTCCATTTTGTTACAGATTTCTCAATTGTGAACTTATCAATATGCAAGTATTCTCATAATTCTACAACACCTGAACCAGAACAAATTGAAAAAGTTGGAGATGAATCCAAGAGGCCCCAGTCCAAAAGAATGGCAGAATTTAGAAAAAAGCTGAGAGAAACTACTCCTATTGATGATCTTGGAGAACAACCAGTGATGCATCCCTCTCAAAAAGAAGAACCTTTCCCTCCATGGCCTAATGACATCAACCCTAATACAGGAGAAGTAGGTGGGCCCAGGGGGCCTGAACCTACCCGATATGGGGATTGGGAAAGGAAGGGTAGATGTTCAGATTTTTAGCAAAATTTAACCAAAATTGTACTATTTGTTTGATAATATGAAATTATATTAACATTGCACTAATCTTGATTTCAAGAATATATTATAATTATTATAACCAAGGTTCATAGAGCAATGTTAGTTAGGTAAAAAGGACTTAACTAGACATATTTGAAGTCTTCATAATAATAGTGTATAGTGTTTAGATGAAAAATTCAATAATTTTTGTTTGTATTTTTCTTGTTTGTTCCGGTACTGCTGCTGCTTGTTTGTCCAGCTACTGTTTGAAGCAAACCCTGTTGTTATCACTGCACTGTTGTATTTTCAAGTCGGTTTGTTGAGTTGAGCATTGAAAATGCACAGTGCACTTTATTAAGGTGCCATGCAGTGTCTGTGAAAGTGGGCATCTATACATACATAACCTTGCTATGTACATATCCTCTTAATAAACATTTTACAGGTCTGCCTTAACAACCCAGTACATTAATTAAACCCTATATCAGGACAAATATCTCGCAAGCCGCAACATGTTGTGTGACATCGCGACAAATATGGTGCTACTATATCAAAAACGGTGAAAAGTACGAGAAAGATGGATGGCGACTTCGCTCTACTACACTCGACATTCTTAACGACATGTTGTGGGGCTTTTGTCTCCTAGTCAACACAAGGCTCAAGGTCAGCCAATAGTATAGGTCCTATACTGTTCCAATGCTAGGCAAAGTGGGAGGTCCATAGGAAGGTTAACATTTACATCATAACAATATGCAGCATAATATATTTTTGGAATAGTATTTTAGTTTAGAACTTTTATGGTTGTATCTATTGTTAATGTTAGTTTGCACTTCTAAAGAGGCGATTTTAGAAAATAAATAAAATTTTGAGATATTTTTTTTCTTTTATTGATTGGAAGATTTACCAACAGTTTTAGGCATCTTCTTATTTGTGGAATCTTCAAGTTCTTTGGCTTTGTAGTAATGTGGAGCAACTTCCAATAACCATTTACTTTCTATTTCCGTAACTTGTCTCATAAATTCTTTGGATGTGAATACTAATTCATGATAAATCACCCATCTAGGCAACTCTTCAAATAAGGCACTATTTGGATGAATCATAACAGTCTGAAAAAAAAAAAAAGTTTTTGTTAAATAATTCGTATGGAAATCCTGCCTGTTTCTGAAATTAGAATTTCAAGCTGATGAGTTTTCAAAACTTGGCGTTTCCAATTTATAAAACCGGGGGTAAAAAGGCAAAGAACCATTACATTTTGTTATTTAGGTACATTATTCTCAAAAGTACTTAAGACGCGAAATGATTATTTATAGGGTTCCGAACCTTTCTATGGAATCAATCTATGTGCGTGTGGTGTGAGGGCCTATGTTAAAAGTCTTTGAAAATGTGCTTAGGATTTAGTGAACATTCCAAAAGAATTGTGAGAGATGGAATCTGAATTTGTGAAAGTCAAATAAGCGAGATATGGACTCTGAAGAAACAAAACAAAAAGAAATGGAGGATTGAGGGCACGAATTTTATAAAGGTCATAACTTTCAAACAACAAGAAATGGTGACCTGTTCTTGCTTTCACAAATTTTCACAATTTATTTAATAACATATAGGACTTCAAACAGCAGCTTTAAGTTAATAGTTTCATTTTATTTGCGTAATAAACTTACGTGTGTGAGGATTGAGGGCCCATTTTAAACGAATATATACAAAGAAGGACAGTGTTTTGCAATAATCTTGTTTTCACAAATTTTGTTTGGCATTAGCTTAGATTTTGGCATAAGACTTTTTCTATAGCATCCATAGTTTATCAGATACAGGTGGGCCCTCAATCCTCACATATCTCGCTTATTTGACTTTCACAAATTCTGATTTCAACTTTCACAATTCTTTTGGAATGTTCACTAAATCCAAAGCACATTTTCAAAGAGTTTTAACAAAGTCTCCCTCACACCACACGTACATAATCAATCTAATGACGATAACTTTAAGACTTTATGTCTGTCTGCCACAGCGCAATTTTTGAAAAAGATACAGTTAATAGGTCTTTTACCTATAGATTACAGAAAAGCCTATAAGAAATCTATGATTAAAAAAAAATTAAGATTTTCGCTCGGAACCGGCACGCGCGTCCGACTCGCACTTGGCTAAGTGCGAGTCGGACGCGCGTGCCGGTTTGTTTTCAGTAACGTGCCGTATTTTTTTTTCTCAGGAAATTCGAATCTGGAATCTATACCTTACGCCCGAAAACATTACTCCGTCTGGGGCAGTAGGACAATAAACAAAAACCCTTATTGTGCGACTTAGTATAAATGGTACAGGGCAAACCAAGAGATATCACAAAAACCAGTTTTTGTGTAATATACATTTTAATTTTTCAAAGTGTATGGACTTTCTTTTACCTACGTTTCAAATCTTAGATATCACTAATAGGAACTCAAGTTTACCTCACTGAGATTATCTTGAAGCGCTTATTACACTACATAGTATTCAGGGCTCTAAGTCCCGATTTAGAGTGGTGTATTTATTTATTAATCAGGAACAATTAGATATTGTGTTTGATACAATAGGTAAATTACATAAATCATTAAATTAATATAATAAATCTAAAAGTAAAACATGCAAAAATAAAATAATGCATGTGTAATAAGAATGAAGGAGTTATGGACCCTAATTAAGGTGACCGGAGCAGCCCGGTTTAGTTAGCTCCCTAACTCCCTTACTAACGGGCATACTAATAGCGTTTAGGGAGTTAGGGAGCAGTGTTGCCAACACTAATTTAACAAATTCCACGAAAATGTAAGTCAAATTTCCCAATTTAGGGACATAAAAACTGCTGATGCCCCACAAATTTGATATTATATAATAATATCAGAAGAATAAAATCGATATTTAGAATCCCCGCATTTTCCCCACATCTTGCCAACCCCCAATAAATCCCCAACCAACTTGAGATTCCCTGCAGTTTGGTGAATTCCGGTGAAGAAGTTGTGAAGTGACCACACTTCACAACTGACTTGGGGCCGAATCGACCGGCTAGTGTGTAATAAGCGGCTCCCTAGTTAGGGCCACGCCCACCCTTACTACCGGGCCCTGAATACCGTGTAGTGTAATAAGCGCTTTAAGTACAAAGAAGCCTTGGTGATTATTTAAGCCAATAAAAAAATTAAAGTCAAATGAATTTTATGTGACATTCCTTGTTTTCCCCCTGTACCCTTCAAATGTTAAAAGCATATTTCCCGCAAACTTACTTGGTTATGTTTCACAGTTTTGTAATGGCCTCCTTTGGAAAATTTGGCGATGTGGTAAAAATAACCCGCGGTAATGGCTTTTCGAATATTAGTGTCGTCACTTAGGCTTGACACCATGTCAATTTCTACTCTTTCCATGAGACCAGCAAGTTGTTCTCGCACATCCCGCGCTCGCTTCATAGATCGGTACTGTATAAAGTTTTCATAGCACCACTGCACTGAGTATTCAGAGCCAAGCCATTGGTTATACACATTCATTAGTGTTAAGTGGTCTCCATGCGGGTGGAAGAAGTTTTTCCTGGCAGTATCTGCATGTATGATCTTATCTTTAGGCCTGTAGAATACTGAGCTATTTACTGATAACATAGCTGCAATAGTGACAATTTCTTCAGAACATTTGTATCTGAAAAAAAAAAAACTTATTTTTTAGAAGTTTTATGTCAGTAAGAACAGTATTTTATGTCAAAATATGTTTCTTTTAATGCCTAGAATTATCAAGTACCTATAGAAGTCCGAAAGGCTTACGAGCAGATTAGACGAGTGTTATACATATAGATAATGTTTCGTCTCGGGCAAATGCAAACTAGTATCAAACGACGTTTTTCAACATACTAGCGAGGAAATTTTTTTTTTGCGCTTTCTTATTTCGAAGACACACTAACCAAATATAAAAAGAGACTGTACTTTTGTTGTTTTGATGTTTATTTTACGAACGAAGTCCGTAAAAGTACCTTGTGTACTTTTGACTTACTGATACTAGCAGAAAGATATAAGAAATGGAGTAAAGTCTTTGCCAGGAAGTAGAATACAAAGACCGGGCTAGCAAAAAAATGCTGGTGAAACTCTTAAACATAAGGTCTTAGACAGTTATTGTCATTAGGTTGATGCCCATCACTTCTGATCAGCATCAATATTGTTAATGAAAATAAGTGCGGCAATGCACAGTAAAAAGCAAGAGTTCTAATAAAAGCTCACTGCAATAAGAACCTTAAAGTGGTCCAATAAGTGCCACTTTACAAGCAAATTTTTTATTGATTTATGTCTATGATAAGTATGAGTTTGACACTTACTTTTCACTTGCCAATAACATTTTTGCAAGCATGGGATCTGTGGGGAACTCAGCCATCCTTCTACCAGCTTTAGTTAATTCACCATGATGATTAAGAGCTCCTAAAGCATAAAGTTGTTCTAAGGCCAACACTAGTGTCTCATGTGGTGGTGGGTCCAAGAAATCAAAATGTATTAGATCATTAATTCCTAAAGCTTTTAGTGTGAGAACAGCATTGCCAAGATTAATCCTCTGTATTTCTGGAATAGTGTTATCTTCAAGTTCATACTTGTAAGCCCAGGCAGTGTACAGGCGGAAACATTTCCCAGGTGCCACCCTGCCAGCTCTTCCAGCGCGCTGGTTTGCTGATGCTTTAGAAATGGGTACCACCATTAAACTTTCCATACCAGTTTTCGAGTTAAAATTATTTTGCTTTGCAAATCCTGGATCAATAACATAAATAATATTGTCAATAGTCAAAGAAGTTTCAGCAATGTTTGTAGCTAACACTACTTTACGGGCACCTTCTGGAGTAGGCTCGAATATCTTAGCTTGCATGTCACTTGGTAAGTTTGCATACACTGGTAGTATCAGTAGTTCTCTTAACTTTTTCCCAATTCTCTTTGTTCTTTCTTGTAGCATTTCAAAACAAGTTTCTATTTCTTCTTGTCCTGTAAGAAATACTAATATGTCTCCAAGTGGTTGTGTGGCATGTATCTGCAATACAGATACAACACAAGCATCTACATAATCTGCTTCTGGTGCTTTTGTGTAATAGATATCAACTGGAAATCTTCTTCCAGGGATTCTGAAGATAGGGGCATCATCAAAGAAACTTGAAAATTTCTCAGCATCTAATGTAGCACTAGATATAAGCAATTTCAAATCCGGTCTAAACCTTGTAATGTCTTTGACAAGGCCAAATAATATATCAGTGTGCAGTGTTCGCTCATGAGCTTCGTCAATTATCATTACACTATAAGAGCCTAAGTCTGGCTCTGACAGAAACTCTCGATGTAGGGTACCATCAGTCATATATTTAATAACAGTTCTGTCAGATGTGCAATCTTCAAATCTTATGCTGTAGCCTACTTCATTTCCAAGCTTAACATTCATTTCCTGAGCTACTCGAGCTGATACAGACATGGCCGCTACTCTTCTTGGTTGTGTGCAACCAATTTTCTTCCCATCTTCAGTGAAACCAGCATCATGAAGATATTGAGGTATTTGAGTAGTTTTACCAGATCCTGTCTCTCCTTCTACTATTAGTATTTGATAATTCTTTATAGCTTCTATCAATGATTGTTTAAAAGGGTAGACTGGCAGAGACTTCTTTGTTTCCTCAATGGTCATCCGTATTTTCTGGTACTCAGATTTTTCAACTTCTTCTTTCTTTTCTTTATTACCTTCCAATTGAAGTGCTTGAATAAAGTCGATCTGCTCATCCAGTAACAGCTCATATTCATCTTGAGCTTTTGCATCCTTTGCACCAAATTTAAAGAAAGCAGATTTAATTTGCTCTTGTTCCCATCTTTGCTGTTCTGAGTGAGGTAACTTTTCTCTTTCATCAACTTCAACGTATTCTCCTGTAAAGTGACATAGTTTGATAAATATCTATTAAGAAATTGAATACAATTTTAAATGGTTCTTAACCATTTAAAATTATGAAAAAATATATAGGTGAATTTTTAACATGTGGCCAAATCCGAAAATATGAGGAATATCGAAAAACACTTAAAAGGAGTCTCGAACCCTATTTTGATAGAAACTAAAACTGCATCATAAGATTTTTGGAAAATCGTTATTACCCAGTAATCGAACCGGTTGATTTAGCAATAAAAACAACACACCGTGTATTATCATACACCATCCGAAAGTGTGGCTAGTAAGGTTCAAATTTTGGGAAGTAATAACACATGGCAAACTAATGGAAAGCTCTCATTTTTAACAGTCAGTACTAACATTCAGTCATGATTGTCCTGTGACAATCATTACTACGTGTAACAAAACTTGTTGACTGGGTTAAGGGCGCTTTTACAAAATCGAGTGCTTGGCCCTGACTAAAGCTACAGATCGCGTTTCCCGAGATTTATAGTGATTGTAGAGCTGTATACAACAATTACAACAATTGTTTAAATTTGTTTTACATTTAAATAGACAATTTTTTTTTCAAGCAAGGTAACCTTTGTTATTACTTACTTTTTGTTTGAATTTGGATTATATTTTCATAGAACAAAAAAAAAAATACAATTTCGGACGAAAAATTATCAGTAACTCTCTGTTTTACGGATTTTTTTTGGTGTATTACTGTATGAAACATAATTAATTGAAAAAAGCACTCTAAAGTAGAAGATACAGTTGTACCATAAACATTTTTATAAATGATTAAATTATTATATCTTCGATGTAACAAAGCATCAAAAGATGCCTAAAGTAAAATTTTATGAAACAGCCTTTGCAGAGACAAGTTTTTTACTAATTTACGTAAACAAATTGAAATGTTTATTTAAAGCACTCCCAAGAAAAAGAATCAAACTTTCTTGGTCACATATTTTTTAAATTTGTGGCTATACATAAACTGTAATCACACATCAAAACTAGACTTAACACTCAAATCCAAGAAAAAATGTAATAGCCCTCTTAAGAACACAATAGTCCATTCTGTTACTAAAATAAATGATGTCAAGTCTGGTGGTAGTCAACCCGCATATCAAATGATGAAAAGGCCAAATCTACCCCTCTTAATGACAAGTAACTTTGATGAGTAGGAAGAACACTAGGCTATTAAAAAAAAACAAAACCTTTAGCATCTTTCCCCAAATCTTGGGGCATATGATATCTCTGGACATTCTCCAATTCTCGAGCTTTTTCATGTTCCTTAGCTAATTTTAAAATAGTTTTTTTGTGTTCCCTTTCCAACCGTTCTCGCTGAGTTAAGCTGCAACAAAATAGCATTTTTAATCACAAGATCTTGTATTTAATAATAATCATTTATGATGCTCATTTAACGACAGGAAGGACACAATGCACAGCCTAAACTATTGGCATTAGAAGCAAACAATTTAGCATGAGTGATGAACACATGTGAGATTAACACTAAGAAAATTGTTATGATAATTTTTCCCCTTTGATCAAATCTAATCCATGATTTTTGGGTTTCCGTACCCAAAGGGTAACCCTTTGACCTGTGATTTTGTTTCAAAATTTATTTCAGGAGTTTAAATATCAATATATTGATTAAAACAACATGATAAATATTAAAATGTGAAATTTTTTACCACGTAACTGATTTGTGAAAATATAATTTCAATAAGTCACAGTGGCACAGTTAGTCATATTGCAGTTTATCTAGCTGTGGACGCATTTCTTCATTTAGACTTTGATGAAACCACTTCAACTTAGGAATTGGCTTACCTGCTTTCATCAAAGAGGTATTCATCATCAGCAATGTCTGCTTCCAACTCAATAACTTTGTCGTCTTTCCTCTTTTCTAAGTATTTTCGACGTGAGTGTATGCGCAACTTTGGTAATATTTTTTCTCTGTCTTCTGCTTCCAATTTAAGACGCTTAGCTGCTTCTTCGTACGACTTTTTGCTTGAAGTTTCCGTTACTTTTTTTACTTTTTCTTCATCGCGTTTTTTTAATCTTTTTGCAAATTCATCACGTTCCTTTATGTCTTTTAGACGGTCTTCTTCAGCACTATCAGAACTGGATGAGTAACGTCTTTTACTCGATTTATCCATTTTTACAAAAAGTTGTAGTACAGAGGACTTGTACTATTGCAATTGGAATATGGATTTTATTCACTTCATTAAGACTAATCTAAAATATGCTAACTGCTGACTTCGACTTGGAATGGAAAACAGAAACAGAGTCGGTCGTGTTTTCAGCTTCAGTTGCTTCAGAGATTTGACGTTGACAGTACCTGCCACTTAGACTTGACAGATACAAAAACTTTTTTAAGCCCGCTCTACACTTAGTGCGCGATTCACGACGCGATTTCGCTGGGCGTAGTTGCCGAGTCTTCGCGGCGCGCGGCGTGATAATTTTCGACTCTACATTCGCAATGATTCGCACTTTCGCAGTAGTTTAGTTTCACAATGAAGTTCGCAACGTTAAACGATATGGACGTTGAAGTAGCTGCTGCTGCGTCCCTAACTTTGTGTGCATTAGCGTACTATAATTATGTGTACGTTAAAAATGAAACAGAAATTAGGAAACGATGGAAAAAAGGAGATGGTGGATGTACTATCCATCGTAATAGATCGTCATCATCATCATATCAGCCGTAAGACGTCCACTGCTGGACAAAGGCCTCCCCAAGCGTCGCCACAACGACCGGTCCTATGCGTCTCGCATCCATCGGCTACCCGCGACCTTCACCAGGTCATCGGTCCACCTTGTGGGAGGCCTTCCAACGTTACGTCTTCCGGTACGCGGTCGCCACTCCAGAACTTTTCGACCCCATCGACTATCTGTTCTGCGAGCAATGTGCCCTGCCCACTGCCACTTTAGTTTGGCGATCCTTCGGGCTATGTCGGTAACCTTAGTTCTCTTGCGGATATCATTATTCCTGATTGGATCACGCAAGGAAACTCGAAGCATTGCCCTCTCCATTGCCATTTGAGTGACTTTGAGCCTTCTGATGAGGCCCATTGTAAGCGACCACGTTTCAGTTCCGTATGTCATCTGTTCTGCGAGCAATGTGCCCTGCCCACTGCCACTTTAGTATGGCGCTCCTTCGGGCTATGTCGGTAACCTTGGTTCTCTTGCGGATATCATCATTCCTGATTCGATCACGCAAGGAAACTCCAAGCATTGCCTTCTCCACTGCCCTTTGAGTGACTTTGAGCCTTCTGTTGAGGCCCATTGTAAGCGACCACGTTTCAGTTCCTTATGTCATCACTGGCAACACGCACTGATCATAGACTTTCGTCTTGAGACACTGTGGTATGTGGGACGAGAAGATACCGCGCAACTTCCCGAACGCTACCCAGCCGAGTCGGATTCGACGGTTAACCTCTTTCTCGAAGTTGGCCCTATCTAAATGAACCGTTTGTCCTAGGTAGACGTACTCGTCTACATCTTCGAGTGTAGATTTTCCGATCTTGATGGGAGTGGGTGCTACATGGGTATTTTTGTCCATGTTCATTTTGAGACCAACTCTTTCGGAAGCTCTACTGAGGTCATCGAGCATTGTACTGATGTCCTCCGTAGTCTCAGCCATGACGACTATATCGTCGGCAAATCGAAGGTGACTGATGCACTCGCCATTGACATTAATGCCTAGCCTTCTCCAGTCCAAAACCTTGAAGACATCCTCCATTGCGGCTGTAAACAGTTTCGGAGAAATGAGGTCTCCCTGCCTCACACCCCGCTGCAGGAGGATAGGTTTCGAGGTCTGATCCTGAAGTCGGACTGACATCGTGGCGTTTTTATACAAACCATTCAACGCCTCGATGTACCGATAGTCGATCTGGCACCGTTGGAGTGATTGCAGCACAGCCCAAGTCTCGATCGGATCAAAGGCTTTCTCGTAGTCCACAAACGCTAAGCAGAGGGGCAGATTATACTCTTCGGTCTTCTGTATAACCTGACGGAGCATATGTATGTGGTCTACGGTGCTGAAGCCTTTTCGGAATCCGGTTTGTTCGGGAGGCTGGAAGTCGTCAAACCTGCGTGCGAGACGGTTCGTGATGACTCTGGAAAACAGCTTGTAGACATGGCTTAGAAGTGAGATGGGCCTATAGTTTTTAAGCAAGGCATTGTCGCCTTTCTTAAAGAAGAGTACCACCACACCTCTGCTCCATGCCTGTGGCGTTTTCCCTTCAAGTATGACGGAATTGAACAGTTCCTGAAGGGCCTTAAGGACCGGTCTTCCACCCGCCTTCAGGAGTTCGGCCGTAATTCCGCCCTCACCCGACGCCCTTTTGTTTTTAAGCTGCTTCAGAGTCATCCTAATCTCATACAGGCTGACGTCCGGGATGTCCTCGGTATAGTGCCGGGTCAATCTAGCTCTTGGGTCGTTAGCTAGATTCGTATCGGGTGTAGTCATTGACGTGTATAACTGTCCGTAGAACGTCTCGATCTCTCTCAGAAGCTCCGATTTGGCGGATATGGTTCTGCCATCAGCGGTCTTCAGTTTTGTGAGCTGGCTTTGCCCAATAGAAAGATCTCTAGCAAAGACCCTGGAGCCCTTATTCCGCTCTATCGCGTCTTAAATCTTTGCAGTATTAAAGCGGCGCATTAGCCGAATAGGGAACAAACTTTCTTCATACCCAGCAGGTAGTAAGGCTCACTACCACCACTGCTGAGACCCGACGGGACGCTGGCCCACTCCGCTGAGGAGAAAGCGAACTTGTTTGCTTCTTTGTTTGCGGAATCTTCATGTCTGGATCCAGTTGGTGCGAGGCCCCCTGCTTCTCCTGATGGATGCGAGTCGAGTATGTCAAACATTCGCATCCATCAGAAGGACGTCCGTAGGGTACTGCGTAACCTAGACGTCAACAAGGCTAGTGGCCCCGACGGGATACCGGCAGTTGTGCTGAAGCCTTGTGCGCCTGAGTTGTCTCCGCTCTTGACACGCCTATTTCACCTTTCATTTGAGACTGGAAAAGTGCCGAAGGCTTGGAAGCAAGCTAACGTGCAGCCCGTGCCCAAGAAAGGTAGTCGAGCTGACCCGTCGAATTATAGACCTATCTCGGTAATATATCATACTCCGTACTCTGTAAGAGTATAGAACGCGTGCTGAATCATAAGCTCCTGGCGTACCTAGAAGCGAATAATGTCCTTAGTGACCGACAATACGGGTTCCGCCGAAATCGGTCTACCGGGGATCTTCTTGCGTATGCCATTCACATCTAGAGTGAGGCCATAGAGAAGCACGGGGAGGCACTAGCGGTCTCCCTTGACATCTCGAAGGCCTTCGACACGGTCTGGCACGATAGCCTTATTAGTAAGCTTCCTTCCTTCGGTCTCCCCGCCGGATTGTGTGATTGGATCGCGGATTTCCTGAGGGATCGGTCTATCCGAGTGGTCATAGATGGCTGCTCGTATGGACTGCTGGATATTAATGCCGGGGTTCCTCAGGGGTCGGTGCTTTCGGCAACACTGTTTTTGTTGCATATTAATGATCTGCTTAAACCCGGTACCTTTGGGTATGCAGACGACAGCACTGTTGCTGAGAGATACGTGTCCGACGCACGAGCTGATGGGTCGCAGATCCGGTCTCTTCGGGAGGCTATGGTTGAGCGCTTGAACGTGTCCTTACAGGCTGTCTCAGAATGGGGCGATGCCAATCTGGTCAAGTTCAATGCTGCTAAGACCCAAGGGTGTCTATTTTCCGCTAAACGGGGCCAATTCCACCCAGATCCATCTTTCCGAGGTGCAACCGTGCCGATAACCGACCAACTTGAGCTTCTTGGGGTTACATTAATATCTACCCTCAATTTTGGCCCTTTTAGAGGCAAAAGCTCAAGTGGCTGCAAAGAAGTTGGGGATCCTAGCAAGGGTAAGACGGTACTTCACGCCGGAACAGCTGCTCAATCAAGCGCAAGTTCGATCATGTATGGAGTACTGCTCTCATCTTTGGGACGGGTCTGCCAGATACCAGCTTGATGCCCTTGAGTCAATTGAGAAACGAGCCAAGAGGATCATCGGCGATGATAGGCTTGTCGCGACGAAGCTCCAAAGTCTTGAGCATCGACGACGAGTTGCTAGCCTGTCTGTTTTCTACCGGTTGCATTTTAGGGAATGTGCGACGGAATTGCATAATTTGATTCCGCCAAGCCGGTTCCATCATCGGACCACAAGACGAACGGCGATGCGCCACCGGTACATCGTGGACATCCCACCCACGCGCACAAAACTTTTGGGAACACATTCATAGTGCGTGCAGCTAAGGAGTGGAATTCCCTGCCGAAGTCTGTGTTTCCTGATAGCTACAATCTAGGAGTATTTAAATCAAAGGTTACTTCTAGGCAAGCGTGCTCCATCTTCGACCACATCATCGCTTACCATCAGGTGAGATAGTGGTCAAACGCGTGCCTATTAATAGTAAAAAAAAACTTTATTGTACATCAAAATTAAAATATATTAAAGAAACCTTGAACTAAAAAATATACAATGATACATACTTAAATTTTTCAACCCTTAAGTAGTAAATATAAAAAAGTACATTGATATGATGAGAAAATGGTATGTTCAAAATAAACAGAACAAAAGTTCATCAAACTTGGTACACTTCAATCCGTCTACAATTGCTACATTCGTACCATATCCTACAACTACGCTAGCGCCATCTGGGAGGTTTTTGAATTGTTACTTACAGCTGAACAGTTTTACGACTTGTCACCCACAAGAATCGTTCTCCTCGTCTATAGACTCCATTCCCGAGACTTATGAGATCTATACTTAGTCAAAATAAAGTAATATGAAAGCATGGAATTAGTATATATGAAACTAGAAAACCTCTCTAAGTGCTACATTCCCCAGGGAACCTACATGCAACATACAACCTACATACAACTTTCTACGACCAGTTGTTTTTAAGTCCGGGTTCTGATTTTTAACCGACTTCTAAAAAAAGAAGGAGGTTCTCAATTCGACAGTATATACTTTTTTTTTATGTGTGTTCGCGGATAACTTCGTCGTTTATGATCCGATTTCGATGAATCTTTTTTTATATGAAAGGGTATGCTTCCGAAATAGTCCCATTGCCACCACGTCAGGATCTAATGATTGAAACCCTGAGAAATCGAGGGCAACTCTCGAAAATTGTAGGCACGCATCTGGTAAAAACTTGATAGTCGTGTGTATATGGGGTGATACTACAACGAATGAAGGTTTGGATCAGACCTGATGATGGAGACGTCAGAGAGTCAAGAGAACGCCACATCGGTATGTAGGAACTACCAAATGTTTGGGCTTATTTCATTCGTATTGACGAGACCTTTACATCGAAAGCACTTAGTAAGTTTTATTTTCATAATATAACATCACGCCGGTACGCTGTGAATGGGTCCGCAGGTACCACAAAAAAGTGAAAAAAGAACTTTTTTTTACAAAAAATATAACCGACTTCCAAAACAAAACACTACAAAGTATAAAATAACTTTAATTTCGGAAGTCGGTGTTAAAAAACGAAATAACCAAAAACACTGACTTCCGAAATTAAAGTTATTTTATACTTTGTAGTCTTTTGTTTTTATGTATTACTAGCTGACTCGGCAAACGTTGTTTTGCCATATAAATAAAAGAATAGCCTACCACCTACCGAATACACACACAAAATTTCATGAAAATCGGCCGAGCCGTTTCGGACGAGTTCGGTAACAAACACCGTGACACGACATTTTTATATATTGGAAAGTAAACAGGATATCTATTGCACGTACGAAGTCGCGGACGCAAGCTAGTTTGTAATAAAAATGTGCTGTGATTGCGTAGATATACACTCTCTCTATTCAACGTGTTCCAGGGTATATCTATGTCAAGTAGGTGTAGAGGAACTATAGGCCGACCGTTTATCTGAGTCCTCGCCTGCGTGGTACAGGGGCGCGGGGGTATGACGACAAAGGGGACTGAGACAGGTGCGGGCGGCGGGGGCGCTTATACACGACATGAAATGCGCCAAGATAGTTCCTAAGATATGTGACGTCATAGTAAAGAAATAGTGATTTATTAAATGAAAGATTATTAATGATGATACAAAATTATAATTAACTAACTAAAAGCTATGAAGGTACCTAAATAAAATATTTGGTAATAAACTATTGTACTATTTATTATATAGAATAATCATCAAAATTATATTACAATCAGTTATGTCCAATGTCGGTGGAACTTGATTCTTCACTTTCGAAGGAGCCATCATCGGATTCATCAGAGTCGTCCAGAGTGTTGATAATAAAATCAACAGCATCATCCCGAATTCCATCATGTTTGCAGTACTCGTCCTCGATATTAATTACATGTTTAACACAATGCTCCCACTCCTCTGTGCAGAATATTCAGCAAATAATCCCTCTAACATAGTTTTTTTTTTGGTCTAAATTAGAGTCCACACTTTTTTGTGCTAATTGTCCCTTAATGTCACCCCAAACCAACTCAATAGGGTTCAGGTCTGGGTGATAAGGAGGCAAACGCAACACTTCATGCCCGTTTCTTTTCAATAACTCGTCAATTTTATAAATATCTTCAGTTTCTGTCTTTTTAATCAATTTTGATAAGTCGTCCTTTTTCAGTTTATCATCGAGAACCACGTCGTGTCGTCGTAACCATGTTTGCATAACTGCCTTGGTAGAAGCCATAGTCGGGTTTTTTTCTTCTCGAACTGAATGGTAAGCTGCGTTATCCATCACTATGACGGAATTTGGTGGTATATTGGACGAAATTCATAGAATCGTGATAATCACCTGTTTTACATTTGGATTTAAATATTACAAGTGCTCCGTCTACAAATCCAGATGATCAAACGGTTCCCTTTTCCAATATGAGATAGCACGCCATGTACATCCTTGGATTGCCAGCATTTTGAAACGTTATGAGACTGATTTACATATGTTTCGTCAAGATATAAAATATGTCTTCCTTCTCTACGATATTTTTTGATAGTCCTTAGGTATTTCCACCTCCACGATGTTATATTTGGCTGTTCAATAAGGAGTTTCCTTTTAGAACCGCATTTCTTAAATTTAAAACCGAGGTCATGTAACAACAGCCTTAAATATTCCCTTCCGCAGTGTAATATATTCTCTTCTCTAAGTACAGCATTCAACGTTTTCAGAGTAGGTATTTTTTATCAATTGTATAAAACTGAGTGACTTTTCTTCTTACCACTCCTTTTGTGAAATCGTCTATTTCTACTCTTTTTTTTCGAACCTGTATTGATTTTTACGGTGATTTGAATCTTTCCTTGTCTTTCAATAATTTGCCTTGATGTACGATTCTAGATACAGTCTTTTCCGATAGCCCAGTAACTTCTGCTACGGTTTTGTTTAAATGTATGTCTTGTTGATATTCAACAGAATTTAGGTCCAGTTTCTTTTTTCTAAAATATTCGTTCACGTTTAAAGCCATTTGCTTGCACTGACAATTCACTTTATGACCGAAGATCTTACGATTCATCTTGAGATTGTTATCACATGTGTATCTCTCACAAGGCGTCCGCAACAATTAACACGTGCGATCGCTGTCCGCGTTGCGATCGAAATGAGCGATTACAAAAATTCGCCCGCCGCCCGCACCTGTCTCAGTCCCCTTTGTCGCCATACCCCCGCGCCCTATACCGCGCAGGCGAGGACTCAGATACGGTCGGCCTTTAGTTACCGTACGTAGGTATAGGATTCATGCATATTATGACTTTTTCATGGTGAAATATTACAAGCCACCAAGAAAAAACTACACAAAATTTTAAAAAAACTTTGCGTATATTGTGACGTTTTACTGGGTACCAAAAAAGAGTAAATGTAATGTAACCAACAAAAAATATTACCATTTTAATACAAATAAATTATTCGAAGTGTTGAGTCGACTTCTCTTCTCTTCGTAAAAATGTTACGTTCATACTTTCATCGGTGAGTATGAGACATAACTATCATAAAAAAACCGGCCAAGTACGAGTCGGACGTGCGTTGAAAGGGTTCCAAACATATATCTTTTTAAAATATAACTTTAAAATTAATGAATAAATCATAGATTTCTCATAGGCTTTCTAAAGACCTATTTAAAGACCTATGATTTGTGTTTTTTTTATTTAGGCTCAGTAGTTTCGGAGATAAGCCCCCCTTCTGAGCCTGATTTCTTAACATAAAAATTAATTCAATTTTTTTTTGTAAAACAGTCCCTAAATGTAAAAAACTTACCGATTTCCCTCCGGCCGTTTTCACAACTGCGATTCGCAACCAGTTGCGAATTAAGAATGTTCATTCTTAGTTGGCAACCAGTTACGAATCAAGATAACTTTTTGTCACCAAAAGCAAATGTACTATGTGGGAAGTAATATAGGTAATGAAAACTCCATTCAAAAACTTTTGTTAATTATAAATTAAATTGTAAATCAATTACATTGCGAGCTGAAAACTAAGAGCACTGCAATGTACAAAAATTACACACTTCGGAGAACTTCGAACGCAAGAGCGAGTAGAGCGAGCTTTCGACTTGGGGCAACCCGATTCAGATAGGTTAGGTACGAATGGGATAGCAAGAGCTAAAGTGAGCGAGCGAATCGAGCTAACTTAGCTACCGTCGTTTCATTCATGTCAGGTCAAATTTAAAAATTGACGATGATTCCGAACTAAGACAGTAAATCATTTCTTCTTTTGGCATAACTGGTTACGAAAATTAATAATCTGATGATTAATTTAGGTACGTTGCGAATAGGAAAAAGTTTATTTGATTCGCAACTGGTTGCGAACTAAGGGCGCGCTGCTGCCGTGCGGCACTTTGCGACAAATTTGAAGGCGCCCTAAGAATAAAAATTCTTAATTGGCGACTCCTTGCGAATCGCAGTTGTAAAAACGGCCGGGGAACGATTTAGTCACTAGCGTATTACATAAAAAGATACTTAATACATTCCTAGCTTTTGAATACTACCAACTATAGCAACTGCTGTTTTGGTATGAGTAAGTTGTACGGTGCATAGTAAATGGACTCTGTTTTTGACAGAAAAATGTTTAAAATTGATAGTATTACATGTTCTGATTGATGTGATGAAATGTGTGTGTGTGTGCGCGACTGCGTAGATATCTATCTTGCTTTTAGGTACTGAACTGCATGTGCAGTAGTTGGTGGTGAGTGGTAGGGAGGGATAAACTGGAGACAACAGGTTACGATACATTTTCAACTACCGGGCATATCTCCTTCTTTCGAAAATATAAATGGGTACATTCCCGTCCCAGAGCGCGGGGTAATAACCTGCCTCTGCTATTTACCCCACAGGCTTAAAGCAATAGGAGCTGAATGCGTCTTATGACACAGGCGTTATATTGAATTGCGACCCTCATGAAGGATGCCTGATTAAGACGCTGAGGTTCCAAATTCAAATCGCATTAGTGACCGGCGCCGCGGGATATAATGAAATTTATTACAGTATTATTGCCGGCGGTGGGCCGGGGGCACAGATTCAGCGTCTTGGTCTTGGGCTAGCTTGAATCCCTCGCTGCATTCAGGATTTTTGTATTAAATATTAATTAACACTATAGCTTCTCTCGTGAGTTACTTTCGTATCCTTCGCTACGTTAGGGATTCAATATGATACCCGTGATATTGTGATATAAGACACTGCTTTATTCCCTCGGTGCACAATCTACTACTTCAGTTGCAGTATTCCCCATATATTAAACCGCATGGATAAACATCATATGAATACTACAGTCAAGGAAACTTTATTAAAAAAATATTTGACTGCCCTTGAAAGCCGTCTTGATTTCATTAGGATTCATGGACCAACGGCGGACGAGGTAAGATTTGTCATTTTGAATTTCGTGATAATAAGATGCGGATAGTGTGCAGTTTCTAGAAAACCGAATAATAATGTTCTTTGAACAGTTCAGTGACATCAATATTAAGAGATCTAATTTTATGTATTCTAACTTGCCAGTATACTATTGTAGTCTTTGATTCTAACCTATTTATACCTACCCTACTTACTACTACTCATTAGCAGATTCTATTTTTTTACAAATAGCATTAACGGACAGATAAACGACCGATAAAACCACATAAACCGGGCATTAGTCACCATGACAACTCAAAAAACCCTCAATTATGGTTAATAAGCAACAAGCTATGACTGTCTATTTGATGATTTGAGATACGAGTCGAGTTGGAGGACGAGGCTTTCATTGTTGGGGGTATCTTGGGTATCTTATATAGGGGTATCTTCACATACATACTTACATGACTCTTGCCACTCTTGACGAAACGAAACGGTTTTTTGTTGGTGCCCCTCCCATGAAGGCATCCGGAGTGGTAGCAACGCTCGCACCGCCTTAGGCCCCACCGTTGATTACTTTTCCAATCAGCCTGAAACATACCTACACAGTATATTAAGCCTCACACAATGAACTTTGGCATTAAAGTAGGATTTCACGGTCAAATTTTGATATTTTCAACTCAATATAGGTACCTATTATACCTACAGCTTCTGTCTCATATACCTACCGCAGCGTTGTGGGTTCTGATCAAGAGACAAAAGCTTGATACAGAAACCTCCCTTATGTTGCAAATAGGTATGTTCCAACCTAAATATATATTTATTTTGCAGGTTACAAAGGATGTTGATTTGTCAAACAAAACATGTTTGATTACGGGTGCGAATAGTGGGATTGGATTTGAGATGGCTAAATGTTTAAGCTCTCGAAACTGCTCTGTGCTAATGGCTTGCCGCAATCCTTACGCGGCAAATATTGCAAAAAATGCTTGTGAAAATAGCCACCTTTTGAAATTATACGAGCTTAATCTTGCTTCATTGAGATCTGTGAGAAAGTGTTCCGACGAGATTGTGAAAAATCAACCGTAAGACATTTTTTTCTAAAAGACTAGGGGTTTGTAACATTTTAAAAGCAACGTGTAGCCGGCAAAGTCTAAGGCTGCGGACACGACAGCTCGACGAGGTGGGCAAGCTTTTTGAAAGAGTAATTGCAAACCGCCTCGTTGGGCACCTGGTGAGGGTGGACCCGGATCTGGCGAAGAACCAGGGGCGCTCGCCGGTGGACGCCATCATGCGCGAGAGAGCCCTCTCGATGGGGGACGCGGTGTCCCGGGGCGGGGTCGTCTTGGCAGTGTCTCTTGACATCGCCAATGCCCCTGGAGTTTCAGCATCAGGGAGGAGGCACTTCGGTATCACCGGATGGTCGACTTATCTCCGTCGCCTAGTCGAGGCTTACTCGCGGAGTCAAGTACCTAAGCCTCGTAGATAACGATCTACCTCGGTCACCTGGGAGAGTGGAACCGGCGAGAGATAGTGCGGTGTTCCACAGGGTTCGGTTCTAGGGCCGCTCTTGAGGGACATCGCCTACGACTGGGTGTTGCGCGCCGACCCTAGTGGCGTCAGCGTGGTCTGCTACGCTGCCGACACGCTAGTCCTTGCGCAGAGGGGGTCGCATCAGGCGGCAGCCGACGCTCGGCGACGGGTCGACGATGACGTACCTGGGTCCCGTCCTCGACAACCGGCGAAACTTCGTCAAGCATTTCCAACGTTTGGCTTCCAGACTGGGGCGGGCCGGGGCTGCTTTCAAGCGGCTTCTGTCCAATCTAGGGGGTTCAAACGCCTCCTGCCGGAGTCTTTGCGCAGGGGTCGTGCGGTCCATGGCCCTTTCGGGGGGGCTGGTGTGGACGCTTACTTGTGAGGAGGCGACCTGTGCCCGTTACCTCAACGCGTCCCAGAGGGTCATGGCCATCCGGCTATCTCGGGGATACCGCACGGTCTCTGGTGAGGCGGCGAGCCTTCTTGCCAGACTGCCGTCATAAGATCTGGAGGCGAGAGCTCTCGCGCTCATTTACATATGGCGCGTAGAGGCGCAACGCCGGGGCGAGACTCCTCTGCCACGGCAAATCGCAGCACGGTGGACGGAGCTCCAGCAGGATCTCATGACGGTATGGAGACAACAACTGTCGCAACCCAGCGCTGGGCACGCCACAATCCAGGCGAGAAGTCTCCTCTTTGTGGTCAAACGGTCTGATCAGAACTAGGCCCGGGTCAAAGGCAAGTCGTGTTCCACGCGCGCCTCAAAGAGATGCCAGCACGTTAGACGGGGCCCGCTAGGGCAGTGCCTGCCAGGGTTACGGAATTTGTTCGAATGAGTCACCGCGGTTCTGGAAGGCAAAGGGCACTAGGAGGAACACAGATGGGTTTTAGTCAGTAAGAGTCTGATACAACGTCTGAGCAGAGCAGAAGGGATAGGGATAGGGGCAGGGGGGGGGAAGGGGGGGGAGGGAGGAAGAGACATTCGATGATTTCCTATCCTTAAAAAAAACTGGCCAAGTGCGAGTCGGACTCGCGTGCAAAGGGTTCCGAACGAATTTTATTATACAAACAGACACCCGAGTGATCCTATAAGGGTTCCGTTTTTTGTTCGGAACCCTAAAAAAGCTGCGGACACGAAGTCAAGTTTCAATACGTAGATTTATATGGAACTGGCTACGAAAGCAGCGGGGAACGGCGCGGCGGCGGCGTACGAGCGACTAGCGGGCGTCTTTGACGTAGTGTTGTGCATTTTTTTTTTAACGACCGTCATTTAAAAATGCGTTTCAAAATTTGTATCAAAAAGATAATATTTCGTCGCTGTTTAGACATTTTATTTGCGAATAAGACACACCGCGCGATCGGCCCGCTGGCTTCGTGACCGGGTTTGCGCCGCCGCGCTGCTATCAGTTGACTTCGTGTCCGCGGCCTCACGCATAAATGATTAAATATTTGGATTACACCAGATTTTGCAATAAGTACATTGCCCTTTCCTTGATTTATCTGCGTAGGTTCCCAGACAATAAATTATGAAACGTTTTTCATTACCTACTAGAAAAAGTAAAGGATCACGATAAATGACAATTCAGAACTGCTTTATGTCATTATTGTTTTTGGATTAAATAGATCCTACTAATATCCTACTTCCTTACTCTTTCACGTCAGAACGCCTGAAAGGATCTTCATGATATTTGGCACAGAGGTAAATAATAGTATGGAATAACACCTAGGCTATATATATCCCGGGAGTATGTTCCCTAGGGATGACACGGGCGAAGGCGCTGGCAGAAGCTAGTATGTCAATAAGTGTAGGTGGGTTAATTACTGTTATTGCAAATTAATCTGCAATGCAGTTCTGTAAACATGTTGAAGTGCCCACTACGTGATCACTTCACCCAACCCTTCACTTGTAAGAACTTGAAATCCTCACTCATATCCTTACATAATATTAGAAATGTGAAAGTAACTGTCTGTCTGTCGTGCTTTAAAGCCCAAACTATTTAACCGATTTAAATGAAATTTGGTACACAGATAGTCTAGAGCCTGAGAAAGGACATAGGCTACTTTTTTATCCCGGGAGTATGTTCCCTGGGGATCACGCGGGCAAAGCCGCTGGCAGAAGCTAGTGTAAAATAAATTACAACAATAATATCTTAGACAATGTGCGGTTACAACCACTCTTCATATGATGGTGTGAAAATGTTGATTATTTACAAGCTCCTTAGTTAATGGCTACAAACTAGAGCACTCAGCAGGAAAGTAATTTTTTTTTTTTTTTTTAGGAAAATAGATATAGTTGTTTTAAACGCAGCTGTATTTGGATTACCGTGGACTCTTACAGAGGACTTATTGGAAACAACATTTCAAGTTAATTACTTGGGGCAATATTTATTACTAATGAACATAGAACATATACTTGCCCCAGATGCACGGGTTGTTATTTTATCTTCGGAATCGCATAGGTAATTTACCTGTAGTAGAGGGGTATAGGTGGGGTTGAGTTGTGCACACATGTGGAAATAACCATTATATTTTCTCAGGCACGTTAGCTGGGATTTCAACCATCAGTTAGCACCCACTGAAGAGATGGTGTCACTGCCTAAACAGGAGTACACTTCTATAAGAGCTTATAACATTTCTAAGCTGTGTGGTATTCATTTTATGCACTCCTTGAGTTATCGCTGGGTCAACACTGGTAAGTCGGTGTTCTGCGCTCATCCTGGGTCCTTTGTCAAGACTAGATTGTGTCGGAACTGGTGGCCATACGAATTACTATACACAAGCATGACGCCTTTTTCTAAGTCAATAGTAAGTTTATTTTACCTTTAATTTCTCAATGTCCTTGCTCTTTGCTTCTGATCGATTCATAGTATAAGAACTAAGATAGGAACGTTATAAGCGGTTTTGTGCAACGTAGTATTCTACTTAGGTACTTATAGGTATTTAAAATAGTGCCTTATTAAACCAGTAAGTACCTACTTAGGCATATTTAAAATAAGGAAAACTAATTAGAATGTAATGAACATACGGCCAGCCTTAGGTAGGTATACCTATCTACCTTTCAGTTGGTCGAGAGGTGGCCGCGTACTCGGAAGTTTTTAAAGTTATTTTTAATACAAGTACAAAGAAAAAAAAAATTCGAATTAATACTTACATACCATGAACTTGAGTGTGGAACCTATGATAGAAACACGCTTGTACGATACGACTACACACAGAAAGCCACAGCTAATAGAAATCCCTATTCCTAGACAGCACGTTTCGCCGAAAACTTTGATGATAGAAAACATTGTTTGTAGACATCTCGGTACATAGGAAGCACTGTACACAGAGATCCTCTCTTCATAGATAGCATTTTTGTCGTAAACTTTTTTCATAGAAACCACTGTTTCCAGCTACCTTGGTTCACAGAAAGCGCACCTGGATATGAAATTATTCATATTTATAACAATATAATGTTATACGCCAGAATTAATGCTGGGTACATAAAGACATCTACGTGCTGCTAACGCCATCTAGTATCAAGTAGCGGAAACTTATCAGATCAAAGGAGTCAAGATGTTTCTAGACTTTTCTATGCTAGAACATTCTCGATGTTTCGACACCTGGTCAGTCGGGACCGGTATGTACCCGAACTTTCCAGAAGTTTCCATACTAGAAGGTTCTAGAAATGACAACAATGGTGTATAAAGGGCGGACATCCGGCGACTGGGTCAGTATTGAATTGGCGATACAAGCGATAACTTCGAGAGCGATCTTCAACTCGAATTATAGTGAAGTGAAGTGTTCAGTAGTGCGATTGTGTGTTATGATTAGTGTGTTTTAAAGCGCTAATTAGTGTTGTAAATAAAAGTGTCAGTTTTGGTTGTTTAATCGGCTGTTTTTATTGTAACGAACCCCAAGCTCGTAAAAATTGGTGTCCGAAGAGTAGATAATCATGCCGATTCTGCCAAAGGACGACACGGAGGGCATCCGTACCCGTAGTCAACGCCAGCAGGTCAACGTCGCAGACGTCGGAAGGGCAGCTACTGACCATCGAGGCCGGCCCATCCACAGCAGCTCCAGCATCATCAGCACCAGACTTAGCTGCTCTTATGATGATGCTGCAGGAGCAGGTCAGCCGATAGGAGGAGCAGGCTCGACGCTTGGAAGAAAATCTGCAGCGCGACAAGGAGGTGCAGGCCCGCCGACAGGAGGTGCAGGCCCGCCGACAGGAGGAGCAGGCCCACCGACAGGAAGAGCAGGCCCGCCGACAGGAGGAGCAGGCCCGACGCTTAGAAGAACAGCTGCAGCGTGACAAGGAGGAGCCGGCCCGCTGACAGGAAGAGCAGGCCCGCCGACAGGAGGAGCAGGCCCGCCGACAGGAGCAGGAGCAGGCCCGACGGTTGGAAGAACAGCTGCAGCACGACAAGGCGGAGAAGGCCCGACGACAAGAGGAACAGGCCCGTCGCTTGGAAGAGCAGCTCGAGCTTGACAAGAAGGAGCAGGCGCGCCCGCCAGGAAGAACAGATGCTCCTCATGAAGGAACTTCAGGCGTCCTTCGGGAAAGACATGAAGGAGGTGAAGGATAAGGTTGCTCAGCATGACAACCGCTTGTCAGACGCTGAAACCAGGATCAGCAAGTTTGATGACGTCATTGCTGATGTGAAGAGGGAGTTGGGCAACCTTAAAGTTGGAGATGGGATTGCTACTTGCGCAGCCTTCGCTACGTGGGTTCAGAGTGCCACTGTTACATGGCACGTCTTCTTGGTTGGCCTACAAAATACAGTTTGAGGCTGTTATAAAGGCGAACGGGTGGAGTAAAGACCACGCCATGAATGCCCTCACCCTAGGCCTGCGTGACCAGGCTTTAACTGTCCTGGGAGCTCTCGGTAAGGAGGTGGCTTACGAGCAGCTCCTTGAGGCGTTGGAAGCTAGGTATGGTGACGCTCACCTGGAACACGTTTTTCGTGCGCAGCTTAAGGATCGCGTGCAACGCAGCAATGAGAACAGTGAGTGCAGCAGTGGGCCCTGGAAGTAGAGAAGTTGGTGCGGAAGGCATACCAGTCTGTATATGCGCTTATTGAAGGGATCCTGGTGCAGGCATTCATCGATGGCATCCGCGACCTTGAGGTTAGGGCTGCAGTGAGGCTCGGGCACCACGGGACGCTTAAGGACGCCTTGGCCCATGCACTGGAGGTGGAAGCTATGCGGCAGGATCATCATTCCTACCGCGTTAGGGAGGTCGCAGCAGCTACGGTTCGCGACCAATTTAAAGGGTACAGCCCTAGATGCTACGGCTGTGGTGAAAGAGGCCACCTTCGATCCAGTTGCCCTAAGCGTACTATAGAGAGGGGAGATGGCAGATCTTCAGAGGGTAGGGCGGCTAACAGCACCGCCCAGCAACAGCAGGGAAACGAGTAAAAGCAAGGACTGCGGGGCGGGTGCTGAATAATGTTCAAGGAGCCCCAAGGATTTTCATCACACAAACTCATGACGGGCACAGCCTTATCATCAAGAGCGAGGTCAACGGGACACCATGCAAGCTGACGATAGACACAGGAGCTTTTCACACGGTTATCAGTTCCCAACTTATAAGTCAGTTCCTTGGGGACTCCGCATACAACCAAGACCGCATACATTTGGTATACGCCACTGGTCAGCGCATACCCGTCCGAGGAGAGAGAGAGTGAGATGGAGTTGAAGCTAGGCAACAAAATCTACCTGCATAATGTTGTTCTGGCCGATATAATGGACGATTGCATCCTGGGCTTAGACTTTATGAGGAAGAATAGTTATGAGATCGACGTTAATCAAGGAGTTATGAAATGTGGACAAGAGGAACTTTTCATGAAAGGGGCTTTACCTGGAAATGTGTACAGCCTAAAGAAGATTGTTCTTCCTCCGAGATCGGAAACGGTTCTGCCGGTTAGTCTTCCTCGGAATCCTGGGCAGACTCATCGTTGTGTACTCGTGGAAAGGGTAGACAATGACCTCCCATGGAAAGTGGCACGAACATTGGTCAGAGCCACCGACATCTCCGAGGTACGTGTGTTGAACCATTGTTACAAGGAACAAGTGATAGAAAAGGGCACACTGATGGGTACCTGCGAGGAAGTGGATTGGTTGCGTCGATGCTAATATCTATCAACTGGGACCCTCAGCAAGGATGCATAAACGAGAGTGACCACCTTTTTAGAAGACTGTCGCAGCGCTCTGTCTCAAAATGAAATTGTCAAGGCGAAGAGGATGTTACTTAAGTACACTGATGTTTTCTCTTCGAACGATGCTGACATCGGGAAGACTGGCTTAGTTCAATACAAAATAAACACGGGAGAAGAATTGCCTATCCGTCAACGGCCAAGGAGATTACCAGTAGCATGTGAAAAGGAAGTGGAAACCATGATTGAGGGGATGGTGAAAGAAGGTGTTATAGAACCTTCATCCAGTCCATGGTGTTCACCTGTATGTTGGTAAAAAAGAAGGACGACAGCATGCGATTTTGTGTTGACTATCGTCGCCTGAACGACGGAAAAAGAAGGACAGCTATCTGTTGCCAAGAATTGATGACACGCTGGACATGCTTACTGGAATAAAGTGGTTTAGCACGTTAGATCTGAAAAGTGGCTACTGGCAAGTAGAAATTGATCCAAAGGACAAATAGAAAACTGCATTCTCGCCAGAAAAGGGTCTGTGGCAATTTAAAGTTATACCGTTTGGATTGTGTAACGCTCCGGCAACGTTTGAAAGGTTGATGGAACTTGTACTCATCGGGTTGATTGGTGATGCCTGCCTTGTCTACTTGGATAACATCATCATCGTAGGCCGTACGTTTGAAGAGCATCTTCAAAACCTGGAACGCGTGCTCATGAAGATCCAGAGTGCCAACCTCAAGTTGAGTCCGAAAAAGTGTTCATTTTTCAAACGGCAAGTTAGCTTTCTGGGGTATGTTGTGTTTGGGTTGTGTCGGAAGAAGGTATCCCGCACGGATCCAGAGAAAATAGCCGCTGTTAGGATTGGCCAATTCCAAAAGACAAGATGCAGGTCACAGCATTTGTGGGTTTGTGCTTCTATTATCGGCGATTTGTCAAGAACTTTGCAGATATAGCCAAACCGCTGCATAAGCTAACTGAGGAGAAGCGACATTTCTGTTGGGATGAAAGTTGCGACATCGCATTCCAGGAGCTAAAGGACCGTCTGTGCAAAACACCTATATTGGGGTATCCTGATACCAACAAGGAATTTATAGTTGACACAGACGCAAGTGATATCGGACTTGGCGGTGTGTTATCTCAGCGGAATGGCGATCAAGAGGTTGTGATTGCGTACTTCAGCAAGTCGTTGTCAAAACCAGAGAGGAATTATTGTGTCACGAGACGGGAATTGCTTGCTGTGGTAAAGTCATTGCAACATTTAAGCAAATATCTGCTGGGGCGGAAATTCCACCTACGAACTGACTGATGCTGAGCTGAAATGGTTATTGCAGTTCAAAAATCCAGAAGGACAAGTTGCGAGATGGATTGAACTACTGCAGGAATACGACTTTGTGGTCGAATGCACTGTCAAGAAGACCTTATTTATTTAAACTTTTTTGCAAAATTGTGGTACATGGGCGGACTTAAGACCTTACCCTGAAGACTGCAAGCATTGTACTAGGCAAGAGGGTAAAGAAGTCATACCTGTGAGGATGCTCAAGACAGACCTCAGCAACGAGTGGAAGGAAAGCCTGCAACGTGCTCAGCGCGAAGATTCAGACACCAAGCCGATTCTGGAGTGGATGAAGGCCAGTGCTCCTAAGCCTACGTGGAGTGATGTCTCAGCAATGAGTTCGATCACAAAAAGCTATTGGGCCCAATGGGACAGCTTAGTGATTCAGGATGGACTATTGTGCCGTAAATGGGTAAATGCCCCGGGGAGACAGCTGTCATTTGCAAATGGTTGTCGCTAAAGCTAAGGTACCGGATGTTTTACAGCTGTACCATGATGGTTGTTCAGGAGGCCATAAGGGAGTTAAACGGACTCTGCTGAAAATACGGGAACGGTTTTACTGAGCCCATTGTCGTGACGATGTCGAGGACTGGTATCGGAAATGTACAAGTTGTGCAGCTGTAAAAGGACCTCAGACTCGTAGTAGAGGTGCATTGAAAATGTACAATGTTGGTGCACCATGGGAAAGGATAGCCCTGGATGTTGCGGGACCGTTTCCGGAAAGTGAAAGTGGTAACAAGTATTTCATGGTTGTAATGGATTACTTCACTAAGTGGTCGGAAGTTTTCGCTATTCCAAATCAAGAAGCTTCAACAGTCGCAGATAAACTGGTTCATGAAGACTTCTGTCGTTTTGGAGTACCTTTGGAGATTCACAGCGATCAAGGAAGGAATTTTGAGTCGCAAATATTCCAGGAAACTTGCCGAGTTATGGGTGCTCATAAAACGAGAACAACTTCTTACCACCCACAATTGCATGGAATGGTGGAACGATTCAATCAGACACTGGAGAGATACCTGGCAAAAGTTGTGGAAAACCGGCAACGCGATTGGGACACAAGCATATACAACCGATTTGCTATCATACCGAAGTGCTGTTCACGAAAGCACATCGGTGACACCAGCTTTCGCAAACTTTGGTAGAGAATTACGGCTGCCTGCAGACTTAATCACCGGAATACCACCTGATACTCCACGCAGTATAACCGATTATGCGAATGACTTGCGTAACAAAATGAATGACATTTATGAGCACGTCAGACAATCGGGCCAGTAAATGTCTGAAAAGATGAAAACCCGGTATGACCGAAAAATGAACAATAAAGGTTTACTAGTGTGGTTGCACAATCCATTTCGCACAATCCAGTTCGCAGTAAAGGGAAATCTCCTAAGCTTCAAGCTAAATGGGACTGGCCGTACCGGATTGTGACAAAAATCAATGACGTGACCTACCGTATACAAAAAGGTATAAGAAGTGCTCCTAAGATCATCCACGTGGATTGACTGGCGCGTTATTATGGGGCCAATAATGCTCGGGACGAGCATCTTTTAGGAGGGGGCAGTGTTACGCGCCAGAATTAATGCTGGGTACATAACGACATCTACGTGCTGCTAACGCCATCTAGTAGCGGAAACTTAACAGATCAAAATAGTTAAGATGTTTCTAGACTTTTCTATGCTAGAACATTCTCGATGCTTCGACACCTGGTCAGTCGGGACCGGTATGTACCCGAACTTTCCAGAAGTTTCCATACTAGAAGGTTCTAGAAATGACAACAATGGTGTATAAAGGGCGGACATCCGGCGACTGGGTCAGTATTGAATTGGCGATACAAGCGATAACTTCGAGAGCGATCTTCAACTGCGAATTATAGTGAAGTGTTCAGTAGTGCGATTGTGTGTTATGATTAGTGTGTTTTAAAGTGCTTATTAGTGTTGTAAATTAAAGTGTCAGTTTTGGTTGTTTAATCGGCTGTGTTTATTGTAACGAACCCCAAGCTCGTAACAATAACATCATGCCTGTAATCCCCGAAGGTTTAGGCAGAGGTGTACCTAATAGTACACCCCCATTTCGCCAGTTATGTTTAAGTTCCATGTAATAGGGGGCGAGCTTATTGCCATCAACAGGGCACAAATCCAGACTCCGTGGCTGCTACTGAGAAATTCCTGATGGAAAAACCCAGTAACACTTTGTTCGACCCGGGAATCGAACCCAGGACCTCAACAACGAGGCAAGTCATATTTATTATCACACTCCATGAACTTTACCTACTAGTCGATTCGTCAATGTGTCAAGTGGTTGTGAAAGGTGTGCAGGACTGAATAGGACAATGAGACTGAAATCGGGAAGTCGTGTTATCAACTGTTTTCCTTGTATGAGAAAATAACTGTGCCATGCTGTGAGACACTTACATTCTATTCATTATGTATGTCACCGGAAAATTGCAGACTCCGTAAGATTGTAATAAATCTTTATTAGATTATGGTTTCTCGATATATTATGAACTTCGCCCGCGACTTCGTTCACGCGGGTGTACCTTCCTGCTCCCATACCTTCCTCTTTATAGCGTAATGAGTAAATTACTTATTAATAGACTCAACGTAGGGCAGTTCGCTCTAACCGCAACATTTTTCTTACTTAGAGCATGCATTTTAAACCCGTCGTAAAATTTAAACGAAAGGTCAGGTTTGAATAATTTAAAGTGTAATTTACATTTACATAATCAACTTTAATTACCAAACCATTTAAATGGATAAGGATTAATATCGTGATACCTGAATCACCACTATTCCATTCCACCCAGGTTTTGATTGAATTATTTGAACAAATTAAAAGCAGACAGCTTTTTTAAAAAAAGCTTTTATTTAAACGCTCTAAAAAGAAAATAAATTTTTCCTTAAAAATTGTAACTTACCAACTTATAACCTCATTATATACAATTTATATGACCATAAAAGCTTGTCGCGCGATTTGTAAATAAACTAGTACCAATTTAATTATGTAAATTGATCTGCTAAGTCTATTATATTTTCAATTTAATTAAATACTGATAGGTAATTAAACCTCGCGACAAGCTTTTATGATCATTTAATTGTATATGATGAGGTTATATAATATAGATAGTTAAAATTTTTAAGGAAACATTTGTTTTCTTCTTTTTAGAGCGATTAAATAAAAGCTTTTTTCAAGTTTTTTTGCTTTTAATTTACTTTTTAGTTATAATTTATTTTTTTCCAGTCTTCTCTTCCTTTGTGTCGATGTTTCTGGTTTTCTCATTTTGTTCCCACGAGTACGGAAGAAATATTCGTCGACCCTTCCAGAGCTCCGTTTAGAAGGGTAAGAGCTAATATACAACAGGGTTCGCCCAGGTCCCCTGAGGTGGTACGTTCACGACATCATATTACACCCCGATGTCACTCAGTCCTCGGCACGGCCTCACCTTGTCTTGGGTGTTTGGGAGAATGCGCTACTTATTTCGGCTTGGAGCTTACTTGTGCCTGACGAAACATAGTTCCGAGTTTGATTTTGGAGTTGTCCTTCTCCTAGACAGGTTGCAGACCAATGCTGATGACGCCCATCTCGCCAAATTACACAAGTCAAACTTATTTCAGCTTGGAGCTTACTTGTGCCTGACGAAACACAGTTCCGAGTTTGATTTTGGAGTTGTCCTTCTCCTAGACAGCAGACCAATGCTGATGACGCCCATCTCGCCAAATTACACAAGTCAAATTTATTTCAGCTTGGAGCTCACTTTTCAATTTACTCTCAATGAGCCCTTTCATTTGATACCCATATTGCAGAAGTGCATTAAAAATAACTATTCCTCTATCTTGGATGATCCGCCATATTGGATTTAGAATGACGTCACATTATTTTTCGAGTTACTCTCAACCATCCCTTTCATTTGATACCCATATTGTAGAAGTGCATTAAAAATAACTACTCCGCCATCTTGGATGGTCCGCCATATTGGATTTAGAATGACACCAAATTATTTTTCGAGTTACTCTCAATAAGCCCTTTCATTTGATATCCATATTGTAGAAATGCATTAAAAATAACTATTCTGCCATCTTGGATGGGCCGCCATATTGGGTTTAGAATGATGTCACACACCATATCGTGCATTGTCCATCCAACCTAATCGTGTATACAAAATTTCAACTCAATCGGTTGAAGATATCTACTTCAAAATTGAGTTCAAAGATTCCACCCGAACAAACATACTTACATACTACATACATTGCAAGTTAAATAAAAGCTTTTAAAAAGCGCTCATTGCGATTTAACCATAATAGTTAGACATACCCTCGCGGACTGGTTTATAGGTAACTAGCTGACCCGCGCAACTACATCTGCGTCACATTTTTCATTACTACTCCGCTCTTATTGGTCTTAGCGTGATAATATATAGCCTATAGCCTTCCTCGATAAATGGGCTATCTGACACTGAAAGAATTTTTCAAATCTGACCAGTAGTTCCTGAGATTAGCGCGTTCAAGCAAACAAACAAACAAACAAACTCTTCAGCTTTATATATTAGTATAGAAGTATAGATAATGAGAACTTTAATTATGTAGTACATTATTTTTATGTATTATCAATGGTTTTCTCAGGGCACGCCAAATAATGAATTTTACAGGCAAAAATTTGCTACTTTGGTTTACATTATTGCAATTTTCTTAAGGACCTCTGATTTTTTTTGACATAGGTTATATTACCTACGTTCATCAGGGATAATGTAGGATTCTAATGGTGACGATTTTTTCAAATCGGTTCAGCAGTTTCGGAGCCTATCAATTCAAACAAACAAACAAATCTTTCCTCTTTATACTATTAGTGCAGAAAAATCGTTTCGTATGCAATAAATCCCACCCAAATTCAAGTTTCCAATATGTCCGTTGGCTTATTAAGAAAAAAAATATTATATAATTTTTCGCGATATTTTACAATTCTACGACGTTTGCAATTTCAGTTGACATTCCGGTGACATATATATTCATTTAAATATACACATTTGTTCATAAATTTCAAGTAAAACAAATCAAAAAACCTTTAATCTCTACATTTTTTTTTATAAACAGGTAACGAGGTTAACAAAATTAAACAAATTAAGTTAAGATTTTGTTTCTGATGCACGGACTAATTGCTGTCGTGTACCACAAGGTAGTATCTTGGGGCGATTATTTTTCCTCGATGATTTGCCTCAGTCAATAAAACATCGGTGTGTATTGTTCGCCGATGACACCACAATTATTATTAAATGTAATAACTTCCAAAATTTTGGCATTGAAATTTAAGAAAAATTAAATGACATTATAAAATAGTTAGATATTAATAAATTAAAAATAAATATTGCCTTATTGTTGCACTTGACAATAATAATATAGAACAGGTATGTACGTAATGCAAAGTTCCTAGGTGTAACAATTGATGAGCATTTTACTTGGAACTGAAGAATCACATCGAAATAATAAAAAAACAATCAAATCGTATTTGCTTATTATATTTATAGAATTAAAATTATTACATCTTTGCGTACCGCTATATTGGTGTATCACGCATACGTCAGCTTAATAATACGATACGGAAGATCTTCATCGCCCAAAAAAATTGTATTCTTGCAATATTCAAAATGCAGTGGTCTGACTCACACAGGCCTATATTCAAGTCGCACAATCTATTGACGATCCCATGCATTTACATTTACGAAGTTGCCAGGTTTGTGAGGTCCAATCTTGAACTATTTGAACGGAAAGATAACACAAATAAAAGGAAACACCTACATTTAGATTTTGAAATGCCCGTTCCAAAGCTTTTCGGCGGAACTGTGTTTATATGGTTTCCGTAATTTACAATGCTTTGCTTACGTCACTTACTCAACTACCCTTCAATAAGTTTTGTGTTGCGTTGCGGAAGTGGTTGTTACAAGAGTGTTTTTATTCGATAGATGAGTTTTTTCAAGTGTCCCTGTAAATTTTATACATTAAAGCACAGACATATTTAATTGTTAAGTAGATACATGCATAAATTTACAAAATGTAGTTGCCTAGTACATAATATTAATAACTTAAGAGTAAAAACTTGTACTTGTACTTGTATGTTATGTATTGGCAAAATGTGTGATACTAAATATTTTATAATTAAGAACTTCATGTACCTACCATATTTGATGCAATAAATATAATTGAATTGAATTAAAAATATAACAAATAGCCGCAGTCGGGGCTCTTGAGACGAAGGTTCCTGTCTCTCTGGAACTTAACCTAACCTAACATAGCGAGCCTTGTTCAGAAGTACCGTTTCCTGATGAAGCAAGATCAACGAGTCTGGGGGGCTATTATCTAACGAAATCCGTAGTTTCGGGCTTAATTGCGGGCGGGCGTATTCTACTCCGTAGACAAGTGTCTTGATCCAGACTCGTTGTTCGACGGTCGTGGCTATTAAGCCGTTGGCTGACACGACTATCTATGCTAACACGATATTATTTTATGAATAAAATCATTACTTTTTCTTCACACTTCCATATCATCATATCTTTTATAATGCGTACAGCAAAGGAGTGGAACTCTCTGCATGCTTCCGTGTTTTCGAACGCTTACATCCCTAATCTCATCAAAGTTAGAGTGAACAGGCTCCTGGGTAACATCGCTCTATCGCCGACTATGTCTCTGTCATCTCTGACTGAGACTAAAGTTACGCAAACCCATCTAAAATTGAAAAACCGTGCATTTGTTTGTGCACAGAGCCAAGCCGCCAGCACGCCGCTGTACTGCTGCACGAGCGCGGCGCTGCGCGGGCAGTCGGACGTGTACGTGCGCGACGGGCGGCGCTGCGAGGTGAGCGAGCTGGCGCAGGACCTGCACCTGTCGTTCCGCATCGCCGACCTCACCAAGTCGCTGCTGCGCGACCGCGTCGACACCAGCTCTGACGTCATCGCAGACAAACAATCTGTGGCTTTCCCAGATGTTGATGAAGCCACCCTCGTGGCTAACTACTCCGGATAATTATTTGTAGTAATGGTGATATAATAACTAATTTATTATTACATATAGGTCTGTTTTGTTGGTTTTAAAAATGTAATAAAACTTGCTTTTTGAACAATAATTATAATTTATTTTAATATAAGTGTAAAGTATTCAATATTGGTTAAGTAAAGTGTTGTACAATTGAACAACACGTAGGATTATAAATACAGCCTTAAATAACATTATTTTAGTAACCAATAGGCACAATAACAATGAAATGTTTTATATTTAGGTATATTATAAAGTAAGTGCAACCCAAAATAGGCTACAAATTGTCGCACACAAAAAATGCATAATTATTACGTAGATGTGAGACGCATTGGTAAGTTCTCATTTTATTTCTAACATTGTATGTAAGGCCGCATCGTATATCGCAAGTGTAGAATACCTACCTAGCAGTAATATTTAAAAATAGTTGCATTTTTTTTCTATAGTACATGTTTAATTTACAAATGGTACATAAATGCATTACCTGGGCGATGGAAATAATTTTTCATTTCATATAAACATAAGTACCTACTTCTATCTACCTAAGTACTAGCTAGGTATCAAACTATTTAATAAAATAAACAAAACATAATTTAAAAAGCAATAGTAGTAGGTATTAAATACTACCCAAGTTTACAGATAAAACACAACATCTAACAATATCCGGTTTGCGTAACATTCGGCAAACGGTAACAAAGATGCACGTAACGTTAAACATGTCGATACAGTAATTATTTAATGCAATAATGATTCTCTATCAGCCTTACTGTGTAAATGCTATAACATGAATCTGTAAAGAATATGTTTGAGCTAGAAACGGTTTTCTAACGCGACGATTATCTTCCGTGCGTATGATTTCCAACTCAAGACGTTGACAAACTTAAAAATCACTATAGCGATGAAAAACGAGAGCGCAAAAATGTAGTACGTGGTAGAATAACATCGCGTTACAAAAACGTCAGTTTGAACAGTTACTAACTATATGTATTTTAAAAAACTACTCGCAGATCGATCGGGCGAGGGCAGATCAACGTACATGTTCAGGATTCCTGCTAAAGAAACCATACTAAGACACACTCTTATCAGCATCGTCATGGTATAGCGTACAGCCGGAGCTAGGGGCAGCTGATAGGCCGCAGTTACCGAGCGCGGAGACGCCTCCGTGAAGGAGACGTCCTCCCAGCATCGTGCTATCTGCACCCTAAAAGGGATGAGCCTCGCCGATGCTAATCCAGTGCAGTGTATATACATGCGATGAGCGACAAATCATGGACCAAGAAACAAATTATGTAGGTGCCTATAGTATTCGCCTATCATAAAAAAATCTGTAATAAATAACGTTGGATTCTTAACTAAGCCAGTATAAAGAGAATCAGCCTTATAGTATTGAAGCCGTAAGCAAAGGATAGGCTTCTATCTGAAAGAAGAGTATCATCCTGGATAACTGTGTCGATGTTCAGTAGAGCAGGATCCGCTTCTCGACCTGCTTGCGGCAGATGGGGCACACGGTGATGCGGTCGCCGCACATCTGGCACATGCCGTGCCCGCACAGGAAGATCATGTTCTTCAGCCGGTCCAAGCAGATTGGGCACATCGTCTGTAACCAATTTAATTTTGAATGTAGATATTATTTTATCCAAATTGTTGTGTTGTCGTTACTTTACCGGGTGCGTGTACGAAGGGTTGCTCTTACCGACTATCAATTTACTATAACCTATATCGAGTAAAAATTTAGTAGGTTTAGGATTTGTAAGGCCGACTTGTTGTTGACCACCTTCTGACTTCAAAAACTAAACTGACTTTATCATAAACAAGTTCCCAAAATAAGTGAGACGATGTTAACGAAAGGTCAAGATAAAAACGCGATAGTGCTGACCTGTTCCTTGATATCCTGTAATTGTTGCTGTAGCTTCTGCACGTCAGCCACGGGCGCGGGAGCTGCGGGGGTCGCGGGGGTTGCGGGCGTGGACGGTGCGGGGGCGAGCGGGGCGGCGGCGGGGGGCGCGGGCGGCGCGGGGGCAGCGGGGGCGGCGGGGGGCGCGGGCGCGGCCGCGAAGCGCGAGCCGTTGTTCATGTAGTGCGGCGCCGACTGCGCCGGCACCGGCTGCCCCTTGTTCACTTGCACCTGTGCCAGGTTGCTGCCGCTCTCCTTTTCCACTGTGGATATTTATTTTAATACTTCAGCACACAAATGTACATAGGCGGACTTAATGCCATAGGCATTCTCTACCAGTCAACCTTTGGGTGATGCAGAGAATAGTGGTAGGTGCAATATTATGAATTAAAAGCGATTGAAATTATTAAAATACAAATAAAACGAACAATAATATACATATACAAACTATACATGCACTATTAATATAATAAATACTCAAATTAACAAGATAAATATGTAAACGAAAAACTTAAACAATTAATACGAATAGGTAATTAGAAAATATTAGCGCTGTGATGATACAACAGCCAACTTCTTACAAATGTGTTCACGAACTTCAACTTTAAAGGTTAATCGGTTGGTGGCCATCCTGATCTCCTGGGGGAGCGCATTCCATAGAGAAATAGACTGTACGAAGAAAGAAGAGTGAATAAAGTCAGTACGGTGAGTGGGATTAACTTGACCTTTCGTTAAAGGAGACCATTGAAGACCATTGAAGGAGACGGTTGTTTGATGAGCGTAGATTTAGATTGTGGCTGGCGCAAATGTATTGAAAGTGAGGGGCTAGATAACTGGGAGAGTTGGGAGAGATAAGAAATGAAAACAAGGTAGTAAGAGCCCTTAGCTATCTGCGCTCGCGTATGGGCAACCACTTTAAAAGCGACCGATGCGCTGAGACATGATCATATTTACGGAGATTGAAAACAAATCGAATGCAGTAATTCAAAAGACGGTCGAGTTTGTTGAGGAGATCTGCATTCAGGTCATAGTAGCACACATCGCCATAATCGATGATAGGAAAAATTAGGGCCTGTACAAGCATTGTCTTAGTGTTTGATGGTAAAAAGTTTTTCAAACGATACAGGGCCCGCAACGTTCCCGTAACCTTCTGACTGACACTAGCGACTTGAGTACGCCAGTTTAAGGTATTATCAAGGCGCAAACCTAGATCCTTCACATCAGTGCTAAATGGGACAATCGTACCATCGAACAGGACATTTGGCAAAGCTGTTTCATCCACTTTAGCGATGCTTCGAGAACTCCCTATGATGATTGCCTGACACTTATCAGGGTTTACAGCAACACCAAATCTATCCGACCATGTTTTTATGGCTATCAAGTCTCTGTTTAATTTGTTGATGGTGTTAGGTAATTCGTCGACCCTCCCTTGATAGTACAACTGCAGGTTATCTGCATACAGATGATACGCACATTGAAGTTCAGAAGTTATAAGATTAATAAAAATAGAAAACAAAAGGGGAGAAAGAATGCCACCTTGAGGAACGCCAGTTTCCAAATCACGCCAGCAAGATGAGGAATCCCCAACGCGAATTGACTGCCGACGTCCCTGAAGATAAGAGGTAAACCACACCAGTGCCTCGGGAGAGACCATAAAATAGGAGAGAATGGCTAACAGGATGTCGTGACTGACGGTATTGAAGGCATTTGAGAAATCGACCAACACTAGTACAGTTACTTTGGTGTCTTCCAGTCCTGCCCTTATATCGCCAGTCACTTTAAGGAGAGCAGAAACAGTACTGTGCCTGGGCCTGAACCCAGATTGTAGAGGACTTATGAGAGAGTTACAATGTACAAAGTGCGAGAGCTGTTTGTGTACGCAGGCCTCGAGCACTTTGGATAGGAATGGAAGTATAGAAATTGGGCGGAAGTGGGTTGGAAGTGTGGGATTGGAAACTTTTGGTAGAGGACGAACATAGGCTTTACGCCATAAGGACGGGAATACGCCGGAGAAAAGGGAAAAATTAACTATGTGGGTGATGGCAGGTAAGAGGTGATCTAGAATAGTAATGATCATGCCACGAGTGACATTATCACAGCCCACCGCTTTGGACTTTATGGATAGAATGATTTTTCTGATCTCTCCCGATTCAACTGGAACGAAACGAAAAGAATTAATTTGAGGACGCGTTAGACCAGAGATTAGAGACAGAGTAAGTTGTTTGGCTAGACGATCCATAGTAGGTACAGTAGAAAAATGACAGTTAAGATCGTCTAAGTCAATAGCATTTGGAAAGTCTATATGTCGCGGTTTGCCGATACCAAGAGTTCCTAGGAATTTCCAAATAACGGCAGAAGAAATATTTTCGAGAATATGGCGGCGTTTAGTGTTGCGTATCATCTGGTTACATCTATTCCTTGAAACCTTATACAATGCCCAGTTCTCGTCAGTACGATCCCTCTTATGTTTACGGAACGCACGGTCCTAAAATTTGAAAACCAGGTGGGCACACTTATGAATTAGCTTCCTTAGGCTCCATAACCTTGTTACACGAACTTTTAGCAAATATTATTTAGAAATATAGTTACAATCAAGTTTGACGTGCGGCGGCTGGTGCGGCTGCTGCGGCTGGAGCGGCAGGAGCGGCTGGGCGGGCGGCGGCGCGAGCGGCGTGCGGCACTCCACGCACTTGCGCATGAGCGGCGCGCAGGCGGCGCAGGCGCACACGTCTCCGCACGGCCGGAACACCACGGTGGCGGGCGCCTCGGAGCACACCACGCACTCGCCCAGCGCCGCGCGCGACGCCACGCCCGCGCGGCAGATCAGGCACTTCTTCACCTGCACACACACAACAGAATGAACGTTACAAATCATGTCATAACAGGGGTTCGCAAGGCGAGGGGCTCCAACCCACTGGCAAAGGACACTTACCGACTCGCCTTAGTGGCACGAACCGACCGTGTACGCAGTACGCACTAACACAACTACAGCCAAAGTTAACACCCGGTTAGTAAAGGACTATTGCATAACACAGTGGTTCCCAAACTTATTTTGTCTACTGTCAACTTTGAGAATGAATTATTTTTTAGCGCCCCTATTTTTTCACCTATATAAAAACCACTATAACTTCAAATTAAATTAATTAATTATTGTGAGCTATATTAGCGGAGATTAAACATTCATTCTAAACGAGACTTTTACTATAACCCGCAAGAGTTAACTTGAGACCTAAGCGCAGTAGGTAGTATACAATGGCCCTCAGGTCTCAAGTTAACTCTTACGGGCTACACCTGCCAATGAGAAACGCAACTTTATAGTATTCAGACAGTTTCTTTTGTTTAAAATAAAACAAACATAATCGATTCTTATATAAAAACTAATGTGAAGGATGAATCTGATGCTGTTTGATAAGTTTGTTGGTATCAGGTTCCAATTTACTCAAGAACAGCCGCAAGTCGCCACGTTCGGTAACATGCAAACGATCTCTCTTTTTAATAAGCAGTGTTGCCACAGCACTAAATCCACGTTCACACAAATATGACGATGGGAATGCTATCAAGAATCGTTAAACGATTGACCACAATCCTGGGTACAACTGCGGGATCGGTTTTTGTAGCCAAAATTCTTGGTAGCCATTTTTGAACTTGATTTTTATTTCCTCGTTTGTTGTTAATTCTATAAGTTCTTTTTCCAGCTGAGGTGACATTGCTGTGTTGACATTTGAACGGATCCAACTGGTATCGTTCGGTGAAGTCAATGTGGAGGTTTTCCAAATGTTGGCAGTAGGCAAACAAGTCATCGTTACTGCAGGTTACTGATAAATTCGGAAAACTGTGAAACTCACGTCTGCCCATATTCTTTTTGTGTAGAAGTAGTTTGGCTGCGAAAGCAGCAACAATATTTTTTGTTTTAATTAAATTTAGTTCATCGCCTTGCAGTTGGAGATTCATGTCGTTGAACAATTTATACAGGTCTGTCATGTAAGCTATATCATTCTTTGATGTAATGAGCCTGTTGCGCAATTCTGTATCTTTAGTTTCCAAGAACTCTATCACTGAGTCAAACAGGTTGTAAAATCGAGTCAGCCAATTGCCTCTAGATAGCCAACGAACTTCAGTATGAAACAACAAACGGTTGAAATCTTCGTCATTAGTAACATAAAGCTGATGAAATAATCTATCATTCAAAGAGTTGTTCCGGATTTTATTGACTGCTTTGATGACATATTGCAGCGATTGAAATAGTCGTTCACCTAACTTTCTAGCAACCAAATTTTGTCTATAAATAACGCAATGTACAGCAAGGACATCTGGGATTTTATTTTTTAAGTACGCTATGAAGCCTTTATGGCACCCTGTCATAGCCGGAGCGCCATCCGTAGCAACTGATATAATCACAAAACTTTTCCAGTTGAATATGATTTCGCCTTTTGTATCGGTCTCTAAATTGCTAGCAAACAATAGTTCTTCACATACTTTCTCATCTTTAATAAACCTCATGTAAGACAGCAACAATGCTTCGTTAGTTGGTAAAGTGGACTCATCGAGCTGAATTGAGTAACTAGTCCTCAGATGATTGCACAATGATCCTTCAATGTTTTCAGCCATTTCATCAATTCGTCTTTGCACAGAATTATTACTTAAAGGAATTTATCGGATAATATCTGCGGTCGGTTTATGAAGCAAAGTAGTTATTACTTCCTTTATTACTGGCAAAATTAACTCTTCTCCGATGTTGTGTGGTTTGCCTTTTTGAGCAATTAACAAATAAATATTGTAGAAAGCTCGAAGTCCGTCGTCATCTTGCTTAGCAGCCGCCAAAAATAGTTTTGCTACACTTGGCTGAGTATTATGCTTCTTCTCTAGGTTTTGAAAATATGCTACATTCTTGTCTTTCTTATCTGGATGCATTTTATAGCTTTCAAGACTGCAAGATCATTTCAATGATCTTGCAGTCTTGAAAGCTTCATTACTTCAATCGAAAATGATTTTAGACATAGAAGGCATAACGGCGACGATGGGTTTGTGGGATTTTTAATGAATCCGAATTTAATATATTCCGCACAGTATTGCCATCTCTTCTTTTTTACTTCCGACATTGTTTTGTTTTAAAAATACGTAAGTAGGTAAGTGTTGAACTTAAGTACTGCTTGTCTATTACGCGCGAAACCGCAAATGAAAATATAATAAATATTACGTTGTTTATATAGGATTGCATAAGCAGCACGCACCGACAGGAATAAGACAAACATGCATGAAGTCGTTTATCTCATTCGACGCTCAATCGTATTCAACAAGTAAGAACAAGTATTCTATGAACCAGCCAATTGAAACAGGAATGCACATATCGGGTTATTTAACAAAAACTTGTTAAAAGCTAACAACCCGCGGTCTATTATTTACGAAAATTACCTATCTAGGAATACTAATAACTATTTAAATGCGAAAGTGTGTCTGTTGCTTTTTTATTTGTGTCTACTTTCACCGATTGACATGATTTCTATTTTATTTATTCAATAAACCGGACAGATATATGAGCTACGCGGAGAGAAAAATCGAACCAAGTTTGAGCAATCTCTTAAATATTATTAGCTGATGTTCACAAGTTGTAGTCGAGAGTTCAGTCGGTGTCTAAGAGTCCTCCTACCTAGATGAAATTACAATGTCCTCCAAGCCTCTACACCCCCCCTTACCGCCCCCCTTTAGGCCTGCAGCGCCCACATGGGGGCGTTATCGCCTACTTTGGGAAAAGCGGGCATAACATGGACATAAATGTAATGGGCTATGAGTTTGGGTGGTTGTGGACTTGTAGTGGGGTGGCAACAACTAAGAAAAGTGGCTACAAACTAGTAGGAGGTGACTTAAATACTCAATAAATTAATGACACCCCAAAAACGGATACATATTCGGAGATGCTTGAGGAGTGATGCGAGTGATATTCCACAGCTATCATAACAAACCAGAGTCTGGATGATGGTCAAGTCATTACCAGCCCTAATTGTCATACTTGCTTCCTTCGAGCATGTTGTGCCAATAAAGGGAAGAAAGAGGTGGGAACTCTGTTTCTGCTCGGTCAATACAGATAAGCCGGAGATGAGGAACAAGACCTCTAGAGAGATCGGGACCGTGGGGTCGGTACTGCTCAACAGCTAGCCACAAGCAGCCCTGTGGATTGTGTGTGTTTCTATTATGGAAGAAAATATTATGCTGCTATACCTAAGCGAAGACGATTATGATTGGGTTATCGTGGCAAACGCCTCCTATGAAGCTAACCATTCCAGATTTTACTGACAGTTAGCCTGCAATTGTGCATCATTAACGACAGTTTCACGGCGCTGCACTTTACTAGAGAAGAAGCTAAAAAGACTAACTATATTAGTAGTGACTTACCCGCTTAGGTGCGGGCTCGGGCTACTGGAGACTTACCCTCGCTGCGCAGACGTTACAGCAGCAGATGTGTCCACAGGGGCGGAAGAGTGTGTCTCGCTTGGCATCGGAGCAAACGAGGCACTCGTCCGCGGTGGGGTCGTGCGCAGGCGCCGCGGCCGCAGAGGCAGGCGCGGGCGCGGGCTCGGCGCCCGGCGGCGGCGACGCGCTGGAGCCCGCTACCGCCGCTACGTTCATAGAAGTCGGCTCACTCTCTGGTGTGCCTTCGCCACCCAAACTTGCTCCCTCCTTGCGACAAGACGTTAAGGTCTTGCATAGATTCGGATCCGGGCATAAGTCCAGGGGCGTTTGACCTGAAATTTTTTATTGTTTGCTTTTATTTCATTCTTCATTATTTTGTGTAAGAAGGTAAATACAGCCTCAACCTAAACAACAGCCGATCGTCAACAGACGACATCCCATTTTGTTTGGCATTTTCGGGTGATAGTCCAGTGGAAATTAATATTAAATTCGTAAAGCTGGATGCAGTTCCAATTTTTTGTTATGTTGTATGGACCAGTTAGAATAGTGTGAGTCCATATTTGCAACTTCAAAAAACTTATGCTCGCTGCGCACCACGCGATAAACTGCGGAATTTTGGGACTTTTTTCACTTTTTGCTCTAAAAGCCAAAAACTATGCATTTTTGACCAATAATCATACCGTGATCATATAAAGACACCTAAATTTGCTATCAATCTAAGCCCATTCGTTGCTCTATTAACCTTCTAGGGACCAAGATATAGCCCTTCAAAGGTGGTTCATTTTTCTTGCAAATTGTCAATTTTTAGTTTTGCTCCCATCCGTAGCAAAATATTGGCAAATCGTGTACGTGACGTAGGATGCCACAATAGGCTTGTCCACTGAAAAAATCTAATTAGTCCGTCAGTTAGATCATCTCAAAATATTTGAGTTTTTTTTCTTTTGTTACGAAAACCAAAATTGACGAAAATATAATGCTTTTAAATTCTCAATACGTCACGCCGTGGTATAGTTTTTAGTGCGTTCTGACGTCAAGAGCCCTCGTCGCCCACTCCCGAGTTTTGATGCGTTTTATCTTTGTCAATATTCATTGATTTACAAAAACAAAAAATCGTGTCCATTATTTTTAAATACTCTAAACTGACAGACTAAATAGATCTGCAATTTATTGATGTTGGAAACTAGCCTATTGCCTGTATAGATGAGTTTTGATGCTAGACGACAGTATGCAGGAGGTGTCCCCATCCACCACTACATATGTGTTGGCATTGAGGGAGACGTTTCCAGAGGCTGGGGTGAAAGCTTCGGAAATTTTGATTTGATCCCCTTTCGTAAGCCCTCTTCATTAAATAACGCCATTAAGTCAGGAGCCAATTCGAATTTGAAGTGCTCTTTCTATTGCTGGTCTGACTGCATTATTATTCATAGGACGACCGATTTGCTAATATTTTGCTACGGACGGGAGCAAAACTTAAAATTGAAAATTTTCGAGAAAAAATGACCATTTTTGAAGGGCCATATTTTGGTCCCTATGATAAATGATATTTATTTTGCAAATAGGTTACAAGGAACTCTTTTACACGTCAATTTTTTTTTTGACATATTAATCTACATGAGGCCGGATGTTTCTTAGCTGACTACCCTGAGAAGAAACACCGAAACAAACTCATAGTCATAGTCTCTTTTGAAGTCCATACAATCGCCAATAACATATGAAAAACATGTAGGTTAACGTCTGAGGTGGCCTTTTGAGGAAAGCACCACGCAGTATTGAGTGGGTTTGTCCAGACAGTGGAAGCATTTGTCAGTTATCGTGCAGCTCAACTCAGAACTTTGAGGAGCTCAACGAACCGACGAACAATACCAAAGTAAGGACATTTGGGTAAGCCGCATAATATACTCATACTGCCAGACAGTCATGATATCAATCCTTAAAATAACGACCTACATAGTCCTCACACTTACAATACATCATTTTTTAAGAACCATGCAGATTAGTGTCTGAGATGGCCTTTAGAAGAAAGAACCACACAGATTTGAGTGAACCTGTCCAGTCAGTGCAAGCATTTGTCAGTAGTCGTGTAGCTCAACTCGGATCCACTTAGGAGCTCAACAACTCGACGAACAATACCAAAGAAAGGACATTTGTGTAGGCCGTACAAAGCACTCAAACTGCCAGACAAACATTAAAATTACTCAATGAAATAAAAAATAATCCAAGTCCCCATTCATAATAAAAATAATGATAATACTTTACAAAGTCAAAAGAATTATGTCAAATTGTATATAAAAAAATAACAAATTGTATAAAAAATGTCAATTGTGTATAATAAACAAAAGTAAAACTAAAAAATTCATAAAAATGTCAATGTATAAACCAAGCAAACAAATAATAAATAAATAATGACAATAATAATAAAAACAGAAACTGTGTAAGTGTATTTTATTGGAGCAGCTCAATCCCAAGCCTTTTTGTCTTCAAGATAATCTTTTATGGTGTAAAAAGCCTTCTGGCAAAGTTTACGCTTTACAAATGCTTTGAATTTATTTATGCTTAGGTCTTGAATGTGACTTGGAAGTTTATTATAAAAGCGTATACATTGGCATCCAAATGAGCCCCCTATTTTTTTAAGCCTGGTTACAGGAACAACAAATTTGTGTTTATTCCTAGTATTAACATTATGTATATCACTGTATTTTTAAACATTTTTATATTTTTATGGGCATACAAAATATTTTCATAAATAAACTGAGAAGGGACAGTCATTATATTTATATCTTTAAATTTATCTCTGAGGGAGTATCTTTAAATTTATCTATAAGGTTCATAGAGCTGCGGTTGGGCTTAGATTGTTGCAAATTTAGGTGTCTTTATATGATTACCGAATGTAATTGGTCGAAAAAGCATAATTTTTCACTTTTAGAGCAAAAAGTGAAAAAAGTCCCAAAACTCCGCAGTTTATCGCATGGTACGCAGCGAGCACAAGTTTTTCGAAGTCTTTCGAATCCTGCAGATTCACATTATTCTATTAACTGGTCCATACAACATACCAAAAAATCAGAACTTCATCCATCGCGATAGATAATTTAGTTTAAAAGTTACACAATTTTGGGTCAGTGGGTCATCTTAGTGCTTACACTGGGGTCACAGTTTAAAAAAAAATATAAAAAAAATTCATACGTTTCCGTCGATAAAATTAAGCATAAATATAAATTCCCCTCATTTTCATATGTTCACATTATAAAGACGCACACTGTATGCCATTAAATTAATGTTATTGTACCTTTCTTATTCTTAATAGTGAGATCAGCGCCATGCGCGGCGAGGAAGCATGCGATAGAGGCGGAGGATTTCTTATCGTGCGCGTGCGCAAGCCCCGTGAGTAGCGCGGCGTCGCGCGCGTCCTGCAGGCGCCGCAGCTGCTGCAGCGTGTGGTGGCGCAGCGCTTCGTGCAGCGGGGTGTCGCCGTCCTGGACAACAGATTTTGTATTTTTGGGAAATACAAAATATTAAAAGACTAGCTTCTGATAGCGGCTACATGCTACCGGCACACAAATACTCTATTCCAGGACACGATCTACCCATGTGCCTTTTCAACTTCAACCAAATCCGTTTAATCGTTAAGAGATGAAGAGGCTTCAAATAGACACGACAGTAACTTTCGCATTTTTTCGCAATCTTACTTAGTAAGATTGCGTTCTTATTTAAAGTTGAACACATTTAGGGGTCTGAGTGCATTGTTGAGGGATGTACTCGTACTACAAAAAACACAAATCAATAAAACATTTTTCATTAGTCACCTTATCACAAATATTGAGATTCGCTCCATGTGCGACGAGTAGCCGGACAATTTGCGTGTGCTGCCGTTCTACCGCGAGGTGCAGAGCTGTCTGCAGGTTAGCGTTCTGGAGGTCAGGGCGCGCGCCCCCGCGGACCAGTAGCTCGGCCACCTCGGCGTGGTTGTTGAGCGCCGCTAGATGCAGTGCCGTGTAGCCGTCGTCCTTCGCGTCGTCCACGATCCACGGCCGCGGCAGCTTGCCCAGCATTATTTTCATTGCGCTGTAATCAACGGAAGGTTTCTTTAAGGATTGCGTGTAAATAAAATAAAAGGAGCCAAGATCTAAAAGAAAGTGAGTTATTATTATTGTTCTTTTTATTAATAATTATTTTGATGCAGTATATCCTGTTTCCGTCACAATTTCGGGAAATCCTCCCCTACGCTCTCCCAAGGAACCTACATGCCAAATTTCAGCTTTCGACGACCAGTAGTTTCAGCTGTGCGTTGTTTGTCAGTCACTCAGTCAGTCACCAGTTTCGGAAGAATTTTAGTAGGTAGTTTGAATTGCTGGCTGATTCAGCTAAAGTGGCCTTTTTAGACCCACAGATCAGTTTATTAGCAGCTTTTAAGCTGGCTGGCGATAAAAGTTTTTAGTACACCCCAGAGCATCTTGCTAGTACCAATACAAGTTGCTTTGATACCGACGCAAACAACGTAATTCGATCGTGAAGATCGCGATGTTCGAGTAACTTCGTAAGAGACGACTACAGTGACCTCTTTTCTCGGATAACTTTCGTAGTACTACGTACTAGTTATTAAGGTAAGTAAGAGCTTACCTAGATAGCTACCTCGGCTAGTTTTAAGGAAAAGTTAGCCTTTTAAATGTACAATGTAAAATGCTTTTTTTTTTTTTTTGTTTATTGGGACAAGCCCGCCACACATTCCCAACCACTGCAACTCCTGAAAGCCAGAATCAACAGTGGCGACCACCAGAAAAACGCCGAGCCAATGAAGCCCGACGAGTCCCGGAGAAACGATTCAACTGTCTTGGATCCTGCAACGAATTTAATCAGAAAAGTACAGCGGAGGAGTAGGAAAATAAATATATATACAATTTCCACTTCCCTCCTTTTCAAGCAGGAGACAGAATAGAGCTAGGCCAATAGGCACCAAGGGACATATACAACTGGGTTAAGCCTAGTTGTCAAGCACCACGGATTATATAATAATTAAAAACTAATGGGTCCTAAATTGTGAGCTACTTTTGATTCCAGTAATAGGTATGGCAAAATCGCCTGAAAGCACGGAAATTTGTTCTGGTTTCTACAAGGTCCGTGTAGTAAACTACTCCAGATGTAACCTGAATACTATCTAACATAATATTGCGTTCAGTTTGCCAAAGAATACACTCCCATAAGATGTGGTGTGCGGATTGTTCGTATTCATAGTCGGCTGTAGAACATTGACATAAAGGCGAGGCCACAAGCCTAAAGGAAAATAATTTACTCTTAAAGTTGCCATGACCTGTGAGAAATTGGGCAACACAATGATCCACCTCCAGCCATGTCCTATCCAGCCGCTCACGAACGGATGGAAAAAACTGGTGGAGGTGTCGGCCTTTAATGGAATTTTCCCACCTACATTGCCATTCGGATAAAAGTTCCTCCCAGACGCCAGTCTGGGGTTTTAGTAATCTACAGATCTTAGCACGGTCGCGTTGCGGTAAAAACTCTGGGTCCGTGATCTTTCTAGCGTAGTAGTACATTGCAGCACGCCGCTGCACCTCTAGATCGACTGGGAGAACACCCGCCAGCACCGGTAAGGCTTCAGTATTAACCGTCCTATACGCCTTGCAAAAACCTAGTTCTAGCCGATGATAAATAGGATACACCTAAGTTTAACCACCGGTATTCTGCTACACCTAGTTCTAGCCGCTACGATACGGGGATAATATATAGCCTATGTTACTCCCTGATAATGTAGCCATCCAATGCTAAAAGAATTTTCCAAATCGGTCCAGTAGTTTCAGAGCCTATTCAATTCAAACAAACCAACAAATCTTTCTTCTTTATAATATTATCTAATATATAAAAATCTCGTGTCACGGTGTTTGTTACCGAACTCATCTGAAACGGCTCGACCGAATTTCATGAAATTATGTGTGTATATTCGGTAGGTATGAGAATAGGTAGAAGGGTATTTTTTTTTAAGCCAAAACAACGTTTGCCGAGTCAGCTAGTAACATGACGTATATAAATGAATCCCTATTTTCCGTGGTCATCGCATCAGGCGTGAACGGCTGGACCGATTTCGCTAATTCTTTTTTGTTGTGTGTTACTGTCAGGAGGAGGTTCTTATGAAAGAAAAAAAAAATGCCCAAGTGCGAGTCTGACTCGCGTGCGTAGGATTCCGAACGATTTCATTTTTTTAACGTGTTATTTAAACACTATAGACATCTTATAGGTTTTCCTGTAATGTATAGGTAAAGATCTATTATCTCCATTTTTTTATATTTTAGGCTCAGTAGTTTCGGAGATAAGAAAAGAGAAAAATATATTTAAAACTCTTACAGTAAGCCCTTTCGTTTGATATGTCACACGATATTGTACAAAAAACTTTTTTTTGAAAGTTTCTAGTTTGACCCCCAAAAGTGACCCTCATGCTAAAAATTTAATGATTTACGTAACGCGTCCGTGTTTGGGTCATAGAAGTCCATATGTGACAGACGGACAGACAGACAGACACCCGAGTGATCCTATAAGGATTCCGTTTTTTGTTCGGAACCCTAAAAATAAGAAAGTTGCAGTTGACGGGAGCGAAGCCGCGGGGGATAGCTAGTACAGTATAATATCTAGTTTTAAAAGTGATATGATTCTACGCACTTCCAGGATTCTATGCTTGGATTGGAGACACTGTCACATTATATTTTTAACCGACTTCAAAAAAAGGAGGAGGTTCTCAATTCGCTTGTATTTTTGAAAAAATCTTGTTTTATGTGAAAGGATATAGGTACTTTTCGTTTACTTAGATGACGTATTTGGTTTGTGATCCGACGTAAACGAAATTGCGTATTTTGCTTTCGTGCTACTTTCATTGGTGTTGTTAGGTGGTAGGTTAGGGGGTAACACTAAAAAGTAAAAATAAAAAACTTTTATACTGTCGGTGTTTTTGGTTGTTCCTTCGTATTTTAACACCGACTTCCGAAATTAAAGTTACTTTATAGTGTTTTTCTTTTATTTGGAAGTCGGTTTCTATTTTTCTATTAGGATTTCTTAGTCAGATTTTTTTCATATTAGGCGAAATGTGCGTGGATCATGCACCTCTTCAGACTCCTTCGGAAAATACCACAGGCCTGATGGTATTTAGTTAAGTCGTTTAAAAGATTCATTCGGGTATCCTTATCGAATTATGTAACATCTTTTAAGGCAACCAAATGAAATACATCATTCTGAATGAACGATTTAAAACTGTTCCGAGAAAAACCTTATCAAAACTCGTTCGAGGGAATTGGTTTTACTTTAATAAATAATCGAATCAGAACTTTTTAGTTTTGCTTGCTTATATGTACCTAAGTTGTGATTAGATGACTTACAACGCGACTTGATGATAGCGAATAAGCGTGGCTAGGAAGTGGCCTGATCGCCAGTTATTTTGGCTGTATAAAGAGCTACGTATAACGTTACCTATCTATATTATCCTTCTTACCAGCAGCAAAACAGATACTTATAACGTTACTTTAGGGACCTATACAATTTATGCAAGCTGAAAAACTGAAAACACCGGAAATATTTACATTGGTTTTATTCTAAGTACCTATGTGGCTATGCATATGCAAATTTATGTAAATAGAACGTTGTATTCAGAAGCCATAGCCGACAACGCGTGCCTGTGACAAAACATTAAAAAAAGAGAGATTTACACCCCCGCGTACAGCCGGCGATATTCCCTGGGGTATCATAGACTGTTTAAGAAAAACGTGGATGTAACGCATCCCCCGCTGAGCCTCACTATTATGAACTCATAATATTGACTCGTGAATTATGTCGTTTTAAAATTGCGTAATAATGAAGATGGTATTTTTTATATGTAGATGCCTAAGTAAATGTATCCTGGAAAGGTCCAATTCTTGTAGTGTGGATAACACTTATGGTCTTCTTCAACTTCCCAGAGTCGCAAGGCGTTCAAAGTGACCAACCACGTGTTTAGGTTGTATTAAAACTCGAAATCATCGAACATATTAGGATGCTGATGATTAGATTTCACGATTAAATGAATATAATTTGTCATACTATAGAGCTGCCTATCTATATGCTGATAACATCAAGACCAGCTCAACGCCGCCGCGCCGTAGCGTAGGTATGATAGTGATTACAGTCAAAACTATGGATAAAAACCTGGATAAAATGACACGTAATCACTAGGTACTATGTAAAAGCAAATTCAGGCGATTAATTGCTATTTTTGAAACCCCAAACTTGAGCCAAGTAGGTAACGAGAACACAGTGAGTGTATTTTTCAATTTGTTTGCCACATTTATTCGGATATACTTTATTAGAATTTAGTCCGAGTGAATGTTCAGTAAGAAGATAAATAATTTATGTAATCTCAGATGCAGAAATCAACGGCGATGTTGAGGTGGGTGAACTCCAAACAGAAATAGCGCAAGAGTTACATTGCTACATCTTGATACAAGGTTTACACTACAAGAAAAAATATAGATCGCTTCAATATATTCGAGAACTTAGTACCTTATACGCTTAATACAATCATAAGGGCTGCTTTATTTTGAAGAGAAGAATAAAATACTACGCTTCAATGTAGCCATTAGTACAGTTGTAATCGTTATGATAGTTAAGACAATACTTATTAACCGAGTGGATGGCAACAATGAATTAGACGGTTACACATTTTAATATGCTACGTTACATTCAAAGAGTAAAAACGAACGAACTAATTAAATAAGGTCAAACGTCGCCAGTGGCGGCGCGGGCGGCGGCGGGCCCGCTCGGCGGCGCGGCGCGGCGCTCGACCTATGTACGCGCGCGCCGGCCGCCGCCCGCGCCTTCAGCAGTCCGCGTCAGCGCGCCGCACGCCGCTCCCGCTCATCTGTCACTGCGCAACGCATCATCAGTGATACCTACATTTATGCGCTAATCTAGAAGTTCTTGTTAATTTGTACACAAAGTGACTCAATCACGAAGACACAATGCCGAGTATCATAAATTAGTTCAAGAATGTCTCTTGCTTTGACGTGTCTACAGGAATAGTGTACATAGCAGTGGTAAGTTCATGTATTTCGGTTTCAGTTCATTGCCATTACAAGTCATAAGTTACAATTAGCATGTACCAACTAAAATATTTAAGTAGGTACCTATGTACCCTAGATCTATAAGTAAATTAGGACTTATTGTTAAAATCATTGTTATTTGAAGTCCATATTTTAGTGTATTCGGATTGAATACAACATGAAACCATCTAAACATTTTATTACAACTTGTCACTCGTCTAGTACACAAAGTGTTTAATATAGATTGTATTTACTTACTGCCAATGGATTTTCGAAGGCATGGAGCATTGTTGATTGTCAGATTAGTTTTAATGAACGGAAACTTACACATACGGAATATGTAAGTTTATACGGATTTAATTAATACGTTACGAGTTTAATAATAAGCGACGAGTTACACATTACTTGTGTAAACAGATCAAGTAATATGTCACTGAGTTTACATGGATTCTATCCATTGAGTTCTGAATTTAAAATTGAGTATTTTTAACTATACTTTTGCCTGAAATCTTGACATATTCATAGTTAATGAATATGTCAAGTTTTATCATCATAAGCAAATTCAATTACATAAAGATCACATAAAAAACGGGAACTATGTATGTATGTTTACATAATTGTAGCTTTGAATATTTAGTAGCAAAGTGTTATGTTTATGAATATTTTAAAAGGGTTAAATTGATAAATAAAAAACTTCAATTGAATTTTAAATTAACGAATTAAGAGAAAGTATAAATATTGACTTAAAAAAATGTACACGAGTAAAATTATAATAGCACTGAGCCGGATGCTGAAAGTCTTTTCTTCCAGTAGCGAGTAAAAGAGATATACCTATTCGATAAAGAATTTTAGTTCATGTGTATGTGAAAAATTTATTGTAAGTAGCGCAACGAACAGAAATATATCATTTAAAAAAACCCAGTTAATTCTTTTTTTGAAAAATGTTTATAGTTTTTCAGTCTTCAATAGGAATCTTTTAAACGTTATGGGTGAATAAGGACCTGCAAGAACATAGCTCTTTGAACAGTCGTGTAAAAAAGGAGCAGGTGCTATAGTAAGATACCTATGGGATTGAAATAATCACTCAAAGTACACATTCGTGCTGATTGATGTACGCTCTTGACCATAGTTAAGATAGTTCAGTTAGGTTATGTCAGCTTCTTGGTTACCTAATCTTAAGATTGCCATATACCTTTTTTGAGGATGATTTTGAGGAGTTCCCTAGTGTATCTTTAAAGTCCAAACACCAAGATGTTCCTCATTGAAATTTGAAGCCCTATCCAACCAAATATAATATGTAGATTACTACCTTCAGTCCGCGATTTCGTACGCGCATATCCCGTTTTTTCCCGTTCCCGTAGGAATTTCGGGAAATCCTCCCCTACGGAGTGTAGGGAACCAACATGCCAAATTTTTGCTTTCTATGACCAATCCCTTTGACCCTTGACCTTTCCCTTGTCTGACAGTCACTCAGTAACGGAAGAATTTTATATGTATTAGGATAACCCTGTATATGACTAAAATATGTATAAACAGGATCAAATTAAATAATAGCAAGTCATGACGGGTATCGAAGACAACACAAAGGATAACTTTTATAGGGTTCCGTCCCCAAAGGGAACCCTTATTTATTACTAAGCGTCTGCTCTCTGTCCGTCTGTCAGCGGGCAATCAATATGTATAAAACTCTTCCGTTACTGAGTGACTGACAGACAACGCACAGGCGAAACTACTACTGGTCGTAGAAAGCTGGAATTTGGCATGTAGGTTCCTTGGGGAGTTTAGGGGAGCATAATTTAGGGGGAGGATTTCCCGAGATTCCTACGGAAACGGGAAAAACAGGATATGCTCGTACGAAGTCGCGGGCAATAGCTAGTAGGCTAAATAGGGCTACCTATTACCAACTATAAATGAGATCCCATCAAAAACATAACATGTACAAAACGCACGAGTCTCGCAACGCAGTTCTTCTGCCGTAAAAAGCTATGAAGTCAAATGTAAACCAAGTCGGTTAATTTAGTACCTAGCCATCTATAGGAATAGCTATGTCATACATTTATGTCTTGTTAGTTAGTTAAAAACATTTCAAATTTACATATATAGGATGGTACGGCCCTGCCTTTTTTTTTGCTCGACTTAGCGGGGGCACTTCCGAGCCCCCAGATAATTACAGACAGTTGACATTTTCAGTGTGTATTAAAATTTGTATTGCTGCAATACTGATCGTAACTAATATTATAGGTAAATGCGAAAGTGAGTTTGCATGTTCGTTTGTTTGTTTTCTACTCTTTCACGGCTATATCGCCCCACCTTTTTGATGATTTTTTGTACGTAGATAGACGGGACCCTGCAGACGGTTACAGGCTACTTTAACGCGAGTGAAGCCACGGATAAAACCTAGTAATTAATTTAATTTTAATTAGCCTCGGCTTGATGAATTTTAAATACTTGAGCTATTAAAATAAAGTGATCGAAGAGACGGTTGGAATAATGTTTTTCAATAAAATGTAGGAAAATCATAGATGTAATACTTTATTGTACACCAGCAATAGTTACAAAAACTTAATTGTATGGGTGCAGTGGGGTCCTCATCACTGACAGCGATATCTACCAGACAACCTTTGGATCCGATGGACTGAAAGAATTTCAAACAAAAAGGGTGAATCTTGCTGACGTATAATACAAATATATGTTAAATCTCAGATATTTTAACTATTTAATAGGCTAGTTTCCACCATCAATAAATTGCAAATCTATTTAGTTCGTGAGTTAGACTATTGAAAAATAACGGACACGTAATTTTTTGTTTTTGTAAATCAATGAATATTGACAAAGATAAATTGCATCAAAACTCGGGAGGGGCTGGTGACGTCACGTCGCTAGTAAAAATTGTACTATTGTAGTGACGTCACGCGAGTTTTCAACGTATTGTATCTTCGTCATTGTTTGTTTACGTGACAAAATATTTTTTGGAAATCTATCTGACGGATTAATCCGTTTTTTTTTTCAGTAAAATACCCTATAGTCGTACTCCCTACCCGAAATGTCATATACTATACATTTACAAGCAGCACTGATTTTCATCCCAGGAGTCCCGGCGGGACCTCATCATTTAGCGAACACGTGAGGCTCGGCGCAGTTCAACTACCGGAGCTACCTCTAGAGAAAGCGTCGAACGCTGGCATCAGTCTTGAATTTTGTAGTGTGCATGTGTGTGTGTGTAGTTGTGTGTGTGTGTGTGTGTGTGTATTCAAATACTTTTGGCTTCAAAATACTTACTACTTATTAATGGATGCGTTCTGAAGAAAATAGCGCTAGATAGCTTTCGTAAGCAAAATGGCGACCGTTAAATATGTCGATCTTTAGAGTTGGCAACACTGCACCTGTACCTTTTTACTGTACGTCAAATTGTCAATGTCAAGTATCAGGTAAAAATCTAGTGTTCATGAATGAAACTCTGGTTTTAATCTTCTTTTACTCTGCGTTTTAGCCCATGCTGGTCTGAATTACTTTTTATTCTTAATAGTATTTTGTAATTGGTATTTCAATTAAAGCAAAGCATGTATCTTGCCCAGCCCTGGGACTAGTGTTCAATTGAACACTTGCTCAATATTTAGATACTGGCTAAAATAAGTAACTGAACACACGTAACAACTTGTGTTAATGACACCGAATTATTGCAAACACCCCTGTTTATAATAAAACACGTAATATTATAAACACTTTCTTTTCGATACGACACGTATATTGTACATTATCGAATTTGGATGGAAATTATTGTTTTCAAAATGATATTTACACAAAATTAGAGATCTATAATGTAATCAAGATATAGATGTACATTACGGTGTTTCCTATAATCCGGTGGCATTAATATCAACTTTATGTCAAAATAGAGTAGGTAGGTAATTTTAGTAATACAAACAGTATTATCAGTCGTTTTCTCGGTATAAGAGATGAGCCGAAGGCGACGTCTAAACTCGATTTATAACTGCTGTCTCAAGTTATTACTGGTGTCTCTTAAGTGATAGCTTCAAGATAAGTAAGCAGAGCTCCAATAATTACCAAAGTTTGAAGCGTGTCGCGGAACGTGTTGGGCTTAAGGATAATATAATATAGGACAATAATGGTGCATTGTTAGCTAACTAGTCTCCCTACGAGTAATCCGGTTTAATTAGTTAGACTTACGGGCTACGACGCGTTTCGTTTAGTAATAGCGTAACATTTTTAAACGAATGTTGCTTAATAGAGTTAATGCATGGTTTTATGACCGAATATGAACAAGTGGGTGAATTTCTTAAGTGAATCACATCTTAGCGAAAATGTAAGTACTTTTTTCAAAGAACAATTTTTTGGTCAAGACAAAAGCAATTCGGTCGGAGGTATAAGTGGCCCGAGATCTCATGAGCTTTAGATTGCATTCCCTTTAGCAGTGAGTGACAAACAAGGCTGCCGTTGATGATGATGACGACGACATTATAGTAAATTCTCTTAATATTTGCGATTCATCATAAGTTACTGGAAAATATGACTCATTTATCTAAATTGAGCTGCCATCCAGATTTTCATTTTTGGCAGAATTCTGCCCATATCTATAACGATGTTGTTTAAGACTCGGGTACTATAAATAAATATGACGCATTGACTTGCCTTTTACAAATAAAAATTTGATCCTAGCGAGTCACCGGTATAAATAATTTTTAGATAAATTAAAACCTAGGTAACACTAGGTTTTACTTTATTAATAATTTGTGACTACTAAAATATGAAAACACATGTGTAAAGTAAAACCCAAAATATTTGGTGTTTTAAGAGTTTCTTAATGTCTTCAGCGATCCCTACAAAAGTGCTATCCTATAAAATAACAAACACATAACTATTATGCCAATAAAAGGAGGGGTCCTTTTAACTCGAAACGTCTTAGATTCAACTTAAGTAAATCCACCGAAAACAAAGCAGCGGAGAGCTGCTTAGAATTTTGAATGGAGAAGTAAGTTTATCTCAGAGGATAAATAAATATAAAGTGAGCATGTATTTTTAAATTGTAACGTCGTTGCTGCAGTTCCCGTTAACGATTAACATTGGTCGCATTTAAATCTCTGGTTGCTTACAATCAACGACACATTCAATGAGTAGTGGAGCGTAACAGCGTATATGACATTTAGTAACGTGATGTGAAACAATCGGGCCGTGAATCATTGCATTGTCACAGAACTTAGCATTGCGCGGAGACCGGAGTATTCGAGAAGGCAGCTAAGTTGCCGACCACTTATAGATTCCGTAATGAATAATGTAGTTTATTGTCGCGACGGAACACAATTTACAGGGCAAATATGAGTGGCCCAAGTGATGATATTCCTACATAGTGAGCTGATCCGCGGATCCAGAATAGTAAGTTATGGAAATGTGCGATTGGGGCAGCAGCGGGCAGCGGGCACTAGTGGCCAATAACAATGTCGCATTAATATTCAACAGACGCTCTTTGGACGGTGCTCTGCGGACAGCATCGCCGCCTTTCTTTACTCGATAGATGCTCCTCGTAGCTCATCTTATAAAATTACATTAGATAACTAATAGCTACCTACTGCATATATTTATAGTAGTAAGTTGCATTCATTATGAATTTGTAAAAACTATGTCATGTTGGTGTTTAGCGGAGGTATCAAAGTTCTGAAATTGTAGAACTGAGTAGGCATGCCTATTACCTACTAAAACTAGAAATAATGGGGTTCAGGCCATTTTCTTTACTTCTTTGCGCAGTATGGCGTTATTTAAGTTATTTTCATAATATTATTATGTAATATGAAATATAGTTTCGAAGGTAGGAATAGTTTTGGTCTTAAATATCTGTTTTATTTTCATATGATCTTTACCATCTTAAATATACAAATTTTCAACTACTTCACTGTTCATTAAATTGCAGATAAAAGTAGGTAATTCGTTTAAGCTTACAGTGAGTTCATTGAAACTTCTGCAATAATACCTAAGCCAGTTCAATTTTTTCAGATAAAATGATCGATTGTGCCATATAACCGCTTAAAGAAGCTCAGTTCAAGAAGGGGAACATACAAATTCATCAAATAATAATATACCTACTATTTTCAAGAGAAAGATACTTACTGAGAATTGAATTTTTCAAAGTGTACATTTTGAATCATAGTGGTATCGCAATGCTAACAAAACCATGTTGCTTTCAAGCAGACAAAAGATGAGTTGGCTGTCGTCCCACTTGTTTGTCTACGAAAGTTTGCCAAAATTCTTTTATTGACTGAGTGTACGGAGAGGCGAGCTTTACGGGCGACATCGGGAATTCTCTACCGCGATGCGGCTGCCACGTTCTCTCATACAAACACGACTATCTCCTACTGGGATACATAGGTTGGCTACAGACGCGAAACTGCCAGCAATAATGACTTGTTCAATATTGCATTAATGAATATCTCCTTGATGTACGTGGGTATATTCGCCTACGACAAATTAGTAGAGCTTTAAAGTCACAAGAATAGTATTGGTTTACTTATTATTGTGCATATTTATGAATGTGGTGGTGTATTAGGTTTCCTGGTATAGTGATCAGGTACATACATTTTGATGTTGTTTCAGGGGAGGTCAGTGAACGCTGAGGATTGCCAGATCCCGTGATCGGAACTATGTATAGCTCGACTACCCTGCGGGAGGTGACAGTGGTGGATGGTGTTCAACTAATAATAGCCTCCCCTCCAGCGCGCGATCATCGGAACGCTGACGGGAGCGCGCACATGTGGCGCCCGGCGGCGTCGCGCTCGGCGTGCACGTTTATTTTCGAAGCGGTCGTCACGCGGCGCGGTTCACGGTGTTCCTTACATAAGACGGCCTCCGGCGAGTCCGCGCCGAGGTTCAGACGTGCACTTCGACCAGTCCTCGCACGCTGCAGGTCGCTGCACGTTCGGGTAACCGATCCGATGGACGCTCGCCGCCAGTTCTATTTCGGGAAAATACAAATTTGGAATGGATGGTACTCCCGAGTCGTAAGCGAACTCCGCCGGTTGGCTCCATTTTTAGAGCTGGTCTGCGCGTGCGCAGCGAGCGCGCTGCCAGTGCTCAGCGAGCGGCCACCACGCCGCGTCGCTCGCCACCCCCACGTTGTCGCCCACTGTCGCGTTGTGCTCCCATCACCATCGACCAAGAGATGGCGTCACTCACCCTACCGTCGCTGCATATTATTGATGTGTAACAGGTAGTTGCTAATTGCAACTGCACAGGATTGCAGTACACTCAAGAATGAAGACACAAAGCCTTGCGCGAGTTCCGTGCTTCCTTACTTCCCATAGTGCTTATAATCGTATGGAATGTAAAGAAGTATGGAGCAGCGCGGGCGTGCCCGCGGCTCCGGAAATCGCATCATCCTGGTTCACATGTGTGACAGAAGCTTTGTCTTGTTATTTGTGATCACAGTTTAACAGTGTTTCATTTTAATTAAATTGTGTGGTATCTGTTTATAGTTCACAAGCGACGTGTATTTGCCATGGATTTCTTGTATTTCAGTCTGTGCATCGGGATAATTATTACTTGACAGAAATTAATAACGCTACTCGTAGGACGCGAAGTGGTAAATATTAAAATCGATTATTTTATTAATATTTTCTTGAAACTTTATTTAAGTAGGAAGGTATAGTGTCGCGTATTCTAACACTATTATCTCCAGTTTTGTAACTTTTAAAATCAAGGCCCACGTTTGCAATTTTAGTTCTTTGGGTCATAAAACTAAGAAAAAGGAGAGATTGTTTATTCGGTGGGGAACTGTCGTAAAATAACATCTGGCGTAGGTAACAGTTCTGACTAAGGCAACATAAATAAACGCGAGGCTAACGCAGCCCGGAGCTTACTACTCCTTCTAACTTTAAATTATGTGTAGGTGTCGGAATTAGCTAGGGAAAATAGGTGGAGATATTATTCACTATTATCAACATATCTTCATTATATATGCGAAATTTAAATTATGTTGACAGTCAAAACATAATTATTTACTTTTATTTGAAAGACTTTAACTTTTTTCTAAATTATTTTTATCAAATTAATCACGTGTTTATTAAACAAATAATAATACAATCCATTATTGATTTATTAAACTATTCAAAATATTTTAGTGATTTAGGTAACGCAAAGTCGAGTGTTTAATATTCAATAATTGCGAATAATTCGAGTTTACCTAAAAGTTAAACTATTTTAAGTAAATGACCTACCTATTTGGTAATAGCTTTGATTCTAACATAAGTAAAATAGCACATTATAACTACATATTATGCCAAACTCGAATGTAGTGTAATTGATGAAAATGTTATTTTAATGTACATGTGCCTTTATTACAGGGATTTTAATTTTTGTTAAACTAATCTTTGTTTAAGTCGATTTCTTCAAGATTACTCAGAATCTAGACGTTGGATGTTATGTGTAAGTAAGCAGCATTGCTAAACCGTTTATCTAGTGAGTGGATGGCAAAAAAGAGAAACAAAAAACGGCAGCGCGTTGGGGCCGCGCCTGCGCCACATCTGGAGGAGCAGTGCATCTCATTATGCGGAGCCGTCGCGGCTGAATGGTCGCCCGCCCGTGCCGCCGCCGAACAATGCTCCTAATATAACTATATTATTTGGACATTACATTGTTTCTTGCTTTTAGCTATATTGGTCTTCCGTTCCGTCTTATGACTAGTATAAGTGTGTTTTTCGTGTTTTTTTATTTCCATGATAGCCGAAGCCGAACCCAACACAGAAATGGAGACTGATCCAATTATTGTATGCTGTATTTTATTTATATCTAGAAACGCCTTTATGGTAGTAAACATACAGAAGAAACTTTATTCATTAATTCATTATATAAAAAGCCTAACTCATTTTTACGAGCTAACTAATTTTACAAATCTATTTCGGTAAAATAGTTTTAGCCCGAAATATAGCAGCTTTTTGCCCCTGTATGTTCTCAAAAACGTTTTATGTTCGGATACTATTACATTTGCTGCAACTAATGCTAAGACGAGATGATGATGATCATAAGTAGGTCTTAAGATAAGAAATAATGTGGACATAATAACACTAGGGCCTTTTTTGCACTAATTAAAGCACAATATAAATGCTTTAAATAAGGCCAATTCAGAATTTGTTAGGTAGGTAATATTAGGTTTGTAACCAAATACATGATTGGCTGTGAAGATTGAGGAGGTGTATTGTATAGTTTTAAAGAAAAGCAGTATTAAATCGACACCTTCAGAGGTACGGTTTACCTACAAGAGTGAGAATATGTTTATGGCAGATACTAACTGAGGTAGTTTTTATTTAATTCCACATATTATTTTTAAGAATTATTTGAAAATGACGAAAACTACTATGCCTTACATTTTATACGGAACTCCATAGGATGGAATATATTGCTTTTCAAATTCTCATTGAATATTCAATCACTAAAAGGTAAATTTTAAAATAACACAGAAAACAGGGCGATCATTAACCAGGTTCCGTTCATTGTTTCAAGAGGCGAGGGGGCAGCGGCGGGACTAGGGCAATGACAGCGCGCACGCATTGCGATCAGGATCACACGCCAAGTGAACAGGCGCGCCCGCCGCCTGGCCCCACGCAACCTCTGACCAACTCGACACTCTTCGTCCCTTCAAGAAACCGAACCCAGCTTTACTCACAGCCATAGATTAAATAATAATTACCCACAAATCAAGATTCTACCCGATCCGCGCCCTTTAATAGTGAACTCCTTTTACTATCGCACAAAAGAGTCTTCTATGAGAAAGGGATCTTGACCTACCAGTTTGTTCGGTACGTTCGACTCTCAAAAACAATTTATTCATGCATCCATGCAACGACTACGACCAACAAAAGAATTTAAAACTAGACAGGGGGATAATGAATACTAGACAAAGGGCATTTTAATAGAGTTACTTGCGTGCAATTCGGTTTAGTGATTTTATTGAAGTTGAATGTAAGAACGGGCTTGTAATATAAGAATATAATAGAACCGTGCTGTATGAATGATCATGTGCGTCACAAACCTTGTTGTAAACCATTTTTTATAACGATGTAGTTTTTTTTGAACTATAGATATAGACTGAATCGGTGGATGTCTTGTTATTCGTGGATGACGTGCGAAAATAACCGGCAGAGGAATCGTTGGCAGCGGTCCAGAGGCCACTGAAAGTCTCCGACGGCGACGCCGTGCCTCACTCTACATATATTTCGATATAATATACGTAGACACAATTAAAACATATAAATTACAATTTAGTTAATTGCATCTAGCTGTGACAAAAATAGTACGCACAAATCTGGTATTCCAACATATTTTGTACGTTCTCTACTGAGCTAGACATAACCAGTGGAAGATGTTTTGATACATACCTACTAATATAAAAGAACAGGGTGTGTTCGTAAACCTCTCCCACAGCCCAAAACGCTAATGATAGAAACATTAATGTTGAACAGTAGGTACCTACTTAGTGACAATAGAAAATATAGAATTGGTGGATTATAACGATAACCATGTGTTATTTGCGGGTGAAAAGGATACCTAATCAATTTTTTTTGGGGCAGATTTCTCTGCTTAATTTGACAAACTCGAAAACTGGTATAAATAACACCACTTAACCAGCTTTGTCATGCCATAAATGTACACTTTTATATTTTTAGGGTTCCGTACCTCAAAAGGAAAAACCCAAAAAACGGAACCCTTATAACGGATCACTTTTTTGTCCATCCATCCGTCCGACTGTCTGTCAAGACCCTTTATCTCGGGAACGCGTGGTGGTATCGAGTTGAAATTAAAACCATGTATTCAGGTCTACAGTCACTTGAAGCTGTGAAAAAATCAAACTTCTAAGTTAACGTTAAATGAGATACGGCCGTTTATGCCCCAAAAAACGTATATTTGGACACTGTCAAGGGAATCAAAATGTATGGGATATTTATTTATTTAACACTTCAGCACACAAATGTACATAGGCGGACCTAATGCCATAGGCATTCTCTACCAGTCAACCTATATTTCCCGTTGAATTAGAACTATGAAATTTAGAAGTAATATCGACTTATACTACAAGTAAAACTATAAATTTGAAATAAAATCATAAAAAATATAGTCTTTATTTAAAGAAATATGTACCTACAATTTTGTACGGAACCCTCGGTGGGCGAGTCCGACTCGCACTTGTCCGGTTTTTTATAATAAAGTGTTGTCAGTTAAATTAAAAGATATTTTTTTTACACCACTGTTCAAAAATCATGAGTGCAAAAATGAAATAATTCCCAAGATACAAAATATAAATTAAAGTCTTTATGATTTTCTGGAATATTTGGCTGCCGGTTGGTCCCTTCTGACCGTTTTGCAGTGGTATACCAAAACTCACGGACTCTATATAAGTAGGTGCCTCAATGTCGCCTGTCTATCATTGAACAACCTAGTTGAACCTTTAACCTTGCTCATCGCTAACAGCCCCCAATTATTAGGAGTAAATTCATGTGGGAGTCCAGAAAATGAATTTTAACTGACATATTACAAGCTTACAACTCAAAGATAGTATCCCAATAGGAGGTCATCAATCAACTCTTTCTGGCTGTCACTTTTATTTATGGTTCCCTTAAATACTGACATCTACGTTTTTGAAGCATTGTCATGTTGATTTTTTACCGCATCTTTAAATATTTCTTAATATGTATTTTTATATATTTTTTTGTTGCCATTTGATTATAAACGAATACAAACTCGTTTAAAGGTAGGTTCAAATTATGTTTTTTTTAAAGACAATTTTTTCAGCCCGCGCCTGCATCCGCGTCAACTCGTATAACTGCACAAATTAATATTATATGGGTTTATGGTTTGCGTCAGATTGTGGAACTAAGAAACTATCGTTAAAACAACACAGTTTAAGCTACGTTTACTAGATGGCGACACATGTTTGATTTACATTAGGAGTTTGCCTTCCATGAATCACACACGAATCTAAACTGTAATAATGACGTAAAAGTTCGAAGTTTTTCACGATACAAGAAGAAAAATGATTTCTAAACGTGGTTTAAAACAAAACATAATACTAACCCCACAAATCGTTGGCATAATCAACTAATGATGAATGATAAGATTTGTTTCTGAATTTAAAAGAGAACGCCATGAAGTTAAAATTATCTCAGAGACAATAGTCGCAGTAAATTAAACCGGCTAACGACAACCACTGCAGTTTGCACTATTTCCAACCCACGCAACATAACTCAAGTATGTGATCAAATCTTTATGAGCTAACCAATTTTTGCTAGCGGGTTTGACCGCGCAGAAGTCCAAAATTAACCCATGGGAATCGATAAAAAGTATTCAATATTGTAATGTAGGTCACGATCTACCTGTGTTCCTATCCTATCAGTTCAGCCGTTGAGGCGTAATTGGTTAACAAACTTGCACATTTATAATACACACGTCATCACAATCGAGGGATATTTTAAGTTAACCTTAAAGTACTGGCCATTTGAAAAGGATTCTTGATCCTATTTGTTCCTCATACACTGGCACATTTATATTTTTGTATTCTAAATATTAATTAAAAAAAGGTACAGTAACACAAGCACGCACAGGTACGCAAGGGACATTGGACTGAAAACGAAAATATGTAGGAGGAAATGCTGGCGGCGAGAGTTTGTATGGAAAAAGTCATAATTCGAGGTTTAGCACTCGACTGTTTTCTGCTCCAATATTGGACCGATATAAGAGATATTTCACAAACTGAATAAGAAGGATGTATACTGTGTTTCTAGGTTTTGCTTTTTTGATTAATAGTCGCCAAATTTATACACTAGGGCTCAGTTGGTAGTGATTTATCGGACAATTTTGAGCATTTTGTGAGAGTTCTAGTGCTTATACGATTAATAAATCATCAAAAAGGACAACATAGAGACACAGTTTAAATCCTTCTTATTCAGTTTGTGAAATATCTCTTAAATCGGTCCAATATTGGAGGAGAGAACAATCGAGAGCCAAACCTCTAATTATGACTTTTTACATACAAACTCTCGCCGCCAGCATTTCCTCTTGAATATGATTTTTAGAAGCCACCATGTTCTCAAAACAAGGCATCCCATAAAACTGTATAGTGAGCTCACGGAATAAAATCAAATATGTACTTAATCGTAAGAGCCAATTAACATCCACTCTAATTATTATTAGACTGTACAATGTTAATAGGATACTGAAACGTATCCAATGAGTAAGAAACTTGGTAATGAGATTACAGCGTTACCAGTATTATTTTTGTCTTTGTTTTCTTGCTCCATATTTGTTTTCTGTTGTGGTTCAATCAGTACGAATTATAAAGCACTTTAGGAAACAATTTGTTCCGGCGCTCTGTGGTCTTATAAACGGCTGCCGCGTCTTGTTACTTGCGTTGTGTAACAACCTATCTAGGTATATCATGTATGACAGTGTAATGCATAGCATAGTCGGCCTTATAATGTTCCCACTGTTGGGACTCAGGCCTCCTCTCTAGGAGAGGGTGTAATGCATGAAGAGTTAGTATTCCTATTATAACAAATTGCTGAGTTGTCTAATTTAATTTTATTTCAGTAAATGTTTATTTATTCTTATTAGTTTATTTGAAAATTTTCTTGTACGAATACGTTGTTGAGAATTACGAGTCAGTGTAGGTAATCATAAAAAAATCCGAAAACTGAAATAGTATGTACAAGAAAATCCATCAATAAAACTGGTTTAATTTTATACTAACAAAATAGGACTAGGTCTCTCCGAACTTCTCGGAGGCAAAGCAAAGGATGCTTACTGTTTTCCTTAAGAAAACAGGTTTTTACCAACACGACTACTGGGTGACCATCAAGATGGCTGGACCAAACGAGATATGTACAGTCAACAAAGCTATTGGGTATGCAGGCAGCTAACTTGCAACTACTTTTAAACAATGTTGTGAGTAAGCTGAGTAGACAATTATTGTACAACACACTCGTAAGTATGTCAAAAGCTTAAAAAATTATAATGCACACATTAGAAATAAACATTGGCAGTGCTGTGGAAAAAATAATATTTTTTTAGTACCTTTTTGCTTTCTTATCGTATATTTTTTATACAATTTTATGAAGCTCTTATAAAATGTTATTAATAAAAGCCATTAAAACGTCGGTACATCAATTATTTACGTCTTTCCTTCTCAGAATAATTGCTAACAATGTTTTTGATGGCGCTTAGTGGCTTATGAACAACTTGTTTCTGAGCCATAGTAAACTTTAACCATTTATAAAATTTTATGATCATTTACATATCGCATTTATTTTTAGTAATATAAGTATGTATGTCATTAAACGCTTGCACATAAATTATTTACCCCACGTCTTATTTTCGTGAGATAACTGCTCATAATAGTTTTGCAGGCACTTTCTAAATTAACGTTAATTCATAACTTTTTATAGGAGCTTCTAAAAATTGTGTAACTAATATATGTTAAGATAGCAAAGAGGTACTAAATATTAACATGAAAAACGCGGTTATAAAAACGCTAAAACCATGAGAACTTGGAAGTGGTCAGCCAACCTGACGTCAGAATGGCTGACCACTTTATTTCTTTGATATTTTTCTAAACGCAAAGGTAGCAAATATTTAATCATAGGTAATAAATAGTAGCAAATAGGTATTAAATAGTGCACATAGTCTCATGTACATATCTAGTTTGGCCCAGCCATCCTGACGGTCAGGACTACTGGCAGTTTGTATACGTACTGTTTGTAAGCTCTATGTCAGAAATACCAAAGCAAACGATAACAATGGAACAAAATAAGTTTATATTGCGAAAGAAACGATACACGGTGAGATCTTGACTACCCTAACTAATACTATAAATGTGAAACTGTTTGTTTGTTACGCTTTCCCGATTTTCATGAATTTTGTTATCTACCTATACAGTAAGATGGGACTTTGGAGACGGTTAAGGCTACTTTTATTTTTGCGAGAATCTATATAAAAGTGATCGAAGCCGCGGGCAAAAGCTAGTACAAATATAATTGCGATAAATTGACACATTGGAGCGTAGAGGCCGCGTTAGTCAAATGAGGATAAACAAACATCTGCTTTGCGAAGTTTAAACAGTCATATTTTACTTAACTTTTAGCGTTCGTATCTTAAACAAGTGAATAAGTAATTAGAGGCATATGTGTGTGGCAGGCCGCGGCCGGGCGGCCCGGCAGCTGGGCGGCCCCGGGCGCCATCACTAACGCCCGTCCCGACCGGCGCGGCGCCCACCCATCGCACAATAAACCGCCACCAAATTATCTTTTCAAACAATTAGCTGAGACTTATTGCCCAACAAAATGTTCGCTCCGCAGAAATATCGGCGTAATTAAACAAGCTGTAATTAAACCACCGTTTTTTTTTTCAAGATATGAATAATAACGTTAACCGTTTTTAGATTACAACATCGCAAACGACCCTGCCTGTGAAGGTCTGCTTTGGATAGGCTAATAGCATTTACGTAGGTACGTGTATTAGAAAATACTTTAATCAGGTCAGCTTCTGTTTTACACCAATAGTCCAGTCAAATTAGCATAAAATATGGGTAAATCTCGGAATGAGAGATAATAAGCTGGAAACTCGAATACACCTTCATTTTGGCGTTCTAAATGTTGTGACAAAAGTCTCATAAAATCTCGTGTCTGCGTCGTAAGTTATTGAAGGTCAAATGTAAAAAAAACGGTTTTCGCGAATTTCTCGGTTGCTATAGCTTCAATGTATACTAATGGTAATGTATACTAAATGTAATACTTAGGATCAAAATGGTAGAGCGTGAAATTTGCGAAAATTTTTGTAACGAACATTTTTTCATTTTTTCCTCCTTTTTGAGATGAGGGCGGAGAGTGCGAAGCGCTTACACATAATAATGTTCAACCGTGAATCCTCGTGAATAACATATTGTTTAAAATTAAGAAATAATTAAAATGGATTCTCCCAAGGGTCCTTTCGTTCTTCTGCTCTTTTGATGACATTGTCTTTAAATTCGTTTGCTGCATATAAAAAACTGGGCAAGTGTGAGTCAGACTCGGACTTGGCCTGTTTATCTGGATTTTATTCAAAATTTTAGGCTCAACACTTCCGGAGATATGGGGGGGAATGGTAATTTTTGGTCTAATTTTTTGAATAACTTTAAAATAGTTTATTTTAAAATTATGAAAAAAATATAATTAACACCCTCACATTAAGCCCTTTCATTTGGTATATCATACGATACAGTTATAAAAACCTTTTTTTAAATTTTCTAGATTGATCCCCATACTAAAAAAATATTTATTTACGTAACGCGTCTGTGTTTGGGTCACAGAAGTACACATATGTATACCAAATTTCAACAGACTCGGTCCAGTTGATCCGGAGAAAACTGGCTGTGACAGACGGACCGACAGAAAGACAGACACTCGAGTGATCCTATAAGGGTTCCGTTTTTGACGTGACAACGTCTAATAAATCGATGAAAGCCGGCTGCACGCACGAAAAAGAATGACTCATTGTCTCGTTCCCGTTACGCTCATTGTTTACTTAGAGGTTTGAAATTAATTTACTTTGAAATTAAGTATATTGTATGTAATCGTATGTTTTGTTATGACCTTGTCACGTTAAACTATCGTCCGTAAATCGACTTTACAGACAACCAATTTTTTACAGATGTTCGGAACAATAAAAAAATACAGAATGGTTTTTACTTTAAAACGTAGGTACACTCAGCAGTGCTTTACATGAGGTTTACCAAAAATAAATAAGGTTCTATCACTCATTTACATACGGGAGCGGGGAGGGGGTCGATTTCGTTTGTCATTCTGTTATCTTTCCGTGACTAATGACCATTAAAAATACAAACCCAGTAGCGGTTTCCCGCAGATTTTTTGCTAAAGAAGTTTACATTTCTTAGTACGTGATTTATTATATTATTTAGGTACAATTATTTTAGGTTTATTAATATCAGGGTTTCTTTGTCTTTAAGCATACTGATCCTGAAGAAGATTTTTGTTGTGCCTACAAAACGATCACATTTCTTATGTATACAATATGAGATTTCAAACTTAACTTCACGAAAATTAATGGTATAAATATTTTCCCTGTCATCGTTGACCCAGGATCCCTTACTAAAATTCTTATTTATAACCAAACCTGTCAATTACCGATACAGTGGCCGGCTTTTCCCTTGCTAACGAACCATGCGATACGTTGTATCTACCTGTGTACTTATATAAATAAAAATAGCACTGAATAACTTATTCCAAAGGTCGGTCCCTTGTAAGTAACATGTGAGCTAAGAAAAATGTTCATTTAATTTTTACCTAATTTGATTCACATTAGTTTTATAAGCACAACACAACAGTTTTACATAAGAAAACAAGGCCCTGTTGAAGGATTTTTACTTGCACTTTACCAGTTTTCCAGCACTAATGTGAAGGCAATTCAATTATTTGTCTTGAGAAACAAACGTTCAAATTAGTTTCGAAAACTAAAGTCTAGCTACGAGGTGGCCATAAAGCAAATAGACCTCTTTATATTTTGTTGGTAGATGGTACTCGTAGCAGTCGTTACAAGGAAGTGGCCTTCCCAAGGAGACCCGCGGCGCGAGCTATTGCGCGAAATGACTTGGATGTACTGCAACAGCGCATTCGGGACTACAACTAACTGCTTTAGAAACATTGAAAGTGGACTGCCATTGAAGTTGCCATTTATGCTTCAGACTTTGCATTGAAAGGCTACGACGACAAACATGTTTCTTTAGGCGCTAACCTGAGTCTAAAATATACAAAATTTAACAAACATACAGACAGAGTAGGTTAGTAGTAATTACAAATTTAATAAAGTAAAAGCTTCAAATCGAAGCTTTAGTCTGTTTTTTAATCCGGGAGACTAAATTGACAAGGGCAAATGTCAAAACTGACTTAAATGCTATTGTAATAATTAATATAAGTTTGCCATTTGTACTTGCCAATTTAGTCTCCGAGATTAACAAAACAAACTGTAGTTCTATCCAAAGAAGCTGCAAGGTGACCGGAGCGACTTATGAAACTGTTCTAGCAATGATTTGCCATTGACCGATGGCGGTCATGCGACCAGACATGCAGCATGCCGCTGTTTTTTCTGAAAATGTCTGAAATCTGCTAGAAAGTATTGAGCATTGGAAAAAGGCGTTAATTTGTATGGCATGTCACATGCTCGATAGATAGGTACACCTGTATATATAAAGTAGGTACATGTTCAATAAATTAACACCTTTTTCCAATGCTCAATACTTTCTAGCAGATTTCAGACATTTTCAGAAAAAACAGCGGCGGCTGTACAGCTACAGCACAAAGAAAACGTGAAACTTTTCTTTTGTAACTGGTAAATATCTATCTACAAGAAATATTTTCCTTCAAATTTGATTAATAGCTAGTCTGGCCATAATCACTTATGGCTTATTTTTTATGAAACAGTATGTAATGTCAAACTCAATTTCAATGACTAAACATGTTTTGGGTGCTCAGTGTTGGCGAAACCTTTCAATCAAACTGTCCTTTAACAATCTGGTTCGAATTATTAAAACAATCTGATGGCCAGACAGGTATTGGGCATTTCGGGAAGCCCAAAGGAAAACAAGAGATAGTTCAAATAAGAAAAAAATAATTGGACACTCCTAATGTATTTAAAAACTCTTTTTATTTTACGTAAAGATTTGAGGTCACAATTTGTCACGGTAGACTACAAGACCTCCTTTGTAAGACACTATCATTGCTGAAATATGTACGGAACGAAGATATAAACTAATATTTATTTTGTTGAAGTATTATTACGAATTCGAATGGTTATCTAAAGACGAGTCTTGATGAATTGAAACAGATCGAAAAGGTTCTCAAGGAATTTTATGTTGGGAATAATCCCGAAAGCGGCCGACACAATTCTTCATTTCATTCACGTTCCCTTGCGATGAAACTTTTTCTCTGCAATTTTTCTGTGGAGGGCGGGGAGTTATCAGGTGGGGCGCTTTGCGAGTCGCAGCACGTACCGCCCCCGCGCGCCCGCCGCCGCCCGCTGAATACAAACTTCATTAGCCGTTTGATAATTAGCCCGTTAAACGCCCCTCACTCAACCAGCTACCGTCTCTTAAACCAAAGATATCTGTACATGTTGTGTCGCCGAGTTTTTAATTAATTAGGTACATTGAAATAAAATTGTCATACATGACAGGAGGGCAATTACCAAAGAAATCAACCTCTGATTGCCTTCAAACAAAATAAAAATAGAAAAGAAAGCCGATTAAATGGAGCCTGATTTTTACCGTGAGGTTTTCCTGTAACTTATTTCGCGATTGGGACCAAATTTAATCGAGGAAGGTACATATAAGGGATTGAATTCTGTTTCTCTGTTGATAAGTAGTCTGTAAATATTCTCGACTTCAAATGAATATGAAAATTATAGAACGACGTCAAAGCGATTTATATATAGGATATAAAATAAATCGGTAAATTATTTTGTTAACCTTTACCAACGAGCAACCCTGCTCAGGAGCGGATAATAAAAGTGACAATTTAACCGGAACATCTCCGGAAGGAAAGGACGAAACAAAAGAAGCTCCAATGAACGAGGAGTAGAAAGAAGTTAGAAAAATTAGGAAACAATGAAGCAGGAAACGTGTTTCCTCGGCGAATGGCAATGACGCGGACGGACGGCGGCGGCGCGGCCGGGCCCCGGCGCTCCAGCCGACGGGGTTAGCTCCACGCTACCCCGGCCTGATCGATACATGTATCTATGAGATTTAAATTGATACATCTTAATCATCTCAGCATATATCACATCACACGTTCATTATGTTTAACATTTATGTTTATAAACATTTAACCTACATGTACATATAGTGGAGGACGTGGAGGTAGAATACGTTGAAATGAAAACTCTACAATTCCTTTTGTCGTAATGGATACGGTATTTGTAGCATTGTTTTGTAATTTTCCTGCAAAGCACTGAACTGACTTTGATAAACGATGTGTTATTCGATTTATCTTGTCACGGAATGTTTAAAATGTGACAGATTTTATTTTGTACCTGGGTGCAACGTCCGCTTGGTGCGTTTTTCAGGTGTAATTTCTATAAATACTTAAAACAAACTGACTTTTAGTTTTTTCAAATACTAGTTTCTGCCAGCGGCTTTGCCCGTGTGAATGTCGAAAATTATACCAAGGAAACAAATAAAACAAACAAATGAAACCACCTGTAATAGATTCCAGGTGTTTATATACCTTGCCTCCCCTTATCATTCTAGAAAGGGTTAAATTTCAGAAAATGCTGAAATAGGCATCTGAAGCATTTAAATTGAGTAGTTCGAACCACAAACAAAAATGTTCCATACATATTTTTCCATCCCATTTCCTTAGGGGTTGACTTGGCGAAATAATCTTTCGTAGCCTTGTATTTTCGTCATAAAGGAAAACTCTGTGTCGTATTGTAGCTCTCTAGGTCCAAAAATCCTTTCTTATCGGATTCCTAAATCTTATAAGGAATACGTCCACCAAATTTCAAGTCACAACAACCAGTGGTTTAGGCTGTGCATAGGTCCATCAGTCAGGACAAAGCATTTTATTTATAGAGATTTTTCCATGCGGGTTTCGAACGCAAGCACAGCAGGCCAACAGCTAAGCTACCGTGTCAAATTGTGTCTTTTGTCAAAAGTGAAGGTAAATTGAGGTTTTTTTTTGAACATACTGAGACTGAGATTGAGTGCAGACTTTCTTGAAATACGGGTATTTCCAATAATTCCAATCAGCTAAGTATTTGGGAATACTTAGCCGATTGGAAATTCCCGTATTTTTTTTAATATTTTTCTTATGAAATTTTCCTGGGCTAAGTAGGTACTATTTAAGATAGATTTTCAGCCTTAAAAGAAGAAAATACTAACTAGTGTCATATTTTCATAATAAAGCTCTGTGCGACTGTGCGCGTCGGTTGTTTTATGATTCGGAGGTGACGACGTGAAGTATAGACGCGCTTATTCGCGGTACTTTGCATATCTCCAAACACGTTAAGCATTTTCCACACGGATGTAATCCAGCGTCCTATCCAAGGTGACCTTGCTTGTTACCATCCGTGTAGCTGTAGACGACAGATGCCATCCAAATTCATATAAAATTCGCGGATGGAAACCAAGCTCCCACCAAGGTCACCTGGGATGGAACGTTGGATTATATCCCCGTGTGGAACATGCTTTAATAGTTGACTCAGTGCGAGGAAACTATACCCCACATCCCGCGCGGGATTCGCATCAGATTGTCCACAAATACACACAGCTTAACTGAAAGGCCGTGCATTGATTTAACTGAAATATAACACACCAAGATCGTCAATAGATGGCGCCAGTCATAAAGTAACGGGGTGCGCAATTAATATTTCGAGTGTTGCACTCAGCCCTATGACATTCTCCATTAAGTATCTTCGTTTATTTGCAAGATACACATCAAACATTCGCAGGTATATTTATCTTTGTAATGCTTTGTACCATTTCATAAATCGTTCACTAAAACAGATTTTCCTGTTCTCTATCCCAAAAGGAGCTAAGCTTTGAAATATAAAAAGCGGATAACTCTGCGGACCGAGTGTTGTGGACAGGGCAACACGATAAATGATATTATCCTCAAAACTGATACAGGAGGGCTGTGTAGCGGTTGACAATAACATATGTAGGTAGCTAATGCGATAAAATAATCTAAATACAGATTCATTTTGAGTAGCTACAGGTAAGATTTCGAACTTCGAGCTAGTTAAAAAGTGCTTAGGGTACACAAATAAGACATAAGAAACTTTTTCATGAAATCATATTCACACCAATTAGAATGGGCGGTAACTAATTACCTACTGTTATGTTTAAAATAGGTGTGTCATTTGAAATCGTGGAATCGGTTTGTTTTTATCATTAATGGGAATTGCAATTTGCAATAAAAAGTGGATTGAGGCTCGGCGCTGCGAGGCGCGGTGCGGTGTGGTACGGTGCGGTGCGATGCGGTGCGGTGTGGTGCGTGCGGTGCGGTGCGGTGCGGCGCGGCGCGCGGATACAGCGGCGGATATTTCGACGTAATTAAAACAAACAGGAGGAGGCTCGCCACTCCTCTCTAATTGCGTTCGTGTTGAAATAATCACGGAAACTGTGACAGGGTGTACTATGTGTATCGGTGCTTACTGATTACGCAGATGACACACTGAAGCACAGACGTGGAATTAATTATCGGATAGAATTCGAAATGAGAGTAAAAATAATATACAAGCATACACACAATACATTTTAATCAATTTTTTTTTGCAGATTTTGACTAAAGAAAGATGACTTGTTTGGATTTTATGAACTCTTACTATGTTAAGCGCCAGATAAACTTGCCATAAAATACATTGACCTTCCCCTAATGCCCCTCCGAGATATCCGAACAATAAATTATGAACCGTTTTTAGGGTTCCGTACCAAAATGGTAAAAAAGGAACCCTTATGGGTGCGACTCAGTCTGTCCGTCTGTCACAGCTAGATATTTCAAGAACTGCTAATGCTATCAACCTGAAATTAGGAATAGTTTTAGATGACGTTTGCCAACTATTTTGCAAATAAGTAAGAACAAAATAAAAATACATTTTTGCAACAGGGACTGAAAGGGGTTCTTAAAAATTCGAAGTGGAGCTCCTGAGCATGTGGGTTATCATATGAAAGAGCGCTACTTGCACATTCTCATATAATTTATTTCTTTTTTTTTTAGGCCGCATAGTTTTCGACTTTTGACTATACTTTTAGCCAAGAGATGGCGATATCCTAATACTGCTATATTCTACACCGCAGTGTTAAAATTCTTTGACGAATATAGGCCCCACCGATGAAAATTTAAAAATAATTAACGTTTTATATGATGGTACGGAACCCTCGATGCGTGAGTCCGACTCGCTCTTGACCGGTTTTTTTAATTACTTGAGAACGTAAAGGATCACGATAGAAGCCGATACTACACAGTTTTATGTCTTTATTTTTTCCGTTTTTGATTGATATTAAGAAAGTCAATAAATTGTATATGGGTCACTGACCGTCACTGCACATTTATCTGGCACCTAATAGAAAAAAAAACATCGTCTATTTACGTCTATTTAAGTTTACCTTCAAGTACGGTTTATGCAAGACTAAACGGAAATAATAAGAAACGGTTTAAAAGATCTAAAGATATAAAATGTAATTGCTTGGCTACAAAACTGGAACCATAACGGCCTCTACCTCCACTAAATAGAAGGTATTACGAAAATAAAAAAAGAGAGAATGAAGATATACCTACTCGAGTAACGTCTTTTAAACGTATATTGAATTGGGCTACGAGAAAATCAGGACTAAATTGCTAAAGATATCGACCTGCGAGGTTAAGCAAAGGTTGCTTAACCTCGCAGGTCGATATCTTTTGCAGTAAAGTTTTGGCCGGGTGACCGTTCTGATAACATCGAAGCTTACCTCGGCAGTTAAAGCGATGGTGTGTGACGTACGGATGTGTTTGTGTAAATACAGAGGTAGTTTTTATACTGGATAATTCACAGTAGCTAAACATGATTTGACCTTCATTAGTAAGTTGATATTATAATAGGTAGGCACGAAATGCACCCCTATCCATTCTTTCCTATTTTCGCATAGAAGCTGATATTAGCTGGCAACGTGTTCTATTGAATCACCATACTAAGCTAGGCCAGCTTAATTTCAAGGTGTGGTCGAGAATTCAAAAGACATTGTTAAGTGGCCTACGACTGGTTAATAAATGTTTTTTTTTTTACTGTGTTTAGCTAGAGTTTCAGGTGTTTTTATGGCAACCATATTTTCAGTATCTTCAAATTATAATAAATCTATCTTGGTATACCCAGAAAATATTTTGTTATCAAATTAATCACAAGGGCCTCGGGAATTGAAGGCCACCCGACACTAATAGGTAAGGTTCGAAGGATTTTTTTTTTGGGACAATCCCGCATTTCTAAGGGGGTAAACAAACAGACAGACCGGCAGACAGACAGACACCGCCGAGTAATCCTATGGCTATTAGGCTGTTAGGGTTCCGTTTTTCAATACAGAGGTTTGTAACCCTTTTTTTTGTTTAATAATGGGAAAACATCAAATGACTCTTCCCGCTTTGGGCAGAGCAGAAGGGAGTGTCACGACTCTTACTGACTAAAATCCATCCGTGTTCCTCCTAATTTCCTTTGCGTCCCAGGGCCGCGGTGACTATTTCGAACAAATTCAGTAACCCTAGCAGCAGGTTCGGAACCCTAAAAATGAAAATTTAATACATATAAGAAACGATTTTTTTTCGGTTCTTTTCGAACAGATTCCGCGATCCCGGCAGGGCCTATCAGACCCCTACAACCCAGAAACTGTAAAACAATACCCGTTGGTAAGACTAGTGTCAGATTTAATGGCTTTTCGGCTGTCAAAGATAATGACAGCCAGGACCAACAACGGCTTAACGTGCTTTCCGAGGCACAGAGGAGTCTCGGTATGTATTTATGTAATGGTTTGTCACATATTCACGGACCGACTTCGGCAAGCGATGCTTAACCTTGAAGGGCGCCCCCTACAGCTGTTATTACTTAGCCTTGAACTTTGGGCTGATCATGTAAAAAATGAAATCAAAGAAAACTCCCTAGTGGAACGGCAAATATTGATATAATGAAAGCTTATGCCGTAAAAAGTGAAAAATAAAAAACTTTTTACAAAAAAATATAACCATAATTTCGGAAGTCGGTGTTTTGGTTTTGTTTTTTTGTTTTTTTTTTAACACCGACTTCCGAAATTAAGGTTGTTTTATACTTTGTAGTGTTTTGTTTGGAAGTCGGTTATATCTTTTTGTACAAAGGTTTTTATTTTTGAAGTGAAAACTTCTTTAGCGGCGTTGAGCACTTTTTCTGTAATGGGTATAAAATCTTAAACTCGCGTCAGGACACGTGACCTGATCGAAAAAGCGTAAGACGGACTCGCGTCAGGGTCACGTGATGCTGATCGAAAAAGCGTAAGACGGACTCGCGTCAGGGTCACGTGATGCTGATCGAAAAAGCGTAAGATCGAGGGGAAGGGAGAGGAACTAGTATCTCCCACTCTTTCTACCGTGCCTGAGTGTGCTGCTCCGCTTAGGCGGCACAGGGCGCTTGCGCGAATGTCCGTCTGTGTTTATGTACAGCGTGCCACGCGTATCCAAGGATACGAAATTATGGATGAAAGTTGATTTTTCTAAGAGATAAAAATTAATGTAATATATAAATAAATAACGATATAATATTATGAATAATAACATGTAAATTGTCATACTTGTGTACGATAGCGCAATAAATAAACATTGTATTCTACCTCATAAATGATAGTATTTTTGTACTTATAATTAAACACAACGTTAATACTAAAGTTTTCACTTCTGCCGGCACTCCCGGAGTGCTACCGGTGTTTTTTTACTTTTAAGTGGTCATACTTGGACGACGTCTTCGTCTACGCAGAAATTGAAATAAGCAAAAATGCTCATTATATAAAAAATACTGAACCAAACTGAATAAATTTTTACGGGACCAAATGGCAAGTATACCGCATCGAACTAAAGAAGAATCACAGAAATCGGATCAGTAACCTCGGAGTAATCGGTGTACATACACAAAAAAATACCGACTGAATTGAGAACCTCGTCCTTTTTTGGAAGTCGGTTAAAAATAGGATATAGGTAATTCGTAAATATTCAGATAATTCCACTGGACTGGTATTGTGACTGTATAACAAGCTCTTGCACCACAGTCGTCAATCCGCACGCGGATGGGGTTTATGTACCTATGTTTACATTGTTAACACACCTGCATACACGAGCAAATCTGACGTCTGTTCGTTTTTATAAACGATTCCCGTTTATAAAAACGAACGAATTGTTTTTACAACAGTTAAAAGGAACTGGTATTTGAGCTGACATGGAAGTGTTAGCGCTGCATCAAGGCTCAGGTCGCTGTAACAATTGCTTTTACAATTCAGTCCAGTATCTTGCGACCGTCGCTGTCGGATGCCCCTCAGGCATCAAGTTAAAGTAGAAAATCTACAAGTCCTTGGTAAACCCTTGATTCGTGGACAAGACAAGTGAAAAACGATTACATGTATGTAGCAGATATAAGAATGTTGAGATGGATGTTATATACAGGGTGAATTTTTAAAGTGTGCCTTCTGGGCCAAATCTGAAACTGGAACACTGGAAGGAATCTCGAGCCCGATTTTGATGAAAAGTAAAACTGCATAATTGGATTTTTGAAAAATCGTTATTCCTACCCAGGAATCGAACTGGATTGATGAAAAAAAATTATTGAGTTTCAGTTCTAAGTATGGGGAAACCACAATTTTTTTTTTTTTTTGTGTGAAAATCTTAATGTGGTTCACAGAATACATCTACTTACCAGGTTTCAACCGTATAGTTCTTATAGTTTCGGAAAAAAGTGGCTGTGACATACGAATGGACAGACAGACAGACATGACGAATCCATAAGGGTTCCGTTTTTTGCCATTTGGCTACGGAACCCTAAAAACACCCTGTATTATTACACTATCTGAAAGCGTAGCTAATAAAAATCAAGTTCTAGGAAGTAATAACACATGGCAAACTAAAGGACAGCTCTCATTTTTAAGAAATTAGTTTTAAAATGTCAACTAAAGCTATCTAACTAAACCGTAACTGATACTTTTAAAAATCCAATGATGCAGTTGTAGATTCTCGGGCCCAATATTTATGAAAACTAAAACTGCACTAATGATGTACATTAAAAAAAAAACAGTTTTTTTTTAATAATAAGGGTATTACGTTAAAAATTTGCTCTTTAGTTTGTCATGTGTTTTTACTTTCCAGAATTTGATCCTTAGTCGATACACTTTCGGACGGTGTAATAATACAGGATGTTTATTTTTTATCAAAATCAACCGGTTCGGTTCCTGGGTAGAAACAACGATTTTTCAAAAATCCAGTGATGCAGTTTTACTTTTCATCAAAATCGGGCTCGAGACTCCATTCAGTGTTTTTCGATAGACCTCATAGTTTCAGATTTAGCCATGAAGGCACACTTTAAAAATTCACGAGAATATTAGAGGAAGTTTGAAAGTGGTGCCAGAGAGAGTAAATTTAAAAGGGAATTGTTCTTCTTGTCTTGGGTATGAGATAAGCAGGATTGAAACGCACGTGAGTAAATGTGAGAAAGATAATACAAATGGACGAAAGGAAGATACTTAGATATGAAGAAAGAAAACCAATCAATATTAACATATTAGTTTAATGGAACCAATATGTTAATATTGGTTCCATTAAACCAATGGGGTGTTGGATGGGAATGGGGTGATTGGAAATAAAATCATGTTGTGCTGATCCTAAATAACATGGGACAAGGACAGGAAGATGACTCAGTCAGAAGTAACAGCCTGGTTAGGCTGCTAAAACCCGGATTAGGATCTAACAAAAGTCATAGACATTTTACTGATAAAAATTATATGAAAGCTATACTATTATACAGACGGAACACAATAATGTTCATTAATCTTCCGATAAAGTAGATGAACAAAAGAGTCGACTCAGCGAATGGATATCTGTGACATCAGCCGCTCAAAGCTCCCACATTATTGTTAGTCGATAGACATTCTATGCGTACATCGCTTTTTCTGATATTTGAATAGTGTGTCTTTTTTGTGGAATCTTATGAAAGCTCCAATTTGGTCAGTCGAATAACGTATCGGTTACGATGGGACTGACATACGCTGTGCGTTATAAAAGTCCCTAAAATTTAAAGAATAAAAAAATTAAAAAAATAACGTATCGAACATTATTGTTTTTCGTTGGAGGACCTACGCTTAGTAAAAAGTTCTTGTCGATAACATGGGACATGACTTTTGAACTTATTTATTTAAGGTGGTAGCGTTTGCTTCCTTTAGTATACCATAGATAATGTTGAATGAACCGACTTGGCACTTGGACTGACTTGGCAACGACTTGCCTAACAATAAAATCAAAGACCATTCTAGGAGAGAAAATCAATTTAATGCAAATCTTAAATTCATTATTTCGCTGATATACAATGCCCAGCCTTAGCCATTGGGTCTAGAAGCCTGAAAGTAGATTGATAAACTCCTTTTTTGGATCTTATCTCAAAACAACACAAAACAAAATTAAACTACACCTTTTCAACCGGCTTCAAAAAAGAAGGAGGTTTCATGTTTATTTTAATAAATATAGTGACAGACTACAGACTAAAACAATATAGAATACATAAATCTGAAGTCCAATTATTACTGTACACAGCGTTCAATATCGCATATGCATCATTAGTGACAATAGAGATAGTTAAGGTCACATAATATGAAGAAGTTACTACAGTTTATATTAGTATTGTTATAGTGTAACTAGCTGACTTGGCAAAAAAAAACTGGCCAAGTGCGAGTCGGACTCGCGTGCAAAGGGTTCCGAACGAATTTAATTTTTTTAACATGTTTAGTTGACACTACAGGCTTCTAATAGGTTTTCCTGTAAACTTTAGGTAAAGATCTATTATCTCCATTTTATCCAAAATTTTTGGCTCAGTAGTTTCGGAGATAAGGGGGGAATGGTCATTTTACGTCTATTTTCTTGAATAACTTCAAAACCATTTATTTTAAAATTATGAATAAAATTCATTTGATATGTCACACGATATAGTACAAAAACCTTTTTTTTTAATTTTCTAGTTTGACCCCCAAAAGTGACCCCCATACTAAAAATTTAATAATTTACGTAACACGTTCGTGTTTGGGTCACAGAAGTCCATATGTGTACCAAATTTCAACAGAATTGGTCCAGTGAATCCGAAGAAAACTGGCTGTGACAGACGGACAGACAGACAGACACCCGAGTATTCCCATAAGGGTTTCGTTTTTTTTCGGAACCCTAAAAAATACCCTACCACCTATTCTCATATCTACCGAATATAAGCACAAAATTTCATGAAAATCGGTCGAGCCGTTTCGGTGGAGTTCGGTAACAAACACCGTGACACGAGATTTTTATATATTAGACTAGCGACCCGCCCCGGCTTCGCACGGGTGCAAATGTTTATTTAGCCCAAACTAACAAATTGAACATCTAATTACCAGAATCAATAATATTGTGGTTCAGGCTGAAATAAAAAATGCAAAAGACAACCGTCAACGACGTCTGCTCTCAGGTGTTTACCAGTTCGGGACATCTCCGTTATAATTATTTGGTTGCGCGACTTACTTTAATTTTGAGATATCTCCTAAGATATTCATCCAAATTAAACGGTGTAAACGGCAATTTTGCTTTAAATTAAATACTCAAGATGACTAACATATTTATTAAGATAAGGAATAGTACTAAATTGGTGAAAACACCTCTGCAAATGAAGCAGTATTTTATATCAAATTTGAATATCATAAAAATGGTTATTGTGAGTCAACCATAAAAGATAGACGAATGCTATCGCAAACTTTTTCGTAGGTATTGATGTGTTATCTAAAACTGTAGTACATAATTTTGTTCCATCATCAATAGTTATCGCAGCGCACGCGATGTAAAGAATTTATACTTCTTCAGTAATAATCTTCATATTCCTATCAGCCAATTTACACAAAAGCTTGACAAAAAATATATACTAAAACCTTCCTCGAGAACTAATCTATCTATTAAAAAAACTCGCATCAAAATACGTTGCGTACTTTTAAAGATCTAAGCATACATAGGGACAGACAGACAGCGGGAAGCGACTTTGTTTTATACTATGTAGTGATTATAATTTATACAAAGAATTGCTAAATTCGTTAAGTTAAAACTGTTAAAAAACAAGTCTATCTCAGAACAGATTGCATTATATTGACTGCATATTCTGGACATCGTATTGTTTTCAGAAACATCGTTACTAGCGGGAATACTGAACAATTGTGGAGTGCGCACAGATCGAGTTGGTATCTTAAAGTTTATTTGGTCAAGTACGTTAATGGTTCCATTAGCAATTTTATGCAATATACTTAAAACAATGATAATTGGATCACAAAAGCAAAGGACAGACAGACGTGGAGAAAAATGGAGGAGGCCTTTACTCGTTGAGGGGTCCATATTGAATTTAAATAAGAATAATTGATTGAAAATTGAATTTAATCAATATCTAGAAATTTATGGAAAATGAATTCATTTATTTATAAATTATTATGAGATTACTAATTAATAATTATAATATGAATTGTAATATTTTGAAATTTTATGCATGCACTTATGTTATAATAATCCAATGAAATATTTTCTAATTCATTATGGAAATAAAGAGGCTACAATAATAATACTTAAATCACCAACCCATCTCCTTCTCTCAAGACTCTTCATGTGAAAGTGGGTGAGTCGCTGATTGTAACTGGGTAGTTTACGTCTGAGGACATATTTCGCGCTTTAAAACTCTAACAAATCGACTCTGTATAGATTCTATATGATCTATGTAACCACACAGACGAGCAGTACTCCAATATAAATCTTAGTTATACCTATAGATTTTTATTCCATTTCACCCGGGTTTTGATTGAATAATTTGAACAAAAAGCGGTCATGGTGACGTAAACATAATAGTTAGATATACAGGGTGTCCCAGAACTCAACGTCAAGCCGAAACGGGGTGACAGGATTGATCATAAACATCACGAGAAAAATCTGAAAAAAAAAAATCTATACTATGCAGTTTGAAAATAATGGGCGTTTTAAGAAAAATCTAGAAATTTGATCAAACTGTACCATTTTTCGGTTATTGTGGTTATTCTTGGTAAAAGTGGCGTCACTATCTGTCTCGCTCACTCATGGCAAACATACCCACTATCCATCTCTCTCATCATTTACCTAGAGCTTGTGCGAATCAAAAACATTTTAACTGAGATAGAAAAAATCAGGTTCCTTGAGGTTTTCATTTTTTTACTCTTTTCTATTGTATGGAACTAACAAGTATTGTACTATTTTAGAATTCTGATTAAATGCGGCAACTTTTAATGCCACTTGCCAAGGCACTCTAGTACATTTTTTTAAAGGAGGGCCTGTCAATATCGACGAATCTTGTAAATTTTAAATTCGTAGTTTAACAAATAGTCTCAATTCTCGGAAACTTGAGGCAATTGTGTCATTATTTTTTATTGGGATTCTAGAAATGTTATTTATGATTACGTTTCCAAAGTTCAAATGAACAAAAATAAAAAAGAATAACCACAATAACCGAAAAATGGTACAGTTTGATCAAATTTCTAGGTTTTTCTTAAAATGCCCATAATTTTCAAACTGCATGGGATACATTTTTTTTTTCAGATTTTTCTCGTGATTGTTATGATCAATCCTGTCACCCCGTTTCGGCTTGACGTTGAGTTCTGGGACACCCTGTATACCCTGGCGGGCTTTTTTTTAGATATTGATGTTTTCTATAAAACTGTAGTACATCACTTTGCTCTATTGTCAATAGTTTCCGCAGCGTACGCGATATAAGGATCTTTTGGAACGAAGTTCCTTATCGCGCGTTGTGAAAGGGGGCTACACGGAAAAATTCCCACGAAAAGTTGTAACGACACTTTTTGCTATAGTTGTAAGGCGTGCGGCGTGCGCGTGTTTCTCTGTCTCGCTCTCTCATAGAAAGCAAGCCAGTTATTTTCGTTTCGTCTTTCTGTTTCTGTTTACATTATATTGGTAAGGTAGGCAGGGTAGGCAGGATAGGCAGGGTAGGTGGGTAGGCAGGGTAGGCAGGGTAGGTGGGTAGGCAGGGTAGGCAGGGAAGGCAGAATAGGCAGGGTAGGCAGGGTAGGCAGGGTAGGTGGGTAGGTAGGTACGGTGGGTAGGGTAGGTAGGGTAGGTAGGGTAGGAAGGGTAGGTAGGGTAGGTAGGGTAGGTATTAGGGTCTAAAATTGAGCCTACTGATTAAGTTTATATTACATTCTATTTGTTAATAATAAAAAAATATTATTATAACTTAAAAAAAATAAAATTTTATTACAATTCATTCACTAATTACTTCTCCGAACTTCGTTCCATCCGGGTGTCCCTTGACACCTCTCAAGTTTTTTTTTTCACACCTTGGGTTACATTATCGAAGTTTTCATACGGATCGCTAACTTTTTTGAAAATATTCTATAGCCTATGTTCATCAAGGATAATGTAGGATTCTAATGGTGAAATAATTTTCCATATCGTTCCAGTAGTTTCGGAGCCTATTCGTTTCAGACAAACAAACAAATCTTTCGTCTTTATAATATTAGTGCAGATATAGCACGACACAGTTTGAAAAATTTTAAATTTTCCCCAAAAGTTAACTGTATTCAAAATTTGTTTATAGACCAGCTATTGCCCGCGACTTCGTTTGCGTGTGAGTGGGAAAAAAATTAAGTCGTTAAATAAGATACAAGAACAGTCAATATCCAGCAATACCTAACCCCTGATAGAATTAGGGAGCCGGAACAGTGCAATTCAAGACACACTCTGAACTGCATTTGGAACTGCCCCGTTGGTCTGCGTGGAGTCCTGGGTTCGATTCCCAGGTCGGGCAAAAAGTGTATTTGGGGTTTTCCATTAGGAATTTCTCAGTAAGGTCAAGAGCTCATTACAAAGTTTTAGAGGGATTAAATATCTGAGTAGAAATAATAAAAATTAACCAGGTGATGTGTATCATTTTATTCAATGACCGTTCTTAGACATATATTCCTTACTTTCCCCAGAAGCATTTGTCAATATTACGCGTATTGATGGTTGTTACTTGGTCGGTGCGAGGGACCAAAGGGTGAGATGGAAGATCAGGTAGGTTGATAGTCCACCGTCGAAATAACTAAAGCAATATCTGTTGGAATTGTGATTTTGCACCCAGTTTCAGGGTATTCTCCATTCCCTATTTTAAGAAGGAGACTGGAAAATTGTCCAGCACAAATATCGTCTTTCAAGTGCACTCGCATGCCTTTTTTAGTGGTGGTGTTTTTTTTTATTAAGGGCCAAGGATTTGAGGTTTTAATGCAAGCCTTAACTTCTTCAGCTTGAGTCGAGTCATGTAATTGTCTCCATTACTTTCATGAGACATTAGAGCAAATTCATTCCAATTTTGTATCAAATGACCAACAATTTCTTTAATTTCCATTGGTTTATCTTGTATGCCATACAACAAATACGAAAGCGAACGAAAAAGACATGCCCCGTCACCTAATATTGGAGCAATATAAAGACTAATTAATTTGCCACTAATGTTAATAAACTCTGTTTCCATTTTGAGAAATTAACAGAAACAACAAAACCTATAAATATAAGGAAATAACGAAAAACAATATACCAACAATACTATTAACTGAGACATTTTACTCAAACAAATCAAACAGAAAAAAAAATACAGAGCAATGGCTAATATTCACAAACAAACACTTTTAAGATTTAGATCTAAGAATGTAAGTATCTAAGAGAATTATTATGAATTTGTGAAGGAAAATCGAGGTTACATAATGAAAGTTTTTAAATTAAATAAAAAAATCAAAGAAAAGACATATTTGAATTTAGAATTCTAAATCAGATTCAAATATTAAAAATATTGTTTTGTTTATTTGTATGTACTTCACATGCACTTTTTGGCAAAAAAATCGAAACACCTCTGATATTATAAGGTATTGAAAATTAATGTTTTAAATAAAAACCGGCTAAGTGCGAGTCGGACTCTCACACACGAAGGGTTCCGTACCATAAACCGAAAAAAAAAACAAGTTGTATGGGAGCCCACTCTAATTTTCCATTTAATTTAATTTTTACTATTTGTTGATATAACGGCAAAATTAATACACACTCTGTGAAAATTTTAACTGTCTACTTTTTTACGGTTCCTGAGATACAGCCCGCTGACAGACAGACAAACGGACGGAAGGACGGACGGACGTACGGACAGCGGAGGCTTAGTAATAGCTCTTCGCCAGTAATGTGCGTAGGGTACTCATGAGGTTCCAGTCCAATGATGGTAAGTGGGGTCCAGGTACAAAAGCAAGTTCGTTTTTCTATCGACGCTTATGCCTTTCCAAACCGTCCAAGAACCGCCACCGTAACTGACTCTTGCTTCAATACTCTACTATGAAAAACGCTCACCCTCTCTTCGATACACTTTCTGTCTGCCCTCATTGCCATACTGCATTATCTAACTCTCGTCAGAAAAGAGAACTTTGTCCCATTGGAGGTATGATTAAGTGCTCACGTGCAAAGTTAAGTCGCCCTCTTCGGTGGTCTATCATCAATTTTGCCCATTATCTGGTTTATGAGGTTTCAGGCCTCGCTCTGTCAATCTTCTTCTAATGGTAGAATCGCTCACAGTCAATTCTCGAACCTCACGGGGCCGCTGCTGCAGTCGAATTGAGTTAAAGTGACGATTTCTTAGAGAAACCAACTGAAGCAATATACAGGTCATCTTACTTGGACATTACTTGATATCTACCAGATCCTGGACGACGAGTTAACATACCAGTCTCCCGATAACGCTGATACACTCTTTTCAGAGCAGAGAGACTAAGCTGCAATTGTGCAGACACAACACGCTAACTATGCCCTGAATCCAGCAACGCTATGACTTGGGTGGCTTCCGCAGGCGAGATCATATCTGTTAAGGAAAACTCCCTTTGGTTGGATGTCACAGAGCTAATTTAACAATCAATACAAAAAATATACATATTTTTGGCAAAAAAATGTGATTAAATGCTGAAATTCCGAAGTCATACACATATATACACATTGAAAATAATCTCTAATTTCATTACCTTGATAAAAATTCGAAAACATACATTCAAATTTGGAATTGTGTTAACTGCCAGCTGTTTATTGGCGTATTTTTTAGGGTTCCGTACCTCAAAAGGAAAAAACGGAACCCTTATAGGATCACTTTTCTGTCCGTCCGTCCGTTTGTCTGACTTTCTAGACGCTTTATCTCTGGAACGCGTGGAGGTATTGGGTTGAAATTAAAACCATATAGTCAAGTCTACAGTCCCTTGAAGCGGTTAAAAAATCAAACTTCTAAGTATACGAAAAAAAAGATACGGTCGTTTATGCCGCAAATAATATATATATTGGCACTCTCAAGGGAATAATAATTTATAGGGTATTTCCCGTTGACCTAGAACTATGAAATTTGGCAAGCGATACCGTCTTATACTACCAGTAAAGGGAAAAATTTGAAAAGTATACATTTGTAATTAAATCATAAAAAAGTATAGTCTTTATTTAATGTAATATGTACCTACAAATTTGTACAGAACCATCGGTTCGGAGAGTCCGACTCGCACTTGGCTGGTTTTTTTTGTGATATCAGGTCTGTTTTGTACTTGCAGTACTGTTTCGATATTTTTTTATGAGAAGTGTATTTTGTTCCTTGCTAAATGTTCTAATTTCGAACTCTACCAAACCGTTCTCTACCTAACTGTATTGTCCGAAGTAAATACTAGAGGTTGTCAATATTAGTTTTACACAAATATATCCGCAGAAGACGATATTGGTATAATATTCAAATTTGTAAGTATGTAAGATTCGTATTCACCTTGGTAAATAGATTGCTACAATTTTACACAGAGGGCTTCTTTATAATGTGTACAAGGAATGTAAAAGCACATTTTGTACCTAAATGAAACTGTATCGTAAAACGGTATGGCAAAGTTTGTAAGGAACTTTTTTATTTTTCAGATTTACATGAAACATGGTCTACTTATGATATACCTAAACAAACATCTATTTCAGCATTTTATATAATGCTTACTTCTGAGGATTCCAACTATACGGGGGAATCGGTCTAACAAAGTTTGTATGGCAAAACGTGTTTGCTTGGTCTGATGACTTGAAAGATTCAAAATTGTATCGTTCAAATTTTACAGTTTGAAATTAGAACATTTAGCAAGGAACAAAATACACTTCTCATTAAAAGAATCGAAACAGTACTGCAAACACTATTAGGCGCCACTTAAATAAAAAAGAGGATAATATAATTATAAAAATCGCCACTAAAAAGCTGGCAGTTTAGTCAACACCATGGTGTACACAATTACAGATTTGAATTTTCAAATTTTCATCCAATAAATTAATGTAAAGATTGTTTTCAATGTGTATTCCGTCGGAATTTCTGCATTTATTCACATTTTTACTTTAGAAAATATATATTTTTGGTTTTATGATGATTGTTTTTGATTTTTTTCCTAACAAATATGGAAACCTAGCCCATAGGAGGCGCCATAGTCGTGGCATAATCCAGCGGATTCAGGGTATAGCCAGTGTGTTTTGTCTGCACGATTGCAGCTTAGCCTCTCTGCTCTCAAAAGAGTGTATCAGCGTTATCGGGAGACTGGTAAGTTTACTCGCCGTAAATTATTTATATTGCTTCAGTTTGTTTCTCTAAGAAATCGTCACTTTAACTCAATTGCGCAGCAGCGGCTCCGTGACGTTCGAGGATTGACTGTGAGCGATTCTACCATAAGAAAAAGATTGACAAAGCGAGGCCTGAAACGTCATAAACCAGATAATGGCTCAAAATTGATGGTAGACCACCGAAGAGGGCGACTTAATTTTGCACGTGAGCACTTAAATCATACCTCCAATGGGACAAAGTTCTCTTTTCTGACGAGAGTTAGATAATGCAGTATGGCAATGAGGGCAGACAGAAAGTGTATCGAAGAGAGGGAGAGCGTTTTGCACGGTAGAGTATTGAAGCAAGAGTCAGTTACGGTGGCGATTCCTGGACGGTTTGGGAAGGCATAAGCGTCGGTGGAAACCGAACTTGCTTTTGTATCTGGACCCCACTTACCGTCATTGGACTGGAGCCTCATGGGTCCCCTACGCACATTACTGGCGAAGAGATAACCTCTTGGCAGTCATTACAGCCCGGGGAGGAAAAACGAGATGCTGAATAAACTTCTTAAATCATTTTTCGTTTTAGGTCTTTGTTTCTTACATTCATTTTACAAATTCTTTTTAAAGGGTAATCAACGAAAGCCTATTACCTAAGCTTCCGCTGTCCGTACGTCCGCCCGTCGTCCGTCCGTCTGTCTGTCTGTCTTTCTGTCAGCGGCCGTATGTTAGGAACCGTAGTAGGTAGACAGTTAAATTTTCACAGATGTGTATTTATTAACGAAATTAAAAAAAAAAATTAAAGGGGGGCCAGTAACGTATTTTTTTTTTCGTTTTATGGTACGGAACCCTTCGTGTGAAAGACCGACTCACACTTAGCCGGTTTTTATTTAAAACATTAATTTTCAATACCTTGTAATATCCTAAATTAACTGGCATTCTTTTTTTTGTTACCTTAATGTAAAAAAAAATACATAAAACACACAAAACCAAACTTCAGAGGTGTTTAGATTTTTTTGCTAAATAGTGTATGTGAAGTATTCCAAATAAAAATAAACAAAACAATATTTTTTTTAATATTTGTGTCTGATTTAGAATTCTAAATTCAAATGTCTTTGAATTTAAAAAAAAAAACTTTCATTATGTAATCTCGATTTTACTTCGAAAATTCATATTCTCTTAGAAGCTTACATTCTTAGATCTAAATCTTAGAATTTTTTGTTTGTGAATTATACGATTGCTCTGTATTTTTTTTTCGTTTGATTTGTTTGAATAATATTTCTCAGTTATATTATGTAGTATTGTTGGTATATTGTTTATCGTTATTTGCTTACATTTAGAGGTGTTGTTTCTGTTCATTTCTCAAAATAGGAGCAGAGTTTATTAACATTAATGCCAAATTAATTAGTCTTACTATTGCTTCAATAGTAGGTGACGGAACATGTCTTTTTCGTTCGCTTTCTTATTTGTTGTATGGCATACAAGATAGATCAATCGAAACTCGTAAAGATATTGTTGGTCATTTTATACAAAATTGGATTGATTTTGCTGTAATGTCTCATGACAGTAATGGAGACAAATGATTCGACTCAAGCTGAAGAAGTTAAGGCTTGCATTAAAACCTTACTACTACCCTTACCTTTACTTGGTTACTACTACCCTTAATAAAAACTTTACCTTAAAAAAACATGCGAGTGCACTTGAAAGACGATATTTGTGCTGGACAATTTTCCAGTCTCCTTCTTAAAATACGTCGCGGGCAACAGCTAGTATTAGTATAAAGTATAGATAAGAAGTTTGCAGGGAATTCAACATGGTAGGTACTCGTCCGACTTTCTCATACATGCCTTTAATAAAGTTTTGTTAATAAAACTAGCGGCTATCTTCTCGTATGACGCGGAATACAAAAAAACATTCAAGTCAATTTTTTCCTCCTATCGCGTACTTTTAATTTAGATAAATGAAGGTTTACATCGTAAAAATATGCGTCTTATGGTTACTTACGCGCCAAAACGTAGTCTGCTAAATACAAGAGTGCTACGCTGTTATTGCTACGGTGCTACGCGTACAATGAACAACGTTTCTAACGAAAGTTTTCCCGAAGCGCCTAAGTTAAGAACTCGTATTATTAATTACTAACTGGGACACGGTTAAGTAAATCATTATGTAAGTATGTGCAAATATAACGTATTTGGTCAATTTAGTAATGGATTGCCATAATGCCTGCCTAAATTCTGCTAATTACAACGTTTTTTCATTCATTTATTAGTTTAATATCAATACTTGTGCCTAAGCATACCAAAATGGGAATTACTTTCCAGAACCTTTTGGAAATATAACTTACAACAGCACAAAACATTAAGCTCTCCGGTGGCTATGCACCGTACAGTTGCGTCAAGAGATTCTAATGGGGTTATAAAAAGTCTCCGGCAAATCTGAAATATTAAAAAAATGGGAAACAGATGAAGTTGTGTGTGTCGCTGTCTCAATGTGTAGTAAAGTTTTAGACGAGGCAGGTACTGAAGGGATGTGATGGCGGGCGGCGGCGGGTAGTAGGCCCGTGGGCTGTGGGCTAGCATGCGCGGAGCCCGGCCCGGCCCGGCGCGGTGCAGACGCGGCAGACAGTGCGGCTCGCGCGGCGCCGGGGGGCGCGGGGTGCGGGGCGGCGCGGCGGCGCGATGCTGCGCGCCTCTCAGTCGAGACGCGAGGCCCGCCCGCCCTAGCCGCCCGTGCTGCCGCCCGCCCTCCCCGCGCGCTCGTCACGCGTCGCTCTCCACGATTCGTTCTACCTACGATCGTTAATTGTCTTATGCCGATTCGCATATGTACTTAATGAATTATCACATTCGCCAAAATTTAAAGAAATATCTCATCATTTGGGCTTACACGCGCGTATAGTTGTCGAGTATTTTCAAAGCTTTTGGATGTACCGGAAGGGGGGCGGGAGGGTCGACGGATTCGGAGGGTCGCGGGGCGCAGGGCCCCTCGCGACGCGGGGTTAGTAGGTTCGCGATGTCGCGTCGTCGTCGGTCGGAATGCATTCGCGAACGTAGAGCGGCGACCTGAGGTGCCGCCGCGATTCTCACCTGGCCACTCGGGGTCGGTCACCTCTTTTATTAATGAAACTTCACTCAAACATTTCGCTCCATTTCGGATTTTTTTTCCCGGCGGCAACCTTCGAGCGTAGAATTATTTTTGGGTCAAACATGACGAGATGCAAGGTCAAGCCTGCTAGGTGTCAACGAACCCCTCGTCCGGTGCCTACGTCAGGTCGATGACGTCTAGGTTGACAGTCCAAAACTTTAAAATTATCGTAGCACCGACTGCTATTGTAGCCGGATTCAGATCAGAAACTTTACTGTGTTGTGCTCTCGTAAGATAAAGTATCGAACCGGAAGAAAGAAATTGTGTCGACGTAAAGAACGAAGACGGAAGTGTGTTACGACTGGCGGCGATCGGGGAGGCCACCGCGTTAACCCTGCCCGAATTAGTGCACCGGACGAGACTAAAATAGCGAGGCGGCGTGTACGGTTACATGCGGCGCGTCAATGTCGGCGCGCTCCGCGTGCTCCGGCGGCTCTCGGCGGGTAAGCTTACACTGCGTCTGATTGCAGAGCGAGCTGATGCCAGCCCTATATGTGGAGGCGGCGCTGAGGCCGCCGCCGCCACCGCCGCCGCCGCTCTCCGCACCCACACGCCCTCGCACCTCGCACTATTAGCTATTCCTGGAGTCATCTGTTCCACTGTATACGCTAAATTTTACACCTTTCTAAATATACATAACTAAGCACACTGATGATACAAAGCTTTATGAAACTGAAATTAGTATTCTGTGTAACCCACACATGTTACGTTTATTACTCGCTTCATATTATATTTCAAGAGCCAAGATGAAGATGTACGTCGATGAATATACTTTAATAACAAGCGAAGAATTCGAGAGACGTGAAACGTGTGAAGATTGTTGAAGAGGCCGCGGCGTCGCCGTCGAGCGAGAAAGTGTAAGCGTTGTTCGCTTTAGCTGGTTGACTTCGGGTCAAATTGTAATTTTGATATCATTTGGTCCCCTTCAACCAGCTGTAGTTGACATCTGTTTCACTTTCTGACCACACTACACTACTCGAAGAAGAGCAGCAGTAGTTAGAAGCATGCCAAAAAACCCCAAAACTGAAAGAAATCTATGTTTTGTCTCACCTGTCCTTTTGTTGGTACCTTATTATTTTAAGTCTGTTAAACCATTTAATTGAATGTGTAGAGGTCTAACCTAGAATTGTTATAGTTAAGATGTACGATAGGTACGAGTATATTCAATTGTAACAATTTATTTTGCACTTTCAATCACAGTACACTTTAGTAGCAGTTAGCACACGTTTATTGTAAACTTCTATTTAACGTCTAATAAATATGAATGGAAGTTGTTCAAACAGTAGTCCCGTAAGCGTAATTAATTAATTACATTTAGTCTCACCCCGCGCGGTGCGACGCTGGGAAACATGCATTACTTAGAGGAAAACAACTGCTAATGAGATGGGTTGTTGTTGTAGAATGGTCGCACATACGCGCTGTGGGTAAGTACCTACGCGAATATGTCCCAATGGGAAACTTAGCCATATATATCTTTCACAAGCTGTGCACCTGAAGGGTTTTCCCATTGCCAAGTTATTAGGAGCCAAAGGGGGATCAGTTGTCAAAAACGAAGAAATAACTTTTTTATTATTTCAATCGGTGGATGTCTAACCCCATTTCTGAATTTGAAGTTGGGTATTCGTCTTATTCTAGTTTAGCCTGTAAATCTGTCATACTTTAACATTAAATTCGGTTTTAACACGTTCTTAACTCAAAATAATAAATTCAGAAATCGGTTCTAAGTACCACCTATCTACCATTTTCTCGGTTTAAAAATGACAAACCCCGATACAAACTTTCATTCTCTTTTTAATTATGAGTTAAATTTTTGGAAACTCATCTCCAAATTGAAATAAGGGAATAAGTTAAAAAGAATTGCATAGTAATTTTAACTTATAAATAGAAGTCTAAGCACCAACTTCCATACAAACTTTCATCTTTTATTTAAACCGTTTAGTGGATGGATACATTTTCAAAAAACTTCCTTAGATGCTTCAAAATTCTCTCTTAAAATCTCTCATCATATAAGATATCCCTTGTGAAAAATTTCATGATTCTTTACCAAGCGACTTAGGCTGTGCGTTTCTGTCAGTGAGTCAATAAATTTAAGATTTTTATTAAGTGGATAAGAAATTATGAAGTAAAAATAATGACCTGGTCCACGTCGATAAATTTAGTTTCTGCACTAATAAAAACCATCCAAGTGCGAGTCGGAATCTCACACGACGGGTTCCGAACCATAAACCGAAAAAAAACACGTTTGTGTGGGAGCCTCCTTTAACATTTAATTTAATTGAATTTTTAGTATTTGTTGTTATACCGGCAATAGAAATACACACTCTGTGAAAATTTCAACTATCTACCTATTACGGTTCTTGAGATACAGCCCGCTGACAGACGGACGGATGGACAACGGAACCCTATTAGTAAAATAGGGTTCCGTTGGTTACTTTTCGGAACCCTAAAAAAAAGAGTCAAAATCCAATGGATTCATGGAAAATAGAGAAAAGTTTTTTTTTTTTAAATAGCATAATAATATTATGCCTATACTCCCCGAATTTACAGACAAATAGGTACAGTGCTCGCAAATTTACCGCACCGAGGTAATGGTTATTATTTTTAATCACTGTTATGATTATATATATATGTTTTTTTATCTCCTTTTCGTCCTGCAAGCTCTTTTGTCGACATTTAGCTGGATTTGATGTGTTTGAAAATATGGTGTGCATGGTACAGTATCCAATCATATGTCCATCTTGTACGGCTTTTTTATATTTTGTTTAGAGAAGATCCTGAGGAGCACGTCACTTAAGTCTTTTAAATGTGTGATTTGGTTGCTCTTCCATTAAACTTATTGCCAATTGGTTTGGATGGTTTCCTATTCTTTTGCAATAGGATTGTAAAGAGCCCTTTATTTCTTCTTTAACAGTCTTGATTTTTAGATCACAGTGTAGGTGACTATTTGTTAAAAAAAAATATGATTATATGAGGGCTTATGTTATTTGAACAAAACTTAAAAAAATATTGTAAACGTAATAAGCGCATAATCGCAGCCCAGTACTAGCGGAATTGGGGTTCAACTTGCTAGTATAGTGTTGGTAGGCAAATTTACTAGCATTATCATATCCATCATAGGTAGAATGGATTATCTTAAACTTAATGTTTTGATCAAAGCTCTATTTTATCAGATTTTTTCTAGATTTTATCACAGACAAACACAAATCTTTTTTTTGTTCATAATTTTTAGGGTTTGTACCCTAAGGGTAACCAACCGTACCCTATTACTAAGCCTGCGTTGTCCGTCCGTCCGCGTCCGTACGTCTGTCAGCAGGCTGTATTTCATAGGTAGACAGTTGAAACGGAGTGTGTATTTCTGTAGCCACTATAACAACAATTTAAATAAATGAAAAAATAATGTGGGCTCTCCTACTAGAGACGTGTGTTTTTGGCTCAATCTTTTTATGACAACAGGTAGACACTCGAAATGCTCAAAGAGTTTGTATTGCAATATTCGCAAAAAAATATTTAAAAATTAAAGGGGTTCCCATACAAGAGACGTGTTTTTCGGAGCTTTTTGCTCGATTTTAACGGCATAATAGTTGATTATAACAAAGGAGATGGAATAGAACCCTCCATGCGTGAGTCCGACTCACACTTGGCCGGTTTTTCATAATCTTTCTAATTCATGGTTTTCTTGGAAAGTTATGGTAATTATAATGCGGAATAGTTCAAAAACGTCACTTATAGAGAACTACGTTATGGAGGTAACATTTTCATTATAGAGGTACAGAATAGAGCCCCAAGTAGTAAAGAAGTATTTTTTACCGTAAAATTGTACCATGTGGCTTTTATCTCATTCTTATTTTATACTGTTACACGTAAAAGTATCGCAGAACAATAGAATAATAAAAAGAATCAAACATAAAAGGCAAGGAATCCAAAAATAATATCGGAGTAGCGAAAAAAGAATAAAAAGATGGCTTTTAAAAGGTAATGTAACTATGCGTCTCGTGAGTCGTGAGCCGTACCTGAATTTAGTGCGGACGGTTTGATGGCTTTACAGATTTTTTTATCAAGGGGTACCTTTGGGAAAACAGGCTTTCAGAAGGTAGTGGATAAAGTCGTTTGTGTCTGTGCGGTCATGATATTGATTGAAGGCAGTAAGGTTTTCGAGTTCGCACGCGAGGGAGAATCATAACGCGCAACGCACTTTGATATTATAACGAGATTATTCGAGGAACCGCTAACGGGTTGCCAGTTTGAGCACATCATACCGCATAAATAACATGTATTTACACATTAACTTCGAAGCTACACCAGTCATTATATAACTGTGTGTCTAGTGCAGTAGTTCAATTCATTATAAGATTTAGTGTTAATTCACATTAATTTTTGAAATGAGGATCTAGATACGTGTTGTATTTGATGAAAATAAATTGATTTGATATATGGAATTAAATAAGTAATTGAAATCGACCACGTTTTTAATCCCGACTCTTTGTATCCTATATACGGCAATGCTTCGATCTTTGTTAACACAACAATTAAATTTAATTACATTACTCACAGTTTACACGCTGATTGAATTTATTTTGCAACATGAGTTAATTAAATTTGTGTAATTACAAACTCGTGAGTGTGAATCTACCAACATGAAAATTTTAATCAGTCTCAAGTTTTTTCAGGACGCAGTTGTTATTAGAACACTTTCATGTTGTAAACTAAAAACAAGAATTAACTACACTATGTACTACTACTAATGAGCTAAACATTATTTCATATTTTTAGGCATTTAGAACTCTCGAGTTGAATTTAATAATCTTTATAAAAGTTCTGGAATGCACTGTATACTAATTATACTGTATGGTATTTAGTACCTATAGCAAATATTTTTCATATGCAATTCAATGCCCGAATTGATATAAGGCCAAGTTGACCGTTTTTAGCGTATCTCCCACACTGCAACTGTTTCGACCACCAATTAGTTTATTTTAAGAAAAACTGAATGTTTATTCCATTACTGTTTTCGTACATTTGTACGTGTTACCCATCAAAGGCAGGATACCTAAGTGTAAGGCGTATATCGCTGATTGTGATTGGGCAACTCTGTTATATTTTTTATCTCTATATTTTGCGATACCTGAACGTACACAACATAGCAATATATATAAAAGTTAAGCTTCGTATAAGTAAACCAAAAAAAAACGAAGCTAAGCTTCTTCAAATTTCAATAACATTCCTGACTGCTCTACATGATTAGTTTTTGTTGGGCAGGAAAGTGTGACTGCTGAGAGAGGGTGGTGGGGTCGCAAAAACCCGGAGGCAGTGGCTGCAGCCGCGCGCCGCGCCGCCGCGTCGGCGGGCGACGCGCCGCTCTGCGGTGCGACTTTGTGCCATAAATCAAAAGCACCCGCGGGAACCCTCCCATCCTATAATGTAAGTAAGTATACAACACTCTATCACTGATGATAATACAAAGGAATTTTAAGTAGCCGGGTTAATGTAGATCAAAATTCATTTTGTTTGCTTAAATTTTCTGAAATAGGTAGGTAAACCTTGATGAACCTAACACTATAGGTTGTGATGTACGTAGGTACTCGTATACACCATCAAAGTATCAAGTCAAAATGATGGAAAAGTGGTCCCTAACTTTCGAAATCGATTCCGGTCTTTAGTATAATTTAGTAGCAGAATCGAAAATAACTATTTACATTAGTTACAGCTAAACTTGACGTAAGTATGAGTAGGTAGGTGTAGGTATGTATAAAACGATTGTGGGTTTAGGAAAAAGTTAAACATTTAGAGTTGTTCCAGCGACATTGGCGTGTTAAGGTGGTGGCGCTTTGCTCGAAATACGGCTTAGAAGGAAATCACCTGGCAGGCCATTAACCTAATTCACGGACGCAAAGACAGGGCGGAGACGCGGGTGGCGGCGTAGCGCCCGCTTTAATATCGCCGCGCTGCCGGTAATAAGATGGAAATAAGGCGGTGGCAAGAAACCGGGCCAATCATTGCCGTTCGCAACTTGACACCGCCAATGTACATACTTCGATAAGTATAAAGTAAATTCACTTTGGCTTTCAGCTCGTTTAAAAAAGTCTCTGTTTCCCCAGAATTGTAATAATAATGTCTTAACTAAACATTTACAGGCTACTTTTAGCATTGCCTGCTTCGCGCAGCGCTGTCATCGTCGCGCGTCGGTTCATTAAATACTGGCTGTGCCATGTCTAGGTCTTGCTATAGTTATTATTTTACTCCGTTTCCACGTGTTTACGATGCTTTAGAATATATCATGCTATAATTGTTTTCTTTAAACCCCTTAACAAGACTAAAAGTTTCAGGGACTTACAAGTTTAAGAGCACACGAAGTATAAATAAGCTGTATTTTAGTTGGAAAAGGAGACTAGGGATGTGGACTAATTTTAAAGTAGCGGCATTACCAGTTCATTTAAAATTCATGGGATACACGGCGCATAGTTCGATGTTTATCATGGCAAATAAAATGATAATGGTACGGCAGAAAAGGCAACGCGCCCTACTGCCCCCGCGTCGAGTGTTCTTCGCGAGAAGCTCCACTACGAAAAGTTTTATTATTCCCTTCATTTTCTTCGCGTTGTGCATCTAATTGTTGGAATTTTCCACAGATCATTTAAGAACTTGGCTTTACTTTGTCCATAACAAATCTGTTAGAATTTTCAATGATTCACATTCAATAAAACATAATGTTGCAGTATAATTTAGCTCACCAAGCGTTGATCATTTAAAATGTTCAGTAGTCAGAAGACAAAAACGAAACTCTTTATTTCCGTCCTGAACAAGTGACCATCTGTGCGTTGGTCCTAATGCTACACAGCCAATTTTCTTGAAGACTTAATAGCATTGGACGGTCTCAAAAAGTAAAACAATTAAAATAACATAAAATTGATTTAAAATATTCAAGTTACGATCTTTCGTTTCATATCCAACACTTATATGAAAAATAAAACACTTTTTCAACCTTTCAACCCTAGATTAAAATTAAATTAGTTTAAAGGCAACGCTTACAAATATGTGGTTCAATAATGTTTATCTTCATGGCAAAGGACATGGCCAACTTTTGTATGGACGTCGGCATAGTTATTGAATTTGGTTTACACCAATGATTTTTGGTGTTTTATATTCGTGAATATTGGCTCATTTAATTGCTATAAATAAAAAACTCAGAGAACTTGTCATTACAACAGACTAGACAAAAACAGTTTCATAAAACCTTTTAATCAGATTGCTAGCAATAAGGTGTTAGATTATAATTTCGCTATTAAAAAACTTATAGGCGCTTTAAAATAGCGAACAGTTGTGAATTATTACGTTTAGGTATTACTTAGGTATATGGTTTTAGTATTATTAAGCATTTAAACAAAGTACTGGCCACCTAAATGAAGGATTTTAAACTGCATATTGATTAACATTTATTAAACTGGGAAATAGTCTCAAAAAATGTGACAATAATAACAAACATAACATTATGTCTGTATTCCACGAAGGGTTGGGCAGAGGTGTACCTACAGTACACCCACATTTCACCAGTTATTTTGAATACCATGTAATAGGGGGCGAGTCTATTGCCATCAACCGGGCACAAATCCAGAATCCGGGCTGCTACTGAGAAATTCCTGATGAATAAACCCAATATCACTTTGCTCGACCTGGGAATCGAACTCAGGACCTCATGCTCAACAGTAGCGCTTGCGACCACTAGACCAACGAGGCAGTCATAATAACAATATTAACAAAGTATATATTCAAAACCAATGTTTTTCTTAAAAGTACATTTTTACAGGTTACCCTTATATTTTTTTTTAAATAGTTCAATAAACAAGGGAAGCACAAAATAAAACAAAAAGTAAAAATAATTAGTTATTTATTAGAGAAAATAAATAAAAATATTTTGCTGTATTATAATGATTATATCTTAAGTGCCTACCTAGATAACATACATTACAGCAATGCAGCGATAGTATTAATAAAGAGACCGAGAGAGGACAATCAACCAGCTTTTTTTTTATTTCACAAATAAAAATCTGGATAAAGTGTAAGTATAGGGCTTCAGTAATTACATAAATAACTGCTTTAAACATAACCAGACATGTAAAAAAATACAACCATCTTAATATATATAAATCACGTGTCCCGTTGTTTGTCCGCGATGGACTTCCTAAACTACTGGACCGATTTTGATGAAACTTTGTAACTGTCTGTTATTTGATCCAACTTAAAAGATAGGATAGTTTTTTGTAATGGGAAAAAACGGGATATGCGCGTACGAAGTCGCGGGCAAAAGCTAGTTGATTTATATATTATTATTTTAAATTGTGATTATGGTTTTCAAGAAATATTAGCCTTTGTTAGAATATTTTAATATTCTTGAATTGTTAATAGTATGTTGTCTAAAAATCCTGCTGGATATTGTTTTGGTGTCTTGCCCAACCAAGGTACCAAATTATTGTCATAATAACATGACAACAACAACCAACAGTCCGGTTCCCTACAAAGCAATTACAATAGTACCCTATTAGTTTACTTAACATTTACAGGAGGTAAAAGATTATACAGAATTAAAAACTGGGGTACTGTAAGACCCGTCCAATAATGGCAAAAATGGTTTGGCATTTCTGAGACATTTTCAAAGTTCAAAATATTAGCTTTTGTCTTCATAATATTAATTATGTCTTCTATATGGATGGCACTAAATGTAGAATGTGTCTCATTCATTTGAGGCAATAAATGCCACTGATCGCTGTACAAGTGTGTTTCATACACTCTACAGCTCCGAGGAACATAGAAACTATGTTCTTGCAAAAGCAGTCTTTTAATGAATTGCGGGACCAAATGCAACATTCTGTTTCTGCATTGTTGAAATATACAATGAACAGATGTGATCGAAGCTCGCTTATAATTAGGTAATGATATGGTATTATTTTCCCTTTGTAGTGGTGGCTCTGGTGGGCTGACAACTTGAACATTAGGGACTGCTGCATCGTTGTCCGAAGCCAATTCCTGCATGTCTCATGATGAGTCATGCACTGCCTGTCTATTTTCTCGCATCCAACACACATGGCAAACATAGTTGTTTCTTGAGGGCTGAAAATAAACCACAGAATAAACACTGATAAATGCTTATGTTTATATAATTTTTAGTAACAGGGGTATCTTTTATATACATCTCTTTATGTTTTCAAGTATTATGTTATTCTAAAAGGCAGTACTATGTTACACATGCCTACTTTAGGCAAGCATATGTTTAAGATGGAAAATACAGATATTACAATCATACATACATAGTATGAAAACTCGTATTTTAATAAATGAATACAAATAGGTATTTATAGTAATGAAAACCAAAATGCTTACCACATAATTAGTATTTTGTGATATTAGGACAGCCAGCAATGGACACTCCATTCTGACATTATGGTGTCTTATTGTCCTCTCAGATTTGCCACAACCGAGGCAAACCATGTTATGCCCCGTAGTCTCTCGTGTTCCCCAGCTTCGGCATTTAATAATAATAAGCATGGATGACAAATAAATGTATCCAGAGGAAACTGAAAATAAGATGCACTGTAAGTTAATTTCGCATACCAGAATTACATAAAAACAAATCGGGTTAAGTTTTTTCTAGTCCAACTTCTTACCTGGGTTTGAGAATTGGTTATCCAATGCGAAAGTTTTGTTTGATGGTGTGCAGAAAGCGAGGATATGAGATGTCTCTGCAACCTTTGCATCCACTTTGATCCACAAAACAAATCCGAAACGTAATGCAAATCAGAGTCCAGTGTTAATAGCTAATAGATAATCGAGCGATAGAAGGTATCAGTCCGTAGAAATAAGCAGGGGTCAAAAATATTAGAAAATAATCGCAAAAACACAAACTACCTACGCAATAATGACATTGACATTACATTGACATTTGACATAGACAATGACACATGGTCAAACAATTAAACGCGTTCCGTTTTAAGATATTTTATTGTGTGAAATATATAAAAAAACTATCTTACACATCAACATTATGAATAGATAATTTTATTAAATGCAAAAAATACTAATGAAGACAGTTTCATATGAATAAAATGTTCTTAATAAAAGCATTTTGGCGTCCATATCACATGTCTACAAGTAGTATGCTTGGTATGGAACGCCCATTATTATATTTATCTTTCTCTATGGTCCAATATGGCGGACGTTGACAAATGGTACTTTGAATTCATCTTGCATTACTATTATTTTGAAATAAAAACTGACGAGTTCAGAGAGGTCAAAAACTACGTATTAATTCATTTTTCTTTTTTTAATATATAATATTATTGACTATGTTTGTGTAAATGGAATGTACTTTTTTGTCCATGTCTTTTCAAGTTACTACAATATTAAATATTATGCTTTGCCTTGTATAACTATTAAATATGGCGTTTTATCAATCGGAAATATTGTAACTTGCTGCCACTAAAAGATTTTTTGTAATCGGATTCGTTCTTTTTACAAACGCTACCTTGAACTCGGGATATAGCTATGAAAACATAAGAAATGTACAGGAAGAAATCGCGTTTGATAATAACTTGAGAAGGGTGAAAGTTAGGTGATTTTCAATGCTTGATGATAAATCTGTGCATCAGACCTTTTCATAAAAAAAGCAAATCGGTTGGACAGAACAGCCGGGCGGAAATGTAATAGATTTCATTTTTTTTAAGGTTCCATACCTCAGAAGGAAAAAAACGGAACCCTTATTGAATCACTTGGTTGTTTTGGGTTCCGAACGTCCGTTTGGAAAAACGGAACCCTTATAGAATTACTTATGTGTCTGTCTGTCTTTCAAAACCAATTTTCTCCGAATCTTCGGGACCTACGCGTGAAGTTGAAATGTTGACCAAATATGTGCTTCTGAGACCACACACGGACGCGTTACGAAAATAAATAAATTATGAATATAAAGTCACGTTTGGGGGCAAATTGGAAAATTTAAAAAAAATCTTTCTGTACCGTGTGACACATCAAATGAAAGGACTAGTGAGGATTTCAAAAAACAGATGAAAAGTGACCATCAAAAAGTATTTACATTTAGCTTACATGGAAACCTCTAAGAAGTCTATAGTTTTGGAGTAACATGTTAAAAAAACAAGATTCATTCGGAACTGTTTGCGCGGGAGTCCGATTCACACTTGGTCTTTTTGAATAAAGATATATTATTAGGTATAAGAGGGTGTCAAAAAAGGTAAAATCTGATATGTCACGCTGATGTTTGACATAAGGTATTATACTACATCCTCTTTTCTTATCGTGTGGGCAGTAAGGTCTAACGACCCTAGTGTCAGAGTTTCTAAAGCGCCTCAAGGGCATCTGACATGGTATATTTGATGACCGCCATTTGGCGGCCGGGACCACCGGCTTATACGTGCCTTCCGAAGCCGCATCCTAATGTTATGTGTCTCAAACTGACCAATTGGAAAATCGCTGATTGACAGTTATGTAATTTTTACGTCATTATACACAGGGTCGCCAACGCTTGATAAAATATAGAAAGCGCAAATTATTTTCTACCTACGTTTACTTTATGGCAGCAAATGCAACAATCAAAAATATTTTTTTAGGGTTCCGGAAAGTAACCAACGGAACCCTAAAAAAATTAAACTAAAAATATTAACGGGCTGTATTTCAAGAACTGTAAATCTGTAATAGATAGACAGGTACAGAGTGTGTATTTCTATAGCACTATAACAACAAATAATAAAAATTGGCCAAGTGCGAGTCGGACTCGCGTGCAAAGGGTTCCGAACCATTTTCATTTTTTTAACAAGTTATTTTAACACTACAGACTTCTTATAGGTTTTCCTGTAATTTTTAGGTAAAGATCTATTACCTCCATTTTTTTCAAAATTTTAGGCTCAGTAGTTACGGAGATAAGGGGGGGAATGGTCATTTTTGTCTAATTTCTTGAATAACTTCTAAACCATTTTTTTTTAATTATGAAAAAAATATAATTAAAACCCTCACAGTAAGCCCTTTCATTTGATATGTCACAAAATATTGTTCAAAAAACTTTTTTTTAAATTTTCTAGTTTGGCCCCCAAAAGTGAACCCCATACTAAAAATTTAATGATTTACGTAACGCGTCCGTGTTTGGGTCATAGAAGTCCATATGTGTACCAAATTTCAACAGAATCGGTCCAGTGGATCCGGAGAAAACTGGCTGTGACAGACGGAGAGACAGACACCCGAGTGATCCTATAAGGGTACCGTTTTTTTTCGGAACCCTAAAAATAATTAAATTAAAAATTAAAAGGGGCTACAAGAAACGTGTTTTTTCGGTTTATGGTATAGAACCCTTAGGCTGCCTGTCCATTTCAGCGGAGCGGAGAAACGGAAAAATTTTAAACCAATGAAATTACACAAAATGTCAGTAACTCACGTGGATTTTGTGCAAAATGGAATGTACCCGCTGAAATGCTGAAATGGACAGGCACCCTTAGTGTGACAGTCCGACTCGGACCTACAACTGAACTCGTTAGTATATTTTGAATCAACTTAAACTCGACTCGAACATCATATGCCTAGCCTTTTCCCAACTATATTGAGGTCGGCTTCCAGTCAAACCGGATCCAGCTGAATACCAGTATTTCACGTAGAGTTGCCTACCAGACCTCCACAACCCATTAACTAGGTAACACGTACTTCTTGGCAAGACTAGAGTCAAATTACTTGCTTATGACAAACCGTAACTACTGCCAAAGAACTACAAATGACAGTCGGGACCAACGGCTTAACGTGCTTACCGAGCCAGGAGAAAACTCGGTAAGTTAAGATGTTCACCTATGCAAAGACCAACCTTGACAAGCGTTGCTTAACCTTGTAGATCGACCCGTGCGGCTGTTATTATTTAGCCACGAGCTCCTAAAACTCAACTTGAACACAGCAAGAAAACACACACATAATAGTCAACGAGTTGTTTATACGGCGAGCGCCTGATCTTTAATCTATTTGTAAGGTCACACTATAACACTACGTGAATATTTTATTCAAATGGATCAGGGGCGGATTTGCGAACAGGAATACTTACAACAGGTAAGCGCACAGGGACTGTTGCCCTCCAGACGTTTGGATACGGCGTTCCAAAATCATCGGGGAAGCTGCTAGTTAGTATCCTTATAGTCTACTGGCTATAAGGATACAAACTAGCAGTCAACGTTCCATAGCTTCCAGAAATTCTACTACTGCAGACTAATCAAAACAAATCGTTTGTAGATTAAACTTTACTTAGAAGTTGTAGTTATGACAGGGTGGAGAGTTATATTATGTATGATATAGAAAGTGCCATGAATTTTCATTTCCTGTGAATTAAAGCACAATGGCTGGTCTGAATTAAATATTTCAGGTGGTGCGCCGTTCTCGCGAGTTAGTGCCGAGGTTGATGAAACGACATACTCCGCACTCAGCGCCGAGGGAAAATTTAATTATTGTTCCACGACTACAGCGCTACAGTTCAACACACTTTTAAATGGTGAAGCACATTTCTGTGACATTAAATGAGTTTTCATGTTGAGTTATTATAATTATATTAAGAGTAACAATCCTCTATGGAGCTGGAGCTGCTGAAACATTTTTTCAGCTGAAAAGATTACTGACATTGTACCGTACTTTATGTGACAAAGTCATAGTAATGCCGTAACTTAATACACTCCCTGCTTGTCTGCACCGACTAACGGCAAATATATCCCGTTCTAAAGTAGCTATCATGAACAGACTTATAATATGCTAATAGATAGATATAAGTAAATGAACACATATTGTACTTGTAAATCGATCAGCTAATGGCATATGAATGAAGCGGGCGTGGAAGTTGCGGCGGCGGTACACACGCTGGATCTAATGGAATTCACTTGTACGCAAACAAGCCGCAGAACGCCCTCCCCCACCTGAGCGGAGCGGAGCAGACGTAAGTATCCGACGGGCTCGCCGCTCCCGGGCTGCATCACCCCGCCGTTTATTACATTACATGCGTCACCTTTAATGTGTGATTACACACAAATAATGAAGAAACCCGCTAAGCATTTAATACTTCAAAAATTGTCTGTGTAAGCAAGCCGCCAAAGACTAACTGTAAGTTGAAAAGCTCCTACTTGTCTAAAACGGAACCTTTAGTTCAAGAATAAGATATTTTTACTTACCAGTAAGTAGGCTAGGTCTTTATGCTTACTGTTTTCATGATATTGTATATAAAACTCGTACCTGAAACAAAATATATATTATTAAGTTACGTACAAGAAGTCATATGAAAAAGAAAAATAGGGGAAAAGCGCGTAAGAGAAAATATTCGGCAACCGCTGATGTCCTTTCATATTTCACTATAATGTCGTTATATTATGTGGTGTCGCAAAGATGAAAGAGACTCTATGTGTGTAATATTTCAAACTAATATAAGTATCCACTACATAGGGACAGTGATATAGTGTCATAAAAATGTTAAAGCGATAGACACAAGCCTGGAATAAAGTTAGCAGCAGGAAAGAATACATACATCTTAATTTATTATGCACATGTCCCATTCTAACTTAAATAATGTTTGTTTGAAAATTCAACGTAAAACCTAAATGTAAAGCGGAGAGTAGCGAGTGTGAGTCTCGATTTAGAAAGTCATATGTACTTCTAAATATATAAACACGAGGGATGTAGTACGTGCGGCGCTGCTCGAGTCGCATAGCAGCGGTATTAGTAAGACGTTGAATAATATATCTATGTCGAGAGATACCGAGCAGATTTCTCGGAAAGCCTTAGTTGGCCTTAAACCAGATTGAAGCGCTTAGAATTCCTTACATAAGCGCTCCGCTATAATATCGGAAAAGAGATCAGAAGTTAATCTATCGGCAACATTCCTCGCGTTTCGCCGGAAGGCACCGCCGCCGAGCCGCCCGCCGCCCGGCGCTATGGCCCGCGTGCACGCGACCGCGCCCCCAGCCTAACTAATCGATGCTTTGTTTTGCAACTTAACTATGCACCAAATAAATATATTCATACATAGTAATCCCTATCAGTCGTTATACTAACCTTAGGGTTAAAAAAACTTTACCTGGGTACTCATTATAATCCGTGTCTGAAGCAGATCAGTACGGGGCCGTAAATTATACTGTTCAAACAGAAGTTTGGCACCACTGGCCTCGAAAATATTACTGTACACCAATATCAACTTGGGATTTGGGATAGTAAAATAACTACATATAAAACATGTTCATAGATGTCACAATAAGAATCGTGTCTGTCTGCCTATCTATTAGTGTGCTTAAAACTTGTGAACCACTTATTTGATTTACGTGATTTCTTACCACCGTGGTATTCGCTTCTGGTTCTACATAATTAATGAAACTTAACGTTGAGCAGTTAATTTTGAATTCTGATTTAACATTTATCTCTAATAAACTCGTAATACAATTCGATGAAATACAATTAATTATACGCCAGACAGGTTTTATTTCTATTGACGATTAATTTAAGATGAATTTAATTTAAAGCTGGACAGGATTGTTACGTTGAAAATAAATTAGTTACAATATTAAGGTAAAACAGCGTTGTATCTGATTATTGTTATAAAGTAGAACTTAATTAGGCACGCCTGGTGTCTCAGCTATTTTTAGAGTTAAATTATAACAATCATTTTTAATCATGTCGATACAAACCGTGAATAGATAAAATTTGAGAAGAGTTTAGGGAAAAAGTGCGAAGAAGTTTTCTATAGAAAGTGAAAAATTTAAGGCCGTAACTAACTTTTTAGACCAATGTGTCTTGCATATGCGTATTATTGCGTAACAAGTTTTATTAAAATCGGTTAATTACTTTCCGAGGATAAGGTCAGTTTGTATGAAATACACACGATGTAAAACATGTAAAAAAATCCGAAAAACAACAGAACTAAAGAAATCAATTGTAACAAGAGGCTTACAACAAGTGACATTCCGTTTCCGCTCGTCAATTTCATCCATTTTGATAATTTTTTGGCAATAGTTGTCGCTTATGGAATGTCATTTTGTCTTGAGCCTGATCGGGAGCCCGAATAAGGTCTATAATTGTATGCGTATCCTTTCTTTCTGAGCTCATGTAAGAAAGTAGTAGATGTTACTATAATAATATACATTTTATACAGAAGCTGAGACGAGACTTGGACAATATAGGTAAAACACGACCACCGCCCGATCAGGTTAGAGGGCGTCTGGAGCAAGCTTACCAGCTGGCAATTCTCACTGCTCTTTCAAACCAACGCCGACGGTGTTTGTTTACGGCAGCTGTTTAAACGCTTACCACAAATCTATATACATATAACACGGTCATAAAGGTTAATAGCACACCAAAAAATACAACCTAAGCTTAGGTATTAATGAAGGCAACATTAAAAAAAATTAAAACATTTTTTATCCTAAAAGAGTATCTTACTTTCAAAAGTATTATTTAGAGAGAAACGGCATCTATAATATAGCTTAGGAATTAAAAAATCTCTCCAAGTTTTTGATACTCCGATCAAAGGTCATCTACGTGCGGCGAAAAGTAGTTTTTAGGGTTCCGTAGCCAAATGGCAAAAAACTGAACCCTTATGGATTCGTCATGTCTGTCTGTCCGTCCGTATGTCACGCCACTTTTTTCCGAAATTATAAGAACTATACTGTTGAAACTTGGTAAGAAGATGTATTCTGTGAACCGCATTAAGATTTTCACACAAAAGTAGAAAAAAATGGGGTTTCCCCATACTTAGAACTGAAACTCAAAAATGTTTTTTCATCAAACCCATACGTGTGGGGTATCTATGGATAGGTCTTCAAAAATGATATTGAGGTTTTTAATATATTTTTTTTCTAAACTGAATAGTTTGAGCGAGAGACACTTCCAAAGTGGTAAAATGTGTCCCCCCTGTAACTTCTACTACTACATTACCATGCGAACTTCCAGCGAAAATTGGTTCGAACGAGATCTAGTAAGTAGTTTTTTTTAATACGTCATAAATCGTAAACCGTAATTTACCTTTCATTCAATCAACTCAAATATAAAAAAAAAAACATTTAATTTCATAAACATAAACCTTATGCATAAAGTAGCCCATTGGTTGAAGCCAACGGAGGTATTGGTAGCGCTTATAGTTTTGGAATTAAATGTAGATTGGTACTCTTTTTGCACAACATCAAAAAGGGCTCCATAGATTTCATTAGGATTTTCATGTTCTACTATGGAAGGCGCAATTTTTTTAGCTATATTATGTTTAAATTTATTGCAACGACTAACTGTATAAGGCCTGCATACTATTTTATATGGCTTTTTATTTTGTGGCATAGGAAAGCTAACTAATAGTCCAAAGTGGTCAGACGTTAAGTCACTTAACACCAATTTATTATCAGCATCACAATTACTATAGATGTTATCTAAACAAGTTGATGAAGATGCCGTGATTCTAGTAGGTTCAAAAAATAGATTAACTAAATTAAAGGACAAACAGATTGAGAAGTCTAACGCTTAATGGATTAATTTCTAGAATATTAACATTAAAATCCCCACATAAAATAATATTTTTATTATTTGATTTTAACTTATTAAGTGAATCTTCTATTATCGATTCGAAAAGACCAAAATCTGAGGGCGGTCGGTAAACGCAAATTATAACGTAACGCTCAAGTTCAACACAAGACAACTCAACAGTGCGCTCGATAGAAAGGCTAACTATATCTAAATGTTGTTTACATTTTAACTTGTTTGAAACAATGACTAATGAACCACCGCGAATAGCACTTCTTCTTACAAACGCACTTTGAACAGTAAAGAAATTATCATTCATTAAAACTACTTCATGTTCTTTCAACCAATCAGTTAAACATAACACCTGAACATCATAATTCTCTATAAATAAACTTTATATATTTACTACTATATATTTACTCTATATATTTACCTACAACAATTCTGATAATAGCTTCTATGATAACTAAACCTTCTTATTTCCCAGTAAATCAAAAACAGTAGTTGCAATAATCCTAGGGTTTTAGAAACGATTCGATTCTCCCAATTATACTGCTACATAAAAATAAGCAATACTTATAGTAAGAATTGTCGCTGACAGTCCGTACCATTTTCGTTTACAATGTTGGCTCTCCAGTAAATAAATAGTGGATTTTTAAACATTTAGTTAGTTTCTGCTCGTTTTCAGTGCGTTAGCATTTAAAAAAAATAATCAAAATCAAAGTTCATCATAGCATTAATAACTGAAACGAAGTTGGTTAAATTTAACTAGCCGGTTTTTTCCAGAATATAGCATTACTTGTTTTCTAGCTGATATAACGAACAAATGCCACGGGGGTAGGCGACAGGCGTGTTTTTGAAAACTTGACATTCGTTGCTGTCGTAAAATATAATGGTGCAACTTGTGTTTTACGAGCGCTAGGAGTCCCGATGATGAAAACGGGAGTTAGCGTGTGAGCGTGTTGCTAGAATACTCGAATAATAATTAGGTTTTCATCTTTTTATTTCTGTTCTTTTGCGACCTTCAAACAAAATACAGCTATACAGCGCTGGTGATCATTTCTATGTATGTTATTTGTGAAAATACGATAGTGGTTTTAGTTCTTTTAGATGCGGATGTAGTTTTAGCGTTATGGTACCCTCAAAGTGTTTATGTGTTCGAAAGCGAACATTGCGGGCGACATTGCGCACGGTTCAGTAAAGGAAATAGATTCCTTTAGTCACATTTACGGCTAATATATTCATGAAAGTTTCACAAAAATATTTGAGCGTACTCTCGTCTGCTTTGTTATGAGCGCGACATTGACAAAACACACACGAGCCCGTATCAACTTCATATTGAGACAAGCTCGCTTCCTACTTATGATGTCTTTGTGTAGGAATATTCTCATGAAAAGTGACTTATAAGATGCTTCTCGTTGTCCTTAGTCGTATTAGGTTCAAACAGGTAGGTACATTAGCTTTACTAGTAGCTTTAAAATTTTGACATTTTTATCTGATCAGGAATCAAAAGAAGTCTCGGAACTTCTACATTTAAACAGTGACTTGTAAGTAATTTCTGTGTGTGACAAAATTTATTTCGATAGAAACTCAAAGTAAAATGTATCAAAAGGAGTGCTCGGAATCCAGCAGTATAAAAGATTTTGGAGGCGTACGAGGAGAGTAGCAAAGCGAAATAAAGCGAATAGAGTGCACGTCACGGACACGCGGCGGCGCACGCGACGCGCCGCGCAATTTCCGCTTCGCTATCAGATGCGACGCTCGCGCCGCCCGGCCCGCGCCCGCACTTGCCACCATGTGAACTCAACCGAGAACGTGAACAGGGTGGTGGCTACACGATGTTGCATTCGCCACTGAATAAAAAAGCATTGATACTGCGAACCTGAACGACATATTTCATTGTGAAAATGTTTAAGATGCCATATGCATTCAAACGTAACTTTTATGGCTGTAGATAAAACAATGTCATGGCGCCTTTTTCTCAACAACAGTATAAATAACTTTGAATTCATAAGGTTGTTTATGCTTTTTTGCGTTCACAAATGTTGTGCGGCAGGTATTATGTGGTTTGGTTTGCATGAAAGATCTTACGAATGTTGTGTAAACTTGCCCTAAAATACATTTCGAACCAGCTATTGATGTTAATGTGCATGGTTCACTAGGTCCGGTAGCGCTTTTTATTTGGGTGTGCCCCTTTCTTGGCGAGCTCGGAATGGATTTAATAATTATGGGGCAAAGAAGCGAAGCGTGTGGGGTCTCGACGGAAGGATGGAGTGAGGCAGGGTGCGATTAAATCGCAGGCGTTTCGGCATGTAACAGGAAGTGGGTCAAGCGGCGCCACCCGAGCTATTTATTGCGTTTCCGACGAAATTGCAACTGCTATCTGGGTTTTTTATTTAAAGTATCCTTCCTAAGTGCATTTCTTCAAGACATTCACCTAAAACCTTTGATGTGATTATTTCGTTTCTAATTCAAGTGCAAGCACCACATTGGTAGTGAAGGACGGAATCGTAAACAAAATCATAGCAGATATACCTACATTGCGTGTTAGGACTTGAGGGTTATAAAACCGTGAAGATGGAAGTAGGTCGAGATAAGTTTAGCGAAGCTCATAAAGGTTCGACAAAGGCATACCATTAAAACTTTTTTTTCGATAACGCCTGCCGTTCAGTCAGAGTAAAGTCTTAGTCGCTCTGCAATTACAGACAAGTGCCTTTAAATGAACCGAGCTCTCGAGCACGGCGCATCGCTTCGCACCCGACGGCGCCCACTCCGCCGCCTACCCACTTCCACGCTAACTGTGTTAATTTCATTTAAAAAGAGTAGCTTCACTTATTACCTGTGCTTATGATTGAATGTCAATCATTTATCAATTACTTTACCGAATTTGTACAAAGGGTTTTTGAGGTAATGTACACGTATATTTAATATATAGTAGGTATTGTCTTTCTAAGCATCATAGGACCTCTTCAGGACATTTAAACTGGTTCTAAATTCCAATGTCCCAAGCTAAGACTTAGTCTACACCAGTAAAGCAGTTCCTACTGTGTTGATCTTATGGTAGATAATATTTACGCACTGTAAATTCCACTCAGAAAAAGAAATGCCTTTAGAAAGATTTATTTTTCATGTATTATTCATTCACGTGTCCTCGAGCGTTTTCATTTCGACGTGATATTTTGGTCGTACGATAATGATATTTGCCCTGAACCCTTGTTATACTTTTTAAAAAAATTGAACATACTACTAGACATTCACTTCTTTGTTGTAGGATAGCGTCGAGATATTTTTCGTCAAAAGTCGAAAATATTATATAGTTTTCAATAAAAACTATACGTGCTATTTTTTTTTTATTATATTTTTAGAAAAAAAAGAACACTTTCATATGATACACCACTCCGTATAATTTTTAAAGGTATTTTAATTTTCTTTATTCGTATAATAAATGCATTGAGTAAAAATAAACTAAATAGCAAAAGAAAATTCATAATGCTGATCTATGGAAAATAACGTTGTCAGCTACTTATCTCCAAAGTCTGGTGCACGGTGTCTTTTCGGTAAGATTAGTGCAAAATGCGCGACGGCCTGTGTATCCGAAGATATTGATTTTGGAAAGTAGCCAAAAAAACTCGTAGAGCAGGCACGCGTCAACTGCCGCGCTGCCCCTATCCCGACGTCAACCCTTTTACGAATATTAAATTCTGTTTTGCCACTTCGCGATTCCACATTTCTCTGAAAAAATATGATCCGATTCGTAAGGCCTTTGCATTATTCACTGTTTTCGGCGATGCGCGCTCTCCTACCGGTGCGGTTGGAAAAACACATGTTGGCTTTACAAAGATTCATGTGTCTGTTGTACGTTTGTAGCGCTCATCGTTTAGTTTTAAACTAATCAAACATTTTTGGAACACAACTTATCTTCTTTCTTTTTATCTGAATGACCGGACCTACGACTTGGATCACAAAATTCTTTCAAAGATACCCTTGCAGATAAATAGATTATGAATTTTCATTTCAGAGTTCAAATTGCCTGAACCTTTAATTACTTTAAGGAAACTTGTACAAACGCGCTCTTGGTGAAGGATTAATCCGAGCTTTGCTACGAAAATAGAACATTTGCCTGATTACAGACAAAAGGTGGCGACGTTCTTGAAAGGTTTGTCTAAGAACAACATTAACTTAATGTTAGAAAATCACAGTGTGCAGATCTTTAAAGTTATAAAGTGTGTAATGAAACAAAGTTAATATTTAGTTACATAAAATGAACGTTATTTGCTAACAAAGATATCCGTCCCTACGTTATAGATAGCTAAAGAGTGACTCCCGCAAAGTTTTCTGTTGCACAGAGCGTCTACTGTCTACTTTTCTCTATGAGCGAGTCCGCTTCCGTTTATCTTTGGTTGCTTTTTTGTTAGTGTCAGTTTCTTTCGTTTCGTTTCTCATATTCCACCGCTACATTTGTCGTACAGAAAGAAAGTAAAGAATGCTACTGTTGTGGAAATAAATATACATATACAATATGACTAAGATTTTGGGAGGTTTTGAGCTACATTACATTTGTGTCCTGCTACAAATGTATATTTCATTAATCGCAGTTAAATTAAAAACATATAAATGAGACATTTAGGTACATGCAAATCGTCATAATACGTACGAAGATAAATCGTACACAGTTATACGATTGAGTAGGACTCGTACCGTTAATTGACGCCTGGCTGGGTTCGGTCTTAAATTGGTGTAAATCCTCAAGGCACAGATCATGCCAACCGAGCGGCGGCTCTCAACGTGCCTCCTCCAATTACTTTAATTAAAACAATACCACGGCACCAGTGCTTCGTCGACTCACCGCGTCTGTTTCCCATTTCCCTATTTAAATACGAAAACGAGCTCGTAGCTCGCGCTTAGCATGCAAGATGTTGCTATTCAACTGCTACACGAGCATACAGAGATATTTAAATACATTTAGTTAATTCTATGCGACGTTTTAGTATTTGATTATAAACTAGTAGGCAAGGATTAATTATTTAAAACATAGTTTATCCTAGTCTTTAGACTGAATTTAGTAAGCAAAGAATAATAACATGGAACTGCATCGATGGTTTTTAATTTTGCGATAGTCATTTATACTCATTTGTGTCTCAAGCTCCTAGGCGAGTGGTTTGAAAATCGATTAAGGAGTCGTGTTGATTCAGCGACTTCGAAGCTAGTAATTTACTCTCGAGTTGGCTGAAGGCGACACCTGTCGAGCGAAGTGACGGTTGATAATACGACGCGAGCGCCATTCACGCGCACTGGAGTGCGAGGACGCGGATCCTTGAGCTATCCGCGGCTTTTACGTCGCCGAGCTCAGCTCACACGATACAAATCTAAGTTGCTAATCTCAATGTTTTTGAATACGTTGATCGAATAATAAAGGACTTAAGCACGGAAGATTAATTTGATTCGGAAATATAAAGAAGTGATAAATGTTTGATCTGTATATTTGGTTGGTAAGGCAACATTTATCAAAGAACTTCTAGCGGAGGTAATATAAAGCTGCTAAATCCTAGCATCATCTGCGGGATTACAGTTTACACGAGGTCGGCAACGTCGCGAGGGCGCACGGTATAGCACATCTCCGACGGGAGGCAACTTTACCAACTTTCTTAAGGGCGGTTAGCGAAGTTTGACGTGCACGCGCCAGCACGTTAAGCTCTGGGATTCGATACTTGGTAACAACATCCAATAAAGAGGCAGGGCACGCATGTGTTTACGTAAAACGATGCAGCAAAAGCAACCAGCGCTTTAGTTTTTGAGGCTTCGATCTTCGAATAGCAATTAGACGGCACCGTCCAAGAAGAACTCCACGACCTCATCCCACCAGTCCCCTCTAACATCGCACATCTAGACGCACTGCAACTTACCATCCCTACCGTGTTGCTTTTCCACCAATACGCACTAAGCGTTTCCAAAAGTGTTTTATAATGCACACAGCAAAGGAATGGAACTCTCTGCTTGCGTCTGTGTTTCCGAACGCTTACAACCCTAATCTCTTCAAGGTTAGAGTGAACAGGATCCTTCTGGGTAAGCTCGCTCCATCGTAGACTTTGTCTCCGTCATCTCTGACCTAGACTAAAGTCAAGAGCAAACCCATCACAGATAAAAATAAAAAACCGATTCGTGTGTCAGATTTAAGTCCTGCCGTACGTGATAAAGGAATTAGTATTAACAGTTATGTCGGTGACACCCGTGAAACATCATGAAGTATTTACTGGCCAAAAATAACGCAGTGTAAGATTTAAAAAAAAATTGAACCTTCATAAGCTAATCTGTATAGTAAACTTGACATAATTGATAATGTTTTTACTATTTTACAGGTACATACGGCACAAAGCTTGTTGGTAGAGTTGGAGACTTACACAAAGATACAAACCAACCAATCTTACTAGTAGGTGATATAATATTGATAAAGAGTAAATAGATAAGCAGAATACAGCACCTGTTAACTCACTGATTTTGTTTCATATAGAAGAAAGCTGCAGAATGTTATATCATTATCTTAACACTACCTTAGCACGGTTAGCTTGTTCCAGGTAAAAAACAAAAAGAGTTGGAAATGTAATTATTCACAGTCATCTTAATCGTGGTGGTGAAAGCACTCGACTGTGTTATTAAAAGGTGGTTGGTGGAGCGGAGGTACAGGCAGGCGGTCGCGGGGAAGGCCTCATATAACTTCAAGTTTGGTATCAGGGCCGCGCGTCCACCGGTGGCGGCGGCGGCGGTAGGAAGCTACCTCGAGTTTTATGAGTTTAATCAAATCGTTTTAGGGGTGTCAGGGCGTGCCCTAACGGCTGATTGTATGTGCGGAACACGTGTGCTGACCCGTACGATTTCTACTCAATACGTACAAACATAGTTTGGCTAAAATGGAACTGTTACAAAAATGTTTCTTTTATTATACACACCGGGAGGGGAACACGCGAAACATGTATTAGAGTTGAGGTCGTTTTGCTGGTAAGTGCGACGTTTGTGCGTAGCGGTCCCACCTTGGGGTTATTTTGTTAAGATAAAATCTGAAAGTGACGCAACTGGGTGTGCTCAGTGAATATTGGTGCTTTTGATATTTAATTTATTTTATTACAGGCTTTGTTATCATTGAGTCTTGTTCGTGAACCTAGGTTTCTAATTAGGTATATTACTACTAACTCATTAAGTCATCAAGGCAATCTTTTTGTACCGTATATGTTTCTCTTTTTATAGGCAATATTCGTATTTGAATGCAAATGAACATCATCACTGTCAGCGAACACCTCCGTCGTAAAGTACATGTTGTATAATATATAAGCCTATCTCGGTGGGGCGGGTTGTAGTAATTCTTTTCTAAGCAGCGCGTAAAGTTATTCAAAATATGTATAAGTTACGTCCTAAGCTGGTCGTAAAATGGTATTACAAACGTTATGAAGGCCGGGGTTCGGCCGGATCTCATCACTTAGGGTTGTACGCCGAAGACGACTATCTTTCAATAAACCCATAAAATTGCCTCATCCAAAGCGAGTTCCGACCTCGCCCGTCCCGGCTGCTGGTTGTTAACAATACACACGTCAATATTAAATTTTAGGCGAGGTAACAATATACCTATCGCCGTTCAAATTTAAGGGTAATATCCTGATTCGACTTCTCGACTTTCAGCCTGGGACAAACTTTTTCTTCAATACTCGTCCTCTAAGATACATTCTTCAAAGGCACATCGTGAATATATTGTTTGGTATAAAATATTATAGAATTTAATCATTTCGGTCATTTGTATACTACAGTCATCATTTTAAAGGTAATGACAGCAGAGAGTGACTATGGTTAGTCTAATTCAGACACGTGAAAAAAGTGCAGGCAATCAGTACGTGTGCCATATTGTGCCGTAGCTAGGTGTCAGGCGGTAATGAGATGCACGGCGTGAGGCGAGCGGCGCCGGGTGCCGGCACATGCAAGTTAGATGAGCCGCGCGCCGTGCTCTCTCTACAGGTGACGTCCGACTTATTTTTAATGCACAACATCTATTGCAATTTGTTGAGACTCAAGAACCCGTTTATAAAGAAGGATTTACTTACGAGCGCTGTCTTTACTTGTTAAACCCCAACCAAAAAGAAAAGTGTAATACGTTTACTGTGTATCTTTTTCTCTAAACTAAAATGATCAATATATATTTGCTTTACGTTTGAGAGGTTTTTTTGAGTCGTGTTTTTAATTTTAAGTTTTGTTTTGTCGTATATAGGATTTTTAAAAGTTGTTTAGGTAGGTAAACACAAAAGAAATATATTTTCAAATGTGTTACACAACGTTTTACTTAACCATCAAAATAAATAGAGTTAGAAAAATAAAACAAGTCAAGGTATATTAACACTAGCGAAACAGCGCGTAGCAATAGTGCTACGCTCGTAGCACTATTGCTACGCGTCTGCTACGCAAGGCATGTTGGCCCGAAATCCGCTGAACGGGTTAAATACTTAAATGAATTAATTGTTTTACTAAATTGCGACGCCTTGTTCAAAACAGCAGCAGTATAAGATTGTTATATTACGTTACATCGTTAGCTGAGAGAGGATAAGGTTTGTTTCAAAATAACATCAGACGCATTATCAGCAGGCGAATGAGAATGACTTGAATGCCAATGAGATACAATTTGTACTCTACACGAATACGAGCACATCTAGTATAAATAAACACAAATAGATTACGAATTAGATAAATAGCTTGTTCATCAGAAATGTGTTACGACGAGAGCAAACAGTTCAGGTAGAAGATTCGTTTAGTACAAGGATAGAAGACAAATTAAAAGAGCACTGAAACGCTAATTCCATTACGATTCGATGGACGGCAAAAGTCGCCTCCGTTGGACTCAAAGCCGGTAAAACGTAATTGCGACTTCACTAAGCTGGGCTCCGCGCGGCCCGATACGGACGAAAGGGGACCTCTCTGTAACGGCTGATATAAAAGCGGCAATAAATTTAACAGGATGAACGCACTACTTACACAGAACGAGCGCGGACGCCGCCGGTGCCCGTAACGAGGGGGCACGCAACCACCGCTCTGTGTTTTAACCCGCACCCGCCCTTCGTTTTTCAGGCTTCCCAGGACATTTTTGTTTAAAACCGTTTTATTAATGACCTACGGCATTCTACATACTATAATACAAACTTTTCTATGAATATCATTGTTACTGCGTTAAATGGTCATGGGTCACAGGATTTTTGAATGTTGGCTAGAATTTTCTTCATTATTTACATCATCGCCTTGACGTTTAAAAGATGATCATTTTATGACACTATATTCGTGAAATTTGAGAAACAGTCATATGCGGACTACTTGTTTTTCGCATTTCATGCTTTTTGCGGAAAGACAGACTGCACTAGTATGTAACCAAAACTTAAAATCAAATTAGTGAACCTTTAACCCCAAAGGGAGTCTAGTGAGCAAAAGCTACGCCACAGATTCTTTTTTTTTCAATTTGAGCTGAGTTTGCTCTTGACTCTAGGTCAGAGATGACAGGGACAAAGTCTACGATAGAGCGAGCTTACCTAGAAGGAGCCTTTTCAGTCTGACTTTCTTTGATACACATGACTTTTTGGGCTGCGCCCTTTTTTTAATATAGTACCTCCGTTACGATACCTGAATAAAATCTTGCCTGATAATTAGGCTTATTTTTAAAAGAGCCTTCACTTTTCTTAGGTTTTAATGTTGTTGGAAAAATCACATATTTTAGTCAGATTTACCACATCTACATTTTTGTCTCTCGCTATTATCAAATAGACTGCGTAATGAACGGGACTAGTTAATTTAGCTAAATAAAGAAAGAAATAGAGAAAAATGGATAATTTGTCGTGAACTCATCACGAATGTTACTTATGTAGATGTTCCGACGATTATGATGAGCGAAACATTAATATTTTGGTATCTACAAGTTTCAACAAGTGCTGTGAAGCTGACAACGATTGAGAGTGTGAAAAATACATGTACTGTTAAAAATAAAAATGTTTATTATGTTAAGATAGAGCTTTTTTGTGGCTTTTACATTTTTACGAAAAATAAGATATAACGTAACAAACCCTGATAATGTTAAGTATATTTAAAATAAATAGTTTTAAATCGAAACACAATAAAGCCATGTTTGTTCAACCAGCAGCCATTCATTGATTTTCCTGGAGACGTAAGCCACCATCGACGCCGGCCCAAAAAGCGCAGGCGAGATGTTCTGGATACCTAGCATGAGGACTGGCTCAAGATAGCGTGGGAAAAGACTACCTGGATGCATTTGGGAGAGGATTTTGCCAGCAGAGGGTAAACGATAGTAAAAAGAAAATACAAAATAACATAGACCATCCGTCCGTCTCTACTAGAAAACCGAAGAAGCTATAGTTTTCATATTAGCCCTATTTATGTATCTTATGGGCTTCCGTTCAAGGCAAGGGGGTGCGAATAAGAAATCTTTCCTACCCTAGAAAGTGGGTTTTTTTATGTTTTTCTTTTTACTATTTATAAGAACAAGTTTGACCACTTTAAGTTGCGGAAAATAAAGACATGAGAGGCCGTCAAAGCCAGAATTTGGTTACCAAGTTTAATTAAATTGAAAATATGCTACTTATTATTTATATTTTCTCAACAAAATAATAATGTTTTAGAATACTGGAAAAAATTCTAAACTTTTTTACCCACGACGTATATATATATTGGGGTAATAGTCCAGTCATTTTGGGTTTTATCTGCGGAAAAAAACCTACCGAGCTGAATTTTTGTATCCACCTTTATTACGGCGTTGTAATGAAGAAGTGAAAAATCGACATTGATATCGTGCCGGCAAAAAAAGTTATAAAGGTCAAAAGGCCACGAAAATCAGTTTTTCGCGAATATCTCGCGACCTATTTGCTCGGAAGTCAATAGAGGTCATCATAAAAATTGTGCGTACATTACCTACAAAAAATGCCTCTTGCATTTTTCAACCGTTTTCGGAGTAGAGCGTTGAGAAAGCAACTAGAATGCACTCACATACGATATTGTATATCGTGCACCAATGCTTAAACTATTGCTTTTTATCCATGTTTTTAAGTGTCTTGAAATCTTCTATCTGATGCATGGGCGTTTTGTGAAAATATACTTACACTAGCTGACCCGCGCAACTTCGTCTGCGTCACATTTTTCACTAATGCTCCGCTCCTATTGGTCTTAGCGTGATGATATATATTCCTCGACAGAGATAAAGGTGTATACAAAAATTCAGCTCACTAGGATTTTTTCCGCAGATTGGGGTTTAAAATGTCTAAAACGACTGGGCTATAAGAGGATGTTTGTTTGTCCAAACCAATGTTGCCATTTATCTCCAAAGCTACCAGTCCGATTTTGATGCGGTTTTCAGTGATAGGTTTGGGCTTGATTGGTGCATGTTCTTAGATAGGTGTTACGGTGACAACTCACCAGGGGGCGCTGCAGTAAACATTTGTTTGTACAAAACTATTAGGCCGATTTTGATGCGGTTTCCAGTAATGTAAATAAAAAAATCAATATGTAGTACAATGTACATAATACCAATGCTTTCTAAAAACTTTGAAATAAAAAGCAAATTTTTTTTTTTTAAAAACCCACGACGATTCAAACGTAATTGAAAAAAAAAACTGGCCAAGTGCGAGTCGGATTCGCGTGCAAAGGGTTCCGAACGAATTTCATTTTTTTAACATGTTATTTTAACACTACAGACTTCTTATAGTTTTCCTGTAATCTTTAGGTGAAGATCTATTATTTAGCTTTTTTTTTCAAAATTTTAGGCTTTGTAGTTTCTGAGATAATGGGGGGAATGGTCATTTCTCGTCTAATTTCTGTAATAACTTTAAAACCATTTATTTTAAAATTATGAAAAAAATATAATTAATATCCTCACAGTAAGTAAGCCCTTTCATTTGATATATCACACGATATTGTTCAAAAAACTTTTTTTTTTAATTTTCTAGTTTGACCCCCAAAAATGACGCCCTTGCTAAAAAAATAATGATTTACGTAACATGAACGTGTTTGGGTCACAGAAGTCCACATGTCTTCCAAATATCAACAGAATCGGTCCAGGGGATCCAGAGAAAACTGGCTGTGACAGACGGACAGACAGACAGACAGACACCCGAGTGATCCTATAAGGGTTCCGTTTTTGTTCGGAACCCTAAAAAGATAAAATAATTTTAAAACGACTAAGAATTTAAATCCGTCGGGGGCTGCCATGACTATTTTAAATTTCATCATAAATATAAATAAGTAGGTATAGTAATAAAATATCTCCAATTCACGTTACTAGCGAGATTGAACGCGCCTTTGCCGGTTTTTTTGTAGAATTTAAGAACTCACAGCACCTTGAGTCTGTCGCATTTTAAAATAACTATAGTACATACAATATTAGAAAAAATATGGCTTATTAGACGTCTACAATTTATTTACGTTGAATTTTTTCTGCTACCTGGTACCTGCTGTTATAAATCGCTTTAGGAGAAGTGAAAACAACCCAAACAATAGGGAAGGGAAACAATCGTCACAAGAATTTTGTAACAAAAGCACCTAAAAGAAAAATAGTTAATGTCGTTATTTTGGATACACATGTTTATTGCTATGAAACATGGCAGCCTCATAACAATCCCTTTCACTCTCCACAAATTGGAAGGAGCGCGTAAAGGAAAACATGGCTATAAATAAAACTGGCAGATCAACTAGATAGGCGGCCATTACCCGAGATAAGCACGACTTATATACGCGATACGTTCTTCGCTTCGGCAGATTAACGGAATGGGACTGGGTTTGTTTGCAGATATCGACGTTGAAACATTTTGGCAAGTCACAGCTCGGAAATTTATTGTGGTGTTCAGGGAGATATCTTCTTACGGACTCATTAAAAAGGAGACACGTCGTACATAAATCAGGGGCAGGCGTCGGCAGCGGCGCGGCGCGGCGCGACCGCCTCGGCGGCTCTTATCGGCACCGAGTGCGCCGGCAATAGGCGCTATCCGGTTCCGTCGTCGTCGCGCCATCGCTCCATTGTATCTGCGCCGCTTCACTGTGAGCACCTCCGAGCGAGCGCCCGACCACCTAAACTTATTACATTATCCGTTAAACCGATACTTGTTTCCATACAATAGCGAATAGACACCAGCGCTCGACAAATTTCCCAGATATTTACAACACCAGGACACACTATCTTAAGCTAGTTTGCGTAGTTCACATTATGTTGCCAGTGATGGTTAGTGAAAAGTCAGTGAGTCATCCCTTCTCCGGTAAGCGTTATCGAAAATGGTTCGATTAAAATGTTATTTATTTTTATCCTGCAAATATGTTAACTCGAAATGTAGGAGAAGTAAAAGTAGATACACGTTTCACATTTCACTCTTGGTTCCATTTCGCCCTTGCCTTTTCGAAGTTCCGCCTCGAGTGCAATGACAAACTAGCAACAAGCTATTATAGTAATCTGAACTTCTAATCGTTATCTCTGTCTTTATCGTGAGTCTTCATTACTTTTTGCTATCATAAGTATTAATTAAGGTAGCAACCAAGCATAGTTAAATTTAAAGCACTTAGGAACATAAATATTTCAGAGAGCGTCACTAGTTCACTGGACCCCGAAGATCCCAACTTTTCGGAGTGCCCTGGAAATTTCCAACATTACGACCACCCGCTCCCCTTGAATTATTGGACTTACACACCTACTTACATGCCGCCGAGAGTGCAAAGTTTTGTTTCTTGTTTGCATGAAATTCCGTCGTTGTTATTTTGATTATGCAACGGGTGTTAGTAAAAATATTTTTACAAGCTAACAACAAACAAACGTTTTGATTTTTTATCGTGACAAATTGATCAGCGTGGCCGGTTGACACAGGCAGTTAGATGCGTACATGTGTCGTGTGACGTCACACGGGAGTATCGTGCCGCGTGACCGAAGGGTGTACACGAGTGGATGGCTGAACAAATGACAATAATTGGCGTGCAGAGAGCAACGACATCGCAGCGCTCACTGCCGGCACCGACTTTAATTGACTGGTGATTTCAATTAATGCACATCGGTGAGTTCACGAAACACCACTATTCCTGGTATAATGGCACCAGATATTCACTCAAAATGTCGTTGGCAGCTCGCTCGCAATAAATTTATGGCACTGATGACGACCAATAAATGTAAATTTTTATTATTTCGATAGATTTAACGGCAGTGAAATCTTTTACCAATACCGTAAACACCAAAAGTGGTCCGTGCACATATAGACAGACAAAAATCATAATGCACGCTCCGTTAAATTCGTGACACTGACAGTGCAGCAGTGTCGTTGAGCTATGAAGCTCTAAACTGGTTTCGAGTAGGTAAGTGTAAATAATAAATAAATTTATGATTATAGGTACCTAAAGTACTACCTAATTAACTAACGCACTTGCATTCTGAAAACAATAAGGAGGTAACGAATTTACTTGCTATGCGAGTTTACATAGTCTTTGGCCGTTTGTCCACCGCCACGGTCACCGGGACGTCACTGAGAACGAGATTATTTCTGGCCGAGAATAAGTTGACGTGACGGCGATCGTTTGTCCACCGCGACGATCTCGGTGGTTCAGTCAGTTTGTTGTAGTTGTCGTGCGCGGTAGTGCGTAGAAATAAAAGAAACTAGGGAATGGCTGCATTCAACCGACACCAACTTCTGCTTTTGTACAAAACAAATTTCGTGCCATGGATTTCTTCGCAAAATTTTATTTTTGGACGCATCCTTAATTTTATCCCACAAACATTCTTTACTTTCTACAAGTTCTATTAATGAATAAGTATTAAAAGAAGAAGGATCAAAATTAACCCAAGTGTAGGACTTGGGTACCTCCCATTCATTCTTAGTACTTACTACTACTAGAATATTTTTTTCAAAAAAATGATAAAAATGGGCATAAAAAGATGGCATGCTTCCAAAATTCCTTCAGGGGAAGTAGGTAATATCTTACAATGAATGTACTATAATACTACGAGTACATTATTGTTATTTGAGAAATACTTGGTTATCTTGACTTGACTTCAATTATTGAGTTTTTTCTTTTTATTCCTGTTCATTTTTGAGTGAAGGAGGTTGAGGAGAAGGAAGTGAAATGAGGTTCCATGCTGCTAACCCACAGGCACGTTCTGACAGGACGACATCATTGGGGGACTAGTCTGGAGACTGCGGGGACGCCCGAGCCCCCCCGGGAATGACCATGGAGCCCTCTCGTCTGGTCGCCAACCAGCACGATGGTGCATTGAGTTCCATCATCGAACAACAGGTTTTTTCACTTGTTTGACCACCAAAAATCGACCTTGTGAGAATTTTAACTTATTTTTTTGAGTATTAGCATTGTTAAATAGAGTAGACCAAGACAGAGAAGGGTAGACTATGTAAATTCCACATAATAATCCATCCATATGCTTATTCCACTTACAATACTGTTGTTGTTTTTTTTTTCTTTTGTTTAGTTAAAAAGTTAAGTGTTAGCCAACTATCCTGACCTGTGATCAAGTTCTATTGACAGTAGAAGGTATTTTTAAAAGGAACCTATTACTTTATGGTTGTAAGATGTTTCGAAGAATATTATATAATTAAGATTTTTTTAAATTAAACCATTAAATTCATAAACTTTTATTCGTAGAACAATAGGTAAGCAACTCAGCGCTATGCCAAATTCAACAAAAGTACATCTCCTTAGTTATTATAATATATGTAACTGTACTAGCCCGCATCTACAATCAACATATACGGGCTCTCTTCCTTGAAGAATTGGTCCAAAATAAAGCCCATGAACAAATATATATCAACGCTGAAAATGTACGGGACATAATACAAATGTTTGTAAGAGACCGAGAGAGAAGATGTGCTCTCAATTTCGCAAATATTGATGGCGAATTTGAGAGTACATCTTCTCTCCCGGTCTCTTGGACGGGCTTAAACCATGTAAACTTTAATAGGTTATTAGATCAACTTCCGACACTGCAACAACGCTTTCTTTCTTCTAAAGTAGATTTAGGATTATATTTGTGTAAAATCTATACCTATACGCTTTATACTTGAAGGAAGAAATGCAATAATTGAATATTGTTGTTCATGCATAAATGGGCGCAGGACATTCATGGGAGTTTGCGCCCAGTTCTAGATGATGGTGATATCACGTTGAATGGGGATCGATTTATTTTCTTTGACAGGACTATTTTTGCCAATAAGCCTGATATTGTGGTGATAGATCGATTGGAGCGTCGCGCAATGATTGTTGATATAACGGCCCCGCTGAGTTGCTAATTGTTCTGAGGAAGCTCTCAGTTGGTAGCTGGATCAAGGGCACGGACACGGTGCGTATTTATTTATTATTTTATAAATATATTTTTAAATTAAGTACAGCCACATCACATACATTGTACAATATTTTTTTTAAAAAAGCTCCTTAACAGTATTTCTAATGCACATGACAATTAAGGCGTACATAGCGCTCACCAGAACTATAGTGCTTGCTGCCTTGAAATAATAAGATTTATAACTAATTTTTAACATAAGCTTTCTATTATAACTAAAAGTAAAATACAATTTGTCAAAAGAATTATTGCAAAAAAGAGTAAATTATACAAATGAAATAATTATTCTCAAAAGTTAAAAAATATCTCAATTGATCAAAAATATCAAAACTAAAAATGTCAAAATATTAAATATAAAAATTAAAATTAAATTCTTAACATGTCAACAGAATGAAAATTAAAATACATATTGGTAGGAGGTTTCTCTCTGAAGAGCACAGATAACCGGTAGCTGAAAGCCTGTTCCCGTAGCTGGTGGGCTACTATTTTATTATATTTTTAAATGTTTATGTGGGCTTACTATTAGGTACATCTCTGTCCACCCTTTCGAGGCTTACAGGTGTGTTGTTATGTTATATTTTCATATAGTTTTTTAATAGGATATTTGAAAATGTTAACGATATCTGATAAAATGAAGAAAAAGATTGCGACGAATTCTCTTTTTGAAGTCAGTTAAAAAAAAAGCATTATGTATAGTTGGAACATAGTCTAGAGTTAAGATACAAGATAGACTAAGGTTACTCTATCTTTGTCTACTCTATTGTATTTAACAATCTCACTAGTTCGATGTTTGGCGGTCGAATAAGGGAAAAAAGGGTGTAGTTTGGAAGTAGGTAGGTATAGGTAGGTCTTTTTACGCCCATTTTTATAACTTTTTTAGATACTTTTCATTGGTGTAGGACGTGGGTTAATTTTGTATGGACCGTGCTCCTTCTGCTTTTGGTCATTTTTATTAATTGTAATATATTTTTGATATAAATAATCAAAAGCTATTGCGGTGCGACGACGACGTCACAGCGCCGGCGTAGATGGACACGTTTAAACGTGTTTTGTATTGCCGCCACTTCGGCCCGTCACAATCTCGGGCAGAGTTCTAGCGGTAGCACCGAACTAAGCGATATAAATATCAGCGGACGGGATAATGGCGCTCGAGTGACGTGACGGGCGTGCGGTGGAGACACGGCCATAGTAAATGTATGTATCGCTAAATCGCCGCCGTCATCTCGTTGTCGGTGACGTCCCGGTGACGGTGGTGGTGGACAAACGGCCTTAGTCTTTTTAACAGCACCATAACTTGTTTTTAGGGTTCCGAATAAAAAACGGAACCCTTATAGGATCACTCGGGTGTCTGTCTGTTAAATATTTGGTTTTGAAGTTATTCAAGAAATTAGACGAAAAATGACCATTCCCCCATATCTCTTAAACTCCTAAGCCTAAAATTTTGAACAAAAAAATGGAGATAATAGATCTTTACCTATAGAATACAGGATAATCTATAAGAAGTCTATAGTGTTAAATAACATGTTAAAAAAATAAAATTCGTTCGGAATCTTTTGCACGCGAGTCTGACCCGCACTTGGCCAGTTTTTTCCCATTAAAAATGAAAATTTTAAACAAATCACCTTTGCTTATATTCTTAAGAAAAGCCTGAGTTTGAGCTCTGTAAACAGGTTGATTGGGTGATTAATCAAGATAAAAAACAATACAGTGATAACTGGCTTGATTGAGTTTAGATTTTATCGAGTTCAGCGAAAAAAGAGATAAGACGAAGCGGTGTTCCGTGTTTGCAGTGGTTAATAAAGGTTGATGAAAGCTCGGCAGCGCCGGGATCTGTAGGAGGGGCGCGCCGGAGATAGAGAACGCGGTCTGCTCGAGTACTGATAAGGCTATTAAAAGTTACGCTCACAGACCAACCTCGGATTAACCAGATACCTACCGAAAGTACTGATGCCAAAGAAAACCTATTAGATGAAAACAAACGCAGTAAAGAGGGATTGCAATAACAGTAGCTACTCTAAAATGGTAGCCGCCCGGTAGTGTTGCCGCCCCGGTGAAAGAAATAAGTCGCTACCTTCCAGCTGTTGTTTGTTCAGAAAGCGTTGCACTGATTCAAGTTCTAGTAGAATCTTTTTTTTTTTCATGATGAAAGAACACTGATATTACTGAACCGTTTAGATTTGCTATTTAAATTCAAAGCTTACATATAAACATATTTCCTTACGCGGAGAGCCTTACTTTAGCTTTAGGAAATTTTAACACTAAACTGTACATAAAAACGGGCATTAGTAATACATTGATTAGATTTGACGAACAACATTTGTGTTTGCGGCACCGATGCTTTATATTTGTTACATACCTTGCAAAAATATTGTCAGACAGTAAAATAGATTTAAAAACCACAAACAAGTGTTAAAACTGTAGATTTTAAAGATTTCGAGCTTACAGCTTAAAAACGAATGGTGGAACCGGGAACATTTGTAAGCAACCACTAAAAAGTAAGCAATTTAATAAAAACGGGCATTACAAGTGAAGCTTCTGAAAATTAAATCATTTTTATAAATAAATGCGTGCTATGCGGAGATGTCGTTGAAGTGTACCACAAAAATACCACGATTTCATTGCATGTTTCCTATATTAGAAACCGAGTTGTGTGGACTAGAACAAAAGACACGTGCGAGGGAATTTTGTTCAAAGCAATTATTGTGAATAGTGCTCACTTCAGCGACGGTAGAAATTCGCGTATAAATCGCGTCACAGACCACAAACAAAAACGTGCATGTGGACCGGCGCCCATTATTCTCGACTGCATAATCGCTTCGTCCGACGCCCGCATCGCTTCCCTTGCTATTTTATTTCCTCCCGGCATAGTTGTGTTTCGACTAGGCGGAGCTTTTTCAGCGTAGCTTCAGTAGGGAAATTAAACCATGTTTAATTCTGTTTAAGGTCTGGTTCCGGTTAGTAGATGCAGGGAGCCGATGCGACCGGCGACAGACCAAAGCCACCACGCTACAATTCTGGCACAATGTGTGTCCGTTTTAATAGGATTAAACTCATTGTTACATACGAGCTGAAAGGACCATGAGCGAAATGAAATTGTTTCTAACGAAACCGAAGAGAATATTGCGAACACCGCATTTCGATTGGGGAAAACGGAAACTCATTCCTTTCAGCTCATATGAAAAGAAAATAAATTTAGACAATCTTTTCAGCTGCTAAAGGAAGACCAGTTGTTACACCAACGAGTGTATGGAGAAATTTAATGCACCTAAGTATTACATTCTATGTTTTTTTTGCTATAGTAATCATAGTTTATCTTTATATAAGGTCAAATTAAATTAGCTAGAGAAACTCCTCACACATGATGGGTTAAATGGATATTATAGTTTAATATTTAATGACGATAAGACCAGAAAAGTTTTTATAAAGAATAGAAAACCGATGTTGAAAAACAATGTGTTTTGTTTAATCGTCACGATGAAACGTCGCCTTATAAGTGTTTCTTCAAGTAGATAACATTTGGTGTTCCTAAAATAAGCAGCTTTGACAATCAGACGAAGCCGAAACATTAGGTTATCATAATACCCTAGTCACTTAGTAAAAAAAAAATAGGAAACAATTTAAAATATTCCTTGCAATTTATTGCTTACCAATAAAGCTTCACTGTGAAAAACAATATCCATGAATGATTGATTCGCATTATATAAACTGCTAGTGAATGTGATTTATCTGTTGCAATCAATGATACCGCTTTCGTTAACTATGCTAATCCACAAATTTGAATAGGCACCTATTGTTGGAAGTTAGCCGCAGTCTGAATGCTTACGTTTCTAGTTCCATCCATTACGGATTCAGATTAATTGCTCACTTAATGCTGCTCGTAATAAACTAAATCCGGTACCGTGACCCGTCTACTTAGACGTTTTAGCTGGAGAATTGTTAAGCGAGTAGGAGAAATTGAATTAGGCTGAACGGGCGACGTTGTCGGAGCGAACGGAGCGCGATGGCGCGGCGGCGCGCCCCGCAACTAGCCGGCCCGACAACGCCGCCGCCCTGCTTCCTACGTGCTCATCCACAACGCAACACGCCATCATGTATTCACTTTATGTGTGCAGTTCCAATATTACAAATCGAATTTTATGTTATGTAAATCAATTATACGCAGGTACAGTTACTATCAAAAGCAGATCGCCATTGATAAAAGTTTAAGGCGGTTTATGCTTGAATTAAAAAAGTTTAACTAGAAATGCCTTATAATTAGAGTTTTCTTTTATGAGGTTCAATTATTGTTCATACTTGGATGACCGAGCCTTGCTCGGTTTTTTTTTTACGACGTTTTCTAAAAATGAACGTAGCTAGATCGATTTATCGCTCCCTAAACACCCTGCATACTAAATTTCACGAAAATCGTTGGAGCCGTTTACGAGATTCAGATTATCCTTACTAATATTATAAATGCAAAAGTAACTCTGTCTGTCTGTCTATCTGTCTGTCTCGCTTTCACGCCAAAACTACTGAACCAATTTAAATGAAATTTGGTACAGAGATAGTCTAGAGCCTGAGAAAGGACATAGGCTACTTTTTATCCCGGGAGTATGTTCCCTAGGGACCACGCGGGCAAAGCCGCTGGCAGAAGCTAGTATATATACACAAGAATGCTCGTTTAAAGGTATGCTTTTTTATATATTTATTCAGAAACAAGATAACTTTTGGTCCACAGTATTTGTTAGTAGCACTTAATAATAAGTTAGTTTAATCAGTAGACAAATCATAAAACTACCAGTGAAATTAATAAAATTTAATCGTAAAAATTAAGATATATGAGGCGAGTAATTAAATCAACGTTAGATTAATGCTTCCTATTCACTGCTATTAAATGTACCATGGCATGAAACATACTAAAGTTTTCTTACTATCGCGTACCTTATCCCACATAGAATCGATTCTAATATTCTTAGTATAAATAATGTGTTTATCGTGGTCGGCACACATAATATCTCGGCACTATGTAGCTACTAAAATGATCGAAATAAAGATCTTTCACGTCCAGTACGTAGAAGCACGTTGTGTCAACGATAAGAAAGCAAAAAGCAAATAAAGTATGGTAGGTTGCTCTGGGAGCAGAATGGAGCAATCAGGACGAGAACACTTTGACACAGCAATTTGGACGGCGCGCCTCCGATGTGTTATTTTGATTGCGCCGCTTTTGTGCGGTGTTGTTTGTGCGTCCGCTTCCTTCGTGCTTATAAAAAATATTTATGACTCCTATGAGACACGAATATTGCCTCCTACCGCCTTAATAACCTCGCTGGTAACAGAGAGCGACAGTCTCCTGAGGAGGTATTATGTCGTAACAATTGCCTGCAAAATATTCGCACAAAACTAATACTTTCTACCCTCCGGCGAAAACAAATGCAGGATAATAACATTCATGCGTGTGTTTGAGTAGCTATATACATTTTTGATCAGGTGAATTTGTGCAGATTTGGGTAAACTGGATATTGTTGAGCTTGAGACAATTTTTTTAACTCGCTTGTTATATTTACGATAGCTCTTCGCCCGCGACTTCGTTCGCGCGGGTTTAGTAGGTACTCCACAAACTTCATCTCCTATATAGGGCTTGCAATCCGGATATCCGACGATAATCAAATCCGGAATTTAGTTGCATCACCAGACGGATCTTTCGGATATTACGAATAGTTGTATTTCTCTTTTAAATATTAAATAACAAGCTGTCATCTGTAAAGTACTTAACTGTTATTACGTTATTTATTATTTAAATATAGTTTAAAAGCTCTTGCAATTATTTATTCACTTCACAAATCACAATGGTCAATTTAGTGACAGAGATCTAATGAAAAGCGAAGTATACGACTGTCCTTTTGAAAATCCTTCAAACGAATCTGTGAAGCTGACATTTGTTAAATTATTTCTACATTTTTTGACACACAACAACCAGATCAAACAGTATGACTATTCTTCTTCTACTACTACTACAACACCGGACAATACACAAGATACAGAAGGATGCTCTTCTTCAACTGTAAGCTTATCAATTAAAATCCAAATACGAGAAGAAATTATTCGGTTTATGAGTCAGCCTTCTTCTACGCAGAGAGCAGAGACCGATTTCTTCAACAACAACAAATGATTAGGAACCATGATTCGAGTAGAGATGGCACTATTTGATGAGAACTTTTATAAATACCACCGACCAGCGTTCTCCAGCACTCTTACTGCTTCAGCAGTAAGAGTGTTTTCTGCTACAGGATATTTATGTAACCATTTAAGAACTTCCATGAAAGAAGATTCAGACTGACCAGAATTTGGATAAAAAATAATTTAAGAATTACGTAACATTATATAGTAAAGGTTTATTTGTTTACTTTATATTTTGTTCATTTTTGTTTGATTATATTTTTGATTTATACTATTGTTGTTTAATAACTGAGCTGATTTTCCAGGGAAAGTGATATTTTTATTTAATTATTATGTTTTAAATGTCGTTTCTCCGAAACTATTCATGGCCGCAATGGAAGATGTCTTCTAGGTTTTGGACTGGAGAAGGCCAAAAAATAAAAGGCCCGTTTTGACAGCAGCCTACAACATTGCTTTACTAGTAAGTATGAATGTAATAAAAATAAATCTCTTTCGCACTTAGTGGGAAAACAATCTTCTATCCCTCTCTACTCGTCTGTCAAATCGGACTTATTTTATTTTATTTTTTATTTTATTTTGTTTGGGTGGCTTACAGCTATTAATACAGGGGTAATAGTAAGCTAATTCACAACAAGCCATTTACAAGCCTCCACAGTTAACAATAAAGTAGGTATTGATGTACAGTTGCAAAATTAATTAACTATTAGTACTACTAAGTTAACATAAAATTAATTACCTGCGTAGGTAGAAATATGCAACCACTATTAGAAAATATCAGAACGCATAAAGTGTTTGGATAAAACAGTGCTAATGGTTGCTAAGCTGCTTGCAAACAAATCTATTGAAAGCTTTTCATCTTTAACAATTTTGTTGAATGCTTTTGCTGAGCGAATCATGTAACAGTTGCCACGGTGAACTGTGCGAGCGTAAGGAGTATGGAGAAGATATCTTAAACGAGAATGTCGAGGAGGAACGTTCAGAGACAGCTTTGAAAGAAGTTCAGGACATTCAATCTTAGATTGTGCTATTTTCACTAGGAAACGTATGTCAGATATATTCCTCCGAGTTACAAGGGGAAGTAAGTGGAAACGAGCGCATCTATCGTTGTAACTCAGATAAGGGATTTTAAATTTGTAATTTAAATATCTGGTGAATTTCTTTTGTATTCGTTCCAACCTGTCTGAGTGCACTGCATATTTCGGATTCCAAACTTGACTACCATATTCGAGATGACTGCGGACGTAAGCACAATAAATCATTTTTAATGTTTTCATTTTATTGAATGAACCTGCATTACGGATGATGAAACCCAAGGCCTTAGAAGCTTTTTTAGCGATATGGTCGACATGACACTCAAAGGTGAGCTTATCATCCAAAAGAATACCGAGATCTCTAGTGACATGAGTTCGAGTTAAAAGCTGATTTGTAAGTGAGTAGTCGAATATGATTGGAAGGTTCTTCCGGGTAAAGGTCATAAATAAGCATTTGGGTATGCTAAGATCTAATTTATTTAGTCTACAATAGTTTTCTAATCTAGATATGTCAGCCTGCAAAAGTCTAGCGTCATTTAAATTCTTAACTGAAGTATAGATTTTCATGTCATCTGCAAACATTAGGTATTTAGAATGTTTGAAGCACTCGCTGATATCATTAATAAAAAGTACAAATAATAACGGCCCCAGTAGGGAACCCTGCGGCACACCAGAGGGGATGGTTGACCAGGAGGACATAAAGCCATTGAGAACCACCGCTTGTGTCCTATTTTGCACATAAGAGGAAAACCATCTGTATAGGTCTCCCCTAATGCCCAAGTCGAAAAGCTTCCTCAGTAGAATGTCATGGTCGATCCTATCGAAAGCCTTACTATAATCAGTATAAATTGCATCGACCTGGGATCCATCATCCATATGCTCAGCAATATAATCTGTGAACAGAACTAGGTTAGAGACTGTAGACCTTCCTTTCAGAAACCCGTGTTGTTGAGGACAAAAGTTAGAAACCATACTGCTGTATAACTGACTATAGACTATGCGTTCCAAAACTTTAGCTAGCAGACAAAGCTTAGAAATTGGCCTGTAATTTTCAATTTTGTCTTTAGCACCCTTCTTATGGATGGGTGATATAAAAGCAGACTTCCATAAAGAAGGCACAATACCTTCAGATATCGACCTCTTAAATAAAAGTGATACAGGTAAAGCTAGTTCTTCAGCACACTTGACTATAAAGACAGCAGGTAGGGCATCGGGGCCAGCAGATTTACTTAAGTCAAGGGATTTTAAATGCCTATGAACGATTGCTATGTCAATTTCAATTGTACATAAATCACAGTTGGAAACACAGTCGTTCGAACCACAGCTGTGAATTGCGGAGGGATCATCCAGAAAAGTTGTGCGAAAGTAATTAGCAAAGAGCTCACAAATTCCTCCCCCTGAGTTACTTATATCATCACCATATGACATACTCGATGGGAAATTACTGTTCATACGTTTACTTTTCACATATGACCAGAATAGTTTTGGGTTAGTACTTATTGAAGACTCGATTTTTGTTATGTAGGCCTTATAACAAAGTTGTTCGATATCATTGGCTCTCTCACGCAGTAATTGATACGATAAGCGGTCAGAGATGTTACCATAGACTTTAAATTTCCGATAGTATTTGAATTTTTCTTTAATTATCTTAATGAGCGCCGTGTTATACCAAGGTGGATATTTAAAGAATTTACACAGACGTTGAGGAACGTATTTATCTCTGATCTCGAATACCGTTGAATAAAAATTCCCGACAGCCTCCTCAACAGTACCTTTCAATATTATGTCGTCCCAGTTAGTGCTTCGCAGGTCAGATCGAATACGTTCGTAATTACCTTTATTATATTGATACGCCATGCGCGCACTCGCGTTAAGTGACTGTGGTTGCGCAGTAACAAGCTGAATTAACAGCGCAGGATGATATGCGTCCTCGATAGTTAAGGGTTCTAAACATGCTGAGACGGTGACGGGAGTATTTGCGAGGACAAGATCTAGAATTTTGTATCCGTGTCTATTATCAATAAGATTGAATTGCTGTAAACTACAAAAATGAATGGTGTCAACAAAATGAGTAAACAAGCTAGTTTGAGGCGCGATGGGCCTGATTTCATCATGTGAAGTCGTCCAAGTTATGGAGCTCATATTAAAGTCCCCAAGAATAATAAATTTGTCTGTGGGGTGGTTAGTTATTAATTCGGTAAGTTTGTCTAAATAAGCATGTAACTGACCAGCGAAACTATTGCCTGAATTATGTTCACACAGATACAGTGTACATATATTAAGTCGGTAGGTACGTCTATCACAGCTGGTTCTTAATTGAATCGAAATCCATATGTCTTCCGCACTGGAATGCCAGTCAAAATTCTCAACAACAGCAAGTTCACGGCGGACCGCCACCAGCACGCCACCACCACGTGTCTGCGCTGTGGCGGCGTAGTCACGGTCGCGCCGCCACACTAGGTACCTATCGTCAAAAAGTTCACTGTTCAATATCCCATCCACGAGTCAGGTCTCCGTTAAAGTTATTACATCATAGTTACATTTTGCCAGATTCCTGTAAAAGTTAGTTGACTTCGTCCGCAGTCCTCGAACATTCTGGTGATAAATATTTAGTTCATACATTATAGAATGTGATATCTACAAGTAAGTATTTCTTTAAAAAAGTGTAAATAATGTGTGAAAAACTCGAACAGATTCGTTGACTTCCTTTTATCAACATTAAAGATATAAAAGCTTGCAAATTCAACCCTTAAGAGTAAATTACATTTTATTTTATTTAATCGACTGGCATAGCCGTACGTACTCGTTAATATGGGTAAGTCAGAAAAAAAACCGAAACGCATAACGCTAGAACCAACATAGTTAATATTTATCTCCACACTCAATACACAACGCACTAAAAAAAGCATTCCAAATGTACAGAAAAACATTGCAACATTCACCAAAACATATTTGTGAGCAAGCCAAAGAATATAACTATGAAAGCAATATGTAAACCAGTTCGATACAAAAGAAATCGGAACGTAAACAAAGCAAGTACGGTCAAGTGAACTTTGGACTGAGATAAGCGAGGCGCATTCACTGTTTCTCAAACTTCTAATTAATAACACTTTCAACAGTCGTTTTTGTTTTGGCGTAATATTTTTAAGGTACAGCAAGGATGAGATCAATTTTAATTTATGAAATATACAAGCAAAGATGAAATTAGGCGTTAAACAAAAATAGATTAATGTATTTTTTTCAAGTCCTGTTCTGTTGTAACGATGAAAGACTTGGAGGTGGCATCCCGTTTTACAAAAATCTTCATATGCTTCACCCACACAAACTGGAAATTCTTTTCCTTAGCAAGGGATTTAGTTTGAGAAAGTAACATTTTGTTCTTGATAGTAAGATGATCATTGACGAAGATCCTTCCTGAGCCAGTCATTCCAAGGTGTTCAGGAAGTAGGGGATCCTTACGGGAACGTGCAGCCGCGATGAAATCCTCTTTTGAGTATCGATTTATAAATGAGACGATAATGTTTTTATTTGTAGATATGTTAGACGGAACTCTGTGTACAAAATTAATTTGATTCTTCATAATGGGATAGGAAACTTTAACCCCGATTTTGCTAACTATATCAAAGAGATCCTCTCTATCCTTCATCGGTACTCCCTTAATTTCCACATTATTGCTGCGGAGCCACTGATCAATATCCCGATGTCCGTCCTCAAGTTTGACAATCGCTGACTTTGTGTTTGTTACGTCTACCTGCACCACTTCTAATTTGTTTAGTCTCTCATCCAACACACGGATCTTACTAGGAAGCTCCTTAAGGTTAGTTAGCTCCTTCCGTAGAAGTTGCACCTCAGATGCCAAACTGGAGAGGGGGATAAGTTCTTGACGGATGCTGGACAACTCACGCATTATTGTATCTAATGTGATAGGTACAGAAACAGTTGGCGAGGCCGTGCTTGAAAGCGGCTGGGTGCTGGCATAACCCGCACTCTTACAATTAGCACATCTCCATGTAGCCTGGCGCTCCCCAAGCTTGCGGTAGCCCTTCTCCGTAATGCCAGAACAAGGGAAGTCGAAATGGCTGTTACATGCCGAACACTGAACCGCTTCCGAGACATCATCACCACACCTTCCGCAGATAACCATAGTTCAAAAGTTCAATAGCACTGCACAACAATTAATATTAAGATCGCGAACGACAGCTGACGGCAATTAGCGGTAGACGCACGACACGGTCTCGCTTTGACGTCTAATCGGAGCAGCGTACGCTCGTGAACTGACTTAGATTTTAGTGACTTTAAGCATTAATGTCAATGGCGAGTACATCAGCCACCTTCGATTTGCCGACGATATAGTCGTCATGGCTAAGACTACGGAAGACCTCAGTACAATGCTCGATGACCTCAGTAGAGCTTCCGAAAGAGTAGGTCTCAAAATGAACATGAATAAAACCAAGATCATGATAAATATCAATAAAAAAAAAATTGTTCCACAATCTGTAGAGATGGTGCTGACCTAAAATGGGTAGACACTGCGGCACTGTAACTGCGGTGTAGAACAAGAAAATTTAGTTCTAATAAATTTTGATAGATGGCGCGATATGTATCGATTTTCATTGATGTTTTTGTAAAATGAAGTTATTTCTTTTTGATTAGGTATATTAAGAATGGCGTTATACTAATTTTAAAAAGAGGTAAAGTTTGTGAGTTTGCGAGGTAATCTCTGGATCTACTCAACTGATTTTGAAAATTCTTTTATCAATAAAAAGTCCCGTTATTTGTGAGTGTCATAGGCTATAATTAACCCGGAAAGTACCGCCCAACGAAGTGGGCACGGATCAGCTAGTATTTAATGACCTCCAATGCAATAATGGGCTCCAAATTCAAATCCGTACAGTACCTTCGTGCCAGTAGACGGCGCTGTTTAAAAGTTTAGAGATTTCTGTTCAACTCGATCATTAAAATAAGTACTTACTACTACCTACTCAGGCGAGTTAACTTGATAGGTACATGGCTAGAATGATGTTAGTACCTACATGTTGTAAATTTTTCGCTAGCATTTCATATGCGTACGTAGGTACATGCATATTATTAAATCGAATACACGAATCTGTGTTAGGTAGTATCTTGTATTTACCTAACTACTACTAGGTATTTGGTTTTATAGCAAGTTTCAAGACCGAATTACAAGTTTGCCTAATATCTACCACAGATATAAAATTAATGCAATCTCAAATTAATAACTATCGATTTCTGCAGACGTAATTAAAGTTATTTTTCATAGTGTTCAGTCTTTTCATAAGCATGCACCAGATGTGAATTCTAATCCTATTGTCAAAATTTCTCATATAGCTGTTTTTGTAGAAACATGGAGTGCGGGGAGTAGTGATAATATCACATTACGAGGCTTTGGCGAAATAACAAGGATAAACGGTCCCTTGACTAACCGGGTTAGGGTGGGGATCCATAGTATTTGTGAGGCCTGATGTAGTGAAGTGAACAGTCATAGATGCTGTTGTTATAGTTCTGACAGCCCAGGAGGTGGTCATTGTGAATGTATCGCACTTAAAGTTACAAATGTTCACATTTATCCGTTTACAGATCTCCTAAATGTTCTACAGATACGGCAATAGATTACTATTAAATGTTAAGTATTAAATGCTTTGATAGCTGGACTGGTAAGTCCACTTATTCTAGTAGAAGACTTTAATGTTGATTTTAATAAGCATTCTAATAACCAAATATCATGCTATTTACACGGTAAAGGTTTTCTCCCTAAAATTTTTGAGCCCACAACGGTTGACATGACTACTATTGACAACATTTTTACTAATATAAACAGTTTGCAATGTAGAGTGGCTGAAACGTTTTTCAGTCACCATAAGCAGTTGTGGCTAAGAATTCTAAATTCACAATAGTAAAGTACCCACTGTTCGCCTGTTCGCTCTTCAACCTGTCCGTCTGTTCGCTCATCCACCTGTTCGCTTGTTCATGTATCTGAACGTCAAGTAAGTAAAATATCCAAAATATTTATAAGTATATGATGGTACGGAACTCTCGGTGCGCGAGTCCGACTCGCTCTTGTCCGGTTTTTTTTATGGTTGGTAAAATCATCAAATGTGTCCGAGCCCTAGGTGGAGCGGAAGGGACTGTCAGACTTACTGACTAAAAACTACCCTGCTCTTTCGGTTGCCCTTTGCGTTCCAGAACCCCGGTACTCTGTTTAGACAGTCTCGCGACCCCGGCAGGTGTGGAGACTCCTAAGATATTCATTTAAATTGAATAGGCTTAAGGGTAAATATGTTCTAAAATAGATTTTGAAGATAATCTATATAAATTTACACCATTCACCTTAAATAAGCTTCTAAAATAATGTATTACTTTTTACGCAAAACTTAAAAGATGAAAATGGTTAAAGTAACCAACTGTTACACCGGGGCGCCATTTATGTTTCGTTGAGAATGATATTTGCAGTCGCGCTTAATTTTAATTCTGTGATATTTTCTAAATTATTCATTTAAATGATATACTGTTATCTATATTTTTAATTTTTAATCTATATTAAATTGTCAAGATACTAAATACACTTACTTGGATAAGGATTAATGTTGTATTAATTATTATATCGCTTCGTAAATAAGCCATTAGTTCTCGTAAAAATTAAAGGATAAAAATGGTTATTGTGGGTTATCAATCCCTAAGAGAAAGACAAAAACCATCGCGGACATTTTTGTAAAAAGTAAAGGATAAAAAATGGTTATTGTGGGTTATCTATCCCTAAGAGAAAGACAAAAACCATCGCGGACTTTTTTGTAAAAAGTAAAGGATAAAAAATGGTTATTGTGGGTTATCTATCCCTAAGAGAAAGACAAAAACCATCGCGGACATTTTTGTAAAAAGTAAAGGATAAAAAATGGTTATTGTGGGTTATCTATCCCTAAGAGAAAGACAAAAACCATCGCGGACTTTTTTGTAGACTTTTTTAAGGTGTACAATACTGTAGTACATTTCTTTGATCTATCTCGTAGGGTTCAGCCAGCGTTTGCAATGTAAGCGCAAAAAATGTGTTTATTTACGACACCTCATTAGAAACCTCTAAAATTATCAGTTTTTCTCTACTATAGTCTCAAAGTCTTGAGAACCGACGACGAGTTGCTAGCCTGTCGGTTTTCTACCGGTTGCCTTTTGGGGAATGTGCGACGGAATTGCATAATTTAATTCCGCCAAGCCTGTTCCGTCATCGGACCACAAGACGAATGGCGATGCGCCCCCGGTACATGGTGGATATCCCACCCACACGCACAAAACGTTTTCGGAACACATTCATAGTGTGTACAGCTAAGGAGTGGAATTCCCTGCCGGACTCTGTGTTTCCTGATAGCTACAACCTGGGAGTCTTTAAATCAAGAGTGAATAGGTTACTTCTAGGCAAGCGTGCTCCATCTTCGACCACATCATCGCTTACCAACAGGTGAGATAGTGGTCAAACGCGTGCCTATCGATAGGTAAAAAATAAATAAATATATATATACATATAAACATTCCTCTTAAATCACTCTATCTATTAAAAAACCCCCCATCAAAATCTGTTGCGTAGTTTTAAAGATCTAAGCATATACAGGGTGTCCCAGAACTCAACGTCAAGCCGAAACGGGGTGACAGGATTGATCATAACATAAAATTGTTTACCATCAGCCTCAATACAAGCCCTACATCTTCTCATAAAAGATCTAATACAATTTGAACATTTATTGTACTAAAAAATGTTACTTCTCTATCTGACTTTTATTCCAACAAACCTAAATTAAACTAGGTCAAGATTTTTCATTATTTTACTAATTTTACTAACTTTTTTTCACTTTGGTAAAAGTGGCGTCACTATCTGTCTCGCTCATTAATGGCAAACATTCCCACTATCCATCTCTCTCATCGTTTTGCCTTAAAATTAAGAACCTACCTAGAGCTTGTGCGAATCAAAAACATTTTAACTGAGATAGCAAAAATCGGGTTACTTGAGGTTTTAATTTTTTTACTCTTTTTTATTGTATGGAACTAACTAAAGTATTGTACCATTTTAGAATTCTGATTAAATGCGCCAACTTTTAATGCCACTTGCCAAGGCACTCTAGTACATTTTTTTTAAAGGAGGGCCTGTCAAAGTCGACGAATCTTGAAAATTTTAAATTCGTAGTTTAACAAATAGTCTCAATTCTCGGAAATTTGAGGCAATTGTGTCATTATTTTTTATTGGGATTCTATAAATGTTATTTAAGATTACGTTTCCAAAGTTCAAATGAACAAAAATAAAAAAGAATAACCACAATAACCGAAAAATGGTACAGTTTGATCAAATTTCTAGGTTTTTCTTAAAATGCCCATAATTTTCAAACTGCATGGGATAGATTTTTTTTTCAGATTTTTCTCGTGATGGTTATGATCAATCCTGTCACCCCGTTTCGGCTTGACGTTGAGTTCTGGGACAACCTGTATAGGGACAGACAGCGGGAAGCGACTTTGTTTTATACTATGTAGTGATGCATGTTATATACATACTAGCTGACTCGGCAAACGTTGTTTTGCTATACAAAAAAAAAACATACCCTACCACCTATTCTCATACCTAACGAATATACACACAAAGTTTCATGAAAATTGGTCGAGCCGTTTCAGAGGAGTTCGGTAACAAACACCGTGACACGAGATTTTTATATATTAGAAGAAGATTAGATAAACATTCATCTTGAATCACTCTATCTATTAAAAAAAAACGCATCAAAAACCCGTTGCGTAGTTTTAAAGATCTAAGCATACATAGGGACAGACAGCGAGAAGCGACTTTGTTTCATACTATGTAGTGATGATACAAGGCTGAAGGAATATTACAAAGTTAGGCATGCATAAATCACTGATAAGATCTATCGTTATCTTCCCGATAATATAGATGATTGTCTATAAAACAAGAGGTTTCTAATACAAAAGCAGCACGTAGTATTCGCAGATGACAGCCACAAAGGCCTCGTAGGAAGTAGCCCCTCTCCGGAAATTGAACCATGCACGCGAGAGATAAGCTGCAACTATTTCAAAAGAATCGCTTTGATATTTTCCTATTAGAGTTATGGTTTTAATAGGTTCTGTTAGTAATTGGGCATTTTATTTTCTCTTTCTTTACTTAGCGACAGTCGATTCTTTTTACGGTACTATTGGACCTTCTACCAATATCCGATCGCATTTGAGGAGCTGGACACTTTAGCCTTTCCATAAATAAATAAAATGCGCTTTTTGGAATGCTATAATTTTATGTTTTTACTAGCTGACCCGCGCGGCTTCGCTCCCGTCAACTGGCTACCCTACCTACCCTACTTGCCCTACCCTACCGTACCCTACCCTACCCTACTCTACCTTACCCTACCCTACTAGTGTAGGGTACCCTACCCTACCCTACCCTAACTACCTAACTACCCTACCTACCTACCTACCCTACCTACCTACCTACCTACCCTACCTACCTACCTACCCTACCTACCCTACCTACCTACCTACCCTACCTACCTACCTACCCTACCTACCTACCTACCTACCTACCCTATCTACCAACCCATTTTTTTTTGCTTTTAAACCTTCCCTGTATTTTGGCGAACCCAACAAAAAAAGAATGATTAAAATCGGTCCAGCCGTTCTCGAGTTTTAGCGAGACTAACGAACAGCAATTCATTTTCATATATATAGATAGATAACCAAATCCAAATAATTAAAATGCGTCAATTTATTTAACTCAAAACTGCAAGCATTTTTATTTTAAAGCATATATCCAAATATCATTAAGTAATTATTTAAAATAACAAGCGTCACGTGAAATCTATTTGTAGATTTCATACAACATTTTCATTATTTGCAGTATTGATTGGTTCGCATCAATCGCGATATGCAAATATTAGCTTCGCTCGCTGACCGGCAGGCTAGTGATTTACGCGTGTCCCGACGCTACGTTATGCAATTACATCGCTTATTAAAAATTAACCAGCAGCCGTAACCGAATTGTGCGACTTTCGTTGGTATTGTTTGTTATGGAATTATGAATCTACTTATATTTATTTGTTGTACACTTAACTGGGGTTTTCCTAGAAGTTGACTGGTAGAGAATGCCTTATTCATTAAGACCGGGGCATGTACCACTATTGGACATATAAATAAATAAATTGTGTTCGTTGAAAGCTATGCATTGTACAGCGTACTGCATGTGCATAGGTGCACGGTAGATAGCGCGCGGTGCGCTGGGCGGTCCGGCCACGTAAATCAGAACGCCGCCGCACCGCGGGGCGCTCACTGCGCGCGACTCCATGTACCAACTACCTCACTCATGTCATTGCTTATACATTCAACTTTTACCAGTAGCTAATCCACTCTCACCATTCTGTTCAATTCATTTAAAAGTAATAAGCCGTAACAATTTTGTGATCATCATTACTAAGTACTTTAGCTGTTGCAAGCTTTTCCGTTGCCAATTAAAATGAAAACAGAAATGAACCCGCTGCGCCGCCATATGGAGAAAATAAGAAGCCTACAGTATAATGGTGTCCCCGCTTGGGTGTATCATTAAAAACATCACAAAAAGCCGCAAGCGGAGCTGACCGTAATGGTGAATATAATGTATGGTAATGAGGGCGCGGGCGGGGTGGGACGTGACGTCACGCGCCGGACCGCAGCCGCTGCCGCTGCTGGCCGTAGCGGCGGCGCCTAACGAGCGGGTGTGCATTTTCAATACTTGAACCACTGGTAACATACTTAACTATTTCAAAGGCATCGTTCACGAAAAGCGCACTTATTTATAGTTTACCCTTTTTCGTAAAGTTTATGTTGCAAGCTACAATATATATGGTAGCTGACTGTTACAGTGTGGCACTTATGTAAACCCGCCTACAACTAATAATAAAAACAGCGCGAGCGCTACAAAAATAATAAAAGTTAGCGCTGGGCGCCCGCGAGGCGCCGCCGCCGGGAGGGTTCAGCGGATCGCTGCGGCTCGGCGCAGCCTGGCCTCGTCACGGGCCCTGTTTACTATCACTCCCCCGGGATACTTATTTCTTTTTTGTTTTAGATTTCTTTTACTTTTTAACACCATAATAAGAGTCATTCACACCCGACCGAGCGACTATTGGCAACAATACATATGCGTATTTTAATTAAATCATAATGTCTTCTGCCTTCTTAATATAGTATAAAAAAAAATGTATTGTTGGCCACTCATTGAAAATAGCTAATTTTCAATAAGTGGCCAACAATACTATTTTTTTTTAAAGAGGAGTTTATCTGTCAATTTCATGCTTGTGGGTATGACTGTATAATAGCGAAAAGTACTACACAAAGCCGGGTTCACACCACTGTGTACTCATTGGTCGTGTTGCGGCCGCGGCGTTTTCTCAAGCAGTTGATGTGCTAAAAAACTCGCTGTGATAAAACGAAGGCTTGGAAAGATTGGTTCGACGGGTGTACCTATCCCGCGCCACGACACAGTAATGTGCCTGACTGTTAATAATATGTAAAAGTAGGTAGGTTCGTCAAATATGTGACGCGTTATGAGCTATACATACAATGCGTTGAAAATAAATTCGATTAGATGCAGCACTTGGTAAGGATCTCTCAGCTGCACCGCAGATTTCTCTATCGATAGGTACTGTTATTGGATATACTTTCACAACCAGTTACATCTGCAGAGATTTTGAGATATACGACTTGATCGTCCAAAAAGCAGGCACTTTAAGGCAAAACCCGTAAACAATAGTACAGTGTTTCTTAGGGCTGAAAGTAACTGATTTAGTCCCGAGACGGCGTTTGGCGCCCGAACGTAGCGAGGGCGCCAATAGTTCGAGGGATTAAATGAGTCTTTCACCCGAGGTAAACACTGTGCTTTTAATTACGAATACAAGGAAAGTAAAAATAAAAACACGAATTAGCTAAAGAAAAAATCCATATCAGGGGGGCTACTCTCTAACGAAATCCGTAGTTTCGGGCTTAGTTGCGGGCGTTCGTATTCTACTCCGTATCACCTACAGACTTACGATTAGTCCCGAACCCGAACTGAGAATGAATGACAACACGATTTCACAGTAACTGTCAAATCGTGTTATCATTAGTTCTCAGTGGTTAGGTGATACGAAGTAGAAAATGCCCGCCCTAAACTACGGATTTCGTTAGAGAGTAGCCCCCCTGAATCTGATGAACTCATTGTGTTACAAAAAACAAATGAAGATCGGGCTGCTACTTTCCCACCCATTTTGTTTTTTATTCTGTGACCGGCCAGCTATTCTGCCATTATTTTATATTTTCATCATTGAAAAAATGGTAAATATTTTGCCCAAATCTATGTAATTTTAAAGTAAATTATAATAAAGTCATTTAAAAAATAAAATCGTTAGTTAATACTCATCTTTATATTATTTCAATTTTACATCGCGCTGTAATTGACTGGCTGTACAGAAAGTTTTGACACGGTTCAATAGAAATGTTTTTGAAGTGAAAACTTCTTTAGCGGCGTTGAGCACTTTTCTGTAATGGGTATAAAATCTTAAACTCGCGTCAGGGTCACGTGACCTGATCGCAAAAAGCGTAAGACGGACTCGCGTCAGGGTCACGTGATGCGAAAAAGCGTAAGATCGAGGGGAAGGGAGAGGAACTAGTATCTCCCACTCTTTCTACCGTGCCTGAGTGTGCTGCTCCGCTTAGGCGGCACAGGGCGCTTGCGCGAATGTCCGTCTGTGTTTATGTACAGCGTGCCACGCGTATCCAAGGATACGAAATTACGAAATTATGGATGAAAGTTGATTTTTCTAAGAGATAAAAATTAATGTAATATATAAATAAATAACGATATAATATTATGAATAATAACATGTAAATTGTCATATTTGTGTACGATAGCGCAATAAATAAACATTGTATTCTACCTCATAAATGATAGTATTTTTGTACTTATAATTAAACACAACGTTATTTTTTGTTGTTTTTATGGTTCGTTTTGTTTATGTCAGGAACTGTGTCAAGATTGACATCTGTCACTGACAGTCGCTGTCGCGGCCACACGTCAGTGTCTTTTTGTTTATTTTGTTGTCGGTGGTTTGTCTATGATGTGACCGCGTCAGTAAGGATGTATTATTTACATGTTTTCACTTCTGCCGGCACTCCCGGAGTGCTACCGGTGTTTTTTTTTTTATATATTGACGGCTGTCAGTTGAAAATGATTCTCCCTAGGGCTGAAAGGTAATACTTTCAACCCGCTCCTCAGGCTACTTCAGGCCTTTTTTCCAAGTATGAGTAATGAAAAAACTACTATCTATTATTTAAGACACAGAAAAATAATTTACTAACAAAAACAAACAGCAATAGATGAACAATAAACGCAACAAGGTTGATTGTTTCAGTTGTTTTCGAAATGTAAACTCATTACAATCGCATGCACACAGTAATACAGTGTATTTATTTTTAGTTCATTATATAAAATTGAATTCATTGCGTGACAAAATTGCTGTAATTATGCAGTGCATCTACAAATATTAAATGCTTCGTCTATAATTCATTTATCATTAATTATTCGGTGAACGCTTTTGCGCGCTCGTATTAGTTCATAAGCATAACATTATAACAAATGATTTGTGTATTGTTTTGCCTCTACTGTAATAATATAATAGTAATACCTCACACTCGAGTCCCTGTGTGATGATCAGGGTGGAGCTAGAGCGGTGATTAAGCTAATTATCTCTCGTTGCGTTGGCAATATAGCCCATAATAATAAACCATGCATAATCATATTTTAATTAGCGTACGTGTGTTGCGTTACTGTTTGTTTCCATAGTAACATCTTTATGATATTGAAGCCTTTCCTTATGGCTAATTTTGGTAATAAATTTGGAAACATAATCAGGTTTACTCAGTAAACATATTGCAAGCGTTGATTTAGAATAACTATGTTGGATAGAGGTTATGCCCACTATTTTTCTATCAGGGTACAGCCATCCATCAAACGGTGTAGACTGATTTATGGCAGGAGGTAGTCGCAGCGACACAGGGAGTGCCTACGCACGATGACGACGCGATTAAGACTTAGGCTTGCTCAAAATAAATCGATATGTCAAAATCTCAATATTTATCGTCCATATTTTTAATCTCTATTGTTTTTTCGTGACTTTACGTCCTGACTTAGATATTTGAACGCTGAGTGAATTAATAGTAATTTTCAGAAAGTTATTTTATGTGTAATTTCGCCTATTTATACTTTTAAGCTTAAAGCAAAAACATCGAAGTATCGAAATTTTGACTGATAAATATCGATACGTTATTTGAAAATCCATTCGATTTTTATCGATACCTACATCTTTTCATGCACGCGCTGCCCATCCTTATAAAGACGGCAGCCCGCGCTCCGGCCTACGAGAAGCTACGTGATGATCATGTGACACGCATCCCACTCACTCTTATTTTCCCCAGCCCGATAGCTTACGTCATACTATTATTGCAAAGTTCCTGAGAGTCATTTTTCACGTTTACGTCTATGTGAGATGTTTATTAGTTAGTTGTTTGGACTAACCTACACAGTCCATGTAGTTTCTTGCACGTTCGTGTGGATTGAGTTAACTGCGTTTTGGAACGTGCAAGATAGCTCCAACTTTCTGACTAACTGACCGGGTCTACTGACTGGAATCGACACTTTGAGTTAAAGTTATTAAAAAGTTGAAAACCTACAATTGTATTACTGTAGAGCAAAAGCTTATAATGCTATCTTTTACAATTTTTTCAAACCCAATCTTGTGACCCTCAGAACCAAGACAGCATGGCGTAGGTAGGTACCTAAATAGTTGATCCTTTCCTATCTCAAAACCTACCCTGTATAAAAATGATAAAAACAAAAGCCTAATGCCATGGAATGGTATCTATCACCTAACCAGTACAAAATAAGCCAGCAATAAAATGTCGCGGTCGAGGGTTATTTACAACCGGGGTCAATTATGTCGCAATAAAGTTTTTAGTGTTGCACAAATTGTCGATTTGGACTCGCTGACGGATGGCCGCGAGACTGGCGCCGGCAAATGAGCACACGATAAAATTATCGTTAGCGGTAACGACATGAATAAATGCAAGAGGGTGGTCCGCGGCCGCGGCCGACGCGAGCGCGACGAGCCCGCCTCGGCACTCGTTAGGGCTCTTGTGACGACTGCAACGTGCATGCACCGCCCGCCTACACCACTTTCCTTATAAATCTCCGCTTTCATTTCTGTGAGCCGCCTAGCTGCCTAGTCGCCATATGGCTACGACCTTATATATTTGCCTGTAAACAAACAAATTGGAAAACCGGAGTTATTATCGGTATGTGTGTACTAAGTCATACAAATTATTTAAAATTAGATTAATATACTCGTATCGACTGATCTCATCACAGCGGAGTAGGTAAATTACACAGCCATAATGCACATGATACGCACTCGGTCGTATAAAAGCAGTACCACGTTAACCATGCTATAAATATCAGCAAACCAGAGCGCCTAAATTATTGCACACATGAGAATTTTCAGTAAAAGTTGAATATTTTCAAGCAAGAATTCCGTTGTCAGAATTTATTAAAGCGATTGTATTTTGTAGTTTGTGTAACAATCATGTAAATACGGAGCTAATAATAGAAATCCTCTCGCCGAAACTAGTGTTTGCGTTGATTTATAGTGGGTTGTGGAACGCGCCGGCGGTAATTTTAAATGTCACGCATTATGATGAATACTAGCAATTTTCTCACGGGATCACGGGACGATAGCCTTGTAACTCGGGAAACTTTTTACCCGCATGATAAATTATATTAGTTATTTTAATCAATTCTCCAGTGGTGCTAAAGAATTAGTTATTATGAGCATTGTTTTATTTCTTCAGAGAAAATATAAAAGAAATAACGCGGTGTATAAGTATTTAAATCAGAAACTTACACAGATATGTCATCAGAATTATCAACTGAAGTTTGGATTTCATAGCAGGGCTTGCTGTTTAAAAGAAATACTTTTTATCTTTTCCCGCATTCTATTTTAGTGGATATTTACTGGATACAAAACTCGAAAAAATATAATCGTTTCGGCAACTCTGCATTTCTGTTGGTGGAAAATTCACATACGTCGCAATTAAAATAGACTTTAAAAATAAAATCCACTGGTACGCCAAACTTGTGATTTTGAAAAGGCAGATAAAAGTAGGCACAATATATCCCACTGCACTGTAAGGAAGACTGCAGGAGACTAACAATAGGACGAAAAAGACAAACAATAGGTGTGAAACGCTCGATTATATCAATTTGACTGTAACTATCCACAAGCAAGGACGATTACCTGCAATGTTTGTGTGGCCACTCTTTTTATATAAATCAAGTTTTTGAATAAAGCCTGGTAATATTAATCTGGTCGCTTTCACATGTGAAAACAAATCAGCATGGCCTGATGCACTCATGTCTAGCCGTATATGGTTAAGCGGACATCTGAAATTTGTCTCTAAAGTATTTAAGTAATGGCTGCATTTGATTATCCATTGCGTAATGGAAACCTTATAATACACTGTTGTCATAGGTCTGTTCAATATCTATCACGAAAATATTTTATTTAAGTTGATTTTCCGAAAAAAGCTTCTTGTAAATTCCTCTTAGAATGGTGTAGGTAGGTAATTGAATAGCAGCAGAAGCCAGCGCTCGGTAGTTAAGGACGTGGCCGGCCACCGCACGACGGCGCAGCGGCTACGGCATAATTGCACAAACTTTCATGTGCTTCGCATACATTTTCATAATTAAAGGGGCAGTTCGCACCAACTGGCGAAACTTATTTATAGCCACTTATCTCAATAATACTAGTTTGTCTTGTTGTACATTATTTACCAACTTATCGTGTTCTACATTTTGCCGCAAAATATGGTTGCTTGCTGATTAACATGCATTGTTTTGTCACATTTCACTTTATTAAGTAACGCAGGCAGTATTTTACGGACTTATTCTCTCGCCAGACAGTGTCATTCTATCAGCGGAAGTGATTTTCGAAATGCCAAAAAGTATTAATCACGTGAAATGCAGATCGCGTTTGTCAATCTGTTACTTTTTTTACTTTGACTATCGAACTCGTGCCACTGAGTCTCTGGAGTGTTATTCTGTAAGCGCTTCGAAATTCGAGCCGTATCGAGGGCAGATTTTGCAATTATTTGCTTTAATGCAAACGAGTTCTCTTTCGACGTGTTTGCGGTCACTTGAGTGAGGTTCAAATTTACAGAAAAGCTCTATTGACTTCCTACAATCAGAAACACTTGTGTAATTTAATGCCTTCATAATTCTAATTATTTTGGTTTTTTAGTGGGCCAAACTTTCTTGATTGATATGGTACATTATAAGATCCGTGCTCGATGGTTGAAAATACTTTCATACTTTTCATTATTTAGAAAGAAGGAGACGCCGGCTCGTTTGGCTATGAGTGTAGTAGGTTACCCACAAGAGTAAAACTAGAATTCTAGTTAATAGGCAACAATTTCAAGTAAGCCAAGAAATATTACAGTCAAGTCTTCAAAGAGTCCTCAATGTCAAAATAAAATAAGGTCTTCACAATCATTCATAAAATACAATCATGGAAAAAATATAAGTATATCTAATGAGCAAGAATACAACACAAACAAAAAGAAACAAAACAGAAAGGGTGAACTAGAATAAACAACGAAGACTGGAGTTACCTAATGAACTCGTGAAAATTTGGCGCAGGGTGTACACGAGGGGTAGCTTATTAGATATTCTCATCTCGAAAGCCAAGTCCAGCGGCGACAGCGGTATACGGGACATGGTTTTAAATTTGACATATGGCCCCAGCGTGACATTATACACATTATTTAATAAGACAACTTCTTATTTAGTCGTCAGGTTACCTTGGACATAAAAGAATTTAATACAATATATCTGCGGAGTGAAAATGAGACAATTATCATAAAAGTCTAAAGGAACAAGAGTGAGCTAAGCTAACATTAATGTAAAATCAAACAACACCGGGTTCGTATAATTTTCAGGCTCGGTCCATAGCCATAACAAGGAAAATGTTAAAAGAAGGTCTTTTCACAAACCCGAAATAAATATCTCGCTTTTCCATTAAGGACATAAAAGCAATTCCGCGAGAGTCGAATAATAACGAGGGGCAGCGTTGTCCAGCCGTGGCCTCCTCCGAATTTTATTTGCATCGCGAGGCGCGTCTGGGGTTCGGCCTCGCTCGCCTCGATTGCCCCAATAATCGCTATTGTGTGGACCGCGACGTTTGCAGCGCGAGTGAGCGCGGCCGAACCGCGCCGCTGAAGTTAGCGCGCCCGGTCAGGCCGCGCGCGGCGTGGCCCGCGCCGCCCGAACCTACCCCTGTGCCCGCTCACTGTCGTGCAACTCCGGAATTGCATGCGCTGAAGAAAACTTTTACCTTTGAGAAATTCCAAACGCTTCGACGTGCTCTCGATGTAAACTTGCAATAACCTGATATATAACCACTACAATTGGCAATCTATTTATACTGTCGTAAAAGAGTATCTTCAAGGTACCAATTTTATCGTACGACATAATATGTTGAGGATTGATACTAGTATGTTAAGGATTTCGATTGTTTATCACGCATACACATAATCGCTCAACTCTGCATATTCATCAAATAAAACAACTACAAAGGTTTGCTTGCTGTTTGTGGACGTGTTGTTGCCTTTGGGTTCTAAGATTAATAAGTTTTCTTTATTGAAATTACATATTATCCCGTTAATAGAAAACATATAAGTATTAGGTTCCTCTGTCATGGAAAATATAAAGCCATAATCCAAGGCCCAAGAGACGTACACATAAAAGGAAACTTAGGGTTCCGGGCTGAACGTTTTAGGGTTCCGACCTTACAGGAAAACGGAACCCTCTTAAGATCACATTTTCCGTAGAGGTTTTTCTCGAGATTTATGCAAAAAAGGAATTTAAATTTTGGCAGATCTATTACACCTCATAGACGCGGATAGATACAAATCCCCAGTCGAAATATTTAGATTATGTTTAGGGGTCTCAACTAATCACATGCTTACATAGAATAGAATAGAATAGAAAACATTTATTCAGCATAGACACAAACTCACAGCAACATAGACAAAATAAACAGAAATAATAGTAGGTACGAGTACACAATAATTGCGCTGAGCGTGCCCATACCGAAAGGGTAGCCATCTCAGCATTACACTATAGAATTCTTATAGATTTTCTTGTAACCTATAGATTAATCTATAGGTAAAGATCTATTATCTACATTTTTTCCAAAATTTTAGGCTCAATAGTTTCGGAGGTAAGGGGGGGAATGCTCACTTTTCGTCTAATTTCTTGAATAACTTCAGGAAAACTCATAAGAAATCTGTAATTTTAAAATAACATGTTAAAAAATGAAATTTGTTCGGAACCCTTTGCACGCGAGTCCGACTCGTACTTGGCCAGTTTTTTTTCTGCACTAGCTTCTGTCTGTTCTCAGCGGTAGTTATTATTGTTGACTTTTTAAATGTTCGTTTTTCTTTTTTTGCAAGTTAACGTGTAATAGTCGACCAACCTATTAAATGTTACCATTGTGACGTGCAACTACGGCCGGTTTTTGATTTGAGTATTTGGAACCAAGAACCTTTTCTTCACTGACAAAGTTTGACAGGTTTTCAGGCTAACGTAGAGTTTGACAATCGCTCAACATCAAATTCTTAAATCAGAAATCATACCCATATAATGGCAGATCCCTTTTTTCCATGATTTTACCTAGGTAGTTTGAGACTATGCCATGTCAAGATAGAAGTTGTTTATTAATTACATGTAACACGAATACAGTAATTACGTCAGACCAGCAACCGTTCTAGTCTGCGCAATATACTTTGGAAACCTAATTGTTCAAGCTCTTGGCAGGTTTTTTAGCAAGTATGTACTGTACAACAATTTTTAAAATTCTCGCCGTAAAAATTTAGGCGAATTGAACATGAAGTGACCTGTCAATCCATTGAATCAAGGTAGAATGACCGTTTATTTTAAAGTCACCCGCCTAAGTTTTTGCGGTGAAATGGTTGCAGAATAAACCGACTGTTGGTATGGAGAGCTTAGCAAGTCCAACTCGAACTTTGCTGGTTATTGTTTTAATATTATTCTTTACAAAACAGTTCCACCCGTACCTAGACCCGCAGTTCACTGACCACTGAAGTTATCTCTTCATGTCTTTATAAACTTTTCATAAATCGTTTCGCAGAAAGCTACACCAACTTCTGTCTTTTGTTGACATAAGAGGAATAACAGCGAACGAAAATAAAAATGTGGCCATGTATTCTCCTTTGTCAGCAAATGATAATACAATTTTAAGATTCCTTTTTTTTTTCAATAATTCAATCGGATTAGGGTGATTGACACGAAAACATACCAAAAGCCCGTGCGAATCCTTCAGTAGTATTTTCACACTTAATTTTCTTTGAACACAGCGGCGGTAAGAAATAAAGTTAAAATTAAGACGCGAGTTTATGGGGCGTTACTGGGGTGGAGGGCACAAGGTGGGACCGAGTGGGACCGAGGCGGCGCGGCGGTGTGAGAGGCCATTCGAATTCACCGCGCGAGCTGCGCCGTAGATAGCAGCAGGCGGAACACGTACTTCACTTCCACTAACTCCAACTATTGACAATATTAATGCACGCTTAGCAGGGCCAAGCGTCGCCGTGCATCGCCTACAGAATACTCAAAAAAGTGCCGAATCTGAAAGCAGTCATGCGTCTTCAGCAACAGAAAACAATCTTGAGCTAGTATAAGTTTTATTTTGTTGAGTGTAACGTAAGCTTCACTTATTGGAACTAATTTATTCCATTCTTAAGAGAAATCTCCGGAAGTAACGCAAATATTAGACGAGGCTCGGCCCACGACGGCTGCCATTAATTCCAGAATTGAAATCTGGAATTGCGGCAGCGGCGGTGGCGAATTTACATTCATCGCGGTAAGAACTTAAATCAAGTTCTCAGTTACGATTCAGTTGCGATATTATTTTATTAAAATATGTAAATGACGCCGTTCCACCGCGTAGATACTACGGTAAGGACCTTACAATTGCGGGGGAGGATATCTCTAACGACGCAATATTTTCATTAGTGAGACTATTACCTACGAGCGTTATCACAATTTTATACAGCTTCACAATTATTACGTCACATGGCTTGGGATTAAGAATGTTTATATATATACTTACCATTTTACGTTTCCAAAATAATAATTAGGCAGGTTCGGAAACCTCTAAAATAAGTCCTAAACAATATTAGATTTTAATATTTTAATTACGTTTTTCTATGAAAATATTACATTCGGATGAATGCAATGTTGTAATTTGCTTTTCATTTTTAGGGGTTCCAACGTCCGTAAAAATGGCACCCTTATAGGATCACTCGGACATGACATTGACATGAGATTCGTTCGGAACCCTTTACAAGCGAGTCCTACTCGCACTTGGTCGGTTTTTTTAATAAGGTACTCCAGTTGTTGTAAAAATTTCATGTTAAAAATATTTATTTCAAAAATAAATAGATAGTAGATATTAGGTTAAATTTCGAAAATGGTTTTTCTCTACCTATTGTCACGCTAAACGCGTAACTCGTTATAATTTCTTCAAAAATATTATAAAAAAAATTATAAGCTAAAACTTATGGCCTATCTTCAAAGTCAAAAAAACCGTACCCGCAGATTCATCTGAATCCAAGCACAAAGCAGTTTTCAATTTATCGGGAATAAATGCTTCGGTTGGCAGCTCAGACACCCAATTACCGCGCACAAAAGCTGATTACCGCGCGGGTGCGGGCGCCGGCGGAGCGCGCGGCGACGGCGGCGCGGCATCGGCGAGGCGCTGCAGCCCTGCGCTCACAGAATATTTGAACGACTTGTGAGGAACTCTTCATTTACTCTCTTTACACAAGCAAGTAGATGGCATTGTAAAACGGTTCCCTCTGATTGAAATCGACGTTGCTAAGCTTCCGAAAATCATGACTAAACTTCATTTCGTGTTTATATTAAATTACAAACGAAATCAATTAGGGGTTTAGGTAGTTTTGAATCAAATCTTACAGTGATTCTTAGAGCGTTTATGAACTGCATCCAATCCGAATCCGAATTTGAGTTCCAAGTTTTATCCTTATTGGAAATGTACTGAATTCGAAGGGACGGAGTTCGGATCTAGTGCGTAACGCCTCCATAAAGTAGTTCTTCGGACCGACAATTCTCGGATTTGGGTCGGATGCAGTACGGAACTGCTCTTAGGCAAATATGTATTATTTAATTCCTCACGTCAAAAACTTGTTTTCATTGCGCACCAATACGATAGTATTGGTATGCAATGAAAATGAGATAGCGCACCCGCAATCTTCCAAAAGCACGTTAGGACAAATTAACTCGACACTTTAATCGTGACCGATTTTCTTACAATAAGAACCACATTTTCTTACAATAAGAACCACCTTTTTTCAACTCAATTCTGCTGAGTTTTGTCGTTCCGCACCAATTTGCAAGTAATCCAAAACTCACATGACAGCTGTCAACTGCGAGGTAGCTTTATTCTGATCACAGCGAAACATGTTTTATTGTAGAGTTTACATAATTACGTGTTTTGTCACCCTTCTTCTTTAAAAGTTGCACGATTGATTAAAAGTATATAAATAAAAAATATTAAATTATTTTATGGGGGTTAAAGTAATTTTATTGAAAAAATTTAAAAATTAATAGTAAATTAGTATTGTAAAAGAATTGATTTATATTGATTAAAATTTTAAATTGATTATTCTTATGTATATAAAAATCTCGTGTCACGGTATTTGTTACCGAACTCCTCCGAAACGGCTCGACCGTTTTTCATGAAATTTTGTGTTTATCGGTAGGTATGAGCATAGGTGGCAGTTTTTAGGGTGCGGAACAAAAATCGGAACCCTTATAGGATCACTCGGGTGTCTGTCTGTCCGTTTGTCACAGACAGTTTTCTCCGGATCCACTGGACCGATTCTGTTGAAATTTGGTACACATATAGACTTTTATAACCCAAACACGGACGCGTTACGTAAATTATTTAATTTTTAGTATGGGGGTCACTTTTGAGGACCAAACTAGAAAATTAAAAAAAAAAGTTTTTGAACAATATTGTGTGACGTATCAAATGAAAGGGCTTACTGTAAGGGTTTTAAATATATATTTTTCATTATTTTAAAATAATTGGTTTTGAAGTTATACAAGAAATAACATGAAAAATGACCATCCCTCCCCTTATCTCCGAAACTACTGAGCCTAAAATTTTGAAAAAAATGGAGATAATAGATCTTTACCCATAGATTACAGGAAAACTTATAAGAAGTGTTATCATAACACGTTAAAAAAATGAAATTCGTTCGGAACACTTTGCGCGCGAGCCCGACTCGCACTTGGCCAGATTTTTTTTTTGCAAAACGTTTGCCGAGTCAGCTAGTATCTATATATAAAAATATCGTGTCACGATGTATGTTCGAGATAAACTCTGAGACTACTGAACCGATTTTGATCAAACTTCGTAACTATCTGTTATTTGATCCAATTTAAAAAACAGGATAGTAACGTAACCAATAGGGGAGGGGGGTAGGGGTAGGGTTTATTAGCAAATATTAATTTGATTATATCAACATAATGACTTAATCAAACATAATGACTTAAAAAATTAATTTAATCTATTATACCTACTGAGTCACAGCAACGCCTGGCTGGGTCAGCTAGTAAATTAACTTCAACGTTAAACGCAAATATAGCGTCTACGGTTGCATTTATAGTGGTGTATCGCACGAAGGCAATGGTTGACGTGATTGCAATAAGGCACGACTCGGAGTAACCTGGGGTGCCAACTGCAGTGGATCTGCGCTGTCGACTGTACGCCCGACAGCGAACGCCCAGGGAAATCATGACCGACGCCTCTCCACCCTTACGGGTAACTATGAATCCTGACATCGTAGCGACGAGCTTTATGTCAGCAAAAATATCTACTAAAAACCATTTACAATATTGGTATGTATAAGAATGTAAATGTGTTTTATGCAAGACTTAAAATAATAAAATCATATTACATTCTAAGCCGAGAATACCTACACAGATATAGTTTTTGTAATATAAGTTGATGCATCTCGCATAGTAATCGTCCTTCATTAGCAGTGTAAACCTCCATTCCAGTTGAATTATGGCGGCATGTCATAAGCTTAAGACGTGTGCAAACAAGATTTATGTAATTAATTTAGGAGATAAGAGCAGGCGCGAGAATACATACATTATAGAGCACAAAGGATGCTACACCACCAGCGGCACCCTGTTCTGTTCAGCGGCCTAGATTCCTAAATGTGTTGTGACTATTGTGAAGCGTGCTAAAATACGATACAAATTTGACCTTAAGCCTTGTTTCCCAGTGGGGTTTGACAATCTGGTCACTTTTAACGCCACCAAAACACAGGCGTGTCGTTTTACCGCAAAAAGGAGTCGTTTTGACCAAACTTCTACTTTTCGGAGTGCATCTGTTCCTGTGACTGATCGGCTCGAGCTCCTAGGTTGACATAGTTGACATCCAGTCTCAACTTTGGTGCCACCATCGAGTACAAAGCCCAAACCGCGGCCAAAAAGCTGGGCATCCTAAATAGGGTGAAGCGATACTTCAGGCCTGGACAGCTTTTAACCATATACAAAGCGCAAGTCCGATCCTGCATGGAGTATTGTAGCCACCTTTGGGATGGCTCAGCTAAGTATCAGCTTGCCGCGCTTTACTCGGTGGAACGCAGAGCTAAGAGGCTAATCGGTGACGTAAAACTGGTGAATACCAAGCTACATAGCTTGGCTTATCGCCGTAACGTTGCCTGCTAAGCAAGTGGTGGGAAAAATATAATTTTGCACGGTTATCATGTTGTTTTATTTTTGTGCAAATTAATTCTACCATCGCTATGTACACAATAGCTGTAGATGTTATCAGCGGCATAATTATGAAGGGAGAAAACAAACACAAATGTAGAGAAACGGGCACAAGCACACGGCAGATCGGGGGCGAATACTGCCGACGCCGACGGCCGGAGATATTTACGTTTATCTTCGGGTAACGGCTTCATCGCAAGCTTTATTACGACATCCACTCACGTAATCCTCCGCCGACGTCATAACTCCTCGTTTGTTGGCCCGCTACAATGTACTACACCGCTTTTCCACTAGCGAAACACGGGTGGTGCATCGTGCGTCCAGCCACTATTGCAACTAATAGCTTATTTTCATTATGTTCATTTATGAAATTATACAGGGTGACTGGCCATTGAGAGCGTTACTTGAAATGAGTTATACTATATAGAGCTGATTTGCAACAATTTTGACTCCGAAAACTAGGGGTACCTTCCATATTAGCTTGTTTTCGAGTTATCGACGATTTTCTAGAATTTTTCTGCCTCGCGACCAAAAACTAGAAATAGTGAGGAATCTACTCCACTTTGAATACTTTTCAGATAAGTAATATTATAAAGAGGAAAGATTTGTTTATTTGTTTGTTTGAATTGAATAGGCTTCGAAACTACTGGACCGATTTGAAAAATTCTTTTAGCATTGGATAGCTACATTATCAGGGAGTAACATAGGCTATATATTATCCCCGTACTCCCACGGGAACGGGAACTACGCGAGTGAAACTGCGTGACGTCCACTAGTTAAAGAATAAATACCTAAAATATCAATTTATACAAAAATGCCAATTGTTTGAAATGAATCGTCGTAGGACGCTAACGTCAGACGGACCGAAGCTATGAAAATTTCTTGCCACATCTACTGGTTTTTAAGGCCTTTTACTAGAAATAAATTTATCTCACTACATGTAAAAAGAAGACTTGTTGGAAAAAAAACTCCAAGGTAGTACTCGTACTTTGATGGCACTTGGTTACTAACAAGTGCTTTTGTTGATGTACGATTGGCTTATTGCAGATTTGCTTAATATGGATATGCGACAACGGTTGTTTGACATACTGCGACGCAACGATACGGTGATTTTTTCGTCATGGCTTACGGGACGAGTAACTACGGAACCCTTCAATGTGCGTGGCCTGACACGAACTAAGTCGGTTTAGGAGCCCTTATAGTTCCGCCATGTCCGTCCATCCGTCCGTGATTTTTCTCAGAGACTTGATGCTACGAAGTTGTAATTTGGCATGGTTATAAATAATAATCACGTCGACAAAGTTGTGAAAGAGCTACCTTACAATGTTTTCTTAAAGTAAAGGTGGGATGTTTTGTTTTTTAGTCTTCTATCACATAATGTTGACTCAAAATAAAAGGGTATGGTTAAAACCATTTTTCGATTCAGAGATCCGTTTACGAAATATTAATCTTTAAAGTGGTATAGTTATGCCCCTTCTAACAAATAAACAGTTATTGTTGGATATATGAAAACAATGCACAATACGGAGTTCAAAGAAATACTATCACCGTTAACTAGGCTTAACTAGTTGAGTAATCGTGGAGCAACTCAAATGTAACTGCATAAGTAAAAATGTCGTTATAAGTCGTTCTCTTAAAGTAAAAGGAGAATGTACCAAACTAACCCACCGTCGGCGCTAATGATTTATATTTCAAATTGAACAGTAGTAACAGAATATACTACCACTATCTCTCTATGTGATGGCTAACCTATTTTTGCCATTCTTCACAAAAAACAATTTTTGTTTAAAATATTTATAACTAGCTTCAGCCATCGGCTTCGCCCACGTGATCCCTAGGGAACATACTCCCGGGATAAAAAGTAGCCTATGTGTTATTCTACACCATAATCTACCTCTGCGCCAAATTTCATGAAGATCCCTTCAGGCATTCTGACGTGAAAGGGTAACAAACATCCATCCACCCATCCTCACAAACTATAGCATTTATAATATTACTAGATTCTGCCAGCGGCTTCGCCCGCGTGGTCCCTAAGGAACATACTCCCGGGATAAAAAGTAGCTTATGTCCTTTCTCAGGCTCTACACTATCTCTTTACCAAGTTTCATTTAAATCGGTTCAGTAGTTTTGGCGTGAAAGCGCGACATACAGACAGAGTTACTTTCGCATTTATAATATTAGTAAGGATTATAATTATATTATGTAGTATATATATATTATATAGTAGGATTATTAAAGTATACAGGGTGTCCCAGACCTCAACGTCAAGCCGAAACGGGGTGACAGGATTGATCATAACCATCACGAGAAAAATCTGAAAAAAAATCTATCCCATGCAGTTTGAAAATTATGGGCATTTTAAGAAAAACCTAGAAATTTGATCAAACTGTACCATTTTTCGGTTATTGTGATTATTCTTTTTTATTTTTGTTCATTTGAACTTTGGAAACGTAATCCTAAATAACATTTCTAGAATCCCAATAAAAAGTAATGACACAATTGCCCCAAGTTTCCGAGAATTGAGACTATTTGTTAAACTACGAATTTAAAATTTTCAAGATTCGTCGACATTGACAGGCCCTCCTTTCCTTTAAAAAAAAATGTACTAGAGTGCCTTGGCAAGTGGCATTAAAAGTTGGCGCATTTAATCAGAATTCTAAAATGGTACAATACTTCTTAGTTTAACAAATAGTCTCAATTCTCGGAAACTTGAGGCAATTGTGTCATTATTTTTATTGGGATTCTAGAAATGTTATTTAGGATTCCGTTTCCAAAGTTCAAATGAACAAAAATATAAAAGAATAATCACAATAACCGAAAAATGGTACAGTTTGATCAAATTTCTAGGTTTTTCTTAAAATGCCCATAATTTTCAAACTGCATGGGATAGTTTTTTTTTTTCAGTTTTCTCGTGATGGTTATGATCAATTCTGTCACCCCGTTTCGGCTTGACGTTGAGTTCTGGGACACCCTGTATATGTTAACTGATAAGCTTATTACTTAACCTTGAAGTCAAACACAATTTAAAGTTGCATTAGAATCAGATAAAACATATTCTCAAATATTTTGATAAAGATTTATGATCACTTTTTGATGCAGGTTTTTATCTCTCATCGAGGCTTTTTTTTGAGAACTCAAAAAATACGAGGACGCTTTATCCGCCATTTTGCTATTTTTCTAAACTTTAAACCCTTTGTTACTCAGTGAGTCACAACGAATGTAATGATTCCTTGTTAAAATTTATCAACTCATCTAGGCCGCAAGGCTTGGCAAAGAAACCATGTCAGCCACCAGATAGAGCGATGGTGACGGTATATTATTTAAGTACCTACTATTTTTACTCTATAATATGAGACATAACAAGTTTGCGTCGTAGTGGGTAAAATTTTTAGGGATCATGAACCTTTGCTTCTTATTTTTGTTATTGGTTTACGGAACAAGTAACTACGGAACCCGTCACTGTTTGGGGCACGACACGATTTAGCCGATTTTTAATAGAAATTCTTGATAAGTGATACTATTTTGCAACTTTTTATAGAAAGAAAGCTTCCTGTGACCACAGCTCTGAACGTCGTCGTTTTATCTACACAAAATATTCAAAAAATAGGAGAATCAAGGAGTCATTTTCAACTTTCTGAAACGCTCACATAGGGGCGGGCGCGGATCCGACCCGGCTATAAATGAATATCGGATATGGAATCCATAAATACTCAATCTAAATTCGTAAATTTTCTCCGAGGATCGTAAAAAATGAAGAGGTAATCCGAAATCGGCTTACGGGTGCGGTACAGTTAAAACATTTCCACCTCTAAAGCAATTTATTAAGCTGATTCATCAAAACTGAGTCTCGTTTCGGTTTTTAAAAGACTGACTGAAAAATAATAACGAGTTCGTTAGTTATAATCATTTGTTCGCTGAAATAAAATAACGCCGAGAACAAATTCATCGTGAAAATGTACTTACAGCAAATAGGCGAAGGATGAATAGTATTGCAGAAAGGCCGAAATTGAGCGGGGGGGATTTGAACACGCCAGCTTAGTGCAGCCGCCGGAAGTAGGCCTCTAACCGCCGCCGTATAATAGCTTCCAAATTGACCCTTCCACTTCGGCCTCCGCCGCCGCGCCGCTCGCGTCAGCATTATCACTATACACATTTCATGGACAATTATAGGCTTTTCTTCAATATGCGGTATTTTAAGGTACCAATTCTTTAATTAAACAATTTGTTACAGTTGCAACCCCAATTCACACGAGTAAATTAATTTTCATACAAAGGCATTAACGCGAAATCACATCGGAAGTTTCGGAAGTGTTATTTCCTTTTATAGCAAAGGCAAACGTCAACCGACCGGCGGCGGGACCGGTATGAGGATAGTCAAATACATAAAAGGGATGAGGCGCGCGAAATACTGGCATTGTAGGATCCTAAGCCCTGTTTAGATTAGATCAGACCTTCGAAATAACAGTGAATGAGGACGTGGATTAACTACGGTCCGGGGCATTTCGGCCCGTGCGCTTAATGGGGCACCGTTAGGGGGGTAATGAGGGGTGCGGGGATCGGGCGGACCTCGCCTTTAGCTCTACTACGCCTCAGCCCAGACAGCTGAAAATGTTTCCATTTCAAATTAAAGACACACTTGCTGATAAATCATCGATCAGTTGAATTTTTAAAAATTCATAATATTGGACGAATTTACATATTAAATGTGGTGTGATGTAGGTGAGTTTGCTCCCAATCGGTGCTTACAGATGTCCCACAGCGGCTGAAATAAGGGGTAGGAATTCATTTTTCAATGTCAGAGAAGAAAATTCATTAGAACTTTGAAATTACTGATGGCTAAACGGACGGAGTAAAATTTGCTCTTAATTTGTACTGAAACTTTTTCGCAAATTTTAAGAAACTTCAAAACGACTTTTGAAGTGAGAAAGATGGGAACAGTGCTAATGATTACAGTTGCGTTTCTTATTTATGGCAATTCATTACATTTTCCGGAACCAAGAATTTATTTGAAGATTATTATTTGTTTTAGAAGGAAGTATGCCACTAACTTACGCCTAGACAAAATAAAAGGTTTGTGAAAATATAAGTCTGAAAACCTCACATTTCCTTCAATATGGGGTAAAAACATAGTTGACATTCGGAAATGGAGTGCACATATTAAAAGTAATAAATCTGTAGCGAAAATGACGTCTCGGTCGGGCTCCAGCACCGGCCAGCGCGTTCGTCGCCAGAACAACCCGATATTAGTTTACTTTTCCTCTCCAACTTACTTTATTAGTTACCCACCCGCGAAAGCTGCCGGTGATAGTTTTCAAGTTATTGAGAAGTCAAGAAGACGTCCAGTATGTGCTACTATATACATGAACTAACCTTCTCCTAAATGAAGGATCTTTATAAACTTGAGATTGAAGGCGCTGATGTTTTATTCATTTTCGCCACAACAACACACTCTGTGAAAATACCAGCTACCTCTTACTGATAGCTACTTTAATAGAGTTTTGTACGGTAGGGCAGAAATACAAACAGACTTATTAGGTTTGCGTCTAAAAATAAATAAACAAAAATAAAATGTAAAACTGATTAACTGACTTTTTGATCATCACTGCAGGACTGGGGGCGTCATAATTGTGTGGATCTAAAAACACTCAACATCTATATTAAGCTTCGGAAACGATGACAACGAAATCCATGATAGACTAAAAACAGGTCAGGCGGCTTTTCGTTGACAACAACAGCTTTGTTAGGGAGGATTTTATTGGCACAAATATTGTCCAAGTCGAGCTGCGGCGCGCAATTCTCGTGATTTACCGAGCTGTTTACGCGAGCCTGCCTATCCCGATCTACCAACATTTTTACAGCACCATTTGCCCGAAAGTCAGACATTTTCTACAACACAAATCATTTTAACTATATTTTTATGCAAATTTTACGCCATCAACTGAGAGAAGAGACTCAATGTTTCTAAAATACTGTTTTGATATCGTTCCTTTATCGGAAGATAATATTTATAATTTGAATAAGGTCATCCAGCCCCATCCAGCCCCCTGCATAAGTAGTTATGTAACTCTGTTGATGGGTTTTAGGTAGTTCTAACAAGAATAAAGTTTTTATTACAACTGAACAGTCGTTTTAATGATATTTTCTATGGCCTTTCTAGTTGATGATATTTCCAATGTAGCAATGAAAAAGGTTTAAAAATACTAAGCACCATAAAATTAATGTGACAAACTCTGTACCTAACAATAAAAATAGCCCTTAAGCCATCGAAACATTAACAAAGTTTTCACGTTAACTTTTTGTATAAGTAGAAAAGTTGCGGAGGCATTTTCCAATCTCTGAGCGAGGGCCGACGTCGACGGCTCGCGTCGAGTCATTATGGCGCGGCGCTGAACCGTCACGGGATACAATCTCACCTTCACTCCGCTCCAGGGTACATAATCATACAAAAACAAACATTATCTTTTCTGAAAATTGAGAAAAAAATGTACTGTTACGAGGTATACTTTGGGGAACTACAACATTTTGATGTTATATTTTGGTTTTGATATTCGATACTAGCTACAGTAAAGTACGCATGAATGTGCTGAGTGGTAGACGTAATGTAATTGTGAGTACTTTGTAGAGGGGAGTAGAAAGTCTGCTAATCCTTTTATCTAAGCGCAGCACGCGGTGGAGTTGGGAGAATGTGCCTGTAGTTTACCGCCTCTCGCACCTGTTCGGCCACACTTGAGCCGAGCCGAGCTTAATCTGCCCTCTTTTTATTATGGCCGCGTTTCAGTCGCTTAATTAACGAACCGCTCGCTTCACCGACCTTACCAAACTGACGTAATAAGTTTACTAACGTCGTTTGTACGTTTCAGTTTTGCTGATAGCATTTTAAATGTCCCAGCCAGTATCAGCTAATTTCCTAATACAGAAAATAATGTGTAAAGTTTTACGTACCACCTGTCCTTGCGATTTTATTTAAATGACATAGATATAGGCCATAATAATAACACTAATTCTTCAAAGGCGTTAACATAAATGTGTGTATGTACATGAATCAAAACGAAAAAAAAAACGTAAAAAAAACCGAGCCAATTAGCCAGTTCAACCCCGAACTTCTTAAAATATAAGGCCCTAGATTAGCACCACAAGAAACCCACTAACAAAGCTGGAGTTTATCAAATAAGTAGTGGAAAACAAAAATTAAAAGGTTATTTCGGCCCCCAGTGGCGAGAACGCCAATGTATACGAAGGCTCTGAAATCTATACAAATATTTGTATAGATTGGAGAAGCTTATACTTTTCCCGTTTTTTACCTTTTCTTACTTTATGGGTTTCATTTCTTTTTTTCCTTCCCTGTTGTTAATTACAAGGAAGCAATAAAGTAGCCAAGAAGAGTTAGATCTAAAACAAGTTCCTTCTTAATCGAGCCACGATAAGAAAGGTACATTAAAAAGGTCTGGCGTGACAACAAATCTAAAGGAAAAATCTCCGCCTCTGAGAGCCCAACGGTGATAAACGAGAAAAACTTTGGAACTAAATGGAGCATTCGAGACGGCGGAGCTGCGCTCCTGTCGCAGAATAATACTTCTCTCGAAGAAATAACACTTATAGTCCGCGAGGCTTAAAATCAAATGTCTCCGTTCTCTAGAGTTTCAAGCGAGCACGCCGTGGTATCTGGAGGAATTTCTGACAGAAAATAATGCCGATTTTAAATCGAAATTTGGAATTTATATCGAGGTGCATAGTAAACTAATATTAATCACAGTATTTTTACCAGGCCAGTGCCCAAGGTACGAGTAGTCTCTTATCTACCTTTCATTGCTGAGAGGACACCAGTCTTTGTAGATTATTTGAGAAAGACTCACCGTTTTCGGATTTACTTACCTGAAAGTGTAAAAAATCTGATTATTTTTATGTCAATATTCATTCAATATTTGCACACATGAAGAAACTGCTCATGTGACGAGTTCCACACAACAACCAGGTTTAGATGTTCATACACCTACTAATACAGTTCATAAAACCAAATTGTTAGATCTAAAACCATAGATCAGATCAGATAAATTAGTGTTGTAAGTTGTAATTTTTTGTCCGCATGCTAGAGTTAAAGTTCACAGAAAATACGATTTCGTTTTCCCTTCAAGTTCATCAGCACCCGTAAAATGTTCACATTAGCAAATACAAAAGAAAACTGCCAAGATAATCTTGCAAATCATAAAAATACCCGAGAAAATGTAATTGGAAAGAATTGTGCTGCTCTTTATAAAAATAAGTTAGTAAAAATATAATGACGAGGGTGTCCTCTGCTGACGAGGGAGAGCAAGGACAGGTTACTCTAATTTACATTAATACGAGTTTTCCGGGGACAGTGACGAGGCGGCGGTGGGCGGCGTGTCAACGAGCGATGTTCTGTAGGCGCCGAGGCCGGCCGGCCGCGCCCGGGCGCCGGACGCCCGACGACCGGTACCTCCAAATCACGCGTCCCAAGAGAACACACCTCGCAATGCCCCAGGATTATGTTATATGAAAATAATTGTCGCGTCGCGTCAGTTAACGGACCGCCAGCGAAATTACCTTCGCAAAATAAGGGTCGATGTGTTGTTTTGTTGCAGCGAACTTTCTTAATTTGATTAATTTTAGTGTGGGGATTCCATAACGGGGATACATTGGAATTACACTCTCCATACCATCCGGAGTTTACCAAGCGTAAATTATTGTTTGCGTGAAATTCTGTATTTACGGATTCTTAGGGTAGAATTGTTTGTATGACTGAATTTGTAATTCCATGAGTTGAACATGGCACCATTATCTGTCGTTTTAGACAGGTAATAGTGCCATGTTCTGTAAGGTTTATAGGATGGCGAGTGCGAATAGTGTAGTTAAGTAGTGGTGTATGATGTTGGACGCGCGTGCGATAGTATCGCGAGGAGTGGCGGTGATCGGCACGTGCGGCGCATCGAGTGCGGCGCTGTGTCAGCGAGCCCACTGAATGGCGCGGCGGCGGCGGCGCGCTAAGTGCACACCGTCAATTATGTACCTGATTGACAACTTAACCGGCTGCGGTTATAACGTGCTATGATGACGGCAACGTTAAATCTAGGAAAATATTTCGCAAGTCTGTTTGAAGAACAGCGCCCAAGAAAATTCAGTCAAGTTGCAAATATGTAATTCGAAAACAATGTTTCTACTCAAATAACACATGAACGTAGTCATGTCAAGAAGCGTTAGACAAGTGACATCCGTCAGCGGTAGCGAGACGAAGGCGTTTGTCCAAACGTCCAAAATGTATGGGATTGAAAAAACGCGAAATGATTTTTGAAATGTCACGTGATGAATTCCTTATCTTTACTAATATATAAAGCTGAAGAGTTTGTTTGTTTGTTTGCTTGCTTGCTTGAACGCGCTAATCTCAGGAACTACTGATCCGATTTGAATTTATTTCATTTGAAATTCTTTCAGTGTTAGATAGCCCATTTATCGAGGAAGGCTAGAGGCTATATATCATCACGCTAAGACCAATAGGAGCGGAGCAGTACTGAAAATTGTAACGCAGACGAAGTTGCGCGGGTCAACTACTATTTTGATATTTCGACAATCTCATTCGCTGATAAAAAGGCACTTTGTCTAGAAGCCTAGTATTAACTGAGATTCGCCATTTCATTGGACTTTAAGAAATTGACTTCTTTTGCAGTTTAAATATTTACTAGTCCAATAAATATAGTATATTGTCACACAGCAAATAGGTAGTTGGTTATTGATTTTCATTAAAAAAAACAATCATGACTATAACATTTTTTTAAATAGAACAAATATACTTTGCATAAATATGATTGGATACTGAGGGGAAATTAAGTAGGAGTTGCGTTGAATGATGTTCGCGCTTCGTAAAGCTCAAAAAGCGTCTTTTATGTAGGAAGATATGAAACCGAATTCACTCAGAGGGCAATATCATAATGGAGCTGCCGCGGTTATTACGTGAGTAGGTGAATGCAACGTTCAACAAGCTGTTAGTATATTGACTAGCACTAAATATTAATCTCCGCATTGCTTTATGAAATAGCGGTTGTAAAATAGCATATATTTCACTTTCTATAGATAGAAAACTTTAAATTGCTCTGAATATCTTTCACAATTCATTTTGGAAAGTGTCCATGACTAAGTTTTTAGACCTAAGTACCTTAAGTAAGTGTGTCAAGTTTCATTTAAATCAGTCAAACAAGACCTTGCCAGTCAAAATGTCATACCGTAAGGGGTAAACGGTCTTAAATCGGGAATGTCCATCACGCAACTTCCATCCTAAAGTGTTAAATCAAAAAAAGTTTGAGATCACTCTTTTACTACACCTGAAGTAATAATGTGTTCGCATATTTAGGAAACACACTTAATACGACTCATTATATTTCGATGGGGTCATGTCATTTTCTGTTAAGTGTTTTAGGGTTCCGTACCCAAAGGGTAACAAACGGAACCCTATTACTAAGCCTCCGCTGTCCGTCCATCCGTCCGTCTGTCAGCGGGCTGTATCTCAAGAACCGTAATAGGTAGACAATTGAAATTTTGACAGAGTGCGTATTTCTATTGCCGTTACCTATAACGACAAATAACATTTTTTTATTAAAGATTAAACCGGGCTTCCATACAAGAAACGTGTTTTTCTTTTCGGTTTATGGCACGGAACCCTTCGTGTGAGAGTCCGACTCGTAATTGGCCGGTTTTTTTTATTTCCTAGTAGTAGATTGGCGGGCGATCACTAGATGTTTATTTATATTGAGATAGAGCGCTGTCACCAATATTGAGTACCTCTGTTTTAAGTAATATGTGGTTAAGGGTAGCTTTCTGCAAGGAGACACGATGCGGTAGTGTGTTCTGAGATCTGTACCACGGATAGAGATCAAAGATGCGTGACGCATAGAATTTCGCGCATAATGTGACAAAGTATTATCATGTAAATTATTATTTTTAAATGTATTTTATCTATCATATTTAATTTCGTCGCGTGATTAAAGCTCGGTTTGTGTGTATCAGGCAGGTTTGATAAATCGTTAAAACTTCTGTGACCATAAACATCTCTCAGTCAAGCTATAGTTAATAGGTTTACAGTAATAGGTATTTTAACCTATTACTATCGTTATTACATCTATTACAACTTTTCACAATATTCTGCACTCCCATCTGGTATGGAGGGGCAACTTTGGGAAACACATGACAGCCCTGACTTACAATACACTGAAGTCGTAGATTCAAATGAAAACCAAATTACACATATAACAATAATGTAAAGTGTTAGGTATTCGAATATAACGGACGTTCAACGAGTAAGGTAAATGCATCATGAAAGATAACATGATGATGAAGGTCGAGACTATCTCTGAATTAGCAGCTATCAACATGAGAAAGGATTCGTATTTAACTACCACAGACACGGATCTGCAGTCATGCATATTACAAAACCCTGTAACTATCCTGTGTCATATCAGTAGGCCTTTTTACCACATGAAAGATGATCATAGTCTTTGCGGGACGATCCCAGGCACAAGAACTTGTAAAACTAAAACTACCTCGTGCAAGAATGACTGGAGAGGGTTAACATCGGAAAATAAATATTACTATTTGTGCTGCAAGGAATGTAACGTCAAAATTCTGTGTGAAAATCAAGTTAAGGCAGCTAAGTTATCAGGTGCGGGTCTGTTGCGTGTTGGGGAAGGCTGTTTAGTAAAAATGGGGACTTTATGGTGTATTCAAACAAAAGATTGTCTAGTAAAATTAGCACGCGACAAAGATTATCTCGCCAGAAATATCACCAATCAATGACATTATAAATATCACTATGCCAGAAATCTCATATGAGCCTAATCTCAATAACTCAGACAACATCAAGCAATTTGAAGCTATTAAGAGAAGTCTTGAGATCATGAAGGAGAGTGAACCTTTGAGCACCAATATCTCGTACCACGACGTCCATCAGTTTACTTCTATATACGTCATCATATTGGGAATGTTGTCACTGATGGCATATTACTGTTTTAAACAATAGCGACGAAGGCAACGTAAAGGCAATCGTTCCACTTCTACAGCAAAGCAGTCGACAGCCTCAGCGGCGACAGCGTCGGCGGCGACAGCGTTGCCATCTCCACACACCGTTCCAGAAAGTGTTGTGATTGAGTGTGGTGAAATAAGGGAAAAGGGCAATCTAGTAGTACATCAGTGAAAAGTGATCCTAAGCGACTAGCTCTATCTAGTGAGTGCTGACAAAAAAAGAAAGATAGAGATTCTTCACCGATCTTTCGCGTGTTTTCTCTTCCTGATTTACATTGAAGCGATTTTGTTTAATTTCTAATGTTATCTTCATATCATCTTTTAACTTATCTAACCCTACATATCTATTTTAGTATTATTTGAACATTGTTCTCACCTTGTTAGTATTAATTTTATTACCCTTTTAACTATACCTACTTACTAACCTCATCCTTTTCTCCCTCGGGAGCATGTACGGGTCAATCACCGAACAATAATAAACATGTCTGCGTAATTGCGACACCGCGTTCTATGCTTTGAATATTTTATGTATTACCTAAGTAAAACAGTACGCTTTCGGATAGCATATCGGGCGCGACTCAATCCCATCTCATTCACCTCATTAGTTTTAATCGTTTTCCCATTTGTATTATTCGTATTACTGAAATTTAGTTATCTTTAATTCTAGTTTATGTTAAACTTACCCCAACCCCGAACAATAGTTACCCATAAAACGAATAATAATACAACAAACAATGTATAAAAGCGAGAAAACACCACAGACGATACGTGGCGACCGTTCAAATGATTTCATTTGAGCAAGTTTCTCTATCAACCCAAATTCAGAGTGTAATTTGTTAGCAAGACAAAGTTTCGCCTTATCACAGTATCCCACGTGGAGTGTTTTGTCGGAATATTCTACTTTATTCTGTGACTAACAAACTTTTGGCATTATTTATATATCACGTCGCGACAATTTCAAGCCTTCGAACGTTAATATTTGTATGAACTTTACAACAGAGAAAGAACATTTTTATAAGTTTGAGGTTTATTTAGTGCCCGCACGAGAATTTCATTTCGAAAGCTGAGTTTAGGTACTTTAATGCATATTTGATGCGTTTTTGCATGATATTCCGTGAAACTCCTCTGTGGAAAAGAGCCTTCAAAAACTATCCTAATTAATTGAGTTTGAACGGAATGCGAAACTATCTACCCTTAGGAAACTCACCGATACCAAAGTAAAGTTTGAAAAATAAATAAATAAAATTATAGTTAAGTAACTGTTCAATCTTTACATTAATAATAATTAAACGGATATTACACTGCTGTTTCAGGTTATAAGAACAATATTTTCTGAAATAAAGTAGAACTTTTTCTAATTTCTTAACGAATTTATTTTCTTTCTTAGCTACTAGCAGTAGTATCACTGAACCGCATTATTTAATAAAGAAGGAACAGTACACCCTAACAACATACCTACTATGAGAAAAACTAAAACCAATTTTGTGTAGCAACAAGTTATCGGAGTTATAACACGGATGATCCAGATGTTGGTGGCACGTCTGGGTAACGAATGGAGCGCAGCGTGACTCCGGCCCCGGTACGAAGCGAGGCGAGGCGTAATTGGAAAGACGCTACGTGGCACTACGACTGCTGAACGCCCTATCATTAGCGTCACTCACAATTTGCTTCCTGCCACCTATTCACATTGTCGCTATCGTTTACCGTGTCTATTTAATTAATATAGAAACCTAATCATGTCTTAAATACCGTTTACAGATACCATTTTTTTTTTTTATAAAAACTTAACAAATAAACATTTTGTGTCTCTGGTATGTGATCCTGTGTAATGTGGGAGAGAACATGTTAATTCGTTTTTAAACTAAATACGTTTGTAGAACTATACAATATTCCACGACCTGCTACTTAAGTGCTACGAGGTCTATGCGTAGCTCTTCGTAGGCATTAGCCGTAGCCGTAGCAAATGCTTAGTGGTAAATTTAATATTGAATTGATAACATCACACTTATTGCATACTTCAAGTTATGAACCTTTGAGCGTAAGGTGTTTGTTTTAAGATTTTAGAAGTTTTCACGTGTTGTTTACAATATGATAGAATATCATTAATAAGAACTGGTTTTCGTAACAATAAACGTTTGTGATGTAAGGGATTTTGTTTACTGGCTGACATATTGTCGTGTATACTGTTTTTTACTGTCGGCGGCTTGGGACTGTGGTTGATGTAAAGTATCATTATTAGTATTTTATTACGAATGCGTAACATGAAAATGTATTTCGTTTTTATTAGAAAGTAGGTCGGATGCCGTACGACTACCGACGGCAGAAATCTTATCTGTCAGTCGAAAATGTATCCCTACATACAGCAATATCTTCACGAGTAGATAATACTCTGTAGCTGATTGTGTTTTAATTTCATCTTTATACATTTTTTTAAATATTTAGAGAGAGAGAACAGGCATTATTTGGTAGGCAAAAACATGAAAATATCTACAGCTTTATTCTTTTGCCGCTATATTGCGACGCTGGCCAGTCATAAAAATAAAAAAGCTGGCGGCTAGGTACGGTTAGTAAAGTACATGTAGAAGAAAGCATTTTGCGTAATTAAACGTTCGGGCGGCAGCAGTTTATGTGACGATTAGTGAGCAGGGCGCGCAGAAGGCTCGGCCGTTTAATTTGCCGCTTCACTTGACACAATTCGACGCCTGACTCGGGGACAATCGCACTCGAAGCCCCGTCGACCTCCTTATCTCCCGCCGAGGTAATCTTTCCTTCCCTCGGCGGCAATAACTCCAAGTGGGCAGGATTACCTGCAAAGGGGCTTCGTAAGGCAACCACCTCTACAAAGGTTATCGATTTAAACAATGTGTGCACGCGTCACTTACTTCACTTATTTATTTTCTTATTCTTACGGGTCACAGGCTCAAATATAGAGTGTTCTTTCGATTTGAAACAACATCGTTATAACAATATGCTGTACAGTATACATACACAAATGTGCTTAAAAAAAAACAGCAGCAATAATTGCGTGAACAATAAGTATGTTGGGAAATTCACACCAGTTTCCGAACATTGTGAAATTGAATTGTGTTGCGTAATACATAACAAACATTCAAAATATCGTTATCCTTACTTAACTTATAAATAAACTTTTTCCAATTTCAAAGTCTGTTCTTAACAATCCGCCAAACATCTGTTTATATTTCCATATTTTACACGAAAAATATCTTTTCTTTTGAAATATAAAGTGATAATTTCATTTCGAAGAGAGAAACCTTAAAGTGTGCTCGGTACGAATCATAAAATATAGATGAATCGCTCGAGGTACCATTTGCAAATAATTTCGTTGGCATGTAAATCTGCGCACGTAAATTCCGCTGCTGTCTGCGCAAGGAAATTGAATCGTTCGAGAACCATGCCAATATATAATTTTTAGCGAAATATGACCCGACCCATTTCGGGTCTACCTACCTACTTGAATTATGAAATTATTACTACCAAGCGGCACAAGAGCGAATAAAGCACTTAACCATTTAGATTTTGGATTTTTTCTACGGGCACAAATGGGAGTTTGAAGATATAATATAAGGAAAGAAAAGGAAGTACCTACATAATGTGAACAGTTCATTTTGGTATATGTAGAGGTATGTGGGAAGCAAGTAGCCGAAGGCAAGCGACTCGGGTGGTGCTCAATGCGAGTGGTGGACGTCGTGGCAGCGGGGATATTTCAATTTGGCCGGAGACGCCACCCGAGAGGCCGCGCGCTTGCCGCACGGCTCGCTGAACCGTAAGCCCGTTGCGGGCTCCGCCAAAGAGCAAACACCGCCTTCGCAATCTTGTGCCACGTGGACCATGCCGAACACTGGACCACGACAATCTACTAGTACAATTACCCACACCCCTCTAGCTAGGAACAGAATAGTGCACAGCACATGTGGTGTGCTACTTATAAATTGAATTGAATTCAGTTATACATTGATTACATATTTCTACTAAGTTCCCTGTGTGATTTTTTGGATGGTATAATTATTTCATCACATGGAATAATTTATGATTAAGACATTTATTCCTCAATAGAAAAATACTGGTTGCATACATATAAACGTTCCTTGGAACGAGGATCGGAACGATATTTTCGAAGTTAGAAGGAGCTACAATAGTGTTAGTCAACTTATCCTTTTCTATGCTAAAAGAGATCGAGTTTAGAAGATTTTTTTTTGTAATATTTTAACTTTATGTAGGTAATCTGCAAAAATATCGAGACTGAGTCCTTATTATGTATCCAAACACAGTTTCTATAATGGTTGCTATTGGAAACATAATCATCTTTAATATCAAATAGAATAGTTCTGAACCAAACTCGCTGATTGAGAATAACAATGAATTTGCGCAGCTCGTAAATCAAATAGGTGTGCGCCTGTTACTGAATAGACTCCGACTACGAGGGACTACATTAATAACTATGTATATGGGAAATATAAATCTCTCTTTAGATAGATCTTTAATCAAGACCAGCACGGTTTTCGTTAAGGTACGCTTGGTTTATTAATTATAAGATAATCTCAAACGCCAAGGTAGATTGTAATAAATGTAATAAAACATTTGTATTAGTTGAGTCAGCCATACGACAAAACGTATTTCCCTGTCATTTTCTATCTTTCAAAAAGTAACAAACTGCGTAATTGGTGCTGCGATTGGACATAACATATTAGGGTTCCGAACATCCGTAAAAAACAGAACCCTTACAGAAGTCTCTGTGTCTGTCTGTCAGTCATTTCTTTCTGAAACGACTGGACCGGTTGGCACACATTTGAACTTTTATGACCTTTGGGTCATAAAGATCACTGATGCATCACGGAAATAAATATTTTTTGTGTAGGGATGTTTATCAAACTGTACCGTGTGACATCTTTACACAGTATAAAAAAATACTTTGTCAAAAAAACCGACAAAACGACTAAAAAGTTCCAAACAAGTTGCTTATCAAGCAGTCTGATGCAGATGGTGGCATCAGATCTGAGATTGAACTGCATCAGACTGCTTGAAAAGCAGCGAGCTACATTTTTGGTATCGACTCCTCGAGCTCTTTATCTTGATACGTTTTGAAGAAAAAAAAATAAAGACATAATATGGCGCCAAAAATCGGCCATTTTAATTTTGTATACGCAGTGTCACTCTCACAATCAAGAAAATTCTAACGACACCTCTCAAGCCAAAATCCATCAAGCCGTTAGGCTACAGAGCGTGCCAAGAAATATACATACATAAATACTTACCTACCTACATACACTCGAAAAACATAACCCTCTTCCTGGCGCAGTCGGGTACAAACAAAGTCACTTTTTCCGTTTGTACGCTTATATCTTTTAAACTAAGCAATGGTTATTAACGGTTTTCATTAATATACAGAGTGATTCAAGAGGAAGGTTTGTATTCAATTCGTCCCGAAATTCCTACGGGAACGGGGAAAATGGGATATGCGTTATCTATCATTTGAGTGTTCAGGAATGCAGTCCCCGTGGCTTTCTTATAGTTTTTTTCACAGAAAGCTAACTATTAATATTAAAATATTGGTATGATTTTAAAGGGTATATTATGTACTATTATAGTATACAAGAATTGTTCCTGGTAACTATTATACTTTTCTTGTAAAAGTCGAAACAAAAAATTAAAACGATATTTTTTTTTGTTATTCTCAACATGAAGCTTTATTTTCATCCTATATTATTAATTTGAGATATTTACTCTAACTAAATTAAATATTTGGATCCTTTTAGCTTTCTGTGAGTATTTTTATTTGAATGTTGCTATAGTAGTTTTTTAGTAGTAATCGATTACGTTAAAAGAAATTCGCGCGGTCGTAAAAAATAAGTGACATTTAATGCGCGGACAGGTGGGCCGAGAGTCGCTAACGCGGCTGGACGCTTGAGTGGATAAGAAGTCTATGGTTTTAAAGAAACATAAAAACGAGATTCGTTCGGTGTTTATATTATACATTTATCTTAGCACCATTTTTACTTTTACACCTGGTTTATCGAAAAACAGACTTGTCCACTCTTCATCATCCAATTTTCAATAATGAAGAACAGACGCACGCCCCCGCCACAATTTTATGATGGCCTTAAAAGCAAACTGTAACAAACCGACCTGAATACCGAAGTTTGGTCTACATAACTGTCTTGGATCTTGATTATATAATTTGCTCTTGAAAGCGTTAAATTATTTTGATGTTATATGTTTGAGAATAATGTTGTTTTGGAAGACACGTTTAATTAAAATTTTCTAGAGTCGTGAAGGCAACTTAATCAATTTAAAACTTATTAGGGTAAGTGGCGATGAATCGGCAGATTTTATTATCGTTATATGTATGCCATCGGAGCCAGAATATTTCCAATAAGCCAGTAAAATTTTACGCCAATAATATCATGCGTCACCGCAAACCAGAAATGTCATATTTGAATTTTCTTCACGAATACTGCTAACTGGGGTTCAGTCATGTGTTTTGAAGAGCTGGGTTCGAGGCTTCACCTTAATATGTGGTTTTTACGCTTTTGCATCAATATACTAGTCAGGATGTACAAAAGTTCATATTTCTCATACGTTTCCAAGATCTTATTTGCTGGAAATAACATTTTGAATAAACTTTTTCTTTGTAAGTATAGAAAGCAGCCTGCGATGGACTAAGGCAAAACTTTTGATTTGTTGCAAAAAGATGCTTTTAAAGTTGCAGTTCCGAAGGTGTATTCGTTGAGAGATTGCCGGTAACTTTAAGAATATGTGAATTTCTATGTACCTTGTGTGCCTTATTCGAGTGCGTGAAGCGATACAATGTAACCGTTTACGTAATAATTAGTTGCCTAATTAGCTTGCATTGGCACTGGTTCCAAACTACTTCATTCTGCGAGAAAATGTCCTCTATGTCTGCGTCATAATGAACTCGACTCAGGAGTCTAATTACTTGATCGATATATGAATAATTAAAGTAGCAAAATAGAATGTTATTTTTCCTATGGAAACAGATAAATGTGCGTTCGTAAAACTACAATAAATCCCCAAGTAATATAAACGCGCTGTCGACATCGGCGAGCGAGGCGTGTGGAACGCGCGGCTCGGCGCGGCGCGGCACGAAGCGGAGCGGGGGCGCGGACCGCGGGGGGAATGGAGCGCGGCAATTTTTCTCTCTGCTGACAACATGATGTAACGCCAATATCGCACGCTGAGCGATTAAGCCGCGTACGCCGATATTTCAGACTTGCCCCTACTAACTGTCAAAGTGTAGGCGAGAACTCTGTATGCGTTGTACACAAACATGTACGGTATGGTACCGAGTATGCTCTAAGCAGTTTATCATAATTTTGTATCTTCAGAAAGAAGCGTATACAAACCTTTTAAGTTGTTTGTTCACAAGAGAAAGTTTTGACGGGTAAATGTATCTGGATAAACTTCTATAGGTACATTTGTATCGAATAAATTGAAAAACACGATCGATATTGCGAGTTTTCGATAAATTTACTAGGAATCGAGCAGTAATCACGAGGATTGTAAAATATAAATAAAAGCAGCTTATCTCAGGAAAAGAACTTTTAGATCGTTTCAAAAAATAGTTGGCAAGTCAGATCACGCAGGGAGGCAATCACTCGATAATAAACGTGGAGCGAGTCGAGTGCGGCGCGCGGCGCATTCCGGCTCACGTACTGCTGACGTCTCCGGATGCAGCGCCAGCGCCTCCGACTTCCATCCACAATATACCTCTACGACCGACACCACGATAAATCTTAACATGAAACATTTCGCTGATTTTAGAAATCTCATTCGCACGGGTGAGCTACGGTGAATTTTTTGAACAGATTGTCGCTAGACACGCATCAAGTTCCGAAGCAGGTAGGTATCATTTTAGTAGACTTTTAATAAAAATTACTCCTTGAGAACTTTATCTACATATCCATAAATAACTAAGGCTTGGACACGATCGCGCAGCGATGATAAACGACACGGAGCCGGCGCCTGAGCGTCGGCCGCTGGCCGCGAAAAATACAACTGTCATCTTGAGTGATGGTGAAATAACGCCTGCGTCATGCTCCGCTCTGCATGCCAACAGCTATTGTGCTTCTCTTTGTAAACCTCTCCTTATTACAAGGATTACATAAAGCGTGCCAAGCAAGGTGAGTGACCATAAATATTAAAATTCTGTTATAATCTGCGTCTACTGACTGTCACTGTGTATACAGCTTATATTTCGGTTAGAGGAAAATAGCAATATTTTTTGTGTATGCTCCCAGCTATTAGCATTTGGTATACATGACTATGAATTTAATTAATCAACATATCAAAACGGAAATAGATTACAATCAATACCTCCAATGGTAAACGAAATTGAAACTCTTTGTAGCTACTCGTAGGGATATATACAGACCATCAATATTGTTAAAAAAAAATCACTGTTCTGCGGGAATACTGCTTTTGTGAGTAATAAAACACGAGCCAATTGATTATTGCTATTGCGGTCACGTCGTTCAGTTACTGTTTTCACGTCTGACGTAATAACGTTAGCAACAAAGTTATGGTACATACGTGACCCGTTAAAAGGTGCCATTCTTTACTCCATCTCATCTCCAAGATTCGCTTGCGGGGTGATCACACATTACAATCAAAAAGCTTATCAATTTAAAATAACGGATGGTTGGTGGCTTCAAAGTCCTCTTGTTCTTATGTGCTCGTACTTGCTAAAAAAAAACTTAGTTTATTGTCATTAATTAAGCACCAACACTATTAGCATAAATCATCACCATTTGTAAAACCATAGTCTTAACTTAACATAATATTATGAAACTCAATTAAACATGATTTTATTAATTATGCAAATAAAGTGAATTCAATTATGTTTACGAAGAAATTATGTTTTAACCTTCCATGTAGGATTTAGCGAAAGGTTGGCACAGTGACTTCACCTGTGAATGATGGCCGTGTCTGTTCCACTCTCCGTGCGAATATTTCATTAAGCGAGCTCCGTCAAGCCACGCCATGCATCATAGGCTACGTTCGGCCAAGCCACGCTGACGCCGCGATCCACTCAGCTTAGTGAAGATATTAATACGCGGCTATATTGCGACGGGTTAAAAACGACACTGCACAAATATATTCCATTTTCATCAATGAGGCTACAATATAACTTCCTGGTCTCGAAATAAAAGTGGTTCATATATCAGGATTTCTGGTTTACACAATTTAAGCTAATTCGTTTAAGCTAACTTTCTGGAAAGCTAATTCGTGTTGATGATAATGGTTTAAAATCAAAAGACACCTAAGCTCAGTTTTTTTGTAAAGGCAAGTTAGTTTAAGGAGTCGACGTAGTACATGGCACATGTAACTTGCTAAACTAAAATAACTAACGTTTCAAAGGATCGCTAACACTATCTGCGGCTAAAAGTTTGATATGTGAACGAAGCTCAAGCAAAGTAAGTAGCACAGTAGCGGGAAGAGACGCGGCTGCGCTGCGCCTGAAGGGGGGAGGGCGACGACACGTACCGAACTCCAGGCAAATCCGAGCACGCCACTCGCCAAGAGTTTATTACCTTCCTCATATTTACACAATTTGAGTGGGTGTTAGCGGTCTTGTCACCCGACAGCGCAGACATGCAAACTTCTTTGAAAAACGTCAAACCCTTACATCCAAACAGACATATTTCTTATAGGTACTTGGAATTTCTAAAATAGCTTGTTAAAAGTAAGTCAAAGATTAATCCAAGATAGTCAACTTCATGGTCAAGCAATAAAATATCTCTAGCTCTTGATAAACCTATAGAAAGGATGTAATGAATGAAGAGAACAAACGACTAAGAAATGCGGGGCCAACTCGGGTGATTAAGTGTCTCATTTAAATGCAGTCTCCCAACGCGGACTTCTCAAACGCAAAGGGAACCCGCCACTCGCGGAAAACGGAAGACGAGTCTCTTCACAAAAGGAAAGAGAGGAATTTAAATTAGCGTAGTCGCTGAAAAAGTGCACTAACAACATTAGCGAGTGGAACAATGGCAAGGCACACAAAGAGACGGAACGGCTGACAAAACCTTGTACGCGAGGGCGGGCTCAGAGTTGGAGCAGCGCGCGAATGTGGATACCTACCTTACACAGCGTAACTGGTAACTCCGAGTTTTCCCGGAAGAACGAGATAGTGAGACTTATTTGTTACAATGAAGCACCCCATCACGTCTAGGTGGAAACCCATTGGATTCGAGAAAATCCAAGATTTTATGGATTTTGAAAATGAATTCGTTATTACGGCTCGATCGACTATTATCACTAAAATAAAACATTCTACCTTTCCAGGCTTTACGGGGTGCTTAATTGTTGTAAATAGGTCATACTATCATGTACGCCGAGTTACCGGTAACAATATTACATCATCGAACAAACATCTGCTTTGTCAAATCGTTGAAAGGAAAAATTCTGCGCCACTAGATATGCCACAGAGCGTCCCACGATCCGCTCTGGAGATTTAAAGTTGTGGTAGAAACCTAGGAATAGAAACTTTTGTCGATTGTGCAAACACATGGAGCGACACCCGCATTGGCCGCATTCTTGATCAAAACTTGCAGCAATGAGAGATTTCCGTACGTATTTGTCTTAGGTAAATATTGCAAGTCTATGTGTCTTGTCTACGTCTCGTCGTATATGAAACCACCTAAAGGCGGATTTCTCGAGGAATTTACGATGCGACCGCAGGCAAGTTATAATCGAACTCATTTTAGTTTTTCTTTAGTTTCAGTTGACTGTGACGCAAATCTTAATATTGTATGAAACTGATTGCATCATTATATTAGAGGTGAGCCGTGTATGACTTTTTGCAACCATCCTGCCAGCGGCTGCGCCCGCGTTGGTGTTGGATATTGATCCAAGGGAACATACTCACGGGATAAAAAGCCTATGTGCTATTCCAGGCTATAATCTATATATGTGCCAAATTTCATGAAGATCCTTTCAGCCGTTCTGATGTGAAAGAGTAACAAACATCCATCCATTCATCCTCACAAACTTTCGCATTTATAATATTATATATTAGTAGGACAAGAACTGATTTTCCTGTTTAGGCTTGTATTTTATTATCTATTTGTCTTCCAATTAATTTGACTTTAATTTAGTAGCCTCGACCTCCGCGACAGCCGTTGTATTACGAAAATATAATAAAATTATGCAAACATATTCCTATTGTACACTTGTTACATAACATTTTTGGTACCGTAACTTTGAATGTGTAATATGGGACAGCGCGGGACTATTGTTAAATATAAGTTTACAGACCAACAAGGTTAATCCGCCCAAACAAATTATGAACAACATTAATATATCCTCTGTATCCGGCAACTTCCCGCAATAAGCAGAATGTATTAGTGTTATTTATCTTAGCTCGAAGCGCCAACAAAGTTTTAATTGCAAGCGCCGATACAATTTGCGTACAAATGAATTTATTCGCTGAATCCGTAGTGCAATCGTGTGCGGCGCGGGTGGCGCGGCGGGGTACGCGCGGATTATCCGCGTGTGTAGAGCCGCTAATTGCGGGTAACGACGAGCCAACCGCACGGCACCGCGCCGCGCCTCGCCGCACCTCGCCGCTCGCTCGCGCGCTGCACTGCCACCAAATCAACGCGCGCCATCCGAACGGTATTGTCGCACACTTTCATGAATTTAAAATAAACTATGCACTTTGTATTTCGCAACTACACGTGAGTGTTATGCATAACTACCCAGATTTACGTATAGCTTTCTTTTGAATATCATAGAGTGACATCAGTATTACCGTAATATTTACAAAATAAAACAACGACCGTATGAAGCATTTTGAATGTTACGTTTTGGGTTTACGTGCGTTTTGGGGAATGTTGATTTATGAACGTAAATCAAAGTGAGCATAAAAATCCAAATAACATTAATTAAGGGGAATTATAAAACGATCGAATAAAAAAACTAAGCGACTGTTGATGAGATATTGTTTTAATAACTTGAGTTATTAAAACAATATCTATAAACAGTCACATGTGCGTCTAAAAATTAACTAAACTAATGACGAATATTGATAAATAATAAAATCCAGAACGAGCTTACAAAAAGTGAGTTGTGATTAATCCATTTCAGATATTAAAATTCTAGCCGAGCGACTAAAGTACTAAGTGAGCGACTAGAAATACAGAGAGGACAACAAACGATTTTTCCAATTGAGGTTCTAGATAACGAACTACTAAAAAGTTCACTTTAAGCAACGTTTTGTAAGAGTCTTTATTTATGATTATTGGTTACTGATATTCTATATGAGGTCTTATGTTTTTTTTTTTATTTAGATACGATTTTTAATAAAATGATGAGATCATTTTACGTACTCCTGTAAGTCTTACCGGGCCTCCTTTCACTGACCAAATTGGGCGGCATTGGATGCAAGAGCAAGCGAAGCGAGCTCTGTACTTGGGGCACCCGAACTCAGACAGGTTAATATAATTAGTTTTTCTCAAGAACGGTGCGTCGCCTTTACATAGGAGTGGTGCCAGGGCACAGGGGGCACCTTTCCCCTCCGTCCTCCTGCCAAACGATACTCAACTGTTACGTCCCTTTTTCTAACTCAAATGCTCTGCTCATTATAGTATTTTACAAAGTGGTTTTTCTATTCGAAACACTTCATTTAAGATAAAAATGCCGCTCAATATAAACAAACCACTTGCCAATTATTGAAAATAATGCAGGACGTAACGTTGACACTCAAACAAATATTAGGTCGCTCAAATATTATGAAGCTTCTCATTTTGTATTTTAAGTAACTCAAATTAATGTTTGTAAGTTACTGTTTTGTTGATTTCTCGTCACTCACAGTCAGTCGCTCACTTAGTAATACTATAACGTAAATTAATTATTTTTCACACTTAAAACTTTAATGTACAGTCACTCGTTTAAATACTACCCGTTAATTAATAAGGTAAAGTCTAAAATGATAGTAAGCACACAAGGGGAGAGGGAGGTGAACATCAGTAAAGAGAGCCTGCATTCGGGCTGGCGGAACTGGCACAGCAGTCGGTATCCGGCCTAACAAAAGGGTGATAGCGGTACGTGCGTAAATCAAACGTCGCACAATAACAGAGCCTCCCGCGACCGCCCGACCCTTCTCCACAGTCCCTCCTAGTTATAAGCCTCCCCATGCCTCTATAGCCGTGGGTCGGTTCTCATAAATCTGCCACATTGAAATGTGCTCCGCTGCCGGCCAGTCGTGTGACGGACGCCGTCGATATCTGTGCCAATAGGTTTTCAATGTCAGTGTAGCCGCTGTTTCGATTCAGTTAAACCCAATGGTCCGTCAGGCGCGCCCTTTTACTATCTCCCCTTTTATAGACAGCCTCCTTTATAACGCGTCATTATTTTTTGCTTGAAAAGAGTGTATGCCATCAAAGCAACAATTTATCAATTTAAATACCGCACAACACAAACATGAATGTTAATAACTGAAATAGGACGTCGTGTATTGCGCGGTTCACGTGTTTACATCGCACACATTATTCTCATGAGCTACACACTGAAGCAGTCGACGGGCATTACATTTCTCGTTCGGATGGTACGATACCATCGTACTTCGCTCCACTCGCTGCAATTAACGCTACACAATGACCATATAAATCTTCTGCGAATGCTCTGTTCGTTCTATATTCCACTTAGGTACTTGTCGACGCAGTCCAGCTCATACACTACCAATGTACATTATTCACGACTACTATAAAAGATTGATAGCACAGATAAGATTGATTGAAATGAAGCCAATTAGTGATGGTAAATACCAATTTCAGTTAACGGAAGAGTCCGGAGATCGGGTCGGCATGGATTGAGGGCGCGTAGCTTAATCTTACCTATACGAGTCGAGCCTAAGAACAAACAAGCCGCGAGCTGAGATTACGCTCCGAATAAATCAATGTTACGACGCGTTAAAATATTTAAGCTCACGATTAATGCCAGGCGCGGATATGCGTCTTATCGAATGAGTAGCGACATGCGGCAACACAAATGTAAGTTGATTTTTAGAATGCCGATAATAGTCAGTCGATACCAATCCTGCATTTCCTTGTTACGACGAACCTAGGCCATTAACAAAATACATATTTAATACAGGATAATATCCTAATATTCAATAACTGCGTTGATTCATATATTATATGAACCACCAGTACATCAAAATTTGACTCAATAAATGACATCAATTTTTCATGCGGAACTGGGTCCAATTCAGCTGTATATTTAACCTTTCTTCTGAATTTGCCAGCAGTTTATTGAGTCACAGTTATGTATCATGTTAATGCTATAGAAGTTTTACAAGGGCTCGTTAGTGCGGCTGTGACGATAACCAAGACTGATAACTGTTTTTAATCAGACGTAATAACACGGCTGGCCTCCGCCGTCGCTATAACCTTGTTTAAATAAGCGGTTTTATTCTGAACATACAAAAATAACGATAGAACTGAACCTTTAAAAAAAATGAAATAGTAACTTTTTATGATCACTGATGTCATAAACAACGATTGAAGATAAACACGGTACAATTAACACACTGAATGGTATTAAACCCGTTAAATACTGTAAATATATTTCCAAACCTAGGAGGCCAGTGCTTCTGATATAACGATATACTGGCGGATGTAATAAAATAAAACGATTTTACATCTCCAGGGGGAAACGAACGTTTTTGTCGAATGGGAAAAGTCGCGAGCGACTTCTCATTCCGCGATAAAATCAGGAACGTTTTACGACAATCTTCTATTCGATTACCTTCCGTTAAACAACAATCTTAAGAAAAAATCGTGCTCGGCGCTTTTTTGTTTGCCAATTACAAAATCAATGTAAGATACTAACAAAGTCGTTTTTAAAAGTTATATTTTATTATTAGTTGGATAAGTTCGTACTTTAACAAAACCAGAAAACGAAATTGTTACCTCCGAAGCTTTAAGGAATCCCCACTCAACAAAATCAGAGCCGATCAGTGATTTAAAAAAAAGCCGAGAGGGTCTGTGCGTGGCGACACGTCCTGTTGTTTGTAATATGCGACGCGGACGGACACACGGAGCAGTGTCGCCGGCAAGGTGGTGCCCGAGCTGCGAGGTGGCGGCAGCGGGCTCGCGCTGCGGGCTGGCGGGCTCTGTGCCGCCGCATAATGAACTGGTCACGTAGCCACATTTCGTATTATTTCCGTGGGACGCGTCACGTGACTTGAATAAATGTGGGCCTCCGCGATTCAGCGTCTCCTCGGACCCTCCACAAATAAACCGCTTTACGCACGATTCGCCAGCGGAGATTCATTATTCTAACTCTTACCGATTCATAATACATTACCAAAGTTTTCTTTTCATGGATCAGTTTTATCTGACCACCCTTATGGGTCCCTGGGTTTTTAGATCCGAATGCTTGCATGATCGAATGCTTTTAAAATCTTTTGTATAAAAAGTGGTCCTTAGCCTGCAATGACGATTGTTAGTAGCAAGTGATGAGTAGGTATCTGAGGTCTACCGCGTAGGACTTGATTTCTATGAATGACCTTATCAACATGTAATGAACAGCCGGTAGTAAGTTTTTTTAATTATTTTACACCTGACAACGTATGACATAAAAGCGTCTGTCAATATTCGGGGTGTTGAATAGAATAGAAAACATTTGTTCAGCACAGATACAACCTTACAGCAACAAAGACAGAATGAGCAGAAATAGCGTGCCCATACCGAAAGGGTAACCATCTCAGCATTTGCTGGGCGTCAGACACCCAGCGCTGGTTTTCAGTTGGCACCCCGCAGTGACACACGGACGAAGGTAAATACAATAAAATACTTAATTAAATATTGATAAAATAAAAAAAATCGCAAATAAATACAGTAATATGAAATCCCATCAAAAACATAAATGTGAAAAAGGGAGCAGCCAAAGTTCAATGTTAATAATTTACTTGATTGTCGAGTTCTGTAGATAATCCTGAAATAAGATACACTAAGGTTCAATATTCGACTTGGCTAGTTTTTACATAGGTGACTTAGGTTTATAGGTATCTTATATTTGGCTTTACTTATCACATTTATGTTATGCTTACGTAAGGTACAGTTTTTGTATCTTACTCTTCTAAAAATTTGATTTGCTAGTGAAAAGTAGCCAAATTAAAACTTGAACGTTAATTTGAAACTATACAGTTGAAATAATATTTAAATATCTGGTGCTGCTTTTATTGCTTTTATGCTTCTCTCTCTATACTGCCACGGAGCCCGCTAAAGGCTACGCCGTCTGCTACGTCGTTACACCGCCCGTGGCTACGTCGAAGGCTACGCAGCTACGTCGTAGGCTGCGCAAGTCCAACGTGCCGTGGGCTTCGTGTTTTGTGTAAGTGCTATGTCGTAGAATTCAAAATTGCTACGTCGTAGATTTCGAAGGTACTACGTCGCATCCTTCGAAAGTACTATGTCGTAGGAATGGAAAGTGCTACATCATAAGCTTTAAAAGTGCTACGTCGTAGGCGTCGAATGTGCTACGACGTAGGCTTAACCAGTGCTACGTCGTAGGTACCGAAAGTGCTACGTCGTAGGCTTCGTGTGTGCTACGTCGTCGTAGGCTGCGCGAGTCTTACGTTACAGGCTTCGAAATTACTACGTTTTAGGGAGTACTCACATTTTTTCAGCTCTATTCAGCTTAGTCTATTTCTTCTGCAAGAAGCCAAACGATAAAAATATCGCACATATAAATGTCAATTTTAAGAGCACAATACTAAATGAGCGAAGAGCGTGACTACCGCCAGACCACCTTCAAAGTTGACTTTCTCGAAAACTACGAAGGTACCATTTTTTTTTGTTTGAGTATTTGTCTAATTATTTACCATATATGGAAGCGACTGGCGTCGGTGGTCTTGCGGTAATCACGGACACCTTACCGTCTTCGCCGCGTATTCAGCGACTTTCTCATTCTTACGACGCTGTACGCGGCTGATAGAAGCAGAACTGTATAAGTGTGACCAGAATCGTTCAACGAAACGCGAATGGAGCTGAATAAGTGTGAGTACTCCCTATATGTGACCACAATCGTTCAGCGAAACGCGAATGGAGCTGAATAAGTGTGAGTAGTCCCTTACGCTACGCGAGTCCTACTTATTTGGAGCAGATCCGTTTTAAATAAACTGTGGACCTTGGCCTTAATCTAAATAGAAAATTAAGTGTTATCACGAATAACTTGTTGGCAAGCCTTTGCTGTACAAAAGATTCCATTGCACGCCATTTGGCTCTGTCCTCGATTTAATAACACACTAAACATTAAAAGTGCATTAAACGTCCAGCTTAAATTTACTAACATAAGCCCTTAAAATATTCTAGTCCACTACAAAAAACTTTTTACTAGCTTTAACTAAAACACTAGACTATTTTTCTCTTGGAGAAAACTATTATAAAGCAATATTTACTTCTTCCGCTACGATATTCGTAGGTACGTTTTACGAAATAGCGTAGATCGTAAAAGGTGAGTAAAATCTTATATTAAGATTGTGATACATGTTGTGAAATATTGTTACGAAAACTAATTCATATACTTATTTAAGATCTGTGTTCATATAGTTTTCTGAGGGAACGTATGCGGCATGTTGGACGCAATAAAGACATCACACAAGTCTGGGCGCCGGCGCTGGGCCACACATCCTCTCCGCGCGGTATTAGACGTGTAAGCAGTTTATTGTGAGGCAGGCTCGCTCATAACTACCCATTCTGCCCGGGATAATGTCGGACAAGCGACGTTATGTTTATTTCAGACTAAGTCCGCGTTATAAAGGTCTCGTGCACAAGTGCCCGAATATTATCTTTACACGAACATCTTATTTTATCAACGAGCACGAAGATGTTGTTATCTCTGCGGGGTTATTTGTCGGGGAAACAATGCTGTTATAGGTTGTTGTCGAGTTTGAAAATATTTGTAAACTATGTTTTGCACCAAGACATGTCACTAATTAAGCTAAAGGCTTGTGTCTGATTTGGAGCTGCAAAGAATATTTGATTGAGGTATTATATTTCAATGTTTCACGTTACCTTGGATTTCCGCGCAGAGCCGCGTGGTGGAGCGCGTTGAAACCATTGTTATTCGTGAGAGTCATGTCGGCTCCATGCTCCAACAATAAAGTCAACATGTCGTCACGTTTCTTCGAAATGGCATCATGTAAGGGGGTATCGCCTTCGGAATCCTGTAACAGGAAAATACAGTAGAATATTAATTTTGGCTTACACACATAGCCTCATTGCGAGGGGTAGTAACAGCACCTATAGACGAATTAGGTCGGTATGCACCTCAATTGGCAGATAAAGGCGAGCCGGCGCCAGCTGCGACGATATTCGCTACTGAATTATAAAGCACAGCCTGTCTTGAGTATCGCGACAATTTTCTAAAACATCAAACCGCTCGAATGAATAATTGAGGCGGCGGAGAAGGCGTTTAGGGCGTGGATTATGGCGACTTGCATAATTTATAAGCGTCTCGGAGTGGTTGAGGCGAGCAGCGAAAGACAAAGCTGAGCCGTGCCGGCGCTGCTGGGCGCGCGACAGATATCAGAGAATGGTGTCGAGTTCCGTAATATAGGACGAGGCGCAAAAAGCGCGGCCACCGCGTCATTATCATAATCACCACTGCTGCGTGCCGCTGCGGGGCCGCCGCAGTGCCGGCGCGGTACCACCCAAGCCGTTTTGCTTTGTGAGCGTGCATTAAGAGAGCCGACCGTTGTGCTCTGTCATTCCTGCAATTAATTTGCAAGGGTCCGTAAGATGAGTGTTTTCACTTTGATGTAATAGCATTTATCTGAGTACAGGCCTTTTTAGTGCTCTAGATATAAAATCATACATTTTACGAAAAATTCTTAACCTACCTTATGATGTTTAGAATAAAAATATTGTGAATAATAGTGCGAGTCGGACTCGCGTGCAAAGGGTTCCGAACGAATTTAATTTTTTTAACATGTTATTTTAACACTACAGACTTCTAATAGTTTTCCTGTAATCTTTAGGTAAAGATCTATTATCTCCATTTTTTTTCAAAATTTTTGGCTCAGTAGTTTCGGAGATAAGGGGGGGAATGGTCATTTTTCGTCTAATTTCTTGAATAACTTCAAAACCATTTATTTTAAAATTATGAAAAAAATATAATTAAAACCCTTACAGTAAGCCCTTTGATTTGATATGTCACACGATATTGTTAAAAAAACGTTTTTTTTTTATTTTCTAGTTTGACCCCCAAAAGTGACCCCCATACTAAAAATTTAATAAGTTATGTAATGCGTCCGTGTTTGGGTCATAGAAGTCCATATGTGTACCAAATTTCAACAGAACCGGTCCAGTGGATCCGGAGAAAACTGGCTGTGACAGACGGACAGACAGACAGACAGACACCCGAGTGATCCTATAAGGGTTCCTTTTTTTTTCGGAACCCTAAAAAGTACCGTAAATGTTACATTAGGTGAAACTAGGATGCTCATGTTAAAATAAAGTGTATATGTAAGGCTCAAAACTCTAGAAAATATTAAATAAATAAATAAATCTTGAAAAATTGTATTAAAAAATCCAAACAAATTCATGTTTTACACAAATTATACATTCATCCCACAACAGAAGCGCGAAAGCTTAGATTTAATACAGTGAGGTAAATATCAGCGTACACCCACAGGTATATCAGGGGGATGACAAAGCATCCGACAACCATTCAGATGCAGTAATTCAGTGCAAGCTCAACCACAGACACGGGGTAATTCCGCGCAGAATAGCTGCATTAAATATTAATCGTATTGGCATATAGATGGTCATTACAGGCTGAAATTCATGACATCGTGTTGCGGTGTATGCATTACATGTGGCGCTAATTATATGATTGTACATCACTATGTATATGTAGTGTCTGATCATACTGTTTAGCACGTGTCTAATAATGTTAACGGAGCAGTTTAGCTTCATTACGAAACGTTGGACACAATTTGTAATTTGTATGTGGCCTATATTATCTTGAGGTTTCCGATTTAATTTGTTTCTTATACTCGTAACAATTTATTATTATTATCTGACTACTGCAAAATCAAAAACTTGTACAAATAGAACCAGCTTCCAAATAAAAACACTATAAAGTATCAGATCTGGGGGCACGGTAATGCAGGTTAGAAATCCCCGGTTTTCTGATTTTTATATGTTACCGGATAATTGCAAGAGTTTGCATTTGGATTATTGTAAGATTGTAATAAATCTTTTTTAAAGATTCATATCATTTTGAATACATGAAATCCCATCCAAATTCAATAGTTTCCAATGTATACGTGCCTTATTGAAAAAAAATAGTTCACAATTTCACGCGATATTTTACAATCTTACGGATTCTGCTATTTTCCGGTGACATATACACACAATTACCTAGCTGGATGGCAAATTTGAACTTTCTAGGACATCTGGAAGTGTGTTAGGTTATTGATCTATAAGTCAGTGCGTCAATCAGTCATAAAGATTTTAAACGTTAAATATCAAAAACTGTTATGAGTTATATTTATGAAATTTTAGATTCTAGAATAGGTTTCGAGTTTCAAAAGTAGCTCAAAATGGTTCGTGTAATATTACACACGGCTGCTGCGTCGCCAGTTCCTTTTTCTTTGAACTTTGGCTGGACACGCTGCCGCGTGTCTTGATTATAAACTGATGCAAACAATAAACCGACATGCGATTTCAGCAACCCTGGGAGATTTGCTATCATTTATTGAAGAGTTCCGTTGCCTGTCTTCGAAGTTCTTCTTCGATCTTGACCAAATTGAAATGGGACCAGTCCGGGAAATTACTCTACCAAACAAAAAAAAAAGAATCATCCAAATCGGTTGACAATTGGCGAAAATATCGCTGAACAGACATACAAAAAAAAAACAGTCGAATGAGAACCTCCACCTTTATTTGAAGTCAGTTAAAAAGGATTATGATTTTGGCAGTTTGTAATCTTTGTTTGTATTTACGCATACCCATGTTCAACCGTAGCTCCTAAACGACTGATACGATGTTGATGAATGAGGTGTTTTTCGTTTCTTTATTATGGTCCGCGTGACGTAAGTTACACTTGCTAGGATGTAAATCAGTAAGATGAACATCACAACCCAAAAATGTTTAATCTCTTTATTTTGGTAACGTATCAATAGATAGATCCTATCGAAAGGAATTTAATTAAAATTTTTGAGATCTAAAAAATAAATTAGAACACTATATACCAAGCAATAGAAAATCAATTTTAACATACCTACTCGTATTAAGCGTTTGTAAATAGTAAGTACTAGCGCTATTGGCAGTTTTGAATAAATTGTAATTTTATCCGTAATCTGGATTAAGTTTTATGTTAATTCAACTTGTATCTACTTAAAACATTATGACATAAGTACTCATTCGACACACAAGAATAAATAACAAATTTTAATATAACACGTTGAGTTGCCGTGAGGACACCGCCAGGTAAACACGCTGGCAGAAATAAGTGTTGAGGCGAAATAAGAAATTTGATTTACGCGGCAACATCCGCAGGTGCACGTGAGATGCACCTGCAGCCGCGCGCGATATAAATATAGCCTCGCGAATATTATAGCGTTGACGGCCTCGTAACACTCGCCGCTCACATATTTTCATTTAAAGCTCATACACGTGGGAACTGACAACCCCAATCACAAGTTCTAAGATAAGTTATATGTTAAGTGTATTTAAATATATTAGAGGTTTATGTTGGATTATTTTGCAGGCGGTTTTTGTATTATCTTTGAAAATTCTCGTTACAGAATACGTAGTTTTAAAAAAACAGAAATATTTTAGAAAAGAAAACCATTACCGCGGTAGTACAGTGATCATGTAATAAAACAGAGAGCGACTCTGAAGCCCGAACAATAAAAACAAAACAACAAGGTAATTACTCACAGATAAGAACAACGCGTCGAGCACGAGAAGTGGCGAGGCGTGCTCGTGGAGGCGGAGGCGGCTGATACCGCGCAGCCTCTTACTAAGGTTAAAAATTCGTTAGCCTTGATTAAAACGTCTGCTCGTCGCCTTACTCTGGCTGAACAAAGAGCCGGCTTATCAGACGAATTAATACACGAAACAGTAAGAATAAGCTTTACCCTAAAACAGACATTAAAAAGCAGCGGCTGCAAATAATATCTTCAAACATTTTATGTTCCATTTTAGGTGCACAAATGTTTATATTTGCGTCATGATTTTCTATACAAGAAACGATTCAACATAAAAACGTAATCAAAAACTTTATACCGTGAATGGAAAATCTTCTCAAAGAACGATATTCAGTGGTATTCAAGCGAAACTTCATCATTGACGAGGCAGAAAGAAAACAACTAATTGTTTAATTCCAAGCCATTAAGTCGAGTATTACGGGTGGATTATTCACGGGCCATATACCGCAGCATCAGCGCAGGGCGCGGCGCGTACCGGCGCGCCACCGCACCGCCGCCGCCGCCGACCGGTAATACCTACTTTTGACACTCTATACTGCGCATTCACTTCTAACTATCGTTTAAACACGATACATTACACACATAAAAGCCTCATTTTTGGACCCGAAGTGCTGCTCTATTTATCACCAAATGTTTCTGCGACAGCCTGGGTACCACTGAAACATGCATTATTGATTGTATAAAAGTGAATAACGATTAATGGTCGATGAAACAATCAATGTGGAAGACGACTATTTCAAATGTCCACAAAAATATCGCTACATTTGTCGTTGCTTACCTACTATAACTTAGTGTTTTCCAGACTTGCAATTAATCGAGGATGATATTCACTAGGGCACTTATTAATGCAGCCAGTTCAGCATTTTATGAATGACAATGACGAGATATAAACTTCGGAGTCGTGTCGTTTAACAATCGGCATATCGAGTCAATTTAAAACGCGGAATATTCGATTTTCAAAATGTAAATTTTAAACGAGGCAAAAAGTGTTTGTTGTCGTCAACGTTCAACGTGGGAGTTGCAAAATAACTGAATTAATTTGCCGGTCCACATCAATAACAAATATATCGAACTCACTAAATTACATAACGTAGTGAGGATTTTACACTAACAGACTGCACCCTCATAAGTCGCCTTGATTGATTGTGCGGAAATAAACCCAGCTTTCGGTCCGCATCCACGTTCACTCACTCATGGATATTATATTACGAAGTATATGAAACACTAGTTCTGCCACGCACAGTTCATTACTTATACATACAATGTTCATAGCGACGACAAGCTTCTGGAAAGCTTCATAAATTCCGCAGTCCATTAGTGTTCTGATATCTCAACCACACAGTTCTTTGTTATTGAACTGGACCGCATCCGCAGCGAGCGCTGTGCTTTACATATCGGGAAACGCTAATGTAGGTACTCGTGCTTGGTGAGATTTAGCGCTGAGCGCTGCCCTGCCACTATGCGCTACCCTGTGTTACCGTGCTAATGTGAACATCACCCAATTCTCCGATTAGCTATACACAGAATATACAAACAGACCAGTGCTCCCTAGCGGAAAATAATATTTCATAAATTATCATATTCTTGTAATTAAGCTTAGGTTTACAGTTCGGTAACTTCGTTATTATGTGGCCGAGGAACTGAAATAAATTAAAAACAAAAATTAAATATTAAATGTGATTCTTTTTAACTTTTATTTAAGCTTGAAACGATAAAACATTCACAATAAAATAATGTCGTAGGTAGGTAGACACGTAAAATATTCGCATCCACGGTTTCAATAATAGTTCTGGAACTATCGATAGTAGGGCTGTGAATATTGGAAAAGGAAAGTATTTATTAGGTGAATATTGGCAGGATGCGAGTGTGCGAGTGTGCGACATTACGGTGCGAGGATAGTTTTTCCGTCGTAATGCTGCGGCCAACGCACAGGTGTCGCCAATGAGGCACAAATCGCGCTTCGGGAGAAAAACACCAACTCCGCATGTTATTTAAGCGGAGCTATTTCAGCATGTCACTATATGTAAAATGAATGTTTATTAGAAAACGTGTGCGGCAAACTTTAATTTTTTTTTATTATCTAAACGTACTTTGTTTTTCTCAATAAGTAAATTTTCGTTTCAATATTAATTCGCGAAATGTTAGTGCATCTACTATAGACTATACCATCTCTACCTTATGTTATTTTGTGTCTTGTTATGACTATGATAATAACTAAGCGCTAATTGTGTTGTCGTATTGAATTATCTAAGTGACACGCATAACAAGTTTTATATTAAAGTTGTATGCCGATTTATATTTATTTCTTAAGGCCAAAAACTACCCAAGTTATAAATATAAAAGGTGAGTGCCGAAGAAAGAAACCATAAAATTTCAGGTGACGTCGGCCCTTCCATAAATTTATCGACAGCTCGTGGTAACAGGCAATAAGGAAAATATTTATGAAGTAGAACAGTGCCGGGCGCGATTTTCATTAACTAATTATTAGCCTACCGTGCTAGCTAGGACAACGTTGAACTGTTATAAAAGGATCTTCTGTTTCTTTTGAGAAGATTTTAGTTTTAACCCAAGTAAAACAAATGGAATTTCCACAAAGGGGAAACGGAATTTCAATCTACTTTCCTAGATTCACGTGACCAGAGGGCTGGGCGTTTCTTCGTCCAAAGAATCAGCATTGCCATTCAACGCGGCAATGCTGCCAGTGTTTTGGGCACTTTTGCCATTGACAGCGATGTGGATAATTTTTTTGATGCCCAATGATTTACTTTGTTTTTATACGCGTTTGTACATAATTTCATGTTAATTAGTGTACATAGTTAGGTATTTATTAAAGCACATGTTATCGAAATTAAATATGTAAACTTTCCTAGAAAAAAATATGTTGGCCTCAGACTGACTATCCTGTACTACATCACACATTTAACAGAGTTCCCTGCAGGCTAATTGGTACGTTTAATTGAACGCCTGTTTCAGTCATTACCGTACAGGACAACAGTTTATTGGCAGTAGCTCGACGTCCGGAGTTCTGGACACACAGGTCGGGACGCATGTCGCGCTACGTACCGCTTATCGAAATTTTGCCATCTACTCTACCGGCGTAGCACTCTGTGACACGAAATGCTACGAATAGCATTTCGTAGCGCGGCTACGAAACATTAGGTTATGCTCCTGTGACGTATCGAGTTTTGCTTATGCGGTTTTACGTTTTTATTTGCATAAATCGGAACTAGGTAGGTATTTTCACTTACTTTTGTTCTATAAAATAAAGTAGATCGTGCGTATTATAATGGATATGTGACACCATTTTAAACGACACATTTTATGAAAATATTTAAGGAAATTTCATTCTTTCTGAATGTGACACGACCAATAAATCGCGTAATGGTGTCGTAAAATTTCGGAGGTATTATCTTGGGAAAACCCGGCTATTTTACATTCACCTGCGAGGTTTCCCTCCACGTCCAATTTATGTTAGTGGGCACAAAACGAACGCTGACAAATGTGGAAATAAAATGAACATACGTTTTATCTCTACGCTCACGGAGTCGGTTTTCGAACTCTAGGCGGTGTAGGGAGCGCGCGGGCGCGGGGAGCGGCGCGTGCGGGGCGCGCCCACGATATGTGGACTTTTCTCTGTACCAAGCTTGGCAGCGACTTGTTTCATAAGAACCCACGTACACTTGAGATAAATATCCGACACAGCGTCACCTGATACGCGTTAAGTATAGGCACCTCGGCACATATTGTGTATTACAAACACAGGCTAATTTCAGTACTGCCTGTGCCTTTTAAACAGGTTAGATAAATAATCTTCGATTTTCAAACTATGTACTTCGTCTGATAAACATTTACCAGTGTATGGTGATCTATACTCGATTCGATCGATTTTGTTTTGAAGCCCTGCTGTGGAAATCGTCCCTCAGCAGTTACCTACTACGCTATTTGTATGACCAATACGCATACATAAAGAGCCCGCTTTGCCTCTAAAGCCTGAATTACCACATGAATTAGGGGCAAATGATATCGCTTACAAATTCCCATTTTAAATTTAGTATGAAATGTGTTAAAAGCGTCTCTGGACTTTCCAACCACTCGCGTAGTTCTTACTTAGATACGGTACGACGACGGACGAAACTAAGTGGAACTTTTCCCAGGTTGGCGTATATAAAAAGAATTTTTAAAAGATACTTCACATCGTACGTTGCAAACAGACTTTGAACTTAAACTTAAAATCTATGTATAAGCATACGAACGTCACAGGTAGTAATTTTAAAACTTGCAGGGCTTACTACCGCGTGGAAACTATTAATATCCGTATTAGTCACGTGATATATACCTCTGGTTGGCAAATGCACACTCGTTTATCTTTTCTTACGTATAGATTCCCCAACCGACAAAGTACAACAATCAGCTTTGACGAATGTAACTTGATGTGAGATAACAAATTAAGTTACTATTTTATCCGGCACGCGGGACGACATACAAAGCTCTTAATTTGGAGAGGGGGCGAAAGATAACGAGTAGCAACGAGAGGTATTTAATACGTACAGGTGTACGGGAAGTAACCTCACAGAGATGGAGCCCGCGCCGTAGATAAATACATCTCCCTCCCACACCCCGCTTCGTCGCACACTTCTGATAACCGCGCATATCGTAAAACTTTATTTACCGCCTCCACTCCAATTTGTCTTTGCGAAACTTCCCAACTCAGATATGACGATAACTTTCAGTTGTTACGTACATATAAGGAACGTCCAACCCAATCTACGCTTAGATAAACACGTGTGAGATATTTTTTTCTGAGATTTATTCGTATTGATTCACACGGGAAAAATTAGCATCAAATATCTTCTTAATTAAATATGTAAACGATCTTTTTTTCCGTGCGTAATCGTTATATCTGGAGATACGAAAAAAGTCTCGTTATTTTTTAACTGGTTTAATTTACTGTAATAACACAAAAGTGCTTTCGCGCCCGGTGAGCTATTTCCCATAGCCCCCGAGTAATTACACGGCGCGGCTCACAAAGGCTGCGAGGCCGAAGAGCAGGCGCGCAGTAGGCACACTTGCAAAGTGTCCAATGCATTGCCAATATGTACTCTCCATGCCATCTTATGTATATGTATATGCGCTTGCCTTTTATATAAGCGTGTTTTTAGTTTTACGCTTATTATGAAGAAATCTACGCCACATATTCTTTGTATTAATAAAGCCGCGTTACTCAATAAACAGTGAAAGAGTGTCTGCTTTCAATAAATCGATATTTTTGTTCTTTCACCTCATGCGTACCTATTACATATGCATACATATTCGGTTTTCGTTAAATTGGAATTCAGTTATCGTTCTTCAAATATTTCGTTTAAATTTAAATTGGCCGTTAACGAAAAATAAAAGTAATAGGGTAGATAAAAGCTATAAAGCTTAAGTAACTTTAATTGAACAAAGAACAGTTAGAGATTTCGGGAGCTATAATGACTGTAGACGCATATAAGAGATTTGAGTTTTGCCTGAGGCGTAATTCATAAGAATGGCAGAGCTGGTATCAAAGTGAGGAGTAATTGTTATTTGGAAGATGTTTTTGCGCGCTGTAATATTAAATACTTTATACTGTTCAAACAGAATCTTCGTTTAAATCTTCTATAGAATCTTAAAGTATAAATAGGTTGGCGAGTGTTTTTAATGAATTGAAACATTAAGGGGTTATCGCACGGCAGTCGCTGTGTGCAATCACACTGTCTCAGCAACGCAAGGACGCTCGTGGCGTGCGAAGCCCGGAGCCCGCACCCGCTATCCTAATGAAGCCGTAACGAAGCGAGCAATGGGAAAACCAACACCGGCTCACACCGGCACAGCTGTTGTTATTGTTATCATCACTATATAGAGGGCATTTCAAAACAATACGCTCGAAAATTACCTACTTGAGATTCAAAGCTCCTTTAACAAGAGAACTTTTCGTATTAAAGATTAGGGATTTAAATAAGACTCTTTTTTCGGTCAGGATTGCTATAAAAAACGTTGCGAAGTTTATAAAATATTAACAAACTGACCTTGAAGCTAATACTTTACCACAGAAAATAAGTTCTGTTACAAAAACTGAAATTCAACAAGGTTTTCATACCTAAAGATAATTCTCTGCATTTACTTTCAAGTGTTAACTAGCAAAAAGTAAAGCAAGAGTATAACGACACAAGTGGGATTAACTGAAAAGCAGATTCAGATCACGGCGCTATGTTAACCAGCGCACGAGTTCGATATTCAGCTGATGGCCCCCGCGCCGCCGCCGCCGCGCCGGCCGGGCCGCACTCCGTACTTATAATCTAATATTCGCAATTTACGAGGAGCGCAGAAGGGTTCCGCTGGGAGCCATAGCACTGTCATCGCGCACGTACCTGCCGCTTGCACTTACGCAGCCGTTTTCTATATCTTTGTAGTGTTTATGCTTTTTCAGGGGACGTGATTATCATAATCTTGTATAATAGGGAGATACCTATTGATTAGACTAATTTTAAAGTATTTTTTTTTTTCATTACAATACACAAACCAATCATTGATCGACACAATAATAACGTTTCCGAAAACTTTCAGATAGCGCGAGAGCTGCTAAACTGTCAGAGCAATATAATGCAAGTAAAAGATGAATAGTGTAGCTGTAGGGGGAAGTGAACTATTACTAGATGTTCTAACAGCTATTGTATGTGACGCCGGGATCCGATACTAAAGCTCCGGCACAAAGTCTTCTCCGGATCTCGTCACACTTAGGTAAATCTCCAATATCCGTCGCTATCGTCTTCAGAAAAGCCACATGCATGAATATAGTTCCAATGTTACGTATGAATAAGGCATATCAGATTATCATTGTTTCAGGAAACTTACAGAATATGTGAACACATATTTAGCATTCATGGAATTATTTTCCGAATAAGAACGACAGAAACATAATAAAGATATTGTGTTGCTTGATAATTATATTATTTAAATTATATATGAATCCATTATCATCTTAACGAAAATTGTTTTCAACCCCCACAGTATTCTTAAGGTAGATTCAACACGTAATGTACGTACAAGGAACCTAAATACATGTTGAATTCAGAACACACAATTTAGACGACCTTTATAATGCACACAAACAATACGAGATAACAAGCGGACATTCACGTTCAAATTCAAAATAGCCCCGAAGTAAATGTAAATACAAAGGCATAGTACAATAAGAGGTCGGCGGCGACATATTTACTCAAATTTGAATCCGGGACGTGAGGAGTCAGTCTATTACGTGACCTTTAATAGCGTTCAGGCGGGGACCGGGCAGAGCCGCAGCTAGTCGACTAGTTCCTCTGGGCGAATCGTTACTCTGAGCCCGGGGCGGGGAAAGATCTATAAATTACTGGAACGACAACTCGTTCCGCGCCAGATAAAGCTACGCCGCAAAACAATGCTCCGGACGAATGCTTCAGTCGTTAGCAAAGAGAATCGTACATCTTTATGAACTGTTTACTCGCCGGATTTTGAATTGTCTCTTGTAATTGTCGTTACTGTTCTTTTGTCCGGAATTTGAACGGTACAGTCGGTACAGACGCCCAGTCGTTACTTATTTATAGCTTTAAACTCTACTTCTGCCGGGAGTCCGTAGAGGATAAATACTTTTCTGTAACTCACGACTATCCCCAATTTTGTTTCAGAATTCACGTTCAAAGGCGAACGTTTCTGAACTTCCAATAATTTAATAAAGAAAGTTTAGGAAGCGTGCGTGGCTGGCACGCTCGCCGCAAAAAGCCGAAAACTTTGATTCAATTAAAACAGAAAGTTGGACGAAGAAGTTACGAGCGCGGCCGAAAGTGTTCGGTCGGGTATCGCGCTCGACGGCGGCGGCGCAGCTCGCGGCCGGCGGCGGCGGCCCGGCTGCAGCGAGACGCTGTCGGCGCACTACCATCACTAAATCAAAACTTAAACTCAGTTCCGCTAGTTCCTGAACGTTTATTGTATATACTACGGATTTATGGAAAACTAACTTAACTGTGCATTCGTAGTTACGGAAAATTTATTAGCTTTGTGTTCGTGTCAATGAAACTTCTCGCTGGACAGATTTTGAGTAAAAAAAGGTGTCGGGTCCGGTGGGACACGGCGGCGTAGCCTGTGAAAGTCGCTGGTGGGGAATAAGGGGTGACGAGCATTGTTATGCAAATTGAGGTCGTTATTTCGCTACGAGTGAGGAAAGAGCGCGACAGCGGCCGCCCTGCCTGCACCCCGCGACGCCCCCCGCGCACCGCAACGCGGAAGACGCTTTGCATAATTGGTAATACAAGTACGTGAATACAGAAGCACAGCAAACACAACTGTGCATATCGGTTTAATGCTCAAAGATTACGGCAATTATAGCTAAATAATTATATTTTCATTCTTACGGCTACCCAGCAAAATATTAAAAAAATCGTCTTTAGTTTAATTAAATCCCACCAAAAACTTTCAGAAATATTAATATTTACGAGTACTTGCGTTTGATATTAGCCGCCTTTTTAAAGAGAAAATTTTATTTTCTAAGTTAATTTTCCTGAAGAAAATACTAGAGGTGTCAGAATACCTTCAAAAGGTTTTTGTGTAGTTTGATACCAAGTCCAGCGCGTGCTCGCGGTTGCCTTCAGGCATTCCCGCGCCACGACAACAGTAGCTACCAATATTTTTTCCAAAAACTGAATGATTTTATCAAGTTTTTAGCAAACCAATCATGGGATTGATTTGCAATTTACATTTTGATGCAACGTTTTTTTCGACGTTTCAACATACTTACGAAGAAACAATCCCATCAAAAACACAAATGTGAAAAAGGGAGCCAAAGTTCAATGTTAATAATATCCGTGATTGTCGACTTCAGCAAAAAAAGAATTGAGATCTAAATGGGCGCCAAGTTCTGTAGATAATCCTGAAATAAGATAAATTAAGGTTCAAGATTGGACTTGGTTGATTCGGTTTGCTTGGACTATTAGCAAAAACGGTAGGATTGAGGTAGATGGGCAAGAAATTCACTATATCGATGAGTGTATTTACTTGGGCCAGCTAGTGCTGGTAGAACTCGACCGACATGTCGAGAAAGCCTGGAAGAGCTACTGATCCATGAAGTCGCTGATGAAGGGGGACCTACCTTTTATATTATATTTAACTCATCGACATTAGCCCACCGCAAACTTGGTCCCTGACCGAATCTCAAAAGTCCAAGCTCAAGGTTTGCCAAAGGGCGATGGAGTGTAGCGTTCTAGGTGTTAGACTTAGCGATCGAATTCGTAATACCACGATTCGCTCCAAAACAGGGATCGCCTAGCGTGTGTGTGTATAACAAATCTGCCAGGCTGAAGTGGGATCATGTACGTAGGATGCATCAGGATCGGGGCCCGCTAGGGCCAGTGCCTGCCGGGGTTGCGGAATCTGTTTGAAAGAGTCACCGCGGCTTTAGAACGCAAAGGGCATTAGGAGGAACACGGATGGGTTTTAGTCAGTAAGAGTCTGACACTCCCTTCTGCTTCACCCAGAGCGGGAGGAGTCATTTGATGATTCCCAATCCTTAAAAAAAAAAGGATGGATGGGCCAGAGTTGTTACGCAGAGGAAGGTCTAGGCAACGCTGGCGTGGCGATTTGGAACTTCATGACGCATGCAACGCACCGTGAAGAGTGGAAGGCTATTGGGGAGATCTTTTCCCAGCAGTGGGACAGTATAGGGTGATTATGAAAAAAAATGCAATAAATATTCGTCAGAAATGGCTCACGGATTTTCTGCCGCACATTTCTGCACGAGTGAGAAAATAGAAAAAGAAAAGCTGTGCTCGTGGAAAACATCTAAAACTTGTTCCATACAAGCTGAGTTAATTTTCGCGTATATTAGGCAACATCGTCATACGCATAAGCTTCAGTTTCAGTTTGGGAACAGTCGAAAAGAACTTGCGGCTAAGTGGCAACTGTTCCTCATACTTAGAACATCATAAAAATGTAAAGTTTCTAGCTGTCGATTTGTGTAGAGGACAAAGAATTTGTTAGTTGTAAAAGTTTATTATCCTCAAAATTCTACTTAATATTACAAGTAAAAAAGTTGAAAATGTGTTTGTTTGTTAATCAATGACGGCTTAGATAAAATTTGGAACATGGGTAGAAAAACCGGCCAAGTGCGAGTAGGACTTGCGCATGAAGGGTTCTGAACTATCTTATTTTTATTATTTGTTATTATAGCGGCAACAGAGATACAACTTCTGTGAAAATTTCAACTATCTACCTTTTACGGTTCATGAGATATAGCCCGCTGGCAGACAGACGGACGGACGGACGGACAGCGGAGGCTTAGTAATAGGGTTCCGTTGGTTACTCTTTGGGTACGGAACCCTTAAAAGGCCTAGATAAGCACATACATTGATTATTCTAATATTACGTTAAAAGCTAGTCACTCACTGATAACTATATAAATGGAACAATATACCGAATCTTATCTTAGCATTTTGTCCGTCTTCACGTAGATAGCGGTCTTGAATGTGAAAAATCGACATTCGTTTTTTCATGTTCCCAATAGAAGCCAGTTACAAATTGGAGTGCTTAGTATGCGATGCCGAGCGAATTGTCATTAATCGACATGGTATGGAATTACTTGTGGTTTGATAGCTTCTGCCGCCGGGGTTGGCATATTTTAAGTTATCACACCAACTCCAATAAAAAGACGTAGGGAGAAGCCGTGTTTATGTTTTATTCGACACCGATTTCGACGGAAATACTGCAACCAATTGCATTACCAGCACCATGTAGGATAAATTATTTATTTAATACTTTACGCACACAAATTTTACAGAGGCGAACATACATACATATCTTAGACATTTTCTACTAGTCAGGCTTTTCGGTGACGCAGGCACAAATAGTGGTAGGTGCAATGTTTAAAATGAAAAAATAACGCGATAATTATTTAATTAATACAAAGATATACCTACATATAAACCAAAAAAAATACAATACAATAATATGCTACATATGCAATCCTCGAATGAATAATCAAATACAATTTCTGACACTATAGCAACGTTTACGTTTTACAATATTAAAAAAACATTTAGCGGTGTTTGTGTAAATGTGTGTAAATGTTGTATGTGACAAGTTCAGTTTAATGCTTTTACTGTGCAAACTTTATCCGTAAAGTAGTCGGCGCCACCTCATGCTAACGTTATAATAAAGAGGATTCTCATAAAGCCTTAATCTGGGCTAAGCGCCGTAGGAGACCGTTTTTCATGGCGTAATCGACAGAATTTTTCTGCCTTTCGCTTAAATTACTAAAGTTGTGGCCATCATATTCATATTTTCAGCCGAATTATCCAATATAATAAGTTTCAAAAGAGTAAGAGACGACTTTTAAAAGGAAAAGTTCTGCGAAAGCACGTAATGGCTCATCCCGCTCACGATTCCTGCGCCCGAGGCGGAACAGGCGGACCGGCAGCGTCAAATAAGTTTCTAATTGCTTATATTACCAAGTTATATTCGCTCTTGGAAGTAATTAAGTCACGAAGTTAAAACCACATTCACGTATTTTCAGAACTTAACAGATTTTTCCACTCTCAAACTACAGAGAAAGAATATTTTCTAGCAGTCATGAATTAAAGCTTTTCAGTGCGGACGTGGAAACGAAAGCACTTTGATATAACTCAGCCGCAAAGGTTAGGTACCTCGCAAACCCATTGAAGCAAAGCGGTGAAATGCATCCGCGTGGAAAAGTCATGAAAAATACCGTCTCCTTTTTACGGTGTAAGCCTCTCGAAGAGGTGACAAAACGTTCGCTCGCGGGTTCCGGTTGCGGTGTAATAAAAGTGTCGTACACATGGTATGCGCCGCCACGCCTCGCCACTACCTGCATGCCGACTACCGATGCTCTACTCAGAATAATAACAATACCCCAAGAGTTATTGCTTATTTTGAAATTGATCCACCGAAGCGGCATGATATTTAGATACCTATGTAATCATTAGGCTAGAAATAGTTGTATACAAAAATTGTTTACATGAATTAGTTTTTCACATCTAGTATCTCAATGTCATATCTAGTTCAAAATAAATTGCGATAGTAAAAACATACCTAGTACAATACTTTTATACGCCCACAAATGTTTTATTAATTTATTAATATAATAACCATCAACCAGCGTAACTACCCCAATAAAAATATAGACCATGGAAAATTCTGTATAAAACTCGCGTCTGGAACGAGTTGTATAAAAAGAATATAATGTAATGTTAGAGTGGGCAGACGCTTAAATTCAGGAGATATGAAGGAAATGTGTATGCTATTCTTGCTTTCAAGTTGGCAATAACGCGCTGGATATGGAGCGTGCTTGTGGCGTTACCGTGGCAGTAAATTAAGTACGGGCACGGCGAGCGACGCGGCTCGAGCCAGCTATCTTACACGAGCATCGTACACTATCTAACACCGCAACCAACCAGGAAACCTTTTAATGTTGCAAGTGCACTTATATCAGTTTCCAGTTTGAACAGCTACGTCGTATGTACGTGTAGTACACTCTGTTGTTTGTTTGTATTTACCTCTCTTTCTGCATAGTAAATAACCATTTACAAAGGAGAAACACTAATTAGAACGAATAGATTAATCACCAAAAAAAATTTATTAAAAAGGTAAGTTCGTTCCGTAAAAATATTTTTACGGAAGGAAGACCATCTTCCGTCCAAAAAGAATTTCGGGAGAGAATATAAAGAAGGGCAACTTAAATTTAGTATATCGGTCTGTGAGTGTTTACGAGCCAAGCCCCTCAAATAAACAAACCGACAGTAAAGCACAAAGGCTAGGGTTCTGGGAAATGGGCACCCATTCTGTATTTCATCACTGAAGACGAACAAACGATGCTGAGTATATATATGAAACATATTATACGAATAAAGTAAGAAAAAATGTACATCATTATGGTACCTAAGATCGTGAAAATTGTTGATAGAATAAAACTAAAAAAAAAGTGAATTTTGTGTTATGACCAACTTTTTACCTAACCATAAAATATTTCAGACTTATTAAATTAGTTTAAATTAAAAAAAAACAAACAGGTATCCCTGTCTCCATGTATACTAAACCTTACAAAACATATAAACAAAATAGAACCCCAGGTAACAACTATATTTAACAATGTAAGGGCTTTACGCTCGTTTTGTGCTACGTATACTGAGGTGAGTAAAAACTAGAAGTTGTAAAGGGTTGTAATGGACACAATAGGGTGTGAGTTTGTGGCGAGGCGCGAGGGGGCTGCGGCAGCGGCCGGCACCAGCTCTCACTGAGAATTGCTACGAAAAGGCAAAGTTACGTGCGCCCGAAAACTCCTAGCAACACATGTGGAAACGAGGTCAGGCTCCGTCAATACCACTAAACAAATAAATATGTTACGTGTATTAAAATATTAGCTTTACCGCCCTGGGATTAAACAAACCTTTTATTTTGTATCGCGTCGCCATACAAAATTACAATACATAAAAGAAATTAGAAAAGTTTAAGCAGATTTTTTACATCGCAATCATAAACTGATTATTATTAAATAACATTTACGAGTATATTTGAACATGTTAGCTTAGTACACCAAATACAAAAGCGTTAATGTTAATCGTAAAACGACAAATAACGAAGGGCTGTATGCGGGGGCAGAAACAAATTAAAACATTAACAATAGGTAATCCCCACGTGGCTAACGAGCTGGTCGCGTCATTATCACACGCCTCTGAAACTGGATTATTTTATTGTTATTATCGTAGTGTCCATTCATTGCCTGCGTAAATATCAGACCGTATTATTATCAGGAAAATAATTGTTTGGTTGTATGTACGTTTCCTATAATGGAACTTATAATTGAATATATAATTGTATTATCATTTATTTACTGTCTTAACGAGTCAATCATGAGCATTCTGTTTGTATTAGTTTGGTAGATGATTTCTTTTTTGTTTGCGGTTAGCGGACAGACTGATGGCTTCCTCATAAACATTGCTGAAGCCTGTGGGTGGACATCTGCATCACTCAGGGGAATGCATATCTTAGAGATAAAGTGGAAAAGTCTCATGTGTCCGTCATTTCGTTGAAAGTCACGATACTTAGGGGAGCTGTACTAAATCTACCTAAATGTCGTTCGTTATTTCCTGCTTCAACCGTACGCTCACCGCTGCATCTGTATTGTAATTTGTGAGTGCCATCAAAGACACAACGACAATAATTGAAATGGAGGAAATTATTACTTTTCTTGTGAGTTCACCTGAGTTCTAAATAACTGTGTTTTGTGTACAGCTCACAAGAAGAAACTAATCAAACAAAAAAGGAAATATGGGATGAGGGAAAATGTGTGTCTATAAAAACGGTGAGTTAGGAGACGGCGCTAATGAGAGAGCATAAAGCGTGACGTCGTAAAGCCAGCGCATTAAGCGCCGCTGCCAGAAGCTGTCCGTAATCTATTCGGAGCTATTTTAATTAGCATCGTAGTAATAATAAAACGAGGGTGAAGTTTTTGTGGCATCTCGGGTGATGTTTCCCGAGGCGTGGTGTCGGAGCGCCCGGCCGCCGCCGCCGCCGCTGCGCCGCGCGCTCCACAAACACACAGCCTCCGACAATTCCTCGGTAAGGGAATACTTAAACAACTTCTCGTCTACTAAACTTGTAAAGTTCAGCTCGCTAAAACTCTAATGGAAATTATAAATACTGAAAGTCCACTCACGTTAATGGAACAGGTAACGCGCGATACACTTTGTATATACTAGCGACCTGCCCCGGCTTCGCTTGGGACCAATTTAGGACAAAAAAAAGGATTGCGCTTACTGTCAAATTATTTCGTAACCCTTATTTTACGCTAATTCCATTTTTTTGGGTGGTAAAATTATCAAATGAGTCCTCCCGCCCTGGGTGGAGTGGAAGGGACTGGCAGACTTACTGACTAAAAACCACCCTGTTCTTTCGGTTGCCCTTTGCGTTCTAGGGCCCCGGTACCCTGTTTAGATAGTCCCGCGACCCCGGCAGTTGCATAGCTCCTAAGATATTCATTTAAATTGAATAGTGTTTAGGGTAAAAACGTTCTAAAAAAGATAATAAAGATAATCTATATAGATTAACACCATACACCTCAAATAAGCTTCTAAAACAATGCATTACTTTTTACTCAAAACTTAAAAGATGAAAATGGTTAAAGTGACCAACTCTTACACCGCGGCGCCATTTATGTTTCGCTGTTTCGTTAAATTATAAAAACCGACTTCCGAAATTACCTAGTTATTTTTTGTGAAAAGGTTTATTATTTTTGCTTTTCAGTTTTTTGGGATGTTTGATTTTTTTGTTAAAATGTTTTTATTTTATACTTTTTTTGTGGCTATAATCTACTAATTAATACATGCTTATTTTTTTATTACTTCTAAAATAGCTACCTATCTTACTTTAGCTATTAACTGTTATATAATACTAGTGGACGTCACGCGGTTTCACCCGCATAGTTCCCGTTCCCGTGGGAGTATGGGGATAATTTATAGCCTATGTTACTCCCTGATAATGAATGATAATGTAGCTATCCAATGCTAAAAGAATTTTTCAAATCGGTCCAGTAGTTACGGAGCCTATTCAATTCAAACAAACAAACAAACAAATCTTTCTTCTTTATAATATGAGTGTAGACTACTTTAACTATTACTTGTTGTCTAATATAAATACTTAAAACGGCAGGCTTTATATACCCACATGGGTAGGCCTACAAAAAATGCTACACAAATCGCACTAAAATCTGTGAGTGAACAATAAATCACCCCTATTCCCCCCCCCCCCCCTAGTTAGGGTAGGATTTTTTTTACAAATTTATATGGGGCCACTTTCGAGGTATACCCTATCCGATAAAAAAAAGAATTATCAAAATCGGACTATTCTGTAAAAAGTTATGCGTGGTCATCAAAAAAAAAAATGGACGAGAAGCTCCTCCGTTTTTTCGTCGGTTAAAAATGGTTAAAGTGACCAACTGTTACACTGCGGAGCCATTTATGTTTCGCTGAGAATGAAATTTTCAGTCGCGCTTATTTTTAATTCTGTGACATCTTCTAAATTATTCATTTAAATGATATACTGTTAAGGACATTTTTAATCTATATTAAATTGTCAAGATACTGAATACACTGAATTGCATAAGGATTAATGTTGTATTAATTTTTATATCGCTTCGTAAATAAGCCATTATTTCTCGTAAAAAGTAAAGGATAAAAAGTGGTTATTGTGGGTTATCCCTAAGAGATAGAAATACACCATCGCGGCCTTTTTGTAGACCTTTTTAAGGTGTACAATTCAGTAGTACATTTTTTTGATTTATCTCGTAGGGTTCAGCCAGCGTTTGCAATGTAAGCGCAAAAAAAATGTGTTTATTTACGACATCACATTAGAAAACTCTAAAATTATCAGTGTTTCTCTACTATATTATGCATGTTATATACATATAAACCTTCCTCTTGAATCACTCTGTCTATTAAGAAACCCGCATCATAGTCCGTTGCGTGGTTTTAAAGATCTAAGCATACATAGGGACAGACAGACAGCGGGAAGCGACTTTGTTTTATACTATGTAGTGATGATAGAGATAAAATTGCTAGTTTAAAAAAAAAAAAAAAAGTCTGTTATGTAGCTAAATTATTAAAAATAACGTCAGGTTTGTAAAAATCTAGCAAATACACGTTAACCTAATGTCTTTTATAAGATCGTAATGTTACCTGCACGTTTCGGTGGTAAAACCAGTTTATCTACCAAAGGTTTAGTTACAAGTGCTCAACATTTTTGTAGGCGAAACTAGCGTTTCATAGATAAAGTTATACATGTATTCCATTATGTAGGAGAGAGGACCGTGACACAAAGAATATATTGCTCAACCTATGCGAAACTAAATAGAATATATTTGAATATGAATATGCCTATTTTCTATTCTATTCGCCGTGAGTATAGGGTTAATGTCTCTGCCTGGTTTGCACACTGTCAACATTGCATTCATTGAATATATTGCCCGTGACAGTCTTCTTTATGTGTGCGTAGCGGATATCATCTAACTTATTGCTGGTTGCGGGGTTATTATCTGCATGCTTACTTACAGCAGCAAAACCCAAAAGGATAGCATTGCATGATAACACAAAATGGCTGCAAATATTACCTCCGCCAATACGAACAACCTAAAATAACTGCTTATCTAGATTACCATTCTTATATTATATTTATAGAACTTTGTTATAACGACAAAAAAATGCAAAGTAATTCAGCTCGGACGATAGCTAATACAATAAAAACAAAACGCGTACGAAGCAGACGTGTACATAAAGCTGTAGTGTAGCTAGATAGCGACGGAACCAACGTTCCGTACCAAGAGGTTGGACATTAAAGTGGAGCGTATCTCTGTAAACTAAATCTAGCCGGGCACGGGCACGATAGCTCCACAATCGCTTTCCTACTACCTCTTGTTTCACGCACCGGCTGTGACTGTAGCGCTACAATAATACTACTCTCGTGGCACATTTTGCGGTATCACTATATTACCCCGCTTTATATCCAATTTTCGAAAGTACTTTTATACTTCGGTTATGGTTTTAGTTTATGCTATTGCTAGTAGATAGCTTCAAATACTTTTAATATCAACGTTATAACAGTGTTTTATTACATTAGTAACCCAGGCCTTTTATCTTATTTATATGCCAAAAACAGGCATATTACAAAATAAATATGAATCCAATAAAGCAACAAAAAATACAAGGGTTCAGATCAGAACAATTGCTTTCTCAAACATCGTAAATGTCCTATTTTGGTCTCGTATTTGTGGGTTACTATAAATAATATAATAACTTCATACTTTAAGATATTTATATCTACCCGTGTTAGAATGTGAAAGAAAATAATGCAGAAAGTGTATCGGTTTATTTTTGCGGAATAGTCGAATCTACTCGTAGGCGTAAAGTTACAGATAGCATTTCACTATGTATGATGCAACAGTCACATGTATAAAACTTCTTCTTCTTCAACCTTCAAAATAAGAAACGCAATAGATAACCTCCTTTTTTTGAAGTCTGTTAAAAACAAGAATTAATAATGTCCACAGTTTTCTTTAAGAAAACGGAAAAGAGAAAATGCCTACCTTCGCGAAACGCGCACCCCATTGCGACCTTTCTACTCCACTCAATTCCGATAGAAGATAAAATTAGAAATAAAGCTATCTTGAAATGTAGGTACATTAGCTTTAATGGATTTAAAGTTAATTTATTAAATAGAAAAGCAAGGCTGGACCATAAGATGCGAGATAGTGTCGTGCAAAGGGAGATCCGAATCTCACAAGCAGAGTGTCCCCCAGGACGGCATTACATTTCGCTATAAATTTATCCGCAGCCCGGGAACACAATTCTACTTGCGATTCTTTCATACAAAAAGCCTTTTGTTTTCACTGTCTCAAATAGGTGTTTCCGATCGGAGGGACAGCCTGTAATGCTTGATATTAAAAAAGTTTTCCTATAAGGACTTCGTCTAAGAAGAGAGCGAGGATTCCATTGCAATTAAACGCAACCGTAAAGTTAAATGGCAGATTCCAAAGAACGCTGATGTTTTTCATTGAATTTCAGCATTTCTTCAAACAATATCTTATGTAGATAAAATGGGCAACGAGAGTATTAAACAAGTTTTGCGCATTATAGAAATATAATTCTTCTGTACTGCTATTTCTTTTCGCTATTAATATTGTTCCAATAATAACGTTGTTTGTGCAAAATGAACTAAAAACTGTGCGGTATTGCACAGTTTTTATTTTATTTTGCTTTGAGGGGAAAATTAACGTTTATATAAAAATATTAAATAAGAAAAACAATGTCAAGAACACGCCCGTTTCGCGCAAGCAGTGTTCCGTACAAGTATTTTGCCATATTCATTTTAAGTACCTAACAATAGATTAGATAGTTAGATACATTAGTCTCAAACAAAGTTAATTTTAAGGCAACCAATGTGATGAGAGAATAAATTACTTTAAATTGAGATTAAAGTTCGGTCCTTCGGCAGAAGCTGGACCTACAACATAAAAATTTTAAAAGCTTATAATACTGCCGCTGAGAACAGACAGAAGCTAGTGCAGAAAAAATCCGTCGGGGCTGCTTGATCGATATTAACCAAACATATTTAAGAACCACCGCAAGGAAACTGGCTTTCAAATGAAAAATCCGCATCGAAATCTGTCCATCCGTTTGAGAGCTACGATGCCACAGACAGACACACACACAGACAGACAGACATCGACGTCAAACTTATAACACCCCTCTTTTTGCGTCGGGGGTTAAAAACAGTTTTTTTACAATAGCTAATACCAGGTTTTTCACACGTTACTAAATCACTAAAACAGTTGGAAATCAACAAAACTAATTACTTAGTTATATCAAACGATACAACAGCTAGATTCAGCCAACTGAACTTTTTAAGTCTCACGGTACTACCAACCACATAAACACAAGGAAATTTAGAAGTACTGATCGAAACGTTCAAGAAAAATTTAAGCTTACGGAACCCTAAAACATAGGAACGGATTTCTATTGATGTCGTAGATCTCAGTTATTAGTTTACGAATCGTAACCGAGTTAGAATAAGTATCCAATAGAAATGGAGGCAAAGAGCCATTTGTCCGGCAAAATGTCGTTCGCCAGGTCAGGTGGCACACGTTGAAAGCGTTCATAAATTTACGTGAGACGAGCTTGTGCTGGGCGCAGGTGGGGCCATATACGAGCTTCGAGAGAAAGCCTATATCCACAACTAAGAAGCGGTACGTTAATAATAAATTCGGTGTAAATATCGATCAACTCATCTCTGTGTTAGCACATCACACTTTTATGGAGAAAACTTGAATCGATTTGAGCGAACATTTCTACACGATGCTCTCACTTCTCGGAAAAAATATTTACCTTCGCGAATATAACACGATCAAAGTTCGTTGAAGCAGCGTGTGTGCGGGTGGAGATAGAGACTCGGCTAACGAAGTAAACAATCGGCACAGACTCGCGTCCGACGAGCAGCGAGCGGGCTAACAGAGCGGCTCCAAGACAAAGGGTGATGAATTTGATTATTTTGTTCTACTGTCTTTACCCTCCATGCAATCTAAACAAACGTACCTACATCCGCCTTCGATACGCGCAGCCTTATGGACATTGAAGGTATATTTGCAGGTATTTAACAAAAAAGTGCATAGAGTTCACTTCTACTAGAAAATTAAATTGGTCATGCTATGCTAATCAATGTATTTCTATTGAACCACGTAACAACTTTCTATACAGCCAGTCAATTACAGCGCGATGTAAAATTGAAATAATCTAAAGATGAGTAATTAACTAAAGATTATATTTTTTACATGACATTATTATAATTTACTTTCAACTATTTCTTTAAGATAACATAGATTTGGGCAAAATAGTTCATTTCTTCAATGATGAAAATGTAAAATAATGACTGAATAGCTAGACGGTCACAGAAAAAAACAACAAACAAAATAGGCGAGGAAAGCAGCAGTCCGATCTTCATTTGTTTTTTCGAGTTGTAAATTTTTGTTCATACTTTTTACGTATAGCAGAGATTTGTATTAGCACGATGAGTTCATCAAATTCAAATATGGATTTTTTCCTTAGCTAATTCGTGTTTCCAGTTTTACTTTCCTTGTATTCGTAATGAAAAGCACAGTGTTTACCTTGGGTGAAAGACTTATTTAGTCCCTCGAACTATTAGCGCCCTCGCTAAGCCGTCTCGGGACTAAATCAGTTACTTTCAGCCCTAAGACAACAATGTACTATTTCACATGTGTTACACCTAACCTAATACTTACGTGTTTGCTATTTTAGAACTGGTGAAAATGGATAAACTGTAACGTCGATGGATAAACTGAAAGGTATATTTTGAAGCCTAGTTTTACTATGAAATCTTCATTCACGATTTCATGATAACTCCCAAGAGCTCAGGTACAGCGGCGTAACAATAAACCACCGGTTGACATCAATTTCACATTGGTGCCTACTCGACAATGGCTTGGGTATAAATTATTTGGACGATGCGAGGTGTAACCGTAAACTATTCCGCATTCCGTACGTACGCTTGCAGCTGCGGGCATGGTTTGCCGCCTGCGCGCTCTCTAACCGACAACGCCGACAAACACTGAGAGGCACGTCGCCTGCATTCCACTCCACTGCTTCGATACAACACTTCCAGTCCAATTTGATGTGGATATACTGGGTTTTATTACCAATTCGATTCCTAACGCAAATAAACTACAAAATACTTTTCACAGTAGCTTTTTCGAATGCTGGCAAGAATTTAAAGTGTTTAAACCTAACATATACTGCAGCTGGGCTAGTGCTGAAAAACAAGTGTGGAACAATAAGAATCTTCTGTTGAAAGCTTTTATGGCTCCTAGATATCCAATGTTCAGAAGTTTTTCACGATTGTTATAATCATATACTTTTGCAATCGTTTTGTCAGGATAAGGTGCAAGTTTTCATCTTGAATCAAACGACCTCTTTTCAGGATAAGCATTATGTCAGTAACACCTTGTATACAAATGGGGTGCAAATAAACTACGTAGAGGGTTATTAAAAAAAAGTGCCACGGTAGTTCACAATGATTTCTGAATAGCGGTGATTGTATGGCGCATACAGAATAAAGTTAAAAAATATGTTTTCTCTAAAAGTTAAGAAAAATGGTCTTAAAAATATGTGTATAAACAGTGCACAGATAAAGTTTAATGATTTATTACTTTAGCTAGCAAATTCGAAGGTTCTCTCGTACAAGCAGAAGAAAGGAAGCACGAATGCGACGTGTTATTTACGACCAGTGATTCCGGCGCAACTAGGATTGTGCAGGAAATCCACCTGCAGCTTGATGTTGCTCCCCGAGCATTTTCACAGACTTAATTTTTATTGTTTGCTTTCCTGGTTTATTGCGCATTTAACAAATATATGGAAAGAACATTTTCGGTACGTAAAGTTGATGCGCCGGGCATCAAAGATGGATATTTATCAAGGGAGCTAACTTGCAGCCGTTCCAGGGACATAAAACGTTACTTAGCGAGCCACAAATCCTCGTAACGCTAAGCCGAGATAAAACACTAAGCTCGCGGCACAACGAGGCCACGCTCAAATTTTTCACCTGGGGCTGCGCACCGGCGCGCCAGAGAATGTGTGCCACACGAGATATTACTCACACATGAATTATGACGTTCTATAATGAAACTCTGGCTAACTTACCAGACCCACTATAACACCTTAGCTGAATTTAACCTTATGTGCGTTATATTTTATGTAAGTAGTTACCCATTTCCTTGTTCCTATGATGTTAAACTTTGCATAAGAATATGTAATCTTAAGAGTTCAGTGCAGAATCGCAAATGTTGAAATTGCTGAAACGTTACATACGAATACATTACGTATTTGCCAAACCGCTGATTCAAAAGGGCTTTTCGTCTGTTCAAACGGAATTGTGGACGCGGACGGAGCTTGTGGAGCTCGGCATCCGAGATCAGCAAACAGAGAAGAGTAATAAAGCCATTAATTCCGCTTTACGTGCAAATAACATAAATCAGACTGTAGCGCCTCGCGCCGCAAGACCGCTCGGAGCAGCACGCAGGAGCCGCGGCTAAATTAAGCGCCTGTCATACGTCCTACTGCAGACGAGCCACACCAGCGCGGCAGCGGTACAAATTAAACCAAAGGCGTCTTTAAGAATTAAATAAAAAAAGCCCGCAACCTCACATATTATACAAATTGTTTTCATAATAGCTACTTTCATTGTTCATAAGGAATACCCAATGCTCAAAATTGACAATAACTTAAAAAATCAGCAAGTGCCAGTAGGACTCTCGCGGATGTTTTCTAATGAACCATAACCATTTTTTGTAATATGTAAGTTATAACATCGTCTTGAAGCAATCTCTAAAGGTGTTAAAATAATTCAATGATAAAATAAATAGATAAAATATTTTTCTAACCTACTTTAAAACCGACTTCTTAGGTTTTCCTGTAATCCTGTCACAAGGGGAATTTTTACAAGTGGGTGTTGATGGCCTATCCGAAACTGAGAAATAGCGAAAAATACTCAATGGAGTCCCTGGCCCGATTTTGATGAAAACTAAAATGCATCATTAGATTTTTGAAAAAAAATATATCAGTGAAGGTTAGGTAGTAAGGTAGATATGGTTAGAAAATTACAAAATATTAAAAAATATTGTATTGCAGGTAATCGACGCATTCGGACGGTGTAATAAATACAGTGGGTGTTATTTTTTTTCAAACCAACTGCCCGCTTAGAATATTCACCTTAACTTCAAGATTATTTCTCAATCGACTGGAAAAGACGAAGAAGAACATAACATATGGTGTACATAATAAAGAGTATTCTATTCTATTCTATATTTTAAATCTTCACAAGAGGCCCTTTTATTTTATATACTAGTTTCTGCCAACTGCTTCGCCCGCGTGGTAATCGGAAATTATCTCAAGGGTGGGAAAAAAAGTGTCCAGGTCTGAATCCAGGAAATGGTCAGACGTAAGTAGCTGCTAGCTATAATATTCTCAATTAACTCAATATTGCTTCTGGGTAAGCTCGCTCCATCGTGGACTTTGTCTCGGTCATCTTTGACCTAGACTGGAGTCAAGAGCAAACCCATCACAAATAAAAAAAAAAAAAAAATATTAATATTTCACATAAACTTTAAACACCCTAAATTGACTTTTTAGGGTTGACGTGAGAAAATAATAATGACAACCTATATTGTATACTTCGGCCAGTATTAATACCAAATCTCCAGGATATTGGACCAAGAAATAACATTCTTCTTTACAAAATTTAACACACACTAAATCGTTTTTTTTTGGGTTGTTTTGAAAAACTAATAATGACATCTTTTATTATTTACCTCAGCTAGTATTCGTATCACGTTTCAAAAAGAATTACAAATATAAATGGCATATATAAATTACAAATATAAATCGGATGTATAGAAATTTGTATTTTTTAACTGACTTCCAAAAAAGGAGGAGGTTCTCAATTCGGTGGATATAACATAACATGACATGCCATGCCATGCCATGACATAACAACATTTCATAACATAACATAACATAAACATTAATTTTTACTAATTAGGTACAATATACATGTGTACAAATATATTTATGTATGTACACCGATTACTCCGAGGTTTCTGATTCGATTTCTGAGATTCTTTTTTATAATTGCTTTTGCAGTTTTGTGATGATTTATGTTAGTTAAAGAGTCGCGATTTTGTTTTGGATAGTTTTTAAAGCCAGCAGGACATAACTTATTACGATAATTTAGTCAAAAGGTTCTCAAACAGATAGTAAAACGATTTTTTTTTTATAGAAAAATTGTTTTTCTCGTGTCTTGTCTCATTTCGGTGATCAAAATGAGATTTGCTAATTATGTTTTTTTTTTTTTGAATTGGCTCGGCAAAACATTGTAATAAATTAGGAACAACGAGCAACCATTAAATGCCGTTAATAAACACCCTTCTGTGTCGAGATGTGTACTTAATTATGTGGTGAACTACAAACATTATCATATCATTTCGATGTAGGTAGTAGACGGAATGAAATGCATTCCAGAGTAATAACAACGACAATATTATTGGCAACGGCTTTGCTTCGCCGGGCGGACTCGTTCCGAGGATTAACGAAAATTAGATTTCAATAAGACGCTTGAGTCGAGGCATGGTTGCATGGAACAAACCTAAGTCGAAGCCGGGTAATGCGCAGACGGTCACGCTCCACCTTTTAATGCAATGTCAGCAACCCGGGCGGCGCCGAGCCAGCGCGGTAGCGCTCAGTACTGCGCCTCCCACACTCCCACTACACACGCACACATTAAATAAACACTAAATCCTATCTTAAGCCGATACATACACGAATTATGGCTACCGTATATGCGTGTAGTATTTACTGAAACAATTTTCAACCCTCAACTGAAACAGTTTAGCGTTTTGTTTGTACCCGATTAAATTACATTTGAATATACCTACACTAAATATAAAAGGTACAAGTAGAAGTTAATACATAGAAGTAGCATAATATAAATAAACAACAGCTTTGGGGTCGCAATTTAATTTAGGCTCTCGAGTCCGAAACGACCGAAATAAATTGGAACAATATACCTACACATAGGTATGTATTTCAACTTTAGTTAACATCTTTGGGTAGGTGTACCTTAGTTAGAATGTAAAATTATTTTAGGCTGTTCAAAATTTGAACACAAATAGGTTCGCTTATATCAATGTTGGTTTCAAACAGTGACCAAATAAGTAACAACAAGGAAAACACCCGGGGACGTTAAGCATAGAGAGCTGTTCTGAATAAAAAAGTAGCTTTCCAAATAAATTATTCCCCCAATTCGGCCGTTTCGATTCAAATTGAAAGAGCATCTCAGTATAGAGATTTCTCTAACCGCGAAGGAAGAGAGAATACAAATAGGCATATAAACGGAAATGAAATGGCTTCATGAATCGTATGGACGAGTCACATCGGAGGACAGTTTGTCAAGGGAGGAGATTACAAAGAATTTATTGTTAGAAAAATTGAGCGTGAAAGTCGAGCTCGATCTTTATTATATGTAAGTAACACACACCGACAGCAAATATTTTCATTATACACGACATGTTTTCTTCGTACGTAGGTTTACTATATTTGGGTAAGCATTTAATCAAAAGAATATATAAATACGGCCCACTCCTTGGAAATATTTTCCATTCCTTAATTTTCCTGTTCAATTTTCTTATGAAAAAAAAAACTTTTAAATAAACGTCGAAATTATTAATAGTCAACCACTATCTACATTTGTGCTACTGAATACAGTTATTAAAGTTTATTTGAAAATAGGAGTTTAGAATAAAAAATAATAGGTGTCAAATACATGTAGATAATTAGGAGATATACAGGTGGACCTGCATGCGTCTGTTCGCCTTTCCCAAATAGCTACCTACATCAATGAAAACAAATAGCCATAAAAAACGTAAGCACGCAGGCGGAGCGCGGATGGGTTCCTAGTTCATTACATATTCGCACGCCGTCCACGTTCTGTATAGATAGCTAGCATAATTCTCACAGGGACGCCGCGTTGCCCAACGAAACAATAGCAGATTATCAAACAAAACGACGTAAATAGTCCTCGGAATAGGAGAAATAGGGCGCGGGTTAAGGGTCCGCGGGGTATCCGCAGCGCGACTCGAATGCTAGATGAGGCAATCGCCGAACTGCTCTTGTTCTCCTTATCATTATCCACAAACTAACCTTTCTGGTCTCCAACTCACACAAAGTATCCAAACAAATGTCAAGAGTAAAACATTGCATATGCAGTTTAGTGCATCGTTCGATAACGGCGACTAACAGCCAACGTAGTTTTTCTTCGCGTTTAGACGATCGCATAGAGAAACTTAAACCCTCGAGACTCTCCGTAAATGTCGACTTAAGTAAAGTGGCCTCTTACCTGTAGTATATAACTGATAGCAGTTTTTCCTATCCTTTTAAACTTAAATAGTTTGTTATGCAATGTTTACGTTGTAACTATTATATCAAGCATTTTATAAGGTATTGGTTTTCTGAAGTTAATAAACAGCAATAGGAAGAGTTCAATCGTAAACTCTTAAAACTCCCCTCTTCGTATCTGATTGAAACTCTAAATTGTGGGTAAAACATTTACACAAATGGAATCGCCATCTCGATAATAAGACGTCATAATATAACCTTAGAAATTGTGGAAATACCGTTATGAGACACATGTTGTAGTGTGACAATTCAATTATCCTTTAGTCAGCGCGACGCAATCTGATTGCCTTTCAAAACAAAAACCCTGCTAATAGTACCGCGCGACGGATAAACTGCGCGACACAGAGTTTGTGTTGAAAAAATAAAGGCGCGACGACGCCCGAATAAATGAGAGCTGCGATAAACAGGAGGATCCGTACCGAGCGGAGGGTCGATACCGAAATACATTATTCCCCGATCCGAGTGTTCCGATTCAAATTGAAAGAGCACCTCCAACATGAGATTTCTCAGGCGGCGAGTGGGCGCAGAATATAAATCGACGCATAACCAGAAATGGAAGGGCTGTGAATTTCCGTTTCGCGGTGAACGGTCGGGCTCAACTTTTACCCTTAAACAAATAGAAAATTATTTGAATTATTGTTAATTAAAAATTGAACTTTTCTCTACAATAACTAATCCGCGCTATACACTTTATCACACGGCTTTATCACTTCAACGTTTTCAATTTGCAATCACTGAGTTCCTGCTTTTCGTAAGAAAATCGACATAAAAGTGAAGTCGTTGAAGCAGTAGCTGAAAGTCTTCTCTTAAAGTTGAACGCAAATTAGATTTTAATAGGATGTCAGCAATATTGGCCGTCTCTCACGCCGTACTGAGGTCTAAAACTGCGGGATTATAATGAAAACCATTTTTTAATGCAATTAAACAGTCAATTTAACATAAATGTTAGTGATAAATAAAATTAAAACATTTTATAATGGAGCAAAAACTTTCGCGGCGCACTATTGAGTTTTCTGTCACGAATAGAAGTGAACATAAACTTATTTTAACTCGTTGTTGAATACATTTACTTATACAGAATAAACGGGACATACTTTCGTCCTCCCCTCATCGTGTATTCTGTCCTATTCGCAACACGCCCAGCCGATATTTACGTAACAGACGCCTCTGCTGACTTCTGACACCGTCTTCTAAACGTAACAAAGCAATGTAATATTGAGTACACATAACAAATCTGCACCGTATACATCTCCGACTGGCAGAAACCCAATTACAATCTATTTGTTGTGCGAATATCTAATAAAAGTATTTTTTTGTTATTTTTTATGGTTAGAACTAATTTTGTTTGTTTCAGACACTTTCGCATAACCAACGCCAAACACATTTTGTCGAGATTTGATTGGATATTAATCTTTCTTTCTGCAAAAACAGTATGCTACTGCTTTTACTGAACTGCTACACATGCTACAATATGATTAATCCGATTAGTCTGAACAGATCTATGGTTAGACAATCAAAGTAATTATTGTCCCTTTGTGTGTCTAATACAAATACGCATGGTCCATTGCACATAAACTAGGTAGCGGAGTGTAAAGAGGTTCGAGAAAGGCATTTAGCCCATACAAGATGATTTCGAGAGTCGCCCGAGGCAGCGGTGGGCGGCGGCGGCGGCGCGCGGGCAGAATGGGTGTCCGCGAGCGACGGCACTCTAACTTTATTAAGGACGAGACTCCTCGCTGAATCAAGGTGACGCGCCTTCACAATGCCCTATTCAGATTTAAATAGCTTTACGCCCAATTGCGCTTCAATATGGCTGTAGCTCGAGAGAATAGTTATATAATTAAACAAAGATTTTACAGATAAGTTCGCATCGGAATACTTCACGAAACAATTTAACGAACGTCATAAGTTTTACGTTCCGTAAATATTTAAGAGCTGAGTAAAATATAATCTTCCAAGAATTTATTATATCGCACGGCAGAAAATTTAGAAAAGATTTCTAATTATTAATAAAAACCTCATAAACTTGAGATAATGTGAAAGCGAGATAGAAGTCTTGCTGATTCATAAACGTTAATTAGCTATTAAAAGAATGAAGTTTCAAATGTTAAAATTACCAAAAACTTTGATCTAACGAGTTTTCTTTAGGAATTATTGAGTTTTCCAGTTTTTTATGTAACTTTAACTCCTGAAACTGTATTCCGTCGCACATCAGAGCTTTGTAGTTTAACTTTCTTCCTAATAGGATACTGCTATAATATAATAGGTTTTCCTAACCCAACGGTCTCTTTTAAATGGAGAAAATACAAATATTGATTAGCAAGCTCGCTCTCTACGTGTCGAGATTGTAAACCATTTAGTTTAAGGACCGTATAATAAACAACCTCTCATTTGATGGGTTAGGTTTTGTTTTTAACATTTGCTTTGGTAAACAAACGTTTCTGTTAATGGAAAAGGGTTAATAAAACCGGCCAAGTGTGAGTCAGTCTCGCACACAAAGGGTCCCATACCATAAACCGAACTAGGGCCAATGCCTGCCGGGGTTGCGGGATTTATTCGAAAGAGTCGCCGGCGGCCCTGGAACGCAAAGGGCACTAGGAGGAACACGGATGGGTTTTAGTCAGTAAGAGTCTGACACTCCCTTCTGCTTCACCCAGAGCGGGAGGAGTCATTTGATGATTTCCCATCCTTAAAAAAAAAAACAAACCGAAAAACACGTTTCTTGTACCTATGGGTGCCCGCTTTAATCTTCTATAATATAAAAATGAATCGCAAAATGTGTTGGTAAGCGCATAACTCAACAACGCCTGGACCAATTTGGCCAATTCTTTTTTTTAAATGTTCGTTGAAGTTCAAAGATGGTTTTTACGGCGAGAAAAATTCGAATAATTGCCGGAAATACCCTAAAAATAGCCCTTTTCTTTTTCCCATACAAACGTTTTCTAACTAAAACGAGCTTTATTGCTATTGTATAAAGTTCATATTGGATTACAAGCAGTCACTGTTGTTTAAACAATGTAGGTATGTAGGGTAGGAGTAGAGTAGGAGTAGGGTAGGAGTAGGGTAGGAGTAGGGTAGGAGTAGGGTAGGAGTAGGGTAGGAGTAGGGTAGGAGTAGGGTAGGAGTAGGGTAGGAGTAGGGTAGGAGTAGGGTAGGAGTAGGGTAGGAGTAGGGTAGGAGTAGGGTAGGAATAGGGTAGGAGTAGGGTAGGAGTAGGGTAGGAGTAGGGTAGGAGTAGGGTAGGAGTAGGGTAGGAGTAGGGTAAGAGTAGGGTAGGAGTAGGGTAGGAGTAGGGTAGGAGTAGGGTAGGAGTAGGGTAGGAGTAGGGTAGGAGTAGGGTAGGAGTAGGGTAGGAGTAGGGTAGGAGTAGGGTAGGAGTAGGGTAGGAGTAGGGTAGGAGTAGGGTAGGAGTAGGGTAGGAGTAGGGTAGGAGTAGGGTAGGAGTAGGGTAGGAGTAGGGTTGGAGTAGGGTAGGAGTTATATTATAGATTAAAATTGTGACGCAGACGAAGTTGCGCGGGTCAGTTAGAAAGAAAATTTAAACTGTCTGACTATTACGGTTCTTGAGATAAAGCCCGCTGACAGACAGACGGATGGACGAACAGCGGAGATTTAGTAATAGGGTTCCGTTGGTTACCCCGTGGATACGGAACTCTAAAAATTAATAGAAACAGGCAATTCGTGTTACATTGCTCAAAGAAAATTCCATAAATTAATTACGATCGATATGGACATGGAATCACTTCATACAGTTATTAAGTAGTAGTTAACTCTGAAAGGGTAGTCAAATGACGATCCATTTCAGTCGAGAAAATAAAATGAATTACAAAAATCTGAATGGACCTCGTAACTTGTTCTTATAAATAAAATGTTCAGTACGGTTCAATATCATCACACTGTGCATGATTAAATACCTTTAGAATGTTTATGGCCACTTTAACAAGATAAACTGTGGGTATCTCTATGTTATAAGTTAGTATTTTGCGCGAATTTTGGAAGAGCCTTAATTTTGAAGGAATACTTTAAGTTTAGAGCCTAAATGCTTGAATTAAAGCTGACAATATTTAATAAGATGTAGCTGAACTTAATTAAGTAGGTAATATTCACGAAATCTTGATTTTCTTGAGTCGGCTGGTACAATGTATTTACCACGTTGTCAGTTACCTGCATGAGCATAAGCCGCTCCCTCCATTCCCGTGGGGGTCGTAAGAGGCGATTGGGGGATTATTACACGTTGATGGGTGGCAATATCTACCTTAACACAGATAGACATTATACTACGTTCGCAAATCAGATGGTAAGCAAATGTTTTCTACTGCTTTTGCACCGGGTGTTGAAATATGCAACATTAGTTAAATACTGCCTATAATGACAAATGTTTTTCAACATACTTGAAAACTGTCACTCATGGTCCCGCTTTCTGGCTCGCAATTAAGTGCATTCCACGTTCGTGCGGTAACGTGCGGCAGCCAGCTCCCTCCTTTTCAATTTATAATATTTGTAGTATCAGAATGGTTGCCCACAATGTCCACTTGCATCATAATGGACTATTAAGCCTCGTATAAATATAAATATCTAATAAAAATATATAGGGAACTAAACGCTATGATCGGTGTAATGACAGCACAGTGACAACATTATTAGATATCTGAACAAGCTTTGTACACGTGTGTAGATTATCGTATGTCTGTGTTACAGCGTCGTAGGGGATAATTTATAACTGTATCGTACATAATCATCCTTAATTTAGTGTGAAGTTACAAGTGGCGTTGAGTAAAGGCATCTACCGCACGCGTTACCATGCGAACAATGGCGCGCGACAAGCAGAGGGGCGCGGCTCTCGGGCGGCACAAAGTTTGGCAATTATGGCGACCGCATGTCTGAGAGCGTCGCTACACTCATTACCGACTGAAACTCGACTCGTCTAGATTAAAAGTCCAAGAGACACGGGTCCCGGGAAATACCACGCGAAGCGCTGAATAAGATGGGGATTAATGTTCGAGACAGCGTCTAAACAAATAGCGCAGTTAAGACTTCCCCGATAGTTGAAGTGCCCTTTGGTTAAACAACGTAATCAATTATTCGGCTCAAACGGTACGATATACAGTGTCCATAATTTACCCAAGAGACGTTGAATAAATTTAACGAAAACAAGTAAAAAAGTCTTAGGATAATTAAATCACGAAGTCTGAAAACAAACGGGTAAGTTTAATAAGTAGCAAGCTAACTGTGCCACGCCAACTGCTTCGCTCCGTGTTCGAGAACATCTAAACAAATAACGTAGTTAGATTTCCCCTCTTCTTGAGTACTCTTAGTTCGAATACGAAAATACAAGGAAACTTATCACAGAATATACAAGTACCTATCCAACTGTACTAACCTCGTGTTGCTCTTTATGGGATTCTGACCGGGCGGTATTACGTAATGTTAGTAAATATGTAACATACATCTATTTACTTTCAAAGGAAAAAGTCTATTTGAAAAAGAGTGGTACCTATAAATATTAAAAGACCTCAAAGTTTCTCGAACCTATGTACCCGTAATCGACCCGGTGAAAAAGGAACACATTACTCACTAGGATTTTAGGCCAAAAGTCAAAGTTGGTCAAAAGATAACTCAGGTTAGTCTGTAACAGCCCATTGGGTCAGATTATTTTGTGCAATAGCCACCAAAATAAGAACGGACGATAGTAGAGATGTATATATCTAGACACGCGGCAGCGTGTCCAACCAAAAGATCAAAGAAAAAGGAACTGGCGACGCAGCAGCCGTGTGTAATATTACACGAACCATTTCGAACTACTTTTGACTCCTTCACAACTCGAAAACTGTTTAACCTACATACATGAAAATTGGCACATTTATTAAAGCCCCTTAGCATGTCTAGAATTCAAAATCATCAATCCAAATTTCATAAATGTAGCTCAAACAGTTATAGATATATTAACGTTTAAAAACCGGCATTTTTATGAATGACTGACTGACTCACTGACACATACATAGATCTAAAACCTAACCCACTTCCAGATGTCCTAGAAAGTTGAAATTTGGAATGCAGCTAGATGTCAAGATTGACTTGGCTAGTTTTCACCAGCAAATATATATTTTTAGAAGAGTAAGATACAAAAACTGTACCTTACGTAAGTATAACATAAAAATGATAAGTAAAGTCAAATAAAAGGTAACCTATGTAAAAAACTAGCCAAGTCGAATCTTGAACCTTAATCTAATACCTTTAAAGGAGCAATAAAATTCTTGTATATATGTATATATATAATCTGAATCTCGGAAACGGCTCTAACGATTTTCATGAAATTTAGTATTCAGGGGGTTTCGAGAGCGATAAATCGATCTAGGTAGGTTTCCACGTCTTCAACTTCCGCCTGACGCAGGTACTCACGGGACACGGATGTTTCGGGAGTTACCTGTTTCGGTTTCGGCGGGAGGACACGCCTGGGTGTCAACACTGCGAGGATCTGCCGGAGGACACGGTGGAGCATACGGTGGAGGTCTATCCTACTTGAGCGGAGCACCGTCGTGTCCTCGTCGAGGCGATTGGCGGTGGCCACCTCTCGCGTCCAGCCCTGGTTCAATCCATGGTCCGGAGCGAGGAGGCATGGGAAGCGGTCCCACCTTCTGCGAAGCAGTGATGCTAGCGAAGGAGGAGGCCGAACGCGTGCGAGAGAGGGAAACCGCACGCCCCAGCCGCCGCAACAGAAGAAGACGCCCCGAACCACGTAGGCCACGGGTCTGCGGACGGGAGCGTTGGGTGGCTCTCCATCCGATCAGAACCCAGGTTGACGGCGCGCTGTATTCCACGCGCGCCTCAAAGAGATGTCAGCAAAGTAGACGGGGCCCGCTAGGGCCAGTACCTGCCAGGGTTGCGGAATTTGTTCGAAAGAGTTCCCGCGGCCCAGGAACGCAAAGGGCATTAGGAGGAACACGGATGGGTTTTAGTCAGTAAAAGTCTGACACTACCTTCTGCTCCGCCCAGAGCGGGAGGAGTCATTTGATGATTTCCCATCCGTTTCATTTTTAGAAAACGTAAAAAAAAACAGTATCCGGTCATCCAGGTACTTTATCTTATATCAGGATTACTTACAGAACTTGGCGTCCATTTAGATCTCAATTCTTTTTTCGCTGAAGTCGACAGTCACGGATATTATTAACATTGAACTTTGGCTCCCTTTTTCACATTTATGGTTTTGATGGGATTGATATATAGTGGAAAAAGAATTGGCGAATTATCTAGGCTCTACGTATGTGTCGATCGCGGAAGGTTTTCAGTCGGTAAATTGATATGGATGCAGATGTATTAGATAATCTACTGGACCATGTATGAACATTTATATAAACCTTCATAAAAAACATGTTGAGACCTTTTTAAGTTTTAGTCCGGAAGGAAGGGAATCTGCCGGTCTATTCTGTTAACATCCCACCGTGTAAACTTAGATGGCGTGAGCATGAAGTGAGCTGTCGTCCCATCTTATTTGTATGGATTGACGGCTCACTTCATGTTCACTGTTTACTTCACCTAAGCTTACGCGGTGAGATTTTTACAGGATCGCACTGCTGGTCTCTGGACGTTGACTGCTAGTGAATTAAGGACTTATTACTTTCTTCACAAAGAAATGGACAACCTCTTTATCGCACGTACCTACTAAAGTTTTTCGTTTATTTAGGTCGGATTATCCGTGTCGAAAAGACGAATAACACGTATATTTAGTTTGGTCGTGTATAAGTTACTACGCTGTGTGCCTTTGTAATGGTTCGCCGAAGTTGAAAGAAGTTGTTGAAGCACCCGATTCCGGGTAAATACACACGTCTAGTTAAAAGTCGAGCAAATAACTTTGTCTTGATTATGTGTGTTTTGTACCCCAAGAATTACAAGATCCAGGCAAAGATGGCGAGGTGAACTCGACTGCTTCCTTAGGGATTGGACTGCAACAGCAAACAGCCGTGGAAAGTAGGAAGAGTGGAGTTAGGTATTTGCTCAGCTTGACATTATGGGTTGATATATACTAATTTGAATAATTTCTGAACCCAATTAAATCGGACTAGAAAACTATTTTCTTTAGGCGCAGAAATGAGCTTCACACAAAAAACACAGACAAACTAATGATTTCTCCTATCACAGAAGCATTTTCCCAGGAATTATGAAATGAATGAATAAATTACAAGTATTATTCATAGTCAGTTCGTAACACAAACACTTTCTGATAGTCAGACACACACTTCTGAGTAAAGACCAACGAGGAAAGTTTGAGTGCTAACTTTACGCGAACGAAGCTGCTGTTGAGCTACTTATTATTCTAAAAGGAATATTATTTTCGTAGAAACGGTTACTTTACTCAATTATTCGTGCTTTTTAGTTTAATGTTTGCAAGCAAAATATGATGCTTTTGATTTTTGAATGGCAGTAAATTCTATTTTAGGCTTAAATTCATATAAGACCCATGAACCATTTTACGAAACATCTTCTGTAGATCAGATTTCACTGATATGCCTTAATCATGGAAGATACGAATAATTCGAATAGACGCAACAATCCTACTCACAACTAATGTAGTTTTCCAAGTGGTCTAGTATCTGCTCATTGCAGGACTCATTGCTATCAGAGAGAAGTGGCGAATGATCGCGAGGCGAATTACATCTGCACGTGGTCCCGTAAAGAAGTCGCTACATGGTGATCATGACTGCTTTGTCAACAGAGTCACGACGAAGAAGAAAAGTGATTCAATCAGTTTTTTTTTTATGAAAGGCCTCTCTCAGGTCAACCTAGGAGGTTGTCGTCTGCCTAACCGGACTTGCCTGTGGCGACTTTAATATTAAAGAATGAAGTCGTCTCATTAAAACTGCGATGCGAGATCTACGAATACCAGGCCATAGGCCTGTCCCTGGCTGTTTCAGAACACTCGGCCCTCCATTTACCGCATTCAGTCTCCCCGATGCACTTTCAAAGCGAAATCGCTATCATGGTAATACTGAACCGGATCATAATTCATTTATTTTGAGACTGTTTTGACCCATTGCAGGGCAAAGAGCTCCTTTGAATATTTTCATTCCTCCCGGTTTTAAGCAAGTATGAGTCATTTCTGTTCGTAGCTGTCGAACTCATCCCGCCATCTTCGCCTTTGTAAAAACAGACTTTTCCAGAATCCACAATGAGGTCGATTAAATTTATCATCTTTCGAGATGCGGCACACGTGGCCGGCTCAGGACAAGAATAAAGAAAAAAAGTGACCTGCAAGCTAGGATGCACGGCGAGCTGCAGCAAGGTGCGGACGACGCCGAGGTGGCCCTTGTTGACGGCGATGTGCAGCGGCGTCTGGCGGCGGCGGTTGCGCGCGCTCAGGTCGGCCGTGGCGGCGGCCAGCGCGCGCAGGGCGGCGGGCTCGTCGCCGAAGGCCGCGTGGTGCGCCGCGCGGTCGCCGTCGCGGTCCTCCGCGTCCACGTCCGCGCCCGCGCCCACCAGCGCGCGGATCACCTCCACGTGACCGTTCTGGGCTGCCGCCTGGTATCATACGGGTGACGGTTTTATTAGGATTCACAAAATAAAATCTTATCGCTAAGCGATAAGATTTTATTTTATGGCAAGGATATGTATTTAGACATATTCTTTTTCTTTTAGATACCGTTTAATAATAATAATGCTGCGAATAAATTCTGTAAGAAACTGGCCAAACGCGAGAAGGACTCGCGTGGCTGGGGATATTTTAAAAACAATCATACGACTTCTTAAAACTTCCCTTTAATCCAAAAGTTTAACTGTTGAGTCTTAAATAAAAAAAAAAACACACACATACTTATGTGTGTGTGTTTTTTTTTAATTTAGGAGTCACTAGAAGTTACGAAAATAAGCTTAAAATTGTCCATTTTCATCTATTTTCTTAAATAACTAGTTTTAAAGCTATAAAAAAATATATTAAATCCGTCACAATACGCCCTTTTGATACGAGGGACGGACGGTTTTTTATTTTCTGATTTTCCCCCAACTGTAATCTCATAACCACAATATATTTATTTGCGTCCGTTTTTGGGTCATACAAGTTCCTAGTGTACCAAATTTCAACTGAAACAGTTGAGTAGATTCGGAGCAAATAGTCTTTGACAGATGGATGGAAAGACACGAGTAATCCTAAGGGTGGGTTTTTATTTCGAGCGAAACCCAATAAGGATTAATTAAACCTATACACTGTTTACATTGATAATTTCCTTATTCTTTATAACGCTCTCTGACATAAGGTATCCATTACTTTAGCAAAAAATAATCCGTCTGGCAGCAATTAAAGTTAACAAACACGGTACTAAAATTAGTTTTCAGACTCAAAATCCCATTCTACCTGCAGGGCAGTATGTCCTCCATAGAAGCCGTTAACATCGACATGCGCGGCGTCAGTGCGGGCCAGTATCTCTGCGCAGCGGCTGGCGTCCCCGTTGGCGGCCGCCTTCACCAGCTCCTCGTTAGCGTCGCCGGTCACGTGGGATTCGAACAACTTCTTCAAAAGCGCCGACAGACGTTCTCCTACAATAATGTAACTTTTAAAATACAGGAAACTCATATTTGTTGTTTCTATCATATATATCTATAGGTTCCCAACTCAAACCCTTTACCTAACCTCTGACCTTCTGTCTGTCAGAAAACTATACCTTCTCCATGTTGTTGCTCTATCCTGAGGAAACACAAATCCCTCCCGTATGTCCCTATAGAATCGAGTAAGAGTAGCCGAAGACGCTACTTAGTCGCTCAACTGTCCCAGTTAGATCTGCTTTTGCCAAGAGGCAGTATGCAAGGCAATCTTCCCACTTATACAACCTATTAAATAAAGAATTACACATCTACCCTCTAAAACTCCGTGACTGTAAAATTAGTTGACTGAGTGGCTTTAAACTAAAACCTACGACGACATTGAGGCCATGGTAACATCGCTTCCATAATCTGTCCAGTAATTAAAGAAACCACAGTAACGAAATCGTTAGTGAAGTAGGCTGTTCCTGGCTTCCTCCGATACCAAGACACTGTCGCAGGGCTAACCTAACCCAACTAAACCCTAAACTTATATCTATTTGCAGTTAAACGAATTTAATTCATAAACTCACACTACTATACATTCTCACGCACACACATACTCAAAACTCACTTGCATAATTCACACAAGTGCGCTTCTTTACGTATTTTCTTTTTTATTTCAATTGCATACACTGTATAATATTAAGTGGAAGAGCGGAGTCACCTAACAAAAGCATTTTCTTGTTTGAAAGGTGATCTCCAAATCACGTATGTTAATGCTATATGTAATTGAAATAAACTTCTTTTTCCTTTTTTTTCTATCACATAAAAAGCGGGTCAAATCATGTGTATGGTTACTAAGTGTATAGTTTTGTAAAAAAGCGTACAGAGTAGTTGGAGAATAGAGTAGTATTTTTAGCAGCTTAAAACAGTGTCCTTCTGTAGGTATATCACAAAACTGATAGAGAATGACGAATGACGAGTTCGTGGCTAAATGGCCAGCCACACGGGTCGATCTTCAAAGTTAAGAGGAAATGCTGGCGGCAAGACTTTGTATGTAAAAAGTCATAACTCGAGGTTCGGCTCTCGACTGTTTTCTGCTCCAATATTGGACCGATTTAAGAGATATTTCACAAACTGAATAAGAAGGATATATACTGTGGCCCTATGTTTTCCTTTTTGATGATTTATTAACCGTATTAGCACTAAAACTCTCACAAAATGCTCAAAATTGTCCGATAAATCGCTGTCAATAGAGCCCTAATGTACAAATTTGGCAACAATTAATCAAAAAAGGAAAACATAGAGACACAGTATACATCCTTCTTATTCAGTTTGTGAAATATCTCTTATATCGGTCCAATATTGGAAGAGAAAACAGTCGAGAGCCAAACCTCGAATTATGACTTTTTCCATACAAAGTCTCGCCGCCAGCATTTCCTCTTTCCTTTCTTTCCTCAAGCAACACTTGCCGAGTTTGGTCCATGATTGGGTGACATACCGAGACTCCTCCGTGCCTCGGAGAGCACGTTAAGCTGCTGGTCTCAATTGATAAACAATTATAGTTGTAATTATTGATTTGAATCAATCGGATTATATAAGATTTACTTTCTAAAAAATATTTCCCTGACTGCTGAATATTTCTCCCACACCGATACTGACTAAAGTTCCGAATGAGTCTTTTTACTTAAAATTAAATTTAGAACAAAATGTCTGGTTTGTCGCAACTAAAATTAACCTTGTTCCAAATGTGAGTGTCGCCGGCGCATCCCCCCACCCTTTGTTCCATGCAACTCACGTCACTGAAAGAATAACGTTTCTTTTCGCTCAGAAGCTATTTAATAAACAAAGAAAACTTTTGAAAGCTAAGTAAAAGCGACCGAGTGTTATGCGGAGCGAGCGACATTGATAGCACTGATCCGTGATCGATTGTTGCGCGATTTTCGCACTGAACACTAGTTTTAAGTTTTCTTTCGAAGAATTTCAAAATGAAAACTACAATGGTTCATACTTGGCGCCACGCTTGAGCATGTTTTAAGGCCCTCGTTAGAGCAAAAATATAATTTGGAGCAGCAAAAGCATAGTGGATAAAAATGCGTATTAGTGACAAAGAAGCTAATAAAGGTTACCTGACGAGTTCCCAGGAATACTTCCGTCAGACGAGGCGACTTTAGTGACGGCGTTAGGGTTGTAAGTCCAGGACGTGTTGCACACCTCCACTTTGAGGTCATTGTCGTGGTATATTTGTTGTACACGACCAATTTTGCCGAGGGTCTGTGAAGCAAATTAAATATTTTTAAATCAACTATTTTGATCCCTTAGAAAGAGTTTATATATCATTGACAGTCGCTACGAATAGTAAGAATTCAGAAAATCTGACAACAGTCTTGTTACCCAATTACTCTGTTTATTTTTATGTTTGTTTTGGCAGGAGTGGGAAATCCACATGGACACCACGCATGCCTCACAATATGCAATGTAACACAATCGGGCCAGTGCTGGAGTCGTAAACTACCCCTACTACAACCAACTTTCCAAGTGTTCCTCTGACATAGCCTTTGTTTTCAATTGTTTAATTTAATAACTTTTAAATTTTGATGGTTTCTTATAACAACAAGTTAATGGATTGTAGAGGTCAGATAGGCGGTCACTCCATGTAAACAACAAAGCTGCATCCGGTTAGTCTAGACTGGCAGATGTCCAAAAGGAGAGCACTAACGGGAGCCATGGCCTCCGCCCACTCGCCGTGGCCGCGCTGCAGCGTCTTGACGCGCTCCTGGTCGGCGCACACCTGCACCAGGTCGCCCACCGCGAACCCGCCGCCCGCGCCGCCCGGCGACGCCGACGCGCTCAGGTTGCCGCTGCACACCTGCCGAACACACGAACATTACTATAGTGACCTAGACCAATCTGTCTAACAAGTAAACCTGTGCATATACAGCACCGGCAGATAAGTTTAAAAACTGACAGTCCCATGGACTTGTGGTTTGAAATTAAATCACTGGTCTTAATAGATAATCAATATATATAAAACTAGCTGTTGCCCGCGACTTCGTACGCGCTCCCCTACACTCCCCAAGCAACCTACATGCCAAATTTCAGCTATCTACGACCAGTAGTTTCGACTGTGCGTTGTCTGTCAGTCACTCAATCAGTCAGCAACGGAAAAAAATGATATACATATATAGACTAGCACTTCGCCCGCGACTTCTTACGCGCAGATTTAGAAGACACTTTCGTCTAAGAACATAAACAACCCCTCAGGTCTCTCTGTAGGGTTCGTTGTTTAAGAGAAGTGAATGATTCGATCTTTGGGTAATATATTTATTGGTTCGATTTCAACATCTATACTGGTCATAATGAACCCACATCATGGGTGTGGGTTGCACCATGAGTTCATGAACGTCATGATATTTTTCCATAAATATAAAATCAACACACCTCCACCGGGTTCTTTGAAATGTAGCTGAACATAATTCTTAATTATTTACCTAGATAAGTATTAGTTCTACATAAGTTTCATGATTTAAAATTGATAGAATGAGATTTTTCATAGAATCCGTAATAACTCCATTGGGGGCTTGATTATAAAAAATCGCTAGATCCGTTTTAAATAATTATCCCACTTTTAGATTGTTTTATACCAATTCCCAAGTAAATTGAAGCAAGCAGTAACTAATATCCTCCCAAACTTTATCACCCCTTTACACCCCTTTAGGGGTTGATTTTAGAAAAATACAAAAACGTTTATTTCCTATTATTGTACCAAGATTGTTAATGCCGAGTTTCAACTTCATCGGACCAAACATTAATATCCTTTCCTACAAACTTTAACACCATCTAAACCCATATTGGGAGATGTTTTGAAAAACTAATTATTTCATTATATTTTATTTATTTATTTCAGTATTTGTACCAAATTTCAAGTTTATAAACTTAGAAATAAGATTCTTCCATACAAACTTAAACATCAATACACAATAGTGTTTTGGGGGTAGTTCAGAAAAACTAATAATGACAATCTTTGTTTTACTTAGGCCAGTATTCGTGCCAAGTATCAAGTTTATAAACCTAAGGAATAAGATTTTGTATACTAACTTCCAACCCCTATTTCAGCCCTTAATGGGGACAGTTTCCAAAAATCCTTTTTTAACTAATGTTTCCTACTCATAATCTACCTTCTTTACAAATTTCTTCTTCATAGGTCAAGCAATTTTTGAGTTTTTTTTTTTCAGTTTTGCTAATGTTTCTTTTCTCCCGTTCAGAGTTGAATTTCCACGACGAAACACGTATTCATTTACTTATGCCCAAAAGCTTTAATATCAAATTTCATACTTCTCACTTCAAAAATGACAGACTTGTTATATAAACTTTCAACCCCTATTTCGCCCTCTCAAAGAGAAGATTTGCAAAAAAACTTCCATACGTTCTTATTTATTTTTAAACAGGACCTTGTATATGAATTATCATGCCTCTAACTTTGAAAATGACGGTTTTCCATACAAACTTTGCCCCCCTTTTTCACCCCCTTAGGGGTATAATTTCGGAAAATCCTTTCTTATTGGATGCTTATGTCATACAAAGAACACACGTTCCAAGTTTCAGGTCTCTACAATCAGCGGTTAAGCTGTGCGTTGATCCGTCAGTCTTTCAGGACAATGCATTTTATATGTATAGATTGATTCTTCCGTTACTGACTAATTGAGTGATTGAAGTCGCGAGCAAAAGCTAGTGTTAGAAATAAAAAAACTGGCCAAGTGCGAGTCGGACTCGCGTGCAAAGGGTTCCGAACGAATTTAATTTTTTTAACATGTTATTTTAACACTATAGACTTCTTATAGGTTTTCCTGTAATCTATAGGTAAAGATCATCACCATATTTTTGAAAAATTTAGGCTCAGTAGTTTTGGACATAAGGGAGGAATGGTCATTTTTTGTCTAATTTCTTGAATAACTTCAAAACCATTTATTTTAAAATTATGAAAGAAGTATAATGAAAACCCTCACAGTGAGCTTTCTTTTGATATGTCACACGACATTGTTCAAAAAATTTTTTTTTTAATTTTCTACTTTGAGCCCCAAAAGTGGGGCCCCATACTAAAAATTTAATGATTTATGTAACGCGTCCGTGTTTGGGTAATAGAAGTCCATATGTGTAAGGGTTCCGTTTTTTGTTCGGAACCCTAAAAATAAGGTCGACTTCGTGGGATTACTACTTACGGTAGATAAAATTTTGTGAAAGCTTTAAGGATTTGAAATTACAGTGTACACAACCATCTTAAGTCCACTTGCAGAGGACGCCTAATTAAGATATTAAAATGCGCTTGTGCACAGTTCGCATCACCGTTGTTTACCCCTCCGAAGTTAGGTTTTAGTGACGACCGCGCAGGTGCAATCGCGTAAACAAGTGTCTGTGTTACTTTTTTATAATATAATACGTATAAACAAAAAATATCGTAATCGTATTATATTATAAACAAGTAACAAAGACTACTAGTAACAATAATAGTATCAAACAGTAACACCACAAATACATACACCATAAAAACACACAAAAATCTAATCAAATAGTAAGAAATAACCAAAAAAAATAATTAAAAACAACAAGAACGTGTAACACTTTTCGCATCAACAGTCGTACTGCATTGAGCAAGCGGGTCACACGTATGCATCGAACGTATACGAGCGAGTGAGATGCAGTACACCCTCCATCTTGCGCGAACACGCGCATGCGCGACCTACCCGCGCATGCGCTGTCCTATGTTTTTTGTCAAATTGACATCCTACGCAGTCGATTGCGACGTACTTCGGAGAGGTAAACTTGCGTGACGGGAACTGTAGGTACATATTTTTTGCATAAAAATATTGTTTGTTTAGAATACGCAAGTTTGATTAAAAACAGTGTCGGAGAAATTCGAGCCGAACCATTCACAAAATGGCTACCTACACATTGCTTGAAATATCAACTTAAAAATGTGCATACCTACCTAAGTTCTAAATGTAAATTAAACATTTTCAATATTACCTCAACATTGCATTTATTATTAGTAGGTATGTTTACAACAATGAATAGTGCTATTCACATTCCTTTCTGTGATTCATTTACCTATTTATCTTTATATATGACATCTTTCCTTGTTTTGTCATTATGGTTCAGAGAAGATATTTTTTTCGCGATTTCCCTGTTGGCCCCCTAGTAAAAGTTGTTCATAATTATGAGTACAATAACACGTAATGAGGTATTACAATAACACGTTTATTCTGTTGTATATCGCATTGGCCTGGATCCCTAGCCATTCTGGAATCATAGGAAACGAGAATGCTGATTCGATTGCCAAATTAGCCACTCGGAATGGCATTGAATCTCACACATCCTGTTATGCTCGAGATTTGCGCTGCCTTGTTAAACATCTTCCGGGATCAATGAAGAAATTATTCCTGCAGTCTCGAGACTTTGCCAAAAAGAATGGGTATAGATTCTGCTGGATTACGAATGGCAAGATTCTATTACGCAAAGGCCCGGAATGCAAAGAAACTTACGCTGTTAAAACGGAAGACTGCCTGGCAAACATTCTGAAAAAGATTTGACTATTCTACCTGTGCTACATTATTACCCCGTCTCTCTTCTTAGCTATATACTCTTCAAAAATACTACGTAAATGTCTTAAAATTACAATTATGAAATGTTTTAACATAAAATGCAAACTTCGCACATCTAACACTTTGTTCACACGCCGTTCAGCTTACACGTACGATCTATCTCACATGAAGCCCTATTTCACCTTTTTTAATACTACTTTTTCTCTATAGAAACTGACGCAATTACCTCCGCACTACACTAAATCAAACAAAACATCCATTCCAACTACATCAACGCAAAAAAAAAAAAAAACTTCAAATAGACTTTCCTTTAGACCTATCCTTAAAATTATTTAATATAAATTATAAATGGCTTGTATAAATAATATTCTTGATGAAATTGATCAACTCAGTGTAAGTACTTTTCAAGTCTGTGCCCCACACGCATATACTTCTTTACAAAATGTAGCGAAATCGTCGATTAAAATTATTCACATTAATATTCGCAGTGTCCACAAAAACCTTAACAGTTTTTTGATTGTTCTTGCACAGATACCTATAAAATTTGATCTTATAATATTAACGGAATGCCGGCTGAAAAATGCTGGTCCAACCCCAACTATAGACGGGTATACCGCGTATTCCACTATAAAAAACCCAATTCAAAATGATGGAGTAGCAATCTACGTTAAAACTAACCTACAATGTACTGTAACAGAACCGCCTTTCTTTGTGGACGCAAATTGCTTAATCTTTCGTACTCAAGACACTGCAATCATCGGCATATATCGTTCACCTTCATACACTAACTTAACTAATTTCTACAATAGTTTGGAAACAGCTGTCTCTGCCTTAAAAGGCTGCACATCTGTTATAGTAATGGGTGACTTGAACGTTGATATTAAACCTAACAACAAGGACCCAGACTCACACGAATATCTTTTACGGGCCTTTTGCCGGCTTTTTCACACCCCACTAGACCAAGCTCAAATACTTGTTTAGACCACATCTTACTAAAAACTAAATCTCCATCAAACTCCTTCGTATTAGAAACGAGTATCACGGATCATTATGCCACGGCCTTATGTTTAGAAAGTGTTAAAGTGAACCGCAAATCTGTAACACAGACCACCACGCGTATAAATTACTCTAATGCCGTAAAAGATTTGGAAAAAGCTGACTTAGCCCCGGTGATGGACGCTACTGATGCTAACATTGCTGCAGATAATTTAATCTCTATTCTCAAAAGCATTGTTCTAACTCATACCTCACATATTAAAATTGCAAGAAAGACTAGAATAATCAAGCCTTGGATGACACCTGGTCTTATTCGGTGCATTAAAAACCGAGACAGCATGCATTTAAAGCTTAATTCAGATCCTAAAAACACTGTTCTCAAAATAACATATACTAGATACCGTAATTTTTGTAATCGGCTAGTTAATAAACTTAAACGTTCTTACGAAAAATCTCAATTCACTAGAGCCCAAAATAATAGCAAAGAAACATGGAAGGTCGTCAAAAAACTCACCTATACAGAAATAAATAAACAGCCAGCTACGAATCTCTTAACACTCTCTTCGGACCCTTTATCCTCTGTTAACTTAGTCAACAATTATTTTGCTAATGTGGGTAAGACGTTGGCATCTAAAATAACTTCCCTCCCTACTGACAGACATCAGACATCCAAACACGGTACGCTAAACTCGATCGCGCTTCTCCCGGTTGATGCAAGTGACGTTGAGATAATTATAAAAACCCTTCGGGATGACTGTGCCACAGGATGGGATAACATACCAGCCAAGTTAATAAAAATGGGGCGAAACGTTCTTGTGCTTCCTATCACCCATATTTGTAACCTTGCCTTTTCTCAAGGGGTATTCCCGAGGGCCTTTAAAACTGCAATAGTCACCCCTGTATACAAAACTGGAGATAAAAATCAGATCTCTAACTATCGTCCCATCTCCGTCTTAAGCGCTTTGTCTAAAATCATGGAACGAGTTCTCAACAACTGCCTGACAAATTACCTGACTAAATTCAATATCCTCGCCAACAACCAATATGGTTTCCGAAATGGCATCTCTACGGAAGATGCCGTGGTCGACCTTGTACAGTCGGTTGCTGAAAAACTAGACAAAAAACTGAAATGCTATGGCATTTTTCTAGATCTCAGCAAAGCATTTGACACTGTCTGTATTTCCAAATTGATAGAGAAAATGCAAAATGTGGGAATACGTGGTCTAGCTCTCGACATCTTTCAAGACTATCTTTCTGACCGTAGACAATCTGTCAAGATAGACAATATAATTAGCGTTGAGGAACAAATAACCTTCGGAGTTCCCCAGGGAAGTATTTTGGGTCCAACTCTCTTTCAAATATATATAAACGACCTTTGTAACTTGCCTCTCGTCAACTGTGATATTTTCACTTACGCAGACGACACTGCACTAGTGGCATATGGCAAGTGTTGGGATGAGGCTAAGTTACACTCGGAAAACGCATTACGGAAAGTAATGTATTGGTTAGCAAGTAATTTATTAACCTTAAATGTTAAAAAGACCAATTTTTTACGTTTTATTCTACCGAATACATCAAAACCAGCTGGAGAAACCGGAAATCTAAAGGCCCATAACTGTTCGCAAAACACTGAAGCTTGTAGTTGTCTGTCGTTAACAATGGTGGAATCCATTAAATATCTCGGAGTGTTCGTCGACGAGAAACTAGATTGGACCACCCAACTGGAGTCATTAACTTCTCGCACCAGAAGACTCATATACATTTTCAAAAATCTTAGGTTTTCAGCAGATAAAGACACTCTCCGAATGGTTTACTTGGCTCTGTGTCAATCAATCCTGACGTACTGTATCCCTGTGTGGGGGGGAACTCATAAATCTGAGCTATTAAAGCTTGAAAGAGCTCAAAGGGCTGTGCTGAAAGTAATTCACTTTAAACCACGTGACTACCCTACACATGCGTTATACTCAGAATGCAATGTCCTAACTGTTAGGAAATTGTACGTCCTAAAATCCATCCTCTACAAGCACTCTATTATTTCGTTCAGTAAGCAGCTTGTCAGTCAGCGGCGTCGTGGCTTTCCTTTATGTCCAACTGTTTCTTGTAGGACTGCCTTTGCAAGACGACAGTTTAATGGCTTAAGTGCTAGGCTCTATAATAAAGCCCACAAACAATTTAACATCTACACCTTGACTCAACGTGAGGTAAAACACAAGGTTAATTCCTGGCTACAGACATTGACATATAATGATACCGAGGAGCTTCTAACCACTGTACGTTAAAACGAGATAGATTTACACACACTTTAGGCTTAAAAACAAACAAACACAACTACAAACACCATCTCACACACACATTTTGTTTCTTATTTATTTTTTATTTTTTTAATCTTATCCTATAGTGTACCATAATTTAAGTACTTTGTTCGCCCACTGCACGTACCAATATATTTTGTAACCGCAATAAGACTCGTGATAAATGGATACTCTTTCCTAAGATACAGACAGGTTTCCTGCCTAGTTTAGGAAAGGGAGTCCTATGACTTATTTTATATTCGTTGTACTGGTTTTTCTTTATAAAACTTACATATTTAAGACAACTCTGTATGCCATGTACAAACTACTTATTGAATAAATTATTATTATTATTATTATTATTACAGATGATGAAATGTTGGAACACACAGTGGCAAAAAACTCATTTACAGAAGGGAAAATTTTATGGATCCATCCAACCACTTATTCCTTCTAAATGTTGGTTTAGAAAACTTAAATTTTCAAGTAAACTGGCTACCTCTGTAATAATTCGTCTTCGTCTCGGGTTTGTTTGCACACCAGTTTTTTTGGCTAAAATTCGCGTGAAAGACAGTTCTTTGTGTGAATGCGGTCTAGAGAAGGGTACTCTGGAGCACTTATTTTTATCCTGTCCTCGTTTAATTACTCCCCTTTACGACTTACTCCCTCCTGATTTTCCTCGCCCAATTAACATTCTTTTCCTTTTATCTTTAGCCCATACCCCCGCAGTAAAAATCCTTTATAAGTTTATTAATATAAATAAAATCTTCTTGTAACAATATTTTATTATTAAATTATATTTATATTTTTTATTTAAGTACTGATATGTATAAATGTGTTTGATGTTTTAACACTCATATTATGTGTATATGTGTGTAATAATATAATTATTAACCAACTGTTTTGTCCTTTTCAGCATGGCGAATAATGGATGACATCGCTACAAAAACTGATCAATAGTCATTAAACAGTTAGCGTTATTGAGAGAAAGTATCGACCATTATTACCATCTCGTACCTTGACATTGGCAAAATCATCGAATGTTCGTCGATGGAGCCTTAACTTTATTAATTGAATTGAATTGTATTTTTATATTGTTTATGGTTTATAAGTTAAATGAATATTCATTGCGTTTTATTCTCAACTAGCACTTGCCCGCATCGCTCGCGCTAAAGAACCATCCAAGCCTATAACCATCTCCAGGGTCTCATCTACCTCAGTACAAAAGTTAATCAAAATCGGTTCGACGATTTAGGCGTGAAAGCGTAATAAAGAAACAAACTCATTTTTAACCCACTTCTAAAAAAGAAGGTGGTTCTCAATTCGACCGCGTATATATTATTTAGGCATTAACTAATATTCAGTTAAGATATTGCATCAACCACTATCCTACATCACCTAAAGGTTGACTATTACAAATGCCTAAAGCATTAATGCCAGGTCCTTTATCGGTCGTTTATCTGTCCGTTAACGCTATTTGACATAACGCTATTGGTTGGTTAGTGGTTAAAGGGCAGATAAACGACCGATAAATACCTCAGAAATTGGGCATCAGTGTGCGACGTGTATGTGCATAAAGTATTAAGTAAATAAAATAATACCTTTGTGAGCACTGCCGGGTTGAAGGTCCACCTGTTGCCGCTGGGATACGTGACCACGATGTCGTGGTCTTCGTCGATGCCGACCACGGTGCCCGTGGTCCCGAGGCACTCGAACATGCCGTCCGTCCAGCCACCGTGGCCGTGTTGTAGGGACTGCACTATTTCAAGGTCAAGGTCTACATTCACCTGAAAATAAATACGAATGTTTTGAATTCAAGGTATACTTTCTTAAGTAAGGCCTGCTTCAGAGCCGTCAAAAGGCTACTTTCTAAAGGATATTCCCCATTAACGGCTGGGTCAAAAGATTGGAAAAAAATATATGTATATGGCAGATTCATAAACAACAATATGAACAATTGTCGTTTTCGTATGACATATAGTTTTGCTGTAAAAAAATATTTAACAACACGCAATTTTTTGGATATTTCTTCCAAACGGCTTCGAAGTTTAAAAATATTTTTACATGGAAAAATTGCTGGTAAAGTGTACTACAAAGTGAACATTGCTCATGTAAATCTATCAATATTTTGCAAAGAAAATGTTCAATATTGAGTCTCCCATATTATTAAAGCTCTGTTTGGGCGAAGGCGGCAGTCGTGCGTTAGCACTGAGACGGGGAGGCTGTGTCGCTCGTTGCTCCGCTCGCGCTATCGACCGACTACGCGTATAGGAATGTGTTAGTGCAAATATTTACGAACTTTTGTATTAGTGTGCGTTCATAGACTAGCTCTTTGCAGAGGAGCCAGCTTGATTGAGCGCGTGGGCGCATTGTACAGTTTCATACAGCTACTTTTATCAAAATACTATCGGCGTCGCTCGGGTTTTATTATTGTCTGCTCTTTTTTGTCAAACGCAGCCGACGTTAATTCTTAATTTCTTGTATTACCAACAAACTGACTAATATTAAAGAAAAATAAAAAAAATCAATATAAGTTTATTTATTCATTTAAACTTCATGAACAATAGTGGTACATAGGCGGACTTAATGCAACGAGGACTTCTCTATTAGTCAACCTTTGGGTTAAAAGAAATACACTGTGGTAGGTGCACAGCTCTTCAACACAAACATAAACACAAGTTCATAAACAAACATTTATTTTCATTATTCGGTCGGTATATGCGGCGTGTCAGTCGCGTCTGTGGGGGACCGTTTGGCTAAATTGTATTGTTTAGATAAAATTATGATATCTTTTGAATGTTCGATTTGAGTACTTCAAAAAAATAAGTGAATTAAAGTACGATTTATTTTGATAAAACTGATACCAAGGTGCGAATAACGTGGTCTGCTTTGGTCTGTCATGTCGTATCTATTAATTTTTAAATACAAAAGTGACATACAATAATAGTTGAGCATTTGGGATCACTGCCTTTTCTGTTTGTCGATATTGATGTGTCCTCTAAAATTCGAGTTTATTATTTTTTATATCATCAATCATTTTCAAAGCGCACGCAAAGGGAGGGTTCCGTTGTTAAATAAGGATTTACAGCGGTAATTCTTTTCAAAGACATTTCTCCAGTGTGTCTTCACTGTCACTTGGTCGGGTTTTTGCAACAATCATCGTCGTATTTCCAGTTTACAAAATAAACCGATATAGAAACGTTATCAATAAAACACCTAAAACTTTCACAGGAATCACAGAATCTGAAGTTTTTGAGTTAACGAAATTGCTACAAAATTATTTAGCAGAGCTGAACTATGAAATAGGCTTAAAATTTATTTATTTCATTTACTTTACTTTACGTTACTTTATGATGTACTTTTTTATTTGAAATCTTTTTACGAGACTATAAAGTAGTATATATATACTTTTTACGAGACTAGAAACTCAAGGTCAAACTGTTACCAGTGCACTGGTAACAGTTTAACCTCGAGTTTCGAATATCTTTATGTAGATCGTAAGCAGAAAAGACGAAACAGCTTCACAAAATTGTTTTTATCTGACCTATATTGCTTTACTTCTGTTTAACCACATTCGTATAAAAATGACACCAGTGAATAAAAATATGCGTAACGTATGTATTTATCTAAACTAAAAATCAGCCGTGCAATCGCCATACTCTTGTGTAGTCGTAGGCAAAAAAGCCGGCTTGGCGCGCATGTCTGCGTCCTCGCGTAATCTTTGGTAATAGTTTTGAGGTAGCGCGTGCGCTACGGAAATGCTTGTGTGTGCGGCGATATGAATGTGTGGCCCAGATGCTCAAGGTTATTGAGCCTACTATACACCTTAAGGTTATATTTATCACAACATAGCTGTAAGGTTTCCCAGATAACCAAAAGTTCATTTGGTATCAACTTTAATTAAATACGGGTGCTGGAATCTGTATTCAATTTGAGTATGCCTTCCTTCAGGAAGTATGGCTTAGTAAATGGGTTAACAACTCCACTGCAGATGCAGGCAATGTAGCTCTATGCTCAGCAACAATAATAATTTCTATCCGATGAGTTATTTTCATAAATAGAGCAGCAAATCTTTGGATTAATTTATTGTAAGTTATTTAAAAAAAGGTACCAGTTTCTTACACAAATGATCCATTAATACACATACACCCACCTGATCACCCACTTGTAGGCCATGGGGCCCAGTGCGGCCGGGGCCTAACTCCCCCAACAGTGGTAAATGTTCTTTGTACACGTTTTGACCTTTGACATCATTAACAACCTGAAAATCCGAATATTTTTATTGAATTCTCTTTTTATGTGACTACTACATTCCTACAATTGTCTTAAATGTTACCAAGGATACAGTAGGTAGTTTAAACACTTAGTTCATACAATAGTTTAAATAGTTTTATTTTAAATCTTTGTCTGAAATAAATAAATTATGGAACAATGTAATTAACAAACTAACATTTTTATCAATGACTACCAGTATAACAATAATGAAATTACGGAAAAAGGATTATAATACCTTTAAGTCAGCCATGCCCTCAAATCCAACTCTGTAGAGATTCTTGGCTCCATTGTCCCACACAACATATGCAGCAGATCGAGGACTAGCAGCAGACCAGTCCTGTACCTCATTAACTTTTCCTCTTCTCCCATTTCCACCATCCTGATCTTCCCATTGCCAGTCCACCTAAAATTACAATAGGCTAGTTTCCACCATCAATAACTTGCAAATCTATTTAGTCCGTCAGTTAGAGTATTAAAAAATAATGGACACGTATTTTTTGTTTTTGTAAATCAATGAATATTGACAAAGATAAAATGCATCAAAACTCGGGAGAGGGGGCTGGTGACGTCACGTCGCTAGTAAAATTGTACTATCGTAATGACGTCACGCGAGATTTCAACGTACTGTATCTTCGTCATTTTTTGTTTACGTGAAAAAAGAAAAAATACGTGTCCAATATTTTTTTGAAATCTATCTGACCGACTAATTAGATTTTTTCAGTGAAATACCCTATTACATTTCGTTAAGACATTACTATGTCAAAGTCTAAGCATATCACTAAAACTCAACTATGGTCGGCGCCAGATAAACATGTAATAAAGTACATTGATTTTTCCCTAATATCCCTTCGTAGATATTCAAACAATAAGTTTACACAGTTTTAACAGTCACCACCGTTTTTCAGGAACGGGTGGACCTAGCAAGTTGAAATTTATACCAGATACTGAGGTCTATAGTCCCTATTAGGTGTATAAAAATCAAGGTACTGAGTCAACACGATAAAAAGATATGGGCAAATTTAGCTTTTCGCGAAAACTTGTAAGGACCCAAATTTACCTTAATTTTCAACTTTCTTTTTTTTGAACTTTTCCTTAATTTGTGCTGTAACCTTGCTTTTTGCCAAATTTCGTGATTCTAGGTCAACGGGAACCACCATATAGGTTTTCGACCTACAAAGTAACACAGGGTACTTCCGGTTGACCTAGAATTGTTATTTTTGGTTAAAAGAAAGGTCTTACAGCATAAGTAAAAGAAAAATTCCGAAAAATAAAAGAAGTTGAAAATTAAGGTAATAGATGGCGCGATATGTATCGATTTTCATTGAAGTTTTTGTAAAATGAAGTTTTTGTAAAATGAAGTTTTTTGTTTTTCAATTATATTAAGAATGGTATGTTCTTTTACACTAATTTTATAAAGAGGTAAAGTTTGTGAGGTAACCTCTGGAGCTACTAAATCGATTATGAAAATTCTTTTACCAATAGAAAGCCCCGTTATTTGTGAGTGTATAACTATATTAACCCGAAAAATACGGCCCAACAAAGTGGGCACGGGTCAGCTAGTATTTAATAATCTCCCATGGAATAATGGGCTCCAAATTCAAATCCGTACAATACCCATGTGTCAGTACGCTGGTGGTGGCGCTGTTTGAAAGTTTAGAGATTTTCTGTTCAACTCAATCATTAAAATAAGTACCTTACTACTACTACCTACTCGGGCGAGTTAACTTTATAGGTACATTGCTCGAATGATGTTAGTGAAAAGTACAGTTTGCAAAAACTTTCGTTACACCCTTACACCTGTCCATCTGTCTGCTCATCCACCTGCCCGCCTGTTCATCTATCTGTACGTAAAGTAAGTAAACTATCCAAAATATTTATATATGATGGTGCGTGAGTCCGACCCTCGGTGCGTGAGTCCAACTCGCTCTTGACCAGTTTTTTTTTCGTTACTAGAAAACGTAAAGGAGGATCACAATAGAAGTTGATTCAGTTGAAGCCATCCAAAGGTTGTCTTAAAAAGATCGCTTTTAGCGTAATGTAATATAAAATCGCTTTTAATGTAATGTTTTCTTCATCTTATTTTTTTCTGTAACTTATATGGTGTACATGATAAAGAGTATTCTATTCTATTCAGGGCTAGTGATGGGGAAAAGGAACATTCTCACAATGAGAATATTCTCGGAACGAGAATGTTCGAGAATATTCTCGTGAGCGGAGAACATACGAGAATTTATGAGAACTTAAAACGAGTCGGTGATCCTTCCTGTTTTAACATGAAAGAGATACCTTTGGTCTTTTTTATTTTCATTATTAGATGTAATTTAACATATATTTCATTGTCTATAAATAGGACAGTAGTGCCATAACTAGCAGCTATGATAAACTTAATTACTTGTTTGGTTCTGGACTTTGTAAAAGGATTTATGATTAAAACTCGATGATCTATTAAACAAACACAGCCTGAAAATGACTTCCTAGTCTTTAATGAATAATCAACATAAACCAAAGTAATTTAAATAAGAAAAATACTTTAGCAAAGATTATAGAATCTAGAAGTACTTACCTCCTATAAAGTGCTATGAATATGTGATTTTAGTAGAAACCAACCAACATTGAACCAAGGTTAAATCAAGAGAAATTAATATGACGTTCCTATTTTTATTTTATTTTGACAATTTTTTTTTTAATTGTATGTGTCTTGTGCGAATCCCAAATAAACATTTTTCTTTCTTTCTAAGAAAGATCTTCTGGCGTATATTATTCAAATCTGGAGTGAGGCCATCGAGAAACACGGGAAGGCACTTATGGTCTACCTAGACATCTCGAAGGCCTTCAACAGGGTCTAGCACGATAGCAGTATTGGCAAGCTTCCTTCCTTTTGTCTGCCCGCCGGATTGTGTGATTGGATTTCAGATTTCCTGAGGGTTCGGTCTTTCCGAATGGTCATAGATGGCTGCTCGTCCGGACTGCTGGATATTAGTGCCGGGGTTCCTCAGGGGTCGGTGCTCTCGGCAACATCGTTCCTGCTGCTTATTAATGAACTGCTAAAACCCGGTACCTTTGGGTATGCAGACAATAGCACTGTTGCTGAGAGATACGTGTCCAATGTACGAGCTGGTGGGTCGCAGGTCCAGTCTCTCCGGAAGGCTATGGTTGAGCACTTGAACTTGTCCTAACAGGTTGTCTCTGAATGGGGCAAGTTCAATGCTGCTAAGACCCAGGCGAATCTTTTTTCCGCTAAAAGGAGCAAATTCCACCCAGCTCCATTTTTCCGAGGTGTAACCGTGGCGATAACCGACCGACTTGAGCTTCTTGATGTTACGTTAACATCTACCCTCAACTTTGGCCCTTTCAAAGAGGCAAAGGCTCAAGTGGCTGCTAAAAACATGGGGATCCTAGCAAAGGTAAGACGGTACTTTACGCCGGTACAGCTGCTCAAACTTTATCAAGTGTAAATTCGATCGTGTATGGAGTACTGCTCTCATCTTTGGGATGGATCTGCCAGATACCAGCTTGATGCCTTGACTCAATCGAGAAACGAGCCAAGAGGGTCATCAGCAATTATAGGCTCGTCGAGTTAAAGCATCGACGCCGAGTTACTGTCGGTTTTCTATCGGTTGCAATTTGGGGAATCTGCGACGGAATTGCATAATTTAATTCCACCAAGCCCGTTCCATCATCGGACCACAAGACGTACGGCGCGGTGTGCCACTGGTACATGGTGGACATCCCACCTACATGCACAAAACCTTTTGGGAACACATTCATTGTGCGTATAGCTAAGGAGTGGAATTCTTTGCCAGAGTCTGTTTCCTGAAAGCTACAACCTGGGAGTCTTCAAGTCAAGAGTGAATAGGTTACTTTGAGCAAGCATGCTCCATCTTCGACCGCATCATCGCTTACCGTCAAGTAAGAAACTGGTCAAACGCTTGCCTAACTAGTAAAAAAAATCTGGCCAAGTGCGAGTCGGACTCGCGTGCAGAGTTGCTAACCAATTTCATTTAAGTAACCAGGTTATTTTAACACTATAGACGTCTTATAGGTTGTCCTGTAATCTGTAGGTAAAGAACTATTATCTGCATTTTTTTTTTTCAAAATTTCGGGTTCTGTTGTTTCGGAGATAAGGGGTAAACGTTCATTTTTAGCCTAATTTCTTGAATAACTTCAAAACTATTCATTTTAAAATTATGAAAAAAATTTAATTAAAATTTTCACAGTCCTTTCATTTGATATGTCGCACGAAAAAGTGCGAAATTTTTGAAATTTTCTACTTTGACCCCCAAAGTGACCCCCATTCTCAACATTTATTTATTTACGTAACGCATCCATGTTTGGTCACAAAAGTCCATATGTGTACCAAATTTCAACAGAGACGGTCCAGTAGATCCGGAGAAAACTGGCTGACACAGACGGACAGACAGACAGACAGATAGTCAGACAGACACCCGAGTGAACCTATAAGGTTTCCGTTTTTTGTTCAGAACCCTGAAAAAGATAAAAAAGTGGTTTTGTTATCAATTGGTACTGTATTTTAGATTCGAAATTCCCCATAATTTAGTTTCCTTCACGAAATGTTTCAAAATACATATAACATACAAGTAACACACTATAAATTTCATCTATCATACAAATTTCAAGACAGGATTATATCAAAGTTAGGTTTTGTAACTCCGTTTTTAAGTTCTCGTAAATTCTCTGCTCGGAGAACATTCTCGAGAACATATCCGCAAAGTTTCGCTTAGAGAATGTTCTCGAGAATTTCCCATCACTATTCAGGGCAGCTTTATGTCATTATTTCTGTTTTTGATATTTAGAAAGTCAATAAAAGTATGTGGTTCAATGACCATTTTTGCACAGGTATCTAGGTCTACCATAGCTTCATTAATCAGACTATAATAAGTTTTATTTAAAAATACATAGACATTCTTCTCTAGTATCTTGACTCTGCTCACTTTCTCTCAAAACATATTTTTCCATTCCCACACAAGCAATAAAATCTTTCTTTTTTATGAATTATAAAATACTAGCTTCTGCCAGCGGCTTCGCCCGCATGGTCCCTAGGGAACATACTCCCGGGATCAAAAGTATGTCCTTTCTCAGGCTATAAACTATCTGTGTACCAAATTTCAATTAAATCGGTTCAGTAGTTTTGGCATGAAAGCGCGACAGACAAACTGACAGACAGACAGAGTTACATTTGCATTAATAATATTAAGTAAGGATATAAAATACTAGCTTTTGCCTATGGCTTCACTCTTTTTAGTATAAATTTTTCACTTGTGCATTTCAGTTAGGATATCACAACATTTTAACATACCCCTCTCACAACTCTTGCACCTGGAAAGATGCCTCTAACAGCTTGCTTTTTGCTCTTGCGCCTAGGTTCTACAAGGCACCTCTGGGCTCCTGGTGCACTAATACGGTAGAATCTGTGTCTTAGATTATGTTTGTCACCGTGATAGCAAACTGAACACAGGTCATAGTTGCTGCATTCAGCACACTTCCAGCGAATACCTGGAAAGTTTAAAATATTTTTCATGAATTCAAATATGCAATAATATTTTTGTTTGGACATCCTGTTTCTTATGTCTGTTACAATTTTCAACGATAATACATAAGTGTTAAGTAAAGCAAAACATAATACAGTGTACTTACCAAATATAGGTTGCTGTCTACAAGTGTCACACATAGTACCTTCATGTTTGACACCAGTAGGGGCACTGTCCAGTATTCGCAAGTCATATGCTCCAGAACATCTATAATTAGCAGCTGTACCATTGTCCCACACAACAACCACCTCCTCAGGAGATTCAAAGTTTCTTACGGTACCTACATGGCCCTCCCCACCATCCTGCAAACAAAATAGTTAAACGAGTCAAGCACAATTACTTTGATCATTAAATGCATTCATAAATAGCATGATTCAGTCAAAAGTCACTTGGAAGTCAATTTAAAAAAAAAAACAATCAGACAATATTTATATTGATACTACTTTTGTTTACATTAATTTGTTATTGATTCCTATCAGAATAATAATGCCACTGCACCACATTCACTTAGGAACAAACAATATTGTAACAATGACGGCTTTTGCTTAAAATGATTTTAATAAAGCTACATAAATATATGAAGATTTGAAACCTGAAGACACTTGTAAAATTATCAATAAAGGAAACATTCGAATGCCATAGGTTTGATTGATATTTTTTGTCAAATTGACAGGATTCTTTTCCATTTTTCCAACAATACCATATAGTACTTAGCGTTTTTGAAAACATAAAAAATAAAATAGAGTTTAACAAAAATAAACAGTGATCTACCTGTTTGCCCCACTTCCAATCTGGACCCCGAATTACACGAGCCCCAACCCCTTCCATCATGAATCTAGTGGCCCTAGAAGATGTTGATGATCCGGGAATATTAGGTTCCATTGCAATAATAATATTCAGTTGTATAAGATTGTAAAAAGTTATTTATTCACTCCACCTCCTAGCTTCAAGATAATGTCAAAACTTTTGCATTGACATTGACAGACAAACTTCGTCCAGTAATGTCAATCCCGTCAGGTTACCTTGGCGTTAATTGAAAAGTTGATAGACTATAATTGTTGAACGAATTTTTAAGGTACTGCTGATCGATCATCGAGCATTTGCCGTTTTAAAATTTATCAAACTGAACAAAAAACAGAGCCAAACATTGAATATTTTCACGAACGTTCCAGCGAACGCTCTTGTAAATGCTCTATAAGAAAAATATTCTTCTCGACGATCAGCTCGGCAAAAAGCTCGAACAAATTGAATGTCGTTGCGCGAGAATGCTCGCTAGAACGCTCGCTAGAATGCTTGCTAAAACGCTTCTACTTATTTTAACATTCGAAATGTAGTGATCTTAGAATAATAACGAATGCGTTATTATTCTAAGATTACTACATTTCGCATAACGCATGCGTTATTATTCTGAGGTAGTGATGCTCAAGTCTATCAGCAGCTTGACGCGCGAGGCAGGAGCGCGATTGTGCAAGTACGAGTACTTTACAAAAAATCGTTTCGAGACTACATACTTATCTAGACAATACTACGATGTTATAATTGTATCAAATTGAAAAGAGTTCACAGTCACTAATAATATAACTGCTTGTCTCTTTTGCCTTCTCCAAACTGCGATCAATACTTAGAGCCTATGCATAGGACGTTTTTAATGTCGACGTTGCACGTTTTACGAACGCGCGCTCACGGCTCTGTAAATGACCAACAAAAACCAGTACCGTTTGCGTCTGAAGTGCGTTAGAGCTCGTCATCTACGCGTCATAGCTCAGCGTGTTAAAAAAATGCCGTGTGTAAATGCCCTTAAATCTTTATAAAGGTTCTGTACCATACTGATTATAATACAGAAAAATATTGTTTTGACAGACACAGAGCCCACAGAACATTGCTCACTGTAAAACACACAGTCAATGATTTGTATTTGGTGATCAGTGTTTCTTTTTCCTTTTTTAAACAGTAGTCAAGGGTTTAAAGCTGAAAACCAGCGCTTAGCAACCCACTAGGGAACCTAAGCATTATGCTGACGCTTGAACCTTTTGCTTCCGGTATTATAGTTTTGTGTATGTACAGTCGGTTCTCACAATTATCTGACCCACCCTAAAAACAAACGAATTTGAACCCTCTACTTGTAACATTAAGGTTTATTCAATTTATATGAGCTTGTCAGATAAGTGCTCGTGGACTCGATGAACAAATACAATAATAATACAGACACGCAAATTTGATCTTTATAACGTCAGCATTAGGTTATATGTTATAACTACTTGTTATAATATTATTAGTCTAATAGCTTATTTTAAAAATTGCGTTCAAGTAATTCTGGTCTTGTGGTCTGTGTATAAGACTGAGAGAAACAAGTTGCAAGATCAAATCTTGCGATGATGATATTGTTTTGCTATCAATTTATAATTTATTCCAAAACTATTTCTTGTAATATTGTAAAAAACTATGACGGATAATCTTCAAATATAAACTTTCAAAAATGGTAATATTTTCGCATAACTTGTAATAAGTGGGTAGTTGAAAAATAAATATTCATATTCATTATAAAACTGGTATTCAAATGCTACTAAGGCAGTGACTACGCACAAATATATTTTACCTTGCCTTACTAAATTGCAAAAACAACGTCTCTTTACTATTTTCTATTTTATAGGTAGTTTTTTTTATTATCATGTCTCAATAGAGGGATTATTTAAAATACAAAATCTGTTTGCACGAAGAGAAGGCTGCTTGTGCTGTGCAAGAATAAACTTTATGAAAGTATACTATAAGGTTCAAATTCTTTAGAATATTACGTCTAGCATTACACCTAAGATCAAATTTCAATGCGGCTTATAAGAGTAACGTTGAATTAGTCTTGTGGTCACTAAGGTAGTGCGGTGTTCATCGTTGTCTACGTTCGAAACCAAGTTTAACCTAAATATAGCTTTTTACTCAGCTGTTTTTTTTTAAATTATTTCTTACACTTTTTTTACATTTCTTTAATGGACGACGTAAGGTCTTGTTTTAAAAGACAAGACGTCTCCGCCCGCCCGTTAGACGACGTCCCTACGTCGTCTAACGGGCGGTTTGTATAGAAATAAAACTAAACAATTGCAAGTTTAAAATTTTTATTATTTCATTAAAACATTTAGGTAAGATACAGTAAGTAAATGCTCATATATTTCCAAATTAATATACATTTTATATTAGTATGCCATAATCAAATATAACCATTTATAAACATTAAAAAAGGTATGCTTATGCTTAAAAGTTTGTCATCGAGAAAATAAATTCATCTGTGAAATGCTTTACAGATTTATAGCTGCCTGTATGTAGTGAATAAACATGTTATTTAAATAGAAAAAATCTATATATAACAATAACATCACCACATAATCTGCAACATTTTAATAGTTTAACAATCAATCCATTGAGCATTTACTTATATGGTGTGTTTAAAAAACCTACTAAATTAATTAGTAGCGGAGTGGCGCACCGTCCCCTGCTATAACTTGTTGTAAGCGGCTACGCATACCGCGCACCATATTCCAACACAAATCTTTGCCTCTCATGTGCTCCCAAGTCGATGTCACGATCTCAATCAAGTTGTGTTTGTTCCGCACTTCCGTTGTGTCCCAATTTAAAACCATTTGACCCCATAGATTTTCTATAGGGTTCAAATCAGGACTTTTAGATGGCCAATTAATAACTGTCACATCTTCTTGAGCAGCTAACCAATCCTGCACAATGCCAGCACGGTGGATGGAGCAGTTATCGTGCATGAAATAAATATGTGATGTCGGATAGGTAATTCGCACAGTCGGCAGCATGACGTCACGTAGAATCTCCAAATACAAACTACTATTAAACCTACCACCTACTTCCACCAATTCACCAGGTCCCATAGACGACATCCAGCCCCAGTAGCCCAGGGTTATTCTACCGCTGGTTCTACAAGGTAGCAAGCACTTCTCATTATAGCGTTCTCCTCTCCTTCGCCATAAGATTTTACGCCCATCTTTATCCGATTTAAATGATTTTTCATCAGTAAAGATCACAACATTTTCTTCCCAATTAAAATTTAAATATTCCTGGGCAAAACGGACCCTTTCTTTGCGATGAGCAGGTGTCAATGCAATTTTCTGTGCCGGTTTATAATTCCTTATCCCAGCAGCGTGTAAATGCCTTCTCAATGTTTCCACTGAAATATTGTGATTTATTGCGGTTACACGAATGGGTAAAAATGGTTTTTCAACATGGCTTGCAACAATGTCCCAGTGGCGTTCGAATTCGGGACTATACTTGATAGCTTTTGCTCGTGGACGAATCCGCTGAATATCTCCACTGACTCCGTAACGTCTTAGCCATAGTCTGACCGTATTTCTCTAAAACAAAAAAAAAAAAACATTTTTGGAACCGTGTATGTAACTTGTAAGAAGTGAATGTAATGGTAAAATAGCCAACTACGCGTTCATTACTCACAATCAATAAAATAAAATAGGTAAAAAAACACTTACTGCTATATTAAGTCGACGACCAATCTCTCTAATTCCAACATTCTGCTCATGTAAACATATGATTTTATGTTTGATATAGTCATTAAGTTGCGACATGATGCTTTTTGACACCAAATTGCTTAAAAATACTTAACGAGTTTTATGAAACGATTTACAAATGTGTGTGCACAGTCACTGCGATTGATCGACTAGAAGAATTTATTACCTACCTCACGAAGCAATGTTTTACTTCGTATCCAACCATTCTTGGTAAATATAAATTCTGTGAACTTAAAGTTTTTTTTAATTTACCCACCTGTTTACAAGATAAGTTACTAGATGTAAATCACATTGGTCGTTCTTTAATAATGCAATATTGTAGAAATGAAAACAAATTAAAAAAGAAACTGATATTAGGTGGGCTGTGAATTCGAACCCACATGTTGTTCGTTGCCAATCCAGCATCAAACCGCTAAGCCACAAGAACTTATTGATAACATGCGAAATTAAAGGTTGGGTTGTAACTATGTAATGTGACTTAAAAGCTTTTCAACTTTAACGTCAACGAGATAAGGATTAAATTAGGTTAACAAAATGATATATAATGCCGGTGGCTCCGACATCGAGTCCACGAGCACTTATCTGACGAGCTCATATAAATTGAATAAACCTTAATATTACAAGTAGAGGGTTCAAATTCGTTTGTTTTTAGGGTGGGTCAGATAATTGTGAGAACCGACTGTACCAATACTGCTAGCTATAATACTGGAGACAGTAAACGTTATTCTATTCTATTCTAGCAGCCATTCATGTGGAAATAAGACAAAATAAGTGTTTGAAATCAGGACAAACAATCATTTGAAAATAATTAAGTTGAATTTACTTTAGTACCAAAATAACACAAACTTTTGGAAGGGGTACGAGGGTCCGATTCCAACCCGCAGATAGAATAGAATAAGACACGTATAGTAATTATACTGACGAGGCTTGAGGCCATGAGCTTGGATTGGCCACAAAATCTGGCCAAGTGTGAGTCGGACTCGCGTGCAAAGGGTTCCGAACGAGTTTAATTTATTAATATGTTATTTTAAGACTATAGCCTTCTTATAGGTTTTCCTGTAATCTAATAAAGATCTATTTATCTCCATTTTTATGAAATTTTTAGGCTCAGTAGTTTCGGAGAAATAAGGGGGCGATGGTAATTTTTCGTCTATTTTTTTGAATAACTTCAAAAGCATTTATTTTAAAATTATGAAATAAATATATTTAAAACTCTCACAGGAAGCCCTTTCATTTGATATGTCACACGATATTGTTCAAAAAACTTTTTTTTGTTGATTTACTAGTTTGACCCCCATACTAAAAAAAATATAATTTACGTAACGCGTCCGTATTTGGGTCACAGAAGGCCATATGTGTACCAAATTTCAACAGAATCGGTCTAGTGGACCCGGAGAAAACTGGCTGTGACAGACGGACAGACAGACAGCGTACAGGCAGACACCCGGGTGATCCTATAAGGTTTCCGTTTTTTGTTCCGAACCCTAAAAAAGCTGTCACTTTCACTAGAAGTGGCAGCCAAAACTGTCAAAACCAATAAATTAATTTCGTAGAACAGGTCATCATCATTATCATCCAGCCAGTTACGGCTCTGAATTTTCACTTCCTTCTCAGTCCCAATTACATAAAGCCTTGACATTTAGCGGGATGTAGCCTATGTGCACAGAGTACTTTTATATATAGGTACCTATGTGTAAGGCACCGACTCCTCTGCGCGCGTTCCATTCCGCGGCCCGTTCCGCGTTCATACACGCGCACACTGTCTCGCAAATCATAAAGAAAACCATTTGTCTCGCAAATCATAAAGAAAACCATTTTTCTCACAAATCATAAAGATAACGTTTTTCTCTCACTAATTAAATAAACATTTCGATCTCATCGGACATCGTGACCTTCCAGCTTTTGCAAAAAAATAGAACTCCGACAGAACGCGCGTGCACTTTCACCGTCGCGGTGTAACAGCTTTTGTGTGTGTACCCGCCGCATAGATTACAGTGGACGCGGAACACAGAACTCAGAACTCTGACCGCTAGACCGCGTGCAGTGGGGTCGGCGCATTATTCCAGAATATGCCCATGTGTGCAAAATTTGATTCAAACTTCAGCTGTTTTTGCCTGATTGTTGCACAAACATACAAACATTCAAAAATCCAAACGTACAATACAAACAAATGAAACAGACAAACTTTATTATTAGTAAGATTACTCTTTGATATTATAATTACTAGCACAGACGAAATAGAGATACAACGATTACTAGTAGGGATGTTCCGATACCATCAAAGTATCGTTCCCTACTCATATCAAGAGTATTCAAATTATTTTTCGACACTACTCACACAAATACTCCTAATGTATCGACACTTTTAGAATTTTTGACGTGATAACGTCTTATAAATCGATGAACGGCGGCTGCACGCACAGAAAAGTGTCACGTTCTGCCTGAGCCGCGCGTGCAAGTGAGAGTGCGGAACAAGCGATAGAGAGGTACGATCGGCCAAAGCGTTCGGCTTGTTTGTTAAAGGTAGAATTCCGTGCATCGCGATCGATCGCGGCCGCGCGCGGCCTACGACTGTCGTCGATCGCTCGCGACAATAGTCGAATTATGAAAATGTATGGCACCGCTGCCGAGGCCCGCGACAGACGCGCGCGGCCGACGAATGTCGTGAGCCGCGCGCGGCAGTGTCTTGAAATTAGTAGATGTTGTTCGTCAGTTCCCTCTAGACGTGTGTCTACCGAAGTCAAAATCATGGTTGAAGTGCTAATTGACATCCTTGAAGAAGAAGAAGAGGAGGATGACGATCTGCTGTTGCTATATTATGAAAATAGAGTACCAATCGACCCTATCTTTAAAAGCAGAACTGAAGAAGGATACTACCAAATATTGATTCAAAAGCATTTGTATTGTAATGAAAAGTTTTCTCCTGCATCCTAGACATGTTTGCGCCATGAAATCCACGATGTTACTATGCGCTGGAACATGTTAAGACGCGTACGGCCGCGCGCGGCTCACGACATTCGTCAGCCGCGCGCGTCTGTCGCGGGCCTCGGCAGCGGTGCCATACATTTTCATAATGCGACTATTGTCGCGAGCGATCGACGACAGTCGTAGGCCGCGCGCGGCAGCGATCGATCGCGATGCACGGAATTCTACCTTAAGAATTCAATTGTTTTCTTATGACGTTATCTCGTAAAATTATCTACCGTAAACTGAATTTATAGACAACCAAGGTTTTATGACGTGTGTCTTATAAATCTCAGATCGAGATCAATCTAGATCTCAGATGGCGCCAGCGCCACCACTACACGAATCCTTGTCAAAGTGAGATAGACTATTAGTCTGTGATTCCAGTCTTTAAAATTCATTTTGTTCGTTAGTTTGTGTATTATAATTATGCAGTCTGATTTCTTTTAAAGTTTATAAAATCGAATTAGCATTATCTTAGATTATAGGTTATGTGATGCTGGTAGGTTTGGGATCGTACAAATTATTGGAGATAGTTTTTGACGATCTAATCAAACTGAAAGTAATCTTGTACCTGGTATTTACCCATCTTTTCGTCAAAAACTGCTTTGTTATTGGTCTGTGCGCTACTAGCGCCACTTTGACATTTGTCGGCCCCAGTAATACATTGGTGTGGGGGTGTAGGTAGTACTAGTATCCGATATATTATTTACTTTCCTCCATAGCACAGAGTACATTATATATAAAAGGCCCCATAGACTACATAATATTGACTAATAAATATAAATATATAATATGAGACTTTCCTCTGTGTAGGGTTATTCAAATGCTTCAGTCGATTTGATAAATATTGTGATATAGGTATTGTGTTACTTCTTTGAAGTCTGAAACCGTGCCGAGGTTTATTTTTACATCGGCTGCTGCATTTATTGAAGGATTCGAGTGTTCTTCCAGGTTTCTTTCGGTAGTAGTTTACAGACACCAGCTTACATAAACATTTGAGCTGCGATGGCTAGCAATCGCAATAAATATGAAAAAGCTCGAAGACGTCTTGCTGCTGTAACATTTTTATCAAATATATCATTAGATGGTAAGATAAGAGACCCAGATGTAGTCCAGATACCGGAAAAAACACCGAAAAAAGGCAAAACTGATTCGGGATCGAAAGTGGTTGATATTGTCAAGGATAAAGAGACGACTCTACGAAACAGTGTTCGGAACAAAAATAAGGCACTAAATTCGAGTCCAGTGCAGCGTATTGGTGCTGACAATCATTCTTTAAGTTCAGACTCCGAACACACAAACACTATTATTACACCTGTGAAGGGTGTTAATACATCATTCATCAGAGAAAGGTAGTACAGTAAAATTATTGTTTATAGGCATCCAAGATTTTATCTTACTAACATGTCTAGAAATGTGTTTATTTTCTAGAATCAAGATTTATTTATAATATAGTGTTAACTCTCGTTTTAGCTCTGTGTGTCAAAGCATTGCAAATGAACAGCTGTTCTCTGGAAATTGTTAACAATTCATTAACATTTTATTGATTACTAATCTTAAGTATGTTTGTTGTCAATGCTGTGCCATTGTTCGTTTACAATTTTTTTGTTGTGATAAGAAGCCAGTTTTTGTATATAGTTTTCTCAGGCTGATAAGTGCGGTATTTTAATTTGAATACTTGTTTTATAGGTGTTCTTCTGGAAATACAGAATCTTTTAAAGATAAGCATGGCTCATCTAGATCTAGAAAAACTCATTTGGTTACCCTAACTGGTGCTAATGCAGATGAGAAAAGCAGTTCAGAAAGCCTTAATTTTGGTAAATAATATATTGTTTAATCTCAAATATTAACTAAAAATATGAACAATATTATGGGCTTGAATTATGCACTGTATTAACTGTAAATGTAATTACTGTTACAGGCAAATTCAGAACAAGTAACTCATGCATCCCAGAACACCATGCGTTAACAAAAGAAGTGCGCATGGTACGTCCCAATAAAGGTGTTTCATTTAGGGATGAGAGACTTGCAATAGCGCCAGGGCAGGGTGCTCCTTGTGTAATATTTAGCACCGTACCATACTCTAAGACTATTCGAAATGCACGGTAACTAATTTTATGTTTTATAAATTTGTTGTTGCTATAATTTTAAGCCATTGAAATAGAATAACAAGGCTTTATTGCAATAACATTACACTAAAACTTTCACTATAAAATAAATTTATGTCAAAACTCATATTTCCTGTAGGTCTGATCTAAGAAAAGATGGTGTTAGGAGGAGGAACACATCAGGACCGAGACCCCTGTCAGCCATCACAGACAATGGTATGGATCCCTTTGACCTGCTTGGCCTAGAGAGAGAAGAAAATGGCCAAGAAATATCATATTCAAAATTGTTGGTGCCCTCCAAAGTATGTACAAGGGAACAGTACAAAAAAATGTATGAAGGGGACTTTACTGAAAAGGCTAATTGGAAAATAGCTAATCGCCATCCACATGTCATAGCAAGGTAAATTATAATATTTTTGCACTGTTTTGTATTTTTGGGTTTGTGTGATTTTTTCCAATTAAGTCTAGAAATTAGAAACTTTTGACGCAAGCGGTAGCTTTTATATGCAGATTAGACCCATCAGTAATTACTATGCAGCCACTGTTTTGTTGAAGTCTAACATTAGTATAATTTTTAAAGTATTAAAGATCTGAAAGATCTCTACATGATGTTGTGCATGTTATTGAATGTCTTATTGTCTTCAATATTTTATAATCATTACAAAAATATGTGTGTCCTATCCTCTATCTAATACTATATTTCCTTGTGAGTATGTATTACTTTATAAAATGATAATTATGTGTGAAATCATAAGTAAAAGTTAAGACACATTTGAAATTGAAGCTTGTAAAAAAATTATTTCAAAATTACTAATATCATCATTAAATATTACATTACAATGAACTCAAAATGTTAGACAAATATATTTGCAATGCACTCATCCATATCATACGTAATATGTACTTATCTGTCAATACATACATACATTACCCATATGTTCATTCACACATTTCCATCATTATTCTACAGCCATATACTTATTATAAGCTGGTACTTACATGCATTATTATTAAATGCATTTTGAACTCATGCTGTCTTCACAATCATTTCATCACTAACAAATTTGACTTTCAGGACTAAGTTATTGACGAGGCACAAGGATAAAAAATGGTAAACACTGAACAGATTAAAATCTGCTATGCAACACTTAGATTTGGCTAATGCTGCTATTTCCCTGTTAAAATTATGGAGTCATTCTATATATTTTTTAATATAAAATAGGATAATTTGTTCTATTTTAAGCTGCTTAGTTTTGTTCAGTAATCACATTACCAGATTACTTTAGGTGTTGTGCAGTGAATATGTTTTAGCTTGAAATTTGGGAATAATTGGTTTCTAATGAAGACCTGGGTATTTTTATTACTGTCTTGGTACCTAATATTATGTAAATCCAAGCTACAATGTGCTATGTATGTATAACTCACCTCACCCACTAATCACTATAGTCCATGTAATAACCTAGCTTTTATGTGATGGAAGTCACTGCTAGAACATAATGTAACATTAAGAAATGTGCATGATTTTCATTGGGAACATAGAATGATATGGAGGGGCTTCAAATAATAATAGATATAGGTAGACATTAAGTAATACATAGGTATTTAGAATTTTAAAGCATGTTACCAAACTATTTCTAACAGTCTTCTAAATGCATGCTGATTTTATTGGTTCTAACATCAAAGTAATAACAGCCTGCACAGTTCAAAATATATTTTACAGAATAATGATGATTGTAATCTTTTAGGTGTTTTTCTTATGAATCATCTCAAAGGACAACAATAACTACATCACCACCACACTCCTCAGTTGATATGAAAACATTCGACTGGGATGAAGGAACATTACTCTCTCAAAAATATGTATGTATCCATCAAATTTTTTTTTTGAGCCTAGTTAGTTCCACTTTTGGGCCAAAAGCCATCCTCTACATCCTCTAAAACAAACTTACTTTTCCGAAATATAAGCAAGAGCAAGCCCTAGTGCGGAGCTTGAGATCCTGGGTTTAATTTTTGGTTCGCAATCGTGAAGTGTGTTACTAGAAAATAGAAATGATGATTACATGAAATGAACCTTTGCTTGGGCAGGGTTATGCTCTCGGTATGTTAAATACAGTAAACTTAAATGAGAAAGATTCTGTTTGATTGAATAGGTACTAGCTTCTGCCCGCATGAAAAGGGTTTATTACCCCAAGGCAGCATACTACCGGGATAGAAACGACAGACAGACTTACCTTAGCATTTATAATATTTGTATGGTTTTTCTTACAGGTTCAATATTGTCCCAATGTGTTAGACGACCCGGAGCTGATCGCCGGAAAACACAGAACACTTCTAACATTCACATCCTACATGACGTCTATCATTGACTATGTCCGGCCACAAGATCTCAAAAAAGAACTAAATGACAAGTTTCGGGAGAAGTTCCCTCACATCAAGCTGACTCTCAGTAAATTAAGGAGGTATTATTTTAACAATAATATTTGAATATTTTTATTTTGGGTTTTATATGTAACTAACTTGTTTTGCAGCATCAAAAAAGAAATGCGAAAGATTGCCAAACATGATAGTGGAGGAGTTGATTTACTATCAGTTGCACAGGCCTATGTTTATTTTGAGAAATTGATTCTGGCAAATCTAATCAACAAAGATAATAGGAAGCTGTGTGCCGGCGCTTGTTTGATGTTGTCTGCTAAGCTCAACGACGTGAAAGGAGAAGCGTTGAAGGCTCTCATAGAAGTAAGGCAACGTTTTACACTATTTTAATTAATATTTACTTTGCCTTCTTGTACTTATTTATGTTTATTCTTTCAGCGCATCGAGACCACGTTTAGAGTGAACAGAAAAGATTTGATGCGTTTTGAATTCGCCGTCCTTGTGGCTTTAGAGTTCGGGCTGCACGTGCCGCCGTACGAGGTGTTCCCGCACTATCAGCGCCTGCTGCACGATTCGTGACCTTGGCGCCGCCTGGCCTTCGAGCCATGTATCCGCGTGTGTCACAGACGACGCGCCACCATCGTCGACAACCTACGAGCTAGTGCCTGGATGTAAAGTGTCCAAAGAAAGATAGGTTGATGAGAACCTTATAAGTTAGCACTTAAGAAGTGATTTAAAAAATTTGGTACAGTAGTAGTGGTTTTATAGATATATACTACTGATAGATACTGTATGGCTTAGTCTAGAGTAATATTAATGTAAATGAGCGAAACAGGGAAAGCGCTGCACTTATGTCGCAAACTGGCAAGAAGTATCTTCACTGAGCTTCTTTAAACTTCTATACAATACCTTCGAAAATAGGGGCGAATCCAGAATTATCATTTGAGGAGGGGGGGCTTTACCCCGCTGAGGATAGGTTTTAGCAAAGTAAACACTTAAAGAAACACAACATTTTTTTGCTTAACGCAATACAAGCCTTTTTGGATTACTTTTCGTAAATTCCTCATTGACTTCGTTAAGTAGTAGACTACCAAAGATATCTCGGACTTTTCGGGAGGCTTGAGCCCCTTAGCCCCCCTCCCCCCTGGATCCGCCTGTTCGATAACATTACGCCGCCTTAGGTTTGTAGGCTTGTCGTCGTCAGACGAGTAAGACAAGCTTTAGTGAAACATGTTATTCTTATATTGCAATTGATATAATTAAATCATGTAGCCACACTAGTTTCTAATGTAAATAGTTGTCAATAAGGAAACAGTCAATGTTACATCGACACAAAACAGCCAGGCCTTAAATATATAAAGATTTAATTAAGAGTGTCTAGGTTTTTTGTCATATTATAAGTAGAATAATAACTAATTAGTAAAAAATTTTGGTAGTCTAGAATGTAAAGAAATTGATATTTTCAAAACTAAACTGCCACTGGTTTTTTTAGTCTTTATATATTGAATTTGCCTTATACATATATGTAGTTTCATTTTTCTGTGCATTGTCCTTACATATAGAAAAAACAAGGATAATGTAACACAAGAATGTTTGCAATACATAACATGATTTAAAAGAGTGTCCATGGAGTTTCTTGCACGTTTTTCTCCATACAGATCTACGCTTGCGAACGTGCAAATAGCTTCATATTTTTGACTGACCGAACTTGACAATTCAAAACTGCTTGTAAATGGTTTATTTGAAATAATGCTTTGAATTTAAAATTTGTATGAACTAACAAATATAGGTACGTGTATGTACAGCCCACAAATCTATTTGGTATGCAGGCAGCTAACTTGCAACTACTTTTAAACAATGTTGTTTGTGCTGAGTAGACAATTATTGTACACCACACTCGTACGTACGTCATAAGCTTAAAAAGTTATAATGCACGCATTAGCAATGAATATTGGCAGTGCAGTGTAAAAAATATTTTTGCCTGTATACCTAATAGCTTTGTTGATTGTATATAAGACAGGTACTGATTAATCCCTGAGTCACAAAAATTGTATTGCTCAAACATACATTTATTCAATAGGAATTAGTTAACCACGAAAGCCCCCACTTTAGCTAACAACAATCTTAAAACAATTCCTAAGCACATGTACAGTGCAAACGCCATACTGTATAGATATTTATCAGTTACTAGAGGACCGTCCGTCGTCACTTCTATGCTACTCGGGGATAGAGTAGCATTTTAATGGTGAGAGAATTTTTGAAATCGGTCCAGGAGTTTTTGAGTTTATTCGTTAGAAATATATAAATCTTTCGTCTTTATAATATTAGTGTAGATGTACGAGTAGATAGACGACTGGGCAGCCAACCAAGAGCTGGTTGCTCAATCTCAGTGTATATGTAGGTAGATGACTGGGCAGCCAATCAAGAGCTGGTTGCTCAATCTCAGTGTAGATGTAGGTAGATGACTGGGCAGCCAATCAAGAGCCGGTTGCTCAATCTCAAAGATGGTCTGTTGGTTTCCTTTGGTGACATCTGCGCGGGTTGGCGTGGCTCGCTGCCTTACATAACTCGCACTGTACATTGTAGCCCTATCTAGTTTTAGCATCGACATCTTGCCAACTAAGCTAGATATTATAATATGTGAGATTAATGTAATTATAGCCAAATGATGTAACTGTGATATGAACACATGTATTTATTTATCTATGCAAATAAGCTAAAATTTAAGTAAATTAAAATATGTCGTGAAAGTTATTTATTTTCTGTATACTTGGGTAAAAGAGAAAGTGCTGACTGTGCAATAGCATTCAAATATGAGATGCCTATAAATTATTGTAACTTGTTACTGCAGAACGTAGGTAAGACCTACCTTTCTATCGCAATTAATTGTATTTACATATAAGTGTTATGTTATTTTTAATAATTAGGGTGTGAAAGCTAATGATTGTTTTAATAAAAATATTAATAAATATTGCATTCTTTTTTTTTTTCAAATGATTTTTCATAATATCGAGGGGTGAAAGGCTATTTGGTTGAAGCGACATCTTGGGCGATATTGAGTTATATACATATTCGGAATCAGCAATTTTTTCTCCGTCGAATGATGCCGGATTCATTTAAATCTGAGCACTTTTTTGGCGCTTCAAACAACTCTATTTTTGGGTTGTTTCCAAAGTGGCAGTGTATTATCTGACGTCGTTTTTGCATTAATTAATTACTAGTGTACTTGAACTATACAATGATTTAAAGAACCGATACATAAATCAGTAGGCCTTTCTCAGAAAAAAGATTCAATATCGGTTAAAGCGTTTTTCTTGTTTCTATTTTTTATTAACATGTGAATTAATACATTTTGATATCCACGATTTACATGTCGCGATGTCGCTTAAATCATTTGTCCGTCAACAAAATACGACATGGAGTGTCGCTTAAGCTCTTTCAGCTGCATCTATTTTCTACCTAGGGTGCTTCTTAAACTAAATAGCCGTTTTGTTTTAGCTATTTTGCATGTTCGTTAAAACATTTTGGTCCTATTATTTTTTTAAATGAATGACTCTTAAAACAGACGGTAAAATGAACTGATGGAATTTGAAACATTTTTTTCAATTTTAATAAAAAGAAAAATCGACCTTTAAATCATTCAATTCTAATATGATACATTTCATTCATGTCATATAATACCATTATTTATTCTATCACCCGGGAGTTAAAAATCGTTATCATTCAATGACACTGTAGCGCTCAGGCGCTTCAGTCGAACTCCAGAGTGTATCAAGGTGTGACGTGACTCACAGTTGCCGCCAGTGTTTATAAAACAGCGCTCTCCAAAACAAATCGTAAGTGTTGTTTATGTAAGATTTCAAATTGAGATGAAATGTAATACGTTTACTTATTTGCTATTATTATTTATTAGTTTAATTATGTTACTAATTCTATTAAGTATGTAGTTAATTCATTATTTTAAGAGAATAATTGCAATCTTAGGCTAACTGTCTTCATTTAAGTTCGGTATAATTGTATAACAATACATGATTGTTATTATTGATATCATCATCTGCCTAGCCTTTTCCCAACTACATTGGGGTCGGCTTCCAGTCAAGCCGGATTTAGCTGAATACCAGTATTTAGTTATTATTGATATACACCCTGTTTAATATAGTTGTACTTATAATTATTTAATACTCGTATCTTTAGATGCATTTTAGGTACACCTAGTTTGTTTATTACAATAAAATTACCGATAAGCGACATGCAAATTACTTTTTCAGTGATCTATTATGTAATAGATTTGTCGTTTATTTGTAAACTATGTTAAGTACTAACATTTAGCGCCAACTATGAATATGATATAGGTACATACTTGTGGTTGTAAAAGGATCATCTTATGTACTTCCCTTATAATTACTATTTCAGATAAATATGGAGACAGAAAGACAGAAATTCTACAAACACAAAATCAAACGAATCAGTGTGTCAAAAGAGGATAATACGTCTTCCGTAACTGATAAAAGAGACACCACCAAATCTACAGTAACAATCTTAGGAAGTGCCACCTATCATGAACAAGTCAACGATTTAAGTATTTTTAATTCGAACAGCATAGATCAACAACCGGAATCCTTGATTAATGATCCAATTGATTTAAATGATGAATCGAACTTTTATGCACATTCTGTGGATATAGAAGTAGGTATATGTTTCATATTTGCAATACTTGTAATAGTAGCCATTTGTTATTAACACGTTAAATTTTACTTATTTCAAACAAAAACGACACAATATATACCAGATGATTTGAATGTCAGTAGATAGCATACATTCTACAATAGAACAATCCGTTCGAAATATTACTGTATGGGCTCCATCGCAATGGGCTACAATATGCCTGATATTGCTGCTAGCAAGAAAAGAACCGGCACCTTATAATGTTGAAAATCTGACACATGAGGATTTCTTAAATTTTGATGATATGTCTGATAAATATTTTAAGGGAAACCTTGTAGGTAAGATAAGTAAAATCCGTACAGCAACATTTAAGAAATCTCATACAAATCAGATGAAAGTAAAATTTTCAATGAAAGATAGTGCACCGGAAGACACTATACAAATTATTGCGAAACCTAGAGCTATCAATCGTAGATATAATTCAAGTTTGCCGATTACCAAAGCCAAATACATGGATCTAAAGAAATTATGTGACACAGGGGTTTTACCCAAGATATTTCATAAAGAATATTTAAATCTGCAATACTGCAATTCCAAAGACGTTCTATTCGATACTGATGTAGAGGATATAGTCGAAGAAAATTATAACTAAATACTTTTTCGCTATTTTTTATTGCATTTTATTATCAATCATTGATTGTATTTTATATAATTGCTAGAAGATTTGTTGTTTGTACTAAAAGTTAATTATAATTATAGTTGATGTTCCTACATTGAGACTGATTTTACATGATTATTATACTAAGGTAAATTATACACCACAGTGTGTAATGTGTGTGGTGTAATTCATAAAAATATTTATTCTATAGCTATTTTCTTTGTCACTTTGTCATAGCAATGTGTGAAAGTGACTAAGCAGAATATAGCTACAAAAAAACTTTCAAGCATTTATTAAGTCACGACATCAATTACACCACACACATTACACACTGTGGTGTATAATTTATATACACCACAGTGTGTAATGTGTGTGGTGTAATTCATAAAAATATTTATTCTATAGCTATTTTCTTTGTCACTTTGTCATTGACAGTTCCTGCCAAATGTGTGAAAGTGACTAAGCAGAATATAGCTACAAAAAAACTTGTGATTGTTATCTCATCGTCATAAGGGTGACAAATGTGAGGGATAGGATGGTGTTAAAATATGCAGATTTACGCCTAATATTGTTAAATATGAATAAGCAAGTAATACTTATTTTAACTGATGTGGTTGATTAAGACTGAAAGATAATAAATAAAAATATTGATGTTCCTACATTGAGACGTTTCGTACAAGAGTTCTACTTTATTATTATTACGTGACTTAATAAATACTTGAACTGATTCTGTGTATTTCTTTATTTACTCAATATCAGCACCCGAAATTTTCGGTGATAGCGGTATATTCAGGTTGTTTCAACAGCCATTGACTGATTTAGACGCTTAAAATGTTACATCTAACGTCACATTTTCAATACTATTATGTTACTTATGTGAATTAGCCAGTCAGTCAATTTAATCTCAATTGGCAGGTGAGATAAATAGCTTGCTACAGTTAATTATGGGCTGCGTCACTTCATGCTGTTTGGCTTATTCTGAAAATATACTGCAGAGTCGCTTAGTATTTTTTTCCTGCAGCCAATTGTAGTTATGAAGTCACTTAAATCTTTTTTCCGTTCCCTGAAAAATAGTGGCTTAAGGCAATTCGTATTAAGCGACATTTATCTTCTTAATTAAAGGTCCGTTTTATATGGTATAAGCATCAACACCTTGACGTTTTCAAATTAATTTAAATTAAGTTTATTTCATTCCAATAGCTAAAGAAGTTTTTTTGTTATGATTTTTTTTCGGAAATTTTAAACTTTAAATGGCTCTCCTGTAAAGTTGCAAAAATGTCGCTTAAACCAAATAGCCTTTCACCCCTCGATATGTTATTAATTAGTAAGATTGCGAAATATCGCGTGAAATAGCAAACTCATTTTTCTCCATACATAACACACGAACATAAAGGAAACTTTTGAATTTGGATATGATTTATTGTATTATATTCAAAACAAGCTTCGCCCGCGTGGTCCCTAGGGAACTTATTCCCGGGATAAAAAGTATGTCCTTTCTCAGGCTCTAGACTATCTGTGTACCAAATTTAAAATCGGTTTAGTAGTTTTGGCGTGAAAGCGCTACAGATAGAGTTACTTTCGCATTTATAATATTAGTAAGGATGATTTGTTTATACTATATCGAAAAATTATAATCTAAGATAGATTTATTTCTTGAATTAATTAATTATTTTTAACAATTTTATTTTATTTACTGTCTATTTTAGTTTATTTCTACTACAATTAAATTTGAAACTGATAATTTAACTTCATAAAAAATACTGTACGTCATATTTATAAAATTAACTAACATAGGTGCTACTAACACCTACTGTGGACCAAAAGTTGTCTTCCTACGAACAAATATTATTATTTTAAGTTGAGGCGTTGCTCAAACTATCAAAATCAGGGAAAGTTATCGCTAAGGTTAAATTGATTATTGTCTATGAATTATAAACTGAACGCTTCGGTAAAACTTGTTCAATTAGAATCAATGCCACAGCCAGTAGTGTGGTGAGTGCCGCACACATGGTCGTTGTGTACGCTTGATATGCCGCGTGTCACTAAACCACACGCTCGAACGCGCTTCATAAACGCTGTTCCAAGCACTTCAGTAGTAGACCTAGTTTTTATACACACATCACTAATCACTCTAGGTAGGTACTACATACTCACCTGCTCCTAAAGGCTGTTTTTGAGGTACCTTGTCGAACTGCGTGTGTTGCAGTTTGCAGGTTCGATTCCGGGACGGCAAGGATAAACGGATACATTGTACAAGCATCTTCTGCGCCATGCCATGCACTGAACAGTACCAGCAGGCAAAATACAACACATATTCAATTGATCTGACCTCTTCCTCGCTTATCCTTCATATTAATACACACTATGGAGGAAATGCAACCACAGCCTGCAATTCTACGAACTTTCGCCAATTAATTTAATAATATCTTTATAAATAACAATTAATAGTTAAGTGCAAGGTACGCTATACCTCTATTAAAATAATAAATACTCCGTAACTAGTTTACACAATGATTATTTGGATCACTGAAATTGCTTTTTACATTATCGTGTGTCCTAACATGAAACCTCGTCCGGTCCACATTGCTGAAGTGGAAATAACCAATATAAGTACATGTTTTATTCATTCACGTTTAGAAATAAACTAGTACTCGCACCTCAATCACGCAGATCACTTGTATTTTGAGTTAAAAAAATGAGTGTTAAGGTAAATATATAGAGGTATTGTTGTGTTAATAAGTGATCCTAAAATCTGCTGACTATGCGACAACTTAAGTGTTAATTTTATGTCATGTGTGCGATAGGAACCTAACTTAGATTTGAATATTTTATTTTTGCACCCGCGAAGAAATATATACCACAGCTCTACTTAGGCTATATTTTTTAATATGGCTCTACAAAATATATACCTAATTCAATATTTTCCAATCAGTGTCCAAAGGGTAACTTGAGCTGCCCAGGCTCAGCAGTATTGTCACCATGGGATGGTATTAGGAGTTTTGGGAGTGACATGATTCTCTCAAAAACGGATTTTACCACTACACCTGGTTTAACTATACCTAGCAGTATTGGAAACGCAATGTCCCTCTTCTGACCTTCGAGTGCCATAGTAGCTAACACTTATTTTGGACGTTTGGCAGATTTTATATGTCCTGTTGACTAAACTTTATCTTATTCCATTTAAGAAATCGGTTTCCTGTGCAGTATTGTGCTTCCTAAGTTTGTGCTACGCTCAAGAGAACTCTACCCAAGAGCTGGTGACTAAAGGCGGTACATCAAATGAAACATTCGATGCAGATTCCAACGAGTGGATCTCAGATGACAATGACCTTGATCAAGAAGCGAGCATATGGCGACTCTGGAGGCCGTTCAGGGACTGGGGTCAGTATCTACCTATAAGTATTTTGATACCATATTTTCCGATTCATATTTTACAGACAATTACAATTTATTCGCCAAAGTTTTTTACATTTCGCGCTTCTGCTCGGTATCGGTTTGTTGTTGAGTTAACGGTAGACTTCAGAGGATCACTATAGTGTCTTACAGTAAGTACCTATGTAACTAGGTATAGGTATCGGCATTACCACAGTCATCATCATCATCATATCAGCCGAAAGACGTCTACTGCTGGACATAGGCCTCCCCCAAGCGTCGCCACAACAACGGGTCCTGTGCGTCTCGCATCCATCGGCTACCCACGAGGCCGCGACCTTCACCATTACCACAAGCTTAAACACATTTCTCTAACAATTCACAATTCTTTTTTTATACAATCCATTTCTCTGTGGAATGCGCTTCCCCAGTAAATCAGGATGGCAACCAACCGATTAACTTTCAAAGTTAAGTTGGTTCGAGAGCACATTCGTAAGAAGTTGGCAGTAGTATCGTCACAGTGCTAATTTTCTTTTTATTTATTTTTCTCATTATTTGTTTGCATAAACTTCGTGTATTAATTTAGTAATTTGAGTATATATTATATATTTTATTGTATGTATTTATCTTTGTATTAATTTTAATCGCGTTTCTAGTTTTTCTTTTGATCCACATTGCACCTACCACTATTATTTAATGCATCACCCAAAGGTTAGCTAGTAGTAATTCCTAAGGCATAAAGAGATTTATAATAATAATTATTAAGTGTGCCTCTGTACATCTGTGTGCGTAAAGTATTAAAAATAAATAAATAAATAACAAAAATTATATAGAAATTGTTTACTCCTCGGATAGCTATCGAAGCAAACAAAGTTAAAATGTATGGATCATGGCACGACGCTGAACTACCGACCATAGACGACCATAGCACGGCGCGGCTCCTACCAAGCTGCGCACGCCGTGTCCTCCCAACAATGGACGCAGTGATGACACTGAGCGTTTGACTCCCTGCCAATGCGATGCAAGAACTTCCCGAAGCATCTGTGCCCTGAGAGCACCTGCGTCGCCCTGAACAACTACTTTTACTTGAAATTTTTGATTGGCATACAAAAAAAACACTTATCTTTCAAGTAGCGGTAAATTAGCACAAATTTTAATGGAACGCTCGAATAGAATGCAGGGGTGCAACCTTATGCTAGTGGAGGGCCACAAATGTTAAATGCGTTGAATATGTCCAAGGACACCGCCAGCATCACCCCGCCCCGGGATACCACTTCCTCCGCCAGGACTCTCACCCGCATTATGGCGTCGATAGCGCAGCGCCCATGCCGAAAACCGAACTGACTGTCGTCCAGATCCGGCCCCTCTCTGTACAAGTGACTGACGAGGCGAGTAGCAAGTTTTCGTTCAAAAAGCTTACCCACCTCGTCTAGTAGCACTATGGGCCGGTATGCGGTCGGCGAGTCTGCTGGGCGCTCCGCCTTCTTGAGCAAGACCAGACGACCTGTCTTCCACTGAGCGGGGAAGTGGCCCTGCTCAAGGCAAGCTGTGTAGAGTCCTCTCAGCTAAGATTCTAGCACTTTCAGAGCGAGGACGAGCGCGCGACTGGGAACTCTATCGGGCCCCGGGACAACGGTTTTGCCCCGGAGCCGCATCACGGCCGTCCTCATCTCTGGCTGTGTCATCCCAGGGACCTCCTGATCCTCCGACTCTGCGGCTGTGGGCAAAGCCATCGGTGGCGGTATACACTCTTCTCTGGAAGGGAAGAGGACTGCGACCACTATCACCAGCAGCTGAGGCTCTAGGCTCAGTGAGTAGGGGCGCCCAGGCCCCCACGGATCTCTGTCTAGGGTCGCCAACATCTCTTCCCTGAATCGAGTCTTCGACTCGCCGATGGCCAGCCACAGAGCCGTCTTCGCCGCGCGGTACACCTCATGCCGCGCATGAGGTCACTGACAAGTGAAACTGAAGAAGGAGAAGGACTGGACACAAAAAGCAAATATAGCAAACTCAAAAATCAACTTATTAATGCTAAAACTAGAAAAGATAAACAAAAATACACCTTGAGTGATTTTACTATGCAGTTTAAAAACAAAAGAAAAACTCTTCTTGCCAAAAAAAATAGCAAACGGAATATGAAGGAAATAAAAGGCTTAAGTAAGAAAATTAAGGAAGGCATACGTAAGGATAGGAAAGCCAAGAGAATTCAAACACTAGAAAAACACATAATTGCATCAAGCGGAACAAAAAAAGATCTCAAAGAACTCCGTGAAACCACCTCTTCGATATCTTATTTGAAAAACTATTAAAATAACATCACAAACCGCAAAAGTATATTAAAAACAGCAACCGAATTTTACCAGAACCTATATTCCGACCCAGTGAAAACCGAAAACTGCGAAACATCCTTATACCCTCCAAATTCTTAACCAGAAATACTACAAAGTAAAGTAAGGAAGGCTACACTAAGCCAAAAGCTGGAAAAGGCACCAGGTCTAGACAAGATCACCAATTAATTACTGAAAGGCACCCTAAACGAACTTGTGCCCATGCTGACAAACATCTTTAATGTCATCCTAACATTAGGACAGATTCCTGAACAATGGGAAATCTCGCACATTATCCTTATATACAAAAAAGGCTCCAAAGAAGACTTGTCAAACTACAGACTAATTTTATTTCTATTTTATTTTATTTATTCAGAAGAACCAACAATTACACATTATATATTACAAAAAAAAAATAGAATATTAGTAATTATACATACAAATGTACAACCAACAACGTTCTCCACAGATACACAAAAAGACAAAGACAATGTTGATGAAGCAAAAGTCGGACAGAATAGAATATTGCATGAAATAAAATACACATAAGTTACAGCTACAGCTACTACTTCTGTCAAACATAATACATAAGGTCTTCTCCAAGATAATACTGGATCGGATAAGCATCCCACTGGACGAAAATCAACCAATGGAACAGGCTAGCTTTATGAAAAATTCGCTACAATCGACCATATACACACAGACAAAAATTAAAAGAGGGGTCAGACAAAGTGACCCAATGTCTCCCAAGCGATTTTCTACTGTGCTCGAAAACATCTTCCGAAAACTAGATTGGAACGAATTTGGACTAAACATAGACGGAAGAAGATTGCAGCATCTCCGATTCGCTGACGACATTGTGTTTTTTGAGGAAAACCCCCACAGGTTTGAAAAAATGATACATGATCTAAACAAAGAAAGTGAGAAGATCGGGCTGGCAATGAACATAGGCAAAACGAAGTTATTAGCAAATTCAATCCCATACGAAATAAAAATCAATAATCAACCTTTAGATTACGTGGAAGAGTACGTGTACCTGGGACAAATAATCTCTCAAACTGACCTAACCAAGGAAATGAAAAGGAGAATAGCCAATGGATTGAAAAGATACTGGTCACTGAAGGAGATTATGAAAGGAACAGATTTCAGTTAAAAAATTTAGTTCAAAGTCACACACACCTGTATCCTCCCCTGCCTAACCTATTGTAAAACATGGGCACTTTCCAAACAACACAGAGACATGTTAGAATACAGTCAAAGAGCCATGGAAAAGAGCATGCTGGGAATCAAGAAAATCTATAAGAATAGAAACACATATATTAGAGCTAGAATAGGTGTTATGGATATCACTAAGATAAACCAAATGAAATGAATTGATGGCATGTGTTACGGAGCCCTCACGATAAATGAAGCAAAATAGTGACGGAATGGTACCCTAGAGACGGGATACGAAACAGAGGTCGGCAACGCAAAAGATGGGAGGACGAACTTAAATTAACAGTGGGTTGCAAAGGATAGAAGGCAGTGGAAATTGTTGGAGGAGGCCTTTACCAGGAGGCACACCGAACTACTCCAGGACATACTATAAATAGTAAAAAAAAAAAAAAAAAAATACTGTATTAAAGAAAGAATACATAAAAGAAACAACAAAGAAAGAGCAGTATTATGCACAAAACAAGGAGTTTCGGGATCAAAAGGCTTGTTTGATTGATCTAAAGAAAATAAAAGCTATCCGAGGTGGCATGCAAAAATTTTCGAGCTCACTACACTCGCTCTTATTTTCTGCCCTCTCTCTAATAAGGGACTACAAAACACTTATTCAGCTCTATTCAGCTTATGCCCATAGAAAACAACGATTTTGTATGGAGATGCGTAAGTATCCATTTCCGCGTCTATTCAGTTTTCGCGGCAAACAAGTATAAAATGTGTTTTAGTTTATTTATTCAGGGACAATAAACAATATTTGTGTTGGAACAGAGAAAAGGTCATACAAAATATTTACAATATTGCAGCCCACTACATTATCCGCATATTAACAAAATAAAATATGGTATTGAGTGCCACTAGTTAGGTAATAAATAATAACATTGAATTAACAATAAATAATTAGGTACATCATGCAAAATAAAATAACAATTCTTATTGATTCCTTGGCAAGAAAACAGAAATAAATTAACATTAATACTGGTTAATAATAATCTTCATAACTTTACATTTAAATTTGGATTTTGAGCATACAAAAATATCAATATTAATAAAATCACAATTATAAAATTCGACCATTCGACGAATAGAATAGGGCAGCGCAAACCAGAATTAGTTCGAGAGGTGTTGACAGCAAATAGCACCTGCACGGATATTACGTATATTAGCAGTATGTGGAACTACATAACATAGTTTGCTCGTGAGATCGATACAATCAAAATCCCCACGAACAATGCCATACAGTACGGAAGCTTCTCGATACTTTCGTCTAGATTCTAGTTTGATCTGCCCATACTTATTCAGCAATTGTGAGTACGACAAATACATTTTGTAGCATCTGTAATGCACGGCTCGTAAAAACTTACGCTGAACTTTTACAATCTCGTTCCAAATAGGGATGGCATATTCTAATTGTGATCGTATTAGGTTCTTATATAGGTAAAGGTATGTGGAGACCCGCTTGTACTCAGTGGCCGACCTCGTAACGAAACCATACATCTTAAATGCTTTATTTATAATATTTTCTACATGTTGGTTTAGGGACAATTTATCATCAATTAACACACCAAAGTCTCTCACAGTAGAAACATTTCTTGAGTGTTGTGTCGTGCAATGAGTATTTAAAGTTAACAAATATTTTATTCTTTGTGAAATTGATGCAATTGCACTTGGAGAGACTAAGGTGTAGTTTATTGTTTAGACAATAGTCGGCAAGACTGCACATCTTGTTGGAACGGTCGACAATCCTCCACAGTCTTTATAGACCTATAAGCTTTTAGATCATCAGCGTATACAAGAAACTTAGTATTTTTAAAACATTTGTCAATGTCATTATAAAATAAACAATAATGGTCCCAAGATTGCACCTTGTGGAACACCCGAGGTTATATGCACTGCATCAGACTGATAACCATTCACAACAACTTTTTTTTTTTTTTAGGGTTCCGAAAACAAAACGGAACCCTTATAGGATCACTCGGGTGTCTGTCTGTCAGTCTGTCTGTCCGTCTGTCACAGCCAGTTTTCTCCGGATCCACTGGACCGATTCTGTTGAAACTTGGTACAAATATGGACAATTATGACCCAAACACGGTTTACGTAAATTATTATTTTTTTAGTATAGGGGTCACTTTTGGGGGTCAAACTAGAAAATTAGAAAAAAAAACGTTTTTTGAACAATATCGTGCGATTTATCAAATGAAAGGGCTTACAGTGAGGGTTTTAATTATATTTTTTTCATAATTTGAAAATAAATGGTTATGAAGTTATTAAAAAAATTAGACGAAAAATGACCATTCTCCCTCCCTTATCTCCGAAACTACTGAGCCTTAAATTTTGAAAAAAAATGGAGATAATAGATCTTTACCTAAAGATTACAGGAAAACCTATTACAAGTCTGTAGTGTTAATATAACATGTTAAAAAAAATTAATTCGTTCGGAACCCTTTGCACGCGAGTCCGACTCGCACTTGGCTAGTTTTTTTAAATATAGTATGAGAACCAGCGCAGCAAATTTCCTCGTATACCATTAAACGCGATCTTATTTAGTAGGACATCATGGTCGACCTTGTCAAAAGCTGTTTTGAAATCTGTTTATACCGCATCGTCTTACAACCGCCTGTCCATGTTCTCAAAAAGATAACTGGAAAAAATTAATAATTTTGAAACAGTCGAACGGCGCAGAACAAACCCATGTTGCTCTGGAATAATGACGCTGTGTAAGACTGGATAGATTTCATTGTGGTCGACAGAATAGAAACGAGATAGGCCGGTATTCCTCTACGTCATGTTTCGAGCCATTCTTGTGTACAGGCGTGATGTTAGCCCCTTTCCATTCATCTGGGAAAACACCCTCGCTTAAACATTTATTGTAAATAATAAAGATTGTGATGTTATTATCATGCGAGTGCTATAGATAGAGTTCAGCGCTGTTCTGCGGCTTTCAGTGCTGTTTCGCCGCATTAGGCGTCGAACGCGGTGGAACAGCGCTGTACACGGATGGTTCTACCCACACACCCTAGTGTCAGAGTTTCTAAACCGCCTCAAGGGCTCTGACATGGTTTTCTTGACGATCGCCACTTGGCGGCCGGGATCACCGGCTTATACGTGCCTTCCGAAGCACGGAATCATCTTTTTATCAGACAATCAGGTGATTCAAGCCTGCAATGGCACTGGCAATGGCTGACTCTGGCATAGCAACATCAGGGATTTGATAATATAAAAAAATTGTCGCTTATTAGTCGCCAAATATCAGAGTCGGTCACTGGTTCAAAAATTTTAAGGGTTTTTAGTTGGCCGATCTGGGGTGCGCCTACCCCAGCTTAGTCCATTTGAATCTCAAAAGCTAGGGCACCAAGCGAAGATCTGTTTTTACCCAAATTTAGTCGCTAATTAGTCGCAATTTTTCGCCAAGTCACAGAATTAGTCGGGTCTTAGTTTAGAAGATATAATGAGTTCAATTTTTAAGGTAGGTATAGTCCAAGAGCTAGATTGAAGAGTAATTTCTTCAAACAAATTGCGAACTAAAAATATTTCTATTAATACGTGAATTATACTTCTAGTTTTATCTGCCTAAAGTCCGTAGAAATGTCAGAGAGAGATAAATTCTCAATCCTTCGATCTAGCTCTTGAACTGTACCTGTACTGTCGACCCACTGTCGTTTGCGTTTTAATTTTTTACGTTTAATTTTATGTACCTATTTCTTCTGCAAGAAGCCAAACGCAAAAAATATCGCACATAGAACTGTCCATGTAGAGAGCACAATACTAAATGAGTAAAGAGCGACTACCGCTAGACCACCTTCAAAGTCGATTTTCTCGAAAAATACAAAGGTACCAATTTTTCTGTTCGAGTTCTAATTAATACCAATTGAGTACTAATTATTTACCAATATGGAAGCGATTCGGTGGTCCTGCGGTAGTCACGGACATCTTACTGTCTTCTTAGCATATTCAGCGCCGTACGCAAGATACGAGCGAGAAGATATATAGAATAAGATAGATATAGATAGAAGCGTTTCAGCGGAGATAACATGCTATGACAGCTTTTCTTATTCTTACGACGCTGTACGCGGGTGTATAAGTGTAACCAGAATCGTTCAGCGAAACGCAAATGGAGCTAAATAAGTGTGAGTAGTCCCTTGTGAGCTATTTTGCATCAGTCCATAAAGTTACTATCCGAGGTGTGATGCAAAAATTTTCGAGCTTCTTTGCTCGTTTTTGCATTCTGCCTTCTCTTGGTTCTTGAGCTTACTTGTGTCAGTCAACAAAGTTGAGTTTAGATAATGATGAAAAGAAGATCAATATAATCCGCGGCGTGGTGCACAATTTTTCGAGATTTTGTTTGTAAGTGTGATGTTAAATCATTCCGGAAAATAAAAACCTGCAGCTCAAATGGAACACCTCCCTTCCAAAAAATGGCTTGCGACTGCAGTCACCCGAACGAAAGGCGCAACTCATAATTTAGGTTCATTTGTGGGGTGCAGTGACAGCACATTATCCGCCCCGGGTGTCACCCATGCTAGCTACGCCACTGAGCAGTGTTCATAGATTTTGGTCGCTGACCGTACCTAACTATAATATTTTTATTTTTTCAGGTCATTCAATGTTTCATAAGAAGTTTACACGTTCCCCTGCGTTGAAGGGGAGCGAACATGGTGGACTACATTATCATCGAGACAGACCCAAACGCAAGCTTAAAAACAAAATTAAATTGCTTTTTAAATTAAAACAGTTCGAAATGTAGACATTTTTTTTTTATCTAGTTTGAAAACACGTTGAGACGGATAATGAAATTCAAATCGCAACTGTAATTTCTTTGTCAGTCGTACCTATGATTATCAAAAATTTTAACAAAAAAAATAACCGACTTCCAAAAAAAAAACGCTACAAAGTATAAAATAACTTTAATTTCGGAAATTTGTGTTAAAATACGTAGAAACAACCAAAAACACCGACTTCCGAAATTACCCCACACCTAACAACACCACTGGAAAGTCGCAGGAAAGCACAATACCTACGCAATTTCGTTTACCTACTTGAATGACAAAACACGTCGTCCAAGTAAACGAATTCCGGCTATTTTGATTTAAAAGCCAAACTACTAAACCGATTTCGATAAAATTTTTATGGGTCCAATCGGAAAGTTTTTTCACATAAAACAAGAATTTTTCAAATCGGTTCATAATATTCGGCGATTTTTTGTTGTATTTTCAAAAAACGCGTCACTGCCGAAACGTCAGTCTTTAGAATGGGAGCATTTTTAGCGTTCACTTAACATCCCCTCTGAATATCTGCACGCTTTCAATTTTAGCCAGTTTATAAAGGGCATATGCAAATAATTAACTTTTTTACAAATATCGTCCGTTTGCGGTTTCCAGGACAATTTATTATTTATAATAACACCCAGGAATCTAGTAATACATGCCGACTCTATTTCAGTCCCCAAATAATTAATGTCAACGTTTATATTAGTAATCCTTTGATAAAAGTGCATTACTTTAGTCTTTTCTAGATTTATGACCAGATTATTAGTACTGTCGTCAGCAAATAGTACCATAGGATGCTTTATTTCTTTAGGCAGATCATTTATATAAGTTAAGAACAGTGGAGGTCCTAACACACTACTAGATCTGTATCTCCTTTCGCTTCCAGTGCGTGGGATATTCGTGTTATTTCTAAAATCTGCTTTCTGTTGTGTAAGTAAGATTCAATAGGATTCAAAATGTTACCTCGTATACCATATTGCTCTAATTTATTTAATAGTATCTTATAATCTACATAGTCAAAAGCCTTTGTAAGGTCCATATATATAGCACATACCGCATTTCTTTTATCCACATTCGATAAGATAGGGCGTATCAGATCATAGATAGCCATATTAATTGTCCTGTTCTTACGAAAACCTTTCTGTTCGTAAACTAGAATATTTGATTTCTTTAAGTAAGTATAGAGTGCTTTATAAGTTACTTTTTCAAATATTTTGGCAAATATTGGTATCAACGCAACAGGTCTATAATTTTTCAAAAGGCATTTGTCTTGCTTTTTGTATAGTGGAGTAACTATGGAAGTTTTGAGTTTCTCCGGGAAGATACCATTCTCAATACTCAAATTCATTATGTAACTAAGATGTGGAGCTATGTATTGAGAGACTGCTTTTATGGCTTTTGTGCATATTCCATCACTACCTACACTGTTTGTATCCCTAAGAGACCTAATATGATTCATGATGTCATGCGGCAGAGTTGGTTCCATAAATAAAGAGTACAAAGTGTTTGAATTAGTGGGGATATTTTGTATTTTGCTAATATTTGAATTCGATACTTGATTAATATAATATTCGTTGAAGGAGTTTGCTATTTCAATAGGATTCGTAATTATCTTTTATAATCGCAAGAGGATTAAAAAGCCATGGATAACAAATGGTCCATGAGATGTATGAAAAATCGAGATAAACTCCACATAAAATAAAATAAAAAATCCTAATGATGAAATCAGCAAGATCACCTACAAAAGGTACAGAAACTTTTGCAACTGGCTACTAAAAAAACTAAAAACGAACTATAAAAAAAAACCTTTTAGATAAAGCAGCTAAAACTAACAATAAAAAACTTTGGGAAGCTGTAAAACAAATAACACATGCCAACAAAAAATCAAACCCAGCAATGGATCTTATATCCACCCCAAACCCTTCTACCTCTGTCAATGCAATAATCAATTTTTTTGTGTCTATTAGCAAAAACCTTGCTGAAAACATTCACGACGGAAATCCATCTATCTACACACCACACACTAACTCTTGTCCTTCCTCTTTCGTTTTGCTTCCCACTGATGAAGATAAGGTTCGTCAGTGTATCCTAAATCTATAAAAAGTTAATATAGTTGGACGAGACAATATCTCAGGAGCTTTTCTTAAAAGATACCACACTATCCTAGTCCCACCCTTAACGTACATCTTCAACTTAATGTTCCACAGTGGTGTTTTTCCGAAATAATATCCGAAAAGAAAAACAGTAGGACTACCTACAAAAAGAAATGGGATCCCATCAAAAACATAACATGTACAAAAAAGTAAAAGTTTCGCAACGGAGTTCTTCTGCCGTAAAAAGCTGTGAAATCGAATGTAAACCAAGTCAGTTAATTCAGTACCTACCTATCTATGGGAGCAGCTATCCAACCACTTTATCATAAATTGATACCTTGTTAGTTAGCTAACAACATTTTATAGTAACCATAACATCAACATTACATTTTTTATTTCTTTAATAAATACTTAGTTTCTTGGTAATTGCACACGCCAAAAACCTACATAAAACAAAGGTACCCGAAACTACTGAGTCTAAAATTTTGAATAAATACAGATTATAGTCTATAGATTATAGGAAAATCTATAAGAAGTCTATGGGTTGAAAGTAACATGAAACAAAAAAAGAGATTCGTTCGGAACCCTTTGCATGCGAATCCGTCTCGCAATTGGCCGGTTTTTTAGGGTTCCGTGACAAATTCGAAAACCAAACGCAAATGCAAACCAACGCTAACACACGCAAAAAAAAAAACAACGCAAACGCAAATAAACGTCTTTTCTTTTCTTTTTCTTTCTTTTCTATCTATTTAAATTAAAATTATGAAATATAGCTTAATTTACATGATATTTAAAACTATTTTAATAAAATACTGTATTAGAACCCAATGGCCTGGCAAGTGACGGTGGCAAGAGACTGGACGTCATAATCCACCATCCTCATTGGCCCCAATTGCCTGAAATAAAAGACAAATAAATAAATATCGTTATTTCCATGGAACATGGCCAGACCCGTGTGGGACGGTACCATAGGCGCCGGAAGGGGGATGCACTTGCACCTTCCTGGCTTTAAATAATAGTTACCTACCTAATACATATGTACGAAATCATGAAGAAATTTTAACTTTGGAGTTTTTTTTTTAATTTTTAGTTCACTTGTAACATGTCTAAAGCTAAGTACCTGCCTATTTATTAAAACAGTCATATATATGTAATTCAATTATTTTATCATTTTAGGTCACTTTTTATTCCTACATCAGTAAGTAGGTACCTAAGTAGTTCTAATTCATTAATTCTTCAATGACTGTCATCGCCCATTATAATCTTCATAGATAAAATAAACCATGCATAGACAAACATACAATATATGATACCGTTTGTTTTGAATTGACATAATGACATGATTCTGTCAACGTTTGGAGATAAACTTGTCATTGGTTGAACTAATGTTATATTGAGTTTTACTAATTCTTCTGTTTGCCTTAAATATTACGTTTTTAGAAGTCATGTTTTATTTAGATTCACAGCGAACAGTTACACGCCGAGACAGTTCTCTGATTGTGAACCAAGGACTTGATTTGGACAATGAAACGTGGTCGACGACGCAAGGCCACATAACATCTATTGCACCGTTAACAATTGATTCTGTCTATTCTATACCAACGCGTCCCAGGGGGTCCGTGAGAAATGAATTAATTACAATGATGTTCGATTCAATGCTAGACTGTATCGTAGAGTCATGGGAAACCATACTGTCACTTAAAGGAGACGAGGGCTCCCCTTCGCTAGAATTTGGAAAGACATCTAGCGACATCACGATTACGAGTAAAAAGAAAAAAAATGCTTGTAAGTCTACCTACCTACCTCTAATCTACATAACTTAGATACCTATCCAGAGGCGATTTATCCTTAAGGCAAAATAGGCACGTGCCTAGGAGCGCCAGACTATAGAGGGGCGCTCGAGGAAGCTTCAAAGGCAAAAAAGTTTTAACGTAAATTAAAAAAAATACTTTGTACAGAGCTTCCAAAGTACGCCCCTATTACTACTTGATTACTCCTACATGGCCCGATTCCAAAAACTATCATCAGACGATTTTTTACGGCATTCACAAAAGCTTTCTCTTGTTAATATGACTCTCGTTTATCTTTGTTGGTCGCAAACCACGGCTGCTGTGTGTGGGGGGGGTCCTGAATTTGATTCTCGGGTTGGGCGTCATTCTGTTTTTCTATTGTAGTTTGGAAGTTGTGGAGTCTGGCTGACACTTTCTAACTTCTATCAACAGCTGTACCAAAATTCTAAACTACCATAGGCTGGGTGTTCAAAGTTTAATCATTGTTACTCAGGTTTCTAGGTTGACAAAAAAACCGCTATTAAAGCACGAATGGTTTAGACAAAATCTTATCTAATCCGAGGCGGGGTAGGTACCAACATTTTTGTAGCATACTCGAATAAATAGATAAACTCAATCCTGTTTATGTACTATTAGACAAACCAGAAGTTGAGACTTCAAATTAGATATAAATAGCATTTATCTGTTTATATTTGTACAAGTCTGAAGGAATAAAGTTAATAAAATGCTTGTAGGGTAACATTGAAATCACACATTTATTATCGTTTACCATGATTTAACATAACCGTCTCACATAGACTACACAGTACTCATTATTTTGGAATATAACGCATGGTACACATTTTCTACTTTAATTATATAACTAGCAATAGTTATACCACAGAATTCAACAAGTAAAACAAAATAACGGTCACAGTTTATAACACAGTATGTTTTTAAAGAATACTTATTAAAATAGAATGACTTACAGTAGGTCCTTTTACCTGATACTTTATGACTTGTTCTCTTGGTGGTCCAGGCTCGAATGCCCCAAAACCCCGATGTTCTCAACCTCTTATGAGCGTTGAATCCATGGACAAAAATTACAAACTATCGTTGTCACGTGACAGGCAATGGAAATGTATCCAATCAGCCAATATGGCTAACAAAATTTAAAATGTAGTAAACTAAATGTACTTCTTGTGGAAATGTGTTAAAATACAATCTTAATTCCCTAACAGACGGCCGTCCTGAAAAAGGAATGACCCCATTGCTTTCCGGCCATTCGAGTATATTTGTGTGTCTCTATACAAAACAGACAGAACACTAGGTTCTGGACTAAAGTAACACCTTATGGGAACAACAGAAAATATTGGACACAAGCTACTAAATGAGTAGGAATGAAAAAACGAGTAAGATTTTTTTAGAACAGAACTAAGACGCTAAGTAACTAGTACCAAATTAAAAAAAAAAAAACTAAATAAGAAAAAACAAATAAACTAAATAACAAAGATCATGAAAACAATAACGTCGCTAATACATTGCAAAATCAATTCAAATAAGTATAATTCTTTAAGTACCTAATATTTACATAAATTAATGTGATTCCGTTAACGTTCATACTATTTATAATCGGGTAATACAATAATTTGTAACTAAATAACAGACATGAAAATATAACGTGTCTAACATATTGTAAGTACAATTAATTTCCAATAAGTATACCTAAAAGTTCTTAAACTTATGATTGACTTATCGATCTCGCGCCTCGTGGTGTCGACTCGGCGACACGGCTCTCGCGCCTCGTGGCGTCGACTCGGCGACACGGCTCTCCCGCCTCGTGGCGTCGACTCGGCGACACGGCTCTCCCGCCTCGCGGTGTCGACTCGGCGACACGGCTCTCGCGCCTCGCGGATTCGACTCTGCGACACGGCTCTCGCGCCTCGTGGCGTCGACTCGGCGACACGGCTCTCGCGCCTCGCGGTGTCGACGCGGCGACGCGGCTCTCGCGCCTCGCAGTTTCGACGCGACGACGCAACACGCTACTGTGGTTGTGTAGAAACCTGAAACCAGAAATATATTATATCTCGCGTCTCGTGTTGTCGACGCGTCTCCCGGTGTCGACGTGGCTCTCGCGTATCGCGGTGTCAGCGCAACGGAGAGTTGAAAGCGCCTACACGCTTACGGCGGCTGAGCGTACTTTTGTGCAATGAGCCCAAACGTCATTATGTGGGTAGTGTAGAAACCTGAAACCAGAAATATATTAGAAGAGTTATATTGAGATTAGAACAAAACAATGTAAAATAATGATGTATAGTTCAGTTACTTAATGAAGCTGAAAAATAAGGTAAATAAATAAACAATGAATAAAAATATACAGATGGGAAAAAACAGATTAGAGAGGAGAAGGGGGGGGGTGAACACCGCTTGTACTTCGGCATACGTCATTGTTACTGACACCGCTTGTACTTCGGCCTCGGTCCACTTTTTAGGGGGGCGTGAACACCGCTTGTACTTCGGCATACGTCATTGTTACTGACACCGCTTGTACTTCGGCCTCGGTCCACTTTTTAGGGGGGCGTGAACACCGCTTGTACTTCGGCATACGTCATTGTTACTGACACCGCTTGTACTTCGGCCTCGGTCCACTTTTTAGGGGGCGTGAACACCGCTTGTACTTCGGCATACGTCATTGTTACTGACACCGCTTGTACTTCGGCCTCGGTCCACTTTTTAGGGGGGCGTGAATACACTCCACAGTCCTCCACACTCACAAGCAGCTCCAGAGTAGCTAGATGCAGCAGTAAGTCACGTAACATTTATTCTGTAATCATGTAACTGGGAAGGATTTGGGAAGGAAAGACCGTATTTGTTATTAGTCTAGCAGATAAAGTTTAAGTAGGCAAGTCGGTATTAGTCGTTACGTAAGCATTGTATCTTAATTTGAATCGGAGGAGTAATTAACTCTCATCAGCCTCGTTACTCGTAAGGTCGCCATCAGTGTCATTACTAGGTGCAAAAGTTATCGAACGTTTTAACTGGTCTGCTGAATAAATACTTTTATATTTACGTTTCTCTTTAACGCTAGAAACTTCATATCGATCGTTTTCTAGAACCGCAGTTATCTTTAAGGGACCCCAAAATTTGACATAACTTTACTTTTTCCCTTTACTGGATTGTGATGATTGGGAATCATGACTACACTGTCTATTTGAAAGAACTTCGTTGAAGCCCTACCGCTATCAAACTTCTTTGTCATATATTGTTGACTTTGTGCGGTATTCTAAAGAGCAGCCGACCGTATTGCATCTCTAGATGGACCCGATTCAGAAGTATCTTAAATCGGCTAGCTAGTTTAAACTAGGAACCTCCCCAGGCCAGATTGTACGTCGTCCGAACACTATTTCAGAAGGAGATTTGCCCGTAATATTTTTTTTCTATGTTATATAAAATCTATTACAATTTACCTATTCTGACATTCCAGTCGCGCTCCGCCTGATTACAATTGCTCGCGGAGTAAAACAAAAATCGAGAATTGTATGATTATATCTTTCAATCTGCCCATTGGCTCGTGGTGTTACTACAGGGTTCAATATATGCCTAGCACCTATTTATTTTACAAACTTTTGAAATGCCGCTGATGTACAACTAGTACCGCGATCGGTGATATTATGTTCGGACTACCTATTACGTCAAGTATTTCCTGCAGAGTTTTGATAGCGTTTTTAGTTTTACATCTTTTACTGGTCTTATAAAAATAAATTTTCTGAAACCGTCAATTACACCCTGTATGTAAGGATTCCCCTTTTTGCTCCTGATAAATGATCCTGATGGTCCATGTCTTCACATGCATACAAAAAAGCATCCACTAGCAAAAACTAATATCTTTCCTAAGCCCCTTTTTTTACATCTGATTCAATGTTAACGTCCGATTTCTCTGCTTCGGCCACCGCTGAGTATAACACTAAACTACTATTTGTTTTGCAAAATCTAACCTCAGATAACTCAGTCTAATCAACCGGTACATTTGTGTTAAGGAACTTATTATGTACATAAACACTTCTACTATGGCAGTAACAAAATCCACACTTATCTCGACGGATGCTTTACCTAACGGTAAAACTACACCAGCACCAAACCCCTTTTAATACAGGGAGTCCCACTGTCGAGGTGTCTAATTTTAATTCATCCGCCATGTTCTGTTTGATAAGAGTACATTCGCTACCGAAATTGACAAATGCAGTTTTAGGTATGCCGTTTACTATTACATTTTTTTTGTGAGTAGTTTTACTGGCTTCGATCAACGTAGGTACCTTATTGACGGGATTTAAACTATGTTTATGTTTATCTGCATCACGCCTGCATTGTTCGGCTAAATGGCCCATTCTGTTGCATTTTGGACACTTTGAGAGCCTTTGGACATTCCGGAACAGTATGTCCAAGCTCCGAACAATTATAACGACTGACTTTAAACGATGGATGTTTATTGTTTCGTATGCTTTCTTTAGTTTGCATGGGGGTGTTCTTTATTTTCTTTATATTTTTGCAAGAAATATTTCTTAAATACTTAAGTATCCTACTCGGTTGCCTAACGCATTCAGATGGATATTATTATCATAAATGCCCTGTACTATACAATCAACTGCGTTTTTCCCCTTAATTCCGCAATGATTTATAAGCTTTACCTTATAAAAGTATTCATCTAGAGTTTCATCCCTCTTACTCTTCTTATCTAACATCTCGACGAGTTTATCCGTATAATTTTGATCATCAAGAAAACTTTTCAATAATTGGCCTGCCATTCCCTAAGCTTAACCACAGTATAAATATCTACAGTATTGTGACTTGGCCCTCTCTTTGACATAATTACCTACAGCAGCGCGGTACGTAAACACGCCATAGTGCTGCTGGCCTCCAGAATTTTAATTTCATCTACTTGTCTACTTGAGTGTCTTTCTACTTTTGTGATTGAAAATATAACATTTTTACTAAAAATAATGAAAAAAAAAACAAACAAATAAACTGTTGTCACTGAAGTTCACCAAACTCCAATTCTTCCAAACTTCACCTATCTACCTACTCAACCAAAATGCAAGAAACAGCTGACATTTAATTATAATATCTTTTTTTTCAGCTCAGCTTATTCGTTCGTCCCCATTACCTACAGCATGGAGAAACTCGAAACAACAACATTTTTAGTCACCCATCCGATGCAAACAATACCTAATATCAACCATCGCATCGCGTGTGCGTTACCTATAGCAATCAAAATCCTTAACCATATACTGCAAAATCTTACTTTAAAAGTAAATTAAACTGGTAATCTTACTAGATAAGTACCTACTATTAATTACTCTTTAATCATTTCATAGTGATATTTTGTCTACTTCAATAATATAAATGTTAGTAGCTAAGTACATAAGTGAGTCGATAGCCTAGCCTATGAAACTAGCCTAGCCTACCCTTTTTTTTTAATGCGTGCTTAATATTTCACTCGTGCGTCACTTTGTTCACCCTATCCACTTGTTTATTCATGAATCCAAGTAGGTATTTTAATCGGTGGAAAAAGCGAAATACCGTCCTATTACTATTATTAAAAGAAACAAATTATGTAAGTACCAGGTAAACTACAAAATTATATCTTTGAGTGCGTTATTGATGAATCCAAACAACCAAAAACACGTTTATTCTACAATTTTTCTTTTCCATTTTAAGTAAGTACTTGTACTTATTTCAAAACAAATATTCACAAATCACCCGCTTACTGCTTACAAAACAAAACACTCACACCGTTCGTTCATCACTGCGGCGCATTCGAGACTGCTTGCAGTTGGAGAGCAGTTTGTATGAAGATACACTACTTTAGATATTATTACCGTGGCTTAACCGACGGTAAGTCTTCATACCATCTGCGTGAAAGACCAGCGAGCTTAGGTAATACGTTATAAATAATTTCGTTTTCATTCCAGTAATATTATGCGAGCAGTATCGTTAAGTTTCTTTAACCACGATGTCATAGTTTTTTTTTTTTTTTTTTTGACTGATCAAAGTTTGGAATAACATCTTTGGCACCTATGAAGCTACTTTCGTTGCGTTTTTTTTTAGCGCATCTTTTAACTTCTCCATCACATTATTTTCTTTTGATTTAGAAGTAACGCTTTGCTTTCGGCCTTTAGTACGGTTAGATTTCGCTGGGGTACGTGTATGCCTGCTGCTATTCGATTCAGAAGAGCTCGATATTGTTGTGCTCGTTACTGAACATATGCTAACATGCTTCTTTTCTACGTGTGCGAGTTCACGACGCGATCGTTTTTAGGGTTTCGTACCCAAAGGGTAACCAACGGAACCCTATTACTAAGCTTCCGCGGTCCGTCTGTCCGACCGTCCGTCTGTCAGCGGGCTGTATCTCAAGAACCGTAATAGGCACAGTTGAAATTTTCACAGATTGTGTATTTCTATTGCCGCTATAATAAAAAACGCTATAAATAAAAATTAAGGTTTATGGTACGGAACCCTCCGTGTGCGAGTCGGACTCGCACTTGTCCGGTTTTTTTTTTATTTTTATGTAGACGTGAACGCGAACATCCCCTGTATGCTATGGAAGACTAAATCCATGCTACGTGATGTCTGGTGCGGCGCTTTCGCATTTGCTCCAATGATCTATTTCTACATTGTGAGTGTTTAGCATTTGAAGAAGCCAATGTTGAGCTTCTAGAGGTGTCCCTATCCGTAGTTTTTCGCGGGCGTGTCCGAGGATGTTGAGTCCGCGATATTGAACTCGAGTGTTCCTCTCCTTAGATCTACTCCTACGCTCTACTACACGTGGAGGTGAATAGCCCTCTCTAGCAGATGTCCTATCCGACATTGTCACAATCTTTTATTTATTATTATTGTCAAGTTGCGGTCAAATCGGTATCAGGATAGTAGGAAAATATTGATATGATTAGAATAGTATTCATAAACCTTAGTATGTAGGTACATGTGAAAAAAAATATAACAAGTTATCAAACATAAAAACAGCGAAATAAAATTTTCAGTCCAGCAATAAACAGTTATTCTATTAAATATCGATAGCGTAATCATTAACATCATTGTATTGAATTCCTTTCATGTGTATTCATTATCACGTTCCACTGTGTGCTGCGTAACAGTAAGATCGAGCCCAATACAAAACTATCTTTGTCAGAAGACGCCAAAACCAATACATATTTAACGAAAAAAAATATCCACACCCATCCCAGAGTGTAGCCCCGGCAAGGTGAGAGTGGACATCTCGCGGTGTTCCTCTTGTACCTCCATAGAGTAGCCATGGCAAAGTATTTGCAGGAACACCCCACAATGAAAAATATGCATCGGCTCAATGACAAAAAGCTGCGTCTCCGTAGAGTGAACGTAGAAAGATGCATGCATTTTGGAGGACCATAATAACATCCCAGAAAACCCGTGTATCCCGGAGTGTAGCCCCGGCAAGATACACAAAGTCCTCACAATCCATGCCTACGTCTCCATAGAGTAGCCATGGCAAGACGCATGCACGTTGGAATATCACTATACCGCCCCGGAAAACATGTGTATCCCGGAGTGTAGCCCCGGCAGGATAAACAATGCCTTCACAACCCATGCCTGCATCCCCATAATTATTTAAACATCAATAAAGCACACAGTGACACATGCATTTCTTTCTTAATTTCCTTTAACCAACATGTGACCGTTATTTTATTTAAGTAGGAGGTAGGCAGCACAAAATTATGTAACTAAAATTATATTTGTATTATGGGCGCTGAATTGTTCCACTTCTGATTTATTAGACAAACCAGAAGTTGAGACTTCAAATTAGATATAAATAGCATTTATCTGTTTATATTTGTACAAGTCTGAAGGAATAAAGTTAATAAAATGCTTGTAGGGTAACATTGAAATCACACATTTATTATCGTTTACCATGATTTAACATAACCGTCTCACATAGACTACACAGTACTCATTATTTTGGAATATAACGCATGGTACACATTTTCTACTTTAATTATATAACTAGCAATAGTTATACCACAGAATTCAACAAGTAAAACAAAATAACGGTCACAGTTTATAACACAGTATGTTTTTAAAGAATACTTATTAAAATAGAATGACTTACAGTAGGTCCTTTTACCTGATACTTTATGACTTGTTCTCTTGGTGGTCCAGGCTCGAATGCCCCAAAACCCCGATGTTCTCAACCTCTTATGAGCGTTGAATCCATGGACAAAAATTACAAACTATCGTTGTCACGTGACAGGCAATGGAAATGTATCCAATCAGCCAATATGGCTAACAAAATTTAAAATGTAGTAAACTAAATGTACTTCTTGTGGAAATGTGTTAAAATACAATCTTAATTCCCTAACAGTACGAATGGTCAAAAATCCTCGGCTATACCTACCTACGAGATCCTAAAAATTTCGTGCTTGCTGCGCTTGCTATAATTTTCTCACGTATATACGTCAAGCCGGATTTTTTTCTCAATGACCCCCCTCTCCACACAGGGACAACCCCCCCCCCCAGGCGAAATTCTGGATCTGCGCCTACTCTTGGCCATCTTAGAGGCGCCGATGAGGTGCTTGCTTAGGGCGTTTGCAACTGTTAATCTGCTTCTGTACCTACCTACACAGCATGTTTACACTATCTGGCCCGACTTACCTTATATTTACTTAACATACCTAAAAGGACAAGAAAGTTACGTAGGTACCTATCTAATAATATAATTGCCTGCCTACTTATTTTTAGTACAACGACGACTTTCAAAAGCGACAAAACGAAGCCGTTCAAGAGTTGATCTAGAGGTAATAAAATATGTGCTATTAGGTACCTAATTAATAATCCATTGATTTGGGGGTCCAGTACCATTACAAAAAAAAACTATTCATAATTTCATTTATGCAGTTTGTTACAGTACCTACATCCCAGTTGTTACCATAGCTATTTATGACAATGACACTTTGTTCTCAAATGACACCATCGCTATAGTACCTAAACAAGGAAAACAAAGTTAATTAGTTCAGATCAATTGGGTTTTTTTTTTTCATTTATCGCCAGTGCAAAAGTGGTGCATGGTTTATACTTACCTACCCACTAAGCAGCCCTCCTTTTGCATGTGTCGCCTGGTTTTCCGTATAATAAGTTCGTGTTTGTATCTGACAGTGATAACTATTGTACCTAAAGTGAACACTTGGGCGAAGTGAACGACAGGTGAGCTGTCAAACCATACAAACAAGATGGCGTGACAACTCACTTGTCGTTCACTCCACATTATGTGGTCACGGTGAGATGTTGACAGAATCGACCGGCTGTAAATAACTATTTCGATATCGAGCTTCATCTGAGCTCACAAAGAGAGCTTTATTACACGCAATACATATAAGTCATATACAAATACGATACCTCACCTCGGATTCCGCTGTCGAGACACTTAGGTAAGTACAGAATAGCACTACAATGTTATTATTTACAGATCGACTTAGGTCATACTATTTGGTGGTCATCTCCTGATGAAAAGGCTGTAATACGATTCCGAAATGGCAATATGTATGAAGGACATATTTCTTCAAAATGTATGCATGGTGAAGGTCGTTTTCAATGGGCCGACGGAACCGTCTACTTAGTAAGTTTAAAATAAATTCATTTTATAATTCACAAACAGTACCTAGATAGGTAGGCTACGCAAGAACCTACAAACATACAAAAAAATACATTGGTACCTACAACCGAACATAGAACCTCCTCCTTTTTGAAGAAGTCGGTGAAAAATCCTCTTGATCGATTTTGGCAATGATGGCCAATCTCAACGGAGATTGAATTGTAGTCTACAGGTTTCCTGATTCTTATCAAGAATTTAAGAACACCGACTGTAGTGTTTGTGATCTATACACCTACCAATAGATCTAATGTTGCCTCGAGCGCACGGGTAGTGAGGTAGGCAGTCACGTGAGAGCAGCCAGCGAGAACGGACTGCTACCTGCATACTGGTGTGGTAACGAGCCAACTCAAGTACTTGTGAACAGGAGTTTACAATTGGCGACGAGTTAAAAGGTCAGTAGAAAAAAAAAAATTGACGATGCAATAAACAATCTCAATAATATATTAATCAAAACTTTGCTTTGAAAGGATGAAAGTGAAAAATAATTCATCATAATTGTGTTATTAAGATTGTTTAGGTATCAATTGTCTAATGTTTTTCGCATTTCCAAAAGGGAGCTAAATTGTAAATAATTAATAACCTCATAAAGTAACGATTGGTTTTCTATTAATCCGAAGTAACATTATAAAGATGAGCTAAATTGTAAATAATGAATGACCTCATAAAGTTACGATTGACTTTCTATTAATCCGAAGTAACATTATAAAGATCTACCTTCCGTAATGTACCGAAAAATACCGTACCGCTAATCATAGGCACATAAGGTAGGTAGATACGAACGGTCTATGGTTCGCTTTCATGCAGAACGTAAACAAACAATACAGTACTTTGTTGCAATCTCAAACTTGAGACAGCTACGCAAGAACAAAACTAATGTCGTAGTAGGTTCTCACCACTTGGAATAAACAAGTCTAATTTGTTATTGTATGGCAAGGAAGTATAGGCGTTAGTTTTTTTTTTCGTAGTTGTTTACAGTAACATATACATAGCTTAAAGAATGTGAAGCTCTCGAGTTTTAAATTGGGTGTGATTCTTTTTTATAGTTAATATCCGGTTTGGTTTTTGAAAAAATGTAGTTAAGGTTCCCTTCGGTAAGGTTGTAAACAGACGCGTTAATTTACCGTATGGTACATATTTTGCGTGCAACTTGTGAGAGGCAGTACGGGCCTTCATGAAAGTAAACCGTGCGTCGTAATGTGTGTAAGGCAGAACAGGCCGGCATGAAATTGCAAACTGTTCGTCGTAATGTGTTTAAGGCAGAACAGGCCGGCATGAAATTGCAAACTGTTCGTCGTAATGTGGTTAAGGCAGAACAGGCCGGCATGAAATTGCAAACTGTTCGTCGTAATGTGTTTAAGGCAGAACAGGCCGGCATGAAATTGCAAACTGTTCGTCGTAATGTGTTTAAGGCAGAACAGGCCGGCATGAAATTGCAAACTGTTCGTCGTAATGTGTTTAAGGCAGAACAGGCCGGCATGAAATTGCAAACTGTTCGTCGTAATGTGTTTAAGGCAGAACAGGCCGGCATGAAATTGCAAACTGTTCGTCGTAATGTGTTTAAGGCAGAACAGGCCGGCATGAAATTGCAAACTGTTCGTCGTAATGTGTTTAAGGCAGAACAGGCCGGCATGAAATTGCAAACTGTTCGTCGTAATGTGTGTAAGGCAGAACAGGCCGACATTAAATTGTAAACTGTTCGTCGTAATGTGTGTAAGGCAGAACAGGCCGACATGAAATTGTAAACTGTTCGTAGTAATGTATGAAAGGCAGAATGGGCCCTGTAAATGTAAACCGTGTGCAGTCGTGTAAATGGTGGTTATTAAACCTAAGCTTACGTTTTCGAATGTAAAACAACAATAGGTGACCTGACTTGGTAAATTACCTGAGATAATATTATTGTCAACAGGTCCCCCAATTCTCTTCCGAATATGGCCAATTATTTACCAACACCAGAAAAGCTTGATCTCGAAGGAGATAACGCTACACTTGCTCTGCGGTGGGAGCGATGGAAAAAAACTTTGAATCTTTACTTAGAAGCTTCAGCAATTACTGGGGAAGAAAAAAAAAGAGCAACTTTACTGCTTTTAGGTGGAACAGGGCTACAGGAGATTATTTATAATTTACCTGGAGCATATGATGAAACAACTGAAGGAAAACCTAATGCTTACAAGACCGCGATTACAAAGCTGGACGAATATTTCTTGCCTAAACAAAATAAAATTTATGAGCGACATTTATTTCGCCAGATAAAGCAAGAAGAAGGAGAAAAATTCGAAAAATTCATTGTGAGACTAAGAAGTCAATCAAGTAAATGTAAATTCATCTCTCCTGATGAACATTTAATTGACCAAATCGTAGAAAAATGCCACTCGTCAGAATTACGGAAGAAAATATTGACAATTGGAGATACTGTTACTTTGTATAAAATCATAAATGAAGCCAACACCTTAGAAGTAGTTGGCCAACAATTAGAAGATTACGGACAAAAAGTTAAGTCGAGTGACATCAATGCGGTTAGGAGTTATTCAAAAACATCCAGTTTAAGTTCAAAGCATGATGGCATCAAAATCAAGAATGAGGCTAATAGGAACAAAAACTTCAATAAATACGGTACGACTAAATGTGGGAGATGTGGATATAGTACACATAACGCGTTAAATGAGGAATGTCCCGCTAAAAAGAAGAAATGTCATACTTGCGGGAAACTAGGTCATTTCAGTGCACTATGTAAAACAAAACCAGCCTCTCAGAAGCGTAAACTTGAAACCGGACAAGACAATTCTTCAAAATTTAAAAAGACTCGGAAGGAGAACGAAATAAATACGATTAAGTTGGACAATGAATCTTCAGATGATGACCATTACGTATTCAATATGAATGATGATAGTGATGCAACCATTGAATGTGAAGTAGGTGGCATCAAATTAAATTTGCTTATCGATTCTGGATGTAAATTAAACTTGATTACGGAAAAGACGTGGGAAAATTTAAAGAAGAAAAGGATTGTCTGCTCAAACCAGCTAAAGGGATCAAATAAAAACTTGTATTCGTATGGGAGTAAATTACCTTTAGACGTAAAAGGGTCTTTTGAAACTATAATCAAGGTAAATAAACATTCTGAAAGAGCTACTATTTTTGTTATTAAAAAAGGATCGAGAGATTTACTGGGCAAAGAAACCGCTATTCGTTTAGGAGTTTTGAAATTAGGTATTGGGATAAATGAAATCAGACAAAGCCCTCATCCTTTTCCAAAATTCAAAGACGTACTAATTGAAATCCCTATAGACGAAACATGTAAACCCGTTTCACAACCATATCGCCGGATTCCAATTCCAATAGAACAAAAAGTTGAACAAAAAATAAAGGAGCTACTGGAAAGCGACATCATAGAAGAAGTCAAAGGACCTTCTCGTTGGATTTCACCGGTGGTACCAATACTCAAAGATGACGATGATATACGTTTGTGCGTAGATATGAGGCGCGCAAATGCAGCGATTATGAGGGAAAATCATCCTCTGCCCTGTATGGACAATTTATTACCTAAAATAAAAAAGGCTCGATATTTTTCCAAACTTGACATCAAAAATGCTTTCCATCAAGTAGAAATACATCCCGATTCAAGGCATTTGACGACGTTTATAACATCTAAAGGATTATACAGATATAAGAGATTAATGTTTGGCATTACTTGCGCCCCAGAGCTATTCCAAAAAATACTTGAGAAAATGCTTACTGGATTGGATGGTGTGATCAATTTTATTGATGACATTTTGGTATATGGTAAAGACGAAAACCAGCATAATGTTCGACTTGCAAAGACTTTGAATGTTTTGAAAGACAATAACGTTTTACTGAACGAAAACAAATGCGTGTACAATGTGCAAAAGATCAGTTTCCTAGGTCATGAACTTACATCTGATGGAGTTAAACCACTGAAGAAATATATAAACAGTATTGCTGAATTCAGAGTGCCCAAAACAGTTGAAGAACTTCAAAGCTTCCTGGGGCTAGTCAACTACATAAATAAATGGTTGCCTAACTTGGCGACAATAACGGAACCTTTAAAGAAGTTATTAAGAAAAAAGACAGGAAAAAAAGCAAACATAGAGGAGTTATGGAAAGAAGGAGAGAACCAAGCATTTCGTAAATTAAAGCGAGCACTCTCTACAGTGCGAACATTGGGGTATTACGATGTGGACGACAAAACTCAAGTGATTGCTGATGCAAGTCCTGTGGGGTTAGGGGCTGTTTTAATTCAGAGCGATAACGAAGCACCTAGAATTATTGCGTATGGTAATCGAACATTATCGGAACTGGAACGCAAATATAGCCAAACTGAGAAGGAAGCGCTCGCTTTGGTTTGGGCAGTAGAACATTTCAACATATTTCTCTTTGGGAAGGAATTTGATCTCATCACAGATCATAAGCCACTTGAATTTTTGTTTGGAATGAAGTCCAAACCATGCGCACGTGTCGAGCGTTGGGTTTTACGGTTGCAGGCGTATCGCTTTAATATTAAATACAAACCCGGCAAAGTAAATATTGCCGACCCTTTATCAAGGCTTTGTGATTATCAAGATGCCCCACCGCTCCGAAATATTGATGACTATGTGTATCTAATTGTAGAACAAGCTCGACCACGTGCGATTTCTATGCAAGATCTTATTGCAAGCTCTAAGCGAGATTCAGAAATTAAAAATGTAAAAAGGGGTATATACAGCAACGACTGGGACGAGTCCGTAAAGGGTTATAAAATTTTCGACAGTGAACTTTGCTTCTTTGATAACATATTGTTGAGAGGAAATAAAATTGTAATACCAAAGGAATTACGTAAAGATGTCTTGGACGCAGCACATGAGGGCCACCCTGGGATAGTGGCAATGAAGAGTCGGTTGAGGTCCAAGGTCTGGTGGCCAAGGATTGATAAGGACGCAGAAGCAAGAGTAAAAGCATGTAAAGAATGTACTCTTGTTGGATTACCTAGCCATCCTGTGCCCATGAAACGACGTGAACTACCTTCAGCTCCTTGGGTAGATATTGCTATGGATTTGTTGGGCCCATTACCAAATAGTGATTATTTACTTGTAGTCATTGACTATTATAGCAGATACAAGGAAATTAAGTTTACTAAAACGATTATCAGTGGCCAGATCATAAAATTTCTTAAAGAAATATTCAGCCGTCTTGGATACCCTGCGTCAATCACGGCTGATAACGGACGCCAGTTTGTGAGCGATGAATTTAAAGAATACTGCCGTCAATGCAATATAAGATTGTTCCATACTATACCCTACTGGCCTCAACAAAACGGGGAAGTAGAGAGGCAAAACCGTGATATTTTAAAAAGGTTAAAAATTAGTCAGATGCAAAAGAGAGACTTTAAAGAGAGCGTTTGGGAATACTTGATGATGTATAACTCGACCACGCATTCCGTAACGGGAAAAACACCTGCCGAACTCTTCTTTGGAAGAGTGAATAAAGATAAAGTTCCTTGTCTATTGGATACTGAAAATAGGGATGATTCAGAAATAAGAGATATTGATAAGATTCAGAAGGAAAGGGGAAAGGAGTACGCTGACAGGAAAAGAAGAGCTGAAAACTCAACATTAGTGGAAGGCGATAAAGTGTATGTGAAGGATATGGATAAAGCAAATAAATTAACAGCAAACTACAAATCAGCACCGCACATTGTTGAGCAGGCAGAAGGTGGAGATGTGATTGTACGAAATGAAGAAACCGGTCAAAGATTGAGGCGTAATGTTATTCATTTAAAAAGGGTAGAAGGTGAATGGAAAGTTCAGGACAACGAACAAAATGAAAATGAATGAATGGAAAGTTCAGGACAACGAACAAAATGAAAATGAATGAGAAGAAGTTTAATTTGTAATTTTATAATAAGCTTTTCTGATTAATGGTGTTACTTTAAAATAAAAAATATAATAAGGAAGGGATGTAGTGTTTGTGATCTATACACCTACCAATAGATCTAATGTTGCCTCGAGCGCACGGGTAGTGAGGTAGGCAGTCACGTGAGAGCAGCCAGCGAGAACGGACTGCTACCTGCATACTGGTGTGGTAACGAGCCAACTCAAGTACTTGTGAACAGGAGTTTACACCGACGAGATCATGTTACACCATATTCGGCTAATTCAATAAGCTTAACATGTTAAAATTAGGTAATGCACAGCGTAAACTCCATTTGGCGAACCTTTTATTTGGCATCATTAAAACTCGGAAATCTACACTATCTACATGTACATCCTTACTACTATTATTCCTTACAAATATTATAAATGCGAAAGTAACTCTGTCTGTCTCGCTTTCACGCCAAAACTACTGGACCGATTTAAATGAAATTTGGTACACAGATAGTCTAGAGCCTGAGAAAGGACATAGGCTACGTTTTATCCCGGGAATATGTTCCCTAGGGACCACGCGGGCGAAGCGGCTGGCAGAAGCTAGTATAATATAATATAATTATATAATAATATTATAAAGAGGAAATTTTTTTTGTTTGTTTGTTTGAATTGAATAAGCTCCGAAACTACTGGACCAATTTGAAAAATTCTTTCACCATTAGATTCCTACATTATCCCTGATGAACATAGGCTATAGATAATTTTCAAAAAAGTTAGGGATCCGTATGAAAACTTCGATAATGTAACCCAAGGTGAGAATAAAACACCAAAAGAGATCATCCTTATATCGCGTACACTGCGGAAACTATTGACAATAGAGCTAAGTGATGTGATGTACTGCAGTCAATATCTTTAAAAAAGTCAGCTTGGGTGTAAATCTAACTATTATGATTAAGCCACAATGACCGCTTTTTAACCGACTTCTAAAAAAGAAGGTGGTTCTCAATTCGACAGCGTATGTATACACATATATATATATTTTTTATGTGTATTCGCGGATAACTTCGTCGTTTATGATCCGATTTCGATGAATCTTTTTTTTATATGAAAGGGTATGCTTCCGAGATGGTCCCATTGCCACCACGTCAGGATCTGATGATGGAAACCCTGAGAAATCGAGGGCAACTCTCGAAAATTGTATGCACGCATGTGGTAAAAACGTGATATTTGTGTGTATATCGGGTGATACTACAAAAGAATGAAGGTTTGGATCAGACCTGATGATGGAGACGACAGAGCGTCAAGGGAACTCGACATCGGTATGTAGGAACTACCAAGTGTTTAGGCTTATTTCATTCGTATTAACGAGACCTTTACACCGAAAGCACTTAGTAAGTTTTATTTTCATAACATAACATCACGCCGGTACGCTGTGAATGGGTACGCAGGTACCACTAAAAAGTGAAAAATAAAAAACTTATTTACAAAAAATTGTAACCGACTTCCAAAACAAAACACTACAAAGTATAAAATAACTTTAATTTCGGTGTCAAAAAACGAAATAACTAAAAACACCGACTTCCGAAATTAAAGTTATTTTATACTTTGTAGTGTTTTGTTTTGGAAGTCGGTTACAATTTTTTGTAAAAAAGTTTTTGTTCAAATTATTCAATAGAAATTGAATATTGGTGATTTTAGTATCATGATATTACTTAATCCTTATCTATTTTATTTGTTTAATAATTAAGGTTGTTTATGTACATGTAAACTACACTTTAAATTATTAAAATCGGACCTTTCGTTTAAAAGTTACGACGGGTATAAAAATACTCTAAGTAAGCCAAATGTTGCGGTTTGAGCGAACTGCCCTACGTTTAGTCTATTAATAAGTAATTTACACAAGACCCTTTAAGAGGGTAGAGGGGAGATGAAGTTCGCGGAATACCAACCAACAAATCCGCGCGAATAAAGTCGTGGGTGAAGTGCTAGTTATATAATAAGCTTGAGTGGACAAGAGGTCACAAGAACCGGCAGGGAAGACTATGTTCCCAGAGTCTTTTAACACCACACCCTGGAAGTGGACTAACTTTTAAGGTCAAGTTAAAGGAGTTTCTACTTCAACACCAGAATCAGAACGAGAATACTCAAGGTTCCACAAATGCCATTTGATTTCAGTTGCCACCATGGTTGGTTTGCGAGTCATCTTTGAATTGTTAGGTATTTACTTTTTAATATACTTAATACCATAGAAATATAAAAAAAACAGGAGAAGTGGCAAGGGGGCGTATCCGTGTCCGCGCGACCTTTAGTATACTTATTTGTCTTTAAAATCATGAAAAACAAATTATAAAATATGTCTTCCTCCTACTATATTATTCTTGTTTTCAAATATCACAGCGACTTTTACAATAAATACATTGCTTCTTACCTACTAACTAAGTTTTTCACTAAGTCACTGGACAAGCAATGTAAATATTACAAAACGATACTTTACTAAGCGGATGCAACGCGTAATACGGCCGCTGATGTGCTTGTGCAGATCCACTTACATAGGTTATCGACACAATGTCTATTGATGAATGAAATTGCGCGACTGCATATCTATTGCTTTTACTGACGTGCATGTGTAGTAGTTGCCTTATGGAAGGGAAATGCTGGAGACACACGTTCCGGTACATTTTCGTCTATCGGGCATATCTCCTTATTTATTACATCTATGCATAATACAAATTATTATTTATTTCTCTATTTTCAATTAATTTAATTTTTATTAAGTGCGAATCGATTTTAATAATTGTATTTTTAACATTTTTTTATATTTTATGAAATTATTGTTTTTAATTTAAACATTATTATTTTCTGACCCCCAAGATACAGACAAACGTCTAGTATGGGGGTCACCGTCCATCCTCAGTTTTGTAAATGTGCATTTTTATTAAAACCATTGATATGTAGGTATATAAAAACCCTAAAGCTATAAAATTAATTAAGCTAAATTAGTAATGGATTGAACGATATTGTTTTTTATTATATATTTTTGACATCGTTTTATTATTTTTACTAATTTTGTTTCAATTTTCATGTTTTATTTTAACTTTTGCTTCACAATATTTTACGGGATTTTGAATAGGTAGGTATTCAATGTGTAACATTTACTACCTAGGTATTTATTCATTTCATTTTACTGTACCTACCTAGGTAGGTAGCTATCTCATTCTACGCTTTTTAACTTCACTTTGTTTTTACTCTGTTTTTATTATGTTTACACCTACACTTTTTGCATTTTTTAGGGTTCTGTACCTCAAAAGGAAAAACGGAACCCTTATAGGATCACTTTGTTGTCCGTCCGTCTGTCTATTAAAACCGTTTATCACGGGAATGCGTGGAGGTATCGACTTGAAAGTAAAACCATATACTCAGGTCTGTGGCCCCTTGCAGCTGTGAAAAAATCAGGTTCAAAGTAAACGTAAAAAAAGATACGGTAGTTTATGCCGCAAAAAACGTATATTTCGACAGTCTCAAGGGAATCAAAATGTATCATCGGTTGTTTCCTGTTGACCTAGAACTATGAATTTTGGCAAGTAATACCGTGTTATACTACAAGTATAGGGAAAAATCTGAAAACTATACATTTGTAATCAAATCTTTAAAAAAATATAGTCTACATTTAAAGTAATTTGTGGCTACAAATTTGTACGGAACCCTCGGTGTGCGAGTCCGCCTCGCACTTGGACGGTTTTTTTTATTTATATGTCTACTGCGCGTTCGTTCGAATGGCACCCGTGGGCTGCAGCTGAAAATCAGCGTTAGGTGGTAAAACCTAGTGTTACCACCTGACATTATGCTGAGCTGAGGCCCTTTTTTGGAACAATGTTGTAGGTACATAATAAATTATTATATTCGATAATTGTAGAGTTGTTGTGTGTTAACTAAGGTTTTTTTTGTTGTTGTGCCAATAAATGCGGTTTTCTTTTCTTTCCAGTTGTTTTGGAGCCTATTCAATTAAACAAATATTTCCTCTTTGTAATATAAGTGTACCTAGACAATAATAAGTAAAAAGCATAATACTTAAAATTTAGGTGGTTCACTGTCGAACAACTTACCCTACCCTAAGGTGTGTGGCCAGCCAAAGCCAACGGTTCATCGGTGCGGGAGATATTGTAGAGTACTAGCTTCTGCCAGTGGCTTCGCCCGCGTGGTCCCTATGGAACACACTCCCGGGATAAAAAGTAGCCTATGTCCTTTCTCAGGCTCTAGACTATCTGTGTACCAAATTTCATTTAAATCGGTTCAGTAGTTTTGGCGTGAAAGCGCGACAGACAGACAGACAGAGTTACTTTCGCATTTATAATATTATAGTAAGGCAGTAAGGATGGTGCACCATTGTATGTGCAAACACAAATGCACTCCTCTTCTATCACCCTCATAACTCCGATGGGACAGCAATACGACGCGACCGACGAGAGATCTAGCGCAGTGGCGCAGGACCAACGCCTTAACGTACGCTCCGAGCACGGAGATGTCACACCGCCAACTTCTAAAGTCTGGACTGTCACAGAAAAATTGGCAGGTAATAGAAAAACCCAACACTTTTGCCCGACCTACAGTAGTGTCGATGGCAGCGTCGTCGTCCCGTGCTCGTGAACGATTTGCTGCGGGTAATAAGCTGTTACCTTATACCGCAGCTAGCGTACTTTACCTTATGCCGAAGTCTGAGTTCATAGTAATAAATTATTATCACGACTGAACTAACCGAAGGTTGTCCAATTTTAGGGAAGTTTTAAAAATAATGAAATGAACGGAAAAGGTATAATTCAGTGGAAAAATGACACGTGGTATGAAGGCGAGTTTTCCGGGAACCTGCGACACGGTAAAGGTCTGTACGTGGACTCTCGCACTCAGCGCTCTTACTCTGGCGGCTGGCATCGTGGAACTAAGCATGGAGAAGGAGTCATATACTATTCTAAAGACTTTAAGAATTCGTACGACGGCCAATGGATTTATGTATGTATAATAAAAACCCGTTCTTTTTTATCGTGTGGGCAGTAAGGTCTAACGACCCCACGCGCCCTAGTGTCAGAGTTTCTAAACCGCCTCAAGGGCCTCTGACGTGGTTTATTTGACGACCGCCATTTGGCGGCCGGGACCACCGGCTTGTACGTGCCTTCCGAAGCACGGAATCATCTTTTTATCAGACAATCAGGTGATTCAAGCCTGCAATGTCCTAGCCAAACTGGAAACAACCTACCTGCTACTTAGGTACAGTAGGTACAGCGGCTATGGGATAGCATCTCATGCGATCATGATTCCGATGTGAGAAACGGATAATAATACGGTACTAAGTACCTACTATTCATCCTGTATGCCTCCTCTCTGCCACGGTGGAACAATGGTGGATGTATGGCCTCAGCTGTTAGCTGGTCTATTCTGTCAACATCTCACCGTGTAAACTTGAGACAACAAACAAGATGTAATGTCAGTTCACTTCACGTTCACTTCACTTCACGTAAGCTTACACGTTGAGACGTTTACAGAATCGCACTGCTAGTCTATGTACTTCTAACTGAGTAGTTAAGTGCCTACCTAACGCAACAAAGGGAGCATGTTAATTTTAACGTTTTTATTCATTAAGTACCGGTAGGTACCCAATGAATTAAAATACCTATATAAATATGATTCTAGAATGAACGAAACGGATATGGATCTAGAGAATACTGCGAACTAAGTGGATACAAAGGAGATTGGGAAAGAAACGAGAGGCAAGGTAAAGGATTGATGATATGGCCGAACCATGACGTAAGTATTAAGTATTAAATATTATTTTCCTATAGCTATCTCTTAGGAACCCTGATTTACCCATACTTTCTCAACTTAAAAAAAACACCCCATAAACCATGATTTTTAATGTTCTTTTAGTTTTACCGTGGTGGATGGCAGAATGGAGTTATGTCTGGCTATGGAATTTACATATGGGAAGCTTGTTATAATAACACCATGGCACTGCCATCTATAAATGCATTTCGTGGTATGTGGGAAAAAGGTCAGCGACATGGGTATGGTATACTTAATCTTGGACTCGGCTTAGGATCTCATTATAAGGGAGAGTTCAAGAAGAATAAAAAACACGGCATTGGAAAATTTGTGACAAATAATGGATTAACTATTCAAGATAGAAACCTCTTTACTGAGGACAATTTAGGACCCTCGAATTCTACTCGTACCGAAGTCAAATTCCCTGAAAACACAAAAAGAAATGTTAGTGAACCCTGTCAATTTGAAATATGCGACAGCACTGTCGGTCTTATTTATCATATAGATCAAGCACTTCAAAATATAGATAAACAAGCTGAAAAAAGAAGCAACATGATTAATGATTACTTGTATAATAATAAAATAACAGAAGAAGATTTTCCACAAATGGCTGTAAAAGACGAGCTTTCGTTTGAAGAAGCAAATAAACTAGAGAACATTGACGACTTGATCATGTTTGAGGAATCTTCGTTACGCCAGACATTGAAGTGTTATAAGACTGATTTGTTGACCATCTATTACAAGTACGCGACCATATGCAACACCGAAGATATAGCGTTTACACCTGTACTGATTCGCTTGTTTCTGTGGCAGTTGTATTACGACTGCAATGTTCACGAGAGAGGCTTGACACTTGTCGAAATTGACAAAATATATCACCAGAATCCTGAATGGCTCGCAAGGAGCCCGCATAACCCGTTCGAAAAAGTATACTTTTGGCAGTTTTTACACAGTCTGATTTCAGTTGCCTGTAGATTATATGCAAAGAGAGAATTGCCTGGTACAAAACCTGATACAATTCTAGCGAGTGCTTTCAGGACATTTATGGATTGTGATGTATTACGTGGATCTAGTCGTCAACGAGGTAAAGTAGAAGTAGTTGACAATTACTTTAGACCGTTTTAACCGGAGAGCTAAAATGGATAGGTATACCTACCTACCTACTTAATGAACTATATTTATTGGAATATTATTTCTTTTTAAGGTCATTTGGTAAATGGTTATGGTAAATGTATACCTTTGAGACCGACTTATGAGTTATACCGTAGCCTGGGAGAGCCACACACAGTGCGCACTTTCCTCTGCGCTGTACGTCGTCCTCCACACTGCATGGACCATCCTCAACCTGGCCTCGTTGAAGTGCCCGACATGTGCCTGCCACTAGGCCGTAATGTTTATATTTTTGGAGATGAGTTAACATTTGTCGTTGGTAAAAAATCTTTACAAAACTTATATTAGGTTAATATTTCCTCTCTAAGCGCTAAACAAACCAAGTTTTATTTTTATTGCAGATGATAATGAACTTCCAGAAACCTTTCAAATAAACGATGATGTTGAAAACTTGAAACTTTTCAACTTTGGAAATTTGTCAAGCAAATCCATCATAAAAATATTTTCAAAAATATTTCCGAATCTATGCGATGGTGATACAATTATGAATCTTGATATCGAACTATCGTTTTTAGAATTTTTTGAAGCATTTATTACGTGCGCTGAAGAAAGTATTCGCGTCAGAGACCAAGAATTAAAGTGGAGGAATAAATTCTCGTTCAATACTGATATGGTGGTACCACCAGGTACACCAGCGGGACATGGGACTAGATCCAAATAGGTAAAGTAGCTCTAGCATCACTTTTTACACAATTTTGCCGGTAAAAAGCAGCTATTCAAGTAAGAGTTAGTGGCCGGTCCTAAATACGGAATTATTACATTGGTATTATATAAGTAAATGACCTAAGCCAGAAAAGCGTATTAGTCTAGTCAACAAGTGCTTTTTGTTCAACTTTTTTCAGTAGAATAATATGAATGAGGTGTCATTCGATTCGGAATACTTAGCATGTAGATTTTTGAAAAAAAAAAGTTTCGCTCGAAAAAATTGCAAACAATTTACAGAAAAAGAAAGAGGTTTTGGTTTTTTGCAAATATCTCAAAAAATATTAAAAGGAGACTTTCAATAAACGTATGGTGCTTGGTACTAAAATAATTGGTAATTGAAACAGCCCTCTGAGATATATTTACTGAAAGAGTGTAATTATTTTAATGTATTTGCGCACAATTTTTTTTAACAGCCACGCGTTTTTTTTTTTAAATAAGTGTTTCAAATTAAAATGCTTGCATCAATAAATACAAAAAATATTTATATTTTGGGGTTGGCAACCCTGTGGATTTGCCATTTGACAATGACAGTGACAGTCTCAGTCAGCGAGACTCGGGTCTAGACATGGGCAATATCGTTTTTACACTATAGCTAAACTTATAAATGTAGCGAACTCGGAAGTGAAAGGTAAGGTACTATAATTGTTAGGTTTCGGTTTTTGTCGATTTATATACATCATTGTATTTTATTTGGAACTGTACCTTGTTAAGCGTCGAATATCCCTAGGGGATAGACCCGGTAAATGTCGTTTATCCTTAGAGGATAGATGTTCGCGCGCTTTTGTTTTGACCGTTATTTTTGTGTGAAAACTATGCCTATCGAGCTCTAACTTGCCCAACGTCTCGTGAAAAAGACAAAGAACACATTCTGTCACTCAAACGGTATCTGACCCATAACAATCGTCGTGTGTAACTCGTCAAACCAGTACCATTCTGCGCGTCATACAGTTGGTTTGTGCCTGCGCTTTGTCTGTGAATTACTAGTGAATATAGTGTTGTTTTACCAGAAACGTAGTGAAAAATCATGGAACGGTAAGTACTGAACTGTTTTTAATAGCCTGATTGTGTATTTGGCATAAATTCCGGAAGAAATAGTTATTTCAACGAACATCGTCGTCCATTTTTCGCGCCAAGCGACCGGTAGGGACCGTTTTGTTTCATCTATTAAGAATAGTAAATACGACTAATGCCTATCAAACTATCGTTATTTACAATACTATGTTAATTAACAACGCTTCTATTGCATTTGTTTTGAGTAATATCGTCAGAAATGTGAGTATAATTGAAAACAAAAACACGCCTACACGTAATCGACCTCTAGGGATAGCTCGACACTCCGGGGATTCGTGACGTCATAATGGTTTTGCTAAGACGTTAGAAGATATGGATAAGACTTACCCGACTGCGCGACGCAAATAAAGAGTTATGGTTTATAAGTTGAAAGGAAGGTTATGGTATATTATGTGACTGTTTTTTTATTTGCATTTCTCATAGTGACGATGTAGCGGATCTAGTGGATTGTCTGATGCGGTGGTTGTTGTGATGTCTTTTTTTGCAGCTTTTACTTTTTCATTTTTTTTTTTCATTTTTTTTCCATATGTTTCTAGTCTATTGCAATATTTCATTTTGTCAGTTATAATTTAGAGTAATTTTTAATCGAGTTCAGATGTACTTAACAACATTGAGTCGTATCCATACTATGTTAGTCTAAGTTGTGTGTTTTTGTCGTCAAATTGTTAATTTTGCTGGTCGATTTCTAGAATGTTTTTGCTAGGCAACATACCCTTGTGATGTGTTTTTCTATTAGTAAATATCATCATCATGTGGATTGTGAAATAAGATTTCAAATAAACGCAATAATACTTGCTCTGTGATCCAAATGATGGAAGCGTCTTTTTTATCGCTCTTTTTAAAGTGTTTGCATTGTGACTCATAACTCGTAAACTAAACAGTTCTAACAGGTAACACTTAGTCTGTGATAAGACAGTGTACCAAACTATGTAATAAGATACTACTCTAAGCCACTTGGCTTACAGAGTGCCCGGAACTGAAGTACAAACATACACATTTTTTTTGTTAGCGCCCGGGTCGTCCTACTTGAGCAATTTTTTGTAAAGCTTGTGGTTTAAAAAAATTGTATGGAGAGGTGTGTTTTTTTTTATCGATTAATGATAAATAGGGTGTATTTATGTATATAATATAAAAACTTTTTGAAGTTACGGTTTATTTTTTTGTTTCTATCCATTTATGTACAAAAAACTGGAAAATTTCACTAACGCTGACTTCAAACTAGAATTTCTAATATATTACAAAGTAAAACTGGACTAATCTACATGAAATAAATTAGTTTATTTCATAACAATTCCAAAAACATAAGTTTCATGTAGCTCCCATACACAAATTCAGAGATATCGTCGTTTTAAGTACACGCGCCGTTATCGCTGACGTCAACTCAAACCCCGCCTACAATTGAATGACGGCGCGCAGATTGCTTCGACGCCCAACAAGGCTCGACGAAGTCCCGCAGGTATCGCAATCGCACACGGAAGCTACCTGATATATAGATTCAGTGCGATCAAATATATCAAATATACCTCAATTTCGCTTAAACCCCAAAACGGTAACGTTATTCTTCACATCATCATCATCATATCAGCCGAAAGACGTCCACTGCTGGACATAGGCCTCCCCGAAGCATTCTTTCTTCACATAACCGGTCATTTTCAGTAATCTGTAATTCACATAATTATAGGAATGATTGACTATTTCAGTAATTGAAAAAAGGTACCTATTGCAAAACTTAATCAATTCTGTGAAACAAATACTCTAAATTGACTGGAAAACAACTACGTCAAAATTTTGTTACACAATAGAATGTGGTTATGTAGAACCTAGAAGTAATGAATCGTACTTCTAAAAGGATAATTGTTAACAACAACGGCATTACATAATTCAAATGTAAAAAACAACTAACCTCACGGCACACAAATTTACGGCATGGTATTCAAGCTGTAGGTGTTCAGGTCGCAGGATAAGATCATAATTATAAAGCCATTGTTTTCTAACCTAGCAAATATCTAAATCACTAAGAATATCAGCGGACCAGCAAATACAAGCGGTTGGTTGGTCACAAAAGAGGGTTCGGAGTCCGTAGGGCAGATGCAAAGGTCAAATGGAATAAAGAACACAGCAACACAAAACTCAAAGCACAACGAAATTACGAGCAACAGAATACGATGGTATCGGTAAGCCGTCTGCCCCGAGTAGGAGTGGGCGATATAAATGGTATTTTGATTTAATATCTATGTACCGGCACAAATAAAAAAATACAATAATGTATGTATGTAAATCGAAAAAAACCGAAACGTAAAAATCGTAGTACCTTCATCTACCACTTCCGAGTTCCACATAGATTCAGCCAACAACATATTGAAATATATAACTAAAAAAAACCCAAACAACCAACAAACCTAAAGGTTGACTGGTAGAGACAATAAATAACTAAATGCGACAGCCGATATTCTAAATATTCGTAAAAAGCGATATTGCTCATGGCTAGTGGTTAGGATGTCTTTTTTATTTCAATGTCATTCTGACCTTTACAGATTTTACCTTTTTTCGACACGTACCTATTGATATTGCAATGTAATGACAATCAAAATTTTTTATCTTAATTTCATGGACCTGCAGCTAAAATTATAATAAAATCTTAAAGATTTAATAGAAAAGGTAACTTAGGCTACATTTAAAGTAATTACATTCCATAGAAATGAATAAATATGCGTCTATGTGCGTTTTGTTTTTACTGAAACAACTTTTCCTTTTTTTTCAAAAATACGGGCCTGAAAAAATCATTTTTAACTATAATCGAATAGCTTGATAAATAAGCTTTCTAATAAGGTATATCACATTAGCGTTTAAAAATCTTCAGAATATTGCACCACTTTTGAACGCGTCCTTTTTGAAATCTAAATAAAGATTCAAAAAGAGGAGGAAAGAAGAATGGTCATTTCAGACTCAGAGTCCGACAGAATTTAGACCTATCGTAGTTTTTTGTCATCTGGAGTAGAGCAAGAATATGTGTTTTTTTTTCGATTTCGATGGCTAACATAAATAAATGACCTTGAATATGTCTTCAAACGAAGTCTTGAAAAGTAATTTCACATCCATTCCTAAAAGTATGCCGATCGTGTTTGAGCTCATTTGTTTTGTCTCGATTGGTTAATATACCAATCGAGACAGAGAGGGTCTGATGACGAAGAGCAGAGAAGTGAAAAACAGTAAAACGTGTTCTGCGCCATTTCAGACCCAGAGTCCGACAGAGTTGAGAACTATCGTATTTTTTTCGTCATTTGAAATAGAGCAAGAATATGTATTTTTTTTTTTCGATTTCGATGCCTTACACGTTGATATTACTTTATGAGCTTGAGAAGGTACATATTTCTTTAGAAATAGTATAGAAAAGTAATTCTTTATCCACTCTTACAAGTATGCCTGTGATGTCTGCGCTCATTTCAATCGTACTGTTGGGTACCATTCGCTGTAGTTGGTAACAAGGGTCTGATGATGGAATCTACAAAGGTGAGTAATGGCTCTCTTAGTTGACTACTCCTATACCCATCGTGTTTGGGCTCGTACGAAACATACGGGGCGGTACTATTTAATGTAGCTAGTAACAACGATCTGATGATGGAAGTCATAAAGGTGAGTAGTGGCTTTTTTAGTTGACTACTGCTATACCCATCGTGTTTGGGCTCATTTGAATCCTTCTGATGAGCACTATCCAATGCAGCTGGTAGAAACGATCTGATGATGGAAACCATGCAGGTGATTAGTGGCTCTCTTAGTTGACTACTCTTAAACACTTCGTGTTTGTGCTCATTTGAATTTTCCTAACAAGTACTATTTATGTTAGCTGGTAAAATATTCTTATGATGGGGATACCAGAAACGGCCTAAAGGCGAGTCAAGTAAGAGATTCAGTAGGATCTTTTAGTTGGCTCCTTATACACATCGCGCACATGTTTGAGCTCATTTCAAAGGTACGTGTGGGTACAATTAATTGAAGTCATATCCAGTGTTGGGTCGCATGATAATCAAAATTGCATGTTGAAGTAGGCCCCACAGTCGTAAAAGTATCAATTTAAACTGCAATACTAACTGCCCGCGACTTCGCTCTCGTGAGTAGTATATTAATTTTTCTAGCACGGATCCCTTATTCTTTTTCGAAAATAAGTTACTCCTTATAATATCAGTTATTTGCTAGTGAAAGTTCCGCCAAAATTGGTCAAGCGGTTTAAAATGAAGCCCGCATAAAACGATGGTTATATTTTTTGCACGGAATCCTATTAATTTCTCTAAAATTGAAGTAGCCTAAGTTACTCATTATAAAATTAGCTATCTGTCAGTGAAAGTTCGGAGATCAGCCGGAACATACAAACAGACAGACAAAAATTTTACGAATTATGTTTTTGTTATAGGAATCGTATACATATATTTTCATATGCGTTTAGTACAAACAGACAATAAAATTTTTGTATTATTTATTTATTTAGATTTCACAACAAGTTATTTTTATTATTAAACCAGCACTGATGACTAACTGCAGTAACCAATAGTTTACATCACGACGATTCAAATGAGCGCAAACACGGTGGTTATACTAGTCTACACTAATATTATAAAGAGGAAAGATTTGTTTGTTTGTTTGAAATGAATAGGCTCCGAAACTACTAGACCGATTTGAAAAATTCTTTCAGCAATGGATAGCTACATTATCAGGGAGTAACATTGGCTATATTTTATCCCCGTACTCCCACGGGAACGGGAACTACGCGGGTGAAACCGCGTGACGTCGACTAGTATAGCCAATAAAGAGATCCACTATCCACCTTTCTTGTCTCCATCATCAGATACTTGTTCTCAACAACAATCAATAGTGCTCATCAGACGGATTCAAATAAGCCCAAACACATGATATAATAAATAAGTATTATAGCGTGAGGCCATTAGTAGATTATAAAAGTGTGTAGTTGGCAGCCCTGTTAGGTTTCCCTCTGCCGCCGATAGATTGCGCGGCAGTGATATACGCCGCCGTTGCGCGCGCATTGTCTCAGTGCTCTCCGAGACGCGCTGCGCGGTACCACGTTTTTCCCGCGCTTGCGCTAGGTACTGAAATGTTTGTGACTGTTCGACTAAGCATTAGCCTGGTTTTCCATGTACGGTGTTGAAATAATAAACGGTTTATGAACCAGACATGCAGTGTTTCAGACCACCCCAATAGCCTACCCAACGCTATAGTATATATATATATGCCCGTTAGACGAAAATGTACCGGGAACCTGTGTCTCCAGTCTTCCCATTCCATAAGGCAACTACTACACATGCACGTCAGTAAAAGCAATAGATTGCAGTCGCGCATACACCCGCACTTCTCAAAACAGAACGTGCTACACACTCAATTATAAACCTTATTGCATCAAAAACACAGCGTGCTTTTACCATACACCGTACAACTTACGCACACAAAAACAACGGTCGATATCGTTGTGGGGGCCTAAAAACAAAATAAATAAAAAATGTCCAGAAAATATTATAAACACTCCACCGATTATTAACCTAAAATTTAATTAAATCACTTTACGAAAGTTAGTTACGCATTTCTCTATTACGCTGTAAAAAAGTAAAAAGCGTTTTTTTACATCGATCTTATAACCGGGTTAAAACGGTTGACAAATAGAAAATATACTTTTATAGCAAGATTTCATTCGTCAATCGACGTTGTGTCGATAACCTACGTAAGTGGATCTGCACAAGCACATCAATAACTCGTCGCAAGAAGCAGCGGCCGTATTACGCGTTGCACCCGCTTAATAAAGTATCGTTTTGTAATATTTACATTGCTTGTCCAGTGACTTAGTGAAAAACTTAGGTAGTGGATAAGAAGCAATGTATTAATAGTAAAAAAAATACAGTCGCTGTGATATTTGAAAACAAGAATAATATAGTAAGAGCAAGAGATATTTTACCTACGTTTTTTTTTGTTTTTCATGATTTTAAAGACAAATATAGTAAATTACTTATATTTAGATAGTGTAAGTGATTTCTTGATTTACAAAGTCTTGGTTTAGGCTGCGGTTTCTTCAAGAAAACACTGAACAACACGGAATTCTTATATAATGTCACGATCGCGGTCGAAAGCGCACTAGTTCGCCGAGACGACCACTTGCCTATAATTTGCTCAATTTCAGCATGTTGCGCGGACACGGACACGCCCCCTTGCCACTTCTCCGGTTTTTTATATTTCTATGCCCAAACACGATGGTTACACTAGTATCAACTAAGAGATTTACTATCCACCTTTCTGCTCTCCATCATCTGATTCTAATATCAAATGGATTCAAATAAGCCCAAACACGATGGTTATGCTAGCGAGAGTGTATGAAAAATAGCTTTTCTATAAGGTGACTGGGGGTAAGACAAAAATCGGGGAAAGATAAAAAAAAATATAATAACGCTGAATACCAGGGAATTCTTTTAATGCTGGCAATATCGTTGTGGACACCATTATGTATGTCTTGCCCCGCCCCACAGTCTGCGTCAGTCGCTAAGTGAGGGTGCTCGTGTGTTATTTGTCATTTTTTCAAACATTACATTTCCCGCGTAAAATTGAGTTTTTCAATCTTACCCCGCTCGCTGTATCTCCTTACACAGGTAAGTAACAAACATTTTGTTTTGATATTCGTAATTAGATTTGAAATGTAATATGCTGTATAATGTGGTGATTAGTATATTTCACGTATTTTAAGATTTATGGTGCCTTTCAAACTTTCCCCTGCATAATTTAACGGGGTAAGATGATAATATAAAACTTTCCATTTTACCCCGTTTACGAAACTCCTACAAAAGGTCAGAGGCCCTCAATCCGAAATACACGGTGGTACCCCTTCCACAACATCGTATCAAAAACTTGTATCATGAAATTAGTACATAATTCTAGACTCTCTAGTGTTAAACCGCTTGCCGGCTTAAAAAAAGTCAGATCCTCTGTACATAAGTGCAATGCCTACACGATTAAAATGTATCAATGTATACAGCTGATTTTTTAAGCGGATGAATAAATTCTACCTTAAGGTGTCTAGAATTATGTACCTACTGAATCCATGGTTAAAGTTTTCATTCTCATGTCCTTTAATTTGTATGTTCCATTCTAATCATCCGAAAACCACTGTGGTCACTTATTTAAACAAATTAGGGTTACCTACTGTTGTGGTCTTTTCTCTAATAATTTCCTTTGGTAGGGAAATTATTAACCAGAATTTGACTCGATGGTCGTCGCAAGCGCAGCTGCTGTGCATGAAGTCTTGGGTTCGATGCCCAGGTCAGGCTGTGTTTTTGATTTTCCATTAGGAATCTCTCTATAAGAACCGGGCGTCTAGATTGATGCACGGATTATCTTCTATACTTACAGACTGATTTTATTTCATTGTGATGTTCAGGTATTACCTCCTTTGAAATAATATTTTTAATAATGTTTAATTGTATTCTGCTGTCGTGGTTTATTTTAAAATAATTATAATGAACGCTACGTGGTACTAAATGAAAACGTGTGTTTTATTTTGTCGACCCCGATTTAGACTTGACAGTCATGCATGAGCATGATTATTTAATTCTTATAATATCCAAAACATGTTGAGAAACCCTGACTGCCAGCTATTTTAACGGGGTAAGATCGATATATTTTATTTGATAAATTATTTTTTCTTGCATTTAGAATGCGATTTTTGAATGTAACTGATTTTCAAGTTACTTAGGTTGTTGAAGGAGAAGGTTTATTGATCACCACACAAGCATAATGACCATGAACACGATTTTAGTTACTATTCCAATCTTACCCCTTCAGCGTTTCATCTTTCCCCTACATATTTTTTTTCTTAACACCAATTTTACTAACGTTTTTTTTCATAAAATATTGTTTCAAAAAGATTGCTGTCAACATTATAGAAACAAGTTGACTATGCTTTTTTACCCAAAACATCATTTTATGCATTTGACGTAAATCCCTTTGTTTCACAACAGTTTCAAATCAACACTGTTTATCTGATCAAAAATCCATTCCGACTTACCCCTACTCACCTTACTTCGTTTGAACGAACACTAACACACCATATATTTGTGGTAGCCAACGAATTCGAAAAAAAAATCTTATTTCTCTCATATTTCAGTCGACAAACAAACTAAGTTACGTGTGATTTCTGTCGGAGGTGGGTTAATTTTGTATGGGCCGGCCGTGTCCATTCTTCTTTTCTATAAAAAATGGACTCTGGGAACTGTAGGACCAATAATTTTATAATTTTCCCAGAGGTGAGATCCAGAAATGAAGTTCCAAACTAGTCGCTTTACAAGCAGTCTAATGCAGTTCAGTCACAGATCCGATGCCACCAACTGCAGACAGCTTGAAAAGCGACTACTACTAACAAAGCTGAAATATTGTCTGGATAATGTCTGAGTAAACATCTGTTCAGCTGTTATTCAAGCAAATGCTTTAGTCTGTAATAGCTTAGTAATTTATTTTATTTATTACGGACATACATACAGCTATCATTACAGTGACCCAATGCGATAGTGTAGGAACATAATTCAATTCAATTCATAATACAAAACAATAAAATACAATAAATAAATCAGTTAAATACAATTATTCCAATCAAATTTTCATAATAATATAAAACAACACAATACAATAAATTAATCAATTAAATTCAATAATTGTTCCAATAAAACTTAATTCCCATAACATAAAATTTAATTCCCATAACATAAAATGTGTAATGTTACTTTTGCGAACTCGCTTAGTGAACAAGAGAAAACATCTATTTTAACAGCAACTAGCCGGTCGATTCTGTCGACATCTCACCGTGACCACATAAGTGGAGTGAACGACAAGTGAGTTGTCACGCCATCTTGTTTGTATGGTTTGACAGCTCACCTGTCGTTCACTTCGCCCAAGTGTTCACTTCGACATGTTTACAGAATCGCACTGCTGGTTCAGTGTGCGCAATGTACGCGACAGCGGAGCCTTGGCCATTAGCTTAGTGCGACTGCGCGGCAGTGCGAACAAATCGGGCCGTCTGCGACGCTACACGTACCCATCGGGCACGCACAAACCTATCTCCTGTAACACACCCGGATTGTTTGTGTTACCTCGGAATACTCCAAGGACGTAGGATGCTAACGCTAGATCCCTCCTCGTCTCCAACCTGTTGTATCTCACCATGCCTAAAACAAATAAAGTAGGATACATCAAGGGATACATGGGGTATACCCCATACAGCCTAAGGTACATATAACGCGTATATTTATTTTGTATGCGCTCCAACATGAGAGTATATTTCGCCTCATGTGAGGCCCATACAGCTGCATTACCCTCCAACTGGCTCCTAATTAGCGCGTCGTACAATGCCGAGATAGCCTTAACATTCGTGAACGCTGCTGTTCTGCGAAGCACGCATCCCAGCCTTTTGTATGCCTTTTTGCAAACGTTCACGATATGCTCCCGGAATCTCAGCTGCGCATCCATACGAACGCCCAGGTCTCGCACTGCTTCTTCTCTTTTCATAGGCGCGTCCTAGCAGACACCTGGCATCACGTACTACTTCAGGCAGGTAATTAAATTGCAAATTGATAGATTGTCAATTACAAATTGTAACGGCCCTACAATTACAATTTGAATTATGATCAATGACCTGTCTGAAGTAGCCCACTTAGCTTAGTAACATCGGAAAAAAGCTGACATAATATCTTTTATACAGCTGGTATTTCATATTTATTCAGACAAATGCATATGGATACGAGACTACGAGTCGCTCATCTTTCATGAGGGCGGACATTGTATGTTTATCACATTGAGCGTATCAGAATTCTTTAAAAGCTAGAGTCGCCGAGCACTTGGGGACATATTGTTATTGTGCTTTCCATATTTGTGGGGGGTTTGGACCGTAAATCGCCACGCTGGTCCAGTGCGTGTTAGCGGATAGCAAGAGCCTCGTTGGTCGAATGCAGGGTGTACCACGAGCAGGTGAGGTTGGCTTGAGTTCCTAGGATGTTGTTGGGAACCACATATACCCCATAAAAAATATCTTTATTTAAAGTAATTTGTAGTTACAAAGGGCATAGAACATTGTTGCATAGCCCCCCCGCCGCTAATCCAATTTTTTTTTTAAGTTTCGGCGCACGATCTTACATGCACATATGGGTAGAGGACACTTCAACAAACAAATATGTTAGGAACATGGTGGCCTAAAGTGTCACGTTGCCGAGATATTTCGAGGTGAAGTCACCATGTGACATCATGATTATCATTAAAAAATACTTAATTATGTGCTTATATGCATTAGATTAAATTCAAATAATAGTTTCCAGCTTGATTTAATCATATTTAGGGAGAAAGTAAAAATAAAACCACGTGAAAACCACTTTATTAAGAACTTCGCAAATAATAATAATAATAATTCATTTATTTATTCAGGCAATTCGACCCATTGCACAATAGCCATAAAATATAATAATAATACAAAAAACAATGTCAGACATAAAATTTGAATTACAGTAATTATAATTTGATTACAATAATAATAATTAATCAAGTAAAATAAATAATAAATAAAATTGAAATTATGAAATCAGTAATTATAAAATTAAAATCATAAAATAACCACAATTAAAATCAGAAACTAACAAAACTAATAAACAAAACAAACCTAATAGTATACCTGCCTCTGAGTCATTTGTTCGTTTGTCAGTACATTAATCATATAACAATGATTAATGTACTGGCAATCAAACCTGTTCGCAAATACGCTCAGAATGGTGCTGGAAGTGGTCCGGAGCCTGCGCCCCAGAGATGTGCACCGCTTTCGCATCGTCGTGTAGAAACAGTCGACACGGGCGTCGGCGAACATCCCCGAGGCGCTGCAATGCCGGGGCAGCCCCAACAACACCCTGAACGCATTATTATACTGAACACGGAGTGCGCTGTACTGCTTCTGGGTATATGACACCCACAGGCTGGCCGCGTACAGGGACGTACAAAAGGCTCTGAAAAGAGTTATTTTGACGGCACCCGAGCAACGAACAAACCTGCGGGCGATCATATTGGCCCTCACAGACAACGCCCTCCGCTCCCTGTCGATGTCCGCATCGTCCCTCAGGTCAGAGGTCACGATATGCCCGAGATATTTAAACTGTTGAACTCTTCTTAACTTAACACCGTTCAACCTAACAGATGGAACAGAATCCGGGCAGCTCCGACCCCTGGCCCGAAAAACTATGCATTCACTCTTTTTCGCGTTATAAAGCAAACCGTGATCAAGCGCGTAACGCTCACAGACACCTAGCAACCTGGACAAACCACACACCGAGGCGCTCAGCAGCACCATGTCGTCCGCGTAACTAATGTTGTTGACACAAACACCGTCAATATGACAGCCGACACGGGTGCTACTGAGCTCCTGTATCAGTGCGTTTAATTAATAGTGATCGCAAAAGAATAGTGTTCAATTTATGTAAATGGTTAAATCAAGCCTAGAAATATTATTAGAAAACAATACTTATTTATTATTATTATTATTTATTTATTACCAATTTTACTGGACAAATTACATAGAGTCTTAAATATATATCTTAATTCTAAGGATTACGAGCCTGAACTAGGAAATCCTGTGTTTCAGGCGAGAAGATCTAAAATAATTTAAAATTAACAAATAATCAAAAAGATTCTATAGTACAATACAAATGTGTAAAAATCTGTGATATTGACAGTTTAATTGTATAAACAAAATCACTTTAGCACAACCAGTAAATTCTCTGTATCATCATAGGACATTTTTTGAAGTTTCCATAAGAATTCTCTTACAGTTAACTTTATTCAGGCTATAAATGTTTGCTTTCGCATTCAATCTATTGTAGAGGAAAGGACCAAGAAACATATAAAATTTTGATGAGAAAGCATGTTTGGTATGGTTTTGAGGACAGACTAAATCTTTACGTCTTTTGTTAGTAAACTCCGTGCTATATGTTAGATCTGCGTGCTGTTTTAATACAATACCCATTATAAATAACTGCCGGACTGTTAATACTCCACATTCCTTATATAGGAGGTTAGTAGGGAAAAGGAAAGGGCGGAAAGTAGACACTTTGAGAATTGCCCTCTGAGCTCTTTCGATAGTTAATAACAATGTTTTACCCGCTCCACCCCATGTCGTAATACAGTATGTTACTATCGATTGACATAGGGCAAAGTAGACTTGCCTCACAATATTTGGGTCTGCAATGAAACGTATTTTTTTAAAAACAAATATCAATTTCCGAATCCTATTATTTACAGCCTCTATATATGAGGTTTAAACGAAAGTGTCTCATCGATTATAATTCCAAGGTATTTTACTGTATCTGACATTTTAATTTTAGGACAAACACATTGGTTATTTGTGCTAGATGTGCAGTTATGAGCATACAATGTTGGGGTAGTGCAAGTTAGTTTTTGTTTGCGCATCGAAAACTTGACGTAATTTGTCTTGTCAGCGTTTAAGTGTACGGCATTATCTGTAGATATTTTAGGTCTAAATCCAAACTGCCGTCTAGAGAGAATAGATTTGTCCTCCAAATATTTATAAAGCCTATTGTTTATAATCTTTTCTAATATTTTAGACATAGAAGGCAGTAAGGAAATAGGCCTATAATTAGTCACTTGGTCTTTACTCCCTGATTTGTACACTGGGACAATAACAGCTTTTTTTAAGCACTTGGGGAACACCCCTGTAGTTAAACATTTATTGAAAATGCAAGTTAATGGTGGTACTAAAAGGTCTTTGAATTGCTTGATAATTTTATTAGATATGTTATCCCAGCCAACTGCACAGTCTACTTTTAGACCCATAATAATCCTTTCCACTTCCGCCTCGTCAGTATCTAATAACACAAAGGATGATAAACTAGTGCTAGATGCAAACAATGTGCTTGTTAGGTGCTGTGATTGTCCCTGAGTTTGTTCAGCTAGACACTTGCCCACATTAACAAAGAAATTATTTGCAATATTCGCAGATGTTAACTGTGATGAATGTGCTTGTAATAAACCCGAAGAAGACTCCTTCTGTTTTGAATTATACGTCACATTTTTAATAATTTTCCAGATCTTTTTGTTATCTGTACCGGCCTCTTTTAGTGCAGTGGTATCGTAATTGCGTTTTACTTTTTTTAAGAGGTCGTTACAAAAGTTACGATATCGCTTATATGAAATTTGCAATATTAAATTATCCGGATTTGCTTTAGATTTCATATGCAATTTATCTCTATTTTTCATACAACGTATAAGACCAGCCGTGATCCATGGCTTTATATTGCAATATTTGTTATTTAATCGAGATGTGACCGTGTTTTTCTGAATAGCATGTTGCACTTTTTTAATTAGGTACAACATACAAAACTGCGGATCAGCGGAATTGTAGACTGGGTCAAAATTAATATTGCGTAAATCTTCTTCAAGTTTGTGTACATTTAATTTAGAGACTGTGCGAGAGGCCACATTAGGTAATTTACAATTAAGAATACCTAAGTAGGTTAGCACTGTGATCGGTTATTGTTGAATTAGTTACAAGGGTAAGTGCACGGAAATTGGTCTTGAGCATCATATAATCCAAGCAGGAGCCACTTTGATGTGTAGGGAGCGTATGAGCGGGAAGCAAACCATGGAACGCGCATAGGTTCAGATACTCTTCAGCTGAAGCGTCTGCCCTTCCAGAAAGGATATTGCTATTAATATCTCCAGTTAAAATAATATTTTTGAAGGATGATAGGTTCTGCAAGGTTTCGTTTAGAGAGTTAGTAAAATTGTTTATATTCGTAAAAGAGGGAGATCGATATACAGCTAATATCGCAAATTCTGCTCCAATTTTAACTAACAATCTGCTACAGTCGTGCATGTTTGGTTCCACGACTGTCACATTTAGATGATCTCTTACATACACTATCACCCCATCGCTATCACCCATACTGGTAGAGAATGCCTAAGTGGCAGCCTGGCATTAAGTCCGCCTCTGTACAATTGTGTGCTGAAAGTGTTAAATAAATAAATAAATCTACTGCATATAAGCGCGTGATAGGTGCATTTTTAATGATTTTCATTGTTCTCATATGGTGATTTTACCTTCAAATATCTCGGCAACGTGACACTTTAGGGCACCATGTTGCTAATATTTTTTGCTGGTGTAAATGTCCTCTACCCGTACATGCATATTACATTGTGCGCCGCGATTTTGAAAAAATATCAGAACGGTGACGGGGGCTATACCAGTGTAGCGGCATCAATGCCACCAGTGTAGCGGCATCAATGCCGCCACAAGGAAACAACCAACGGAGCAAATCAACATCGCAACAAAAAGAACCGCGACGCCATCTATCCAACTAGCAGCGAACTACACTGAAATCCTGCTTCGCGCAAGCAGAGTTTACCGTGCGATTTGAACATATACATCAGCCCGAAAATTAACTATCGGGCAGTTGCCCACACCAGACACGACAACCGTCTGGTCGGAGGATCCTCCCTTTACAATGGAGGTTTGCGGGACTTTACTCTCTGTTCCGCATATCTCTAAACCAACTCCCATACAAAAAAGTACAAACCCCTTTGTACGGAACCCTCTGTGGGCGAGTCTGACGCGCACTTGGCCGGTTTTTTTTTTACTTTTGAACACTAGCTTCATTGCGAGCCTTAGGCTGCAGACACGAAGTCAGCTCGCGCGGGGCGGCAACGCAACGGCGTGGCGCGGCGAGTTTCAGTGCATAGATTTATATGGAATTGACCACGAAGGCAGTGGCGCGGGGAACGGCGCGGCGGTGAGTCTAGTGGTGCCTACGCGTCTGCATTGACTTACTTTTGTGCCCTTTTTTTGCTTTTTACCAACCGATGCGACGGGCGACTTTTTTAAATGCGTTTCAAAATTTTTATCAAAAAGTTGTTTTCGCCGCTGTTTAGATATTTTGTTCGCGAACAATACACTAATTTCTCATAACACAACACTACGCCGCTTTTGCTTCGCACGATCTGCTGACTTCGTGACCGGGTCAGGGGGTCTATAACTCTATTAGCCTAAAGTCCGTAATTTCTGCCTTAGTTACGGGCATTGTCTACTCCGTATCACCACCAAGAATGAATGACAAGATATGTCAGCAGTTACTGTCAAATCGTGTTGTCATACAATCTTAGTCTTTGCGTAGGTGATACGGAGTAGGAAACGCCCGTAACTAAAGCCGAAACTACGGACTCCGGGCTTAGGGAGTTGACACCCTTGAAATCATCAAATGACTCCTCCCGCTCTGGGTGTAGCAGTAGGAAGTGTCAGACTCTTACTGACTAAAACCCATCCGTATTCCTCCTAATGCCTCTCTACTCTTTCGAATAAATTCCGCAACCCGGGCAGGCACTGGCCCTAGCGGGCCCCGTCTTCTATGCTGACAGCTCTTTGCGTCTCAGCGCGCGTGGGACAAAGCGCGCTGTCGACCCGGCCTTGTTCTGATCGGACGGCGAGTCACATAATGCTCGCCGTCCGCAGGCCTGCTCCTACGGTGGCCGGGAATCGCCTTGCGACTCCCGTCTGTAACTAAGGCCGAAAGTACGGACTCCGGGCTTAGGGAGCAGACGCCCTGCGCCGCTGCCGCGCCGTGCCGCTGTCCGCGCCGCCGCCGCCGCTCCGCGCTCGTGACTTCGTGTCCGCGGCCTAAAATAGGCGGGAGTGGCCTACTCCCGCTTACTACTCGAGTACTTACTAGTTACTTATTATATTATATTATATATTATACTTATTAGTAGTTACTTACCCGAGTAGGAGCCAATTTTTGAGTAAATGTGTTGATAAATGTAGGCGTGATTTATTAAGTAAACCTAACCTAGTTTGTTGTTAGTTCAGTTTATTTGTTATTTTTAGTTATTATTATTGTTAATTTATTACCTGGTTAAAGATTTTTTTGTAAACCTAACCATATCGTTTTTGGCGGACGAACTGACAGACTCTGCGAAAGTATTTATAGGTAGGAATTCCTTGTTTGTGTTACTACGGGTACGGATTCTTAAAAAGGTCGGTAAGGAAAAAGACAAGATTGAATATGATAGGTACCAATATTGCTGAGGGTTTATTTACTCCTTGTGAAAAAAAAAACAAGTGACGCAAGGGACGTTACAAGATTTTGTAAACGTTTTACGAAATTTTTTAAAAGCAGTTTGATTAATAATCTTAAAACAATTTTTTTTACTTTTGTACATAACAAGAGTTTACCACAATGAGGTTTAAGAATCCGATAGCGAAAAAGCCACAACAGATATTGTTTTCCAAGAATGAATATGGACCAAAAACAAAAGTAGAAAATTGGGACTACGCTATACATGCCGAAAAGAAAGATAATTATGCGTATCGTGACAACCTGAGTAACCACATCAGCACCTACAACCGCTGGGGGACGGAGGACCAGGGGACTAGTATGACCGAAACCCGCCACATGCTAGCACAGATATTCACTAGGACAGACCCCGTATATTCATTCAAGCCACTTGTAAATTTCACATCTTATCCGTGCACAGAGTAAGTATAGTCAGGTCAAACCCAGTGAAGTGTAATAGGTAGGTACTTAGCCATTTTAAATAGACAATCCTAATATCACGCCCGTATTCCCCAAGGGTAGGGCTGCCATCCGCCCGGGTTTCTCCGGATTTGTCCTAGTTTGGAGGGCGTCCGGGGAGCGTTCGGGTGACGTAAATACAAAGGCGGCTGCATCAGAGATAGTAGCTGTTCTGTAGCCCAGCCGAGGCCATATATATAAATAATTACAAACACGACTTTACCACAAACATTGGGAAACTGTCTGCACTGTGATCGGTTTCGTAAGACATTTTTTTTTTACAAAAACTGCTGCAATATAGAACAGCTCATTACCTACTCGCTAGTGTCGCGCAAATTCAAATGTCGGCTTTGCAGAAAGATCGAATCTTAGTTTTTGCCACGTTGAGTGGCATGGGGGGGGGGATATCTTCTCTCCTCCGTAAATCTTCCATTTAATAAGAGTTATTTATTTTTTGTACTTTATTAGTAAGAACTAAATTCTTAATAATTAATTACGATCTAGCCTAAAAGACTAATAAGTAATTTAACTCTAACTTAATATGTTACGTGATAGATTATGTTAAAAATAAGAATAGTGTCTATTTGCACTTTTACACAAGTCCGTAGCACTTTCTTAGAGTCTGATATAATTTATAAAAACACTATGTTCATGTGTTATATGTATAGCACAACATTGTTACTATTATTCCATTCACTTTGTACACTACACTAATTCAAATGGTTTAGTTATTTTTAGGCTACGCACTAAGTCTGTGTTGTCTAGCAGCTGAATTGCTTCAACATTCACGTGTTGATGAAGTCTGTGTTCGTGGGAATTTTTGGAACATGATGGTGACGAATTCCATTTTAAGGTCACGGTGGAGGTCGTCATTTCTTATGTACCAGGGTGGATTGACAGCATCCCTGAGTACTTTATATTGGTTTTGTTGGTTTATTTTGACGTTGCTTTGTTTAGTACAGCCCCAAAGTTGGATACCATACGTCCAAACTGGCATCAGAACGTGCTTGTATAGGGTTATTTAATTATGTATTGATAGACAGGATTTCCTTCCGAGTAACCAATACATACTGTTATCTATATATAAAAATCAATGCCACTTTTCGTTGTAATTTTATAACTCAAGAACGGACTCACCTATCCAAACCAAATGTTTAGGCTTTGTTCGAACTATTTAGTAGATGGTTTATGTGAAGTTTGCACAAAATCGGTCGAGCGGTTCTTCATTTATCACTTTTTTTGTAACATAGGTAGGGTAGGTAGGGTAGGTAGGTAGGGTAGGTAGGGTAGGTAGGGTAGGTAGGGTAGGTAGGGTAGGTAGGGTAGGTAGGGTAGGTAGGGTAGGTAGGGTAGGTAGGGTAGGTAGGGTAGGTAGGGTAGGTAGGGTAGGTAGGGTAGGTAGGGTAGTTGAACTTTTTCTACTGCTTCTCTGTGGCTTGATCCGGTAGCCATAATTGCAGTATCATCTGCAAAGGTCGCAATTGTGTTGTTTTCCAGTTCTGGGATGTCACATGTGTATAACAGGTACAAAATTGGGCCTAGCACACTTCCTTGAGGTACACCAGCTTTTATGGCTTTTAGGTCGGAATATGCGTCCTTCTGCCATATTCTAAACATTCTGTTAGTAATGTACGACTAGGATATCCGCAAATTCTGGTAGCATGAATCTAAAATTGAATATTAGACCCGCTCAAAATCTTGCGCAACATCTAAAAACACGGTGGCGCAGACTTCCTTATTTTCAAGCGTTTTTTCAATGATGTTAGTTATTCTATGTGCCTGGTCTATTGTTGAGTGTTTTTCCCTGAAGCCAAATTGATGATTTGGAATAAGGCCTTTATCTTCTATTATTGGTTTTATCCGTTTCAATAACAGTTTTTCGAAAAGTATTGATAACACGGGCAACAGAGAAATGGTGCTTCATGGGGTGGTTACCCAGACGTTGCGATCATAATTACTTCAACAACCTTCCATGACTCAGGTACATGTTTTAAGATAAATGCAGCATTGATGAGCTTGGTCAGCTTTACTGTGGCTTTGCGCGGAAGGTGTTTTAGAATTTCACCTGTAATGAGGTCGTAACCAGGAGACTTTTTTGAGCTAATGTTATTTTGAATTTCTCTCATTACTTCTTTAGGAGTCATAAGCTTAATTCTTTGGTTTTGTGATAAATGATCACTCTCAAGTATTTCTATCGAGCCAGTGGCGGATTTACCAGCAGGCTGAGTAGGCTTAAGCCTAGGGCGGCAAATTTAACCTATCAATGCCGACGAATCGTGATTTTGTTGTTCATTTTCGAGATAGATTCTTGTCATTAAAGAAAAATAATTCTCAAATAAAAGTTATGATTCCTAGTACTTTCCAGTGTCCTCTTTTCGAATCTTTGATCAAAATTAAGTTCTGTCCATTAGAAAAATGAATATGGACATTTTTAAACTAAAAAATCGAAGACATTTTTTTTTGCAATATTTTTTTTCACTTTGAAGGCGTTCGAAAACCCCCTCTTTTCTTCAAGCGTGAGTGCACAAAATAGTTGTAGTTTAAGAATATATTTTTTTATTTTGCCGAGTTATTTTTTTTGTATTTTTTTTTTCAATGTAATTTTTGTCGTCGGATACCGAGAGTGAAATTTGTTTTGCCGCTGAAGAGATGAAAAGCGCTACTTTAGGGGTGAAAATGATAATGTCGACCAATTAATAAAATTTTCTAAATCATGTATGTATTTTGAAAATTAATAAGCCTACCTCTGCATACCCTAGGTGCATATTCCGCACATATAATAACTAAATTTTTGTATACCAAATATTGTAAAAGTATATCAGTGTAGAGTCACTTTAGTATTTTTATATTATTTGAAATGTGAATGACGTTCAAAAGTGCCGTTTAATGGCCTAATTGGAATAAACGTTTGACTTTGACTCTAATAGGTCTATCCACGTTCTTGCGAAAGCAAAATTTAGAGAACGTTTACCCGAACTTAGATATAGCTCTTCGAATGGCATTATGCACACCAGCCACCAATTTTTCTGGTGAGAGAAGCTTTTCGTGCTTAAAGCTGGTAAAAATTATCTAAGATCCTCTTTCAGCCAGGAAAAATTTGTTTCGCCCTTTTATCCATAGAGTTGGAATTAATGAATAGGATTTCTTACGACGATGTCATTGATGATTTTGCTGATTCCAAATCACGGAAAAAATATAAAGACGTTACGTATACGTTTTTTGAAAATATATTTAATTCTAATGGAGATATTGATAGTGACGTACTTAATGATTGTTAGTTCAGTGTGCGTATCATCTCTATGCTGACGATCTTCAGCTCTATTGCCAGGCAGGTGTTGACAATTTATCGGATGCGATCGAGGAGTTCAACCGGGATTTGAGACTGATTAAAAGTTGGTCGGACCGATTTGGGGTGGCAGTTAACCCTCTCAAGTGTCAGGCTATCATTGTTGGGAGTCCCCATAGCTTGAGAAAGCTTGGTGGCTTAACTGTACCACCTGTAATCTTTGACAACACAGTCATTCCGTTTGGCTCCGAGGTTAAGGATCTTGGTCTGCATGTCGACACCTGTCTTGACTGGCGAAAGCACGTCACGAGTGTCAGTCGGAAAGTTACCGGAACGTTGCGGTCCCTGTATCGAATGAAAAATCTTCTCCCAGGTCACATAAAGGCCATTCTTGTACAGTCCCTAATATTCCCCATGATTGACTATGGTGATGTGTGCTACTACGACCTGAATGCAGATCTCCTCAATAAACTTGACCGTCTTCTAAATAACTGCATTCGATTTGTCTTCAACCTCCGTAAGTATGATCGCGTATCAGCGCATCGTTAAAATGGTTACCCATCCGTCAGCGCAGAGCGATGAGGGCCCTGACTAGCTTGTTTTCTTTTCTTAATAATCCTTCTTCTCCCTCTTATATTACTTCACAAATTCATTTCCTTTGCTCTGCCCACAGTAAAAATCTTCGCTCATCCAATAATCTTCTTCTACGATGTCCCTCACACCGCTCTGGGTTTATCCACTCTTCTTTCTTTGTCCAGGCGATTTCCCTTTGGAATGCGCTTCCTCTGAACATCAGGACAGCAACCAGTCGGCTGTCCTTTAAGGTAAAGGCACGTGAGCACATTCGCAAGAAGTTGGTAGAATCCTCACAGCGTTAATTCGTTGGTTTCGTTCTCTCTAATAACGTTGTAAATTTTATTTATGTGTATGTATGTATCTATGTATTTATGGTTGTATTTTTTTTTCTGCCTCCTTTTTTTCTTTTCTATAATTTGAACCTGCCATATTTTCTCTGCACCACCCTAAGGTCGACTGGTAGAAAATGCCTAAGGCATTAAGTCCGCCTTTGTACAGTGTTTTTTTATTTGTGCATAAAGTTTTAATAAATAAATAAATAATTTCAATTCAATATTGTTTTTAAAATTTGCGTTAAATTGAGTGCAATAAAAATCATTTAATAACGTTTATCGAATGAGCATTATTTTGATTTAGCAATTTTAAGACTATAACCCGACATTGGTAACTGTGCACCAGCTGTCTAAGTCGTGTCGGTTGGCAGTACTTGAATTCACCCGCTCGCGTACCTCCTAGAGGTGAAACGTATTTACTGGAATAGGTTTTTGGAATAGGTATCTGGCTGGACGCGTAAATATCTATTCCGTGCGCACCACATAAATGCGTATCGAGTATTTAGGCGTATGGAGTTTGATACTATACTCGCGGACTTGTGGTTTTGCGTAGATGAGTGTTGAGACTTGCGTTGCGACTAGAGATGGGCGGTGGGAAAAAACCCGACGGGAAAATACCCAGGTTTTTACCCATTTGGGTAAATACCAGGTATTTATGGGGGAAAAAACCCAATAGACGGGTATTTTCATTATCTATACTAATACAATAAAGCTGAAGCGATTTTTTTGTTTGTTTAAACGCGGTAATCTGTGAAACTACTAGTAGGATTGTAAAACATGTTTCTGCATATAAAAAATAAAACAAAACTTAGACAATCACAATTATTTATTACAAAATAGAAAATAATTATAAAAATATTTTTTCATTCACTCGTTTCATTCATTCAAAATTTTAATCGCTATCGCTACTGTCATGATCTTCATATAAATCATCAATATCACAGAATTCTATGTCTTGGCTTCCACGAGATGTAGAAGGTTGTGGGTCATTAATTGGGCTGTTCATCGGGCTAGACAACTGTCTAGGGGTTGACAAGGTCTCGTCATCTTCGTCGTTGTCATCATCATTATATTTGTGCAAAAGATTCCAATTATAGGATATAAAAGCTATCTTTGCTGCTCTATCTGTAGTCAATCTATTTCTTTTGTGACTGTGTATATGAGCATGTGTGCTAAATGACCGCTCCGTTGCTGCGGAAGTGCAGGGAGCAGTCAGAAGGCGTACTGCAACCCTACTTAGCAATTTGGAGCTGCAAAGTCCCCTCCACCAAACGACTGGGTCCATTTCTGTGACATTTTTCCATATAAATGGTCTGCCCCATAAACCCTGTTTAGCTCTATAATTTGCTAAATCTACACCAACATCAATATTGAGTGACTGGCTCACTTCATGTATAAACTCCATGGCATCTACTTCATGCTCTTCATCGAGTTCAATGCCTTGCGATCTCGGATCTAACAAATATGCAGCATAATGGATTGGTTTGATGCAGTTATTTGTTCGCCTGGTTACAGCATTTATTATATCTTGTTTGTGCTGGTCATCTAAAATAGAAATTTCGGGTAGCACAAAATTAAATGTAGATTGTATGTCTCTGAAAGCCATGTATACTTCGTTTATTAATATTCCGTTTCCTTCAAGTTTGAAAATTTTTTCAGTTATCGGTTCCAACAATTTTATACAATTTTCGGCCATGTTCCAAAAATTGAGATCCAATAAATTTGACTTTATTTCTTCTGAAATAGTAGCATCTTCGTGAACAGCTAAAGTCTGTAATGCTACTTTCGAACATTTCAAGCTTTTTATAGCAGTACAGTAACTGCCCCATCGGGTTTTTCCTGGCAATTTCAATGTTTCGCCTGATCGTTTGTCTTTTATAATCTGGGCTAGTAAAGCACTCATAGTTTGACTTCTTTTTATTGCTTTTATGGTCTCTATGGCAATCGATATAAACGCTTTAACAGGTTCTGGTCTTAGACAATCTTCGCAAAGTAAATTTAATGTATGTGCTACACATCTCAGCGGTATTATGTGTGTATACACATCTTTTACCATCTGAAATGCTCTTTGAATGTTATTAGCGTTATCTCCTATAAGAGTTACAAACTTGTGGCCTCCATACATATTTATAACTTTGATAATCTCTTGAGAAAGATATTGGCTTGTATGTCGGTTGGTAAGAGTGTTAAGACTTTTGACAAAAACGGGCTCGGGTTTTGCAATAATGAAGTTGATAATGCCTTCATTGCGCTGATTGCTCCAGCCATCACACTGCAGATGCAAATTATTTATAGTTTTCAGTTCGTCTGTAATTTCTTCTACCATTTCTTTATAAATAGCTTCCAGATGTGTAGTTGAGATTGCTTTTCTGGATGGTAACTTGTAAAGTGGTTGCAACTCATTAAAAAATCGTGCCCACAGCGGATGGTTAACAATGGAAAAAGGAGAACCGGAAACAAATATTGCTTTCGACAAAAGCTGATCTAGATAAAGTTTCTTTTCTGCTGAAGTTGTAGTACTAGAATTTGTATCAGTCAAACTGTTATCTTGTAACGTTTCATGCTGCGATTCATCTTGTAAAGGCAGATTTGTTGCAGTTGCGTTAACGTCAGATGTTTTGTTTAGTTTGTTCTTGATAACAGTTGGACATCTAAAACATTTCAACAGATGGCGGGCCATCTTGTTGACATTGCCAAACATGTAAACTTTTTCGCAGTGTTTGCACTTAACCGTTTTACTGGTTGCGGAATGGAAATAGTTTTCCCATACATCGTTATTTTTCTTTCTCGGCATGGTGTAATCTAATGCAAAAAGAAAAAAAACAATTGTAAGAACAGAAGCAAACAGATGTTTTAAAGTATCCTACATTTCTAATAAGCTCAAACTTACCGGTTTATTTATGTTGATGGGATGCAGTATGTATCGAAGTCCGTAAGGATAGCACTAGTTATCAATCCGAAGTATATCACGTATTTAATCACTATAATATCAAAAGTCCACAAAACAAAATCCAGGTCGTCAATAAATCAAAGAAACTAACACAAGTACCCACGGTATGAAGCCAAAACAACTTGTGAAAGATCACTTATGTGACAACTACTAGGTACTGGCTATTGTCCGGCTCGAAAGTACGTGCTCCCGGGGTGGGGGCAGGTAGTTTCGAGCGGTTTATTGGTCGCCAATAGCTAGGTATAAATGTTACAGGTTCTAAGAAATTACAAACTTGTCTTAACTAACTAGCGTTATAGCTTATCTAAGTCATTCTTTAAAGCTTGTTTACGTAAAAGTGGTAGTGGAGTGCGTCATTTCAACTTATATAAGCTCTAACTAGTAGGAATAAAGTTTAAAAACTATGTACTATTTAATGTATGTGTATCTAAACATTACATAAGCTAAATTTTAAAACACCCGAATATTTTCCCAATCGGGTATTTTCCCGGGTATTTTCCCTAGAATTTACCCACTTTTGGGTTTTTACCGGGTAAAATCCCATCTCTAGTTGCGACCCACAAGCTCGGTTAGATTCGGAGATGTTCGGTTCGGGAGTCAAAGTTAGCGCGTCGATTTATTTGTTTTGCGTTTCTGAATCTTATGTCCATACAAATAGAATCATTATTGCGTTGCAATAACTTGGTAAGTGCATATCAAAATAAGATTCTGTAAAAATGTTTTGCAGTTTTTTGTTTTTTAACAGTACGTCACAGGACCGGTGCTGTGCTATTGTTGTCGCAAGTGTGTTGTGGTGTTTAAGTAATTGTTTATTTATCTAATTCTTAATATGATTTAACGATGGCTCCGAAGAGAAGTATATGCAAAATATGTAAAATGGACCTTTAATTTGAGGCATCAATGTCGAATTTGATGAAACATTTGGAGAGACGACACGGCACTATACGGTTAGTTCCCAGAGAAAGTGAACAAATGGAGCAGATAGAACTATGACTTCCAGAATCTTTACTGCACCAACAATTTTTTTTCTATGTTTATATCAATAAAAGCTGACAGTTCTAAGCCTGAAAAGCATGAAGGAAAATTGTCAATAACATATAATTTTAAGTATTATAAAAGATACGAATATCAACGCGTAGTCTAATGTACGTTAGTAAAACATTAACTGAAAATACTCCATTACTCCGATTACCTACTTGATCTCGAAGTTACGTTACGAAGACTCGCTAGCTACAGAAACGTCAAAAAACTCGATACGCCTAAATACTCGTGGACCCCTAGTATTTTACCTAGTACGTCTCACCTCTAGTACCTCCTCCGCACCCCGCCGCCGCCGACCAAGTACTGCCAACTTTGGATATTTTGACGTTGACAGGTGCATGGATAGCAGTATCGGGCCTTACCTATCTTCCTTAGTCCACCACACCTTATAAGTAGTGCCTTAACGCTTTTTGTACATTGCTTATGGCCCATTTTCCGTCGTAATCTCTGATGGGTGGTATTTGTATAATCGGTCGTTTTAGATTTCTTGTCGCTTTCCAAAGGGAGTAATCCGTTGATTTGTCATTGGTTAGCTGCAGAAGGTTGATATTCAGAGATTCATCCTCAAATAGTAGAATTTTCCGCCTAAATCGTTTTGTTAAGTTATTTAGTGATGTTTTGTCTCGTGGGCACCCTGTTTGTTGCCACTTGTAGAATGCTCGATAATACACTCACTGCTATCACTACGTATACACAACCGGCGTAAACGCGACCGCACGCTATGACGGTTGGGTGCAGAATGCCCCCCCACTTTTCGCTGTATACTACATCCCTTCCTTGTTTTAAGAAAACAATTAATTGTAAATAATCAAATTGTAATTATAATCAAACAATTATTTTCATGCCAGTACCAAGGAACAATCAATCTTCAACTTCAGGATTTGTTTCACTATTCTCATCTTGATTATTAACAACTTTCCAATTATTATTTTCTACCCTTTTTAAATGAATAATATTTCTACGATATTCTTTCCCCGTTAGATCGTTCCTCACTCTTACGTCTCCGCCATATACATCAGTTACCGTATGCGCTTCTGGGTTAAAGTTTGGAGTAAGTTTATTTTCCTTGGTCATGTTTTTTATATAAACCTTTTCACCGATTTCTAAATTGCTGTCCACTGCTTTCCTTTTCATATTCGCATATTCCTTTCCTTTGTCTTTCTTCTCTTTATCTCTATCTCTTACTTCTGAATCTGCTATTTTATGTTCAATATCAGCTGCTCCTGGTATTTTATCACGAAATTGTCGGCGGAAGAATAATTCTGCTGGTGTTTTTCCAGTTGTAGTATGCGGTGTACTATTGTACATAATCATATATTCTAATAGTTCTTCTTTCCAATCTTTCTTTTCTAGCTGGCTTATTCTTAATCGCTTAAGTACATCCCTATTCTGGCGTTCGACTTCACCATTCATTTGTGGAAAATAGGGTATGGTATTATTTATTGTAATACCACATTCCTTACAAAATTCCTTAAAATTCTCACTAGTGAATTGGTTCCCGTTGTCACATGTCAGTGTCGTGGGGTATCCAAGACGAGAAAATATTTCTTTAAGTACGTTTATCGTTCCTGTGGCTGTAATATTCTTCATGATTTTTATCTCCTTATATCGACTAAAGTAGTCTACAATGACAAGTAAATAATGATTTGAGGGCAAGGGTCCTAAGAAATCGATCGCCACGTCAACCCAAGGCTCAGCTGGGAGAGCTCTTCTTTTAATGGGATGAGGTGGATTTGGTGCCGAAACAAGTGTACACCCTTTGCAAGCTTTAACCCTATTTTCAGCATCCCTGTCAATCTTTGGCCACCATACTTTGGTTCTAAGGCGTGTCTTCATCGCCACTATGCCGGGATGTCCTTGATGAGCAGCTTCGAGAACTCGAGCACGAAGTTTTACCGGGACAATAAGCTTATTACCCCTCAATGCTATATTGCCTTGGAAACAAATCTCTGTTTGAAAGGGTTTATAAGCCTTGACAGATTCGTCCCACTTATCATCAAAAACTCCGTTTTTTAATGCTGTAATCTCAACGTCTAGTGCACTGGCTGAATCGATCTCATTCAGGGGTACTGCAACCGGCCTGCTATATTCAATCATTGAGTTTATATAGTTTTCACTGTCAAATGGTACCGGTTGATTTGACTGACAAAGCCGAGAAATTGAGTCTGCGATATTATCTTTGCCTGGGCGATAGACAACTTTGTACTTATAAGCCTGCATCCGAAGTACCCAGCGCTCAATTCGCGCACAAGGCTTAGATCGGGGTCCAAAGATGATCTCCAAGGGTTTGTGGTCACTAATAAGGTCAAATTCTTTACCTAACAGGTATATTTTAAAGTGTTCCACAGCCCATACTAGTGCCAAAGCCTCCTTCTCGGTTTGGCAATATCTTTTCTCACAGTCTGTAAGGCTCTTATTACCAAACGCTATCACACGAGGACCTTTGCTATCAATTTGTATGAGCACCGCCCCTATGCCAACTGGAGAAGCGTCTGCTATGACTTGTGTCTTATCCGCTGGATTGTAATAGCCCAATGTCTTTATCTCCAACAGCTGTTGCTTAAGACTTCCAAATGATCTTTCTTGAATATTTGTCCAATACTTTTGAATATTAGCAGATTTGTTCAATTTTAGTCGAATTAATTGTCGAAGGGGTTCTGTAAGCGATGCCAGCTTGGGAATCCATTTTCCTACGTAATTGACCAAACCAAGAAAGCTCTGTATTTCCTCGACAGTGGATGGCCTTCGCGCAGACCGAATAGCTTGGATATATTTAGCTAACGGTTTTATCCCTTCAGCTGTTAATTCATGTCCAAGAAATTCTATTTTATCCGTTTTATAAATGCACTTTGCTTCATTAAGGAGAACATTATTATCTTTAAGTACTTGTAGGACTTTATTAAGCCGTTTGTCGTGTTCCTGTCCATCAGATCCATAGATGATGATATCATCTATGAAGTTCGCAGTACCTACGCAACCCAACAATAATCTCTCTAGTACTTTTTGGAACATTTCTGGTGCGCACGACACACCAAACATTAGTCTTTTATAACGAAACAATCCTTTACTGGTGCTAAAGGTGGTTATATATCTGCTGCTTTCGTCAATTTCTAATTGATGAAAAGCGTTTTTTATATCGAGTCGAGAAAAGTACTTAGCATGCCTAAAATTTGGTAAGAGTTCGTCCATTGTAGGGAGTGGATGATTCTCCCTAATTATTGCCTCATTTGCTCGTCTCATGTCGATACAAATCCGAATCTCACCATTATCTTTTAACACTGGTACCATTGGAGATACCCATGGTGATGGTCCTTTAACCTCTTCAATAATGTCAGCTTCTTTAAGTTCGACCAGCTTTCTATTTACTTTTTCTTCTAAGGGAATCGGTATTCTCCTATATGGCTGGATAACTGGTTGTACTTCTTTGTTAATAGGAATCTGAATAGTGACATCTTTAAATTTCGGGAAAGTGCTGATATTATTGACGGGGATACCAATTCGAAGCGCATTAAGTTGTATCGCACTGACTTTACCTAGAAGATTACGGGTACCATTTCGAATTACGTAAAAAGTTGCAGTTTTAATAATTACATCATTAATAGTTATATTGGCGTCAAATGCACCTAAAATATCCAAGGGCTTTTGGCCCCCGTAAGGCAATAATATTTTATCAGGATTCTTTATTTGATTAGTGACCTTAACTTTATGATTTTTTAGATATTCCCACGTCCAATCTGTGATAACGTTACATTTACTGCCCGAGTCAATCAACATTTCAATAACAACACCACCGACTTTGCAGTTAATAGTTTCATCCTCATCTAAATGAAATATGTAATCCACTCCCTCTGTATTTTTATGTGATTTGTCAATTCTTTGTCTCTTTGTTCTATCCGTCTTCTCATCGTTCTTTGATTGTATTTTCCTTTTCTGTAATTTAGTCCTACAGTAATCTTTATAATGTCCGATAATTCCACATCTTGCGCATTTCTTCTCTCTTGCTGGACACTTGTCGTCAAAGGACAAGTGTTTACTACTGCCACACCTGTAGCAAGTCTTTGAAGAACTCTGGTTTGTAGGGGTAGGTTTCCGAGTGTCCAATTTATTAATATCTGATTTAATTGTGTCACTTGTTTTACTTGAACCTGGTTTGTCAAATGTGTCAAGTTGCCTGTTGACGGTTTCAAGCGTAATAGCGATCATAATAACCTGCTGAAGAGTTACACTGTCGCCCGCTGATAAAATTTTCTTCCTTAGTTCTGCACTCCGGCTTTTTTCGACGATTTGATCTATTAGATTTTCATCTTTATCAGCATATTGGCATTTATCAGCTTGGTTTCGCAGTCTTAATAAAAATGCTTCAAATCTTTCCCCTTCCTCCTGCTTCATTAGTCGAAACATATATCTTTCAAAATATCGGCTTTGTTTAGGAGAGAAGTATTGGTCTAATTTATCTGTTGCAACTTTATAAACATCTACGTTATCAATTTCATCTACATGAGCTCCGGGAAGATTGTAGTATACTTCTTGGAGGGCAAGGCCACCAATATGCAAGAGGGTTGCTCTCTTTTTCCCACCTGTGTCAATGTTAGCCGCTAGGAAATATATCTCAAGGGCCCTTTTCCATTTTTTCCATCTGACTCCTACTGAAACTGGGTCACCTTCGCAATCGAAGTGCTCAAGACCTGGAAGCGCTGATGTTATCTGAGCCATAATGGGGCGATCTGTAACAATCGCATAACTGCTTACAACTTGTTTGGTTAGTTACATTAAGGCTCACATAACCATACAACCTTTCCGCTCAACCAGTACTGTCTATCTTATTGACCGTCTTAGTCTCTCATATTTGACTATATTAACCATAACGATCTTTTAAAGATCCTCCAATAATACAATATCATAGCCTTTCTTATTGACTATTTATTCACCACAATGTCTCTCATATTGACCTTTACCAATTATCTTTCACAATATCATAGCCTTTCTTATTGACTATTTATTCACAACAATGTCTCTCATATTGACCTTTCACCAATAATCTTTCACAATATCATAGCCTTTCTTATTGACTATTTATTCACCACAATGTCTCTCATATTGACCTTTACCAATTATCTTTCACAATATCATAGCCTTTCTTATTGACTATTTATTCACCACAATGTCTCTCATATTGACCTTTCACCAATAATCTTTCACAATATCATAGCCTTTCTTATTGACTATTTATTCACCACAATGTCTCTCATATTGACCTTTCACCAATAATTTTTCTACGGTGACTTCTTTTAACGCTTCGTCGCAAGTCTGTCTTATTGACTTTCTTTCACACAGGGCCTTTCTCATATTGACCTCACAATCACAGTCCTTTATCGACTTTCATAACACTTATATTTGCTAGTGACCTGTCATATTGGTCAAAATACCATGTAGGTACCTATCTTTCCTTTTATTTTGATACTTCCTCATATACCTACGTATATGAGGAATATACCTACATTCGTGCCTAATGCATAATTGTGCTAACGATATTTATTGCATCTAAATCGCTGCAAATATACTTATCAAATACACTACACTTTTAATGTACATATATAATCGAAATAGATGTATTCAGTATGTACAAATCGGCACAAAACTTCCTGTTAAGGTTAGATTTTATTATAATAAATCATAACAATTCATTTGTATAGGATAGATAAAATTGGATACATTATATTTTCTATTGAATACGTTCGTCAATTTACGCATTCATTCATTTATTCAAACTTGTTATTTTAATATTAGTTAACCTCATTAGGAATGCACAATGCAATTTGGTAAACAACATGACTCAGCGCGGTCGACCAGTAGGTCACCGCACGTAATTACTAAAGAGATAAGAAAGATTGTCATCTTATTTACGTTAACAAGTAATATTGATAACAACTAATTTACCAATTAGATTTGTCAGTTTTTTTTTTTTTTTTTGTTTACCCCCAACCACATTATGCCATTACTTTATCTGTCCTTATTCTCTTTCTTTTTAACAAAGTATTTGTGCATTAGGACTTACATTTTTCCTCGTCGCCACTTGTAGAATGCTCGATAATACACTCACTGCTATCACTACGTATACACAACCGGCGTAAACGCGACCGCACGCTATGACGGTTGGGTGCAGAATGCCCCCCCACTTTTCGCTGTATACTACACCACTGCTTCCTTTGTTTCCTTTTCTCAGATAATAGATTCACAATTTCCTTAGCATAGATAAATCCCTTATATTTACGTAAAAAAAAAATAGTGAAAGCCGCATATTAGCTAACTTGGCGAGCACTAGTAGTCAAGAAATCTAATCTACCCAAGCCTAGGTGTAAAAAATTTCGAACTCGCTGCGCTCGCTCTTACATCTTAGTTTCTCAGTTTTTTAGGGTTTCGAACAAAAAACAGAAACCTTATAGGATCACTCGGGTGTCTGTCTGTCCGTCTGTCACGGCCAGTTGTCTCCGGATCCACTGGACCGATTCTGTTGAAATTTGGTAAACATATGGACTTCTGTGACCCAAACACGGACGCGTTACGTAAATTATTAAATTTTTAGTGTGGGTTTTGGGGGTCAAACTAAAAAATTAAAAAAAAAAGTTTTTTGGACAATATCGTGTGACATATCAAATGAAAGGTCTTACTGTGAAGTTTTTAATCTTAGAATAATGACGCATAGAAACCTAGTACGAGTGCAAAAAGTGAGGCAACTCAACCTTAGCCTTATCCGTAAATCCGTCAATGTTAGCCTCCAGTACCTACTCAAGGTCACGATCCGTCGAACACAGCTCGCGAGTAAATAATTGAAAATGACAGTTTATTGCGTGAAAGGATGTTATAGCACTTCAGGAAAACAATAAAAATGTGATCAAATTACATTTCACAAGTAAATATTTTCATTTTATACACTATTTTTACGTAAATCGATCATTAAAACAAAATTCTAATAACCCAACTTGACATAACACAGTGTTGCTATTTGTGAGGAAAAAAATACCCACATTGCTTTCACCTTTGCACTTGTTTTGTTCAGCAAAAAGAAAATAGTTTTTGATGTATCTTTATAAATAGGATACTGGGGGCGATTCTGTATGCGTTAAACTAAACTATATTCATTTACAGCCTCTGAATTATAGTCGTTATCGACACTGCTAGGTACCCACATTGTTTTTAAACTAAAAGTTAATTAGTAATTTACTGTTATTTAAAAAACCGGACTAAATAACTAAGATTATTTATGTTCATTTGCCTGAAGTTGTTTGATTAGGTACATAAATCAAGTGTTGTATTAATTACCTGGTGTGCCTATTCTGATTGTAAAAAATAGGTATTTTTATATCTCAAAAAGAGAAGATATTATAAGAGTCGTTGAGTCAAAGCGGAAACTCTATAGGAAACAGTTGCAACTGCAAGGTTTTTAAATGATGGTAAAATATAGATTACAATATTACTGATTAACATGTTTCTCATTTTTGTTATTTTAATATACAATACTTACTGTTAATTCATATCAAACCCGGTTTTTTTACATGTCAGAAATTAATACATGCCTATAATATTTGATTATAACACATCAAGCATTCTAAACACATTGAACAATATCCCATTCTTTATGCGATTTATTTCCTTTTATTCTTAAATAAATTGAATTTTACCTTCCGAAAAAATATGTCATACTACATGAAAAATCATCTTCCAGTTCCCAATAACATGAAATACTTGTCTTGATTTGATAAAACAACATAGTAATGTGTTTTCCCATATTTTGTGGGTAACAGCTTGGTAATGGTATCACTGAAAGCTACATCTGTGTGCGTTTTAGGAACGTAGACACATTCGGCTCACGCACACAACGAAAATGAAGTGGACACACGATTTCGCTCGTGTTTTGTTCTAGACGCGGCTTCTATGCGTCATTATTCTAAGGTTTTAATTATATTTTTTCATAATTTTAAAAAATATGATTTTGAAGTTATTCAAGAAATAGACGAAAAATTACCATTTCCTCCCCTTATCTCCGAAACTACTGAGCCTAAAATTTTGAAAAAAAAATGGAAATAATAGAACCTATAAATTACAGGAAAACCTATAAGAAGTAAATAGTAAAATAACATGTAAAAAAAATTCGTTCGGAACCTTTCGCACGCGAGTCCGACTCTCACTTCACCAGTTTTTTTTGGCACAAGTTTACAAAGAACTTTAATCGAACTAGATCATCATCTGCTTAGTTTTTTCCCAACTATATTTGGGTCGGATTCCAGTCAAATCGGATTCAGCTGAATACCAGTATTTTACATGGAGCGGCTGGCTTCCATACCTCCACAACTTAACTGGATAACACGGTGGGTAATCCTTGGCAAGACTGTCAGATTTACTGGCTTCTGACAACCCGTAACGACTGTCAAAGATTTACAAATGACAGCCGGGACCAACGGCTTAACGTGCTTTCCGAGGCACGGAGGAAACTCGGTATGTTAAGATGGTCACCTATCCACAGACCAACCTAGGCAAGCGTTGCTTAACCTAGAAGATCAATCTTCTAGGTTAAGCAACGCTTGCCTTGTGGCTGTAATTCTTTATCCACTAGCGTCGATCTTCACGGAAGCTGATCCGAATATAGTTGGGAAATTGTTAGGCATATATTAAAAAAGTAAAACGTTATTATTTTTATCGTAGGCAACTGCCCGTCAGGCACCGAGCACGCAAGACAATTGAAAGCCAATACCATTTGGCCCCAATTGGGGCTGACGGTCCTTGAGAGAGTAACTCTGCCGGTTTATTGGCGTTTTCATTGAATGGCGGTTAATCAGCGGCCTCATTGATCCCCAAAGCCCAAATGTGTCAAAGTGGCCAATGTGTCTAAAAAAACATTTAATGAACAGGCTGGCAGATGCTTAGGCCATCTATAGAATAGGGTAAATGTGTGACGAAAATATAACCATGAATTTATTTCTTTTTGGGAATCCTAAATTCAATTAAATGCCGTCATTTTCATTATGGATGTCACTTAGGCGTCTCCCTAGTGGATAAAGGAAATTGATACAAAACTATGTTTGTAATCTGTGCCCAATTTTGCCAACAGTAGATTACCTGTTTTTCGCAAATCATTTCAGTTTTTTACCATGAAGCATCATCTGCCTAGCCTTTTCCCAGCTATATTGGGGTCATCTTCCAGTCAAACCCGATTCAGTTGAATTCCAGTATTTTACGTGGAGCGGCTGCCTACCAGACCTCTACAACCCTACAATACTGGGTAACACGATACTTCTTGGTAAGACTGCAGATGTCAGATTTTCGGCTTCTGACAATCCGTAAAGACTGCCAGAGATCTCTTCTCGGTATGTTAAAATGGTCACCAATCTACAGACCGACCTCGGCAAGCGTAGCTTAACCTTGAAGATGGACTCGGGCAACTCATCATCTGCCTAGCCTTTTCCCAACTACATTGGGGTTGGCTTCCAGTCAAACCGGATTTAACTGAATACCAGTATTTTACGTGGAGCGGCTGCCTACCAGACCTCCACAATACAACTTTCATGGCATCACCACTGAAATCGCGAAAAAAAAAATCGACTCCCCCATTCATTTCTGTACGCACAACTCGGAAAAACAGCAGATTTTTTTTGCATTTCGGGATTGATCCAATAGTAAAAGTTGTTCATAATTACGAGTACAATGACCCCTTAAGAGGTATTGCGTTTATTGTGTTACATGTTGTATAGATATGTATATAGATTAGTATCAGCAAACAGTCCCTAGAAAAATCCTACTTTGTGGTCACCTCTATCTTAGTATTTCTTCCCAGGAATTCAATTATTATTTGCAATAAAACGGTACATTTTCTGATATTGTTTACTAAAGTAATCGTTAGTAAAAAAAAAAAATACTAAAGGATAGACTGTAGCATTCCTCTTTAACTTCCAAATGCGACCTAAATTGATTTTTCTTATGATAAATGGTTCAATTGAGGGACCACCTTAGATCGATTGTAACTTTTGAATGGCTTCTTTTACAAACTAGAAAATGAATTTACATTCGTTCAAGAACTTTTACTAACGCTAGACCCATATGTTAATTTCAAATTCCACTGTGGTCTCCACTCAAGGTGAACTTATGGTGATCGATTGAGGGACCACCTTCCGCATTCTAGTTCTTTTTATTCTTTGATCAGGAAGGGTTAATATTCAATTAATTAGTTTTACAAATCTTTTACTAAGAGTAGTCATTAAAAGCAGTTGTAAATTTTAACAAGGTTTTAAGATATGGATGCCTGTCGGTCACGACTGAGGGACCACCTTTAACCGATTGTAACTTTTGAGTGCCTACTTTTACAAATTATAGGCCGAATTTACAATTGTTTGAGAACTTTTACTAAAGGTCGACGCATTCAAAAGCTCAACATTTAAATTGGTCCCTCAATGGGAACGCACACCTATAAAAGGCTAGGTTCTATAAAAACTAAATAATGGCTGCTACTATAAGATAGCAAATATATTAAACAGGGCCAATGAAATAAGAGGTATTAAAAAATAATGACTCTGGCGGCTAATATTAACAGTTTTACGTAAGCCATACCGGGCCTCCCTTGACTGGCAAAGTTGAGCGACATTGCAAGAGCAAGCGAAGCGAGCTCTCGACTTGGGGCACCCCGACTCGGATGGGTTAGGTTAGAAGGGGATGGTGGGGTCGAGTGAGCGAGCGAAGCGAACGAATAGACCCCACCCACTTACCCACTTCGTGTTTATTTTTTTATAAACCATTCAGAAGTCTACCGGGCCTAGTAGTTAATTTTATAAACACCAAAAAATCACTGCCAATTTAAATTTAAACAAAGCTCAAAATATAGCTGCTACTTTATACTTAAAATGCTACTTCACTGTAGTTGCCAACCCATTATTTTTGCTACCCATTTTAATTATTTTTAACCGACGAAAAAACGGAGGAGGTTCTCAAGTCGACGCGTAGGTATATATTTTTTTTATGTATGAACACACATAACTTTTTACATAGTAGTCTGATTTTGATAATTCTTTTTTATTGGATTGGAAAATAACTTTAGGTAATTTCGGAAGTCAGTGTTAATATACGAAAAAACAATTTAAAACACCGACTTCCGAAATTACCTAGTTATTTTTTATAAAAAGTTTTATTATTGTTTGCTTTTCAGTTTTTTCGGAGGTTTAATTTTTTTGTTAAAAAGTCTTAATCAGATAAGTTTAGTCGCCGCGTTAAATACATGCCTAAACAATAGGAAAAAAAAAGTAATATGTAGTAAGCCAAATGAAACTAGGCGAAATATTTACATCATTTAAAGTACGAAAACAATGATCAGCTGCTTGGCTGGCGATGGAAAGTCAGTCAGCTGACGCAGTAAAGATTGAAAATATTGAAGCATTGCTACGACGCTGTTCCCTTTTGAACACATTTTTCGAGAAGATTCTGGAGCTGTTTTAGCCCACAACATGACCGTCGGGGTACCTCTAAGCCTCCTTTCCTAAAATAGGGAAGATGCAAGAACAGAATTTATGAAAATACTCGCTGCAAACCGCGCAACTTCGTCTGCGTCACTATTTTCATTAATGCTCCGCCCCATTGTTAATTTTTGTTAGCATTTTAATCACAATCTATACTAATATTATAAAGCTGAAGAGTTTGTTTGGTTGTACGCGCTAATCTCAGGAACTACTGGTTCGAATTGAAAAATTATTTTAGTGTTGGATAGCCAATTTATCGAGGAAGGTAGGGATGGCCAACCGGTCGATCGCGGCTAGTAGTCCAGTCGATCGCCGCAATAATAAAAATATTAATACTCATAACAGACTGCGCAACAACATATACAAATAGTTTAGGTTAGTAAAATAAATAAAATCCATAGAGATCATATTTAAATGTAAGTAGGTACGATAAAAAATAGGTTAGGTTAGTAAACGTTTACCAAAATAGCACCGCTAACTAAAACTGAATACTGCTGGAACAATTTAAAAGGGTGTTAAACAGGGCGATTCACTCTCTCCTAAATTATTTACGAGCACACTTGAGGAGATATTTAAAACAATGGATGTCTCAACGAAGACCAAAGGTATTGACGTCGGCAAACCTCCGATATGCCGACGTCATTGTCTTTTTCGCTTCCACAACTCTAAAACTCCAGACCATGTTCCAAGAGTTGAGCACAGCTAGCTTCACAAGGTGGGACTTGCGATGAATTGCTCTTAACCCCAGCTAATGACCAACAGCACGAAGGCCGAGGTAAATGGGCAAGAAATACATTATGTCGATGAGTAAATCTACTTGGGCCAGTTAGTTTTTTTCGAAAACAGGCAAGAAAAGGAAATCGATCGCCGCAACAAAAACGCCTGGAAAACGCTACTAATGGTCCATGAAGACGCTAATGAAGGGTGATCTGCCGAGCTCCCTGAAGCGCAAACTCATCGACATGTGTATTCGGGTCATCCTAACCTACGGTGCGCAAACCTGGTCGCTGCCGAGTTGCAAAAGTTCCGCCTTGGAGTTTGCCAAAAAGCGATGAAACGCAGTAGGTATTCTGGGCGTAAGACAAGACAGAATTCGAAACACCACGTTGTGTTTCAAAACGGGAATAATGGACGTGGGTAAGAAGGCTGCCAGGCTCAAATGCATGGGATTGGGCGGATCACGTAAGCCAAAAGCACTGTGACTGTTTGGGCAAAAGTCTTCACGCGATGGGTGCCCGACGACGGCCGGTCCAAAAGAGGTGGCAAGACGGCCTGGGTGCGTACCGTGAGGCCAGGTACGAGGTGGAGCTAGAAAAGAATTCCTGGAAGGACTTGGGGGAGGCCTTTAACCAGCAGTGAGACAATGCGGGCTAATAAGAAAAAAAAAGGTTAAACAATTAAATATACTGTACAACTACCACCGTTACTATTACTAGGCATGCCTTTTAAGTTCTGTCGTTTCCATATTTCCCGGCAATTTTGAATTTGGAAAGTATTAGGATTAATGCTATTGTTTAGTCACAGCGTCGATTGGAATCTGTCAGGTTACGTACGAAAATGAATCTTTCTAAGGAAAATGTTTGTGCAATAATTTTCTACAACTTTAGAAGAGGCCTGACACGGCTTCAGTGTTTTGAAGAGCTAACATCTGTGTTCAGTGATGAAGCCCCATGTCTGCGGACTGTCGAACGCTGGTATTTAAAATTCCAGCGTGGACATACTAGTGTTAGTGACAAATCTCGCGAAGGACGCCCAAAATCCGCCTTCACTGAAGATAACATCATTGCTGTGAGACAACTAAAACTCGAAGATCGTCATGTGACGTATCGAGAGATAGAGGCTCTATTAGGCATCTCAGGGAAAACCATTCAGAAGATCTTGCATGAAGCGCTTGGTGTGATACCGCATCTGCTTTCCGACGATCATATGGCGGCCCGCGTCAGATGGTGTAAGAAAACTCTGCAAAGGTTCAACCGAGGAGAGTCAAATCACGTCTACGACATCATCAGTGGTGACGAATCTTGGATCTATGTCTACGATCCTAATTCCAAACAACAATTTATAATCTGGGTCTTCCAAGACGAGCCAAAACCGACTAAAGTTGTTCGTTCTCGAAGCACTTCAAAGAAGATGGTGGCCACGTTCGTTGGAAAAACCGGCCATGTTGCGACTATTGCAATTGAAGATCGTAGAACGTTTAACGCAGAGTGGTATACCACAGTTCGTTTACCACAACTCATCGCCGAACTTCGAAAATCTAACTCAAAGCGACGCATCATCCTGCACCACTACAACGCAAGCTCACACAGCGCTCGTCAAACGATTGAGTATTTGAAGCAGGAAAAAGTAGAAATTCTTGACCATCCTCCATACAGTCCTGACCTAAGCCCTAAAGATTTCTTTACATTTCCTAAAATTAAGAAAAGTCTTCGTGGTCAAAGGTTCCAGTCCGGTGAAGAAGCAGTCGACGCTTTCAAGTCAGCCATTTTGAACACCCCCAATTTAGAGTGGAATAAATGTTAAAAATAACTGGTTTGAGCGAATGGAAAAGTGTATTAAGCTACGTGGTGAATACTGTTCTAGTTGTGTTTTTTTCTTCAAACGACAAAACTTAAAAGGCATGCCTCGTACTACTGTTTCCTGTAATTGGTAGTCCGCACAGGGTTTCGTCAGTAAAAAGTAGATTTTGGACTTAATCAAGTTGGCCATCTATCATGACCAATAGAAGCAGAGTATTAATGAAAATAGGGACCCAGACGAACTTACGCGGTTCAGTCAGTATTTTCATAAATTCTCTTGTTGCATCTTCCCTATCTTAGGAGGAGAGGCTTGGGCTCTAGCAGCTCCAGAATCTATCTCGAAAAATGTGTTTAAAAGGGAACAGCGTAGTAGCAATGCTCCAATATTTTCAATCTTTACGGCGTCAGCTGACTGACTTTCCACCGCCAACCAAGCAGCTGACCGTTGTTCTCGTGCTTTTAATAATGTAAACATTTCGTCTAGTTAAGTTTCATTCGGCTTTCTGTTACTTTTTCTTTCTATTTTTTTACAAGTTAATGCGAGCAGCTGACCGATATTCCACCCTCCACTATGCAGCTGAACACTGTTTTTCAACTCAGTATCATGTTATAGACGTATACGGAACAGAGAGTAAAGTCCAGCAAACCTCCATTGAAAAGGAGGATCCTTCGACCAGACGGTTATCTTGTCTGGTGTGGGCATCTGCCCGATAGTTAATATTTAGGCTGATGTATATGTTCAAATCGCACGGTAAACTCTGCTCTGCTAGTTGGATAGATGGCGGCGCGGTGCTTTTTGCTCCAATGTAGATTTGCTCCATTGGTATTTCTCGTGGCGGCATTGATGCCGCTACATCGGTCGATAGTGGATGAGTCGTCCATGCATCTTGAGATGCTTACCAGGCGAGTGGCAGGTTGGTTATAGTGAGTCGGACCCAGAAGTCGCAGAGTTCACGGTGAGTCGGAAGCGGTGCCCCAGTGAGTCGGGGTGATGAGATCCCAGTGAGTCGGGATGATGCTGCAGGCTCCAGTGAGTCAGAGTGGTGCTGCTGCTGGCTCCAGTGAGTCGGAGCGATGCGACGTTGTAGCGTGACTGCTGGGGTCGACCAGGAGAGGTTCTTCATGTGACTGGCCGAAGTTGCAGTATGCTTGCCAAGGTCGCTGATGAGGTTGAGGGTGATGATAGAGGCTGAGGATGCTGACCAGGAATGCGCGGTCGCTGCATGCTGGTGGTCAGGATACCCGTAGAAGCCGCAGGTACTGGCTGGCTGTACGACTCGCTGCTCGAGAGCTTGAGGTCACAATGAGGAGAAGTGATGGTGACGTCACGCTGAAGTTGCACGAATGCTGAGCTGACGTTCTTTGCCGAGGGTCGCCAGTATGGAGGTATGCGAAACAGAGAGTAAAGTCCCGCAAACCTCCATTGAAAAGGAGGATCTGCCGATTAGACGGTTGTTGTCTGGTGTGGGCAACTGCCCGATAGTTGGTCGTGGAAATCGCTACGCCCCGTCTGGGGACGTGGTGAGCGGTTTCGGGACTTTCGTCCCCTGCCCGCGGAATCCATCCGCGGCCCGTAAACACGGGCCGGTCCTTTAGTTGCCAGTTCTTGGCGTCAGATGATGGTGTGCGCCTGCCAAAATAAATTAGCAAAAAGCACGCCTGTGTGTAGTTGCATGAGTGTATACTACAGACGCGCCGCGGCGCTGTACGTCAGCGCCGCCTCTTCACGGCACTTATGGCGGTCAGTCCCCGCCGAGCGAGACCCCCAGTGACCTAGGGGAGGCCCAGCGAGAACGACAAGCGAGTATCTCACAATTTGACTGTGTTTTTTACGAAAAATAACTTTGGCTTTCTTATTCTCAGAAACTGAAATATTGTCTAAATATTTCAGTTTACTTTGGCTTATTGAGTAGGTAATAGAAAATAGTTATTAGTATTTAACACAAGTTGTGTTTATTTCCTTGTTCCAAATAAATGTTTTATCTATCTATCTAACACAGCGGCCTCACTTTTCGCATTTTTCACTTACCTATTTGTATAAAACCAAAATTCCGAGTTAGTTTCTCATGAAAAGCGCGACGGCGCGGCACTTTTTCGAGCTCGTGGATTGAACTACTGTACTAACCAAATGAAATGAAAAATATAATTCATAATATTCCTTACAAAGTGGTTTGCCTATAGCCTTCTTCGATAAATGGGCTATCTAACACTGACAGAATTTTTCAAATCGGACCAGTAGTTCCTGAGATTAGCGCGTTCAAGCAAGCAAACAAACAAACTTTTCAGCCTTATATATTAAGTACTAGCTGACCCACGCAACTTCGTCTGCGTCACAATTTTCATTACTGATCCGCTCTTATTGGTCTTAGCGTGATGATATATAGCCTATAGCCTTCCTCAATAAATGGGCTACCTAACACTGAAAGAATTTTTCAAATCGGACCAGTAGTTCCTGAGATTAGCGCGTTCAAGCAAACAAACTCTTCAGCTTTATATATTAGTAATAGATAGATAACCCATAGTTCATAAGAAAACAAAAATTCAATAAATATTCATTAAATAAATTATTAATAAACGCGATTGCAACTCCCTAATTTCTACATAATGCGATGAGTCAGTGAGTGAAAATGCAATTCTGTGATAGGGCTCTTAACGCCGACTTTCCACAAATTCTGATGGTAGTTAGTATCCCTCCTATATCAGTATGTTTATACTTATATATCTTTTATGTAATGTAGCACTCCGGGACGAAATAAATTAATGAAAAACGCAGACTTGGCTCAACTACCAGCAGATTTCGGAGTGATGGATTACCTTACTACTCAACAGGACGACTACAGGAACCCTTACCCAGCAGTGACTAAACCGGTATGTCATTTATCTGTGCAGGTTCAACTTATGAAAATCTGACGTGATTTCTGATTCCATATGACATGTCAGGCTGATAAAAGTGTAGGAGAGTTTTTAACAGGACTATCTTCATTTTAGTGAGTAATTAATTTCACGTCGCCTGCTTCTGCGATTTCCTTAAGACGATTATGTATTACTAGCTGACCCGTGCCCCCCTACAACCTCACAAACTTTACCTCTCTAATATGTACCTACTAATTAGCGATAATTAATTTCAGTTGACCATGTCATCTCCGCCCTGGCTGTTGAACCGCGTGATTCGCTCGGACCTCACACACAACCACGGCACTGCACCTCCGCGTGGCGACTACCAGTGTCTCGATACCCATACACCAATTGGACACATACGTCACATGAGATTATTCCGCTACCAATCTTTTGATCCTTCATCATGTCTCCAAGACTTCCCCACTTTAACCAAATCATTGGTCAATAATGAAACCAAAAATTAATTTATACAATCTTTTATTACAAATTATTCCATACAAAAAATAAACATAAATGAAATTAAACACAAACAACAACAAAAACACAATCATACCTACTTAAACAGAACTTAGTTACAAATTATTTTTTGTTACCAAGAAATATTGTCCTACATACATATCCTACTACATACTGCTGGAATAATATTTTTCTCAAACACATGAGGCATGGTGTAGTGTTTGTTTAAAAAATTTAAATGGTGTCCCAACATGGCAACCAAGAAAAAAAGTATAGGAATTTACAGCAGAGTAAACAATTTTTATAACAATCGGGTTCTTTGAGTGTGTAGCGTATGGTAATTTAATAACAACATAATTTAGAATATACCTAATGAGATTTAAATTTAATAACGATTTGTTTTATTCCTGCTCCCCTAAAAAGTGATTGCTTCATGGTAGACAGACTTGAAATACCTAATGGCAGTGAGTAGGTATATCCTGTGGGCTAAATCTCGGTAGGTAGTCAACAAAGCTATTCGGTATACAGGCAAAAATATTATTTTTTTCACAACACTGCCAATGTTTATTTCTAATGTGTACATTATAATTTTTTAAGCTTTTGACATACTTACGAGTGTGTTGTACAATAATTGTCTACTCAGCACACTAACAACATTGTTTTAAAAGTAGTTGCAAGTTAGCTGCCTGCATACGCAATAGCTTTGATGACTGTATGTTAAAAATAATCTTAAAAACCTACCTACTTAAAAAAATATAATTATACACTGAGCAATTTTAATGGTTGTTCCCCGCGGCAGAACGATTAGCTATCAGTAGTACAATCGAAACATAACGTTAAACTTACAAAATAATAATATTTCTGTATTCAAATAATTTAAAAATATATATATTAATGAACTCGAAAGCACGCTTTCGAGTGAGAAACAATAGTAGTTCACTAGCGACGTAAGTAACTACTCAAAACGCACACGCTGCCGTTAAGTGAATAGCGATTCATAAATGTTCAGAGAAAAATAAGCTCTCATGCGTAGGGATAGATGCGGCACTAACTGTACGCAATCGATGGTATTACCATGACAAAATCATTTTGCTGCTGGAAAAACCATTAAAATTTCACGGTGTAGGCATTTGTTAAAAATGAGGAAGGGTTATGATTTTAGCTATGTATTTTCAAAATGAACTGGTTCGATTCCTGGGTAGGAATAACGATTTTTCAAAAATCCAGTGATGCAGTTTTAGTTTTCATTAAAATCGGGTTCAATACTCCTTTCAGTGTTTTTCGATATTCCTTATGGTTTCGGATTTTGCCATAAAGGCACACTTTAAAAATTCAGCCTGTATATTACAACTTCATACAAAATGTTCTGCCACTGCAACATCTGATTAAAATCAGAACCCAACAATTGACAAGTGGTAACGGGCTTTGATTATGGAGATTAGATGGACAGGCGCTGGATGTAAATGCAGGTGGTATTCAGCTGCATCCAGTTAGACTGGAGCCGAACTTAAGACACTCAGAAAGTGTAGTACTTGGATGATGACGATGTTTGAGTAAACACAAAAAGATGTAGGTTAATTACATTTTAACTTACACAAAACTTTATGAATGTTCGGGCATAACAAAAACTTTGGAGATAGACTATTACATAGATAGGACTCATTGTAATTTCTTTGGGGGATACCTTGGAGAGTACATAATTAACTTTAATTTTGGAAGCCGGTGATGGTGTCTAAAAATGAAGAAAACACACCAGAAACACTGATTTCCAAAAATAAACTTATTTTGTTCTTTGTAGTGGTTTTTATTTGGAAGTTGGTTGTATTTTTTTTGTATAAAAAAGTTTTTTGTTATGCACAGACAGAAAGCCAGACTCGCATCTAGCATAGACAGCAACCACGACTTTTTGCTGTAGTGTGCACAAAGTGTTTAAAGGTCATTATTGCTAGAAATTGGATTTAAGTTTATACTGAACTATGAAATGGACTTAATAGACAGTTTTCTTTGATGTCTTTTATTCTATGTATAATGTAACTTGGAATAGTATTTTTATTTAAACAGGGAGTTTTTTATTGTACAAATTGGAATTACCCTGTGCTCTATTATCTTGGCTATCTATATTCCTTTTAATATATTGGATCTCGATATGTGGAGTATTTACAATCATAGATTTTTGTAACACATTAATCTTATTAGTATAATACAGTATTTAAATTAGACGAAATACCATTCTGTGGAAAACAAAAGGAGTTAACAAATATTTATACTAAAGCATAGTTTAACATGATTATGGTAAGATTGCCAAAAATAATTGGAAAATATAGTGTTGGTCAAAATAATATTATGGAAGTATAGTTGCCAATTTAATGAAGTGAACTGTTTTAAGTTTTTCTGTCTTGTGGTATATTACAAGTACATAATGCAAATTCATTGAGTACGCCTCCTTTTAAAACCTTTACCTTTCTTAGACTTCAACTTGTGCTTCCGAGTCTGGCGACTACTGCTTGTACCTGTGATTTCATCAGCAATCATTCCAACTGTCGATAACTTTTTCCTGCGGTTTTTCTCTGCTTTTGTTACTGGCAGACGAGTTAAATAATTTTCTTCATATTCAGTCTTTTCTTGTTCATATTTGGATATGGACTGCTTAACATGATTTCCTGTGCTTACTTCCAGAGGTGCTTCAGAATATTCATCACGAAGTTCTCTCATTATACTTGAGTTGAGGAATTGCTTCTTGGACTTTTCTTTGTTCCTCTTTTCACTATCTACTCTTGTCGTGTTTTCATCAAAGTGTACTGCAGCTAATTTCGGGGGCACATAAATATTTGGCTTGCTGCTCTTATCTTTCTTGTTCTCTTCCTCATCTGAAGATTCACTAGATTCCTCAGCAGATTCATTTATCTTACTTACTAAATTCGCAGGATTAGCGTGATACGCTTGAGGATCATCTTCTGATGAGCCACCAATAACAGCAGTTTTAACAAGTTTGTCAATTTGATATTTTAATTTTGAATCTATGGGACGAATTTTTTCAAGAACAGTTCTTATCTCTATAAGTCTCTCAATTGATGGATCTGATTCTATTCTTTCACCAGAGCACTTTCTTAATACTATATACGTTAAATTTATTAAATAACTGAGTAGCATTTGATATTTCATTTCCAGAAAACTAAGACCTTTATCTGTTGACAGTTCTCCACTTTTAACCCGCACCAGCATGTTGTCCACAAGCTGTGACACCTGCTGGACATTAGTATTCATTTCTTTGAGAAGTTTAACAGCTTGAGGCAGGTCAGGCTGCTCCATTTCTTCCGAAGCCTGTAAATAAAATAAAAATGACATTATTATACTGCAAAGCCCTTACCGGATACCATAGCTAAATATTATTAATCGCCGATATCATGCATAATTATGATCTCTAAATATTGTACATAAAGTATTCATAAATAATGACTAATCACATGGCCTAACTAAACTTCAAAACAATCACCTGCACCATGATGCTGTGTAGTTAACCTAAGCTTCGGCAAAAAATATCACTTTTACAACAATTCAGAGAGCAGCTCAACGTCTGTTACAGGATCGAAATAAAAAAAATACACCTAAAATAAAAATAAAACAAATATTCGTTGCGAATACTGAATGAATAGCGACACAAGCGACTGCGAACGTAACTTTTTGTCACAGACTCACAGCGTCACAGACTAAATAAAGATGCCTTTTTTTTATTTACCCAAAAGGGAAGGCTATAGTCTTTTGACCATATTGCCTAGTCTTACGTCGTTATAAAGATACCTTTTTGTTTTTTTTACCCATAGTATAGACTTTTTTTTAATCTTAAAGGTGGAAACATATTATCGGACGCGTCCATAAGTCGCGGGTCATGGACGCGACTTAGACATATCTGTATATTTATTATACAGATATCATTGAACTAACATTGAACTGTATACACTATCAAACAACATCTGCGGACGCAACCTTGGGTTTTCCTTGAGCGGTCAGCCGTCCGATAGAAATCTGGGGGGCTACTCTCTAACGAAATCCGAAGTTTCGGGCTTAGTTGCGGGCGGGTATTTTCTACTCCGTATCACCTAACCACTGAGAACTAATGATAACACGATTTGACAGTTACTGTGAAATCGTGTTGTCATTCATTCTCAGTTCGGGTTCGGGACTAATCGTAAGTCTGTAGGTGATACTGAGTAGAATACGCCCGCCGGCAACTAAGCCCGAAACTACGGATTTCGTTAGAGAGTAGCCCGCCTGGCTCGCTGGACGTCCGCCAACTGTACACACTACTCAGTCGCGTCCATAAGCCGCGGCTTATGAACGCGTCCGATAATATGTTTCCACCTTTATTCGTAACGATGGACACAAGTCCTTCAGTCATTGAACCACATTGAACAATACTTTTCTTACATTATAGATGTAGTCTGTAGAATGGACATAACCATAATAACATAGAAATTAATAGAATACATACAGATAAAAAATCAAGCTCTCTGTGAACAAAACATAGAGACGTGTAAGTTTGCGAATAGGGATTCGCTTTATCGGCTGCATAGATAAGAAAACGCGGGTAGAGGCGAATAGTAGTTAATTTTTCCGTTATATAAAGGAGTAAATTTCAAACAACCCACACGCGGAAAGTTAGTATGAAAAAAGCTGGGAATTAACAATGTTGAACCATTGATTTTATTGTTTAGTTTGGATAAGTACGCTGCTCTTTAAACCAGTCATAATAGACATGAGCAAAAAGGGTGTGAAGCACAGAGTTAAAGTAGTACTCTGTGCTTCACACCCTTTTTGCTCATCTGTGAAGTTCACAGCCGTCGCAGCCGTCGCAGCCGTCGCAGGCCAAGTTGGGCTACGGGCACTTCCACCTTCAGCCTAGAACGAGGTGGCGAAATGAATTAGACGCGCACAATTTGGAATGGTTTGAGACGTTGTGGAAAAACCCCTACACGGACTTGTTTGTTTTTTGTTTGCCTTCGCGTATCGGCCAACTGTGGACAACGGCAACGTATTGTTTTGTACAATAATTCGTGAAATAAAAAATATGAACGAAGCCATAACCGAACGTCAAACTGTTTGTGAAATAAAACGTCAAATTTTATTGACAGACAGATGGGAAACGAAGCAAGCGATTGTAGAATGATTATATTTTCCTTTAGTTTTATCTGAATAATATTTATTAAAATATGTTATCGGTGCGTATTTCTATAATGTAAGCTTTAGCAAACTCGTTTCTGCTAATCGAAATTATAATGCATTGTTTTTTTCAGGTTCTTTTTCAATGCTTTTTACTTAATAGCTTCATTTACTTTAGCAATGGATTCTATGTACCCGGGGTGGCTCCTGTGGAATTCAAAAAAGGACAGAGAATTGAAGTTAAAGCCGTTAAAATGACCAGCATACATACACAACTTCCATATGAATATTATTCTTTACCTTTGTGTTTACCCAAAAATGGTACATTTGTTTATAAATCAGAAAATTTAGGCGAAGTGTTACGTGGAGACCGTATAGTAAATACTCCGTATGAGGTCCATATGGCAGAGAATATTAAGTGCAGACTTCTATGTCACCATAAAAATAACCCTATAAACTGGAGTGTGGAAGAATCTGAAAAAGTGGCTAGCCGCATTGAACATGAGTATTTTGTGCATTTGTGAGTACTTACTTATAAATCGTTAGATGGTATTTAATATTTGAAATTTTTGTATAATTTTTGTGCCTAAAAATTATCACATGTACCTTTTCAGGCTTGTTGATAATTTGCCAGTGGCCACCAGAATTACTAATACTGATACTTCAGAAAGAAGTATAGAGCAAGGGTACCGCCTTGGTTTTATGACCAAAGGCAAAGCATACATCAATAACCATTTAAAGTTATTGCTCAAATATCACAAGCATAGCCAGTAAGTATTTGTTTCCATTTTGTTAATTTGTTATACTCATGAAAATTGACAGGTCTTGTGACTTGATATATAAAATGTTAAAGTAAGGAATTTTATTTTATAAAGTATGTGAAGCAATGCCTACTTACTATTTACTATTGCAGTATCATTATAAAGTATAAATTATATTAGTTATTTAACACTAAAACAAGTTTTGGGTTGGTTTAATTAAAGAAAAGTAAATATCACCCTGGGATCCAAACTGCACTTTATCTATTGGAACAGATGTTAACTGTAATCTTGCAATTCTTTTTTATTTTCATACTTGTTTCCAGGGACTCTTACAGAGTGGTTGGATTTGAAGTGGAGACTATTTCTATAGACAAAGATGATCTCACATTTGTTGATGATTCCTGCCAGTTTCCATCAGATCCTAATCCCCAACTGGTCAACGAAGACACAGGCACAAAGTTATATTTTACATATTCTGTTGAATGGGGAGAATCTGATATAAGCTGGGCATCCAGATGGGATATATATTTAGGCATGAAAGATGTACAAATCCATTGGTTCTCCATTGTTAACTCTATCGTAGTCTTGTTCTTCCTATCAGGTAATGAATTGATACATTAATTTTTCTTTGTTATTGCTATAGGTACTTAAGGTTTTTTTTTACACTCAATTTTACATTTGAAAATGTGTCCTTTGCAGGGATTTTGACAATGATTATGGTACGCACATTGAGAAGAGATATAGCCCGTTATAATTCAGATGAGAGCATTGATGATATGATGGAAGAAACTGGCTGGAAGCTAGTACATGGAGACGTTTTTCGCCCACCACCCAAACGAATGTTGTTTGCTGCCGTTATTGGTAGCGGCATACAAGTGTACCTGATGGCTCTCATTACTATCTGTAAGAAATCATCTCCTTTTACACCATGTGAAACAAGCATGGTTTCAAGTTGTTCATTAGCACAGCAAGCTAATGAGTACACATTGACATTATTATCAAATATTTGGAAATAATTATGATTGAAATCTATAAAAGTTCATGTTTTCTTTATCAGTGCCAGCGATAATACTTTAAAAAACTAACATTTCAATAGGGAATATGCATGCGATTTTTTTATTTGCAAAATGAAATACTTATTAGCTCTAATAAACAATTATGAAATTATTTTTTAAATACCTTCATCAGCGATGAAGTTATAAAGCTTCAAAGATAACAATTAGAAAGAGAAGTCCGATATGAATTGTGACGTCAAAGTTCTTGGCGCCTGTACAGCTGCCATAGAAAACAGCGTTTTTGCGAGAGGGACAGATATATTTGTTTAAAATAATTAAATCTCGTTTGTTTTTTGAGCAATTTTGATTCTATTTTCACTGTTAGTATTATGTTTGTGTATATTTTTTTGTAAACTATATAGATAATAATATTTTTTTCGTGCATATTCCCTATTATGTAATTTTTTTAAATGGCAGCTTAGCCTATAGGTTTTGTTCGGAATTGAATTTAAATACATAATGTTAGCAGTGTTTTATGAACAGTTTTTCCTTGTTATTCATTATGATGCTCAACTAATTTGGTTAACGTATTTTCAGTTATCGCCATGCTCGGCATGTTGTCACCGGCAAGCCGTGGTGCGTTGATGACTGCTGCTATATTTCTTTATGTATTCATGGGTCTCATTGCGGGCTACTACTCGGCGCGATTATACAATACTATGAAGGGAAAACAATGGAAGCAGGCTGCATTTCTGACTGCAACAATATATCCAGCTATTGTCTTTGGCACATGTTTCTTTTTAAACTTTTTCATCATGGGTAAACATTCCAGTGGTGCAGTACCTTTTTCGACCATGATGGCTTTATTATGTCTTTGGTTCTGCATATCATTGCCATTAGTATACTTGGGATATTATTTTGGGTGTCGGAAACAACCTTTCCAACATCCAGTAAGAACAAATTTTATTCCAAGAAAAGTTCCAGAGCAAGTTTGGTACATGAACATCTTTATTTGGTAAGACTTTGAATACTAATCACAAAATAATAGTATGATTTATTTATGCATATTGCACAGCACAAAAAACACTTGCTGTAGGAATAAAATATATCAGTGAGAGTGTTTTATTAACATGAACAGTTAGTAGATTAATTAGGGCCTGATAAATTAATTAATTACAATACCAACAACATTAACTTTACGCTATAGCTTATCATAGTAGTCCAATTCCATCATGTTTTCCATAACCTTATCAATGTGTGTAATACCCAATTAAAAATTGTTTCAGCATTTTGATGGCTGGCATTCTACCATTTGGAGCTGTATTCATTGAATTGTTTTTCATCTTTAATGCTTTGTGGGAGAACCAATTTTATTATCTCTTTGGATTTTTATTCCTCGTATTTTGCATATTAGTGGTGTCTGTATCACAAATATCAATTGTTATGGTATACTTCCAACTCTGTGGAGAGGTAATGAGAATGTTCTTTATTATTTCGATTTGTGATTTTTGGAATATCATTTTTAGTACCATTGAAATTGTATTTATTTGGATTTCCTATGGTTTACAGGATTATCACTGGTGGTGGAAGAGTTTTATCGTCTCAGGAGGTTCTGCTGTGTATATTTTAATATACTCCATATTTTACTTTTTCACAAAATTGGAAATCACCGAGTTTATACCGACACTGCTTTATATTGGATACACAGGTAATTTAATACATAATTTACTACCCAGCAATAATTATTTAGTATATAACTATTTTATTTTATTTATAACTATTTTCCGCCAGCAGCTTCGTCTGCGTGAAAGTAGAAAATTATCCTGAAGGAAAATACTCTTGGGATGAAAAATTGGGCATCAGGGTATAAAATTCTTTCCTTTAAGTTTAAACCCGGCAGACAGAGATATTAGCCCTCGTCGAAGTTCAGTTTGCTGTTTAAATGCATGAAGTGGCCGGCTATTTCATGAAATGGCTAAATTCTACAATATGGCCACGACATCAAGAGTTCAAGACCAGACAAACTTTTAATTACGTCTCTGTCTAAATCTTTATGTAAATTAAACATAGATAGACAATGAAATTGAGGGTAGATTTTTGAAAGACACGCAGGCCTTACTCCTATTATCGTGATGACAATAAGTAAGTCAAGCGAAAATTAAACAAAAACATTTTACCAAAAAAATTAAACTGCTTTTCAGTTTTTTCGGAGGTTTAATTACTACATGCTTAATTTTTGATTACTTTTAAAATAGCTACCTACCTTACTTTAGCTATTAACTGTTATATAATCCTACTTTAACTATTACTTGTTGTATAATATAAATACTTAAAAAAAACAGGCTTTATGTACCCACATGGGTAGGCCTACAAACAATGCTACGCAACTCAGTATTAAAATCTGTGAGTAAACAATAAATCACCCCTATTTTCCCACCCTAAGGGTAGATTTTTTTCAAAATTTATATGGGATCAATTTCGAGGTATTCTTTATCTAATAAAAAAAGAATTATCAAAATTGGACTACTCTGTAAAAGTTACACGTGGTCAAACATAAAATATATATATATATATATATGTATACGCGTCGATTTGAGAACCTCCTCCGTTTTTTCGTCGGTTAAAAAAAAAGATGCAACTACTTTTAACTGCATCTCTGCCTGAAGTTAGCAAGTCAAGTTTAGATTTAAACAGAGACGTTGTTACGTAACGACGTCGTCTAGAGCCTGAATCGCAAGCTTGAGTTATGGTTATTATTTTTTGTTACAGGTCTCATGGTGTTAACATTCTGGCTTCTAACTGGCACCATAGGGTTCTTCGCAGCATACACATTTATAAGGAAAATTTATGCAGCTGTAAAGATAGACTAATTTTAATACCTAGCTATTACTATTTTATTTAAGTTTGTATATGAGTGAGGAATGAATTGAACAAAGATCTTTTGCTGATTTATATTGTGCTTAAGATTGGTGTAAATAGGTATGTAGTTAAAATTGCATTTTTAAACTCAATTTTACTTGACTATTAAATAAGATTGATTTTGTATTATTTCGACTGTTAAGATTCTTATTTATAAATCGTAGAAATGTTAAATACTGCCTGCGTTCTTCTTGAACATATAGAATCTTTTCCATTTGTATGTACTTTTTAGCTTTTTATTATTGATAGGCTCACGCTTGTCCACTATCTCATTTGATGCTAAGAGATTTGCTTTCCATAGATAATATGGATATGGCCTCTCCTAATCATCATATTTGTTTATCATTGAGTTATATAATTTTTATTTAATTCTCGTAATTATTTAAACTCGCATAGTGGCTAATAAATCTCCTTTAAATGTTTAAAATTTTACTTATAAGTACTACCCAAAACATGAAGAATAAAAAAATTAAAATGTCGTTTCATTCAATAATTTGAATAATATAAAAAAAAATCATAGTAATAACGCTCCCCTAAAGCGGGGATTGCACTTGCGGACTAGTCCGCATGGGAATGTCAACCAGCCCTCGCTACCAAAGAACGTGCCTTCTCGTTGCAAATTCGAAACTTGCGATATCTACTCGACATTCACGCTTCTGTGCTGCTATGTACCTATAGTTCGAACATACTTCAGGGGAATGTGCCAGGCGTGGACAGTGCCCTCTAGTGGCAGTTCCATTTACTATGTTCCATTTTTAATCTACAGGACCGATTTTGTTGACTTCTGTGACCCAAACACGGACGTTTTACGTAGGTAAACAAATTAATTTACAGTATGGGGGTCACTTTTGAAGGTCCAACTAGAAAATAAAAAAAACTTCAAACTGTATTGTGTGACAAATCAAATGAAAGCACTTACTGTCAGAGTTTTAATATATTTTTTTCATAACTTTCAAATAAATAGTTTTGAAGTTATTCAAGAAATTGGACCTAAAACGACCATTCCCCCACCTTATCTCCGAAACTATTGAGTCGAAAATTTGGAAAAAAAAATGCAGATAATAGTTCTGTACCTAAAGATTACAGGAAATCTTATAGGAAGTCGGTAGTGTTAAAATAACATGTTAATAAAATTAAATTGATTACAACCCTAATCTCTTCAAAGTTAGAGTGAACAGGCTACTTCTGGGTAAGCTCCACAGAACACATATAATGGTAAGCTCGCTCCATCGTTGACTTTGTCTCCGTCATCTCTGACCTAGACAAGAGTCAAGAGTTAGCACATACATGAGACACTCACGGTAGGTACATAGAAATAACAAAAAACGGTATGCCAGTGACTGCTTTAGCAAATCTCCACTCACAACGACCAATAAAAGTAAGAAAGAGGTGAGAGCTCTGATTCTTGTCAGTGTTCACTCCGGCCCATCAATAAAGCTAGACCTAGGTTTGGTAAATGATACTATGAAAACCTATTAGATAAAAAGTTCAATTTAAACATAACATTATAAGAATATTTTTTTTATTAATGCTATTTATTCATCAATGAATTTACACTGTTAATATTATTGTATCTATTTTTAGGTTCATTTTTCCGCCAGTAAAAACTTTTTTCTCTTTTCTCCTGGGACAGAATTTGAAGCGGATTTTGGCCTGGATGCACGATTGTGTTCATTCTGGGCAGCACTTGGTCCAACTTCCATCCAGATTAACATTGTTCTACAATCCATAAAAAGTAAGGGTCGTGACGTGTTTACATCGGCATCGTTGCCGTAGGAAAAATATATAATTTAGTTTTCAGATGGGATGATTTTCAAGTCCGATTTTATTTTTAATCGATTCTAAAAAAGGTTCTATTTTTTTTTAATTATGTATGTACACCGATTACTCCGAGGTTTCTGATCCGATTCCTGTGATTCTGTTTAATCTAGCAAAATTAGGATGTTGGATTCTATTCTAAAGTCAAACTAGGGTTGTAAAAACCCTAGCTTGACTACTAGGAATTTTTTTGTTCATTTGAAAACCAACGTCAGACAGCATAATAATACGTCAGTCTGACATGTCGCTGAAATGGACCTTTTTAGTGCATCTGTGACACGCACAGCTCGGCTGCCCCATTTCAAAACCTAGTAAGGACCTAAACCGAAATTTTACAGGAGAGCGCATAAACGTAATATAGGTCAGCCTTTAAAAAGTATTTATGTTAAGTAAAAAAAATACTATTGGTTGTAAAACATACTAAATAATGAACACATAGTACTAGCATTTTTTTTATATATGTGTATATTACATATTTTAAACCCCTTACTAATTTTGATAATTGACACGAGATAGTTATGTTCATGTGGAAATTGGTTTCATAACATAGTAAGAGCCCTTGCTAGGTTTTGTTCTGGTTTATGGAATATGAAACTTAGCATATTATGTCATTGGGTAAATACTAGTAACGGTATAGGGTATTTAAATAAAATAATTATTTATTGAATACAAAAGTTTATTAATTAAAAAAAAACAAAACAAATGTTTGGCTTATGTTTGCAGCAGCTGAGTTCTATTCAATTACAGTCATTTGCCCATCATTTGTCAAATCCACAGACGCGTTATTCACAGGTAAATTATGCCAAAATGACTTTCTTGTTTCAGGCATCAAACATACCAATTTATTGATAATTTCTTCTTTTTTATTTTTTTTAATGCCCCTTGGAGTGACAATAGTTTTAGGTAGAACAGTGCAATCAAACTTTTTAATTAAAAAGTTCAATTCCTGGAGGGGTTCATCAAATCTGAAAAAAAATATTGAAATTAAAGCAAAACAAATTGAATTTATATGATGTTTAAATAAATAAGTTGTATGTACCTTGTTTTATAAAAAAGATTTCTTGATCCAGCGATAAACTCCACTTGTACAACAGAGTTTAAATTAAAATCTTTAAGCGGTTCATTATGTCGTACCGCTCTCTTTTTTTTGGCCAATCATGTCTAAAAGTGATTTCTATAACTTTTATATTTTTCCTTGATTGCATCACCGTATCTTTAAAATCTTGAAAATCATAAATATTCTTTTGCCTCTTCATTTTCAATTCTATATTGCCGTGAACGGCATCCGCGGACATGTGAGTATGACCTTTTGTTAAATAGCTAATCGTTACCGATTTAAGATCATTCGAGGAGTTAGCATCATTAATTTATACGAGTACAGGTAGGTATATGATATCAGTGCACGTCGTGTTTATTATAAGCCAAAATAAATATTGTAGGTATATTGAACTTACCACTCTGTTTCCAAATCACTATCCATATTGTTATTTTTATTAGCAGCAGCCATAATCTTTTTCGAACGGTAAAATTGCATTTGGCGACTCATTTTTTGAAGTACAAACTAATACAGGGACACAAGTTACTTCGTTCGCGCATCGACGCCGATTGAAGCGTGAGCGAGTGATACGTGTTGTGACTTGCTGCGGATCCCCCCGCCTAACCCCGCCCTTCTTTTATATTGGATTTGATTTCAAAAACCTAGTAAGGTGCATCGACCATTTAAAAACCTAGTAAGTCCAGAGACTTACTAGGTTTTGAATTGGTTGAAGTGACTTACTAGGTTTAAAACTGGTCACGAGGGAGTGGATAGCGCACTTACTAGGTATCGATGCTTAAATATATCTGCTTTTAAGTGAGTTTTTAACGCTGGTGTTTTTGTATTCGGTAGGGACTTACTAGGTTAGGAAGTTTATGCAATAAAACGATTTTTGTAAAAAGTGTCCCTTACTGGGTTTTGAAATGGGGCAGCCGAGTGGCGTAGCTAGCGTGGCCGTGGGTGACACCCGGCGGATAATATGCTGTCACCAGAGGCGGATTAAATGTTGCCAGCCGCCCTAGGCAAATCCCATCGGCGCCCCTAATGTAAGGCGCGAGCAGGCGCGGATCCAAAATCAGGACGTGGGGGAAAATTTGTCTATATGTGGAGAACGTGGGGATTTATTGAAATAAAAAATGCGGGTTGAAAATTTATACGTAAGAAAATTATAGTGCGCGGAGCAAACACGAAAAATTACTAACAGAAAGACAGAATAACACTTTACCCAACCTGATGAAGGTGACAATCTTGATGTGAATTTTTACACTTGAACACATATTAAACAAATAAACTACTGTTTTTAACTTAAGGTTCAATTCATTTAGTAATCATTAATGTTGTATTTACATTGGGATTTTAGTTGCATTTTATTTATAAACTACCTTTTGAAAAAAAAAAACAAAAAGATCAAGATTGTTTAACTTTATTTTTAACTACCTGAGTCTTTCTAGTATAGGTACCTACTTGTTTTTCGTGTTATTTCCTCGTGCACCCCTGTATAATCTGGCGCCCCTAGGCACGTGCCTACTTTGCCTTAAGGATAATCCGCGCGTGTGTCACCCCACAATTAACCCAAAATAATACCTAATCAGTTGTGCCTTTCATTCTGGAGATGGCAGTCACAAGCCATTTTTCGGTAGGAAGGAAGGAATTGAGCTGCAAGTTTTTTTCAGGAATGTTCATACATCACACAAACAAAATCTCGCCTCGGATTGTTTTGATTTTCTTTTCATCAGTTTCTAAACTCAACTTTGTAGACCGACGCAAGTAAGGTCAAGAACTAAGAGAGAGTCGAATGCAAGGGCGAGCGAAGAGAGCTAAAAACTTTTGCATTCCACCTCAGATAGGTTTTACTTCCACTACCGACTTCCAAAAAACAAACATACATACATACATGAACCCTGAAACATAACACTCCTTTTTTTAGGCAGTCGTGTAAAAAGGAGGGGGTTCTCAATTCGGCGGGTATTTTATTTTGGAACACCGATTACTCTGAGTCCGAGGAGTCCGAGGTTTCTGATCCGATTTTTGTGATTCTTTTTTAGTTCGATACTTGCCATTTGGTCGTGTAAAAATAATTTGATTCAGTTTGGTTCTGTAGTTTTTATTTTATGAGCATTTTTGGTTATTTCAATTTCTGCGTAGACGAAGACGTCGTCCAATTAAAAGTGAAAAATTAAAACTTTTTACAAAAAAGTTATACCTTAATTTCGCAAGTCGGTGTTAAAAAACTGGCCAAGTGCGAGTCGGACTCGCGTGCAAAGCGTTGCGAATGAAGAATTTTTTTTTAACATGTTACTACAGATTTCTAATAGGTTTTCCTGTAATCTTTAGGTAAAGATCTATTATCTCCATTTTCAAAATTTTAGGCTCAGTAGTTTCGGAGATAAGGGGGGGAATGGTCATTTTTCGTCTAATTTCTTGAATAACTTCAAAACAATTTATTTTAAAATTATCTAAAAAATATAATTAATACCCTCACAGTAAGCCCTTTCATTTGATATGTCACACGATATTGTTCAACAAACTTTTTTTTTAAATTTCCTAGTTTGACCCCCTAAAGTGACCCCCATACTAAACATTTAATGATTTTCGTAACGCGTCCGTGTTTGGGTCACAAAAGTACCAAATTGCCATAAACCAAAATAAAAAATAAATTTTAAATTGCCATTGCAAAAGTGCCATTATATGTACCAAATTTCAACAGAATCGGTCCAGTGGATCCGGAGAAAACCGACTGTGACAGACGGACAGACAGACACCCGAGTGATCCTATAATGGTTCCGTTTTTTTTTCGGAACCCTAAAAACAAAACTAAAAACACCGACTTCCGAAATTAAGGTTATTTTATACTTTGTAGTGTTTTGTTTGGAAGTCGGTTATATTTTTTTGTAAAATGTTTTTTTTTCATCATTCATATTTAAATAGAAGTACCTAACTTTATGGAATTAAATGAGTACTTTTTTGTGTATATTAATGCTACGATCTAAACAGAGCTGCTTTCACTCCTAGGCAGCACTTGGTCCCGATCATGGAAATTTCAGTTGATGTCTTATTGATACGGTGTACACACTACGTGTGTGCCACGCTACATTTGTATGTAGTCGCGGGTGTCCACGACTACATACAAATGTAGCGTGGCCCACCGCGGCACGCGGAGAGGCTACTCACGTTTCTTTGCAAGAAGCTGGATTTGACAAAGTCGTGGGTTTATTCGTGTATAGTGTGTACCGCGTGCATGGCGTTGACAGCGTTGAGCTGTGAGTGCCATTTTCGAGCAAGCTACGCGTGAACCAATGACGTCAATTGATGCGTAGCGTGTCCGTGGGTTGCAGTGGAGACAATCTCATACATTTTCATGCAGGGCGAAGCCTCACACACGTGTGTAGCCTCTCCGAGCGCCGCGGTGGTTTACCATCTTTAAGATCTGACCAATGTAAAGGTCAGCCCTTGGGACACGTGAAGTGGCAACTAGGCATTTGGATAGATCATTTAATAGCGTTCGGTTCTCCACAGCCGCAGCGATGTGTTGTGTACATGTAATTTTATTTTTATATTTTCAGTCATTTCCTCCCGATTGAAAATTATGTCAGATGATAGCTAACCCAATATCTTGCAGAAAACAAAACGTCAGCCGGCTGTATCTCGGTGGGAAGGTCGTCAGCTAACGCCGTGAAGGGTGTATCGATCGCCTACTTAAATTCACCAGCTGACGAGTTTTCCCTCGGCATCTTACTAGCTGTTTTTTTTATTACTTACAGGATCATATTAACTTTCAGTTGATAAAGTTTTATCCGGGAAGAATTGACGTGTCTCGGGAGGAATGATCGTTTCAGTAGCGTAGCTATGGGGATGGGGGGGCGGTCCGCACCGGGTGACACCCGTTTAGGAGTGACACCCGACCATTTGTTGACTGATTTTTATCACTGTCGGGGGTCACCCCTAAACGTTTGACACAATGGAACCTGACGTGACCAGGGTGCATAAAGTTTTTGAGCTCGCTTCGTTCGCTCTTGTATTTTGCAATCTTTAGCTTCATGAGATTTTCTGTATAAATCAACAAAAGACTTCTATGATCAAAGACAGTAAAACCCTTCCGAGATGAGATGCAAACATTATTTTTGGTTCTTGAAGTTTTCTACATTTAAGGGTGGCACTCGACCGTTCTTTGGCCTTTTTTCACTGTAGGGTGTCACCCCCAAACGGGTAACGTAATTAAACTCGTTTGAGGTGGGGTGTAAAAAATTTCGAGCTTGTTTCCTTCGCTCTTACATTCTACAGTCTCTTTGCTCTCGAGCTTTTCTGATAATTAGATAATGATGAAAAACAAAATAATACGAGGCGATGTGCACTTTCCGTGATTTTGTTTGTAAGTGTGATGTAAGAACATTCCTGAAAATAAAACCTGCAGCACAAATGAAACAACTCCCCCCTTCCGAAAAAGGCTTGCTACTGTTATCATCAGAATGAAAGGCGCAATTCATAATTATTGGAGGGGGCGGGTTACATTTTTGTGGTGTCACCACATAATCCGCCCCGGGTGTAATCCATTCTTTTATTAGGGTTCTATTCCAACAGCCGGAACACCAACAGTGACAAGAGCACGTCGGCTGATGTCGTGGATGTTCGGCGGTATACAGGCCGTGGTTACCAAGCCTATTGACAACTTCGTCAAAACCGGCCTTTTATCTTAAAAGTCATGCATATTGCTTTTTCTCCGAAATAATTAATCTTAGGGAAAAAAGTGTTGGGACACTTTTGGAGATAACTGCATGATCTTCACCTTTTGTTCGAGCTATGTTTATCATAAAAGTAATCGTTTCGCAAAAAAATTCAAACAAACCCATTTTTTGTGAAATTTGACGTTGAATATTTTTTCTTGCACACGGGATCGAATGGGGACTTTCACAATTTCATCATAATGGTATATCTAACGTTCATGTAAATTTTCAGCTTTATGGGAATTTATGCAAGGGTGAATGTCTATTTTGACCGGACTGTCAGTGTTGATGATGGATGAACGAGGATATTATGTTGCTAATTTTGCGGACACCAAGGCCACCCTTTGTCTTTTGTTTTTTTTTTTTTTTTTTTTTTTTGAGACTTTTTGGCGGGAAGTCAAACGAGGCGGTAATTTTGATTTTGCCAAAAGTTTAAAATTAAATAAACGTACGGAAATATTACATAAATAAAAACGAATAAGGTCTCAAACAACCATGAGTGTCACCAGTGGCGGTGAGGAGCCGCCAGAGCCGGGGGAAAAGAAGAAACGCAAGTACAACAATACTCGAACAATCGGCCCTGATTCAAATAAGTATAAAATTTTTACGAAACCAAATTATAAAAGACTCTTTATAGAAAACACCAATTCTGAATACGTAGTATACGTCGAGTCAACAGAGCAGGAGAAGATAGGGAATAAAAATCCTATCACACTCACCAGCTTAATATCTGACAATGTTAAAGGAGTCTTAGGAGTTCATAGAATAAATGCACACAAAATAGGAATAACATTCAGAAAAGCGGCTGCAGCCAACAATTTTCTGAAGATGGAAGACTTCCTCTGGAAAAATAAGTTTAAAGCCTTTATACCATCGTATTTGACTGAAAGGATTGGTGTATTGAGGTTCGTGCCTAAAGAACTCTCCAATGAGGAAATATATAAAAATATAGTGTGCGACTCTGAAGTTATTTCTATTAAAAGATTCATGCGTAAAGAAGAGGGAAAATTAGTGCCCCTCAATACAGTTGCCGTCACCTTTGCATCAACATCTTTACCGCAATACGCCTATATAAAACTATTTAGATACGAAGTCAAAGCCACCACCATTATTGCAATGTTATAAGTGTCTTAAATTTAACCATTCTGCTAAGGCTTGCAGAGGCGAGCAACATTGCTCTTCTTGTGCTGGTCGTCACTCCTACAAAGAATGCGATGTCGAAGAGATCACATGCATCAACTGCGCAGGTAATCATCTTGCCATTTCACGAGACTGTCCCATTAAAAAACAAAAAATTGAAGAGAAAAAGGCCAAATTTCTTAAGCAGAAATCATATGCCACTGTTGTGAACTCACCCCCTACATTTAATGAGAAATCTTTCCCTGTTCTACCCAAAGTTACTGATAAACCTAAAAAAATCAATGATACTTTAGATCCTAAGCAAATAGCAAATAATGATATTATAATTAATGCAATTGTTAAATCGTTGGTCGCATTAGGAAACAAGAGTGACTCTGATGGGCCACTCACACATAAGAAAATAAAAGAAATATTTTTATCAAATTTAATTTAAACATGGATAGTTATCTAAATATTTTACAGTATAATATACAAAGTTTGCAGAGTAAAAAGACCCTATTACAAAATTTATTGTTTGAAAAAAACATAGATGTCTGTCTTCTTAATGAGACGTGGTTCAAATCTAATTCTATAATTCCACACTTTCCCACATATAATTTAATCCACAAAAATTCCATAAATTCTCATAATGGAGTAGCCATTTTGGTGAATCATCGTTTAAAGTACAAAGTAGTTAATACACACTTCTCAGAATCTATTCAAAATGTATGTATCACTATAGAAACACAATTTGGAGCAATGGCAATACTCTGTGTGTACAGCCCTCCCAGTATCAGGTTTGATTCAGCAAAGTTAAAGGACTTAATCAATAACATACCCAAACCTTGTATAGTTATGGGTGATTTTAACGCTCATAACATAGCCTTTGGATGCCACAGTGATAATAATAGAGGTAGATGTTTATATAATATAATTGATGAATTTGACTTATGTATTTTGAATGATGGATCACCAACAACTGTTCCTTATCCTAATAGACATGCTTCAGCGATAGATCTTGCCCTTGTTAGCTCCTCAATAGCTCATTTATGTAACTGGTATGTTCATGACGATCCCATGGGTAGCTATCATCTTCCAACTTTACTTGAGATCAACATTCAGCCATCTATGTATGGCATGTCACCTCCTGTGGATCAAGAGAAATATATTTATAGTAAGGCAGATTGGGATGAATATTATAGCCTATCTGAAACTTGTTTTTCCCACTTGGACTCAATAAATGATTCCCCTATCAATTCATATAACCATTTTATAGAAACATTAAACGATTTGAGGAATAAAACAATTCCAAAACGAAAATTATGTGCAAACACAGCTATTAAAAAACCAGTACCATGGTGGAATGCAAAATGTAGTGATGCTGTCGCAAAATCAAAAGATGCATTAAAGTATTATTTTTCTCAACCGAACATTCAAAACTGGATAGAGTATAAAAAATTAGATGCGAAAAAGAAAAGAATTCTGAAGGAAGAAAGTTCTTCTTCTTGGCGTAATTTATGTAGTAGCTTCAACAGGCTAACTCCAGTTTCTAGGATATGGGGATACATTAAAAAATTTAAAAAAATTGGATCAAATCGAAACAAAAACATAAATGATGAGTGGGTTCCACGTTTTTTAGATAACTTGGCAGATTCTACTGAAATAGATGGCAATAGGCTTGAGTATTTGTTCGAAAATGCTACAGAAAATGATGTAAATGTATTTCTCAAAAACAATTTCACTATAGAAGAGTTGAAAACATCTTTAAAGAGTAGGAAAGATACTACACCGGGATTGGATGACATACCTTATATGTTAATCAAAAAATTACATTTAAATGCACAAACAACATTACTTAATATTTATAATAAACTATGGAATGAATTAGTAATACCCGAGTCTTGGAAAACACAGTGTGTCATTCCAATTTTAAAACCCAATAAACCTATAAATAGTGCTTCTTCATACAGACCTATTTCTTTATCATCTTGTTTGGGTAAACTCTTTGAAAATATGTTGAAGTTAAGATTAGATTATTTTGTTGAATCACAAAGCTTAATTCCTTCTATGCAGTTTGGCTTCAGAAAAGGTAAAAGTTGCTCTGAAAGCTTTGTATCTTTATTATCAGATGTAAGACAGGTTAAATTAAGCCACTCTAATGCAATCTGCGTGTTTTTAGATGTAAAAGGTGCTTTTGACAATGTAAACATAGAAGAACTCATTCAAGTATGTCATGATATTAGTATACCTGGTCATACTCTAAAATGGCTCTATAATTTTTTAAACAATAGGACTGTATTTGTTAAATATAATAATAAATTACATGGACCCAGGACTGTTAACAAAGGCACAATGCAAGGGGCAACTTTGTCTCCTTTACTTTATAACTTGTATACTTCTGAAATATTAAAATATGTAGATACACCAAGCGTAAATATCCTGCAATTTGCAGATGACTTGCTTTTGTACAGCATAAATCAAAACATAGATATAGCAATGTCTAATATCAATAAGGCTTTGTCTCAATTATACAGCTATTACCATAATAAACTTAAATTAGAAATAAGTCCAGAAAAGAGTTCAGTTTTAATTGTCAGTAAAAATGTAAACACTCATAGCAATGTTAAAATTTTATACAATAATGTAGAAATTCCTGTTGTTAAGCAACATAAATTCCTAGGAGTCATTATTGATGATAGATTAAAATTTGAAGAACATATTAAAGATATAAGTAACAAAGCATTAAAAGGTATTAATCTATTGAGGCATTTAGCAGGCAGTTTTTGGGGCTCTGACCCCAAAGTTATGGATTTGCTGTACAAAAGTATAGTGAGAAGCCATTTTGATTACAGCAGTTTAGCTTACATGAATGCCAATAGCACCTTGTTACGAAAATTAGATGTAATTCAAAATATGGGACTGAGACTTATTTGTGGTGCTATGCGCTCCACACCTATTAATTCGTTAGAGGTTGAGACATGTATACCTCCCTTGACTTTACGAAGGTTGTTGTTGGCTGAGAGGTTTTTATTAAAAGTCATGACGTCAAATGATAATCCTTTACTTAAGAAACTAACAATACATCCTGAAATCTCACAGTCAATTGCTTCCAATGCCATCTCTGCCTCTTCTTTGGTTGGTGGAACTCTACCTGAAATGCCAACAATATTTGAACAAGTAAAAAATAATTCAAAAGATATTTTTCAAAATGATATTTGGCCTATATACAAAATACCTTATAATGGTATTATTAACAGCTTTTCAATCCATTTAGATGTGGTAAAAAATAAATTTGATTTTTTACTGTTTAAAGATAATAGACCAGAATATTATATTATATACACAGATGGATCTAAAACAGATCATAATGTAAATGCAGCTTTCTATGATCCACAATTAGATTTCAGTAAATGTATTAAATTAAACAGGGTGTGTAGCATTTTCACTGCAGAATGCTATGCAATTTATTGTGCACTGCAGCATGTAAATAGTCTTGTACATAATGTACATAATATTTTGATAGTTACAGACTCCAGAAGTGTTTTGTCTGCTCTACATAATGTAAATATTTCTTTTAAGTTAAATTATATTATTTGTAATATTAGACTTATAATCCTAAATCTGCTTGATAAGTATACAAAAGTAGAATTAGTATGGGTACCTTCACACAGTGGCATTCGTGGAAATGAAGTAGCTGACACTGCTGCCCGGTCAGACCATGACGAAGATCGATCCCAGTTAATCAAGGTTCCATTCACCGATTACTATAGCCTTTTTCAAGAACGTAATAGACAGTTATGGAAGGAGTATTGGGACATAACCGTGGAAACGAAAGGCAGATGGTATGCTGGAATACAAAAAGAATTACCGATTAAACCTTGGTACTATAACTTCAAATACATTACAAGAAGATTCATAACTATTTTATCACGCATGAGATTAGGACATTGCTTAACTCCAGCTCACCTGAACAGATTTCGCATAATTAACAATAGCCGATGTCATCATTGTGGAGCAGAGGATGCTGATTTGGATCATATTATCTTAATCTGTTCAAGTTTTAACATTCAACGTTTGATTTTGGTCAGTGAATTGAGCAAAGAGTATGAATTGAATGAATTAAATGACAATGACATTAGTGAACATACTGAACATCAAAGTGTTCCCCGCAGTGTTCAGGATTTATTAGTAAATAAGAAATATTTTAGTGTGTTGTTTAAATATATTTGTAATACAGTAGAGAAAATTTAATTCATGTTATAAATTTATATAAATTAATTCGTTGTAATATTACATTGTAAAAACCCATCAATGTATCCGACTGAAAGACTTGTATCTATGGTCATGAATAAAAAATATTAAAAAAAAAAAAAAAATGTTTTTTTTTTTACCTGTGACACTCTTTTATATTGGACCTGTGCCTCGCTCTTCCGGACCAATAGTTGTGAAGTGTCAACTAAATGTCAAAAATGACCGGAAAACCGAAATGTCATTAGGCGCATTGATAAAATAAATATTTATTTTTACAAAAACGTAGGTAGTATTTTCTACGTAATTAATATTAAGTTTCTAAATTTCTATGTACAAAATGGAAACCAAAGTAGCAATAGTAACGGGAGGCAACAGAGGCATAGGATTTGAAATAGTGAAAGGGTTGTGCCAAAAGTTTGGTGGTGCTGTGTACCTTACGGCTAGAAACGAAGAAAGAGGACGACAAGCCGTAAAGAAATTAGAAGACTTAGGCCTAAAGCCTCACTTCCATGTATTGGACGTCACGTGCGAGAAAAGTATTCAAGACTTAGCTACACATATTTCAACACACCACTCTAGCATTGATGTTTTGGTAAACAACGCCGGCATCCTAGACTTCGATAAGGCTATCTCATCACACGAAGACGCTAAGAGACTCATTGATACGAACTTTATGAGTTTGTTGTCTATATCGAAGATATTGTATCCCCTACTTTCAAATACCGCCAGAATAATAAACATAAGCAGTGATTGGGGGTTACTATCTAATGTACGTAAACAAGTATGGCTAGACACGTTGGTTAAAGAAGATCTCACTGTTGAAGAAATCTTAGACTTTGTAAATGAATTTCTACGGGCAGCTAAAAATGGTAAAAGTTCTTTTGTTTCAATTGCGGGCCATTTTGGAGATTATAAAGTGTCTAAAGTGGCTATGTCAGCACTAACTTTTGTCCAGCAGCGACAGTTTCTTGAACAAGGCAAAGACATTTCTATAAACTGTGTGCACCCTGGATTTGTAATGACTGATATGACCAAAGGCATGGGTGACTTCACCCCAGAGCGAGGGGCGCGAGCTCCTCTGTACTTGGCATTAGAAGCACCACAGTCTTTAAAAGGGTCGTTCATATGGCATGATTGTCATCACGTTAATTGGGATGACTAAGGATGTAATGGCTTTTTAAATTGTTAGTGTTACAACCATGTTAATCCTGTGATATCAGTGTCACATGCACTTTAAACTAAAATACATGATTTCTTCTAGTTTGCATGTTTTTATTTGTTACATATTATTATCAGTGCAATTGTGTATAATATGTACTTATATTTTCCTGTATGGAGGTTGTGAATCATTTACTTAAAGGTACATGTATATTTGTTGGCCTACTTGTGATTAATGTGAATTCTTTATACCTGTTCACTTATAAAATACCATCATCACTAACTATGTGATAGGATGATGTAAAATTATCTATTTGTTAGTAAAAAGTTTTCAAATCAAAACAACTCAACTGTTTTCTTTGATGTATTAAGTTTTTTATGAATTATTCACTCACACTATATTGTTTTGATATTTTATCATAATATTATTTCTTTCTACTTACAATTTGATTTCAGTATGTTGGAGTGTAAGGTAGAGCATAAAGAGTATAGTAAACAATAAGTGAAAGCTCAAACAAAGTATTTTTTTTATTATTTTGTAAAAAGCCAGAATGCAAAACTTTTGTGACTCAGATTATGAGGTGCAAGAAGTTCAATATTAGGCATAAAAAGCTTGGTGTATTTTTGTGAAATTACTGTAATGTTATGAAATATTGATATCATAAATGTAATTCCTCAACCAAGACAAAGCTAGGTTTTTAGAAAGTCTAGGTAGCCCCATTTTGTACAACCCAAAGAAAAAAGAACAAATATGTAAACATGAAAGACTGTAAAGCATAACATAATTATTATGACAATTGTGTTTAGTAAGTATGTTTAAATGAAACAAGTCAGTGAACAATTATAATAGTTGTATGCTAACCTTTTGATAACTTGTACAGTTGATAAAGTAATTCAGTGGGGTTGATGAATCAGTTCTGTACTTTAAATATGTATACAGAACATTATTATGAATTAGATATTACTAATGTCGTTAAAAATGACAAATTAAAATGGGCTAGTGTATTGCAATAATCTTTGAATCTATAGTAGGTACTTCTTAAAGCATGGAACCTTAATAATTCCCTCTTTCGGACTGGGGTGCCAGTCTGTGGTGCACAGATACATACCTATGTGCCAAAAACCCACCAGTAGCAGGGATTCAGAAAGCTAATTTCCAGATTCATGTCATTAAATTTAATAAAAGCACAACAGCCTTATTATTGTACTAACTTCTAAGCAGTAAGTTAAAATTCAGTCATCTGTTAGAAGGCTATGTACCCACATTGTAGGTGGGTACGTAGATACTGCTTACATAGTTTCAGCGAATGTTACTGTACTGATTTCAAAATCACAAAATAAATGTATTTTCTATTCTGTGGATTTTTATAATTAAGTACCCAATAATATTTCAAGTGTTACAGCATGACCTACCCTACTACTGACTATTATCAAATACCACACACAACTCCCCTTAAAAATTATCGACATAAGTAAATAGGTATCTGAACTAGGTGGTAAGGGCTGTCAATATTATTATTTGCCTTAGCCTGAAGCTGCCAACTAACCACATTACGCTGCGAAATGTAGTGATTGGTAATTGGGTATATGACTAGATTTTTTATTACATTGCTCAAAACCTAGAGAGCAGACAAGACACAGTTAAAAATATTGCTTAAAAATCTCAAAAAATGGCGGTGTTGTCGGCGTTTTAAAATCTGTGATAAACAGAGACAGCACTAATGGCGTGTAACGTCACTCACAATTTACATAGTACAAACGGCATTTTGTGTGACAAGCATAGAAGAGTTACTTCAAAAGCATATGACTTCTCTGTTTTTCTACCAATTTTATTTATATTTTTACCATTCCTACTGTTTTAATAACATGATTAAATAAGTATTAATTCATTTTTAACCGACTTCAAAAAAAGGAGGTTCTTAATTTGACCGCGTATATATGTATACAATCTGTAACAGAATAAACGCAATACCTCTTAAGGGGTCATCGAACTCATAATTATGAACAACTTTCACTATGGGACCAACACCGAAATCGCAAAAAAAATCGACACCCCCATACATTTATGTGCGCATAAAACGACAACGATGGACTGAAAAGCTGTTTTTTTTTCGGTTTTATAAACCAATCGCGAAAAAAAAACAGCTGTTCAGTAAGTTCTTCATAATGATGAGTACAATGACCCCTTAAGAAGTATTGCGTTTATTCTGTTACGTTGTATATATTTTTTAAGGTTCGCGGATAACTTCGTCATTTATGAACCGGTTTTGATGAATCTTTTTTTATATAAAAATTAAAAGGGCATGCTGCCGAGGTGGTCCCATTGCTACCACGTCAGGATCTGATGATGGAAACCCTGAGAAATCGAGGGCAACTCTCGAAAATTGTAGGCACGCATCTGGTAAAAACTTGATATTCGTGTATATATCGGGTGATACTACGAAACAATGAAGGTTTGGATCAGACCTGATGATGGAGACGACAGAGAGTCAAGGGAACTCCACATCGGCGTGTAGGAACTACCAAGTGTTTCGGCTTATTTCATTTGTATTGACGAGACCTTTACACGAAAGCACTAAGTAAGTTTCATTAAATAGGCCCCAGTTCATAACATACTCGTAACATGATGCCGCGCCGATACGCTGTGAATGGGTACGCAGGTACCACTAAAAGTCAATGTTTTTAGTTATTTCGTTTCTTGACATCACTTCCGAAATTAAAGTTATTTTATACTATGTAAGTTAATTCGTTTTTTGATATCACTTCCGAAATTAAAGTTATTTCATACTTAGTAGTGTTTTGTGTTTGGAAGTCGGTTATATTTTTTGTAATAAGTATCATAGTAGTCAAATACCCTATTGAGTGCGTTCCTTCAATTGGGATGTTCTAGTGCTAATATGCAACGATTTGGACTCCAGTGACCCGAGAAACTTAAGGTTCAAATTGGATTGGTTACGAGTAGTCACATATGATCTTTAAAAACAAAATGCTTTTGCCAGACATGGCGGGTAATTCCGGTCTAGCGTTTTAGCGGCGCAAATCACCAACGTAGCTTTTGGGGGACTCAAAGACGCGCACTCAAGCGTGAACCCAACCACCATACTGGGCGCATCTGTACCAAAGCTCAACATTCTGCGTGTCACGGGTTCGATTCCCGCACAAAACAAAATTTTTATGGTCTATAGAAAGTAGTTCTGGGTCTGGGCTGGTTTGTATATGTGAGTATGACACAAACATTATCTGGCTGAAATTCAGGAGCAATTCCTAAAGTAGGGCAAAGTTTTTTTGTTTAAAAAAATCTGTCCGTAATCATCACGTAACATGCACTTGTTCTCCTGATCTTCGACATCAATGTTTTCTTCAAGTTCTTCATCATCGCACATATCAACCATATCGGTTACAGTCTGACGAAGAATAATCATCGCACATATCAACCATACCTATCGGTTACAGCCTGACGAAGAATAATGGTTATTCTTATCTTGGAGAGATCTATTTTAGGGTTCCGTAGTCAACAAGGAACCCTTATAGCTTCACCATGTCTGTCTGTCTGTCTGCGGTTTAGCGCAGAGACGCTTAGCACCACAATCATGCTGACAAAGTGGTAAAAAGCAAATGACGAGAGTCAGAAGAAGAGAGTCTTGAACAGGGCTGCCAAGTCCTGCAAGAAAGTGTTGCGGAGGCCTCGGTTTGACCACATAAACCGAATTGGGAACAAATTTGCTTCATACCCAACAGGTAGTTAGCGTTTTGATCCCTGGCTAAGTCGGTTGAATCGAACTTCTGCCACCCCTCATTACCACCACTGCTGAGATCCGACAGATCACTGGCCCACTAGGCTGAAAAGAAAGCAAACTTGTTTGTTTCTCTGTTTACGGAATCTTCACGTCTGGATATGGGTAGCGCGAGGCTACCTGTTTCTTGTAATGGATGCGAGTTGTATGTTGAACATTCCTATTCATCAGAACGACGTCCGTAGGATACCTACTGTCGTAACCTAGAGACGTGAACAAAGTTAGTGGCCCCGACAGTGGCGGCGTAGGGTAGATTGGCAACCTGGGCGGTTTTGTATTGAGTGAGCACCCTTAAGATAAAACACAAATACTAAACATGCTTACGAGACTATTGTTTTTACTAAAATATTCGACCATATTATCAAAATTGACTTCCCTGTCTCTTTCAATTGATGAAATCGAAATGTTACGCGCGGTATAATATCAGACCAAGCGCAACATGAATTCATTATTTTAGGGAATTAGAAATTATAATCGAAAACAAAGTTGCGATGCTTTTTAACCGACTTCCACAGTCGCATGCGGCGTACCGTTCTGAGCAGACGTTTACTATAATTACGTTCCAACGTTAAGAGTCGTTTTTTACATCTACCCCCCGTAATTTTAATAAATTATTATTATAAGTAAAAGTGACGAAGAAGTTTGAGTGTAAATAGTGATGAAGATGTTGAGGAGAAGGATCAGCAGACGAGTGATAAACGCTCATCTAGTCCCATATTATTACGTACTGGACCCGAAAAGCGATTAAGACCAGATAGTGATGAAAATGGAGATGAAGAGGACGAATTTATAACTGTTAGATGCAAAACGATGAAATAGAAGTATATCTAAAAATAAAGAATGTGAAAATAGTTTAGAAAAGGAGAAACTTTTTTTCGCAGAAGAGAAATACGAAATATGTATGACATCAAAAGAACTTTTGCCAAAACAAATGGGACTTGCAAAGTTATTAAGAAAAGAAACTATTGGAGGTATCATTGCAATTAAACATAAAAATCCCTATACAGTGATTTTACAATTTAATAATGAAGAAGAAGCTACGAAACTGTGTACGAGAATGAATGAGCTAGGTTATAGATGCCAATCAACACAACAAATCAACGTGTCTCATGGTGCTGTCAAAAATATTGATTTGGATGTGGAAGAAGAAGAATTGGTTAAAGAATTTAGTAGTGATTATGAAATAGTATCGGTGAAAAGAATGAAACATTACACAGAAGAGAAATGGATAAACAGCGAAACTGTCCGTGTGTGTTTCAAAGGCCCCACTTCGCCCCCGTACGTTTACAGTTACGGATGTAGGTTTAAGGTGGAGCCCTACGTATTTCCGGTATCGCAGTGCTCGGGCTGCTGGAAGTATGGTCATCTTATCAGACAGTGCCCTACGAAGAAAATTATTTATCCGAAATGTGGAGGTCAGCACACCAACTGCGAAACAACTGAATATAATTGCATCAATTGCAAAGGAGAACATATGGTACTCAGCAAAAATTGCCATATATTCCTTAAGGAAAAACATATTCATTTACTAATGTCCCCAGGGCCCGATCTAGGGGGGGGGGGGGGGGCAAGCCGGGCATTTGCCCAGAGCGGCAAAAATGAGGGGCGGCAAAATTGACTTATTCCCATTTTCCAACCCAGCCGTTAACCATCCAACCTTCCAACCTACTTCAGGTTGGGATCCGCAAAAAGTACCGATACCTGAGTAGTATTGATACATACTTTCATTTCGATACTAAGTATATTTGGACACGTTACTTGCGTTCCGATATTTTTGAGGTACTTTTATAAGTATGTACTAGATACTTTTAACAAAATTTAAATCACAACATTAGACACATTAGATATAGACAACAGCTTATGTTTAGAGCGTGTGTTACCAGTTTTTCGTGACTGGTAGATTTATTTTTATTAATTAGGTAAAAAAATAACACAGTTTAATCCTGATTTCCTTTTTTTACGGTTGCTCTAGTTTGTTTTTGTACCGATAATTAAATACGTCGAAATTGAAATTTAGTTATTTTGATACGATTTTTAGGGTTCCGAAAAAAAAGGGACCCTTATAGGATCACTCGGGTGTCTGTCTGTCTGTCTGTCTGTCTGTCTGTCCGTCTGTCACAGCCAGTTTTCTCCGGATCCACTGGACCGATTCTGTTGAAATTTTGTACACATATGGACTTCTATGACCCAAACACGGATGCGTTACGAAAATTATTAAATTTTTAGTATGGGGGTCACTTTTGGGGGTCAAACAAGAAAATTAAAAAAAAAAGTTTTTTGAACAATATCGTGTGACATATCAAATGAAAGGGCTTACTGTGAGGATTTTAATTATATTTTTTTCATAATTTTAAAATGAATGATTTAGAAGTTATTCAAGAAATTAGACGAAAAATTACCATTCCCCCCTTATCTCCGAAACTACTGAGCCTAAAATTTTGAAAAAAATGGAGATAATAGATCTTTACCTAAAGATTACAGGAAAACCTATTAGAAGTCTGTAGTTTAATATAACATGTTAAAAAAATTAAATTCGTTCGGAACCCTTTGCACGCGAGTCCGACTCGCACTTGGCCAGTTTTTAAATGTCTCATTCATTAGTGATAAGTTCCGAACTCCAAGTTCCGAAATTTCACGAATAACATTTGATAAGTATATCGGATATTACTCAATTGGAAGTTTTAAAATTAAATTTAAAAAAGTACTCGATACCTAACAATATCTATACTTATCTCGGTGTCGATAAATCTGATACGATACTTACTCGTATCGAGTAAAGTAGGTATCGATAATCTTGAAATTTAGTGGAACACTAAGTAGAAGGAATATCTACCTAAATAGGAAATAAGGAACCAACTGAACTTTAAACTTAGAAAAAAATACAAAAAAATCAATCAAATTTTCTGTCGATTTTATATTTCTGAACTAGCAACCCTTTCTGTCATGTCATTTATGTTTGATGGGGATTTCCCTCAAACTTTTGACAAATAATTGAAAAATACATATTATGGAAGTTATTATTACATCGAAATATTATTCTATTATTTTAGATTGCACTCCAGACGCTAGCAAAACTGAGCAGATGACCATGATAATTAGATATATTTCTATTATTCAATCCCAAGATCATTCAAGAACGTCAGAAGTTGTAATAAATGAAAGTTTTTTAGGATTTATACCAATCGAGAAATCTACCGGTCTGGCACTAACAGAAATTATCGTGGAACAATTATCAGCACTTGGATTGTCTTTAGAAAACATAAGAGGGCAAGGGTACGATAATGTATCTAATATGAAAGGTATTCAAAGTGGCGTCCAAGCCAGGATTAAAAACATCAATCCACATGCATTTTACGTTCCTTGTAGTCATTCCTTAAACTTAGTGGTAAACGACATGGCAAAGTCTTCACTGGAAGCTACATTTTTTTTAATACTGTAAAAAAATACATGTTTTTTTTTTCCTCTTCAACATTAAGGTGGTCAATTCTTTTGACGAATGTAAAAGGTATTACTCTAAAACCACTTAGTGACACGAGATGGGAAAGTCGAATCGAAGTAATAAAACCACTAAGACATCAAATAGGACAAGTTTACGATGCATTGTTTAGTGTTTACCAAAACACAGATATGGATACCTCCACACGAGACGAAGCTTCGGGTTTGTTGAACCAAATTAAACAGTTTAAATTTTTATGTTCTATTATAATTTGGTACGAAACTTTGAATCGTATAAACCCTGTTAGTAACTTAATGCAAAGTGAAGATTTTGAATTAGTTTCCGTTATTAAATTACTTAAAAATACAAAAGATTTCTTTGAAAACTCACGTTCAGATAATTATTTTACTCAAGTTATTGAAGACGCCAAAGCTTTAGCTTGTGAAATTGATTGCGAGGTGTTAGACTTTGAAAATGTCGCTAGACCTCGTGCACGATCCAAGAAAAAACAATTTGCTTGCTTATGAGTGTGTTGACGAACCAATCATTGAGCCTCGTCAAAAATATAAAATCGAAGTATTTTTTCACATAATGGATACAGCTATAAACTCCTTAGAATTAAGATTTTCCCAGATTTCTGAGCACAGTAAACATTTTTGCTTTTTTATATAACATCTGTGCCTTAAGAGATGATAACTCCCAAAAGATGAATTGTTAGAACATTTTAAGAAACTCGAGGCTGTTTTAACTCATGAGAACTCAAGCGATATAAATGCATTAGAACTTTGTGAGGAGTTGGCAGTCCTTTGTATGTTTTTAGACATTAATTTATCTTCTCAAGAGGTTTTGAAATTTGTAACAGATTTAAGATTTGGTCCAAATATCAATATTGCGCTCAGGATCAGGAAACTACAATGGGGCCCACATATATCAAGCCTATCGGGAAGGCTCAGCTCTGCCGCATACGCCGTCAGGAAAGTAAGACAATTTACTGATGTTGACACAGCTCGGTTAGTCTATTTTAGTTATTTCCATAGCGTTATGTCCTACGGTATTCTATTGTGGGGAAAAGCTGCTGATATACAAAATATATTTGTCTTACAAAAACGTGCCGTGCGTGCAATATATCAGCTAGGGTCAAGAGTTTCTTTAAGAGAAATTTTCAAAGAGATTGGAATTCTCACGGTAGCATCTCAATTAATTTTTGCTAACATTTTATATATTAGGCAAAATATATATTTATACAGTAAAACGAGCGACATCCACAGCTTTAACACCAGAAACAAGCACAAGCTACATTCCCACCGACTTCGTAAGGTCCACGACTCATTTGTGGGATCCGTTTATACAATAAACTTCCACTTTCTTTTCTTGACCTGCCTTTTAACTCATTTAAAGCTAAAGTTAAATCTAACCTTTGTTCGAAGGCATACTATTCTATTAATGATTATTTAGACGATAAGAATAGTTGGTCGCTGTGTTAAACGCAAGACAATGTCATAATTATCATGTTCTTTCTCTTTAAGTAATTAGCTTATGACAGGTTATATGTATTCATATAATATTGTTTTTTTTTGTTTTTTTTATTCATTATTGTTATTATTTTTTTATATATCTGACTATGTAGGTCAATTCGTTGTTTTTTATATACATTTCTATCATTATCAGTATCATAGTGTGCTAGCTAACAAGTTATAAATTTTGTGTCATGTATTAATTACTTAGCATACTTTTATGTAGATTCAAGTTCTTAAAACGTAACGGACAGATGTGTTGCTGGGGAGTTTGTTGGCCACTTCTTCTCCACAGCTAAAACACTAGGAAGTGGTGACGGGCGGGCGTTTTGGGGGACTGTCTTTTGTAAAACTTGACGTTCAAAAAGTGCTGGCTCTCAGCTTAATTTGAATAAACGACTTTTGATTTTGATCCTTTTAACTCTACCAGTAACAGTTGCTAGTGGCGAAAGAAGTTTTTCCAAATTAAAAATAATTAAGAACTATCTCCGATCCACCATGACACAAGCAAGATTACCTGGATTAGCCATGATTGCAATAGAACATAAGATTTGCGACGGTATAAATTTGTCTAATACTATTCAAGATTTTCCAGAACAAAAAGTGCGAAGAAAATTACTATAATTTACACAATTTCATTATTTCAAAAAATTACTGATTTGTTTTGTAGTAACATACTTAATTGTTTCTTTATCAGTATTAAATTTTTAAACAAATCTTTGTTGTGTCTTTTTTATACGTACCGTATGAACCCTTAACTTGAATACATTTGAACCGCTTGAACGTAATAAACAATTACACAGCTTGGTCTTAACTTCTGAAACGATTTTGATGAAAAATGTTAATTGTTCCTTTAGTTAGGTATAGGATGTTGAAGGCATCATAAATAGGCAAGATTAGCCTGAGACAGGGAAAATGGCACAAGGGGAAAGAGCTCTACGCAGCAGTGAGTCGCAATAGGTTGATGATGACGATCAAGTTGAAAGATACATAACTATATCAATAAAATTATATATCAGTCCATTCAGTAGTTTCTGTGAAATTCTTTAAAAGACATACATATATTGTACGAGTATACTTACTAACATAAAAACACTCATCAACTTTCGTATAGGTAGGTACTTCTTCAGAAAGCGCTGTTGACTGACGTAAATATATGTTATGGGTAGGTGTCAACAATAATCCCAACAAAATCACGTATTTTATGTAGGTACATGTATGGTTTTGTTTAATGTAAAGGGCCCAAAAATTATCTTATCTTTGCCCGGAGCGGCTAAATAGCTAGATCGGGCCCTGCATGTCCCAAGAAAACTGTACATATAAACAAGCATTAAATATATACTTACAAAAACATGATAATAACGACAGGTCTGTAGAAATAAATTCCAATTCAATTAGTGACACACAGACAATAATTAACGAGCAATTAAACAATAAGACAGCAAGTAAAAAGCCAACATACAAGGAAGCATTATTAACAAATAGTAAAGGAAAAGAAGATTGTTTAAATAGAAAGAAACATGAGGTAATAAACTCATCTCGGAACACATCTCATCTAAGTTAAGTTTATTACTTCCGAACTGAGATGAGATGTGTGAAGAACCAATAACAAAAGAAATATCGAAAAGCCGACTGAAACAAAGATGCAAGTTGATGGAGAATTTAACAGAATCGTAGAAGAAAATCAAAACATAATATTGGAAAACAAGGAAGAAATAGAAATATTTAGAAATAAAAGTTTAATTGGAAAAATTAAAGATATTTTGTTGTCGAGGACCAATAGAAAAGAAAAAATAGTTGTAATTTTAGAAAGTATAGTAGAAGAGTTTAAAAAGTATTTCATGAAGAAATTTAAAGAATTAGAGTGGTTTAAGATAATTTGTGACATGTTTAATAATGGCCAGTAACGCTAAAGTAATTAAGTTAAATATACTCCAATGGAACTCACAGAGTATTAGACCTAAGCGTTTGGAGTTTGAAAACTTATTAATTCAAGATAAAATTCACTTGGCTATTCTTAGTGAAACGTGGCCAGAAAGAGAAAAAGAATTTAACATTAATGACTACCATGTACACAGAAAAGACAGAGAGGACTCGTACGTTGGGGTTGCCGTAGTAATTCATAAGTCGCTTAAGGTACAGTCATCTGTAATTGGATTGGGCAATGTAGAAATTGAAATATTACATTTAAAATTGCTAAATTGCTCTAATTTGGAGAATGTCATATCGATTTATTGCCCATTAAGTACTTACACGCACTACCTCATCCGACTGGGATAGTCCATTTAGTTTAAATTTTAAAAAAAACATTGATAGCTGGCGACTTTAATGCTCACCACACAAATTGGTCATTTAAAAATGACACAAGAGGGACACAAATCTTGCGATTGAGAATGGCTTTATTTCCTTGAACAATGGCAGCCCTACAAGAATAAGATTGGTGAGTGGTATACTACAAGAATCGTCTCCTGATGTTACATTTGTGTTATCGGACATTGCTGCTAACTTTAAGTGGGATGTAACAAATGAAACATTGGGAAGCGATCACTTGATAATAAAAATAAGTTTAAATTTCTACAGTAATTGCAGGCCATTTAGGGGGCGTAATTATAAGTTAGCCAATTGGAAGCTGTATAAGGAATATCTTACCGTAGCTTTTAGTTCCATAGTGGTGACAAATAGTATTCAAGAAACATATGATTTTATAATTGATCAAATCAATACCACTGCTAATAACAGTATTCCACTAATTAAAATATATACTGACCCTACCAGCAAATTTAGACCAAAACCATACTGGAATCCTAACCTGTCCAAGTCTATTGCTCAGAGAAGACTTATGCTCAAACAATTTTGACGCAATCCTACACCTTTAAATCTCTCAATTCTTGAAAAATGTATTGCTGATTCAAAAAAAGCCTTACATCAGGCTAGGCAACAGAGTTGGAGTGGTTATTGCAATAGTATTAACGAGACAACTACAGCTACAGAGATGTGGAATCGAATGCGGTGGATTAAGGGCTATAAAAAGGAACCATTTCAACCTACAGACCAACAAAAAGAGGAACTATTGTGCAACTTATCACCTGACTCTGTACTTCCCCCGATGCCTACCATCAATTCAATGAATCCAGCTCTTGAGGCAGATTTTAGTTATGAAAAATGCAGAAATGTTTAAAAAAAAAGACAGCGCCCTGGACCAGACCTTATAACTTACTCAGTGTTGTATAACTTACCAAGAATTGCTAAGCTTTACTTATTGGATACTTATAACTTGATTTTTTCATACGGTTACATCGCCTTACAATGGAGACAGATAAAAATTGTCCCTATTCCTAAGGTTTGTAATGAAAATGCTGCGACTAAGATTAGACCAATTGCTCACATGTCCTGTGTTTGCAAAATTCTCCACACAATGCTTAATAAGCGTTTAAAGTGGTACGTTGAGAAAGAAAAAATTGTATCCTCCGAAACTACAGGTTTTAGACGGGCTCATTCAAGTTTACATGCGTTGGTAAGATTAATTTGTCATAAACAAATAAGTTTTTCTAAAAACATCTCGACCTTAGCATGTTTCCTCGACTTAGATAATGCTTATAAGGCTCTAAAATATCTAAATATGTATGGAAGTTTCTTAGCGACAGGCGTCTTGTAATAAAAGCGGAAAGTACCCACGACACTGACTGTGAATGTCGATGGACGCATAGAGGTTTAGCTCAAGGGGACCCGTTGTCCCCTCTATTGTTTAATATTATTACCTCTAAGATTAGACACAACATAAATAACGTATTAATATCTCAGTAAGCAGATGATATTTTTTTTTACTAGTCAATCTCAAGTGAACGATAACATTACCAACATGCAAAGGGCGCTAAACACCATGGTAGAGTTGTTACAAGAAATTGGCCTGCAGTTATCTACTTCTAAGTCGAAGTACTGTTTATTTAGTAGGGGATTTAAAACACAACCAATTAATTTAGTTATTAATAGTCTACCTCTAACTTTTACTGAAAACATCAAATATTTAGGCATGTGGCTTGATAGGCAATTACGATGGGGAAGACATATAAGTGAAACTTGTCAAAAAACACAAAAATATATCTAAATTTATTAAAAGTATTGTCTGGACCTTCACAGGGAATTCATCCGAAACATATATTATTAGACGGTTGTATATTGCGTTAATTAGGAGCAGGGTGGATTACGGTAGTTTTTTAAATGACAATAGTGCAAATTCGTACACATACAGGTTAGATAAAGTCCAGAATCAGAGTTTAAGAATTGTTGGTGGGTTTATTAGAAGTACGCCCATTCACACAATGGAGTGTGAGTTATGTATCCCTCCTCTATTTATTAGGCGACATTTTTTTGCTATAAAGTACACCTTTTAAATACAATCGTGGTCAAATAATACTACTAGTCTATTAAAAGAACTAAGCGCTCTTTGTACCAAAAGGTATTGGCAAAAAAACAAAATTCCTCTATTAGTTTCAACATATGAAAAAACTCAAGAAGAAGCTATATCATCCAGTTATCCACTAGAAATGTTTACATTGAATACTTGGGTTACTAACATTAAAATAAATAATATTATCAAGTGTGATCTAGATTCGATTAAAGGTAGTAAACACAATTGCAATTTAAATATTCTTAAAAATGAAATCTTACATGAATTACGTAATAAATATGATAGTTGGCATCGAATATATACTGACGGTTCAAAGAGCGCTGGTGGACTAGAGGCTGCCTTTTATCACCCCGAAGATAAAATTAGAAGTTGTTTTCAAATTAAAAATAGGGTGTACCCTTGTTTCGCAGACAGAAATTTCATAGAATTTCGTTACGCAGAAAATGTTTCACATAATATTTGGTTCTTGTAATTTTATGTAGAATATTATTGTTTCAAAGTCTACTTACTTGAATGAAACCTATTTCACAGAAACACAATTCAATGAATGTCATGATCACATTTTTTTATTTAACAAACTTATCAAACAGCTGAATTATTTTTTAACGAATATTGTTTGTCCGCTGTATTTCTCCATGGTATTTTATATTTCAGTGAAAATGTCCATGGCATACTTTTGAGATGGCAGAATTGTATTCAGATTAATTTTACTACGCATATTGCCGTTTCTGTAAAAAAGCATTTTAACTTTAAATTAAAATTAAAATATGGTCTTAAAAATCAACATATGTGCTAAACAAATTAGTGACAGAAACGAATCTTGGGGGCCGTGTCACCCGCGTCTTGGGGGCCGAGTCACCCGCGTCCGTAGGAGATTACCTAATGTTAGACCCTACACGTGGTCCCCGGGTGGTGCTTATCAGGTGACAGTAACTGGTGGTAGGCTTCGGCCGATGGCTTGTGACCACCCACTGGGCAAAGACGTACCGCCAAGCGGCCTAGCCGCGTTCCGCTACGATGCCCAGTGTAGCCAATTCAGAGGAGTTGGATCGAAATAGTTGTTCCAATGCAGGCAGACCAACCAGGCTTGCGCTGAAATGGGCGTATCGGGAGACTAGTCGCGGAGGGTAGCGGGATCCGAGGCACGGTGCGCCGCTGGCCGACCGCAGGTAGTTGGGGGCCCAAGTAGTGTGCTAGCCACACATGAAAGGCTGCCCCGCCAACTGTCGAAAAATCCCGGAATGCACCATCGTGCTGGTTGCCGACCAGACGAGAGGGCCCGATGGACATTCCCGGGGGGGCTCGGGCGTCCCCGCAGTCTCCAGGCTAGTCCCCCAATGATGCCGTACTGCCAGAGCGTGCCTGAAGGTTAGCAGCATGGAACCTCATTTCACTTCCTTCTCCTCTCCTTCCTTCACTCAAATAACAGAGTGAACAGGAAAAATAAGAGAAAAGCTGTACAGCGGCAGCACTCCCTCTCGCACAAAGTGCACCTCTCCAACATACGAGGTCTGCACTCAAATCTCGCCGCAGTCCATCACCACCTCGAGACGGAGAAACCAGCGCTCTTATTTCTGTCGGAGACGCAGATCGGATGTCCGTCAGACGTGTCATATCTGTCTTAACCAGGGTTTACCCTGGAGCACCACTTCACACCACGCGCGGGCGTATGTGTGTACGCCCGGGACGACATCTGCTATCGGCGTCTCCGAAACCTTGAAGACTCCAGGTTCTCAACGCTGTGTCGCCTGGACAAAATTGTCTACGCCTGTGTCTACCGTTCGCACAGCGGTGATTTGGAGACAACTGGGCTCACACAGCACCTGAGTGAGGCGGCGGATGCGGCTCAGCAGCGGTACCCTTCTGCCCAATTGGTGTTACTGGGGGACTTCAATGACCACCATCAGGAGTGGCTCTTCCCATACCAGTGCACAGAACATGCTGGACGAGAGACGCGAAAACTAGCGCTTGCGTTAAATCTAACCCAGCTGGTCCAGGGGGCAACGAGAGTGCCGGATGTTGATTCGCACACTGCCAATTGCTGACAACTGATCCAGACCGCTACTCGGTGACGATTTCTTCACCACTGGGTAGTTCGGACCACTGTCTGGTGAAGTCTGTGTCCGTCTACTCCCCGCCCGATCCTAGCCCAAGAAGCACCCGGCGGGTATGGCGATACAGGTCAGCAGATTGGGATGGCATGCGATCTTTCTTCGCATGTTACCCTTGGCAGCCTACTTGCTTTTCTTCGACTGATGCTTCGTCGTGCGCGGACGCCGTGACGGATGTGTTGCGGAGGGGAATGGAGTACTACATTCCGTTCTCTGACTTAACAATGTCTGGCGAAGCTCGTCCATGGTTTGGTGCCGAGTGCCATCGCGCTGATGCGCTTAAGCACGCGGCGTACCTAGCATGGGTCAACGCTCGTACGCGCAAAGCAAATGATGTCAGAAGAAGAGAGCCTTCAACAGGGCTACCAAGTCCTGCAAGAAGGTGTTGCGGAGGGCTCGATTTGACCACATTAGCCGAATACGGAACAAACTTTCTTCATACCCAGCAGGTGGTAAGGCTTTTTGGTCCCTGGCTAAGTCGGTCGAATCGAACTTCTGTCGCCCCTCACTACCACCACTGCTGAAACCCGACGGGACACTGGCCCACTCCGCTGAGGAGGAAGCGAACCTGGTTGCTTCTTTATTTGCGGAATCTTCACGTCTGGATCCTGGCGGCGCGGAGCCCCCCGTTTCTCCTGCTGGATGCGAGTCGAGTATTTTTTTTTTTTTGGGACAAGCCCGCCACACATTCCCAACCACTGCAACTCCTGAAAGCCAGAATCAACAGTGGCGACCACCAGAAAAACGCCGAGCCAATGAAGCCCGACGAGTCCCGGAGAAACGATTTAACTGTCTTGGATCCTGCAACGAATTTAATCAGAAAAGTACAGCGGAGGAGTAGGAAAATAAATATATATATAATTTCCACTTCCCTCCTTTTCAAGCAGGAGACAGAATAGAGCTAGGCCAATAGGCACCAAGGGACATATACAACTGGGTTAAGCCCAGTTGTCAAGCACCACGGATTATATATTAATTAAAAACTAATGGGTCCTAAATTGTGAGCTACTTTTGATTCCAGTAATAGGTATGGCAAAATCGCCTGAAAGCACGGAAATTTGTTCTGGTTTCTACAAGGTCCGTGTAGTAAACTACTCCAGATATAACCTGAATACTATCCAACATAATATTGCGTTCAGTTTGCCAAAGAATACACTCCCATAAGATGTGATGTGCGGATTGTTCGTATTCATAGTCGACTGTAGAACATTGACATAAAGGCGAGGCCACAAGCCTAAAGGAAAATAATTTACTCTTAAAGTTGCCATGACCTGTGAGAAATTGGGCAACACAATGATCCACCTCCAGCCATGTCCTATCCAGCCGCTCACGAACGGATGGAAAAAACTGGTGGAGGTGTCGGCCTTTAATGGAATTTTCCCACCTACATTGCCATTCGGATAAAAGTTCCTCCCAGACGTCAGTTTGGGTTTTTAGTAATCTACAGATCTTAGCACGGTCGCGTTGCGGTAAAAACTCTGGGTCCGTGATCTTTCTAGCGTAGTAGTACATTGCAGCACGCCGCTGCACCTCTAGATCGACTGGGAGAACACCCGCCAGCACCGGTAAGGCTTCAGTACTAACCGTCCTATACGCCTTGCATAAGAATATCAAAGCCAAACGCTGGCTTTGCAGCAATTTACGGCGTACCGCCCCTATGGTGGCCCTGTCAGCCCAGACAGGTGCCCCGTAGCACATACAACCCAAGTAAGTAGCCCCATAGATAGTTTTTAAGGTTTGAAATGAGAGACCCCAAGTAGTTTTGGATATTCTCGTCAAGGCGTAGAAGTTCTTTTTTGCTTTTTCACCTACTGTTTTTATATGATCAATAAATGAAAAGTTCCTTTCTAGTAGCATACCGAGGTAGCACACGGATTCTTTTCTTTTAACGGGTACGTTATTAAATTTAATACAAGGCCAGGATTTTAGGTTTCCTTTTAAAATAAATTGATAGGTTTTATGCGGTGCAAAGGTCAGACGGTTTCGATCGCCCCACTGTGATATTAAACGTAGACATGTGTCAGCCAAGTTCTCGAGTCCAGCCCGAGTGCTTGCCTCAATGAGCAGTAAGCCATCGTCCGCGTAACCGGTTAATGAACAGCCGGATGGGAGCGGAAGCGCGAGGAAATCATCGTAGCCAAAATTCCATACATATGGACCGATAACTGAGCCCTGAGGAAATGGAATGATGTCAAAGTTTGAGTTTCGCGGAGCCGTTTAGAAAATACGAAAGATTCAGATTATAGATATTTTTGTAGCAACCACGGGTTTTCATTTTAAGTAGTAGCTTCGGCCACCATGCGTTATCAAAAGCGCCAGATATGTCGAGAAAGATTCCAACCACGTATTTATGTTCCGATAAGTTAACAATTTTACGGACAGAGAGAGCCGCGTCGACTGTGGATTTACCAATAGTGAAAACAAATTGATTAATATGAAATTTAGGTCCAGTCGGTAGCAAGCGCGGAACGATTAGTCGCTCTAAGAGTTTCCCCAAAGATGGAAGTAGTGTTATGGGCCGGTAGGACTTAGGGTCATCCGGGGGCTTATCGCCACTCTTCGGAATAATGCGTATAAAGCCTTGTCGCCATATTCGAGGAAAAATACCTTCTGCAATGCATCGGTTATATACGGATAAGATCGCGTCGCCGGCTGTTTTACACGCTTCTATAATCATTCTATTAGATATTTTATCTTCACCGGATGATTTTTTGAGAGGTAGTCTCTTGACAACGTTTATGAATTCGTCAGTGGATGGAAGGTCTGACTCCGGTGATTCAGGTGGCACCGCGGCCCACGCTCTAATCTGTTGGTGGTATTCATTATCATTTACTGATGAATCGTCTGGTATTAGAGAATTAAGCAAAACATCAGTTGTTTCTTCAATGCCGGTGGTATGTTTATTATTTACTTTAATGTTCTGAACGTACGCAAGGTCGACAGATCTATTAGCCTTGAACTCGTGGTACAAAGGAGACCACGGACCCTCCTTATCAAGTTTATCAACAATTTTCCGGAGTAAATTACCCTTAGATTTTTCAACCGATGCTCTGTAGCGCGACTTGGCAACTCTAAAAGTACTTAAAGCAAGATTAAGGCGGTCCCCGATAACCTTACGTTTTTTAAGCTTATTAAGTTGTCTGCGCGCTCTGCGATAGCTTTTACGTTGTTCAACAAGGTAGTCATTCCACCAATCACATCTACGAATATTGGTCAAGATGCGCGACCAATAGCAATGTCAGCACAGTAAGTGAAGGTGTCTGACATTATCTCAGCACTTTCCTCAGCTGACAGACCATCGCGAGTGAAGTCTTTGGCATGACAAGCAAAAAGTGAGCTAAAGAATTCCCAATTCGCGCCCCTACTTTTATATCTAAAATTCCCAATTAAGTGTGACGAACCTTGAGTAAACATAGGAACAAATTCGTACACGATCAGGCGATGATCACTACAAGACGCGTCAGGAAGGACACGCCACCTATCCAAGCGTACGTCTGCACTAGAAAGTGTGACGTCAATACAAGATTCGCCCATTTGGCTACAAAAAGTAGGCGGTGCGTCTGGGGTGTTATGAATTGATAAGTTCATCTCAGCAATAAAATCTTCAACGGCACAACGTCGTTCGTAATCAGTGGCCCGAACTTTGCCATACCACAGGGAAGAAGATGCATTCACGTCAGCACCCACTATAACTTTGCAGCCCGCGAGCGACCGCAAGACGTGACGGAGATTATGTATATGTGGAGTAACTGGGTCTGAATATTGAAAGTAGCAGCTCACAACGTAAACCTTAAAGGTAGGTGATGATACTTCCGCCACGGCGCAATGGGGCGTCATGAGATTACATATAGATGTTACAGTAAAGCTCGAAGAACGCGCAACATAAATTCCGGCTCGCGCCTTGCAATCCAGCTGAACTACCTTGTGACGTAAGCGCGCGTTTTGATATTGTTCCTGAACAAGTACTATGTCAAGGTTATAATCCACAATCAATTTATCCAGCTCAGATGTCGCCACCCTATCGTTATGGAGATTTAATTGTCCTATGTTTAAACTATAAATTTTTAGTAATTAGGATCTATCTCCAAAACTGGCGTATTCGTGTGATGGCTCTGGTGCTTTTTAGATATTGATATTTAATGGTAATTATGTATCTCATTAAAAAGAATGATATTCAAATAGTACATTTTTACAATTGGCCTTCAATTTACATAAACAGTTATGTAAATATTTAAGTTCAAAAATTTCGCGACCAGAGCAATCATAATTGGTGCCAGAGCGATCATAAATGGTGAAATCAGTGAAACAAAAAATTAAATTTTGATAAAATATTATTTATTTAGCCGTTTTCAGTCTTATTCAGTGTACATGTAACAAGATTATATGTAAGAGAAATGTATTATTTTAGAAAAAGGTCAAGGCATATTATCAGTCACACATATCAAAAACACGGAATATTTTTCTTTAAATAATATCGTCGAGAACTCTGCCTACTTTTCTGCCTACGAACCTTTTGCTGGCTTGGAGTCAAATCACTCAATGGTAGTACTGTGCCCCGAGCTTTTTTCCTTTGGTAACTCTCTCTTGACTTTACAAGCCATTGTGCGTATAAATCTGGATCATTTTTTATCTTGGCCATTCTACGACGCTCAGCCAATTTCTTCCTAAGACGTTTTTCTTCAATAGATAATTATTTCGAGGCATGATTTCAATCTGCAACAATAGTTGCCATTAAATTTTAGAGAAGAAAGGGTTACAGTTGTGTTTAGCTAAATAATATCATAATATCATCAAGGTAAAATACGTCAAAATCTGTTTATGGGTTTAGGTTACCTAAAGAAACCCAGGAAAGGTTATAAATTAAAGGTTATAAGCATAGTTCATCGTTTGTCATTGTTACAGTCCGGTACTACTACTTAAAATAGATTAATAACTTACAATTAATGCAAAATATCATCGCTCTGGTCTTTTTGGACAGAGCAATCACAGCCATAGCGATCAGAAAAAGTCACAAAATCATAAATATAGCCGAATTTAAAAGCAGTAGAAAGTTGTGATTACGTCTCATAAAAAACATCATAACGATCAGTTAATTCACATAACAAACACATTCACAAGTTTACTATTTAATTTAAATAACGTGCCATAGTAATCATAAAATTCGAGAACCAAATCCAGAGCAATCATAAACTTACCTTCGTAATGTTGGAGCGCGGGAACGTGGCACACAGGTATCTTCCTTGGCGGTTGGACCACTACTGGCGTTGCCCCGCGGGAGGGGAATAGAGTGTCTATAACGCGTAACTAGGGATGAGCGCGGTGTTTTACGTCAGCGCAGAGCGATGAGATAAAACGCCCGGTCTCTATTTTAAATTCAAATTGTGGCAAAAATATTGTTAATATAACTAAAAATATTTTATTACTATGAAGATTAACTATTTGTTATGTAATCTAAAAAGTTGTTTCAATATGAACTTTCTCATTAAAAAGTTAAAGACTATTTTTTTCATTCAATCGGGAGTTGGGTCAACCCAGAGCGATCAGGATTTTAGGGTTTAAGATTTTTTTTTTAATTCTTAAAATAAACTTATTCATAATACTAGCCTTGTTTCACGTAGATTAAACACCAAACTGTATATAAAAAATATTTTGAAAACGTTTTTCTATTTTAAAATGGGTTTATCCAGCCCGACACGAAAAAAACTGCCTCTGGAGATCGACCCATTAGTGTTTAGGATTAATTGTTCGAGTTTCAGTTTGTAAGTAGTACACTCTTGAGATCCACAGCGATGATCACACGGTTTTTTAAAGTGTTTACACGCCACGCAAGTCGGCTTGAAATTTACGTCGTCCTTATGCGGGCAATCATTTGTTTCGTGTGCCTCCGAACAATTAGCACAAGTCGGTTCTTTATTAACGCAGTGTTTCTTAACGTGACCGAACTGTTGACAATGTAAGCACCGAACGACTTCAACATCGTCAATAAAGCGGCAGGTAGCCCAATCAATAAATAATTTATCCTTGGTAGAAACTAAGTGTTTACGTACTGCGGAATCTAACTCGATGCCTATCCACTTACGACCGTTGTCTAACGAGCGCCTACGGATAATTTTAGTAGACTTAATAAAGTCATCCTCTTTCATTTGAAGCTCATCTTTAATATTTTGGCGGTATAGCGCGATCAGAAAAGCGCCATCATCTATTGAAGATGGTACATCCTTAACTAATACTCGAGGGCGTCTACCTTTTGGTTTTTCTAGTCGTAAACCAGCGGCCTTAATTGCGTCCACGGATTCCATTTTTTTAAGCTGATGTTCACTAGCGACACGTAGAATAACACCGGATTTCGCGCCTACAATTTGAAAACCATCATCACAGGGCTTAATTGCGTTCATAAGCGCTTGTTTTGTCGCGGACGAAGTGCTATAATCAGCTGATCGAGCTGCGGTCGGATAAGCCACCACACACGGCAATGGTGGACGGGATTCCATAATTGCTGGAGCTACTTTTGGCAAACGTAGTTTCAACGAGTCCGCATACGAAATTTTACAATTGTTATTATTATTATTATTGACAGGATTGGGATTGACATAGTTATTCGACTTGATTTTTTATAATTCACGTTCCGTATTGGCTAACTTCGTTTCGTTGCATGATGATTTTATGGCGAGCATAAAAACGATGGCCGTGACACGCTGTGTCATATCCATAATGGCAGATTTATTTGTTACGTTAATGCGAGAGCCCTGATCATTGACTGAGTCGTTAATTTTTGACAGGGAGGCTGACGGCTTGGAAACTAAGTCGCAGTAATCGGTATTGCTCACATTACTGATATTTAAAATCGGCGAGGATTTTTCCACGGTTTCGAAAGTTTGATGAACCCGTTTTGACCTATCATCGGGCGAAATGTATGATGGAGACATTTCGCTGAACAAGCGTTTCGAATTAGCGGAGGTCGCCACGGGCGACCTTTGGGTTTTTGTATTTCGACGAAATATATCTCCGCCACGATCTGGAGGGTCATCATTTGTTGACATCATGAATTACGTTATAACAACACGGATGAATTAAAAAAATCTAAAAATAAACAAATAGATATCAATCGATTAAGTTATTTCGCGTTACCCACACACAAGAAAAATAAATGCACTTACCGAAAGCTGGAGAAATTGACTAATTAACAGTAAATAAATAAACAGACACCTTGAAAAACTTACAAAACACGCACTTACTACACTATAGCACAGCTAGGATCAATTCACAAGCCTTAAAATAAACACACAACGCGAATTCCGAATTTACAATACGGAGCGATATAATAAACACCGCAGTGCGCGCGAGTGAGGAGGTAAGAGTCGAGTATGTCGAACATTCGCATTCATCAGAGGGACGTCCGTAGGGTACTGCGTAACCTAGACGTGAACCAGGCTAGTGGCCCCGACGGGATACCGGCAGTTGTGCTTAAGACTTGTGCGCCTGAGTTGTCTCCGATCTTGACACGCCTATTTCGCCTTTCGTTTGAGACTGGAAAAGTGCCAAAGGCTTGGAAGCAAGCTAACGTGCAGCCCGTGCCCAAGAAAGGTAGTCGAGCTGACCCATCGAATTATAGACCTATCTCAGTAACGTCCATACTCTGTAAGAGTATGAAACGCGTGCTGAATCATAAGCTCCTGGCATACCTAGAAGCGAATGATGTCCTTAGTGACCGACAATACGGATTTCGCCGAAATCGGTCTACTGGGGATCTTCTTGTGTATGCCATTCACATCTGGAGTGAGGCCATAGAGAAGCACGGGGAGGCACTAGCGGTCTCCCTTGACAACTCGAAGGCCTTTGACAGGGTCTGGCACGATAGCCTTATTAGTAAGCTTCCTTCCTTCGGTCTGCCCGCCGGATTGTGTGATTGGATCGCGGATTTCCTGAGGGATCGGTCTATACGAGTGGTCATTGATGGCTGCTCGTCTGGACTGCTGGATATTAATGTTGGGGATCCTCCTGGTGGGACGCAGATCCGGACTCTCCGAGAGGCTATGGTTGAGCGCTTGAACGTGTTCTTATAGGCTGTCCCAGAATGGGGCGATGCCAATCTGGTCAAGTTCAATGCTGCTAAGACCCAAGCGTGTCTATTTTCCGCTGAACGGAGCCAATTCCACCCAGCTCCATCTTTCCGAGGTGCAACCGTGCCGATAACCGACCAACTTGAGCTTCTTGGGGTGACGTTTACATCTACCCTTAATTTAGGCCCTTTCATAGAGGCAAAAGCTCAAGTGGCTGCAAAGAAGTTGAGGATCTTAGCAAAGGTGAGACGGTACTTTACGCTGGAACAGCTGCTCAAACTCTATCAAGCGCAAGTTCGATCATGTATGGAGTACTGCTCTCATCTTTGGAACGGATCTGCCAGATACCAGCTTGATGCCCTTGAGTCAATTGAGAAACGAGCCAAGAGGATCATCGGCGATGATAGGCTCGTCGCGACAAAGCTCCAAAGTCTTGAGCATCGACGACGAGTTGCTGGCCTGTCGGTTTTCTACCGGTTGCATTTTGGGGAATGTGCGACGTAATTGCATAATTTGATTCCGCCAAGCCCGTTCCATCATCGGACCACAAGACGAACGGCGATGCGCTACCGGTACATGGTGGACATCCCACCCACGCGCACAAAACGTTTTGGGAACACATTCATAGTGCGTGCAGCTAAGGAGTGGAATTCCCTGCCGGAGTCTGTGTTTCCTGATAGCTATAACCTGGGAGTATTTAAGTCAAGAGTGAATAGGTTACTTCAAGGCAAGCGTGCTCCATCTTCGACCACATCATCGCTTACCATCAGGTGAGATAGTGGTCAAACGCGAGCCTACAAATAGTAAAAAAAAGAATCGCTGTAAAACCGACCCCACGTAGTCTTGTCTGCCTTACCCCTAGAGTGTAATTAAAGCTCGCGTAGGCGCGGAGGGGCGAGGCGGCCCGCGAGCTGAGGAGCAGGTGTTATAACGCCCCAACTAACATTTTGGTGTCAGTTACAGGCTTTTTTGTGGCTTTAAGTAATATAACAAAGTTATACTTATCTCAATTCTAACAAAAGACGATATAGAGGAGCTAACAAACAAGTTTTAGCACCAATCGCGGCACTACAACTGTAATGGACGATGTAATTCAGCTTTGAGAGTTACTAGTAGAGAGAGTGCTAGTAGCAGCATGTATACTTATGAAGTTATAGCTCTAACCTGTATCTGTCACCTAAATCTCTATTACAGTTTTTGCTGACTCCTGTTATCACTAGCTGCTGTATAGTCTACTGTTATGAAATGTCTTATATACCTTAAGGTGATAAATTGACGGTTATTGCAGACACAGGTTATTAAATAGGGATTGTCGAGAGTTTAGTAACACGAGATAATAAAAGTGTCGAAAAACTCGACGATCTAGGTTTGACCTTTAATAAACGATTTAACTAAAGCTTATTGTAATAGACAGTACCCTTAAAAGACGTCCTAAAGGTATCGGTGGTAAACAACGCATGTATGGGTCGTTATTAACACTAACCTCACTTTTGTAAAAGTTAACCTCTAAATGTGTTCAAGTAGTACGGTCTGCGTCATAATTAACTAATTGCGTCATAATTATACGCAATTTTTGGGAAGGAAAAAAAAACGACACAGCGGCATAATTATATATATTTAATTCAATTATTAAAATACGAATGACGCAAACAAATCTAGTAGATGTGGTAATATTCGCTTGGGTTCCGTTGGTTCAATCATAACAAAAAATGAACAAGATTTGTTACCAAGTCAAAATATAAATAGTCATAATAATTGTGGTCAAGACCGAGTCGAGTGAGATGGTTCTGTAGAACGCGAATATGAGGAAGATTTTTTATTTTGTGGACGTGTGTGTCACTATACTTCAGCATTTCCGAAACAAATTTAAAATGGCTTACCTGTTTCATTCCATAATATTATTCTGCTGTGTTGAATGATGGATGATATTACACTTCCACTACGAACAGATCTAAATTGTATTAAGGTTATAGGCTGTTTTAATCTGGACTAATGTCTATGTAATGTACTTAAGAAGTTTTTAGAGGCAAAGCATTCATATCCGACTCTTTTCTACCACCTGTAGTGATTACCAACCCAATATTACAACAGTAATATCGGTTAAAGTAGTAGCTGACGATGAATAAACGCTTTTGTGCAGTAGATTTAATTATTATTAATATATTTATTTATTATTATTTATTTATTATAATTAATTTAATTTAATGTAACACCGTACTATCGGCTTTCTATATCTCTTACCTGTAAAACTTTGGGCCTCTTTCGTGGTTATAAGTGAGTTAGAGCATGCTTTAACACAGTTGAACAGGTATGCGTTAACACTTTTATATTGAAATGGAACTGATATTGTAGTCTTTTATAGGTTTTTTTTAACGCTTTGGTGTTAGTTGGGGCCCGCCACTACGGCTGAGGCTGGCCGGCAGAGCCGGCCACAAGCCGAAGCTGCCATGGTGAGCGTTAAAACCATCTGCGACGATAAGTTCGCGTTGGATCGCCGGAGCCCCGCAGTGCCGGAGCCGTGACAGAAACCATGCCTGCTGCATGTTGCATGCTCGCCTGCATACTGTATGCTTGCTTGCATTCTGCATGTTGCATGCCACATGATTGCTGCATGCTTGCTGCATTCATGTTACATGCTCGCCTGCATACTGCATGCTTGCTTGCATTTTGCATGCTTCCCTGCATACTGCATGCTTGCTTGCATTATGCATGTTGCATGCTCGTTTACGTGCTGCATGCTTGCATGCTGCATTTTGCATGCCGCATGCTTGCGGTATGCTTGCTGCATGCTTGCTGTATGCTTGCTGCATTATGGTGTATGCTTGTTTGCATAGTTTGGTATTTTATTCCCATCGCCATTTGCTACGGTTGCCGCTTCGCGAGGTTCTGTCGAGCGGGCCCGAAACCGAATGAAAAGTTTTGCTTGAGTAGAATTTACCCGCATTGTTTTTGTGACCGCGATGTTGTAATACTTGTAATTTTATAGAAGGGTATGCATTTTGTTTCGAAAGCTTATGCCATTCTTAGTCTCATTCATGAGTTCAATTGCAGCAATAGAGATCTGAGATTGCAGTGCGTTCCATTTCATGTTGGCTTACCGGGAAACGAGGAGGTTGATTTACTCGCGAAAAAGTCAGCTTTAGAAGGAATACCTATTGATGTTAAATGTCACTAATCGGAATTATTAAGTAAATATAAAATAAATTGTTACAACATGTGGAAATAATACTTTGATAAAAAATCTCTCGAAAAAAGTGTTTGGTATAAAACGGTGCAATGTGAACCTCCGCATATTCCCCGGTTTGCCGATATGAGAATTTGTCGAAAATATATTGTATTAGGACCGGACACATGCCACTCAACAAGTTTGGCTTCCTAATGAAAAAAGTGAGTAGTCCAAATTGTCAATACTGCGAGTCTGTGGAGGATGTGCATCACTTGTTGGTGGAATGTGTCCGTAATCGCACATAAAGAGATGCCTTATTGGCAGAGTTAAAAATTAGTAAGCTAGATTTAGGTGCTGTTCAATGTTTTTTGTCTAAACTCTATGGTGAGTAGGCTAAGAAAATTTATAGTTTTGTATGCATCTATTTAGCTAACAGAGCGTATCTTGTCTCTTAGTTCGTATAAATATATTTTTGTTGTGAGTTATGATGGGGCTGGCATGGTTATGTGTGATAACCAAAAGTTTCTAAATAAATATAGATATAAAAATGTGTGATTTTGTGCGCACAAAATCTCCCCACCAAGGGGTGACAACGACAACCCACTTGTAGGTCTAAGCCCCCCTTTACGCCGCCACTGGGCCCCGACGGGATATCAGCAATTGTACTGAAGAATTGTGCGCCTGAGTATTCTCCGATCTTGACACGACTATTTCGCCTTTCGTTTGAAACTGGAAAAGCGCCGATGGCTTGGAAGCAAGCTAACGCGTAGCGCGTGCTTAAAAAAGGTAGTCGAGCTGACCCAACAAATTAAACGCGTCCCAACAAATTTTATGGTAAACTCCTGGCATACCTACCTACCAAGAAGCTAACGATAGGTATTCTTAGTGATTAACAATACGGCTTCTGCCGAAATCGGTCAACTGCGGATCTTCTAGTGTATGCCGAGCTTTTGGCAACGTCAAGCAAGTCATCGACAACATGGACGAGGTCAGCATCTTGCAGATCTGCAAGTCCTCCTTCAAAGAGGAAGAGGTAGGTACGCAGTGCCAAGTTGCTGTTATTTCAATCACGCTACCAAGTCGGACTGATGCCATCTCGCCGGAATGGGAATGGTGACGAAAAGAGTACAAAAAAACCCGATTTTCGGTGAAACCGGTTTGAAAATAAAGTTTTTTAATTGTTTGCTAAATGAAATTTTTAAACTGATTGTAAAACCGCCTACACCTCCATCTTTTCAATAATTAAATAGAAACTGATCTATTAAAAGAAATAAAGCCAGAGAAGAAGAAGTCAGTCTCTTTAAAGTCAGAGTGAAAAGGCTTCTTCTGGGTAAGTTCGCTCCATCGTAGATTTTGTCTCCGTCATTTATGACCTAGACTAGAGTCAAGAGCAAACCCATCTCAAATAAAAAAACCGATTCTCAAATAAGAAATCCGATTTTTTCAAAAGTTACTGAATCCTCCATGTCTACTAAAATTACTATGCCTGTTCAACCTGCACCTCATATCCCGACTCCTTCTTTGGTTCCCACCATTCGATTGGCAGAACAAATTACGAAAAGTCAAATAGCGCGCCTTTTTTTATTCATATTCAAAAGACATTTTCTTCTCCTGACGAAGGTACGACACTGTACCCCATCACTTTTGGAAAATTCTTAAAGCTTCGCTTGCAAAAATATTATAAACGGAAGCGTCAAAAAAATTGGACGAAATAAAATTTTTCTTTCCTTCTGTAATCATCTAGACGCAAATTCTTTTATTGAACATGAGAGCCTTAAAAAATATGGCTATAAAGCTTTTATACCCACATTTAATGTTACTCGAATGGGTTTAGTTCGTGGTGTTCCTGCTGAATGGTCTCCCGAGGAAGTTATGGATAATATATCAGTACCGATTGGGTGCGGTCCAATATTGAAAATCGGCTGAATTTTAAAACCACGGTTGATGGAACAACCACCTGGAAACCATCTCAAACGATAGTCGTAACTTTTGATGGACAAATCTTGCCAAAACATATCTTCATGTGCTACAATGCTTTACCTGTACATTTATATATTTTCCCTACCATACAGTGCTTCAATTGTTGTAGCTTTGGTCACACCAAAATTCAGTGTAGATCCAAACCTCGCTGCTATAAATGTGGCCAAAGTCACTCTGGGGACAGTTGTGAAAAAGTAGGAGAAGCTGCCTCTTGCTGTCTTTACTCTGGTTTTCACATTGACTTCACAAACAAACACTTGGACTATCACCTAATCTACATAAATGGCATGCAAGTGCCTTATACTAATACGGCCAATGCTCATGTCAAAAAGAAAAGACAGGAACTGGATATACGTTATAAAAGTATGTATTGGTTACAGGGAAGGAAATCCTGTGTATAAAAACATAATAAAATAACCCCGTATAAGCATATTCTGATGCCAATTTGGAGGTATGGTATCCAACTTTGGGGCTGTACTAAACAAAGTAAAATCAAATTAATAAAACAATTCCAAAATATAGTACTCAGGGATGTTGTCAATGCTCCCAGGTACATAAGAAATGATGACTTTCACCGTGACCTTAAAATGGAATTCGTCACCACCATTATTCAAAAATTTGCTGATGCCTACGAACACCGACTTCATCGACACGTGAATGTTGAGGCAATTCAGCTGCTAGACAACACAGACTTAGTGCGTAGGCTAAAAAGAACTAAACCTTTTGAATTAGTGTAGTGTAGTGTAATGTAGTGTAAAAAGTGATTGAATAATAGTAACAATGTTGTGCTATACATATGACACATGAACATAGTGGTTTATAAATTATATCAGACTCTAAGAAAGTGCTACGGACTTGTGTAAGAGTACAAATGGACACTATTCTTAGTTTTAACATAATCTATCACGTAACAATTAAGTTAGAGTTAAATTGCTTATTAGTCTTTTAGGCTAGATCGTAATTAATTATTAAGAATTTTGTTCTTACTAATAAAGTACAAAAAAAAGTTGCCGCCTATCACTTAAGGAAACCAGTTAAAAAAATGGGGTTTTTTGTAGCTAAGTTGCAGCTATACGATAGATGCCAGAGAAAATGCTTTTATATTCGGTTTAAATTACGGTTGTGACCAAGGTAAGTTGACGGATACTATTTCTGCTTGCAGAGTTTAAAGTAACCTAACATGAATGGTATCACGGGAGCTAACTTCGCTCGTTTCGCTCGCTCACTTTAGTTCCCGCTAACCATTCGAACCTGACCTATCCATGTCGGGGTGCTCTAAGTTGGTCTTCCCGAGCTGGCGCGGTCGCTCTTTATTCAGCGGTAAGATCAGATGTCAATTATACAACATGATAATTAGATCAAAAGAACATTAAATTGAATAAGAATATACTAAACGAAAGAAAAATTCATAATTTTTTGTCATGGGTATTTTTTATTTCGCGAAATCGAAAACGACTCCATTCAATTCGTAACTCTATGGCGTACACGTGACGTGCCATCGGAACAGACCAATGAGAGCCTTGTTTCTTGTAGACTTGTACTCTGATTGGTCGCTATTTTATTTCAGTTCACAATTTCTCGGAATAACTTCGAGAATTTATAGACTATCATATTTTTATTCCAAACGTTCAGTTGACAATTTATCGAAAGTTTACAATCTCTCAAGTAATTTTATAATCTTACGAAGTTTGCTATTTTTCGGTGACAACTTTACCTCATACTCAATAAATGGGCGCCCAGAAACGGTAGCTAGCAGGTGAAGAGCGACAAGGGACAAGATATCCTAAGGTGCTAGAGAAGTGGAGAGGTAAACCACGGCTATCAGCAAAATCCCGAAAATACGGAAGATCTCTACCAGCATCTTACCGGATTCTACATTTTTTTTTAATTTGTTTTGAGTTTGCTCTTGACATTAAGCGTTTGTAAGCGTTCGGAAACACAGACGCAGGCAGAGAGTTCCACTCCTTTGCTGTGCGCATTTTAAAAGACGTTTGGAAACGCTTAGTGCGAATTGGTGGAATAGCAACAAGGTAGGGATGCTCAGTTGCAGTGGGTCTGGATGTCCAATGGTAGAAGCGGGACGGTGGGCTGAGGTCGTGGAGTTCTTGGGCACACTCACTGAAGTACTTGGGCACAATCTGTAGAAGACCGACAAGCAGGCAACCTTGCGGCGATGAGCCAAGCTGTGTAGCTTGGCATCCACCAGTTTCACGTCGTCGATGGGCCTTTTAGCTCTGCGTCCATCGAGTCGAGCGCAGCAAGCTGGTATTTAACTGAGCCATCCCGAAAGTGACTGCAATACTTCATGCAGGATCGGACTAGTGCTTTGTATAGGGTTAAACTTCACTCTACTAAGGATGCCCAGCTTTTTTGCTGTAGTTTGGGCTTTGGACTCAATGGTGGCGCCGAAGTTGAGACCGGATGTCAACTCCATGCCACGAGCTCGAGCCGATCAGTTTTCTCCGGATCTATTTATCTGAAATTTGGTATACTTACATATGGAATTCTGTGACCCAAACACGGACGCGTTAAGTAAATAAATAAATTTTTAGTATTGGGACCCCCATACTAAAAATTTTCTTTTAAAAAATTGGATGTACGCTACTGACATCTATCCTAACCACAATAAAAAAACTGGAAAAATGCGAGTCGAGTGATAGGGGGGGGGGGGGAGGTATGGTCATTTTTGGTCGAATTTCTTGAATACCTTCAAAACTATTTATTTTAAAATTATGAAAAAAATATTTCTAAAATCCTCACAGTAAGTCCTTTCATTTGATATGTCAGTTTGGAAAACTTTTTTTTTCTAATTTTCTAGTTTGACCCCCAAAAGTGACCCCCATACTAAAAATTTAATAATTTACGTAACACGTCCGTGTTTGGGTCACAAAAGTCCATATGTGCACCAAATTTCAACAGAATCGGCCCAGTGGATCCGGAGAAAACTGGCTGTGACAGACGGACAAACAGACACCGGAGTGATCCTATAAGGGTTCCGTTTTTTGTTCGGAACCCTAAAAAAAAAAGAAACAAAACCAAAAATACCGAAGGCCAGGTCTTTCGAAGTTGAAACCTTGCGTGTATAGGTACACTAGCATCTATCCTAATAACATCCCAAATAATCAGGACTGTGTCATTTATTGCGACCGAAGAAGTTTCAAATGACATGTCTAAAAAGACTTTATATATAGAGTATTTGCGAAATACCCGATTCAGTTGTAGTACCTACTGGTCATCTTTTATACTATGCTCAAATCCTTTAAGATATTCCTCTCCCTTTTTTTTTGCACTCTAACAATGTGTAAGGCACTCTCCTCCATTTGTCATGGACATGATCGCATTCTAATACAAAATTAAATGAAGGAGTTCATAAGTAACACCAACATTGTACGTTCTACTTTTCTATGGTGTACGGTGTTCTATGGCGTCTGTTCCATATTGTCGAATGTTTATTGATATCCTGTAGCCTATAGAATCCGCCCACAGAAGCCGTATACATCTGAGTTATGAGGCGTTAGTCGCCCAGTAGAACGCTACCCTTTTACCGTCCACTATTACGATTTTATAATACAATTAGGGAGAAGCAGGGATCGACATCGACATAGAACCCATACAAGGCGCTGCTTGTGCATTGGTACTACTGTACATAATGAGATTTATTGCTAAGTATCGAAGGGTTGACACGGATAAGCATGTAGGTATAAATAAATCGACATTATGTACCTACATGTGCAGGACAGCAGGAGGTAGGTCTGTCGACTATCCACAAGCAGATCCAGTCAGGTATTTTCCGGAAAATGAGTCCACTCCAATTTATGAAGCAGTTTAGCTTTTTTAAGAATAAGGAACATCTTTGAATGACTACCTATCTACCTGGCTGTTTTGCTAAAGTCATCGTATAGGATAAATAAATTCCTAATCTTTTTCATAAGTAGTGAAAGTTTTTAGCGGTCCGTGCCTAAAAAGGAAAAAACGGAACTCTTATAGGACCACATTGTTGTCCTTCCGTCTGTCTGTCAAGACCCTTTATCTTGAGAACGCGTGGAGGTATCGAATTGAAACTAAAACTGAGGTCTACAGTCCCTTGAAGCTGTGAAAAAATCAAAATTTTAAGTTAACTTTTAAAAAAAATACGGTCGTTTATCGGCCGCAAAAAACGTTTATTTCAACACTCTCAAGGGAATCAAAGTTTATAGGGTATTTTTCCGATGACCTAGAAATTTGGCAAGTTTATATTATCATGTGTTAATTGTTTTTTTTTTTTTTCAATTTACTCTGGTAGGCGGAGAGGATCGATTTGCCAAGAGAATGAAAGTTGACTCAAAAATATAGTCTAAGATGACGTGAAAATTCGCGAACTTTTGATCATGAGAGTCGTTTTCATTGTGTTCGGGGTCGTTTAACCCGTTAAAACGAAAATGGACCCTAAATTCAGCTTGAAGATGGCGACAACAAGGTGGTGGATGCATTGTCTAACGAGCTGCTTAGATCAATAGTCTCCAATGATTCCAAGTTTATCGATAGGTTTCCGAAACGGTAATCAAAACAGTTGTAAACAGAGGCTCCAGACGAACAATATTGAATCCTGGATGACTGTCCTAGATAAGTTAACAAGGTATCCTGTCTCGACAGCGCCATTCGATTAATAAAGCTATTAAAATAATTGCGTCGGACCAAATTACAAAATTCTTTTAGTGTCAGCTACAATATCTACAACTGAATTGATAACTATCACGCGACACTCGTTATTTTGATTTCCTTAGTACATTACCTCTCGGAAACGAAATGAAAATGCTTTGATAAACACGATTAATTCCGAATGACTTGTGTTAGTTCTCATGTACCTACGTAATGTTCATTTCATATCCAGTAATTGTTTGTTTACAGGGAGGTGTCTGGTGCCGGCGTCGATATCTTTCACTTGATTGTTGGTTTAATTTTGGTACTTTATTCGATGGGACTACTTTATCATTTGACTTTTGGTGGCCCAGTAGAAATCGATGCTAAAAAAGGCTAAAATCGCAAAGCTGGATGTAGTTCTGTTATTTTGGTATGTTGTATTATAGACCAGTTAGAGTAGTGTGAGTCCAAACTAGCAACTTCGAAAAACTTGTGCTTACTGCACACCACGCAATAATCTGGAAAATGTTGGGACTTTATTCACTTTTTGCTCTAAAAGTCAAAAACTATGCATTTTCGACCAATTAACATTCCGTATTTATATAAAGACACTAAAATTTGCAGTAATTTAGGTCTGATTGCAGCTCTGTAAACCATATAGGGTCTAAGATATGGCCTTACAAAGATGGTAATTTTTTCTCGAAAATTGACAATTTTAAGTTTTGCTCCCGTCCGATGTAAAATATTGGCAAATCGCTCGTCCTATGAATAATGAAGCAGTCAAACCAGCAATAGAAAGAGCGCTTCAAATTCGAATTGGCCTCTTACTTAATGGCGTTATTTACCCAATGAAGAGGATTCAATCAAAGTTTTACAAAGCTTCACCCCAGCCTGAAACTCATCTATTCAGGTGATTGTGGCAACCTACGTCATGTACACGATTTGCCAATATTTTGCAACGGACGAGCAATACTTAAAATTGTCAATTTTCGAGAAAAAATTAACCATCTTTGAAGGGCCATATCTTGGTCCCTGTAAGGTTCATAGAGGTGTGGTTGGGCTTAAATTATTGCAAATTTAGGTGTCTTTATACAAATGCTGAATGTTACTTGTTGAAAATGTAAAGTTTTTTTCTTTTAGAGCAAAGAGTGAAAAAAGTCCCAAAATTTCGCAGTTTATCGCGTGGTGCGCAGCTAGCACAAGCTTTTCGAAGTTGCAAATTTGCATTCACATCACCCTGTCCCTAACATATCAAAAATGCAGAACTACAACGTGCTTTGCGATTTTAATGTTAATCTCTGGGCTAATTGGTAGGCACCTACTGAATTTTTTGGTAGCAAAGATTAAGGGTGCGTTTACATGGGCAATATTTTTGTGACGTCACAATCGACTAGTATTGCTTATAATTGATCAATTTTCACTGCCCATGTAATCGCACCATTAGATTTCAAACATTGGAAAGAGCCATCCAGATATGAGTAAACTAACCCTTTTTAGTCGTTGTCTGGGTAAACGAACACAAAAAATATTGAAATGTCAATAGTTCATCTTAGGGGAGCTTATGCATGCCGTGCCCTCATCTCTGTGGTAGGCAGTGACCTCTCGCTGCTGGCCTTAGTTCGTGCTATGGACGGCGGCGAGGAGTCCTGGGACGCGGTGGTCTCCTTATGCAAAACAGTAATCGCGCAGAAGGACGTCGAAGGTCGAGATCTCCCTCCGTAGGCCACAGCAGGCGCACCGGGCGTCGGAGGTTACGCTGTCCTCTCCCGGCCCCCCTAACTGGGTACAGGGGCGGCGGACGTCCGTCGCCCTTCATTCATCCGGACCCGAGGTGGCGGCGCGTGGTGTTCCCGTGCGCCCCTCTTTGACGTCGCGGGGGTAGTCAAACAACTCACTCCCCCCGCTGACCCGAGGTGGCCCCAGAAGCGGGCCGGCACCAGCCGGGGATAACGGAAGTCGCGTAAGCTCCCCGGCGTAGGTGAGAGATGGAACACCGAGGTACTTTTAGTCAGTAAGAGTCTGACATCCATGAGGATTTTTCACCCTGGAAAAAAAAGGGGAGCTTATGCATAGCTGAATAATTGCGACACGGGACAAATTTCGAGGTAAGGAAAGCTTACGAGGATCGTACTGTAGATGGGTGCCTCGGAAAGTCTCGCCACGTTAGAACATCTTCGACAGTCGTTACGGGTTAGAGGTGGTTAGAGGTCAGAAAATTTGAGCAGTCTTTCCAAGGAGTATTGTTTTACCCCGCTAGGTACTGTAGTCGAGGTCAGACAGGGCGTCGCTCCATATGAAATACTGGTTCTCAGGTGCATCCGGTAAGACTGGAACCTGATCTCAATGTAGTTGGGGAAAGGTTAGGCAGACTGAACATCTTTTAAGGTGGCTAGCTATTGGGCCTTTTTAAGCAAAGGCTAACTAAATTACTGTTTCATCATCAGATACATACCGATCTTCTTCTTCTTTTCGAATCGATGGACAACTCCCTAGATCGTTTGGGCCCAGTAGGAGGCTACGTTAATTGCAGCATCGGTGGTATTCATCAAATCCCCCATACCGATAGGTTGTGTCGTAAAACATGATCCTCTAGTGAGGTATCTAGAGGTATGTTGGTACTTGATAGCACTGACACGTTAATTAGGAATGTTGTTGGATTGTAATTTCTTCTTCTTGCTCCACATGAGGATAGATCTAAATATATCTTTTTCGTATACCTGCCATACGTTTTTAATAACTGAAAAATATCAACCAGATATTTCTTTTTAATGTTTGTAGTTTCAACATGTCAACAAACACATCATGTTCAAATTGAACAATTCAATCAAGTTATGAGAGGTGCCTACTCTAATAATGACTGCAATGGTTTAGCTGTTGATTCAAAATAAAACATCTACGATATTTCATAAATATTTATATTGAACTGGCCTTAATAAATTACAACTTAAATCCAAACTTATAAAAACTGACTGACAATTCCACTTAAGCAAATGGGTGATGTGATGACAATAATTATTTAAATATGCGTGTCCAAAACATTGAAAGGTATAACGGTTTAACCGCAATAATTGAAAATTTGGTATTTCAATAATATACAAAGGTAAATTTACTTATTCTAAACGCCTCGACAATGCTGCTCACAGTATTCAGTCACATTCAAGTCGTAAGGTGTGGACGAATCAATCATAGCTGACCGCTGTACTCTCTTTGGTGTTCTAGCCGTTAAGTCTTCACGTAACAACGTAACTTTTACAAATGAAAACACGCGACTGTATACTATACCTATCTAAACATAATAAGGTACATCTGATTTTTACAATAACATAGAAAATCACACTTCAATTACATTGATATAAAACTAAGTGTTTGTAAACCGTTTTTAATACACATTCAAAAAATAGTGTTTCAGTTTAATTTTTAGTGCAGTCTCATAAAAGAAATTAGGTATAGCCTCTAATGAACTACGTCTATATTTTTCAATATTTATAAAACACGACTTATTTCTAAAGTAAATGCATTATGACAAAATATACATTATTAATTGCATTTGTTTAAAATGGTGATATGTTATGGTAGGTGGTGCCATTTAGCCGCTAAATACGATGCTATAAAATACAATAGATCCTACGTTGCTGTTTCCCCAAGTTCACGTGAATAACAATATATAAGAACATCAGCTAATGGTAGATCAGCAACGTTACTAAATCGATAAGTCGACTGTTTAGAGAGGACTTGCCTCCACGCAGGTTTGGTAACAGACCACTGGTGGTAACACTTCAATTTCACATTTGAATGGTAAGGTCTTGGTAAATTGGTGTGTATGGTCACTTGAATAGGTATAAGATTTATAAAACATGAAATAAGAGCTTTAATTGGTACACCAACTAAATTTGAACAACTACACGCGAATAGGTATTTTGATAAACCTAAGCAAAAGATACAAGTGTATTATTTCAAGGCCCATTTGATGTTTCGATACAAATGTCCCTGGTCAACTACACAGAATAAATAAATTAAAATATATAACGCCTATTTAGTTCTAGTCTAAATAAATAAAGCGTTTCACACTCGACTAAATAAGACACTTTACTTTGGTATTATTAGACTACATTACTTACCTACTGTTTACCTGGTTGATGTCACACAGTTGAAGAACGAACTGTACCTCTAACTATTTATTATATCACTGTATCAAGGGACGGATATTTTAGTGTTTCTTACTAAACATCGAACTTCTAATAGTTCGTTTTAGAACATGGGTAATTATAGTAACAACACTTTTCATAAGTTTTTCTTAAGGCACTAAAAGGTAACAATTATTTTTATTTACACATAGACAACTCCTCACAGTTAGAAACCTGATTCTGCAACTTAAAGTCTTACATATTAAGTCTTCTTATTGAAGATGTTTCGCGAGATTTCTCGTCAAAAGATTTTCATCGGAATCTTTAGAAGGTAACATAAAAACTTACATACTCGCTCATTCAGGTCAGGAAAGATTAACCTTCAGATAGACTTATATTTGTATTAGAAATAGTAGAACTGTAGGTGTGTATTTCTGCAGCTGTGGTTTCAGATTTTAATTGGTGATAAGTGGGGTGAGTGGTGCTGAGGGTTCGTCGCCGTAGTACCTGTAGCGTTGGGGGACCTGCAGCGCGGCGGGCTCGGCGGCGTCCGAGTGCTGCGAGTCGCGGTGCCTGCGCAGGTCCACCTTGCGCTGGAAGGCTTTGTCGCACAGCCCGCACGAGAAGGGCTTGTAGCCGGTGTGCTTGCGCATGTGCGTGATCAGGTTGGAGCTCTGACTGAACGCCTTGGAGCAGACAACACACTTGTGTGGCTTCTCACCTGCAACCAAAGAAAGTTCTTTTTATTAATTTTACTTGTATTTCATAGAACCTTTCGATCTATAGTGAAACTTAGTAGTCCAGTAACTTCATACATCAGAGTTTGCATCAAATCCGGTAGTTCTGATTGTTTGCAGACTTGTTTATGTTGTTGGCCCAATAAATAATCCAAGTTTGGGACCTCGAGCGCCGAACGCAACTTTGTCAAAAATCGAAAAAACAGTTCAAATTTAGTTTTCTTTTTTTCAGATTTTGGCGACTATAACCCTAAAGGACTAGTTTTTGATAGTACTTTTTCAGGATGTTTTTAAAGTAGACTAAATTTGCTATAATATGAGATTTGTATTGTCTCTGTAAACCCAATAGTTTTGGAGATAAAGCTTTTCAAAATTCATCATTTTTTCGAACTTTTTGCAATAATTTAGACGTCACTCGAACAACTCTAGCGGGTTGTAGTTCCAATTACCACCGACGGAGTGAGCTAGTGTTACAGTTGCTCGTGTGAAGTCACGAATGCCCCACAACACAACACCTCTTGCGGATGATTTCTTGCGACTGCAAGAAGTAGAATATAAGTACTCTCTCTTGTCTCTGTAGACCCAATAGTTTCCGACTTAAAGCTTTTCAAATAAAAGCTAATATTGCTACAAAACACGGTAGAGCGTTCGAGAAACAATTTTCATATTCATAAACGACTTAAAATCATTACGTAGGTATCACTTCGTCGAGTAATTAAAGCTTGTATAAGTGGAGCAATGCTTGTCATAATCTTCAGCTATTTATTATTTACGGTAAGGTTCCCGAACTGATTTAATATGCAACATCGCCTTGTACACCGGTATTTATTAACTTCAACGGTAATTGTTTTGTAGCTCGATATAACGATATAACACTAACCAGTTTCGTAAAACTTTATTATTCCGAGGGTTAAGGACAGAAGGATCTTCACGACATTATTTTTTTTTGAGTAATGAATCACGTTGCAATAAAAAGCATGAAACCATCAGCAATTTTACCTGACCAGTTATTTAAAATCTCCAAAGATAGTTTACGAATAAAATTATAGCAAAAAATGCAAATGTCATTTTATAGATAGAACAGGATTTAAGTTAACTTTTTGTTTGTGCCGTGATCGGCGTGCACGTGAAGGCCTGTGAAGGCTGCGCGGCTAATTGCAGGCCGAGCCGCATTTTGGAATATTGATGATGAGGCATTTATCGGGAGGACGAGCACCATGTAAGGCCGCTGTAAATCATTCGGAACAGGGCAGAGACGTGACGAGATGTCTCCGGCCAAGACAAATATGTCCGCCACATTTTTTAGCTACTATAATTCGTCTCGTTGAGCTTACTGGAAGTAGTCGGACCATTGAAAAACGTATGAGACATTTATTTTTCTTACAGTTCGACTGTTTTATTTGAGCACCACACCCATTGTGTGATAGGTAGGCTTTTTTCATTCAGACTTTATTTTATTCATTTTATTTTAATGTATATAAAATATTTTTTGGGAATTAGAATTCGGAAATTGTAAGACGTTATTATAGCAATAAGCATAAAGCAAGAAGCGACTAAACTAAAGCTCTGGATAAACTGTCGAGCATTGCACGGAATATTTTTTGCTTATTGGGACGGGCTGCGATTTGCCATCGAAAACGTAATTGCGCAGCATTTAAATATTTAATTCCCAAGGCATCGTCTGCGATGTGTCGCGTGATTGCTTTTATTGGGCGACTGCCTATATGTTTCCCATTTAATGAACTTGTTTCACAGTAGAGAAGTCTAGGCTGTGCCTGGGTTATAACACTATATCATGTACTTATACAGCTTAATAAATCGACGAGGATAAAGTCGGATAACGTCTTCAGCAGCTGTTTACTGTCATTCCGATTAAAAGGGCAATCGTCGGAGATTACCTATCATTACACGCTCGACACGAACGTACGCGGGTATCGCCAGCGACTAATTGAGAAAGTAAAATTTTATGTTAATGAATAAATTAACAGCTACTTGGTAATGATACAAATTCTTATAAAGGACGACAAGATTGAAATTATGATGTTGTAGGGTAAAATAATGATATCGGATTTCTTCATCGCAATAAAAGTTTGCGCTATAACATTTTTTTGCCGCTGACTTGTTTAGATGCTGTAGGTAACAGCGGGGAACACATTTTCATGAATTCTTTTTGGTAACTCCGGGATTGCCTTCGTTGAAGATTGAGGTAATGAACAAATTGTGGTTACAGTTTCTGCATGGTACAAAATAATGATGGTTTTAAATATGAAAAAGCTAGCTGTCGTCTAATTGGTCAGTCAATAGAATACCTACCTACTTACTTGAATTGAAAAAGAACCGATCTAATACAAACACATTTTTAACTCTTTATTGATAGACGTTATCCATATTAAGGTAGCAATAAAAGTTTCAAACGAAATGATAGGTCTTCGTAAAGTTGTGTAATGAGGGGACGCGCTGACACTTCGTTACGTGAAACATGAAACAGTTGTCACAATAATTTGAGTTTCACACTACTCGGAACGGTGTACACCATATAATTTAGTTTCTGTTTCTTATATTTTACAAGGAAGTGTTTTTGTTTAAATATGTACGTTTTTCTTTTGTTCAAAAGATTTCAGACTCACGTTATTTTATGTTTTGAAAAAAAAAACTTAATAGTGCTTCGTTTGTTATACGTATCAGCAAAAGTAACGTCTTTTTTTTCTTGATTAAATGACCGGTAAGAATTAATGAAGAATTAATTTGTAACTATAGTAGTAACACTGAAAAACTGGGAGTCTGCTCTGGGAACTTCAATGAAAGTCGGTGTTTCTGGTGTGGTTTCTTTGTTTTGTGACATTGTCTTCCAAAACTATTGTCGTGGTTTTTAGTTGGAAGTAGGTAATATTTTTTTTTGTAAAAAAGATGTTTTGTCTCTCCTCCAAATTACAACCAGTCCATATCAATTTAACTGTCTATCTCCGAAGTTCTTCATCAGATCATTACCGAACCTAGAAGAACATCCAGATCCTATTCCGAACAAAAAAAAAGAATTTGCAAAAACTACTTTATATGACGGATTAATCCCAGAAACATACATACAAATATATAAAACATTCAAATCGATAAACTCCTCCTTTTTTGAAATCGGTTAATAAGCAAAACCCAGCTAGTAAGCTATTGAGGTCATGTTACTACTTTACCTCTACTTAAACCTACCAAACATCACTATCTCTTCATGACGTCACACAAAAATAGTTAAATACAGCAGGATCAAAATTTCAAGAAAAGAAACTGGAACCGCGTTTTGTCAATACTTATTCAATAAGTCCTTGAATACAATCATGTTGAACTAATATGTTTTTTTGCGCAGTTGGAAACTGCACCACATTCGTACTTGTGCAAATATATGAACACACATTATCAGCTTCAATTTGCTTTGAGCTCAATGATTTTCGTATAATAATTATGGTTTGGTTGGTAGTTGCAAAAGTCTGTTGTTAAAAGCGTTAAAACTTCGAGTTGTGGTACTATTTCTATTATTAGACGGAAACTGTATTATGAAAATTACGGAAAAACTAAAAGCAAAAAGCGCCTTCAATACGTTTTATTAGACTAATATTCAAGCAGGTGTTCTAGATTTTCACCTATTTGATAAAGCCCAGTTAAATGTGTTACGGTATGACAATGGGTATGAGATTAATTCAGAATCTATATCTATACTAATATATAAAGCCAAAGAGTTTGTCAGTTAGCCAAAGTATCCTGCTTTTATATAAGGTCCCATTAAAAGAAATAGACAAACTTTTAGAAATCATTCTTCATTACACAAAAATCAGCAAACGAAAATACACTAAAAATGTTGGCTATTTATTATTTTAGGTCAAAATAAAATCACTAATCAGTGTTTTTTTGCTTGGATATCTTTGGTTAGACGTACTAAACGCTGTGTTAAAATTTGTCCATCTATTTTAATGGGACCTTATAAATGTCATCGGAAAATTACAGACTCCGTAAGATTGTAATAATCATTATTACATTATAATTTCTCGATATATTATGAAATAATCGTTTTGTATAAGTACAATAAATTCCATCCAAATTCAATAGTTTCCAATATACCTGTCTTTTAAAAAAATAATTATAATTTCACGCGATATTTTACTATCTCACGGCGTTTGCAATTATTCAGTGACATATATATAACGTGTCACCATTATGAACAACTTTTATTATGGGACCAACACTGAAATCGCGAAAAAAGATCGACTCCCCCATACATTTATGTACGCAAAACTCGACAAAATTTACTGAAGAGCTGATTTTTATTTTCGGAATTTTGGGATTTTCTATATTTATTGGTGTCGTAATAATTTGGGAGGTTGTATATTTATTGCTGTCGTAAGTTTCTCTAGGAAAATGTGGACAAATATAAAAGTGAACACAAACCTGTGTGTATGTAGGTGTGCTTCTTCATGTCGGACTTCTGGTGGAAGCGCTTGCCGCAGTACTGGCAGGGGTAGGGCCGCGTGTCCGAGTGGATGAGCAGGTGCGTGGACAGCGTGCTGGAGCGCTTGAAGCACTTGCCGCACTGCTTGCACTGCGGGGAAACGTACACACTTATTGTATCACCAAACTGCGTCAGTGGTCTACTGGTCATGATGGTCTGGCGTTGTTCCGGTTGGACAAACGGTTATAGAATGTTTCTTTCTGAAATTTCTCAGTGGCAGCACAAATCATTTTTTTTTACTATAGATAGGCATACGTTTGATCACTATCTCACCAGATGGTAAGCGATGATGCGGTCGAAGTTCGAGCACGTTTCCCTAGAATCTCGATCTGTTGATGGCAATAATCTCGCATCTTTTAGTGTGGGCTAAAATATAACCGGCGAAATGTCAGGCTACTAGGTACCATATCTACACACCTGCCTTATCCTTCGGGGAAAACAGGCGTGATATTTATTATGCTATATCGCTAAACTGTACAACAAGTATCTCTAATAAAGACACATTTATTAGATGGCTGTCGTCTACAAGTCGCCGATGCTAATAACCCATAATAGTTACCTTTGACTGACGTGTAAAGGAATATTGCAATTCAGTCATTTGACCCCACGACGATTGCTGAGAAATCGGCTGAAATATAGCCAAGTACGACACTAGATATAATTATAAACGTAGCGCGGACAGCGTCCATCACGTTCAGTTAGACGGTGACAACCAGTAATAAACTAATAACAGGCCTCTACCCCTTTCTACACTTTTCTTTGATTTCCCATCTACCATCGGCTTTGAATTTTTTTTTCATTGCCTAGTAATTAGCGTCTATTAACCCATTATTATCCGAAGGTATTTTTCACCAGAATTACTAATAAAAGGATACATTGAAAGAAATCAAATGTAGGAACTTTATGGTATGGTTACGTAGGTACATACGTTTTATTGATTAGTGTGGCAATGAAAATACGAGTACAGCGAAGAGTCTACGTGGTACTGTTCATTTATTAACTTATCCTATTTAAACGTACTTTAAATTTAATATATACTTATCAAAAATTGCAAAAGGGATTACCAAAACTATCAAAAGATTCAATTCTAAGTTAGTGTTGGTATGCTACGAGCTTTCCTGGCTCAAAAACAGTAGAAACGTACCTTAACATTATTGGTTTCAGAATTCCACACAAAACAAGAAAGCAAATAGAATGTCTTCTGTTCACCTTTGTCATCTTTGTGTGTAGACAAAAGATTTTTAACTTAGTACTTGCTGTGACTTGCTTTAGATTTATTGAATCAGATGTTTTTGGTATGCAATGGAATAATTTCGTTACTAACTTAGTTTATTTACTCGACACAGAGATTAGGGATGTTGACATGGTTTGTTTTGAAGGAGGATTTCAGAATCACTTATTTTTTTTAAATGTGTTCACGGATTCCAAAAAAGTTGAAAACTTTCAATTATTCTAATTAGTAATTATTAAGTTTGGCAAACTTTATAAGCCCTCTAGTAAGTGAATTGAACCTTTAGTTTTAACAGAAGTTTTGTTTATAAAGTAGCGTTACGGAGTTAGTTTTCCGACGGCTATCGGTCTAATGATTGAAAACTAAAAATTCGGGTATTACCTACATTGAAAAATTCTATGCATAGTTAAATAAAACTTTTAATAGTTTTGACAGGCAGTTTTGCGACATTAAATCAAAATTTATTTATCGATAAGATTACGCGCGAAAGTGAAATGAATCTTCACCTGAGGAGACAACCTGCTATCTCGTGGCTATCTTCAGTATGATATAAAACATAAGAACGGGAAAATATGTTGTAGGGCTATTAGTCGGGTGGTTAGTCGTTAAGTATGCGGCGCATGATAATCCGCGGCGCAAATCCGCGTAGCGGCCTGTGACAGTTGGCGGGGCAGCTGCACCGCCTCGCGCCTCACAAAAACCGCTACTTTTTTGGTCGCCTTTTTATACAATCGATGCACTCTCTTATAAACAACACAGGTGCTAGGGTATGACCGTCCACATATGGTTATCGGCTTGTACCACGTAGAGAGGTGATTTTTTATGATAGCCGTTTGAATTTAAAACCTCTAGTGTCGTTTTTTACGAAACTGGCTTTTTATTAACGGCTTTGTGAAACCTGCTACGGTCCCTCGCGACTCGCGAGGGGAAAAAACGACTGTTACATTCTTAATGGGAACTTACGGTGATTACCAGGAAACTTTTTAGTTGCTTTTCTTTTCTTATAGGTACTCGTAGGTATAACAAAGATGTAATTTCACAAAATTGAAAAAGCTTTTGAAAGCTTTTTACTAAGTACTTTTCAATCGTTTTGATCAAATTTTAGCAACAAAACAGGTAGTTTGTCCGGCTATTTGGTGTACTATTTTACACTAATAATACACGTCTACGAACCTTCTACGCGGCTGCTACGCGCGTCTATGGCCGCCAATGCTTATAACGTCTTTAAGATGTGTCACATTGTACAGCACTCAATGAAATGAAAAACCTAAAAACATTATTCTTATTATACACTAGCGGACTTCACGCATTTTCAACCGCGTAGTTCCCGTTCCCGTGGGAGTATGGAGATAAAATATAGCTTATGTTACTCGCTGATGATGTAACTTTTTTTTTTTTTTACTATTTATAGGCTCGCGTTTGAACTATTCATTGCTGAAAGAATTTTTCAAATCGGTCTTGTAGTTTTTAAGTTTATTCGTTACATACAATAATACAAATCTTTCCTCTTTGTAATATTAGTATAATAGTGTAAATTGAAACAGTTTTGGTCTTGAAAAATTGATAGTTTTTTTATACATGAAGTAAGAATCGATACAGGCGACAAATGTGATGCAGGCCTTATAAAAACGTTCCTGAAATATTGACATATGTTTTACTTTCTATGCGAAGATGATTAAAAAGGATGGGGAGATAAATGTGATGAAAATAAGTAGTAAAAGTTATCGAAAATAACTTGTAGAGGCACTAACTCTAGCATGCGACCTTTCTTCTACAACTTTCAAAATAAGGACTCTACCTATAAGTTACGAATACGATGTAGGTTTGTCTTGCGTACCTAAAGATTAATCAATTATGCCGAAGGATGAATACTGGACTACGGAACAAAATGAGTGCAAGGAAATGTGAATCAAATAACGGTAAAGTACATCTTAGTAGTATAAAAAGCTTCGGAAAAATGGCTATCTGTTATAGGTACTATATTCTGAAATCAGTAGTGTGTAGACGTGATTGTTTGTGCCTTTTTAATGGGATGTTGTGTAGTAATTTAGTTTATTTGGTTGTAATAAAGTGAGTAGTAAAGTGCAGCGAGGCGAGCGGCGCGTGAATGTCGCGTGGCGCGCACGCGTCGCCTCTCTCACCGCGCCGCCGCCCGCCATTGTTCTACTGCGTGCACATATTAATGCGATCATAATTACAACTTATTGTTCCCTTATAAATTACTAATTAGTCAATACAAATACAAAGAAATTATAGTATTTTTTAACTACACAATGAATATTTATTTTTATTAATTGACGGTGATTGTCTTCGAACGATTTATTAAAACCATCTTTATAAATAATATTGAGTACATAACTTTTATTTTCTCTGTAGTTCGATACAGGTAGTAGTCGTGTCACTTTCAATTTTGCACGGCTCGGTATCGATGATACCTAACAAACGCTCAACACTTCATTTAAATGATAAAGTGAGGCATCGCGGAGAGGCTCTACAACATATGTATGACACAAGGTAATTATTCGTCCAATTATAATCTGCCGCGCCGTGATATTAAAAGTTGGAATTTTGATTAAAACCGATGCGGATTTTTATAACGGCGGCACGTAGAAAAAACGAAAGGCACAAAAATGGCGAGAAGACGAGCCAGCAGGCTCCGACTGCTCCGAGCGAGCGCCGCGCGGCGAGCGGCCAGCGGTCGGCGCGACCCGTTCCGATACGCGACTACTTATTAAGACAGGGGCAGTTTTTGCTATTTGATTTGTTAAAGAGACTAAAACGGATACTGGTTTGCTATTTTAAAGCATTTTGAACGGAAACAGTACAGTTATTCTGAACTTGTTGGAGGACATACCTGGTTATCTCTAGATGTTAGAGTATTCAGAATGAATGGTATTGATTACTTACTTGGAATGATTTCTCATTTCTGTTTTCATTTTTGAGGAGTAGAGAGAAGTTAAGGTCTGCTGCTGGCGAGGGCTTGATGGGGTAGGAGTGGTGCGCGGGCGCGGAGGGGCAGCGGCGCGGCTCGGCGCTGGGCGGCCGTTCCGCCTCGTCCGGGTGGCTGCGGCACCTCTTCACCAGCTCCAGGGGAGCGTCGGTGTCGTCGTGACCCTCCCACCGGGAGATCGGTGACTCATCACCTACTTCCACTTTTTCACGCTCACACGCGCTTCCCGGAGACCAAATCTGACGGTTCTTTGTTGATAAGTTAAGAGGAAGCTCTTCCTCGTCATCTACAAACAAGAGAAAAACATTGTACAAAGGCTTTCTATAGGAAATATATCGTTATTGTATGCTTTACTGTGTCAACAGATGGCGAGCGGTTTTTCTTCGACTGTTCTTCACGCTTCCATAAGAAAATTTAAAGTCGGACGAGTCAAATCGGGCGTCTGAGGAGTGACTTATGAAATCTGTACAGGTGTGCCGGTGTTTGCCGACTTTACGTCATTGTTTGCTCAATAATACATTAAAACTTGCATACACTTTCGTCTACATTCACGGAAGATGAATTTTCATTGTCAAAAGATTCGTATTGGTACAATTGCAATCTGAATCTTTTGAATCACTAATGCCTGTGATTTCAGAACAGATTATTTCTGGTATTATCGTTTAGATAGCATACCTATCATTTGCACAAGATTAATTATAAAACAAACTTCTTAACCGGGACATTAACATATTGTCAACATAACCAAATATATTTTACTTAACACCAACCTTCTTATCAACGTCTTTAGTTACAGCTAAATTAATTCTACCATTTCACTTTCTACTTTAGAATTGATTGCCTACTTAGTTAGGGTGGATTGGTTTTTAAATAAAAACATCCTTTGTTTTCAATTTACAATAACTTAAAACCGATAGTGATACACCCAAACCACTTAATTTTATTGTTCTTAATTAAATCTTTTAAATAAATTTTCTTATCGAAGGCAATTAAACGTTTGTTAATACATTAGTCTGAAATAAATAAAATAAAAATCAAGTACTTATTGAGGTTCTTACGCCTGGCTTGTTTGTTATCTACGAGGTTGAGTCGTAACCGGTATCAGTGCGGATAAGAGACAATTAGAATACAATTTCGTTTGGCGACAATGAGTGGCGGAGGTACGTCGTCGCTTTTCCTTGGAGTGTAGGAAACGAGCGCTTGCTGCCATCGGCGGAGGTAAACGACATGTAAACGACGACATATCAGCGCCTCGAGTTATTAATCGGTGCCTTACACTGATAGCTATTCTAATGAGTATTATTCAGGAGAAGCCGCGTAAGGAGGCCGAGGCGAACCATGTTTTGTAATGCCGCGAACGTCTCTCATTACCATTTTTAGGATTCTTGAAACACGTAAACACTTTCAGTGCGAGCTGATTTACTCTGTTTATATGAATTCCAATGTGAAGACAAACAGTACCGTACACAAACATTAATACTTTAGACTTTGATTTAAGCACTCGATCGATTTATAGTAATTGCAAATATGTAGGTCAAGTATTGACTGAAAACGACTTTGAATATAATGTAATTCTAGTGAATTACAAATAAAATATTACTAACTAACTACATGTTATCTGTTGTCAGCTGCAACGAGTTCAGACACTTACACCATGTTCTAGAATAAAACTAGGGTACCATTCGATTTAATATTTATGCTGATATTTTTATGTTACATGGTTTATATGTAGGTGTAAGTACTTACCTAATTAATTTCATGGGACTTCAATCCTGATGAGTTTAAAGAAAATACGATGGTTACCTATGATTCAATTCATCATTTGTATCACACCAAACAACTTAAAATATGAACTGCCGGTCTGTTCTGACAACATCTCATTGTGTAAACTTAGGTGGAGTGAGCGTGAGGTGAACTGCCGGTCGATTCTGTACCTAAACATGTCGAAGTGAAGGCTTTGGTGAATTGATCACAAAGTGCGCTGTTATTCCATCTTGATTACATAGATTGACAGCTCACTTCATGATCAGTTCACCCAAACCTTCACTTCGACATGTATACAGAATCGCACTGCTGATATTTCATATTGTTTGTATGGATAACAGCTGAGCTCACTTCATGTTCACTTCATGTAAGTTTACTCTTCGACATTTTTATAGAATCGGACTGCTGGTGTGGAAGATACAATGGGATCTAATTTCAGTATTTTTTCAATATTTTCAGACACACCTGTGTTTAATCGGTACTTATCCGATCCACTTACCTACAATGCAATTAATGTGCTTTTCCTTTCAGTAAACAAGTAGTCGATGAAAGCTTCGGTTGTAAATAAAGCAAGGTAGTTACCATCTCTGGGCGGGGTATGCCGTGCGTGGTCGATGGACGGTCGCACGAACTGTGGGGAGGCTCGCGGCATCAGCAGAGGCCACACTCCGGCTCCACTGTACAGGGCTCCCAGTCCACTGCAGTACATCAGGGCTCCTAGTTCTGGACGAAAAACGCTAGATGGTGATACAAGGTTTATTCAAAACTGGATGGAGAGCGCAAAAGCGCTACTGGATCCTTCTTTAGCCGAGAAGAAGCGTTAAATGTCATTTTGACAAGAGCCTCTAAACAAAGTAATAATATACAAAGTCGTATTCTATCGGAGACACCGATTCTCGAAATTATAAAATATTTGTGATTGACACAACGGTAGCGTAGGTATGTCAATCATATACAATTTGACATTTCTAAAATCGTAATTGTTAATAGAATGTCACTTGGTTTAGGGGCTCTTCTCAAATCGACTTCAAAATGTAACGGAACGGGATGACCGAGTTTTGAATTAATAAATGGTGTTACAATTTTAGTGTACAATAATTTATTCTTTAAATGTATTCTATGTTGGCTAAGCAGCGAACATACCAGTAGCTCGTGCGTATTGTTTGAGCGCTCTCCCAGCTATCTCAATGTCGCCCAGCTGCAGGAGATCCAGTCGGTGATGTGAAAGAGAGTCGGGCGAGCGCGGGGGAGAGCGAGGCGACGGCGGTGTGCGGGGGGACACGCTGCCCTCAGGTGACGGGAACCGGTGAGCTGGTGGCGGCGGTGACGACGGCTGGAACTGCTCCGCCAGCCGCGACAGCAGCACATGCCGAGACATCCTAAGCCAAAAAAATAATAGTAGATTATGCACCGAGGGGATAGCCCTTAGGAGCATACTCTACTTTTCACACCTACTGCGAGAAAATTGTGTTCTAGCCATGAAAAGAGGTGGCGCGCGTCGGCCTCTACTGCTAGGAGCAGGACGCGCGTCCGATCTGTTCCAGCCCACCGCCGAGCAATAATATTGTACTGAATTTCATTACAACCCGGGCAATAATGTGGTTTGAATTTGGAACCCCATTTTGTACTGCACTCGCTGCACCTAGCAGCGGAGGTCGACGGGAGCCGCTCGCGGGTTAGAATGACGTACCTTAGGTTAGGTTTGCAGGGCAAATAATTCGACGTTTTCGGGCAGGTGGTGTGAAAATCATGTTTTAGTTGCCAATTTCAAGTTTCTGAAGGCAATTATACTAATTTAACGAAGAATGGGTACTCCAGCGTAAAGGTTCCTTCGAGAAAATACCGAGATACTGGCAACAAAATATAAAATTCTTCAAGGAGCAATCTCTTTTGTTTCACGCAGCTAAAATAACACGACGTGAATAAATTACAGATAATAACGATTAACGCCTGCATCACAATGTTAAGTTCCATTCTGCGTCCAATTAGAACAAACCAACCACCTGAGCTTTTGAATTGTCATTGACTAGTACAGCCTTATCGATCGATCGTATTGCAACCGATCTGCTTTCCCGTGGGAACCTTCAGTTTTCTGAAGTGCTTAAGCTATTTACAGCAAACGCTAATAAGCTTCATATTTACATTAAAGAATGTTTATTTTATTTTTAAAGTGACACAATTATTCATTCATAAAAAAGGTTTTAAAGCCCGCTAAGGAAAAACTGGATATCACAAGGATTTCTCGTTTCTGTACGTTTATTGTATTTTAAAGTCAATGGCATTATCTTACTGAAGGACACGCATTAAACCTAAGCAATTCGAATATAGGTCTGACTTTTATCTAAGCCACATAAGTAAGGTGACATAACTTGTAGCCCAATTAATATTTACTGTCTTATTTCACGAACGTAATAGCACTATTTAATTGCCATACCTTCATAACATTTTCTAAATGATAACGGGCGGCGTTGTCAGTCCCCTTGTTCACGAAGACAACTCAATATGATGGTAAGTAGGTAGGTACCGCGTTTATCAAGATTTTACGGTCAGCGCGGATCAATTCAAAAGTTGCGATATCATCTTTGTTTTACGTGACCGACGTCATTAGTGTCCATCCGACTGCCTACGTACGTATTTGTTGACAGCCCTTGCTGATTAATCCGACCGCTTGTTTGTTGACAGCGAATCGTATTAAAAGCTCAATCAAGCAAATGAAGAATCAGAATAATGGAAGTGGTCGGCGGCGGCGGCGGCGGCGCCCGCTGCGTACGCGCATTAATAATGCACGTGTCGAGTAAAACAATCTTCATTAGACTAACACACATTACATATTTACAGAATGGATGTCCGCGTGTTCCATACCATTCGACCGCGCTTCCATTAGGAATTAAACTCGAGGAGCTCACCAGCGCCAGTATAGGCGGAGACCTTACATTTGTCGACGTAAATTATAAATAATGATGCCGGACAATGATTTGCAAAATTTCCTAATTACAATAATGCCCAAACGAACTTATTAACGATAGTTCACGTGTAAATATCGATCACATTCACGATAACCGCGATGGGGCAGTTCAATTTTCTAGTCTTACAAATGCAAACCAATTGATTCGAGCTATTACTACTAATTGGCTAACAAGCTGGCTAACGTGAGGGTTGTGTGTCGCAATTTCTTGTTTCAATAAAGCAAGGCTTTATTTATTAGATCGCGAGTAGCAATTGCTACCCGCGCGACGAGTGCCTATTCATTTTTTCCTTACAGTACAGTGGGAACTCGAGCAAATGTTTAGAAAATCAATCAGCGCAAAAATTGATATGAATGAAATTGTATTGATGTTTACCTGATTTATTAATTATTCATGTCTATTGTCTCTTTCATGAATCAAATCTTTACATACAACGTGTGAGGTATAAAGTGCTGTGCGCCGTATGTTATCGCTTTTGATACGAACAGGTGTTTTCTTAGAAAAAGATTGAATCAAAATCCGACTCAGATTATTTGAACAGATTTTTTGACAAATCTTGTCGCCGATGTCAATCAAAGTAATTAGTGTTTTACACCATTATATAATGATTTTGTTTTATTAACTAAATATGGGGTAATAACTGACTAAGTTTTAAACCACTGTAGTAGCAAATTGCTGCACTTTATAAGCATACCTACAGAGGTAGCAGCCTGTCGATGTTGACTGAAAATTAATTATTTCATCGATATTCGAGGTTTCACGGCGCAGGTTGCGAAGTAAAACGTGTTGTTTCCGTGTAATTTAAATGAGCATTCATAATTTAATAATTATTTATCACGAGCTCGAACTGGGGCTTTTTGATGTTTGAAATGTTTAATTGTTGGTAAATCTAGTCAGGCCTATTTTCTCTTTAACTTTCATTTTCAGTTAATATTTCATGATTTTCCTTCTTATGGTAATGATACTTATAATTATTTTGTTTCAGAAAACGTGACGATAGCCTTATACTTATAAAAAGTGAAAATTTAAAACACTACAAAAACCCAATCAACCATATTAAAAAAAACGATTCATTCGCAGCCACAGAAAATATTTCACCGCCCGTGGTTTTATCTGACCGGGTTGTTCTTGTGTTCAATACTTCTAGGTATGAAACTTGTCGGAACACATGTACAAATTTGGTTTCGCTTTGTTTGTATATTGCTATGAGAACATATACTTGCAGATTATTTGCACGGCACTGCATCTCCAGACGATTGGTTTAGCGACGACGTAGGTACGTATTAAATTACAGTACGTTGTTGCTTGTGTAAACATAGACAGACATGAGCAAATAATTGTGAAAAGTGGGACTTTCAATGTGAACTTTGCAGTTTATGCTTCCGTTTATTGCGCAAGACATAGATTTTCCCGGCATGCAGGTAATAAAGATACCAAAGGCTCTACTGTCTGCAGGTTTAAAGTAGAGAGGCTTCATCAAAGTAACTTTACATTGATGAAAGCTGTAAAATTTCAGTATGTTAAGTACGTAAGATTTTGAGGGTTTTTCCATTCTGTTGCCGTTTTTAGTATCAACGAAAAACATCAGATTGACGGCATTGAAAAATGTCTCAACTATAATTTAATACTTAATATGATTTGTAAGAAAAAAAAATCTAAAAATGTGAATTGTTATAAGCACCTGTTATTTTCAGAGTTACATTATGCAAGTATGTAAATTATTTAGTAGCAAATTTAATATTATTTAAAATTAATGGATAAATAGGTAAACTCTGCTATTCTACTACCACTACAGTACGAAATTAAATAGATATAAATGCTCAAACAATTAGGTTCCTACCTACATGTACCTATAAATTTTAATGCTAAGATAAAATAATGTATTTTTGACACGTAAGTATGTAAAATGAGTTGAAAATTAAGTCATGTAATTAGTTTTTTATGATGACATCATCAGTCACAGCTAAATGTAATAAATATTTTTTCAAAGAGCATATATTAGGAATTTATGATATTATTGTTTATACATATTTACTGATAAAACATTATTGATTTAAAGCATTCAATCATAATAAAATACTCAAAAAGAACTTACCTGAAACGGAACTTGTAGGAAGCTACGGAAATCTATTTCACTCACTGCTACGAAACACTAGGGTCTACGAGAAATCTTTTTTTAAATCAGTCCAATGTACACCATAAATCTAATGTCATTTTATGTTAGATACAATAATAAAATAAAATTAATAATAAATGCAGCGAACGATACGACGTCGCGAAATCGTAAGGCTGCGCAGGATCGGAACACGTCACTGCCTGCTGCGGTGCGTCGCGTTTGGCGCCTGGCACCTGACTGAAATAAGGCTCGCGCGCCCGGACCTACCCGACTGCTCCTCCACAATAACGTTTTTTTTTCAAAACACTGCTAACAAAAAAGAGGTTGGACGGAGGCTGAGCAATAAAGAAATGATTTGATGAAACAGGCACTTGACAGGTGGCTCGCGAGTCGCGACTGTGGCGTCGCATCCTCGCAGCCAGCACTTAATTGTTGGTTGCGCTAACGTTGACGGCGCAGAGGATGTACTGAAAAATGGCTTTTAAGTATTAATGCCCACAAATAAGCGGTTGCTCCCTGTGTGACATTAAAACCCTTGCATTAATGATTGCAAAAGTTGCGCATAGACCGGTCCGCTGCTTTGGACGAAGCATCAGCTTGGTTACATGTCATGTTCCTGGATTATCTATGTGCTGGTAAAGACTAGTTAATTTGATTTGTGCCCAAAACTGAGATTAAGTAAATGCACGAGGCTTAGATTTCTCGTAGCGTCGCGCCCCGCCCACCGCGCGCTATTGGCCGCCATCTACCGCTGGGCGGAGCGTTGCTTAGATACTAACTTAGAAGCCTTTTTAACGGAACAATCTAATATTATTTATTTACAAAACGATTCTTTCAATTATTTAAGAGCTGTGTAAATTTACAGACTAAGGTGAGAATTTAACGACAAGTCGGTCATAAAATTAGGTCAGTGTACTGAATCTGAGGGTTCTTTGTAAAGCTGCCTAACTAAGCCCCATATTAATCAAAACTTTTCGCCACCCGAGAAAATAGTTTTGTTGTTTCAGAAAATCTAATGTCGAATATATTTTGATAGCTAACTCTATCCTGAGGTCTTATTTAGAGAATGGTATGCGAAAAAAGTTTGTTTAAAAGTTCAGCAATTGAAATGAGTTGAAATGAGCAATTGAAAGCACGTTTACGTCTTTCCATGTAGAGACTTACTTACTGATTAAACGCTTTAAGCTTGAAATAAAAACTGATTAACTTTGCATAAATAGGTAATACTTCTTACGAATCGCGCTCGGCTTGACAGATGAAAGGTGCTCTAAGGACTCGCATGAGAAATTGTCGATCGATACTTTACGTGACACTTCAAATGCCAATTATGTATTGCAGTTCCAATTAAAATATTCAATAAAACAATTTATGCGACTTAAAATGACTGCGACTATCTACTTACACTTACGTACATAGTTATTTTTAAGCTCTGAGCACGTAGAATGTTTAGTTAAATCTAAGCTAATAAATATTATAAGAAGATAATAAAACGACGTCGTTTGCCATTATTTGTGTGTATGTTTGTAAAAGGTAACCTACTGATCTGAACACAAAAAACTAAAATAGGTATTTCACTGATAGAAAGTTGCACTTTGGAAGAGTATGAAAAGCTACTTTAGTCAACTTTTATACCGGAATCTGCATCGGTCCAGTGGACTAAATCACGGGAGCGAAGCTGCATGAAAAAGCGTTATCTACTAATACGAATGTAGAGCTAAGTGACAGTTATACCAACGTATGTCAGCCAATTCTAGAGAGATTTTATTCGACGCTGTTTTCATTTAATTTAATTTCATCATAGTTTTACTGACATACAATACGGAATAAAAAACTATTAAAATCACACAATTTTCACATTTCCTTGAAAAATTTAAGATGTAGTCTACAAATTCATGTAATTTATTTTGTACAAAGGTGGTCAAACTCTAAATTGCAACATTGTAATAAACAAATAGCGCTTTTCCGCAAGGCAACTATTCATTCTCAGCTATTAGAATATTGTCTTTCATTAATCACATTTTCACCTGATCAAGCGATTGTAATAGCAATCTCGGGAAATTCAATTAGGCGGATAATCTGCTTTGGTTGCTGCGTGTTATGTTACGCCAGGAGACGTGGGGCTTCAGTCAGTGGGGGAAGTGCTTCAGCGAGTGCAGCCGGGGGGCTAGGGGCTGTCAACATAACGGCAGGCGCGTGTGGGGGCGCGGGGTGCAAAGAGCGAGGCGCGGGGAGCGGGGAGCGGGCGCGGGGGCGCGTCACGGCCCGTTAGCGCGGATCCTCGGCGCGTGCACATGTCGCCCCGGCACGCGCCCGCGCCACTTTTTATTCTCCTTTTTTTTCTTTTGTTTTCTCCCTTTGTTCGAAATACGAATTATAGCCTCCTTTTCGATTTCTGGGTGAATTAATGAAGCCGGGTTTGAGATATCACGATCGGCCGTCTGATAAGATTTGTTATTCATTCATAGTTCGTTGTGACTTTTATTTTTGGATGTTCCCGAATTTTTTTGTCAGTTGTCGATTAACGGTGCACAAGTTGTGTCCTATATTCGCTTTACGTTATGTTGCTAAGTTAGTTCGAGGTGCAAAGATTGAGTTCTAAATAATAATGTTACCAAATAGAATTTATATAGGCATTAGTTAGCGTAAGATTTGTATGATAATCACGCTTTAAAACTAAAACTGGACAGGTAGGTAGTGCGGGGAGATGTATGTAAGCAGATAAAAACCATGCAAATCCTTAAACACGTTCATAAAGTATGCGAGTACATGTTTGATAGATAAGTAAATCAAAATAAAACAGTTGAAGGGTAGATACGCATGTTTCAGCTGCAGGCGCTGGCACAGAACCGGTCGCCGCGCTGAGCGGCCCGGCGGCGGCTGGCGCTGTCGCCTGCGCCATTCCTTATAGTCAACTTTTATTAATTGGGCAGATGAGAGCCACGGCTTCCATGATGAATGCTTATCCCTTATACGGCTAGCAGTTCGCGAAACCTTTTATAGATTCTCAATTAAAAGTGTCTATTATAGTTAATAGGACGATCAGACATTGTAGCGTTTATAGAAACGAGAATATTTGCTTTAAGTAAGTATGTATAAAAACAGGTAATATAACGGAAAGGACGATTAAGTGGAATAAAATATAGTGTAGGGGTGCGGGTGGCAGGTGGCTGCGGCTTAGGGATGCGCCCATTGTGCCGGCTTAGATATCGACACGCAATGTCATTTGGAGACAAACAACTGAAGTCTTGTTGTGGTTACAGTATTGTTGTCCTTTTATATTTTCAAGTGTTTTATTTATAGGTTAGAAATGATACTCTGAAATCTTAACATTGTAACTGCAATCAGAAAAGTTTATATTTATCTCTGAATACCACTGATATCTGCATTGATTATGAGATATAAAAGATTTTATCAAAAGCACGGCTGAACTTGTGAAGTCTTTTCAGCTGTACGTAACGAGTTTTCAGCATCGAGTCGAGGTCTGTGAAAGCTTTCGTGTAAAATACCAAAATCTTTAAATAGAGACGGAACCCTAATGAAGATGTAGTTAATTAATAGCGTGCTTGACTGCTTGTATTGATCATCGGCTTGCATTCCAGCTGGACTTCTCCACATTCCTCTTGGTGGCCTTGAGGTGTAAAAAGTCAGTGTTCGAAATAAGAGCAGTCATTATTATTTTGTCCACATAACAGACATATCCTTTGAAAGTGTCGAAATATACGTTATTTGCGGCATAAACGGCCGTCTCTTTTTTTACGTTAACTTAGAAGTTTGATTTTTTCACGTCTTCAAGAAACTGTAGACTTGGGTATATTGGGTTTTAATTTCAACTCGATACCTCAACGCATTACCGAGATAAAGGGTCTTGACAGAGAGACGGACGGACGGACAACAAAGTGATCCTATAAGGGTACCGTTTATTCCTTTTGAGGTACGGAACCCTAAAAACGAAGAAACAACCAAAACACCGACTTCCGAAAATAAAATTATTTTGGTTTTTTTATTTGGAAGTCGGTCGTTTTTTTTTATTTTTCACTTTTTAGTGGTGGCATCCCACAACTACACAACAATTATTCCCATTATGAGTGGTATTGATTGATACCAGCCGAATTGAGAACCTACTCTTTTTTAAAACAAAATTGGCAAACGTAACGTTGAATTCCTTTGACTATAGAAACGGCATGAGCTTTAAATTAACACTTAGGATACGTATGTAATGTATATGTTACTGACAAACACAATTTATACGTGATTTTCCTTTCTTACGTAACGGTCTGTTTTAACTTCTAGTTGATCCTGATAATTTACAGATCAATAAAAAACAATGGTCTTCGTAGAGCTTTCATACCATCTGCTATGAGCTACGCAATGCTACGTAATGCTACGTAATGCTACGCAATGCACAAACAAAATTTAAAAACATGTTATCTTCATATTTCCAAACGTTAAATTCTAACATCGATAAGTGTAATCGACACATGTCGCGTCTAAGGAGCACCCTCAGTCTTGAGACAAGATTCAGCACGCGACTCGGCCTGCCCGCGCCATGTGCCATAACGGATTTATTGGAGGCCCGCGCGTGCCGAGCGTCATCCGCCGTGTGTAGTGTGTGTGCCGCCTTTATTTGTCCGTAGTATGGGACTGGCACTGGGTGAACACTTTCTCTATACTTTGGTTTTGCCAAGAAACCGGGAAAAGGAGAGGGTGTTAATAGATTGCTTTTGAAAAATTGCAAGCAAAAGTCGTAGTCGTATTTTAACGTAAAAGCTCTTCAGGAACTTTTCAGGTTTAAGATACATAATTATATTTCAATTAGGAAGTTTAATACTGATATTGTATAGCTTTGAAGCAGTATTATTTAGTGTTTAGTTTGTTAAGTTCGTATTCGAACACAATAATTTTCACAAGAAAACACCTATTTCGTGCAGATAAATGTACAGATTTCAGTAAAGTAATAATGAACAATCAAAATTACAGATGTCCTAGGTGTGTTGGTGCGTACTTAGTTCATTGTGTATTTTAATAGACAATAGCGTCCGTGCTATATATTTGATATTGATGGCATCTTTGTGTCGTACAACCAGCTTTACATGCGTCGTTATTTATCGTGGTCGCTGAAATGTGGTTGACTGTAGATACTAAATCCTAAGGAGCTGAGAATGTTTGTTCGTTTTCTAAAAGGAATTCGTTTTCGTAGTTCTGAAAATGAATCCTCCAAAAGCAATCTTTGCGAAAATGTGCAGCCGCACAAGTGCAATGTTTAGATAATCCAAAACAACCGAAGGGAATCCCAAAATCAGTGTGAGTTTTTACTGCCTAAACATGGACGAACGGTATCAATTTGCATATTTTAGCAGTTAGAGGCCTACAGTTAGGAGGCGTCTGCGGCGGCAAGTCAGATGGCGGGCGCGCGACTATTGAAACCGTAAAAGCTTGCGGAGCGCGTGTCGTGCGGCGGCGGCGGCGGCGCGGTGCGCGGCGACACGCCCGCTCATTACAGCGGAAAACTGCGCGTCTCCGCTAATTGCGATCATTCTTACGCTCCCATATTGAGTGCGCACATGTTCCCGCGCCGAGGCCGCGCCGTGCACTGCTGCTATGTTGCGGTTTGCGATTACTGCATGTGTAATTGTGTAATGAGTACGCGAGCCCTCAGCAAAAACTTACGTTTCAGATACTCATATTTATAGCTTTTATTAATAAATTATTAAATATACAGCAGTTAAGGTTTGCGGTAACCGACTGCTGGGCGCGCTCGAGCCTGCGTGTGCGCATAAGTGCAGCTTTACAATCGCGTCTGTAGTTTTCAAAAGAACACAGGCATTCACTTGACTTTTGATTATTGGAAGCTATCAGAGGCATACACAGGCATACGTACGTGTATTCTTTGACAATTTAATAGCATATGCGCTTGCACCTGCCATTGCAAAAAGTAGGCGCACGCTTCAGGCAGTGAAGCGCGGAATTCGTCGCCGCGCCGTCTTCTAGCCTACGAGTATCTTATACGCTATTTATTGGTAATTGATTGGAAAGGTGCATTAAGCCCCCGTGTTATGTTTTTATAACGATTGACCATACTTGGATTTAAATTGTTGGGTCTTTAGATCAGCCCTGAACCTAAATACTTATGTATAACTTGTCTTGTTTTCACATTTCACGTACATCGACATTCTTGTTCAGCTATTTATATTGTCCATTTACCGTGTCTTATGACACGGGCGTCATATTGAATCCCGAACACAATGAAGGATTCGAAAGTTAACTCCCGAGCGTAGCGAGAGAATACAAAGTTTAACTCACGAGCGAAGCGAGGGAGTTAATGTAAGAATCCTGAATGCAGCAAGGGATTTAAGCTAGCCCTGAGGAGCATACTCTACTTTTCACACCTACTGCGAGAAAATTGTGCTCTAGCCATGAAAACAGATGGCGCGCGCCGACGCGTCGGCCCCCGCCACAAGGAGCAGGTCGCGCATCGGAAGCTTTGACCGCCGCAATAATATTGTACTGAATCACATTATTGCCCGGCGGGTTATCCGCTAGGCAATAATGTGATTTGAATTTAAAACGCATTTTGATTGCGCTCGCTGCAGCTAGCAGCGGAGTCCGACGGGAGCCGCTAGCGGGTTAGAATAACGTACTTTAGGAACGTCAAAATACGTAAAAAAAAAACACCTAACGGTTTGCATGGCAAATCTTTTGACGTTTTCGTGCAGGTGGTGTGAAAACGAATTTTCATCCCTTCTATGCGAAAAGGACGACTTGGTTCGCCTTTAAGTGTACCCGCAATTATCTTTGCCGCGCACTTTTTGAATTTGGAATATCTTGGTGTTCAGCGCCAAAGAAATCGAACACAATATTGTTTGAATAAAGACTGGCTTGTACGACGGCACATCGCGCCGCCGCCGGCTGAATAAAAAAAAAAAGAAATCAAATTAAAAACGCGCGAACTACAGCCCGCGTTTTCGTCAATTTTCACGGATTGTTAAAAATCATGGTTTTGTTTTGAAAAATGAATTCTTCAAGTGACAGTGAGAGAATTAATTCCTGTAAGTATTAGAAGTGACGCAAGAAATCTGCAAAATCCTGGGAGAAATATATGAAAGTCTATGGTAATTTTATTGAATGGCGAAATGCAAGAGGTGCCAAGAATTTTTCAGAATCTGTGTTTTTGGCCTACTTCCAGTACTTAACCAAAACTAAACAACCTACCACTCTTTGGAGTACCTACTCAATGCTAAAATCAACAGTCAGATCTAATAACGACGTAAAACTGGACACATTTGAATTTAATAGCGTATCTGAAGAGGATGTCTGATGGATTTAAACCTTAAAAATCCAAAGTGTTCTCAGTCAAAAACGTGGACTCCTTAATGAGGCACCCGACAAAGTCATCCTTGCCTTAAAAGTAAGTAACTATGTATATGATGGATTAGTAAAGTATAACCGTAGTGTTTTATAATGCGCATTTTATTGTACTTCGATAGATACTTGTCTTATTCGCATTCGGTTTTGTTGAAGGTGGCTTTAATTTTCGGAGTACATGGAGCTTGTCGTGGCAATGAGCTTTTAAAAATAATTGTTGATGATGTCGAAAATCACTCGGATGATTTACTGTTAGTAAAGCTGACAGACACAAAAACAAAAATTGACCGATCCTTCGTAATCCGAGGAGAATACAAAACTATTGTACAGAAATACCTGGACCTGCGTCCTGCTGATATGAAGACCAATCGGTTTTTCATCCGTTATCAAAATGCTTCAAACAAGTTATGGGAAAAAAAATTGTAACATGCCACAAGTAATCGTTACTTATTTGAAGTTACCAGATATCAAGCTGTATACAGCCTAGGTCATTGTTTTCGTCGTACTTCTGCTACCCTTTTGGCAGATTCTGGAGCGGACTTAACTATTCTCAAGCGACATGGAGGATAAAAGTCGAGTGCTGTAGCAGAGGGGTATATAGAAGATTCCATTGAGAACCAGGCGAAAACATGTGAACGCATCGTGGAAAACGTTAAATTGCAACCTTCAGTTAATCCATACATGCCACTGTCGCCGCGCCTATCTACATCCAAACAACGAGATTCACCGTCACATTTTCCTCAAAATGAGCCAGACTCGGACATTATTTCAAACACGCAGAAAGTAAAATCTACAACAACCTCTATTCCCAAATAAAACTGTAACAATAAATTTTCATAATTGAGAATATGTCTCAAATATAAGTTTTTAGTCGCTTTTTTATTAGATACTATTAAATTTAAATTTAGTTGTTACTCTATGTTTTATTAAATAATAATACTACAATAAAATATGAAGCGCCTTTTATTTCCTCATAGTTTGTGATGAAAAGTAGAGTATCACTCAGGCGCAAAATATGTTTTTGGCTCGGGCGACGTACTTTGAATCCCTCGCTACGTTCAGGATTCTACTCTAGAATCCCCCACTTAGCTCCGGATTCAAAAAGCGCCCTCGAAGTAAAAATATTATTTTGCTCCCTTATGATACAATCTACTGTTATGTTTGTTCTATGACAAATGTTATGTTATTGTCAGACGCCCCTGAGACGGTTTAGAAACTCTGACACTAAGGTGTGTGGGGTCGTTAGACCTTACTGCCCACACGATAAGAATAAGAAGAAGAGAGAAATGTTATCAGTACAAACCACTTCCCAGAATTACTACATCACTAGGGTTGGATGTAGTGGTGGGTAGTTGGCTACGCGTCTGCTTGGCGTGGGGTCCTGGGTGAGATTTTCGGGTCGGAAAAGTTGTAATAGGGTTTTGCAAAAGAAAATTCTTAACAGCCGCCCGGAGTCATAATAGAAAAAAGTTATATCTACGTTAAATTTACACTTATGTAATGGGGAAATTTAGATACCTTTAGCCTACACTTAAATTATCCAAAATGACTTTATCTTCAACTAATTGGTACTTTATTATGACCTACGCTAAGTTGTTGTACCTAACTGATAGATATTCGTAGCATCACCTGTGATAAAAAATACGGTGAAATCTCTCTTTTTTTTTAAAGGCGACTCCCTTCACCTCCTTGAATAGCGATGCACAATTCGCCACCTTGATGTCATGATTGGAGGCATTTCTGGAAACCTTTTATCTAAAGGAATTTCAGCTGCTGTGTCGTGGCCTTCCTTCATAGCGACACCACGCCGAGCCACTCGTTGCTTCTCTTTTGCGAGTTTTTGCTAGAAAAAACTTAACTGTCTCTCCACATCCATGTTTTTCGTCTACATGCGACTTATGGTTCTTCCCAAAAAGCATAACCGAGCTGAAAGAAAAACCCTTTTTCTAGATTGAAAGGGCTACGAAAAAGCAGCTGAAAACCCTTTCGGTAAAAGGTTGACAAAAATGCCTTTAATCATAGAATCAACTTTGGAATTAAAGCATGAAGGAGGTAAATTAAAATTTTGTGTAAGCTTATTTAGTCGTGATAAGATTATTCACCGTATTTTCGATCACACCATGTCGTTCTACCCCAATGTTTTGGGCGCCTAAGACATGATTGCGCAGATATGTTCAAGTGATATCTTCGGTCCACGGCACTGAGGAATTAATCAGGAATATCCTGGCTTCCACACTGGTTGATTTTAATGTGCTGTGCTTCACCGATGCTATCGATGCCTGGAAACTCGCTTGTCCGAAAACTGACCTACCTGACAAACCATCTTCCCAGAGGCGGTGGGACGAGCCGATCTGCAGAGTAGTTCAGAATAACTTACTGTCCACGTCTGCTACTACTGCTGAGCGTGCGGCCCTGCTGGGTGTGGGAAAATGGGAGTCGGGTCTTTGGCTTCATGCACTACCGTCGTCGAACCTAAGCACTTTGTTCGACGACACCACTTTTCGCCTCGCTGCTTCTTTACGTTTAGGAGCCCTTTGTTATTCTCTTCATCGTTGTCACTGTGGTGAAGTTGTCAACAGACTCGGGCACCACGGCCTTTCTTGTAGCCACAGTGCAGGCCGTTTTTCACGACACGCTTATTTAAACGACATTGTCCGACGAGCTCTCGTCATCGTCGGTGTTCCAGCCGTTTTAGAACCCAATGGCTTGGCACATGACGATGGCAAAAGACCGGACGGCATGTCTTTGTTTACTTGGAAGATGGGTAGGCCTTTAGAGTGGGACGCGACCTGTGTCGATACTCTTGCCCATCCTATCTTCCTAGTTCATCGTGTTGTGCTGGCGCTGCCGCTGCCGCTGCGGCTGCGGAAAACCCCAAGCGGCGTTAATATAGTAACCTTATTGGTAAATATATTTTCGAGCCGTTTGGGGTTGAAACCCTCGGGCCGTGGGGCCCTTGTGCTCACAGCCTCTTCAAAGAAATTTCGATATGGCTGACCCTTCCCGTGACCCAAGAGCTGGCTTTTACTTTGGGCAGAGATTATATGCCATTCAACGTGGCAAAGCCGCCAGTCTCTTGGGTACATTACCAGCTGACAGCGTTGAGGACGAATTTATTGATGCTCTATTTTAGTTTAGTGTATTTGTTAATTTTAGTAATTAACATAAATGATATTAGTTCTACTTTTAATTTACCTATACTAGGTTTGGAAAACGTCTTCGCCCGCGTAAATGTCGGAAATTATCCATAGGGAACAAAGGTACGCCTGGGATAGAAAGTATCGTGTGTCCCACCCCTGTGCCAAGGTTCATCCAAGTCCGTTCAGGCATTAAGACGTGAAAAGGTAACAGACAGAAATAGGCCCAGTTTAGGTTTAAAGGAAAACATAGAGACACAGTATACATCCTTCTTATTCAGTTTGTGAAATATCTCTGTGTGACAACCTCGAATTATGACTTTTTACATACAAAGACTCGCCGCCAGCATTTCCTCTTAAAAGTCTAGATCCTTGCTAGTTACTACTTGAAATCGTAACTCTAAAAGTCGTAAGTGCAGAACCCTAGAAGGGGTTCCTTCCTACCTACATCTTCTTCCCTACCTCTCGAGGACCGACAAAATCGGAATCAGGAATTTTACGTGGTTTTATTTGTATAAAAATAAATGAAAAAAGTTCAAAGTGTCAGATTAACAATACCCCTCAAAATAATTGTCAGATTGTTGGCAAACATGACTGGAACATCAAGCTGAACCTCCTGTATAAAAATCTGACACGCTCGAGTATTGCATTTTTTTTTGCATTTTCAAAAAATCTTTACGAGCTTGCGTAACTTCCGAAACGTGAGTCTTTAGAATGGGAGCATTTTTAGGGTTCACTTAAAATCCCCTCTGAATATCTGACGCACTCGAAAGATATATTTTTTTCTCTATTTTTTTACCCTTCTGGATAGCCAACTCCACCACGTAAGTCGGCAGATGAACATACCTTTGGTATCAGAGACACGTTGGGGCATCTAAACTATCAATATCTGACACGCTCGAGTATGTCCATGTAACTGATTTTTTTACATTTTGAAAATCTGTGGTCACTTCGCCTACCATTGAACGGAGAAACATTACAGAACCTTTTATTCTTCGTATCATCTAAACTACAAAATGCAACAGGTCCCGATGACGCTCGAGTAAATCCACATTTAGCATCAATGCCTCCCCTACTATTATGTTCTGTGATGCTTTTGTTTTGTCTCATATCAGCCTTTCAAAAATAATGAAAAAACAAACTCTGTAATAAAATCTTTTGCAAACAGGGAATATAAAATGACTAAATTAAATGTGTTCAGGTTTTATTTCTGTGGGCAGTGATGAGTCTGGTTTGGGCGGCTCGCGATACTTGCAAACGCTCAGTGAAGATGTCTGGGCGAGTTAACGCGTGCCCCGCGGCGGCGGCTGCGGTCGCCGCTCATGTCCGCTTAATGAGTGTTTTAACTACTGTTGGTAAATCATGCTTTTACGTCCTTCGGGCTCAGATATACGACGGCGCGACTCAGCTGCTCATCACGATACAGAGTTTAAAGGCAATTATCGTATGCAATCGAATAATATCGACAACAGAAAGGTTGCACGCGGAGATTAATAAAACTCATAAGATGTCCCAAATATAACGTAAGTATATTTACGTAGAATCGTCATCAACACGAAATAAAATGGCATGCGTAAAACTATATTTTTTTAACGGCGTAATATATTTTATCCATACACACGACAATCGAAATAAACTTCGCAATGTGGTATCCCGAGCGACAACTCGAAATTCGGATACAAAAAATTGGGTTAGCGCAATTAACCGCCAAAGGTGCCGCGATTTTGCTGGCGGATAATGAATGGGCAATCACGCGCCTTGATAAGTGCGCGGGGTGAGCAGCTAGCGGTACCGGGGGCCGGGCGCGGGGCCCGGGGCTCGCGGGCCGGCGGGCACCAGGCAGGTGGCGCGAAGGCCGCTCGGGACCGGGAGCGCGTCGCCTCCAGTTAATTGATTCCAATCTGAGAAGCGGCTCACGATAATTCACTCCGTAAGTAAGTGTGCATCCACTCTCGCTCTTTGGTAATTATAAAACAGTCGACAGGTAACGGCATTCGTGTTTCTATTGTTTTTGTATTGATTATTATTTGCAGGTTGCGTTTATCTTAATAATTGACATTCGCCCGATATCAAGTGTATAAGTTCTTCTTGTTGTTTGAAAATTCCTACATAATTTACTTTTTAAATGGTAAATTTTTCGATATGCGTTTAATTTTGGTTTGTAGGCACATCTAAAAATCTGAGTATTTAAGTAGATAATTCCCAAGCCATGAAAGACATGTAACAGAGAACACGTTTGAAAGCTATCTACCTAATAAATTTGAGTGACCAAACATGAAACATGCTAAATTTTAAACATAAAAATCAATTTCATCGAAATTCAGGTTCACACATATCCACGATAATGGATCGAAATATATTTATTCTGTATAAACTGATAATTTTGCGATTGCATGCCTGGGTGTAAATAACAGAACCATTGATTTTCATTAAGTACACTCTAGAAGACGGTGCGTAGTAAAAAACGAGTTTTTGGTCCGAGCAGGCCGCCGGCCGCCCGCCATGCGCCTGCGCACGCCTGAACCGATTTAATTGCCGTCATTAATCCGTGGACAAGACCGTTTCCTTTGCACAGTGGCTATTTCGAGTACGCATCGCCATTTTCTGTCCATTTTACTCAAGTAATAACAGGTATCGATATTGAAAATGACTCAATGTTAATATTTAAAGACCGTGTTCAATATTTAGATGACAAGTACTGAGTTGCACAAAGAAAAGACGATTCATTTAAATTTTTATAATTTTTGATACACGTCTATTCATAACATTTTGACTGGTAATTATACAAAAATGGAACGAATCTATTTGGTGGGTAATCTCATAAACTACGTTTTTAACCGACTTCCAAAAAAGGAGAAGGTTCTCAATTCGGTGGGTATTTTTTAATGTATTTAAACCGATTACTCCGAGGTTTCTGATTCGATTTCTGTGATTCTTTTTTTGTTCGATGCGGTATACTTGCCATTTGGTCCCGTGAAAATATTTTATGAGCATTTTTGCTTATTTCAATTTCTGCGTAGACGAAGATGTCGTCCAAGTATCACTACTTAAAAATGAAAAATAAAAACTTTTTACAAAAAAATATAACCGACTACCAAACATCTATACTAATATATAAAGCTGTTTGCTTGAACGCGCTAATCTCAGGAACTACTGGTCCGAATTGAAAAATTCTTTCAATGTTGGATAGCCCATTTATCGAGGAAGGCTTTAGGCTTATATATATATATATGTCATCACGCTAAGACCAATAGGTGCGGAGCAGTAATGAAAATTGTGACGCAGACGACGTTGCGCGGGTCAGCTAGAAACACTATAAAGTATAAAATAACCTTAATTTCGGAAGTCGGTGTTAAAAAACAAAGAAACAAAACCAAAAACACCGACTTCCGAAATTAAGGTTATTTTATACTTTGTAGTGTTTTTAAGATACGGATTCAGATTAACGTATTAACGATATAGTTACATAGGTACCTACAGGATACACAGATGACGATTAGAAATATCTGCCAATGTTTTCAGACTGGTTCATAAACGCTCTTTCTGACTGAAATACTGCGGAACTGTCTCTCTCGGTCTATGTCTCAGTCGGTCTCTTCGTCGTCTTAAATCGAAAAGATTTCTAATTCGTATAAATATCGTCGTTTAATTACTACGGATCAGTGTGCTCGATGCCAGCTGACAAAGGACAGGCACAAGCGCACAACCCTGTAGATAAACACTTTCGAGGTTTATACGCGTGACAGTTTTAAATTATGCTATCTACTCATGAAAAACGACAACAGCAATGATTTATTACTCGTCAATGCCCATGCTGGCAGATTACAAAACATGCGAAGTATTTTAGTCGTTATTGATAAAAACAACCGAGTATAATAAAACACTTTGTTAACTAGTGTGATTAAAATCAAACACAAAAAATGCTAATCAAAGGGCGAGTGTGTTGTAAAGTAGCTGTTTCCATATATGTCGGTAGTACTCGGCAGGCAGCGGGCAGCGGTCATCGGCGAACGGTGCGTTCGACTTGCGCGGAGAGCGCACGCGCCTAGTAATTACGCGCAAAAGGTCGCGCGCGCACATTGCGCTCGCGCCGCCTGCGCCCGCGCACGTCCCATTCCACCACCATTACACCGAGCAGCCCCGCCATCGCCTCGGGCTCATCTTCACTTTCAAGGAACCTTAAACGCGCTATGTACTGACGTCATTAGATCCTGTAACACGATCCTTCGTCATTAAATCCTACGCCGTCTGGACTGGCTAATGGCTTGCTCAATGTATATGTTAATTGTAACCCCTCACGATTGCATAATTCGGCTAACTTCATTACTATTTGTGTCTTTATCTTTTAACTAGCATATCGCCAGCGACTTCATCTGAGCAGATTTCATACAAAAACATTGCCCCCTGTTCATCTCTCAAAGGTTGATAATCCTAATCCCTTCTTAGTGCTCACTTAAATCATAAAACGAAGCCTTGTGCAAAACTTCATGTTCCTAGTCCCAGAAGTTTCGGTTGTGTGTTGATATGTCATTGAGTCAGGTTCCCTTATATAGAAATAATATTCTATATATTTTATAGAATAATATTTCGCAGATTTTTAGTGTTACTATAATGTTGCGCTACCTAATGGATAAGATTGTCAAGGTATCTACTTCAGTTATCCACAAAAATAACTCAGTAGATACGCTACTGTCAATCGTGAAACACTTACCTATATTGACAGTCAAATGTCGCTGTCTAGTGTTTTTTTTTGGAGTCTTCGATCGAGAATATTATCAGCGGCGCCTTTAACCTTGCAATAAATAGTATAGGTACACAAGTTATGCAACAACACAATCGATATTATTAGGGACCTATTTGTAAGTCTACACTTAAGAGTATGTCTGTGACCTATTTGTTACTTGCTACGATGCAGTTCATTCTAAGAAGTTACCTGCCGCAAACTTTCTATGATAATTACGAATTGTAGATCTCTAGATAGTTTAACATAGAAATGTTTGTTTTGTACACGATCATGAGCGTTTTATCCTGTCTTAACCGATAACGCAAAAACACCATTAATTATGCAAATACCATAGATTTCATTTTTTGAATGAAGAAATAATCTCTACCACATAAAGTGATACCCCATTCATTAACTATGCATACGAGAAATTTATGTAAACTACCCATCGCATTATTGCTTATGGACGAGTCACTATACCTGCAAGTAATTTGAAAAATGCAAGCTTATGACAGCAGTTACGCTGTATTAATTAGGTATCAAACCATGGCTGCTAAGTACAGGGAATTCAACAACCGTATCAAAGCTGCATCATTCCAAACGTACGTATGTTCTGTGCCTCCACTGACCGCTTAATCTTCTCGACAGAAATTATGCTGTACGCTTCACAGCAAAAGTATTTACTTCAGTATTTAATACGTACTTTTAATTTATGAGTAAATGTATGGATGAATAGACTAAATTTTGGTAGTAGTGTGTCTGTGTACTTACTACATGATATTTAGACAATTATTTTGAAATTTGTGAAGTTTTATGACTTAAGAATACTTTCTTAGTAATATCCTTAAAATCTAGAGTTTCTAGACACTCCGATAGCGAGCAATTTGACGTTACCCATTTATTATAATAGCGATAAAGCCACCTGAACTTTTCAAAATTTAGTAAAAACAATACATACTCTTAATCGAATCCATTCTTGCATAGGTCTCATTTGTAGCCAAAATCATTTTGTAGACGACAGTATCAACATAATATCGTAAATGCTTTTAACGATTCCATTTAAATGTACGTAAAGATATGCAAAAACGTAAGCTGAGTGCTAGTGTTAAGCTTTCATATTGCCATAGTAAATTGTATAGGATGACGCTATTCGAAAACGAAGATATTTTCAAGATTTTATGGGTACCTATGGGTATAGTACGGTAGTCGGTACCGGCCATGATTGCATTTAGTATTATGAGTCCTCCAATAAATTAACATAATATAGCAATAATTATTGTCGATCGACATATAAATTACCCACCTAAATGTACACGCGGGTAGTACGTTCAGGGTTATTTATAAGGGAGTTATACATAATATTTTGTGACATTATTTAGTGACGAAGAAATATTCTCGATCGAAACTATTCATAGTTGTGTTGTTTTTTATTCAATATTAGTTAGTTTCTCACTGTAGGACTGACCACTCTTCTCATACAGAGAAGGTACCTACTATACATATTTTAAGTCCAGCACCCATATTGCGTAACCCTATAAAATCGATTATTCTTTTACAATCAAAAGAAATTCCAGATCCTTACTTATGTTTAAAAAATCATCTGCTCGAATGAATATTGTTGTAACAACAAAATGAAAGCGTGTGCAATCAGTTAGATTCGTTTTTGTATTACGTAATTAGGCTGCAGCTTTATTCACCACGAAATCAGAATTTAAAAGTACCTCAAAATTACTTCAAATTTAGCGGAATGACAGCACTTTTAGAACAGAAATTCCCCAAAAGTGTTTTAGCTGCAAAAAAGAGTGGCGCACCAAAAATCTTAGCATCGATTTCCTTAACAGAATGCCTATTCTACTAATTTTTAAGAAATGTTGGCATTCGCATGGCAATCGCAATCTGTTAAATACTGGCCAAGTGCGAGTCGGACTCGCGTGCAAAGGGTTCCGAATGAATTTAATTTTTTTAACATGTTATTTTAACACTACAGACTTCTAATAGGTTTTCCTGTAATCTTTAGGTAAAGATCTATTATCTCCATTTTTATCAAAATTTTAGGCTCAGTAGTTTCGGAGATAAGGGGGGGAATGGTCATTTTTCGTCTAATTTCTTGAATAACTTCTAAACCTAAAAATTAAAAAAAATTAAGTTTAAGTTTTAAAATTATGTGTGAAAAAAATATAATTAAAACCCTCACAGTAAGCCCTACTTTGATTTGATATGTAACACGATATTGTTCAAAAAACATTTTTTTTTAATTTTCTGGTTTGACCCCCAAAAGTGACCCCCATACTAAACATTTAATAATTTACGTAACGCGTCCGTGTTTGGGTCATAGAAGCCCATATGTGTACCAAATTTCAACGGAATCGGTCTAGTGGATCCGGAGAAAACTGGCTGTGACAGACGGACAGACAGACAGACACCCGAGTGATCCTATAGGGGTTCCGTTTTACTTTCGGAACCCTAAAAATGTATGGAAATTGAGTTTTTTTTGACAAAGTGCGACTGAGATGCGAATGCGAATGTTGCTTAAAATTAGCAGAAGTGGCCCTCAGACTTCAGCCATGTCTAAGATAAACTAAGAAAGTGCAAGTAAATTGAAAAAGAGCATTGGGCCTCAGGGCCATCACGACTATTGACTACACATTTCGTGAACAGATTAATTTAACTTAGCTAAAAAACAATAGAGAATGTAGAAAGTAAAGTTAAAATACTTATTTTGATTTTATGATTGAAAAACATGTATCTGTGTTAGTAAAAATGTAACTACTAACCTATACTTCTGCTATTGCAAATCAATGGCAGTGTTTTCATTCCAGTCCACCTCTATGAATGTGATACTAAATTTTCTTTTGTCAAAACGCTTATTCATTTGCACAGCATATTCATTGTATTTCAGTCAAACCATATTTTTCAGGAAATGTACAAAATAGTTTAAAAAACTCTTTTGTGGCACGTGATTTTACAGATTGTACAGTTGAATAAATATTTCAATAATTGCCAGCAGCAAATGGTGTGTATTTGAGAACCGTCTGGGAAGACTTTAATGTTTGCTCGTTTCTAGGTTAGTATTTCAATGCGAATAAAAAACTTAGGGAAGACACGAGTTCATAACAAAACAGTGCATATTCTTTGTTTATCAGAAGCCCTTAACAATATAATAAAGACGGTTTCCGATAAATTGCCGGTGCGCCACGGTCATTCTGTCCGGTTAATTATTAAAGCCAATTGCAATTAAGTGTTGGCGGCGACGGCATGTGGTAGTAGCACAACAAAGCCTCAACTATAAATACCTAGGTACGGCCATGAATTTCATGTGTTATGATTATGCGACAGGTCCGCGCGACCGGGTCGTGCGCGTTGACGCGGCGTCGCGGCTCAGCGCGTCTACTAGTCGTAACATCTGCCGCCGCCTTTATGACCCAACGGACGTCACTGCTTAGTAAACAAATCGTTTTTCAGCCCTATGAAATTAAATTCAATCTATCTATACTAATGATATTATAAAGAAGAAAGATTTGTTTGTTTGAATTGAATAGGCTCCGAAACTACTGGACCGATTTGAAAAATCGGTCATGTAGCTATCCAATGCAAAAATTCTTTTAGCATTGGATAGCTACATTATCAGCGAGTAACATAGGCTATATATTATCCCCGTAATCCCACGGGAACGGGAACTACGCGGGTGAAACCGCGTGACGTCCACTAGTAACGAATAAAGTTGATTTTCGCTAGTCATGAAAAACAGTAATCATATTTCTATTATCTGCACGCAAAATGGCACTGGCTAAGTGGCTAGGTAAATTAAGCCTCCCGTTTGCAGAGATTCTGCATAAACATAAAAATATTAATAATTAAATGTCTTATTAACATTCTTATAACAGCAATTAACAGATGAAAGGAGTTATTTAATTTCAATGTTACTTTGACGGCGAGTTCATATCAATGAAGATAAAAATTTTACGATTTCAATTACGTATAAAGTCATAATCTGGAAGCACTCATAGCAAGCAATTAGGTATTTAATAATCACAATTTAATATCCACATCTGAACTGAAATAAATAACTTTATTGTGGATTATAAAAACCAAGTTTTAAACTCTATAGTTAATAGGCATTTTATTGCTCACTTGTGGACATTAATTTATTTCATTCCGGAAAAGGCCCATGCATTATTGATTAAATCAATTTCTAAATAATCATATAGGTAGGTACATATAGTTGTAATTGTATGTTGCACTATATAGACAGTGAATAATTTTTCGCCAAATTGCAAGTGCTTGTGGCGCGTAATAGCTGAGCAAGCTACGCGGTTATAAATAAAACTTTCGCGCGGCGCAAGCGCGTTAAATCGAATCCGACGATGGCTGGAACTCGTCCTGGCGCACCTGCGACAATTTTTATAGTATAAATTTGCATTAATTCATTTAGTCCTGTTTTCAACGCGGCGTATAAATGGGTTAGCCGGTAAGTGGTGGGATCTAGCCGCTGCGCACGGCGCGGGTGCGTTAGCCTACCAGCCGAGCAGCCCAGTGCGCGTCGGGCACGTCGCTCGTCGCGTGTCCACGTCCACCTTTCAGAGTTAATCGACAGACAACGAGCCCACGCGCATACTGTATTTTCTTTTGTTGAGTTTGAAGTATCTATGACTCGAGCTAGAATGGCTTCAGGGAAACATGAGATCATGTTTTTTTTGCACATGAAACAGGTATAAAATATTACAAGACCTTTAAAACCAAAACAGTAGAGTAGAAGCTGATTTCAGCAGACCTGGGAGAACAGAGTTATAGAAATGCAGAGTCGATCTTATGACATTGAATTACTAAAGTAACAATCCAACACTGAATTTACCGGCATCGCGCTAAGGGGACAAAAACATTACTAACAGCAGGCATACCTGGGAAAATCTATGTGTATCATGCATAAAGCCTATCCACTTAGGGAGATCGCATCTGTAGTAATTAACGATCGACTGTCAGCCTTCATCTTCGATGTTGGACAACAAGCGCGCGATTACTGTAAATATGTAAATATGTTTCAGACTTTTACTTATTTTGCCTTCAGGCTATATTAGAGTAGTCTTTGCAGTTTTAGATCCGCTGCATGTTTTTTTCTTTGTAGGTACTTAAATCTTTAGGCATAGTAAGGTTTTCTAAATTCTTGAAACTTGCAAGAAGCATTCCTTTGTTATAAAAGGAAGTCATTTACAATTAATTTTCCTAGAGTAAATCTAGGAAAATTAATTGTAAATGACTTGGACTTTGGTTTGGGCTGAGTGTCTATCAGAGAATGAATTAAAAAGTTGTGTTATATATAGAACCTTGAGGTACCTAACATAAAGGCAGAAACTCTTAATTTAACAAGGAAAATTTGCTTTGTCTCTCTCGCTGAAAATAAAACAATAACCACTACTACTGTCAAATCATTTGAATAACTGCCAAAGACCTATCACACTATAATGACCAATCTCCGGCTTAGCATAGCCAACATAGGTAATTCCAGGATCGATTACAGTAGCGTTTTATGGTGTACCACATTTATCAAAAAACATTTACGGTCGATAAGATGGCATCCGTTCACTTTCCTTTTCATTTGGAGGAGCACTAAACAGGTTCTCTTCACACCCAATTTCCTCAGTGGTTTAATAAACTACACACGTGTTTCTTACATGGGAAAACACTTTAGACTGTCTCTTATGTAACGCATGTTAGTACATAGTATAATGGAACATAATGACAATATAACATTAGACGTTACAAGGATCCGGGCTAACCGTCGCGCGCCGTCGGTGTGACGTTAGCTTTATTTATTTATTCACTTCGTGTTCACTTCACATTTTCCCACGGCTCAAAAGTTAGTGACGTCATTTCAGGTTTTACAGCTTGATTAAACCAGAACTTGTGTCAAACTTAGGACGCATGGATTGAGTCTTTTTTTTCATAGTATCCCTGCAGACACACATTTTACTCGTGTAATTTATGTAAATAACTAACTCAAAATATAATATAGTGATTTACGTTTGCAATTCTAATTTAGTTTAGGTTAATTTAAAACATTGCTTTTGAAAACTAGGTACTTCGTAATAAATTAAAGTAGACGATTAATAGCTGATAAGATCGCACCCAGCAGTTAAGGGATGTTTCCATGTGAATATTATTTTAATAATTATATTTTTATAAAAGCATTTTTTATATACTATTTTTAGTAGAGCGAATCAAATACAAAACCTACATATTCATGCGTATGTACATTTTTTTAAACACGGGGTGACATATAGTGCATTGATTACGAGGGAGAAACAATTTTACTATAGGTCCGACAAAATCTAAAATTACAATAAAAATAGCTATTTATTCCTGTTGAGGGATAACAGGAATAAATAGCTACTTTTGTTGCAATTTACCCACACATTATCAGGTTGGGGTTACAAAAAAAAACATTGAAAAATAAATCCAATATGAGAAGTTCTATATAAAATCATATTCATGAGTTCCTGTCCCTGACAGATTGACAATGAATTAAAAAGGTCACCCTGTAGGTGAGTGTCCTTACATGCGCGCAGTACAAAAGACATCAACGATCTAATCGTTATGTGTGCATACGCAGTTTTTATGTCTCATCGTATTTTCATGATTTTTATTACGATTCGTTATTATTACCTATAGTGTGATTATGGAATAATAATAGCTTAACGAATTTAAGTTAAAAACTTCCGTTCGGTTCAGGATTCCATTATTTTTTTGCTATCGACAGTTTTTAATAACTTTTTATGAGTCAAGATTCTAAAAAACTTTCTCCTTATAGAGTCATGTGTAAAACAATACCACGACAATTTTTATGAGATGCCTTATGATGTTCTAAAAAGTAAAAGGCTTTGGTCATTCAAAAAAGTCGTGGCGTGGGGTTGCACTCCGTTTACGGCTAAAGTGACTTTGTTGCTGGATCAGACGTGCTTGCCAGTTTAAAATTTATTCAGTCCGTTTTTATTTACTCGCAAACACCTTTAGTGTTTCAGTAGGCAAGTAATCAAAATAATATATGGATAGCTTTATGTTTAATTTATTGACTGCTTTGTCGTTCGCTGTAAATATATATAGATATTATTATTTGCTGGTCAGACTGTATCGCCTATGTTTATAGGAAAGATAATAATTTTAATAACAATAAAATAAATAGTAGGCGTATAAAGACTTGTGTTTTTGAAGGCGAGTTCAATCATAACAAGAGCCGTCACACGCGCGGCTCTGAAGAATAACAATCGTATATCAGAAACTTAATCACATGATCTTCGGGTTAACGATTTCCATGTTTACTAAATGTAGTATTCTATTAACTTAAGACCTTAGTATACTATTATGCTCGCCATTATATTTTTGTTTTCTTCTACGTATGCGTAATACACAATAAAATCAATGAATATTCATGAAATTGTTCAGTTCCAGTGAGGTGGTTTCCTTGGTTCGTATTATAATGTGTCTGCAGGGTTTGGTGGTCGTCCCTCGGATCGCTGCGAACTCCGCACCATATGGCCGCCATGCGCCTGTGCTCGTGCCCGCTCCAAATTGCAGGTTATATCAATTGGTCTCGTCAGAGGGGTCCTAACGTCGGGACTTCGGGACGAACCTGGTGTTAGTGTAATTGTTTGCACTTAAAACTACGAGTTTATGTACCGTTACGAATATACACACGTCGGCACGCGACCACACAGATATTTTTAAATTGACTGTCGGAGTTTGATTTGGAGGAGTGAAGTTCTGGGGTTGACTACTTTTAATATCAGCTCGAGATATGGTAAATTTATGGATGTCTTCTGATACTTATTTTTTTATGTGTTGAAATGCTTTTGATAATATGTTATGGATAGACACCTTCTACGGTGTCTGCTTTGGTAATCACAGATTTACCTATCATACTAATATGATAGGAAATCTATGATTGCCTGTTTTGAAGCACAGGCTTTGGATAAAATAGGAGAAATCTTTTACGTTACACTATCAATAAAAAGTTGTTTGGTTGATAGAATGAGTTAGATGTGAATGAATTTAGGTATGGACTTCTTTTCGACTGTAGTAACCTTATCGGTCGACAGGTACCCAAATCAAATGGGTACAGTCTATTAAATCCGATATTTATCTATCGAATTCTATATAAACATTATTACCTTAATAAATTCTAGTAATTTATTTAACATATTCTAGTGATGCTTTTTAAAATTTTACGACCCATCGATCTAGCACCCTCTCGTCTTCGCTGAAAACCATAACGAATCACCAACGAGATTAATTTGGGAATGTGTCGACATTTTAATTGTTACACATTGTTTTAGATGGAGGCAATATGTCGGAGGCGGTGGGCCGTTATCTGATGAAATATGTCCGTTATGATTGGCAAACAAACAGTATGGCGCCGCCATATGTCGCGGCACGTGCGCCCGCGCATCCAACGCGCTGCTCACTCACCGGTGAAACTGTACTCCATAGTGTGTAGAATGGGTAGACAGAGCCTTATAGGAACTTTTATTTCTTTTAAAACTTATGTTATTATTTTTTAGCTAAGACGAACACTGACAGAAAATAATCCACTCATCGGTGAAACTGTACAGCACAGTTTATAGGAAAAATAGACGGTGCAGTTTAAGAAAACATTTTATTTCCTATCTTTTCAGTTGTCAGCGAAGGGAAACCCGTTATTAAAATAAGTCTACCAAATACCAGACAGGATCGACATTGATAGTTTCCTTGATCGAGAAATTCTCCGCTAAGTTGTGACCCTGCACCCAGATTGTCTCAGCAGTTTTTGCAGATTGTAAGATTGATGTCTGTTGGTATGTAGGTAATCACACTTTAGCCATCGTGCAACATAATATAATTTTGTACATTTCCGTTGCGTGTGTAAGGATATCGGATAATTTTATTAGTTTGTACATGAAGGTTCACATCACAGAGCTTTAATTAAAGCTTTCGTTATTGAGTTGTAGTAGATTGCAAGCTCTATGGTTAGAGAAGCCAGTGCGCCCGCGCCGCCCATACGTCAGTGTAATCGGTACTTAATCATTTTTCGGTTGATGGGGTTCATTGTGCTTCACCCTACACGGATTATAACTCATAGCCAATTTAAAGCGTGCAAAATTTTCAAATTACTTTTTTTAATATATGTCATGGAGATGTGCGGTGTCAACGAGGTCTGCAAACAACATTGCAAACAATAACAATGTGTGGACGTCACCGCCGCGTCGCCGCATCGCCCGTATGGCTCGACCGCGCCGCGACCCTAGCGCTGACATTGAACTCTACAGCTTGAAGCTTGGGTGGAAGGGGGAAAATAGCACCACTCTCGTTTATACAATATTTTATCTCGTCGATCTCTGATATTAGGGTATCTATATCTTTACTAAACGCAAGTTACGAACCATCACAATTTTTCGAACGATACAGACTTTGACTCCAAATCGGATCATCAATAGGTTCAGATCGCCAGATTGGATCACCCCATCGTTATATTTTTTTAAAAACTCTCTAGCCCTCTCTTGCAGAATACCTATCATATGCCTACAAAGTCCAATAGGTAATTACCTAAACACCTTTCGTAGTATCAATACGAGCGCTATCTGCTTGCAATAAAGTTTGCAAATAAATGATAATTGGGTATCTTTCTAATAACTAAATAAGATAATGCCACTCGTGTCAGTTTCTTAGATAATGAACGTAGCGAAAGCTGATAGCGAGTAAGTAACTACGATTACTTGATACGGCTCTTTTTTATGCTTTTTATCGTTTCACAGACAATGAAACTAACTTACTTCTGGGGTAAACCTACTAAGTGAGAGCTCCATCATGAGATTGGGTACCTGTTTCTAAACTAGATAGGTAGGTATTAAACTTTCTGACTAACTTACCGACGCTTAAGAAAACGAAATAACGGTAGTCCCTGCTAAATAGTTTAGTTAAAATAAGTACTTGGAGTGGGAGACATGTAGCGCATCAATCAATGCCGCCACAAGAAAAACCAACGGAGCAAATCTACATCGGAACAAAAAGAACCGCGACGCCGTCTATCCAACTAGCAGCGAACTACTACGTCGAAATCCTGCATCACATGCAAGCAGAGGTTACCGTGCGATTTGAACATATACATCAGCCCGAATATCAACTATCGGGCAGTTGCCCGCCAGACACAACAAATGTCTGGTAGGAGGATCCTCCCTTTTCAATGGGGGGTTGAAGGACTTTACTCTCTGTACCGCATATCTCTAAAGGCATTTCATTACATCGCGTTTGAAGGTGTTTTTGAAATCATTCGTTAAATGTTTGAGAAAAAAAGAAAACCAAAATATTGAGAATAGTGTGTACTTCAATCAACAAAAGTTAATCAAATGTTTAATTTTTGCGTAGCCCTCGTAGTAAGCTGCGCCGCAGTCGCACTCTTAGTCGGTATATTAGTAAAAAAAGCAATAAGATTTAATTGCAAGAGCAGATTGTGATGTTCGCTGAATTATTTAATGCAGGATGGTTTGAGCATTGAACACACCTTCAGTTTTCAATGAGTACTTTCTTATAATGTGTAAGGATATCAGCGGTCCTGATGGTATCCGAAACTGCATAACAATACACATTTACGAACTAATTTATGTAAAAATTAATGTAAATGTAAGCCATGTCTCCCCCAGTGGTAGTGAGGAGCGCGCCGGTACCCGCATGCGCCTCGTGGCGTAGTGCGGTGATTTGCATGCTCCTCCACCGAACCGATTACTTCCACGATAACTTTAACAGCTTCGACGGTTATAAATAAAACACATGACGCACTGACTAATCACACGTTGAATCAAACTCGCGTAGGAATACGTGGGCACTCAACTAATCAAAGGTTACCTATTGGGGACACATCGACACATTAGTCGCTACGTACACGAACCAAATGTATCACAAGTGTTACAATATTAACATTTACTTCAAATTAAAAACATTTTAATTTAAAACCAATTTAAGAAACTAATAAATTGATTAACGTTAAACGGATTCTTAAAAAATGATGTTATAGATACTCGAGTCCACTCACAAAAACACTTAGCTAAGGAAAGTTATGCTGATGCGATATTAGTTCCCACAGGAAATTAATTAGCCCCAAACTGCTGATGCCCAATAAACAATGATAAGATTGCAAATGTGTTTATTCACACAATTAATACACCCTACAAAATAAAAACATTTCAATATCTCTCTATATTTTCAATTAAGATAAAGAAGTGGTCCAATAAATGGGAACATTTTGAATAGCATTTCGCAACGGAGGAAACAATATATTTTAGGTTTACGCGATTAACGTGTCGAATTCTTCGCTAGCGATAAAGACAATAAAACAAATAAATTATTATTGCGAGCTGTGTCTATTATTAGAGGATGATATTAATTGCGCGTACGCACCTGGGCGTGCAGGTGACTGTTTCAATTTGGGGTCAGCCATGGTTTTGACACCGAGCAACAATTTAAAGAATTGTGGGAATTGACACCGCACAGAGATAGGTAGATAATGTTTGCTTTAAGTGTTTATTTAGTGCTTTTGTCTTTAAAAAAATTGTAATAGAACTTTCTAACTAGTTAGGTAATATATGTAAATCTAAAACTTTAGTTGGTAGGTAGATAGGTGCTTCAGAAATCCTACTTCTAAATTAGTATGTAGCTAATTAGTATTTCGTTAACATATTTTAAAAGGTATTAGAGATACCTTTTTTTTAACGGGGGGAAATCCTCATGGATGACCTCCGCCCTGGGGCGGGCGGAGGGGTCTGTCTGACTCTTACTGACTAAAACCACCCCGGTGTTCCTTGTCTCACCTACGCCGGAGATCACGGGAACGCAAGTTCCCGTAATCCCCGCCTGGTGTCGGCCCGCCTCTATGGGCCACCTCGGTTCAGCGGGGGGAGTGAGGTGTTTGACTCCCCCCGCGACGTCAAAGAGGGGCGCACGGGAACACCACGCGCCGCCACCTCGGGTCCGGATGAATGGGGGGGCGACGGACATCCCCAAGTCCGCCGCCCCTGGACCCAGTTAGGGGGGCCGGAAGAAGGCAGCGTATGCCCTCCTCCGACGCCCGGTTATTAGAGATACCTAAGCTAAGTACGTACCTATAGTGTTAGGTATCGATGAAGGTATTTTTATGGGGAGACCCTCATAAGGCACCTGGACTTTTGGGAATAAGACCAGCAGTGCGATTCAGCCGGTCTATTCATTGTTTTGCTTGTGTATCCTTGATCCCTTTGCAATAGCAAAATAAAAGAGAAGTGGGTTCAGTGCCTCGAATGCCAATGTTGGTCTCACGAAGCTTGCACTGGGGGTGAGCTTCGTTACATCTGTCTTAATTATTTGTCAGATAAGATTTTGATTTTAGACTGATTTTATTAAAATTGATCTAAAAAAAGCCATACTTTATTGTTTAAGATACTGATATTTTTTACGTCGATGTAACATGTTATTTTGGTTCAGAGGTATGCCAAATGTACCAGACGGGCATGATCGGCTGGAACGGGGGTGTGTTTGGGGTAGGTCTATCCTTCTTCTATTCCTTCGATGTGAACTGCAACCACCCAACTGCGTCCAGCCGCGCTGATGTCCTGTACCTATGTACGAAGGTCTCTGCACCACACGTGTATCGTTCTTCTTTCTTGATGTTCGAACTTGCTGTCTTCGGGATAGATTGGGGTTAAGGATGTTTGCTTACCAGGGAATTAATGAAGATGCAGAATTGATTGTTTAACACTGCAGCTAGCGGTTTAAGGGATGAATTCGCGACTGCTTTACTTTCTAGTTAAAAGTTCTAAATTTCTTCTTGCCAATGACTACAAATTCTATTTTTTGGTCTATTTACTAACGTACTATGTTACTTTACTGTAACGAGGCCCAAAAACCACTAACTGTTTTAGTTTATTTTTTTTAACTATTGGTTTAACTTTGACTAGAGTACATTCCTGGCTATATCTAGGCTTATTCTAGGTCTGGATAGGGGTTGATGCAGCTGTCTGTAAAGCCCCCGAAATTCCCCGTCGAACGGGGTGGAAATCAACCCTTCAACCCTACCCACTTAGGGGTTTGTTGCATTTATCTATCGAAACTATTCACAAGTTTGTACTTGTTAACTATTAAGGGTTGACTTCCCAAAAAACTGTGCCCTTAGGGCTGTTGGGCTATATGTCTTACGGTAGGTGCATCATCCCTCTATCCAGATACACATCTTACAAAGCCGCCCCTCTAAGGGTGGAAGTGCTATGAGGTCAGAAGCCCGGAAGGGGAAAAAATCGGTATTTTTATATTTTCCTACAAATTTGTGGCTTTATGCCTTAACTGACCATACAGATGTATACATATTTGGATAGGGCTTAGTGCCAGCTCTTAAATGCCTATTGTCTAAAGCCTAAATATCTAGATTTTCTGTATGTTTAGTAAAGAGAGGTGTCTGTGAATGGTGGTTTGTCTGTCCACCCTACTACCTTTTGAGTAGCTGTCCTGTGTCGGTATATGTGAAATGTCCGATACCTGTGTACCTCCTTTACCTTTGACTTTTACCAGATACCTTTTAAGGGTTTACCAGGAATGTGTAGGGGGATGTGTAACCCTACCTAACTATATTCAGCTAAATAAGTTCCCCAAGAACGTCTTACGCGCCTGGGGAAAACGACAACAAAATTATGAATTTAATTTTCGGTTACAAAAGTATCTAAACTATAACTTATCCTATGTTTTACATAAAAGATTGATTAAAGTACTTTTTTGTTAAACAAATGTGTAATAAAATAATTATTACTTATAAAATTAATAAGGTGGTATTATTTATTCACCAAATACTTAGTCTTAATACATAGAGATCACAACTTACCTTGGTATCAGTCACAACTTAGGTACCTCGGTAGTAGGAGAGTTGTGACATGTGGAGTAGTTTCTGTTTTTGTAGATTTTCTCAGAAACTTTAATACTTTCATTAATTTTGATGATTGTTGCTTAAAGAGTATAATTGAGCTACATTGACTTATATAGCTCATAGGTGTAGAATGTTTCTTGATTGAGATATGTCAGTTAAAATAAAAATTGTCACAACCCTCCTCGGTCTCCCCTACTGGCCCCGTATAAGGTCCAGTGATCTCTTAAAAGATCACACCGGACCATCTATGTGCAATGCCAGATAAGTCAGCGGAGCCTGCAGGGACCGTTAACGGGTCTGAAGTCTCTCCTGAGCCCCGCTGTGCACAGCATCACGTGATCATTGTGCACCTAGGTTATCAGTAATCACCCAGTACCCATCTAACACCTTCTCTAACAAAAAACCGACATAAGAATCTGATCTTGAGCTTTATGTTCTTGCACCCACTAGGTATGCAATGAGTAGGTACCTAACTAATTACCTTGTTTTACAAATCAATGTTCAAACCCGATCCTTGAGATTTCGTCGCATGTCGATAGGAGGCCGTTCCCACTACTTAAGAAGTCTTGCATATCTATACTAATATATAAAGCTGAAGAGTTTGTTTGTTTGCTTGAACGCGCTAATCTCAGGAACTACTGGTTTGATTTGAAAAAATATTTCAGTGTTAGATAGCCCACTTATCGAGGAAGGCTATAGGCTATATATCACCACGCTAAGACCAATAGGAGCGGAACAGTAATGAAAATTGTGATGAAGACGAAGTTGCGCGGGTCAGCTAGTGTATTATATTGAAACACCGTGCCAAATTGCTGATAAATAGTGTGAGGAGCCTAGGAAAAATCGCCAGAAAACAGAGACCTTAGTTGCGAGGTACCTAGGTACTCGATCCCGTTAACGTAAAAGTCAATTTGTATTTAAACTAAAGAAGCACAGTCTGGTGAGAATAACCGAAATCCTCTTTTTTACAACACGATTTCTCATATAAGCGAACGTAAATGCGATCGAGATGCGTTAAAAAACTCGCAGTGAGCCCTCAGTTGGGAACAAGAAGCTGGAACCTAGCGCCATCTATCTTCAAGTCTGAGTATTTCTGCCGCCAAGCGGAAGGAAATGCCATAAGCCGGTTTGAAAAGAACGAGTGCGATCAGGCAAGGGTCCCAATGCAGTTGTGGCTGTGCTAAGCCTCACTCCGAAAACAATGGCTAATCTGTCATTAGTATGGTTGTGTAGCTACTTAGGGCGAGTTTTTTGACCCGTGGTTTACCAATGTTTGAAAATGAAATGCACCTAAATTTCATTAATGTGCGTTTTTCGATCAATATCAAGCTTGACCGATGGTCAAATATATAACTTAATGAATTACCAACAATTAAACGAAAAACGCATTTTAACAAAGTTTTATCACAATTTTTACCATTGACCGAAACGAGTCAGACGAAATCTGTACCAGATAGGTAACAATGCCTTGTTGGTAAGAAAATAATATAGGGACCCTTTTTTGCGGCAAGATGGAGCAGAGGAGACTGGGAAAATATCTCACATATAAATAATGCAATAGTAGCAGTAGTGTTATCTTAGTCTATAATAGTGAAAGCTGCATGCAAAGCTGAGACTGATCTTGAAGGCTTTAGTAATAAAATTCACTTATTACAGCTATGAGTCAAACTGTAGGTCTCCATCTCATGGAGATAGTGTAACGTGATGGAGGATAGTGTAAGATGAAATCATGGGTGCACCTTTGCACTGTTGCGCAATATGAAAACAGTGCGCCACATCATTTAGGAATTACATTTATGTATCACCTAATGTAATTTGTATGAGTATCGTTCGTAGTAGGTACCTACTAGGAACGATACTTATATAGGGATACTCATTTAGGTATACTCATATCTACCCGTTTTCGCTAACAAACTCGTACTCATACAGGTATTGGCGTAAAGTTTTTATTGATAGGCATGCGTTTGAACAATATCTCACCTGATTGTAAGCGGTGATGTGGTCGAAGATGGAGCACGCTTGCCTAGAAGTAACCTATAGTCTCCCAGCTTATAGGTATAAGGAAACGGACTCTAGCAGGGAATTCCACTCCATAGCTGTAGGTACGCACAATGAATGTGCTTCCAAAATGTTATGTGTGTGTGGGTGGGATGTCCACCATGTGGCGCATTGCCGTCCGTCTTGAGGTCCGATGATGGAACGGATTTGGCGGAATTAAACTATGCAATTCCGTCGCACACTCCCTAAAATGCAACCTGTAGAATACCGAAATCTTAAGCATTGACGCCGAGTTGCTAGCCTTAGCAAATCGGCGTCAATGCTTAAGATTTTGGAGCTTAGACTCGACGAGCCCACCATTACCGATGATCCTCTGTTTCATTTAATTTATTTGCGAATCTTTTTTAGTGTCCTATTTATCATTTTTGTTTCATCTGAATTCAAGCTCATGCGGAAGGTATTTAAAAATGAAAGTCCGTATTAACACTTTTCCGTTTATTTAGAATATTCAATAATATTTTATCACATGTCGGTAAGAGTTGACAATAAGCACGCCAAGCATTCTTGTGTCATACCACGAACGTCGGTAGACGATCTACTCTGCCAGACCAACACCAGTGGAAATATATTGAAGAACAAAGAAAAATATAAGAGAAAACAAACAGTTACCATTGTAACTTGTTGAATTAATCATAAGTAAAACCTTTCATAATTTTAGTAAAATATTCAGCAGTTGAAAGCTCTGTTTAATTCAGCTGTTATTTAAATTCCCTGTAACTTTAATCACTAACAAAAAGAGTACAATTTTGTAAGTTACCATATCAAAAATGTTGGAAACTATCGCATATTGATGTGTTAAATAATCAGCTCATATTACTAGCCGTCTCCAGATTATCAAAAAATATAGTTTATCAGTAAAATATAGTCTGCCCTTCTGATAATTTGAAGTACTTACTTAAATGTTTTTTACGAAACTGCATAACTTTTCACCGTTCAATTAATGGACCCAAAGATAAAAGAAGTGGTATTCTTGAAACGACGAATATTTAACTATAGAGCTTTTTAACACACTTGTAATGAGTCATAAAATTGTCATAATAATCAGGTTTTAGCAAAAGATATCAGAATAACATTTGCAAACAGGATGAATACATTGTATTAATGTTTTGAATGAGTTCAAGTGCACCTGTGTTGAATGGTCGTAAAATTATAGTAACCGAGTGTAGGTAGTGTAAGTAAAAGAGTGAGTAATTAAAAAACGACCATCCTCTTCGTGAGGTATAAAAGAACATCGGTACTACCGACCTGTCAAATTCACCTTGTTGATACGTCCGCTAACATTATAAAAATATGTTACAATACATACATAAATTATAGTACCTATGCAATTATAGTTTTATTGCATTGTTCAGTAGCGCAACTTACGGAATATTTATATACTATAGGTACTGGAGTGCGGCTAAGGTGCACATTTGCTTCATTATATTTAGTAATGCTATACTTATTTCCAACATTTCATTATTGATACATAGATTTAATATTAATTTCATGTGTAAATTTAAACTTGATTAACCTAGTGAATAACATTTAGTTAAATAAATGACCCTAGTATGCTTGTGGTAAACAATTTAGAGAGAAAGGTACATAGTTAACATAATATCATAGTGATTACTCGATACATATGTACTATCACCTACATCACGGTAAGTCTTGTGGGTATTTTATAAAAGTCGGACATGTTTTGAATAAAAGGTAGAACATAGCCCGTGTGCCTAGTTCTCTGTTTAATATGAAGGAGCAAAGACACTTTGGACGGGTTTTCCATCCATAGCATCGTATTCTAATGTTAACAAGTTTAATTGTAGGATTAGAATTAGGTAGTTTTTTTATTCTTCTTATCGTGTGGGCAGTACGGTCTAACGACCCCACACACCTTAGTGTCAGAGTTTCTAGACCGCCTCAAGGGCCTCTGACATGGTTTTTTTTTTTATTGTTAATTTTTAACAATCATCACGTCATTGTGGTAGAGGTCACCAAGCGCCTACATGCACCAACCTAGAAGGTATCGTGACCCCGTAATGTAAATGATAGCACTAGTCATAGCCCTCGTACATATAAAATATCTAAGATATATGCACGAAATTATATAGAACTAACAATAATGGTAACTAAATCTAGCACAGCAAAACTAATCATCAAGCATAATCGTTACTTCAGATTCTAAAATCTGTTAAGATTCTAAAGTCCGAAGACGACTATACCAGATAACACATAATATTAAATAGTATTCGACTACATAAAAAAGTAAGAAAGATACTTAATATCAATAGGTACACAATATTAGGAATAACACTTGAGATCCCAAGTAATAAACAATAGAATAGAAGAATAAAACATTCTAAACAATGAGCTATTAAACCACGACGAATTAACTTATTTTAATGATACTTACACTTTTTTAATTTAGAAGCCTAATATACATACTTAGTTAAACTGATAACATTGGTGTCTTTCCAGTCAGTACCTATTATAGTATGACCATTACAAAAATGAGTATTTTACTTGAATCAGTAAGATGAAATAGTGCATCCAAAGACTAAGATTTTTGATATAGTTGCCAATTCTTTTAGTTTATAAAGATTTCAATAACTTCTCGTAAAATACTCAAGCTTATAATGGCAAAAATCCATAACTAATTAACATTGTAATAATAATAATATGAATGTAAGAATAATATGTTTATGTATCACCGACGAATTGCTTAGAGCTTAGCGAGATTAAATTATTTGGATAAGGCAAGAAAGATTCATAGTTAACTATTTGCTGATAGATAGAACCATTCATTTATTTGAAATAACCAGTCAGCGAAATATATGTTGGGAATGCAAACGTGAATAACGTACTACCTAACAATAGTATTTATTTAGGATTATATAAATATATTCTGATCATTCAAATAGATGATTGTGACGATAAGTACTTACAGTGTGCATAATCTCAATAGTTTTATTTATAATGTGAAAGGTGTCAAAATGTAGAATTTATATATATTTTCTAAGATATATTTTCAACAAATTGAAAACTTCTGTACATACATAGTTATAAAAATGAGATATCGTAACCAACAATTAATCTAGATATATTACTGTAGATAAAAGTGACAGATATTGAATATTAATGAAATATTCCAGTTTGTTAGGTAGTAAATTATGAAGGTATTGACGAGGTAATCACGGGTGGCGGTCGCTTTGCATTCCGTTAGTTGTTTAGTATGTAAACTACATCCATTACAAGCGTCCGATAAGATCACTGGACATGATCGACGGCATGTGCATCTCTACATGCCTACCTGTATATATTGTGAGTATACTAGTTTATAAAAAGTAACCGTCTACGTCTTCGTTGAAAGATCTTGCGGTGCTTAAAAAACTTAAAGATTGCATTGTTCAAACAAGTTTCCAAAACCTTAATCGTATCAGTATTTTGCATTGTTTTTTATATTCTTAAAGATCGTATACACATAAATTTAAACCTAACGGTTGGGTTTTCGTAAATAATATTTTTATAATTTTACTAGACTATGCTGTAAGATTAAATTAATCCCGCAATGGTAGCCTCTACCTCACCCCGAAGACATAGACACATTATCTATAACAATGAGCACTATTATGAAAAAATATTTTTCTAATCTGCGAATAATATTGTAAAATATAATATTTAGGTGGGCTATAATATGTATCTATTTAAAGCGGACATGTATCATTTGAATATACAGTAAATCCGATACACACATTTATAATAATAGAGAACTGTGACGGAGTTACTTTACTAACGAGAGAACCAGTATATACAAATATATTGCAATAACATCAGTTACGGAACACCATGCAGTGTAAACAATTGGGCTGCGGGCCGGCGCCGCCGCTGTGGCTCGTGTATCCACCACCTCATCTCAACTCTTTTGATGAATATTCTGTTTAACTGTACTTCACTTTCTATGAATAATAACTTGGTCTACAGCCAAGGAAAATGAAGTTTAATTTCGCAAAATTTCGTCATTCAAGTAAACCTAAAAATATTTCATATTTAGCTGCAGTAAATGCCAAAAAACCTCATTCTTTTATTGGTACTATCAAATGCATTGAAGTGTATCCATAACGGAGCAACGTCGATCAGTTGCATTGGGAACGTTTCAACGTTCTCGTAATAGTTGCCACACGGAGTCAGCCTCGGCGCCGACTACCGCGGCCCTGAACAATTTAACTAACTCAGCTGTCACAAAAATTATGCCACATTACCGATTATAGGATTTAGGAATATCATTTACAGTGCGAAGATAGATGTACAACTAAAAAAATAATGAGATTTTCAATTGTATGTAGTTATTTGAACACTCTAGTCACTGGGTTCTAGTTTTTTGGAGACAAATTGTTTAAAATTGTGTGTAAAAACACTTCTTTTCTAGCAGACTAACGTATGTTATAATGTAGTTCAGTGAGGCAGTACACATTTACATCAACTGCTACTTATGTTGACGCACATCGTACCGAGCGATTCGATATCCAAACGTTTTCACTCATACTATTAGTTTAAATGTCTATGTGGAACGACAATGAATTTGCTGCAGTGTATTTACAAAAAACACATGCATATCGAATCGTTACTCACTTAATTTGCTCACGTGTGTATTCAACCTTAAAGCGAGCTACTCAATGTCAGACCTCTGTCGTAATATCTATCTTTCGCACTGTTACATAAATGCCTTACAGTGACCACCATTGTATGTATTAAATAGATAGATCGCAGTTATAATAAGCCTAATGTTAAAATATTGTGTACTTATTTGTGCACTAAAGATGTGAGCCTCTTCATACCCGTTTTAGTAGTGCCTTTGGTTTTCTTAGTCTGCTCTTTGACGCCCCTGGAAAATTAACGTAAAGTTAGTCAGATGCTGAAATAAGATGTTAAACTGATGAATGATTTTCATATTATAAGTTACAATTTAACTATAGTTCTACTGGGACCACTGTACCGCGCCTCCTTGGTAATTTGTACCAAGAACTTGGCAAAACGTGGGGAATTTAGGGGTGTTTTCCACAAACTACTATGTGAATGCTAACACTTCTAAAAGATACGAGAATTGTCCCACCGATCGAAACTAACAATATGTAAGTATAATGATACACTAACAAATGTGTACTATTTATCTAATGAGTGTAAATATTATCGAGTGTTACATCGAGCTGCTCGTCTTTAGCCTCATTTTCCGGGATTTCATTTTCTCCTGATTGACTTGGATCGCACAAATTGTAAGTTTCATAGCTGCACAATGAATAAAAAGGAAAATAAAATTAATAAACATAATGTAAGCAAAGACTCCTGCTGTTCCGCGGACCTTGGCATTTTGCCTTATTACTGAAATATTAACTATGCATAGCGTGATGTCATTGTCTGCAATCATAATAATAAAGCTCTCGAAGGCTGCTCGCTTTATTGTGATTGCTCGTTCTATTTCTCCATTCAAATGTATGTATTGAAAGTAGAACGCGTGTGACACTTTTGATATCGTCATTATACAGTTTATAATGTCTGCACTTTTTATTTTACTATTTATAGGCTCGCGTTTGACCACTATCTCACCTGATGGTAAGCGATGATGTGGTCGAAGATGGAGCACGCTTGCCTAGAAGTAACCTATTCACTCTTGACTTAAATACTCCCAGGTTATAGCTATCAGGAAACACAGACTCCGGCAGGGAATTCCACTCCTTAGCTGCACGCACTATGAATGTGTTCCCAAAACGTTTTGTGCGCGTGGGTGGGATTTCCACCATGTACCGGTGGCGCATCGCCGTTCGTCTTGTGGTCCGATGATGGAACGGGCTTGGCGGAATCAAATTATGCAATCCCGTCGCACATTCCCCAAAATGCAACCGGTAGAAAACCGACAGGCTAGCAACTCGTCGTCGATGCTCAAGACTTTAGGAAATAGGTATATTTTTTGCTTACTAGCTGACCCGGAAAACGTTGTTTTGCTATATAAACGAGGTTTTTATATATAAGATATCAAACGAGAACCAACTGTTTCTAAACTGACTTCAGAATAGTCCACAGCAACACTAGCGTGGGCTTAATATATGCTGGAACCTAATTGAAAGAGACAGGACTATGCAATAAGAACTCATCATCAATCTCAAATCTCATCAATAGGGAATCATTATCTTCTGCGTTCCGAACTATGTTGGAATTATTTTTCAGACTAACCGAAACACCAACGGCTTACTTAACGTGCTTTGCAAGGCTTGCTATATGATGGACCCATCCACCACCATGGCAAGCGTAGCTCAACATTAGCATTAGAGTAGATCGACGCGTGAAGTTTTATTTAGCCACAAGATAGAGAGAGGTGTAGCATATATAAAAAAATACTTGTTACTCACAGATAGCGCGTGAGGTCCTCAATATCGACGAGCATGGAGTCTTGCCCCATGTGCAGCTCATCGCGTGCCATCAGCATTTTGACGAGGGTGTCGTTCAGCGACTCGATCTGCGAGTGCAGCTCGTTCACTATCACCTGAAATTATCATTCATTCGATCAACTTCATTTACGCGTATGATACAAGATTGACTTGTCCAAAACATGAGTATACACCTGAATAATTAGATTAAAATATAGTAATGTTATTTCTAACAACATATAAAAGGGTAAATAAACATTGAAGAACCATAAATCTGGTCTGACAGTTCCTCATTTTAATAAGACATGATGAGCTCAAGTAACAGATACTCCTGATCTAATTAAAATAATTGTATTTAATAGTGGAATTGAAAATGCATTAAAAGAAATAATTCTAGTATCTCTCATTTTCATAATCGGTTGTCGTTAATTGGTCAACAAACCAATAGCAACCAGGATATAGAAAAAGTCTTGATCAAGGTTTCAAAAACCAGAGTATTTGATGTTACACCTCCCCCATGTTCAACTAAATCCTGTTATTTAAAAGTAAATAATATTATTTAATACGGGAATATGTCTTAATAACGGCCCGTTGTGGAAGTGATAACCACGCGCATAATAATACCACAGGTTGTTATTGCGGTATTTAATAATAATCCTTATTAAATTTATCATGTTAGGTGTTTGAGTTATCGGTATGGCACATTTTTTCCCTATAACACTTGTAATAATAGGTAATTTTGAGTTGTAAAATCATTGTAGGTTTAATATTTATAATGTTCTGTTGGAAAGTTTAATGCATTTATCTCTATGGCCATAAAGACGGCTAACGGTGTCAAAAGTAATTATATACCGCACAATTAAGATTCAAGAATAATTTTGAACCTTATGAGGTACACTTTAAAGTTGTAAATGTTGTGGAGTTCAATGATTTCGTGTCAATTACTAAAGGTAATTACACAACAGCCCACGCATATAATACACGGTATGCTAATATTATAAATGCGAAAGCGAATCTGGCGTGTTTCATACATTTTCACATCCTATTCATAGTTTGCACATTTTGATTTTGTGTTTCTGTTAGCAATCAGGGGCGCTAAAAAGGCCACTTTAGTAGAATCATATTCATCATCATCATCATCATCATATCAGCCGAAAGACGTCCACTGCTGGACATAGGCCTCCCCCAAGCGTCACCACAACGACCGGTCCTGTGCGTCTCGCATCCATCGGCTACCCGCGACCTTCACCAGGTCATCGGTCCACCTTGTGGGAGGCCTACCAACTTTACGCCTTCCGGTACGCGGTCGCCACTCCAGAACTTTTCGGCCCCATCGACCATCTGTTCTGCGAGCAGTGTGCCCTGCCCACTGCCACTTTAGTTTGGCGATCCTTCGGTCTCTTGCGGATATCATCATTCCTGATTCGATCACGCAAGGAAACTCCAAGCATTGCCCTCTCCATTGGCCTTTGAGTGACTTTGAGCCTTCTGATGAGGCCCATTGTAAGCGACCACGTTTCAGTTCCGTATGTCATCACTGGCAACACGCATGTAGAATCATTATTAGAATCATAATATTAATCAAACACCAATCTGTCAAATTTAATTTTCATCCTTATTGCTAACGCATTAGGTTTAAGATTGATTGAGAAAATTTGACAAGTGACGAGTAGCGTGATTTGCTTTCTGATTCTGCTAAAGTGGCCTTTTTAGACCCGCAGGTCGTCGACCCTGAACAGACGCATTGAAAGTGGATAAAGCTGGCATGGACTTTTGCAATTTGGTTAATGTTTTCGACTTAGTTCGGCGAACTTACAAACAAAGAGGTCCCACGTTCCTGTTCCTAGTGTAGGTAATTCAGCAGATACGTAACTGAAATACATAGTGGTGGCGGGAAGTGCTTTTATAAGCGACTTAGTAAGTACGTACTTACTTAAACAGCTAGTCTATTCTGTAAACAACTATTTCGATATCGAGCTTCACCTGAGTGATAAAACTCACAAAATGAGCTTTTATTGCATACAATTGAAACTCACCTCGAATTTCACTGTCGAGATACGAAAATGTTGTTACAGAATAGCACTACAGGTTTTGAAAATTGGTATACGGGAGATCAACACATTCATTTTCCCGTTAATTTTCTGTGCATAAAGATTAATCTACACTAATATTATAAAGAAGAAAGATTTGTTTGTTTGTTGGTTTGAATTGAATAGGCTCCGAAACTTCTGGACCGATTTGAAGAATTCTTTTAGCATTGGATAGCTACATTATCAGGGAGTAACATAGGCTATATATTATCCCCGTACTTCCACGGGAACCGGAACTACGCGGGTGAAACCGCGTGACATCCACTAGTGATTCTATAAAACGTCAAAAAAACTTAATCTCAAGAATCTCAACACAATAGTCATTGTAGTTGAATAAATCCATTGTATAAAATGGTCTTTGTGCATGAGTCAGCCGGCGCCGAAGCCGGTCTTGATCCTCAAGGCCGCGGCGAAACGTCATAAAAACCAGCGGTCATACCATATTGCGCGTTTACTTACAATGTTCAGTTTACAAGAATGTTCGACATGAATCTTTGCAACGGCTAACAAGTGTCGTGTGAAGGCAGAATTATACATCAATATCCTTACTTCCTTGCTAATATTATAAATGCGAAAGTAACTCTGTCTGTTTGTCTGTCTATCTCGCTTTCACTCCAAAACTACTGAACCGATTTAAATGAAATTTGGTAAACAGATAGTCTAGAGACTGAGAAAGGACATAGGCTTTTATCCCAGGAATCCCTAGGGACCACGCGGGCGAAGCCGCTGGCAGAAGCTAGTAAATCATAAATGAGAAAATACTAAAAATAATTCAAGTGGGAAGCTATAGATATTCATAAATAAATACAGTTTCATAACTTGGATGATAGAGATAATTTAAGCATTATGCATTTGTTCTGAATTACGTTGGAACAAAACCATATTTACGTGTTCTGCATAGTACATTCGTCTTTGTATTCGCATCTAACCATTTGAAAATGTGAAAAAGCACTTCAAGGCCTTTGCATCAAGTATATATTTAGTAGTTGAAGTAGTAACTACTATAAAATAGACAACATTATTCTACAGTTCCGGTCCAGTTGGATACCCCGACAGGTTTCTAAGGAAAGTTCGTATTTAGAAACTATTTCAGAATAACAGAATCAGCTTTACAAGACTTCACAAATCCAAAAAAATTGTTCCACGAAACCGCTCATTTAGCAAATATCTTGCGCTAATTTGCTTACCTACACGAAATGAACTGTGACTTCTTTGGTCTTGTAGTCGCAAGGCTACTGATTATGAGGTCCTGGGTTCAATAGCCAGTTCAAGCGAAGCGTAATTGGGTTTTTCGATTTGAATTGATGGTAGACTTTGACAGAACTGGCGAATTACCTAACCCTTTTATTTATCACTTTTTTTTGCCTTTTGGGAACAATGCGTTTTAATTGGTATCCGTACCTTATATCGACATACAATAGTCTTTATTCCGGGAGTATCTTTCGTTGAGATAATTTCAAGCTTTCACGTGAGCAAAACTGCTGGCAGTAGCTAGTATATTACACTAGGCAACAAAAAAAAAACTTTTTTTACCCGAAATTTGATTATGTGATTTGTAATTATTATGGTACAGAAACCTTAGGACAGTAAGTAAATCAAAATTCTTAGTCACGTAAAGATTTTAAGATATGTTTATCTTTAATGTTCAAAGTTTTTATTCGCTTTTATCAGGTTAACATTGTTTTCAAGAGTGAAAAATAAACTTTTTTGTTTATTATTGCCTGTCATTGCTAAGCAAGCCAGCAGAACTCTGCAAGCATTGCATGAGTCCACTATCATTGATCTCACTTTTCCAATGAAGCAATTTTTTTATGGATGCGCTCATCGTGTTTATCACCCATTGTACCTGAGTTTTCTGATAAAAAAAAAATTAGGTGTGTGCAGGCAGAGTATTTTTAATGATATATAATACCGCAATTCTTTATAATGATTTAACAATTAATTTACAAGGCTATCATCTCAAAGCAGTAAGATTTTGCTTTAAAAAATAAGCTAAATCAAATAAATAATTTTAAGGCAAATCGAAACACTGTGAATGTACGATACGAATATTAACAAAACAAGATAATATTGGGCTGGTTACCGCAAAAAGAAATAAAACCATCCTCTACATTTACTAAGAAAATATGGTTTAAAAAATGTCAATTTCAAGTTTTCTATAAGTGATGAAAGTAAACGATTATTTTTCTGGTAATAGGGACATAATTTTATCTACAAAACACAACATAAATTTTTCTCGGGAAATTTTGAGTGTTGCTAGTGTTATACATATAAATTAACTTTACTGCTATAACAAAGGAAAATTTTATGTATTGGCCTAATAACTCGTATATTTTGTAGAAATCAGATAGTTTCATGCTAAACCTTTTCTAGGAATATGGTGACGTGTGTGAAACAAACCTGCAACTGTGCGATGTTCATGTCGGTGAGCAGCTGTCGCGACACGCGGCGGCGGTCGGGCGCGAGCGGCACGTTGGCCTTCTGCATGCTGCGCCGGAGCATCTCCGTCACCGGCGACACCGCGCGGCTGCGGCGCTCGCGCTGCGCGACACAATATTACGATCATATACCTATACTGCCTTTTTATTGTCTTTAATAATATTTTTAATAGAGTTTCAAGCAATAAAGGGGTTTTCCGATATCATGCTACAGACTGAATTTAAAAATGATTGCTGCCTCCGTTACTGACTACATTAATCATTTACCAGCTAAATAAGTAACAACTTAATTATAGATACATAATTATGATACAAAACTCAACCAGCCATTCAACATACTTGTCTAGTTCACTACATTTTTTGATTTGATTATGTAAAATGTTTTTTTCATACCTCCATTTGTATACGGGCCATTTCTTTTGCTTGAGCCAGTGCAACCCTGGCCTCAGTCTGAAGAGTTGCTTGTAGGACGTAGAAGTCAGACTCTTTTATTTCAATGTGCCCCAGAGAATGCGACGACCTCGACTTAGTCTTTAATGAAAGGGATGTAGGGCGTAATTTTGCACCTGCAAACAAGTAGCACAAATAAATACTCTTGTCTCATACAGAAACGAATATAAATCACATGCAATAGCTACATGCAAAATATTTTAAAAGAGAAATTATGTAAAAATCTAATATGAAGAAGCTCCATGACTAACGAAAAAAACTGGCCAAGTGCGAGTCGGACTCGCGTGCAAAGGGTTCCGAACGAATTTCATTTTTTTAAACATGTTTTATTAACACTATAGACTTCTAATAAGTTTTCCTGTAATCTACAGGTAAAGATCTATTACCTTCATTTTTTCAAAAATTTAGGCTCAATAGTTTCGGAGATAATGGGGGGGAATGCTAATTTTTCGTCTTTTTTCTTGAATAACTAAAACATTTATTTTAAAGTTATGAAAAAAATATAATTAAACCCCTCGTAGTAAGCCCTTTCATTTGATATGTCACACAATATTGTTCAAAGAACGTTTTTTTTTTAATTTTTCTAGTTTGACCCCAATACTAAAAAAAAATATAATTTATGTAACGCTTCCGTGTTTGGGTCACAGAAGTATGTATACCAAACTTCAACAGAACCGGTCCAGTGAATCCGGAGAAAACTGGCTGTCCATTTTTTGTTCGGAACCCTAAAAACACAATTTCTATTTTTTAGAAACATAATGCACTCAGGTAATTTACCAATAACTTTCATTTTACAATTACAACACAATTCAAAAGCCAAGACAGGGAAAGTTAAATGCTTAATGACAAGCTGCTGTAATGGTGTTAATGTTAAATCAATTGTCCGCACACAGAGTGTCTGCAACATGAAACAATAGGCAGGATATACTCACCACTCTGCACTGTGCTTATTTTGTCATGTTTTGTGATGTTAACTGATAGCGGTCTTGTTTGATACGGATGGTTGTAGGCCGACTTGCTAAAAATACTTGACCGTGACAAACTTTTTGTGTTATTGTAATTTTTTTCTAAGTCTGAAGCTTGAGATTCATTGTCAGATGCTGTCTCATTCATGAAACATATTTGTAGGTTCATCCCTGTACCAGACACCACAACACATTTAGTATGAGAACATCACATAATGATTGTGTAATATAGAACATAGATACAATCAAATGAGTGTGTACTCATAGAATACAGTTAGTTCTTGGCGATAAGTACTTAGCGATTTAGTTACTGTAGTTTACATTAGAAACAACTAGCACCTTTACCCTTTATGATATTAAATAAATTGTAAATAAAAACCTATTTCCATAAGCCTCAGTTAGTTTACTGCTTTGAAACTTTTGAAAATGAGTTGTTTTTAAAAAAATACTGAATGTCCCAAAGAAATCACTTTTCAAACAGTTTCTTGCAGTTAGTGGCATTTATTTTAAGTTTAACTAAAGACTTGATTTCTTGCAGTCGGTTTTTTTTTTAAAGTTGATATATTATTTTTGCTAATCAGGGGGGCTACTCTCTAACGAAATCCGTTGTTTCGGGCTTAGTTGCGGGCGGGCATTTTCTACTTCGTATCACCTAACCACTGAGAACTAATGATAACACGATTTGACAGTTACCGTGAAATCGTGTTGTCATTCATTCTCAGTTCGGGTTCGGGACTAATCGTATGTCTGTAGGTGATACGGAGTAGAATACGCCTGCCCGCAACTAAGGTCGAAACTACGGATTTCGTTAGAGAGTAGCCCCCCTGATACAGAATACAAAATGCAAACCTGAAATATGACCATGCACTTCTGAATCACCCTGTATGATATCTTATACTTTTGTGTGTCTATGGCCAGAACTATATGTATATGCAGTTAAGTAATACAGATAAGTTAATTAGTGCTCAACAAACAGCACAAATTGCTTTAACTGTTTACATTTTATTTCCTATCTTGTTATTGTTTATATGTATGAGCTAAGTAACTATTTATGATTCCACACCAAACATTGAATGGTACAGCAATGTACTCACCACTTTGAAGTCGTGAATGCAGACTGGGTTTCTTTCCAGGTCGGTCTGTGTGGCCCATACTGTAGTATTCCTCTGCGTCGGCTCCCATCGCCAATCGCCTCCTGATCTCTTCTCTGTCATTGCGTTTCTAAAATTAAAAAGCAACATCAGAACCCATTGGTCATAAATTCATTAAAATGCAGCCATGTGGTGTTTCCAAAGGTTTAAATTCTTAATTTATTCTAAATTATTTTAAGTATATTTTTTATTAAAACTAAATAGCTACTACGGGGTAGCACATGTCCACAATCGATTGGTGCGGGTTAATGCACACCAGGTTCTGAAGACTTTAAACATAATGAATGGCACCTATAAAAATATAAAAAAGCAGGCTGAAATTCATTAGATTCCCAGCTCTTTTAACCCTTACATTTTTTTCATAAGGTGCATGGTCAGTAACAGTCACAATTCTTGTGAATTTCTCTAAGATGTTGGGATTGTTGTCAGCAAGAAGAGGCCACTCAATCTCTGTCAGGGCATTACACTCTGCTGAGCCCACAGCTCTTGGACTCAGCACAGTATCGTCACAATGCTCAACATTCAGAACATTTTCATTATCACTTTTATTGAACAACTTCGTCTTGAAAAGATATAAACTTCGTTTAAATCCAGATTTTTCTATCGTTTCTGATTTCACGTCTTCACGTATTTCTTCGGGAGTTTTGCTAAATTTCCTTCGGATGTTAGTTACTAAATTTTCGAACATATTAAAAACTAGTCAGTCTTCTTTTTTTGGCAATAATATGGCACAGATGGCTTTGTACAAACGTTAACTGTAAATCGAATATAGTAAACAAAAAAATGGAAGTCCTGTCATTCCTGTCCTGTCACTTTGACATTTAGGACAAGGTCAAAAAGTGTTCCATTTAACCTATATCCAATATATTGAGCTTGAGCAGGAACTAGACACTCTTAGGAACTTGAAAAAAATATAATTATAAAATGAAAATAAACTTACTAGGCAGCAGATGTTGTCAACAGATTCGTGGTTATCATACGTAATTGTGTACAAATCCAATAAAAATCTGGTATCTTTTTTATAATGTCTTTGTTCTGTATTAACAAAATAAGGCATCGACGCCATCACTTAACTGAATTCACAATATTATAAAACAATAAAAACTTTTGCAGTCTAAGCACCACTCGCACACCTTACGGAATGAATCGGTATTTAGTAAGAGACTGGCAGCTAGCTACGCCTCTGAATCACCTTAGAAAGCTGAACGTACTACCTCTACCTATTGATAATTAACTGTTACACATGGCTGCGGCAGACGTGGATCAAACGCGAATGTGCGGTTACCGTTAACTTAACACCGCGGAATTTAAATAGTTAATTCTCTAAGTTTTATTTTAACTGCCTATTAAGTGTAGACAAAATAGACAGCTGCAATATAGTATTTATACTTCATATTATAAATTATAGTTTGAGGTAGGTAGGTATAGGATGTAGGTACAGTCAGCGACATAAGTCGATTAGGTACAGGTTTAAGGTTTTAGAAACACACATTATGAACACAAACACAATATTAAATAAAAAACAGGTGTTAAATCCTGATACCTACTTAATACAATTTCTTAGCTAATAGATTAGTAGGTAGGTAGGTATATACCGACTTATATGAAACATCTCGTTACTGAATATAACGCAATGTATCCAGCCATTGAGTAGATACCTAGTAGTAATACTTACCTATATAAAACGTCACAATATTAAGATACTCCAGTTGCTGACCGTAGGTAGGGACATGGATACCGACCTGCAGCTATAGATCGCTACAGCAGTTGTGGGTTTGGCGTAACTAGTCTCAAACATTTTGGGGGCTCCGTTTTTAGGGGTGCTTATTGTTTTTTTTAAACAAAATAGGCCCTACCAGCTCAGAAGTGTCTCGGCAGGCCACGTAGGTGACGGCGGAACTAAATGTAGGAGCTTTCCGTCCTCACGTCGGGGCCCTTGCCGTCCGGGGGCTCCGTATCTTTGATACGACGGTAGCTACGCCCCTGGGACTTACCTCGTCGCGACTAGATGGATTTAGATTGACTGATAACTAATAAGTTCAGGTTATAATGAGAGAAGAAGTTACAAATTGATTGAACTCACCCGTCTCTCGGCTTCTTTCGCTGCTTTCAAGTGGTTCTCAATAGCATCCAAATCTAATTTGGGTAGCGCTGTTTCAATGTTGTATACGTCAAAACTCCCTGCAAATAGAAGACAAAAGAAAATTGGTAAGTACCTGGAATAAACTTCTTTTTATCTTGCAAACAATACCCAACCGGTAGATTGCTCTCACAACACAACAATAAATTTGAATAATTGCGGAGTAGGATTTACATAAGTGCTTATCTAATAGGCGAGAAAGTATCACTACCTACCACTAATATAAGTTGGTTTGTTAGAATAACATAGTGGTACCTACTGGTGAATACCTCTACCTACAAGTTACCAAAAAAGCACTAAGGACGAATCTTTTATCCGTAGTTACCCATTGGTTAACTATGTATCATGGACACATAAATTTAGTTAGGGGTCATCTAGTAATCACCTGAGGCCCGAAAGGGGGGGAGAAGGTTGAGAAAAAATCACGAAATATCACAAGGAGGGAGTGGGGGTGTAGTGAGATATCACGTGTATTGATTTTTTTGTTAAATGCGAATTTTCCAGAATTTAATTAAATAATCCCTGCATTTAAAGATAATTAATTCTGATTTCTTACGATATTCTATCACAAAAAAATCGTTCCAGGTTTGCGGAATTGTCTCGTCTGGACCTAGGTGGCACGAGGCCCCCTGCTTCTCCTGTTGAATGCGAGTCGAGTATATTGAACACAACATAAGCATTCATCAGAAGGACCTTCTTAGGGTACTGCATAACCTAGACCTGAACTAGGCTAATGGCCCCGACGGAATTCCGGCAATTGTACTGAAGACTTGTGCGCTTGAGTTGTCTCCGATCTTGACATGCCTATTTCACCTTTCGTTTGAGACTGGAAAATTGCCGATGGCTTGGAAGCAAGCTAAAGTGCAGCTCGAGCCCAAGAAGGGTAGTCGAGCTGACCCATCGAATTATAGACCCATCTCGGTAACGTCCATTCTCTGTAAGTGTATGGAACGCGTGCTGAATCGTAAGCTCCTGGCATACCTAGAAGCGAACAATATCCTTAGTGACCGACAATACGGGTTTCGCCGAAATCGGCCAACTGGGGATCTTCTAGAGTATGCCATTCACATCTGGAGTGAGGCTATCGAGAAACACGGGGAGGCACGAGCGGTCTCCCTTGACATCTGGAAGGCCTTCGACAGGGTCTGGCACGATAGCCTTATTAGTAGATAAGCTTCTTTTCTTCGGTCTGCCCGCCGGATTGTGTGAATGGATCGCAGATTTCCTGAGGGAGCGGTCTATCCGAGTGGTCATAGATGGCTGCTCGTCCGGATTGCTGGATATTAGTGCCGGGGTTCCTCAGGGATCGGCAACATTGTTCCTGCTGCATATGAATGATCTGCTAAAACCTTTGGGTAGGCAGACGACAGCACTGTTGCTGAGAGATACGTGTCCGACACACGAGCTGGTGGGTCCCAGATCCGGTCTCTTCGGGAAGCTATGGTTGAGCTCTTGAACCTGACCTGACAGGCTGTCTCTAAATGGGGCGATGCCAATCTGGTCCAGTTTAATGCTGCTAAGACCCAAGCGTGTCTTTTTTCCGCTAAAAAGAGCCAGTTCCACCCAGCTCCATCTTTCCGAGGTGTAGCCGTACCGATGGCCGACCGACTTGAGCTTCTTGGTGTTACGTTAACCTCTACCCTCAATTTTGGCCCTTTCATAGAGGCAAAAGCTCAAGTGGCTGCCAGAAAGTTGGCGATCCTAGCAAAGGTGAGACGGTACTTCACGCCGGAACAGCTGCTCAAACTTTGTTCGATAGTAGGAGTACTGCTCTCATCTTTGGGACGGATCTGCCTGATACCAGCTTGATGCCCTGAACTCAATTGCGAAACGAGCCAAGAGGATCATCGGCAATGATAGGCTCGTCGAGTCGAAGCGCCAAAGTCTTGATCATCGTTGCCGAGTTGCTGGGCTGTCGGTTTTCCATCGGTTGCATTTTGGGGAGTGTGCGACAGAATTGCATACTTCAATTTCGCCAAGCCCGTTCCATCATCGGACCACAAGACGGACGGCGATGCGCTACCGCTACATGGTGGTCATCCCGCCCACACGCACAAAACGTTTTGTATGCCAGAGTCTGCGATTCCTGATAGCTACAACCTGGAAGTCTTTAAGTCAAGAGTTAATAGAATACGTCTAGGCAAGCGTGCTCCATCTTCGACTGCATCATCGCTTACCATCAGGTGAGATAGTGGTCAAACGTATGCCTATCGATAATAAAAAATACACGTGATTGTGGGTAGGCGGGGGTGGGAGCGTTTTTATCTTGGGGTTAGGGGAGGCAAATGCTAAAAAAACATCACGTAATTTAATGGGCGACCCCTTAGTGTGCGTTTTTCGATCAATATTTAGCTTAACCGATAGTCAAATAAATAACTATGAGGTAGTTAAATATTATTATTGTTAAGTAATAACTGACAATTGACTAAAAACAAATTTTGACGATATTACTTATTTCAATTTTATCTGTGGAGCAAAAAACTCGCCCTAACCGACCGACAGAGGAAACCATTCAATATTCATAAATTAAAAATGAGTAAACATGCTAAGATATCGGTACGTTAGAAGACTTAAAATGTAATATTATCGTTATCGCACAGTTACCAATTTATATTAAAGCGAAAGTTATTCTTTCTGTTTGTCTTATACGCCTTGCTCAACGGCTGAGTGTTGGAAAAAATTTGGCGCGTGAATAGTCAGTGACCCGAGTCCAGAGACACTATACCTTTAAGCCGGTAGTAGATTCGTTCCGCGCGGGCAAAAACTAGTCATATATACCTACACTTTATGTATGTTACAGGTCAAATTATTTATCAAACACGTTTGGGATATCTTAACACAGCTGTGCTATTCTGTAAATAACTTTTTCAATATCGAGCTCTACCTGAGTGACAAAGCTCACCGCGGATGCCGCTGTTGAGACACGAAAATGTTGTTACAGAATAGCACTACTGGTACCAACTGGCTAACAATGCGCACACTTAACTGAAAAAATAGATGATCTGTGTGATATCAATCATCCATTCATATTATGACAGATATTAAATACAGCAATCAACAACAAAAAAGTATAGAATCGAACATTTATTTTAACTTGGTTCATCAGAAACCTGTCTTTGTGCCAGCACCCGGAAACACAGGCGTGATCATAGTTACCTAAACGATTAAGGTGCTCCGTGTAAACAAGTAAATAAGGTGATAAATAGCAACTATCTAAAAATAAAACAATGTAAAATGGCCGACTTACCCAAATCTACATCTTTTGAATTATCATTTTTACGGACGGATGCTTTGCTTTGAGCAGTGCGGTAAGAGTTTTTACTTGAAGTAATTTCTTTTTGTTTCTCTCTGGCCGCCTTGGGTTCACTGAAGTATGAATGCATTTTAGATTACACTCTAACACAATTTCAAACATTTGTTGTACCACGCCCCATTTGCAAGAATTCCACAAATTCAATGTGGCCAGCTAAATTAAATTGAAACATGAATTCCCGAGCACGTCGTGTGTACTTCCCTTCTTAATTTATCGGTGTTATACGTGCTGCGTCAAATCTATTTTAAACATTTACCTAAGCGTAGTACGAGGCAACGAATTTACATTATGGAGGTTTGCACTGTTTTACAATCATGATACCTAGTTAGGTTCAAACTTGCGAAGTTACCCCAAATGCATCCATCTAGCACTGCTTATTCGAGTCATATCTAATTACTTACTTTACTTTAAAAAAATCAATTCATTCAATTAAAAACTGGTTTAAAATTCAGTTGCAAGGTTTGACCTCTTAGATATTCACAGGTACCAACGCGATTACGCGACCAGTTGAATAAAAGCTTATATAAATAGAATGAAAGATTCATGAAAACTGTATCAAACAGGAAATATTAAAAATACTTACTTTGGTGATCGTATAGTATTATTTCTGACACTAGCATGATTATCAGTATGCCTGACAGTTTTACTAACTTCTGGTTTGTCTTGCGTATGAACACTATTTACTAAACTGTAACCTTTAGAATGATGCGCTATCTCATTAGAATTTCCATCTATAATAACTGTTTCTTTTTTACTTTCGGCCCACAGTCGATCACGTTCACGCATTTCATCTAGTTTTGGAATTATCTTTCTGAGCTCAGTGCTCAGCTGCTTAATTGTGTTCTCCACATTAAGGCTCAACTTCTCCGTGTCGTAATCGTTAATATTTATTTCGTCCTTTCCATCGGACAGAAAAGCGTCCGTGATCTTTCCATTAGTGTTATTCTCTATTAGTAAAAACGTAGGCCTACTTAAACTCATTTCTGTTCTGGTATTTTTTTCATTTTCTTTATTTATTTCACTAACTTCTTTGTCTATCGTTTGTTGTTGAGTCGAACTGTCTTTTAAACTATCCTCATTTTCATCACACTGCGTTTCCACTAATTTCTTAATAACGTGATTAACGACGTCGCTTATATTATTAATAGTATTTTCAATAGGTTTTGCAAAAGTGTCTTTTATATCTTTGCGTAATTCTTCTAAGTCATCTTGGATGTTGATATTGTAATTTAGTAATTGTTTAATTTCATCTTCAATTTCTTTATTGAAATCACCAATTATATCTTTGGCGTGAAAGTTGTTTTCTATATCTGCATCCGAGCAGTTCAAATCATAATTGAACGCTTCATCATTGTTATTATTATTCTTAGATATAGTTTTTAAAAGGTCTGGTATATCATTTTTTATTTGACTATCTACAAATTTTTGTTGAGTATAAGATTTATTTTGTGGTGACAATAATGTTGTCTTGACTAGATCAGATTTTACGTTATTATTATTATTGATATTTTTGTAATCCGTGGTTCCATTCTGGTTAGGTTCTGGTTCATAAGCCAGGTCAGTTATTTCTATATCGACATCATCATCAGTCATTTCATTTTCCGAATGGTAAAAGTTTTCTATATTTGATGAGTAATCCTTAAACAAACAAAATGTATATATAATTATCAACATGAATTTTAATAAAACTCTGAAAGTAAAGTGTGTCAACAAAATTTAATTCTACAGGAGTACTTAACACAAGCAGGTAGAGCTCGGTAGAAGCCCACATAAATGTACATATAAATAAGTAGACACGGTTCCCGGCCCAGTAGCATTCAGTAACAACTGGGGCTTCCTTCGTGTCGCTGTAACGAGCAAAGTTTAAACACTTCCAAGGATTCTTTTTGTAAGTGAAACTTTACCTGTAATGTGTGTGCTAAGTGTTGGAAGCCAGGATAATTTGGATTCACGATTCCCCTCGGCACTAGATGGATGCCGTTCTCAGACATCTCATCAGTGTCAGAATGCTCAAATGCTCTTTCCTCGTCAATTGGTGTAGGTTCTGCAGATACATTAGTATTACCTGAAATGGTTTGTAGATACATGTTTAGTTCTCTTATTCTTATTTGCCATTTTTTTTTTTTTTTTACAAAAAGGGGTCTAACGATAAATAAAGCAATAGCAATACCTACTTAGGAAACTTTCGCAAGGAGGTCGGACGGTAGCTGTGGCTTCCTCCAGATTGTCCGTCTCACCGTTATTGCACGACTGCACGGTATTCCTGTGCCTGCGGTTGATCCGGTACTGTCGGTTGCATACCAATTCCGCGCTCACTGCTGAGTCTTGGCTGTCTGCACCTGTTCTCCTGGCTGTCGAGTAATTTTCAAAGGCCTCTGAATTCCTTTGAGAGTTATAAACAGTGTTACAAATTGTAACTTGCGAGTAATCCGTTGTATTCTCGCGTAAATTGGATTCTGCTCTGTTCGCAGTTAACCAAGTTCTGTTATCGGGATTTCCGTGTGACGATGCGTCCTGGCGGTTGTATACAGCGATGTTACCGTTGTCTGGCGTTTTGATCCTCATGATTACCTGTAGAAAATAATTAGAAATCTTAAACAATATTTTATTAATAATAACAAAATCCTTAAATAAAACTGAATTTCATTAAAGTTTTATTTAGGAAGGCCTCATGAATATAAATTTGTTTGATTTGATTGTAGGTAAGTCACAAAGTTGTACGTAAGCATGAAACACACTATTGATAGGTAGGTACCTACCTACGAACAAATATAGGACATGTCATTCATAAACGTCCACCCAAATAACATATTTACACAGAGGTACCTACAGTACCTACAGCTATTTAGCTACAGGTAGGCATTTCCCTACTAAAACAGTAACCTACCAACTTGCCACATTGAACACCTGAGGAAAATTACCGGGTTGTCAAAAAAGTGGAGATATGGTATAAGCTGGTAGATTTTTTAAGAATTCGATCTAGAAAAAACCATTAAGGCTTTATTATAATCATTGAATTTTATGTCCTAAATCCATATAGGGTGATATTGCGGATCAGTACCGGATATTGTGAGCACGGAGCGGAGGCGGCTTGTGGCGCGGGGAGGGGGGAGGAAACGCCGCGTGTCTCAAGTCCGACCCCAACCCCGCACGCACCCACTTAATAAACCGGCCGACCTCACCCATATTTACTAAAGATAACATTACGAAAATACCACAGAGCACTGACTTTTCTTACATTTCCCACGCGATTTTAAATAAGAGGGAAACTGTCGAATCTTTTTCCTCGACCCAAAAAGAAAAAACTACATATAAAATTCATGGATATGGTAATGCTCCAATATTAAAGGAATATATTGGGTAAGTTACATGGGAAATTCTATAAATGTACCTTTCTATATAATTTTACGATATTATGAACCTTTCGTAAGTAAGCACCTAGTTATTTTCATTTCACGCTAATCTGGATAACTATGAAAACCTAAGAAGGTTTATATACCTAGATACTGTATCTAGCCGATCATACCATCAAGTAGACCATTTTCCAAAAGTGGTGCTATCTATAAACTTTTGTTGGCTCGTTTTAGCACGGCATTAATGGTCATTGTGGCACCAAAGGTTAATTTGCTTATGTAGAGCTTGTACGAATACAGAATTGATGACGACTGTCGTAATATTTTTCACTAATGAATGACAAAAAGGGCAATGACCGTTATTACCATGTTAAACGCACCAACTAAAGCTTTGTGGCTGGAAAAAATAGTTTGACTCCGTTGAAATAAAGGAGGTTTTAAGGAGGCTGGCGTCAAACAAACCGTCTCGTTTATTTTATACACAGAATCTAAATGAAACTGGAAAGTTTTAAATTACCTGATAAGATTAAATTTCAAGTACAATGGATTAAATTGCTTCTAGCGAGTTACTATCGTGGTCTGGGTCATTGGTTGAAACAGAAAACTTTAAATGTTATAAATGTCTGTGAAGAACAAACTCTTTAGATAAGTGAGAGATTTAATTAATTTTAACTCCGCCACCAAGCCGCGGTATCTAATGGCACTTAGGTAAGAATTTCAGTCAAATATAAACACGATCTTATTTTTCTTAACTGCCTCATAATCTTGCCTCTTTATTGGGTGAATTTAAATTGAATTGGATTTTTAGATTAGACTTAGGATTAAGCTACTATTGGCGGGGGAATGTAAGTGGGTTTGTCTATTCTTTTTTAACCAGCAGGTAATTGGTTACTAACTAGTTATTACGGTTTCTTTTTATTTAATCAGGTACCTAAGAAATATGAAAAGGCAGCTTAATTTCCTCTTTAAAAAGCTTAGGTAATTTATTTATTTTGATTCCAAGGGTTCGTTTTCCTACGACAGACAAAGCCGACAAGCAATATAAAGCTTAGCAGACTGTTATAAAATACTGAGCTGGGAAACGATCAGCGTGGCTAGATGCCAGCAAATTGATTTCCTGCCTACAAGCGGAAACTAATCTCATTAAGGAGAAAACTTCAGGGCCCCTCCAACTAATTGTTTACACTTCAAATTATGTCGAGAAAAGACAAAATGAAGCGCATTTTTGTCTCTTGAATGAAAGCGAGAGCCTTTTGTGTTCCCTAACAATCTCGTTAAGATGCCTAAATAAAGCAATTCAGCTTTATAATTGTTAATTTCTGAGCAGTAACGATCTTTGTTTAGGATAATTCAGCAGAACCTGCCCGCTCGTGCCGCATCCCGGCTCAAATGGATATTTACAATTAAGTAAGTCGGGACATTCACAAATATTTATATTTGATGGTCACGTGCGCGTGGAGCGCCTGTTTTAATTTTAAATTAAATTGTTGCAAAAGAATGAAATCTTTTATATCAACAACATAATTTATGTAGGTGTTCAGCGAGACAAAGCACCTACTTACTCACATTTTTATATGGAAATTATCGCTTTGTTGAATGTCGGGCCCAATTATTATTTTTTCCGTAGTTTTTCTTAATGTATGCATAGAATCATCTGTTTTAACCGACTTCAAAAAAAGGAGGAGGTTCTCAATTCGGTTTTATTTTCTTTTATGTTTGTGACCTCATAAATCCGTCATTTACGAACTGATTTGTTTACCTACTTTTTATATTTATATGTGGTCTCGGTCTATATTCTACCAATTTAGCTAAAAGCCTTTATGAAACGTTTAGATGTTACATAAAAACGTTTAGCTAATAGTAGGTATAATTCATAATATTATTCATATGATATTCATTTATAAATAATACTCTTATATATTTATTTATTGCATTCCACTGTGTTATTCAATATTCAGTATAAATAAGACTAAATATTCCCTATTTAAATAACACACTTTACCCTGTTTATACAGGGTGAATTTTATGTATTTTTCAGGATGAATTTCTAATATTTTTTTAAATTTCTACCCACCTAAACCGTAACTGATATATTTTCAAAAATCCAATGATGCAGTTATAGACTCTCGGACCCGATGTTAATGTGAATTAAATCTGCAGAAAAAAATTACCATTCACCCCTTATCTCAGAAACTACTGAGCCTAAAATTTTGAAAAAAAATGGAAATAATAGATCTTTACCTTAAGATTACAGGAAAACCTATATGAAGTCTGTAATGTTAAAATAATATGGTAAAAAAATTAAATTCGTTCGGAACCTTTTGCACGCGAGTCCGACTCGCACTTGGCGAGTTTTTTTGTCATATGTTTCGTTCTCAGAATTTGATCCGTATTACCTATACTATCAGATGGTGTAATAATACAGGGTGTGTTTTTTTTTAAATCAACCGATCGATTTTGGATAGGAATAGGTTTTAAAAAAAACGTTTTTTTTTAAATCAGCGTTTTTTACAGGTGATTTTTTTTAAATGCCTTGTACATTACGTATACCTGTCCACTTCAAGCAAATGTACTGTTCAGCTTAATATCACTATTGACGAGTTGTGACTGTCAGAAAGTCACTCCCTCTAGTAATCCTCTCATCTGTAGTAGCCACACAGAGATATTTGAGGCTTATATTTATTAGCTGAAAGGCTAATTTCAACAACCATGCAACTATCACTAGGTACCCAGTTTATTTTTCTCTTCATTATTTTGACCTCATTCCATAGTATTTTGACCTCATTCCATAGAATTGAATAAAATGGTTTCTTTCCTTTTAATAAGGGCCGATACCTTTGTTCCAGCAGAAGGCCTGTCCTAGTTTTTAACTTCATTACTGTAGGTACAAAAAATATATCCCATTTACTTCTTGAACGGAATTCATTTAAGTCAAATCTTTGTTCTTTCAACTACTTGTTAGCTTTAACAAGGAAGGTGAAAACTTCGCAGTGTTCTCTCCAATGGAGAAACTTGTACAAAAAGGGACCGAGTCACTACCGTTAAGATAACGCTGAGACGGAACTTTGTCAAGAATCATTTACATTTCTATACAAACGCTGTGCGTAAGTTACCTTCTTAGGGAAGGTTTGGGACTGTCGTTCTACAAGTTTTGTTACAAGTAAATGACATACGCCTTAAACGGAAACTGAAAGCAAATCACAAGGCCGGCGCTATAAGCGTATCGGGTCGAATCGCTTGCTATCTACAAAAGTAATCTATTATTCAAACGACCTTTCACACAAGCCCTCTTTAAAGTGAAATTAATTGATTTCCCTAATCTGTAAAGCTACTAGCAGGAAAAGTGTACCTACTTTCATTTTGTACTTGCTAGTGCTACCCGATTAACATCCGAATTTTAAAACTGAACAATTGTTTCAGCAACGTAGATTTTTATGTAGGTAACAACAATATTTATTTTAGAGTTCTCAAAACATTGTTATTGTTTTCAACATAAAGCTTATAATACGTAGGGTCCCAAAAAACACAAAAATAATGCTGATTACCGTCAGCTACAGTTTTTAATGACACATAATTTCTCCTTTCACGGCGGCCCACAACTACGTCCACTAATAGCCGAGTTCTATCGATCAAACAGCTAACAATCTATTGCAGAGCCTCTACCTCTATAATTCTGAAATACCGAACGATTGTGTATGGAGCACGAGGGGAATGAAGGTATTTCATTTTGTTTATTATTGACGCGTAAACTGTGCGTTCAGACCCTAATACACTCCCGGGGATGCGAATACCTCAGAGCGTGAACATTATTTCGAGTTATTAGAATGTATGGGACAAGATAGTGACACATCGTGTTGTGGACTATCGATTCTCAGGGTCCCGGCTAGCATGGCGCGGCGTGAGCGGCGGTGGCGGCAAGGAGGCAGCGCCGCATCTAATATTTATAGCGCGGCGTTACAGCGTGCGAGCGCCGCAGGTCGGCCTCGCACCGCACCGCAACGCACCGTTCCGCGCCGCGCACTACCCTCATCAATTGCTCCGGACATCAAGGACCAAAATAAATAAAATTACTAAGCCATATTTTCGAGTTGGGACTTCATGTATTACGGGACCAAGGGACTTTATCTCACAGAGGAGGCCGTTCGCCTTTTAGAGACAATTGAAACTAAAAGTTTAAATCTAATAGCACTCATTGTTGCTATTCATGGCCATAGATTTAAGGCTCCATTCCAGCGATTTCAGAAAGCAATTGCCACTAGAACCATTCCCTTGAGCTCGGTACCTAATATTACTCCCTCGCAATGGGCTATTTGAAAAATGAAGATAATGAAATTCCTCGTCGATCCGAGATTCGAGAAGGAAAGAAAACGAAACATGGTGCTGAAGTTACCTAAATATCTACCTATATTCTGCGGCTATCCCCCACACTTGTGAAAGTTAATTGTGAGTTAAAGGTACTTTTATATGTCTCTATGTTGAGAAATCAACAAGCTTTTATAACTGCGTAGCGCAAACTTCGAACTAAAGTTTACCAGTCAAATAGGTTTCACGTTTCATGCAGTGGAAATCTCGGATTGGTACCATTATTAGCCTAGTTTTGCAAGAATAATAAAAAAGCTGGCCAAGTGCGAGTCGGACCCGCGTGCAAAGGGTTTCAAACTAATTTCATTTTTGTAACATGTTATTATAATACAAGAGACTCTAGTTTATCTCCCAAAAGTGACCCCCATACTCAAAATTTATTTATTTACGTAACGCGTTCGTGTTTTGGTCACACAAATCCATATGTGTACCAAATTTTAACAGAACCGGTCCAGTAGATCACGAGAAAACTGGCTATGACAGACGGGTACACAGACAGACAGATCGAAAAACAGACAAACACCCGAGTGATTCTGTAAGGTTTCTTATGGATTTTTGGAATCCTAAAAATTAAAGTAATTTTTCGATAGCTAGGGCCGTTCCCTTTTTTATCAGCTTTAGAAGGAATACCTATTGATGTTAAATGTCACTACTCTGAATTATTAAATGCCTAAATATAAAATAAATTGTTACAACATGTGGAAAGAATACTTTGATAAAAATGTCTCGAAAAAGGTGTTTGTATGAATCGGTGCTATGCGAACTTCCGCGTATTCCCTGGTTTGCCATTGTAATACTCGTAGCACATAGGTTAAGGAACGGACACAGACGAAGTTTGGCTTCCTAATGGAAAAAGTGAGTAGTACAAATTGTCAATACTGCGAGTCTGCGGAGGATGTGCATCACTTGTTGATGGAATATCCGTAATCGCAGAGAAAGAGGTATCTTATTGGCAAAGTAAGAAACTAGTAAGTTAGATTTAGGTGCTGTTCAATGTTTTTCGTCTAAACCATGTAGTGCGAAGGCTAAAAAAAATTGATATAATTTTTTATGCAGCTATTTAGTCTCTTGTCTCTTTGTTCGTAAAAATATTTTTTATGAGTGACATGGTTATGTGTGATAACCAAAAGCCTCTAAATAAATAAAGATTTTAAAAAGGGTCTATCCCGTCCATTCCGCAAGAAAATCGAAACGATTTCGAACGACAAACCCATGGTTGAAAATCGATGACCAGTTGTCGCTAATAGAATACTACTTTATCTAGAACCTAATTTATGGTCTCTCAGGTAATCGAGAATCAAGTTGATTTTTAACCGACTTCCAAAAAAGGAGGAGGTTCTCAATTCGGTGGGCATTTTATCTTTGTTTTTTTTATGTATGTACACCGATTACTCCGAGGATTCGATGATCCGATGATCCGATTTCTGTGTTTTTTTTAGTTCGATGCAGTATATTTGGTCCCGTAAAAATTTGATTCAGTTTGGTTGAGTAGTTTTTATTTTATGAGCATTTTGCTTATTTCAATTTCTGCGTAGACGAAGACGTCGTCCAAGTATCACCACTTAAAAGTGAAAAATAAAATATTTATACTTTGTAGTGTTTGGAAGTCGGTTATATTTTTTTGTAAAAAGTTTTTTTTTGATTATTGATTTTCTAGTTCTTGCTAACACAGGAGGGGGATCCTTTCCTTACTAATATTATAAATGCGAAAGTAACTCTGTCTGTCTGTCTGTCGCGCTTTCACGCCAAAACTACTGAACCGATTTAAATGAAATTTAGTATACAGATAGTCTAGAGCCTGAGAAAGGACATAGGCTACTTTTTTTCCCGGGAATATGTTCCCTAGGGACCACGCGTGCGAAGCCGCTGGCAGAAGCTAGTCTAATATAAGGGCTTCTGAAGTGATGTCGGGACGCCTCTCAGTAAAATTTGGGTCATTTGGTGTACAATAACAATTTGAATCAAAATTTTGCAAATGGTATAAATATGCCGTTCGAAACGGTTTATGAGAACCTACTAAATCCAATTCCTCTAACTTAGATGACTTGCGAACAACTCGCACGCGAGACTAGGACTGGCCCGCATCGTACATCAGAAAGTATAGGTAAAGCACTAACACCACTAGATTTGCTAATTATAGCATGTAATACTCGTGTCGTGTTCAGTTACAACCGTTTCAACTGGAAACCAACCCAAGCGCTGTTGGGAAAAGAATATGCAGAGGATGCTTTAAATATATCTTTGGCTTTATCTTCTCTAAGATTACATGTCTTTAGCTGTTCAGGCGATCCCTGTAATTCAGGAAGTATTTCGAAGTACTTCTACTACTTATATTCTAAAAAAGACCGAACCAAATAAGTGATGGTTTCGTTTGTGTGTGAAAAAAATAAGGGACTATAATTTTTCGTGCCAATTTTTTTTTGGGACGTTTAACATATTTTGATAAAGCACTACTTAAAGCCTTTTTTCGGCGGGTTAGGTTGGCGTGACCCGGCGCGCCCTCAGCCTTCGCCCTGCGCGTTAATGGCCCCGGCATGATGGATAGCTCAAGTACTGCACGACACAATCGCGGCCCGCCACCCATGGGGCCGTATTTATGAAAAGGCGGCCAAATAAATATTAATTATTTTTTTAATTGGACACGACCGCGACACTAAGCGGAGGATATTTATTTTTATTACTATTTAGTTGGAAAGGGTGTTCAAATGTTTCAGTTAGTTTTTACTGAAACATTTGTACAGACTAACTTTTCGCGCGACTTTGCTCTTGTGTTCCAAAATAATGGTAAACGTGTTTCCGGCGTAAAAGAAGTCTTTTGAAACTCAGATTTCTATACCTAACTGAAAGATTTTTCGTAATCAGATCAGCATTTTCAGAGTTTCCTACCTTTTACAAACATAAAAACAAAATAACAAACAATCTTACCAGTTTTTTTATTATTAACTTAGACAATTCTTCAAGGATAAGTTTTAACGTTTTGTTTGCGACTTAGAGTAGCCAATACACTTAAGGTATTCGTTTCTTTTAGGTAAGTAGATACCGTTGTACCCGAACCACTTCCAATAATCCAATAAACCGAACGTAGAACGAAATGTTCATAGTGGTTTTGTTTTCAGATTTTGTATCTAATGAGGCGTATACAAATCGGTACGGTTCAATTCGGGCTGGCACGATCTATCCATTCGCTAGGTAAGTGTGACTATTACTGGTACTAGTGGCAATAGGTTCGATCGAATTAGTACATAATTATGTTTTATGTTCGAGGGATACAGGTGCGCCGTGTCCTGTTCAGATAAAATAAAATAGAACGACGGTGTGTTAAAACCAGGTTAAAACGAAGTTCTCTATGGTACAGTAATATTCCACCAGACACTGGCGAGAAAAACTAATACTTCCACCGCCATGACACTTTTTCGTGGTTGTTCACTATTTGAATTTTTGTGGCATGGCCAGTGTATTCTTGATAGATGAATGGATGATATTCTCGATCGTTTAACAAATAAATTAGGTACCTATGTATTATACAAAATGATTTTATCATGTTTATTTGTTTTATTGAGCTTGTTACTAAATACAACCATGTTCCGAGACTTTTCCCGTTTTTAATAATTAATACCTGTTAGCATCCAGGTAAGTTCCAAAAGTCTTTGAACCAAATAATTTAAAATTTAATACATAAAGTCACTGCATAAAAGGTTAAGGTTCAGGTCGACCATTTTAACCTTTTTGCCATCTAATGTTAAATGTGATTATTTAATAAAATGGTACCTAATCTTATATACCTCCTATCTCTTGTTACCTTATTTTCATAACTTGTACATAATAATATGTTCAGTATACCTGAGAGAGAAGGTATCATCATAAGATACCACAAAATCTTTGGCAGCTATACTGAAACTATATTTAGTTTCAGTATCACCATCTGCCTGGTCGGCTTCCAGTCGAACCAGATTTTAGCTGAATACCAGTATTTTACTTGGCGCGGCTGCCTTCACACTTCCACAACCCATTAACTGGGTAACACGGTACTTCATGGCAAGACTGAAGTCAGATTTACTGGCTTCTGACTATCTGTAAGACCTGCCAAAGATCTTCAAATGACAGCCGGGACCAACGGCTTAACACGCTTTCCGAGGCACGGAGGAAACTCGGTATGTTAAGATGGTCACCCATCCACAGACCAACCTTGGCAAGCGTTGCTTAACCTTGAAGATCGACCCGTGCGGCTGTTATTATCTAGCTACGAGCTCCTCTTTAGTTTCAGTATAGCTGACATATCCCTACTTAATATTTTAAATTTGAATGTAAGTTTGTTACGCTTTCACGCGAAAACTACTTAACCGATAATCATGTAACTTTGTACACATATTCTTGAAGGTATTAGGAGTAACATAGGATACTTTTTATTTAAAAAAAGTATCCTATGTTTTATGAAAAATACTGCCCAACGAAGTGGGCACGGGTCAGCTAGTCTTTATAATATATAAAAATCTCGTGTCACGGTGTTTGTTACCGAACTCCTCCGAAACGGCTCGACCGATTTTCATGAAATTTTGTGTGTATATTCGGTAGGTATGAGAATAGGTGGTAGGCTATTTATTTTTTTCATTTGGTAACACAACGTTTGCCGAGTCAGCTAGTATAGTATATTATTCTAATAAAAAAGCTCAAGTAAAACATGAACATAATATAGTCTACGTACTTGCAATCTTACCATCACCTACCTGAAATTAAATATTCATTAAATATTTATTTTACTTTCAGTTAGTTAATGATTTTATGCAACCTCCATGCTGGGAATATTTGCAATACACTATAAAATTATGATACATACCCAGGCCACTCGCGCGCGAAAAAATTACGAGAAGCCATTTGATTTTCTTTTTAAATTTTATTCTTCGTCCAAATTTAAAGGCGACACTCTCTGTTTTTAAGGTAAAACAGCCGAGAGTTTTTTAATAAATAAATTCAATTAGGTAAACCTTTTTGCATATTTTTCGGACGTTTTTACAAAATGGAAAATCAGCATACAGTTTTCGTTTTCTCAAAGGCGGCATGAATCTAAAATGGTATGCCTCTTCCTCTTGACCTCTCACTTGACATGAAACATGAAAGGACCGGTTTGTTCATAAAGCGTTTATAAAACGTCCAGATTTTGTAAAAGTATAGGTATTTTAACATTTTCTTTATCTAGACGGAACGTACAATAGAGGTTTTATATTCTTCCAGCAATTTTAATATGGGTATAAAGTTTTATGGCAATTATTTAAGTACACCTTAATTATAATATAACAAAACAATGTGTAATTAGGAGGTTGGCACAGAATTTAAGTTATGGAGTTAGTTATAGTTACCCGATGATACCGTTTTCAAAACTAAAGTTAGGTATCTAATTGAACTGTATTTATAAAAAAAGTTCGAACATACACAACATCCAATGTACAAAATCTATTTCTGTTCACAAACTTATATCCTTCGGTATTCGTGTACGGAATGACTAGCAAACAGTTATAAAGGTCGGGAAAGATTGATTCTCGGTGACGAGAGCTTAATAGGAAACTTTTGCCGACATGTCATAATGTTTACTTACGGCCCGGTTATTACTTTATGACCTGGAAACAGGTTATATACCTACGTGAGTAAATGGAAGGCCTTCTACTCATTTCAGTAGGTAAATTGTACAAATAGATAAGCAAATAATTTGTTGAATGTTTCGATATATATTGTTATTGGTACCCATTCCCAAAACAAATGTGCACTCGCACATTCCTACATCAAAACATAGGTACCTTCAGGGTGATTTTTAACTTATTGGCAATCTATCTGGGGTCAAAGTAGTGAATATCAACAACAATTTTGACTATGGGGCCACTATGAAATATGAAAAATATCTGCCTCTTGTACCTACACACCTGAAGTTTTTTCAGGTTTTATATTTGTTTGCATTAAATTATTCCCATAAATAGTTACTATGGTTAGGTATCAAGCCACCTGTACTGGTGGTCCGACGAGTTCGCGCAGTTGCGCGTCTCGTGCGTGCGAGTCAGATGCCAGTACACCCGATACCGGAGAAGACGTCGCCAGGTCCCTGACGAAGAAACCGCGCTGTATGAGGTGTACCGCGCGGCTAAAGAGGCTCTACGGCTGGCTATCGACGAGGCGAAGACGCGAGCCAGGGAGGAGATGTTGGAGACCCTAAACGGGGAACCCTGGGGCATCCTTATTGCTCGGTCCGAGGGAAACTCGGACCATGGGCGCCTCCGCTTACGGAGAGTCTCCAACCCGAGCTGCTGGAGGACGTGGTCGCAGCCCTCTTCCCAGCACGAGCAAAACACACTCCGCCACCGATGGCTCTGCCCATAGCCGCAAAGCCTGAAAAGAACGCCAGCGTCCCAGAGGTCACACAAGCGGAGTTGAGGCCGGCCGCGAAGCGGCTCTGGGCGAAGAACACTGCCCGGGGCCCGATGGAATTCACGGCTCTGAAGGAGCTGGAGCCCCAACTGAAAGGACTCTACTCAGCGTGCCTGGAGCAGGGCCAGACTCCCGTTCAGTGGAAATCTGGTCCTGCTCAGGAAAGCGGAGCGCCCTGCGGACTCGCCTTCCGCGTACTGGCTCTTAGTGCTGCTGGGCGAGGTGGGAAAGCTGTTCGAGCGGATAGTTGCAGCCCACCTCGTCGGCCACTTGTGCGGAGAGGGTCCGGACCTGGCCGAATGTCAGTTCGGGTTACGGAATGGGCGCTCCACTATCACGGCGATATCGCGAGTGAGAGTCCTGGCGGAGGAAGCGACGTCCCGGGGCGGGGTTATGTTGGTGGTGTCCTTGGACATCTCCAACGCCTTCAACACCCTGCCCTGGAGTTGTATTCGGGAGGTATTGCGCTATCATCGAGTGCCTCCCTACCTCCGCCGCGTTATTGGGGCTTATTTGGCGGAGAGGTGTGTCACCTATCTGGGACGTGATGATAGACACCAGCACCCCATGTCGTGCGGTTCCACAGGGTTCGGTCGTGGGCCCGCTCCTGTGGAACATCGAGTACGACTGGGTGCTAAGAGGCGAGCTCCAGCCGAAAGTGGACCTGACGTGTTACGCTGACGACACGCTGGTCTCTGCCCAGGGGAGCTCGTACAGGGAGGCAGCGTTGCTGGCTTCAATTTTTATGTTTTAAAAATAGTTCTGGTTGTTTTTATCCAAACCAAGAACCAAGTCCAAGACTATTTTTGTGTTTCTTTAGTGAGATTTTCATTGGTTATGTTCCTGTATAACGAGGTTGTATATGTTTTTACAATTATGGGTAGTATTGGTTTTGAGTTCTGGTTAAACCCAGCTACAGGTACACGTTTAGTTATTACATTTGTTTACCTAACCACTAAATAAAACATGGTTTTCTTGTTTCATCACTATATACTTTTCTCACATGCATTTATGTTCAAGTTTAATTGTACTGTTTTAACAGTTGTTTGGTACAAAAAGCTATGACGGCTAAAACCAAATTAGACACGTTAAGGCGGAAACCCACCGCAACGCACGGAAAGGCTACGCACGTGTGTGAGGCTTCGCCTTGCATGAAAATGTATAAAATTGTTTCCACTGCAACCCACGCACACGCTACGCATCAATTGACGTCATTGGCACACGCGTGGCTTGCTCGAATATGGCGCCCACGTAGCTCAACGCTGACAATGCGATGAACGCTGTGCACGCGGTACACGCTATACACGAATATTAACCCACGACTATGTCAAAACCATATTCTAACAAAAAAAAGTGCGTAGCCTCTCCGTGTGCTGCGGTGGCCCACGCTACAGTTGTACATAGTCGTGGGCGTGTAGTGTGTACTGCAGTGGAAACGTAGACCCACGCAGCTTAAATGCGCCGCGTGGCCGTAGATAGCGTGCACCGCGGTGGGTTCGCGACTTTATGTCATAGTTGTCAAGAAAATGCTAGAAGACTGCTGGAAGCCCAACCAATGCAATGGTAACAATGTAAAAAGGTTCTATAGTTTATATATTATAGATGTTTATCTCTGTATTAATTAAATATTAATCGCATTTCTGTTTTTTTTTTCACATTGTACCTACCACCGTTATTCTCTGCATCACCCAAAGGTTAACTAGATAGAAAATGCCTAAGGTATTAAATCCGCCTCTGTACATCTGTGTGCGTAAAGTAGTTATTAAATAAATAATAATAACAAAGGCTTAGGTAGAAACCTCAAAATATCAGATTTTACTGGGTCATATCCGAACTTATAAATCCAAGTAACTTTGTTTTAATTGTTCAAGGTTAACATACAAAAAAACTCCGTGTTTTTTATTAAGAAAATTACTTTCCTGTTACGATATAACTAACGCGAAGTAGGTAGGTCAAACCTTGCTGAAGCAACGGCTTGGATTAAGAAGAACAGGCTAATGATACTCAGGAGAATAAATACATAAATTGGAACATTCTCCTAATGCGACTTTTGGCAAGCAACTTATTCTGCGATCGATATAAGTTGAAACTAGTAGGTACAAATACTGTGAGGTTTTCTAATTATAGGTACTGATACCTCACGACACCCTACACACATGACACTTTACACGTAGAGGAGCTCGTGGCTAAATAATAACTGCCGCACGGGTCGATCTTCAAGGTTAAGCAACGGTTGCCGAGGTCGGTCTGAGGATGGATGAGCATCTTAACATACCGATAATCTACCGTCCTTCGGAAAGAACGTCAATCCGTTGTTCCTAGCTGTCATTTGTAGATCTTTAGCAGTCGTTACGGACTATCAGAAGCCAGAAAATCTAACACCACTCCAGCCAAGAAGTACCGTGTTACCCAGTTGCTGGGTTGTGGAGGTCGAAAGGCAGTCGCTACACGTAAAATACTGGTATTCCGCTGAATCCAGTTTGTCTGCAAGCAGACCCCAATTTAGTTTGGAAAAGACTAGGCAGATGATGAGGGACTGATACCTCAGAAACCTATGTAGACTGATAAATTGATGTAGATAAACACTCGAACACCGAACAACACATTGTAGATACCAGTGATTGCTGCCATGGCCGACACCGTCGCGCCGTCGTCGGGCTAGACGCTCGGCGACCAGCCCCGTCTGCCCGACGCCGACACAGTCTCGGCGATACTTTATTTCTATTATTATTTAAGTGATAAATGCACAGACGAGAACAGACAGGGGGGAGGCAGTATAAAAAATAAGGACGCTATTATTCTGCCCTTCTGTGTAATCTCTTATAGACAATGTAATAGGTTTGCCTTTTGAATAGGCCGAGAACATTTTAGGTCTTCGCGAAAAAAGGAGAATGTTGTGATATTAAAGCTTTTGCCTGACAGTGGCATCCTGAATGGATAGACCGATATATGTATATACAGGCCGGTATTTTTGGAACAGAATTTGTAAGAATACACGCGAAAACTAAGAAGTTGATAGCTTTTTCCTTGTTGTAGTGAGTCGTTTCATTTGACTGAATAATCAATAATTACTTCGAACTACATCTACGTGGTCATTCTCGGAAATAACAACGTTATAGTAACTAGTACTCAGTACTACTCAGCCAGAAAATTCAATTTCTATTATAATTAGCTTTTCTTTACATAAATCATTCAGTTCCATGAACTGTTGCCTTTGTAGTTAGCATACCGCTAAAACATCCGTCATGCAAATTATATGTACACAGTAGCACCCACCTAGAACATTCCTCTACCCTGTAACTTCAAATGTGAGTATTCATGTGATTGATTTACCTTTATGATCCTGAAGGGTATTTATCACAAAATAGGTGGTATTTTGGCCATATATAACAATTCCAAAAGCGTAGCAACGAACCCATACCATCATTATAGGTCAATCTACGAACGACGCCTACGAGAAAAAGCGGCGTAGGCCGTCGTAGACCATTCGTAGCGGCGGCGCAGCGTAGCAAGGGCTACGAAATATTTTTGTCCTTCAGTATTAGGCCTTTTTTAACCATACCAAGTGATACGATAAGATAACTCTTTATTTTTATGAACATGAGTACCTACAACAGCAAGTAACAAATAAAATCAATATAATCTAATTGTATTAGTTTCCAACAGCGGCGTACAAAGGTTAAACATGCGAATATGATAAATATTTATTCATTTATCGATGTTTACAAGAACGAAAAATGAGATTTATGATATAAATTATTAAAAGTGTCAGCTTACTACGATAAAACTGACTTCAGGACTTAATATGCAGCTAGTAATTACCAATGTAAAGTCGGTTTCAACCGACTGATTTTTGTGAGTGTTGTCACGGTGACAATCTCGGTACAAATAACTTTATTAAAAACTAGTTGACCCGCGCAATTTCGTCTGCTCCACTCCTATTGGTCTTAGCGTGATGATATATAGCCTATAGCCTTCCTCGATAAATGGGCTATCTAACAATGAAAGCGTTTTTCAAATCGGACTAGTAGTTCCTGAGATTAGCGCGTTCAAGCAAACAAACAAACTCATCAGCTTTATATATTACTAGCTTCTGCCAGCGGCTTCGCCCGCGTGGTCCTTAGGGAACATACTCCCGGGATGAAAAGTAGTCTATGTCCTTTCTCAGGCTCTAGACTATCTCTGTACCAAATTTCATTTAAATCGGTTCAGTAGTTTTGGCGTGAAAGCGCGACAGACAGACAGACCGACCGACAGACAGACAGAGTTACTTTCGCATTTATAATATTAGTAAGGAAGTAGGGATAGTAAGGATTAGTATAGACAGATTCATAATTCAAGATTATCTTAAGACATATCATAAGAGGTATAATTGCTAATTTGTTCTTTCATTGTTTGTTAATAGTAATCTCTAGAATATATAGCTAAAAAGTTTATCATTCATACCCAGTTCTTTTCTTAACTTTTCTGTCATTAATGAAAAAGAGCTTCAACGAGTGTGTATCGTTGAGCAGATATGGCTATTGTTTATCCTGTGGGGTTGGCCACGTGAGCAATGCTACTGGAACAAGCTATTCATTTAGTAATGTAATATATAAAAATCTCGTGTCACGGTGTTTGTTACCGAACTCCTCCGAAACGGCTAGACCGATTTTCATGAAATTTTGTGTGTATATTCGGTAAGTATGAGAATAGATGGCAGGCTACCTTTCTTTTTATTTGGCGAAACAACGTTTGCCGAGTCAGCTAGTAATAATATAAAAACGGCAAATAATCATCATCTGCCTAGCCTTTTCCCAACTATATTGGGGTCTGCTTGCAGACAAACTGGATTCAGCTGAATACCAGTATTTTACATGTAGCGACTCCCTATCTGACCTCCAGTCACTGGATACCGCGGTACTTCTTGGCTGGACTGCTGTCAGATTTTCTGTCTTCTGACAGTTCGTAACTACTGCCAAAGATCGACTAATGACAGCCGGGACCAACGGCTTAACCCTTAAATGCGTCATGGTGCTTTCCGAAACCAAAGAAATACTGGATCATCATACAAAATCAACGTTTTAGCCTCCACGTGTTTAGTATATGAGGCGCACAATGGTAGTTATTAGGCTAATTTGCTAAGCATACGCCCTCGAACGTAATTATGATAAACTGGGTATTAGCATATCATTACGTATGCGTCGAGTATTCATCATTGGCCTAACGAACCCGAAAAAATAATAATTGGGGCACATTTGTCCAAATTTATTGCGCACATAGATCTATTACTAAAATAAAAAGTTCCTGTTGCTACCTAAGTACACCGTAAAGGGCATTCCGATAGTCCTGTGTTTTCAAGACTCTCTAACAAAGATCTCTTTTGTTGTCAATAAGCCTGACCCTATTATCGACAAACGCTTTGAAAAGGAACATCTTTTCCAATGATAATATTGAAACCATTCTGTTTTCACATAACAATTATTCAGAATTCTATTCAGCCATTGAATTAGTATCGATTTTCAACATAGCCAAGCCGCTGCAAGCATATAATTCTAAAGTGTGTGACATTGTACGAGGCAACGTTTTACTTCGCGACCTTAGAAACGCTTACTTATGTAGTTCCAGCGAAACAGCTTACACGCCATTCTGGTCGTTTTCTACGAATAAAATATGTAATGCCTTCTTCTTTAATGTTCAGACTAGCAGTTCTTCGAAATGTTGTGAATGTATTTTGTGAATCTTTTATTCTACATACCATCGTTCGTCAGACTGAAATTACTTCGAATTTCGTCGATAAGGAACTAGAAAATCGTTCATGTATCAATTTGAAATGAAAGTTATTTATCCAAACGTAAGGTCATTTTATATCAGTTACAATGGTTAAATAAATAAGTTAGGAGTTCCTAAATCACACTAAAACTAAAATAATTGTACTTTAAACAAAACTAAAATAATTGTATTACTTAAATAGCAAATAGGTCCGCGGCCGAGCTAGTAAATAAGCTGCGAACGTCCAAACAACACAGCGGCACTAAGACGTAACACAACCCTACGAAACCTTATCGCCATACTCCGTTGGCACTTAGTTGGGTTTATTTTTAAATGTGCTACTTAGTGAACTACAATGTACCGTTATAAGTAAACCGTTCTTTGTTTGTAGGAGAAAGAAAATCGTAGAGCCTCGACCATAAAATAATGTTGTGTGACGTCAATACTTCATTTAATCACGCTAATATGAAGTATGTAAACAGCGGCGGCGGCAGTAAAACCTTTATTCGGTCCAGTCAGGCTACAACACACACTTATTCGGCCGAAAGAAATGTAGACTAGTGTAATGTAAATAACGTTTCTCGATACCATTGGGCTCCGATGCCATTAATCGAGTTGGCACAACTACTATCGAACTGCCGACCCAGGCTACGGTCCTAACGTAAGTAGGTACCTACATTGTTTTGTGTGTTTTCGTATCGCCAAGCAAGACAAGACCACATTTACATATAAATAAGTGGTACAGCTTTTATGAGCCCATTAAAAACGTCTGCGGTGTGAATGTGGAATGAAAAATGTCGACGCCGACGCGTCGAGTCCAGCCGATGCCATACGTGCGATTAGAAAATGCCAGCGAGGCTTATATTTTAATCTGACGCGTAGCTAGGAAACCTTACGATAATAATGATTAATAATTTCGGTCACGTTTCTTAAGTGAAAATTAAATAAGTATATGACCATGTATAAAAAACAAATCCAGAAACCAAATAAAAGAGGCAGATACAAACTCGGCTAACTTGCTAAAAAGTATCAAGCGAACAAGCGAAACGCGGTTTTGTTGAACTCAAACTTCCTTAATTGGAGTAGGTTACTTCATCAATTTTGGCATGTAGGTGCCCATTAGGCATAGCACTCAGCAGCACTTTAGGCCTGAACCTCTCGCTTCCATTAAACCAATGCTAAATCAATTTAGTGTCGTGCGTTGTTTGTGGGCAGGTCGAGCTGTGCATTAAGTAAAGTTCACGCCAGCAATAAAGTGACCGGCGGTAAATGAACCGTTCGCGCCGTAAATAGCGCTTACGACCGCCACCGGCCCTTTCCACACTACTCACTGCTACTCCAATCGTTTTAGTACTTGACTACTGTGGAACTACCCTGCGGATAGTAGTTACGCGGTTTGTGCGACAACAGCAGCAATTTAACTTTACAAATTAGAATCTACACTAATATTATCCTATGCTGAACAAATTACAAGGTAAAGATTACGCTACAAATACATACGAATTCTCATTCCAATGTTACTCTTATCCGTAATCAACATAATATATTGTAATACGATACCAGTTCCATTTTCTAATGTACCGGGGTAAGGGATACAAAAAAGCAGACAGAATCAAAGCATGCCGGCGCTAAAAATAGCAGCAAGGAGTTGCGCATCTCGGAAAATGCAGCCCGCTAGTGATAGCAATTCATTGTGCTTTCTGTCATTGCATTTTGAACCTTAACTACAAAGATTATAATTTGTAAATACAAATTGACTGGAAAACACATCACTGAATACGTGTGCGCATCTACAAGTTGTCACTTAAAAATCTTTATTCATAGCTTCATTTGACATTATGAAATCTAATGGGAAAACAAACCCATGGAAAAACTTACCTGTACAGGGCGCCATCCTGGCTGTATGTACGGCTGTAGCGCAGTCACTGAATAATAAATGCACCTCGCAAGGTTATCTTTTATTTGTCCGAACACTACAAATCCAATGCAACGATTCCACGTTGTCCTCAATAACGTACGTACTCATTCACTGTGCGCGTCTATATGGAGGCTTTACGTCACTTGACTAACGAGGTTGTAGTATAAAGGGCCGTGGGAGGCGCGGGCGGAGGTTCCTGCTCGACGTGCACCCCGCCCGCCCGTCGGTGCAAAATGATCGCGTGGCGCGGCGGTCGCGCACCCCGCGCCCCGGTTGCAGGCTCGGGCGGCTTTTGCATAGTAAATACTAGGATCTCAGATAAAATAACCGCTATTGTTTATACTGAACATTATGACAACCACACATGTACACATGACCCCTTTAGAATAACAAGGACGGATAAGTACGTACAAATCTCTAAGCGTTCTGAGAATAAATTGTAAGGAAATTGAAACGAAGATTAACCCTTCGTTCACAACACTTAGTTCAATAACTTTTGCTAAATTTTATTCTGGAAATACTAAGCCATTAAAAATACTTAAATATCAAATTCAGTGTAAAACTGTGTTCTATATTTGGAGCTTTGCATTCGCGGCCTAGGTCACTACCGCGCAGGTCTGTTTAAAGTTGCTGATGAATTTGTGTGAATGGTTACCTAGTTTTGTAGGACTGCATCTGATTGTGCATACCAGACTATGCTTTTCACTACTCATTCGCAGCTTTAACTACGGATCAATAGTTTGTCACCTATCTATTTTCTCAAGCTTATTCATGAAACTTGTACCATAGGCTAGTTTTAAAATCTAACGATAATTTAGAATCTACTAATCAGTAAGCATAATATTATGGTTAAAAAATTTTACAAATAAGACTTGAAGCTGGTAATGGCAATTTTATATCGATTCTAAGCTTTTTAATCATCACAAATTCATATTGAACCAACCAAGCCTCACTTTACTGCGGTGACCTTGCCGATCGGCGAGCTCTTTTTTAAATAGACTTTCACTGATAGCAAATAACCATAGCAACCCTTAAAACGGTCGTAAAATTGATTTGATGACGGTGTGTTCTACGGTCCTACGCGAAGTTGTAAAATTTTTATACGACTCACAATACGAACGGAATTCATATCGGTCGTTACATTTGATGTGGCTTTAAGGATTCATTCATAGTAAGTAAGTAGTTACGTGCGAACTCTGTACGTATAGAGGTTGACGCTGAAGCCGGGAAAGTCAGGGAAAAGCCCTCTGGCTTTCGCATCAGAACTAGGGATATCCTTATCTATGTCCGGATGTTTTATCTTGGCAACGTTCAATGGAAATGAAAAATACCTAGATGTCGCTTTAGTCGACCCTCTGCCGAAGTAGTTCACTTTACTTCCACAAAGGCTTACAGGTTTTCCCGAGCGCCAAGCAAGCTTACTATTTCTACCACCCTCCGTTAGATGGCGTTTGTCATACACCTGTTTCTCCAACAACTTTACTGTCTTCACCCTCCCACAGATGGCGCTACAACTCGTTAGTAAAGTCACGATAGTTACAGAATGGTTACAGTGCAATGTACCTAATTGAACCTCATAAATATGCATATTCTCCGACTGTTAAATATTTAACAGCATTGAAGCTTACTCAATGACACTAATCAATAAAGATAGAATGGCTTGTGCATTTATTTTAGTAAAGAGCAAATAAATTGTGATGGAAAAAAATATTTGGCAAAGCGTAACATAATGGTATGAATCAAGATCAACGAGAAAGTTATTCTAATGCAGGACGTAGGTACATATGAAAGGTATAGGTGTATTCCAATCAGGGAACAAAAATCTTTTCACAAAACAAATCATCACTTTGAAACAATTCTAAAACAGTCATATAGGTAGGCCAAACATATTATATAATTTTTATCTGTCGAGATCATTTTTCGTGTCGTGTATTCTTTCAGTTGAATATTTTATCATAATAAATAGTCAAAAAGCATATAGCTACCATAATTTCACATTCCTGTACCAAAAACCTAACAAGATACGCTAAAACGAAAAACTGGCCAAGAGCGAGTCGGACTCGCGTGCAAAGGCTTCCGAACGAATTTCATTTTTTAACATGTAATTTTAACACTATAGACTTCTTATAGGTTTCCTGTAATCTATAGATAACGATCTATTATCTCCACTTTTTTCAAAATTTTAGGCTTAGTAGTTTTGGAGATAGGTGGGGGGAATGGTCATTTTTCGTCTAATTTCTTGAATAACTTCAAAAACATTTACTTAAAATTATGATAATAAAACCCTCACAGTAAGCCCTTTCATTTAATATGTCACACGATATTTTTTCAAAAAACTTTTTTTGAAATTTTCTAGTTTAACCCCCAAAAGTGACGCCCATACTAAAAATTTAATAATTTACGTAACGCGTTCGTGTTTGGGTCACAGAAGTCCATATGTGTACCAAATTTCAACAGAATCGGTCAGTGGATCCGGAGAAAACTGGCTGTGACAGACGAACAGACAGACACCCGAATGATCTATGATGACATAAGGGTTCCGTTTTTTGTTCGGAACCCTAAAAACGGCCTTATACTAAATATATCCCCTTAATTTTCCGCCAAATATCTGAAAATCGCAAGGGGAACTGTGGCCGATAATAAAGTTAATTAATTATTCGAGGTTCGTGTCCTGTTCAATCTTCCTTTGGGCAATAAAATGTTTGTTAAATTGTGATCAGTTCAAAACAGACCGTTTCATTATTTCGCTGTGTTTTCGATTTGACGTTAATTAATTAAGAGTATAACTCGAATTCGGGAATAATGAGTAATTTTTTACAACACTGAACAACTCACACCCTATTGATTAGCATAAGTACCACCACATTAGCTTATTTTTTTCAACACGCAAACTCCTAAAATGGTTCCTATCTCATCTTTTTTAGGCTCACAATGCAGTGCTTTTCTCTCGTAGTGCGTTCCTTTTCCATATACGAACTTTTATGGGAAATTACCTATGCGGCTAGCTCCTCTTTAGTTTAAGTTTTCCTATTATTGTTGTTCATATAGTTTTCCTATTCAGTTTTTTTTAAATTTCGTTCAATACTCATGAGCTTATAGTTATTGCACTCTCCGCTCGAAAAATGCCCCAGCTTTCAGCTCAGGCGTCAATCCCGCCACGCCTGACAAATTATGTCAACTTGTATAATAATGTACTAATGGTAGCCTAGGTACTTATATTTTGATGGCACGGCATGAGCTACCATCATACAGTTTGCGAATGGTTTGTGGCGCTATGATGAGACAAGAAGAACATAAATACAATGTAATGTTATATTTAAGTAGGTACTAAAACCAAAGCATTCACAAACGATGCTTTTAAAATTCAGCGCCTGTCCCACTGTGGTTCCAATGCGGAACAACTTCTTTTATTTTGTACAGAATATTTTGTAGCGTGTACTCTAAATGTAGCTAGGTATACCAAAAACATTATCCTCCTTTTAGGGCAGTTGATAATATTTAGTAGCACTAGGTCCATATTTCGATCAACCAGATTAAAGAAACTATGATTAAGGAAATTAACATCAAAAACATAGCGCTTTTGCTGTTTAAAAGTACATTAAATCTCGAGTCTATATCTACAGGTCTAGAAATCCTAAATCTACAAAGCCTTACATGTCGGTAAAAAGTATGACTTGATCGTTAAACGTTCTTAATGCTCGTGGAACTATATTGCTCTCTGATACTTCAGGAAGTAGCCTAGAGGTTTTAATTATCATCATTGAGTGAGTACCCAAAATCAACGTAATAAGGTAAAACTAGACAAATATTTCTGGTTTCATTAGTTCCCTAATTTATAGGTAGGTAGTGCTCCGCTTCCTTTGGCTTGTCTTGGCGATAGCCAGACGTACACTATACGTTCTTGGTCCGTAGGTAGCACGGTGGCCAGATGTATATATACGTTCTTGGTCCGTAGGTAGCAAATCTTTTGAGTGGTGAGAACTATTTGCTATTCTTTCTTTACGTTTTTAGGTTCCCGTACTCGAAGGGTAACCAACGGAACCCTATTACTAAGCCTCCGCTGTCCGTCCGTCCGGCTGTCCGTCTGTCAGCGGGCTGTATTACAAGAACAGTAATAGGTAGACAGTTGAAATTTTCAAAAGTATGTATTTCTATTGCCGCCAAATAATTACAACTAATAATAAAAAAAAAATGGTTAAAAATTAAAGGGGGCTCCCATACAAGAAAGGTGTTTAAGTCGGTTTATGGTACGGAACCATTCGTGTGAGAGTGTGACACGCACTTAGCTCGTTTTTTAAATAACGTCCACATAAGATCACGCAAATAAAATTATTAACCGGGGTTACCGGGATTCGTCCGTCCGGCAATCACAGGGTCGTCATATTTATTTACCAACCCGCTTTCCACTATCACGTTTACATAATAACAAAGATCTCAGCACAACTTTATTTGCGGGAATAAAGTGGCCTTTTCACGACTTCGCCCGGGGAGTTTCTTTATTCCTAATATCGTCTCCAAGGTTGAAGGTCTCTGCGATACAGTTATAACAACAAACAGCTATCCCGGCGAGGAACACGTTCAAGAGTTTAAAGTGTAAACGATTTATATGTAAATGAAGTACAATTACGTCTATGTCAATAACTTTGCTTAAGAATAAAATATTACGTAAGCATTCAAAGCTCCGAGTATGTAAGTTTACCTACAAACATGCTCGAAAATTACAAGAAAAGATAATTTTCCTTATATCTTAGATTTAATAAGACTTTTGGTCCTTGCATTATATCAAGCAGCAAATCAACGGCTGCACAGCGAGCCGGCCTTGTCCGGCACAATTTATGTGACTTAACTTTCATTGCAAGCGGAAAACCCACGTTATAATTACTCTGGGAGCAAACCCTATCGTTTACGTAATTTATTTTAAATTACATAACTTATAATTAACTTGATTTTGTGAATCTATTAACAATCTGTAGTTGTCTGTTTTTGACATTAACAATATGTTACGTTCTGTTTGTTATTATAACTGCAATTGCGGTTTATCACAAGGGATTCAATCCCATTACTTCAATGAACCTAGTTTTGAATTGCCGGCATAACAATGGATTATCAAGTCCACCACTGCTAGTCGTATAAAAGGAAAGTTTTATATTTATTACTTTGTTATCTTAATTGAATCTCGAATCGATTTTATTCAACTGTCAGAAGTTTCAAAAGTGAGTTTGGTATGTAGGTGGCCGCTTTATGTATTCCAGTCAGCCTCAGAACTAGTCAAAATGAACTACTGAGCGTACATACGAAGCACGAACTGTACCTGATTTAACGCTACGACAATAATTTATACTTGCCAATCTGGTCGGCTAAGTTTAGTTTCATAAAGTAAGTTATCACGATTCACATTAACGCACATTGCTTCTGCTAATCTTGCCCAAGTATAATTATAATAGGTCATATATTCAAGCACCGTTTGATCTTTAATCATTATCAGCATATCTCTGGCTATTTATGTATGTGAGTTTATATGTTTGTAAACGCACCCGCGATACAGGAGAAATTCCTTGCGTGGGGCAACGTCTTAAGTGTTTGTCAGAGCTTTCCCTGATAGCTTTTCTTAGAAAATCTCCCATCATCTGTCATTTCCATAATAAAAGGACATTTCAAAACCAAATGCAATTCCAGATAATATTCAGTTTTATTCATAGATAAGCAAGTTTACTATTTGCAATTCATCAAAGTTTATATTGCAGTCCCAGTTCAATAATGAAAACGGGTTGTCGTTAGGTTAAGCACTAGGCACGAGCTTGAGGCTTTATCTGTAGTACCTAACGGCCTACTGTGCTTTATATACGCGAGCCTAAAATATAGTTCAGTCTAAAATGGGGCAAACCGTAGCTGTTGACAATCAGGGCTAGCGGCTTGTTCATTTTAATTTTGAGAGTGGTTCTGTATGCATTTGGCTCTACATTAAGTCGATATTCGTACGTTTATATATTACTAGTGGACGTCACGCGGATTCACCCGGGTAGTTCCCGTTCCCGTGGGAGTACGGGGATAATATGTAGCCTATGTTACTCCCTGATAATGTATGCTAAAAGAATTTTTCAAATCGGTCCAGTAGTTTCGGAGCCTACTCAATTCAAACAAACAAACATATCTTTCTTCTTTTAAATAATATTAGTGTAGATGTGTTCGTACCTACCAATTCATGGTATTTACCAAACTAGGAAATTGGAAATCTACATGCACGTGATAAATTATGATATCGTTTATTATATCAAAAACACTTCAAATTGGTATACTTAAAAAAAGGATTTGTGTCAAGAAACCCTACCGCAAAAATACGAAAGTCGGGTAAAAAACGGAGTGTTCAAAATATTCAATGTTTGTTTAAACGAGCAATCAACGCACTGTACATATCTTGTATCCTATATATATGCTGACTGCTTCGGGAAGCTACGCCAAAGCAATAACGCGCTACGAAGCCGCTATGACGCTGCTACGACAATGCTACGCCAAGGTTACAAAGTACTGCGAGGCAGCTACGACGTTGCGACGCTGCGACGACAATGATACGCCAAGGTAACAACGTGCTACGCGGGCACTACGACAATGCTACGCTACAGTAACAACGTGCTACGAAAACGCTACGCCGACGCTGCTACGATAATGCTACGCCAGTAACCGCTACGACGCTGCGACGACAATGTTATGTACACCAAAGTAACAACACGCTACGAGGATGCTATGATAATGCTACACCAAGGAACCAACACGCTACGAGGCCGCTTCGACGCTGCTACGACAATGCTACGCCGAGGTAAAACGCGCTACGAGGCCGCTACGGCACTGCTAAGATAGTGCCGATAGTGCTACGTCAAGACAACGTCGCGACGATGATACTTTATAAATACAATAACGACACAGCTTCAAACAAACGAAAAAAAAACTTTGTAAAAAGTAAGCAGTGTCAAACACTGCTTACTTTAACTTATAAAGAAAAATTATAGCATACAAACGATTTAATTACTAAAATATTGGTATTCAGTTGCATCCGGTTATACTGGAAGTTGACCCCAACATAGTTGGCAAAAAGCTAGGCAGATTGATTGATCAATTGTTCTTCGATATGACACATATCCACCCAACATAACACTGCTTGGCCTAAACACCAATGGATTTACCGATGCGGTTTTATTATAAATCGGTAATTTGCCTTTTTGTCACAAAAACCTCGCGATCACCACCCACCCAAACGCTCTCAATGCACTGCAATTTCTGAAAATTCTTGTTATCTGCTGAAATATGTGTTGAGTATGAGGGGGGCAAAAAAGGCGACTTTAGGGGAATCATAATATTAATCACGCAACATTCTGTAAAATTTCATTTTCATCTCTATCGCTAACGCATTAGGTTCAAGGTTTATTGGGAAAATTTGACAATGACGGGTAGCGTGATTTGTTTCCTGATTCTGCTAAAGTGGCCTTTTTAGACCCGCAGATAGGTTTAGTTCTCGTACTATTAATGAAAGGTTCGCATTCACATCTCAGTCGCAATTTGTCTAAACTCCTCTAAATATCGCACATTTTGTCAGACTTTGAGTACCATGCAAACGTTCCTTAAGAAATACAAGAATTGGCCCTCAGAACATCGCTCTATTCACTTTCATTTGACAGATTATCACACGTGACAAAATTAATTGTTACCTGAAATAAGGATGCTACTTCCCAGATGGGAAATACCCATTAATAAGATTAAGGAATCCTTGCTATAATCCCTTAATCGTGTTAATAAAACGGACCAAAAAGAAAGATCAAACCGTTTAAATGCTTGTATTAAAACTGTATGAATCGATGAAAAAACCTTACAAATAGTCTGCTGGTACACGTCCAAAAAATATGTACGTACAAACCGGAAATGGTAGCAAATATCAAGTGGGAGGCAAGTAAAATATTCCATTTGTGTCGCCACCAAAATGGCGACCATATCAGAGGGCAGAATCACTATCGTTAACATCGGACTGCACGAATGTTTTTCAAGCGTGTTGACTTTTGTTTCGATATATTTTATGGTATAATACAATCTGATCCTAAACTCCTACTGACATTATAAGTGCTAAGTTTGTTTATTGATCAATCATGCCTCAACAGCTGAAACGATTTGAATTAAACTGGGCATACAGGTAGATCATTCACTTGGATTAGGTCATTGGATCCTACCTATAGATAATATCTCCTTGTCAGATAATTTTCGACTTTCAGACAGATAACGCCGCTGGAAAAATCTAGACGCTTGTATTCAATTGGTTATCAATACGTTTGACACACACATATCTAATGAAAAGTCGGAAAAATATTAACGATCCACTGCATCGCCTTAAAAATGTCGCAACACGAAATTCAGGCATAAAGCTGCAGTTGCCCTCCACAAGTCTGTAGCCTACTCGATATTAAGTGACGTCATCTTTGAAAACTCCACATGCGTCATTTAATGTCGTTTCTCTTGTTTAAAACTAGGTTTTGGGAAGACACATGTTTATCTGCAGTCTCCTGTAGGCGTTTAAAACACACGTTAAAATAAATCTGCATTTGTTAATTACGGTCTAAAACATTAAATGACAAACCTTTTATAATGTAGGTGTTATGTTATTTCACTCCAGCCAGTGATAGTCACAGAATAAACGATCTCTGAATAGAAAATGGTTTTGGTTTCAGCCCCAGATATTTTCGAAAGACATATCCAACGATACCCCACACAATGGATTAGACGACTAAAAAAAACACCCGTTTTGATTTTATTATACATGTTTGTCTTCGTGATTAATATTTTTAACCATGCCAAATGCAGCCACACAAAACACTATCTGAGTTAAACTGCGAACAGGCGTACGACCATGGCGAAACTTTGTATTTTACGGCTTCCTTGTTTTGCTATGGAACCCAAAAAAAGTTATTATGAAACTTAATTTTCGAAAAACAGTATCATTTTCAGCGACCAAATGTGTGTGTTTTTTAATAAATCTCATGTCCTATCAAACTAACACCGAACGACACACATCGTGGGGCACATCCACTTAATAATATATTCTCCTTGCGTCGTGCACTGAACGCGACGCGACGATACGAACCGCCACCTGACACACTGCTTATGAAATAACGTGTAACCAAAGGCTTTTCATGCCATGAACTGATCCTTTATTAACAATGTATGTACTACGAATGCCTGGTTTAGAACTGACAGTTGAAACTCAAAAGTTACGAGCTTTTAAGTAGCATTTAATACCGATCACTGAAGAAATGTACTCGTACTGTAGTCGCATCGATTTTATAATTTGGGTTCCACCCTCCCTGACTGAACTTATTCACATTTACCCATTTCATATAAGACTACACAAGCGTAAAATACATTTTGTGCATTTGTGTGTTAGAAAGAACACACTCTTTCTAACACACAAATGCACAAAATGTATTTTACGCCTTTGTTGTCTTGAAAAACATCAACGTTACAAAAACTACACACTTGTTTTACCCCCTCCTCTTCCCCTACACTTCGCCTCTTGTCTAATACCCTATTCTCTTTACATTCTTCATTCTATAAATATATCATTGTCAAAACAAAAACCAGGAGAACAGGCTACGATAAATTCGTAGCACGTCTACGAAAAGCGTAGCGGTTGATTTTTGCAAGATAGTGTTAATTAAGGCATTGAGTTTTGCTTTCCTTGTAATGTTACTGTTACAACATCGGCTAGGGAATGTTTTGAAAAGGATTCAGTGGTTTTGTGTCATTTCTGTACTATTCATGCTATGTTCATTACTATGTCTTGTTTGTTCTTTGAATTGTTTTATTTTACTCTGGACGCTTTAAACGCGCACGTATTTCTACAAAGTTTTCACATATGAGTATGTATAATTCTAGGCTGAATGATGTAACTATGCTTTTGTAACTATTTATTCATTGAACAGTGTCCGTGGAGTTTCTGGCACATTCTTCTCCATAGGATCTACGCTTTGAGTCGTGCAACTATTTTTGTCCTTTTAATTGACCGACTCTCAAACTCAAAAGGGGACTCAAAAGCGCCTGTAAACGGTTTAATTGAAATAAATGCTTTAAGTTGAGTTTGTGTACATTTTGTAATCCATAAGCATAGCCGAATATACAAAAGCAGTGTTGTATTTATAGAATCAAAAAGGAAATCACACAGAAGATTTCTATTTATATCTTTACCTTGCCTTTGTACTACGTGCCTGAAGACGGATAAGACAGCCAGCCACTTGAAGCCAGACAAGTACCTACTGCGGACAAATGAAACAAGAGAGAGGGGCCAAATACAGCCCACTGAGACAAGCAGATTGCGTGAAGCCACTACTGATCTACAAAAATAAAACCTTTTGTTTTAAAATAAATATATCTTATTTCAACTAACTTCTTTGTAAAGTGCGTACTTGAACTGTGTTGTCATTGAATTGCGTTTAATGTCAAATCCTGCCAATTTGAATCAAATCTAACCTATACTAAAATTATAAAACTGAAGAGTTCGTTTAGTTTAACGCTAATCTCAGGAACTCCTGGTTCGAATTGAAAAAAAGTTTAGTGTTGGATAGCCGATTTATCGAGGAAGGCTGTAAGGCTATAAAACATCACGCTTCAACCAATAAGAGCGGAGCATTAATGAAACATGTGACGCAGACGAAGTTGCGCGGGTCAGCTAGTCCATACTTATACTTAATATTATAAAGATGTAAAGTTTGTGAGGTTGTGAGGTTGCAGGGGTAAGGTAATCTCTGTATCTACTGAACCGATTTTGAAAATTCTTTTACCTATAGAAAGCCACGTTATTTGTAAGTGTCATATGCTATATATTAACCCGAAAAATACCACCCAACGAAGTGAGCACGGGTCAGTTAGTCTATCATAAAGAGGTAACATTGGTTGTTACATGTTTTTGTAAAAGGTAGTCTTTGGAAGCACTGGGTGTAAAAATGGGAATTCTGTAAAAATCTCACCGTGTAAACTTAAGTGAAGTGAACATAAAGTGAGTTATCAATCCACATAATCATTTGTTTATTTTTCATTTATTTATTTATGTACACACAATACACTTAATAAAAATTAATACAGTGAGAAGAGCACAAAGGTACTGCTTATTTCATAAGAAATTTCTTCCAGCAGACCTGCAACAGGAGAGTGGGATCATGGTGAAAATGACAGCTCACTTCATTCACTCCACCTAAGTAAGGTGGAGTGAATGAAGTGAGCTGTCATTTTTCACCGTAGTTATTTAAACTGCTCCGATTACGAAAACCTTTTACTGGCACAAAGCCACACCATGGCTATGCTTTTTCTCTAAACGAACTTTTAACGAAAATATGCTAGTTTTCTGTGGGATACGCCTCTGGAGCAAAGCCTCTGGAACATACTTGTCCCAGACTTAGTTGTCTAAGATTATGTAAAAATACCCCTTTGTCATACAGCACTGCAATGCGTTTTAAGTCAAATCAATAAGTATTCCCCTTTTTTGGGGCTTGGGTTTCAACGTCATGACGCACACACCATCGACGCCTTTAACGAACTTTACTATACCCAGTAACGAGTAACCCACACAGAATCATAGCAATATTAAATAACAATATCTATTATTACGAGTATATTCGCTAAAGCTCTCAAGTAAGCAATTAAGTACGAGCATTCTTCTCGTAATAGGTATTCAGTGTGAGTTCATAACGCGCTGTCATTTACATTCGCAAGCAAGCTCGTGAACTGGTACTAGGCATAACCTACTGTTTGTTATTACTACAGTCTTGTACATCATTATCTGTTCGCAGAAAGTACTAGAATGTTTTGACTAACAAGTCTTATTTCTTGAAATAATGGTAAAATAATTTTCTCAAATGAATTTGCTCTTTCTTACTCTGTACTTTATTAACAATGAAGTTTGTTAAAGTTGTTATAACGAGGGTAGGTAAACACCGCGAGCGTACGCTTTATAAAGTTCTTAAATATTCTTTCGCTAGAGTTTTTGTTAGTCGGCGATTCGCATAATGTTAATTCCCTAGTGACCATGGATTCTATTGTCGGATTTTTTACTATGAGGAAGTATTTGACTTTATATAGTACCTATAATAGGTGTACCATAATAGCACACGGGAAAACAACTGATCGCAAAAAAAACGGCTCAAATCTTCTTGTGATAGCAACATCATAATTCGATCTTTTAAAAGATTTCAGATTTTTTCTTTTTAAAGATTTTTCACAAAGAAAACCACAGCAGGAATTGAAAAATACTTAATATTTGTCAGAATTTTTAAATGGAAAATTATTTCATAAACTTTTTGTTACAAAAAGATCTGCAGTATCCAGTGTAAACTTTTTTCATTTTTTCACACTCATAAACACTGGCTCTACTCAAATCAGTAATGGAATGCTATTAAAACTGTATTTATTTATTATCCCCTTATTTTTTATTCAATTTACAAGAAATATGTCATGCAGCCACCCTTACCCTACTTTAATAAAAAAGGGCAAATAACAAGGTCTTTAGATAGTATCCTATTCCATTCATGATTACAAAGCCACAATTCTGAATCGATAAGGGCTCATAGACGAATTGACGCGGTCAGGGTAGACGGCGCGGCGTCGAGCCCCGACACTCGGCCGCAAGACCGCAGGCCAATCTACTGGCAATGTACTTGCGTAGCCAATGTAAAGGAATAGGCACAATCTATGGAGGCTTTCGTGGCGGCAACACTGATTAGTTCACTCAGTAGTTACGACCTAGATTAAACTTAGTGGTTAGAGAACCTATTCAGCAGGGCCTTGGTATCTATACCTATAAATCAAAATAATATAGGTATGTAAACCCGTTTCCTTCTTTGCAGTATAACGATGTAAATTCAAAACTCTTGACTTGAATTCTTTCGTTTTAAACCTGATTTTATTTTTAAATAGATTACTGATTATTATCTCTCATTTTATGTTTAACGAGATTGATAGTCTTGAAACACTTCTTAGGTTTCTCTCATTTTGTTTGAATGTAACGAATATACCTAATGGAACTTAGTAATAGGGGAGGCATTGATGCTAAATGCGGATTTACTCGAGCGTCGTGGAGACCTATTACATTTTGTAGTTTAGATAATAAGAAGAATAAAAGGTTCTGTAATGTTTTTGAGCACAGTGGTGGGGGAAGCGTCCACAGATTTTGAAAAATGTAAAAAAAAATCAGTTACATGGACATACTCGAGCGTGTCAGATATTGATAGTTTAGATGCTCCAACGTGTCTCTGATACCAAAGGTATATGTCGACTTGCGTGGTGGGGTGGGCTATCCAGAAGGGTAGAAAATAGAGAAAATAAATTTTCTTTCGAGCGCGTCAGATATTCAGAGGGAAAGTGAACCCTAAAAATGCTCCCATTCTAAAGACTGGCGTTTCGGAAGTGACGCAAGCTCATAGAGATTTTTTGAAAATGCAAAAAAAAAACGTCATATTGCAATACTCGAGCGTGACAGATTTTTATACAGGAGGTTCAGCTTGATGTTCCAGTCGTATTTGCTAAAATCTGGCGATTATTTTGAGGGGTATTGTTAATCTGACACTTCGATTTTTTTTTTTATAAAAACTGACGAATTTTCACGTAAATTTTCTTAATATTTACAGTTTAATTTATTTAGAAAATCCTCTTCTTCCGGTTCCGGCAGTGGAAACACGTACTTACGAGAGTTCTGAAAATATTATATTATTTAATTACCAGGGTAAAAAGTGGGAATTGGACTTATTATTACAAATATTACTTACTTACATATATTGGACTTGAAATTTGAGTAATTAATCCAAATAAGATATTACTCAACATAACACTAACATAGGTTTAGGTTTCTATATATTTGACGACCTGCTTGTGTTAACAAGCAGGTCGTCAACCGAAAAAAAATGAGTCTGTTTTTCAAACATGAGCTACCCATGAATTAACCAGATTTGATTGACAATGATAATTTTTGATTTGATTTCAAACATTTGCAGTCAGTTAATTGCATTTGTACCTACACATTTACCAGTAATGCTAAGAGACTGCAAAGGTAACAAGACATCGACGATCTTGACACGCCTATTTCGCCAGGCCATAGAGAAGCACGGGGAGGCACTAGCGGTCTCCCTTAACATCTCGAAGGCCTTCGACAGGGTCTGGCACGATAGCCTTATTAGTAAGCTACCTTCCTTCGGTCTGCCCGCCGGATTGTGTGATTGGATCGCGGATTTCCTGAGGGATCGGTCTATACGAGTGGTCATTGATGGCTGCTCGTCTGGACTGCTGGATATTAATGCCGGGGTTCCTCAGGGGTCGGTGCTTTCGGCAACACTGTTCTTGCTGCATATTAATGATCTGCTTAAACCCGGTACCTTTGGGTATGCAGACGACAGCACTGTTGCTGAGAGATACGTGTCCGACGCACGAGCTGATGGGTCGCAAATCCGGTGGCTCCGGGAGGCTATGGTTGAGCGCTTGAACGTGTCCTTACAGGCTGTCTCAAAATGGGGCGATGCCAATCTGATCAAGTTCAATGCTGCTAAGACCCAAGCGTGTCTATTTTCCGCTAAACGGAGCCAATTCCACCCAGCTCCATCTTTCCGAGGTGCAACCGTGCCGATAACCGACCAACTTGAGCTTCTTGGGGTTACATTAACATCTACCCTCAATTTTGGCCCTTTCATAGAGGCAAAAGCTCAAGTGGCTGCAAAGAAGTTGGGGATCTTGGCAAAGGTGAGACGTTACTTCACGCCAGAACAGCTGCTCAAACTCTATCAAGCGCAAGTTCGATGATGTATGGAGTACTGCTCTCTTCTTTGGGACGGATCTGCCAGATACCAGCTTGATGCCCTTGAGTCAATTGAGAAACGAGCCAAGAGGATCATCGGCGATGATAGGCTCGTCGCGACGAAGCCCCAAAGTCTTGAGTATCGACGACGAGTTGCTAGCCTGTCGGTTTTCTACCGGTTGCATTTTGGGGAATGTGTGACGGAATTGCATAATTTGATTCCGCCAAGCCCGTTCCATCATCGGACCACAAGACGAACGGCGATGCGCCACCGGTACATGGTGGACATCCCACCCACGCGCACAAAACGTTTTGGGAACACATTCATAGTGCGTGCAGCTAAGGAGTGGAATTCCCTGCCGGAGTCTGTGTTTCCTGATAGCTTATAGCTATGCCTGGGAGTTTTAAGTCAAGAGTGAATAGGTTACTTCTAGGCAAGCGTGCTTCATCTTCGACCACATCATCGCTTACCATCAGGTGAGATAATGGTCAAACGCGAGCCTTTAAATAGTAAAAAAAAACATACTTTGTTATGTATTTAAATGGTTGGTTGAATGTTTATTTGGAAATAAGCTACGTAGGTGAGTTCGATTTCAGCTGAAATAATCGGTTTGGATAAGAGTCTTATAGATAGATGTTCCACTTTTCAGAGTGCCATGAGTTCTGGTATGAATGTAAAGATACTCGTATTTAAAGATAACGCTTTAGAGACAGCACATACACTAGTTAAATCTTATCCTTGCTATTTAACACTTTTAGTGCCAAGAACTCAGCGTATGGTTCGAACAGTGATTCGTTCGTGTGCTCACAACCCGCATCTGAGTCGTCGTTTTAAGTAGCTATATGTGACTTGTGTTCATGCGCGGGTTGTGGGCACACGAACGAATTGTTGTTCGGCCAATGTGTTGAGTGCTTGGCCCTAAAAATGTTAAAACACTTTTGCACTTGGCACTAAAAGTGTTCATTTGTATTTTTTAAGTTTACTGTAGAAATAACGTGCACTGTTACAATAGAGAAAGAGTGAAAAGGACAGAGTGGTGCAAAGTGGGGAATACATAGTTCTCAGCGACTGCATGCACAACACTTTATTTATGATTTTAGCTACTTCGGCTACTGCAAATCGGCAGATTATATTATTTCCCTGATTCGTGACTAATCTCCCTCAAAATAAAAAAAAATTATAATCGCGCTCGAGAATGTCCAGGTGACGTTTTTTTTTGCAATTTTGTGACTCTCCCATTTCCTTACGTCACGCTCAAATTGTCAGATTATTGAAATGCACACTTTTCTGCATGTAACTAACTTTCCTTACCTTAATCTGACGCGCTCGAGTAAATTGAGAGATCGTTTATTTTTACTAATCTGATCAGCTGCTCTAGACGTTTGACCCTATATACAAAGCTCAGGTATTGTGGGTGTACTTCACAAGGTGCAAGGTTGCCCCCATTATGTTATTCTGACGCGCTCGAGTAAATCCCGAAATCCTCGCTTGAGCTCCCCTACTATAGCGTTATTGAAAGCATTATCAAGAAACGTTAGAATGGTTTGAGGCCATTTTCACAAAATTATATATATTATTATACTAAATAAAAAATGCATCTAGTTTACTGTTCATTGATGTTTTGTTGGCAATTCTATTACGTAAGCTCGAAGCCTTGATCGTAAGGACATGTCGTTGTCCTGTAACTAGGTAGGTCTTATACTCTTGTAACCAAAAAAACAAGCAGGAACTCGGTAAATTCCTCACTCGCCACCGATCATTTTATTCTGGCAGCGTGATATCCTCGTATAAGTCGCAGTTAAGATCTGGGATCATGTTGGAGAAAAACGTGCTGGTCCTACGTGTAGATTTTTTAGGTTTTTGTATGTCGATTTTATCAGGCTAACAATCACAGATTATGTGGGTTTGCAAACCCACATAGTCTGTGATTGTTAGCCTGATAAAATCTTGTAGTCAGTCCCCTAGTTCAGTCAAATGAGTACCATAGCAGTTTTCAATGAGTGAGGTGTTCCTCTAAGTTGAAACCAAAGCCTATCTTAAGCATCATAAAAAGGTATAAATGTAGATTTTTTTGTAGGAGGAAGTACATACATTTAGATTTCAATTTGTCAGTCGTTACTGACACACACACACACACCACTCACACACACACACACACACACACACACACACACACACTCTGTCACATGCACTATCTCACACAACTACGTTTAGTTGTGTGAGAAAGTGCATGTGCAGGCAAAAATTGCACTTATTTGGCCAATTTTTTCATCATTTGAAAGGTACATTATTTCAGAACGACATAAGCTTTATAGGTATTACTTTGCCCGCGACTTCGTACGCGCATATCCCGTTTTTTCCCGTTCCCGTAGGAATTTCGGGAAATCCTCTCTTGTGCTCCCCTACGGAGATTAGGGAAGCTACGTGCCAAATTTCAGCCTTCTACGACCAGTAGTTTCGGCTGTGCGTTGTCTGTCAGTCACTCAATCAGTCAGTAACGGAAGAATTTTAAATATTAGGATGCATGTAGAACCCGGGCAAAGCCACGGCGGATTGCAAATAAAGAAAATATAATTTCACAGGAATTTAAACATGGCATCACTATACTGTGAATAAACTTAAGGTTTTTTTTCCACAGTCATGCTTGGTTTTTGTCCCCAGTAGGTGAACAATGTAATAACCAAAAGTAATATCCGAGTAGATAAATACATCGCTAGATTACTCACGGGGAAACATGTAACGTTATTGATGTCGATCCATTACGTGCGTGAAATTGAATCACAAGTTAGCGTGTCAAAATTTATGAAGATATATCTTTTACTTAAGATTACGCCACGAGGTATATATAGCTATTCCACTTTGTAACCCAACCTAATCCTGGCGACGAAAACCTTTCAGTATCTAAGTACTTATTTAAGAAATTCAATTCAATTTAATTTACAAAACTAACAGTGAGCAATTATCGGCATCCCTCGACCGACTTTTGAAACATATAATCGAAAGATAAAGTTGTAATTTGAACGATAAACGTAGCCAGACATCTCAGAACTTCGTGGGATCTATCTAGCCGTCAGCGAAATCAGCAAACGTAAGGGATCGTTCTTCGAAAACAGGTATTACACAAACTGCCTTCAGGCGGAACGTAACGATCCCTCGAACAAGGCCTCGGCTGAGCCATAACTTTAAAATATTAGCTATAAATGCGGTATCGTAACGAACGTAATCGGATACAAAACCTTGTTTAACCGCCTATTAACAGCAAATTACTATAAGTAATTGCCTACTTTGATATCTTAACACAGATTTAAATGATGTAGAGTACAAATTGTGCGAAATAAAAACCTGTAAAACAAACTCGAGATAGTATTAATAAACAAAGATATTTACGAGTTTGATTCTGTTGAAGACAGCGAAAGAAGTTTCTTACGCTCAGTATTGGGTGCAGCTATTCCGGAGAGAATAGTGAGTGGATCCGCCGTCCGCGCGTCACTACACTGCTCCCCTTATGTAACAGACAGCAGTGAGTGGCACCATTGTGAGCCACAACGAGCCAGCACGAGTGCGCATTCACAGTTGTCACCAGGCACTAAAGTGACGCCGCGCGCACTAATTGGGTCAAGGTTCCTATCCCAGGCAGCGATAAACAGATATATATATCTAGGGAATTATTCCATTTTTGTTTCTGCGTTTATTTTATCATGTAACATGGTTAACAAACATATTTACCTATACTATTTTAAAAGAGGAGTTTCTCATTAAGAAAAAACGGGCTAAGTGCAATTTGGACTCGCACACGAAGGGTTTATTGATTCAGTGCCATAGCGACGCCTTAGAGCGAAAACCTCGTATGTGTAAAATAATTACCTTTTCAGGAGGAAGAAAACCCAACGTGCTGTAAAATTTTTATACAGCGTCTTTCAAGTATTAACAGTAGGACTTACCATCTTTCGAAAAACACTAAATTATACAGCTACTGCAGTATGTTTATCCTGCTGTAGCTGTATAATTTAATAACTCAAGTAATCAATTTTCAAATAACAAACAACTTTTTCGTTGCAAGGTAATCACGCCAAACTGACAGATGCGAGTATTTACGAAGTTCCATTTACTGTCATAGATGGCGCTACGAGTATCGAATGAACAAATTAGTCAGATCAGGATGTACGTTGCGAGGATTTCTTCCTAAAAATGCAATAAAATAAATATGAGCAAAAATGCCGAGGTATTTTACTCTAAGGCGAAGATAAATAAACCGAAAATTCACGTTTCTTATATGGGTCCTTTATTATTTTTTAATTTATTTAGAGCTGTAGTAGATAGAGTACATTACCGGCTAGTAATGGTGTTCCTCCGGCCTAAACTAGTCTCAAATTACCAACAAAAATGACGTGTTACATTTAACCTGTTAACAAAAGAATCTATGATATCCTTCGGGTAGGTACGGAACCTTAAAAACCGTGAGTCGAAGTCAGGACATAAGTATTTTCCATGTAATCTACTACTTATTATTTCAAAAAGATGGATAATTATAAAATTAATCATCATTAACATCCAAACAAATGCAAAATAAAAATTACCACTGAAATTACGCTGCCTTCGAACAGCCAAACAGATCCCAATTTCGGAATTGCCATGATCACCAATTAAACACGCTTGGCGGATCACGACCGCAATTCGATCCTGAAATGTTGCTAACGAAGTGGCCTTCGAACCATACCTTCATATTACCTATCCTTTAATATTAACGTAGTTTCATTACGTTTTTAGTACCCATCATGCCTTGTCGGACTTGTCGTAAAGGTTCCTACACATTTGCGCGTACTTCTCTGAAGGACTGCTCGTAAAAATATGTACGGAATGTAGACAATGCCTTAGCGTGTTGCGGAGAGCTCGTTTACAAGGCAATCACACTGGAGGCGTTTTCATAACAAACAATGGGCTCTTCGCGCTCGGTCACCAATACAAACGGAAGTGGATTGCTCTTCACAACGTGAAGTTTGGAAACAAACACCACGGCCACTGAACGCTTTCTGCGACAAAAGTTAATGTTCCTGTTAGTGGCAACACAAAAATCTGAAATAAACATCATATTGGTAAGCCTTCAGAAAATATATTGTGAAAACAGCTAAGACACCAAAAACACTCGTAGTTTATCATGACAGCCCTAATATATGAGTAGATGAGATATATTGTATTGGAATAACAAAAAATGTCTGCCGGACATTCTTTTGTTATCAATATTTTACCTTATGTTAGAGATGTGATAGGTAGGATATTATTTCCGTACCTTTGTATTGGTTTCTGATTCACTGACGATCGGCTATTACATTCAATAATCAATTGAATGCATTAAAATATTCATAATGTTTTATTCAACCGAAAGATTCACTGTTGAAATTGAAATTGGTTCCAGCCATTGTGCACAGAACGATCTCCATATCCACTCCTCTCAAAATTCCCAGATATTTGTTTTATCTGACTCATCTGCGATGAAAGAGGAAAAGTTTAAATTTTGGAGCTGATAAAACCGGGCACGGAAAGCATTTTACTGTTATACATATGTAGGTACGTATATCTCATATGAAGATTTATATCGTAACTTTAGCAGTCAATTTATTTTCTTAAGAATTTCCCTCTTCAGAGAAGGGTCCTTCACCTGTTAGACTCTGCTAACGTTTAATGTCGAGCCATTTCATTTTACTTCCTCCTAACTTTTAACTCAGATAAAAACGTAGTAAAAGTTGATTGTCTGAACGAACATGGACGAGGAAATTTTGTGAAAGTAACCGACTACCGAAATATTTGCGGTATAAGTGAGTGCGGTGCGGTTTTAAGTTAGATATTACATAATTATAGTTTATAAACTTCTTTAAAATATTTAAAATCTTCTTTGAAAATATAATAAATCGTTTCAAGACCAGCGCAATTGAGCCTTTTTGTGTGATAGATTAATAAGATGTTAATAAGTGAGGTCGTGACAATTTGACGGGCGAGCGTTTAGCGTTATATCGCTAAATTCCGCAGTTTATTTATGACATAATTATCGAGGCGTCCCTCCCGACTGGGCCACATTCCGGCTAACTTCATGGCGGCAAGTTAAAAGACAGAGTTGCACTCCTAAACACGGGAAACTAGATTACGTGAGTTGGCACAACGCCAGTTGTTACTAATATCATTTTTGTAATACTGAGTCCACTATTGTCCAACATTTTATTAAATTATTTTTGGTAATTCAGAACTGATTTCAAGATGGTGGATGTCAAATTACACAAGTTGTAACAACAAAAATGATATAAAAACCCACGCTTTATTGTTGATTTCGCAACTCTTCACTTTCTTTACGTATGTATCTAACGATCATGACTTCAGATTAAATTCAAAATACTGTTACACAAATTAGTTTTATAAAGTGTCCGATTCCAATTAGGGTAAAAAATTGCCCAGAAAGGTCTTTGGGTTTGCCGACCTTGCATTGTATAACTAATTCGTTCTGGAATTAAAATTTTCTTGCCGAGTAGAGATTACTCGAGACGAAATGTTTCGGTTGAGTCCTCTTTCGGTCTCCTACTAGTAGTTGAAAATAAATGGTAGGGATAGCGCTCAACGAAATTATATCTGTTGGAATTACGTGATGTAATCGTATTTTCTGGTTTTAAGTTAATTGCAAAATAGATACATGAGTAGCTACGTTCAAAAAGTTTTATTTCCTCCATTCAGTTTTGCAAAGATATATACTCCGTTCCCCATCAATGCCTATATGAAACGGAGAGAATATTCTTCCAAGGCCAATACACGAAGAGTAGTATTGGAATTTTGAACTACGGCAATGCGAAAAATATCCAGATATTGTTCCCAGCCACCCCTACTTAGACAAATATTTTTGTTTGTGTAATACTAGTCGTGCCTCGCATGTAAAGATAGGCGAACAGCCGTTAAGGTGCGTCATCGTGGCACATTTACATGGACTGTCTTTTGGAATCTTGCCCCCTAAGTGGATCGATGCGTACGGCGCGCGGCGCTCGCCATTCATCATCCAGCCGAACCTAACACCCTTTATACACATTAATTTGAAACACTCACCCGCAGTTTGGCAGAATTTTTATTTACAAAGAAGCACGTAAGTACCTACCAGTGAAGTTACTTTACAATGACCACGCGGTTATTTCAATGATGTAAGTACCTAAGAGTTTCCTTGGTTTTCCAGGACCTTTAAAAGCGCAAGTCTTGGTCGTGGCTTTACTCTCATCCACGTAAGTAACGTGTGAAAATGAGAAAACTTTCCGTATTACTATCAACATGGTCTTAGCGTTCGGAGATGTCGAAGTAAGAATCTTCCGGTTCAGTAAACTTTTGTAATATTTTGTAAGCGAACAAATTGAAGCAAGAAACAAAGAAGTTGTCTAAAGTAAACATACCAGTGCACAATAGATAAGCGACTACATTTCTTTCATCTTTATTCTCATAGCCATAAGGTTCCTGTAAGAGGTAAAAAAATAACTGTAAATGGACTGTAACCTACATGGATTAAGCTAGATTAATTGAAAATACTTGAGTATGCCATTTTGACATTTGTGAACGATGAGCAGATTTATAGGTTGAATTGGCGTGGGTCAGAAACTCAGAACCCACACCTAATCTTTCTACAAACCCGAACAAAATCGAACCTAGATAACTGAAGTTTTTTCGCTGATTTTGCGGGTCCTTGACTTTAAATAAGTATCTACAAAGTCAGGGAAAGCTATTTAACCTTCAATGCACGTTTAAACCGTCAATAAAGAAAACGCCTGGTTGTGGTGTCCCGGGATAAAGGCTGTGTTACTACTCACACTCTACTGTGAACCCTCAACCGACGCGGTTTGCTGAACGGACGGACGGGGAGTACCATTTAGAAACTTTCGGACCCAATGACTCGAACTGTAAGTAATGGCTAGCGCCCCTTCAAATTATACTCATCCTGTAAGAAAAAGGGGTGCGTTTACGTCTGTGTGAGTAGGCACTTATATATCTACAACAGTGGTGTAGGTAGGTACTACAGCTAGGGTACCCCAGCAATGAGAGGTGTGGAATGGAATTTCTCTTAAATCCCTTATTGAATTACAGAAAGTCACAGCTCGAATCGCGACGCAAGTCTGGCCAGGCGGCGAGACTTTGTATGTAAAAAGTCATAATTCAAGGTTTGGCTCTCGACTGTTTTCTCCTCCAATATTGGACCGATATAAGAGATATTCACAAAAGGAATAAAAAGGATGTATACTGTGTCTCTATGCTTTCCTTTTTTTGATTAATAGTTGCCAAATTTGTACCGTAGGGCTCTGTTGACAGCGAATTATCGGACAATTTTGAGCAGTTTGTGACAGTTCTAGTGCTTATACAGTTAATAAATCACCAAAAAGGAAAACATAGGGACACAGTATATATCCCTCTTATTCAGTTTGTGAAATATCTCTTAAATCGGTCCAATATTGGAGGAGAAAACAGTCGAGAGCCAAACCGTGAATTATGATTTTTTACATACAAAGTCTCGCCGCCAGCATTTCCTCTTAAGGTCCTGTGGTTCAGAGATAGCGCGGTAAACCCTGTGCAGCAGATTTACAAAACGTGAAAATCGATACCTAACCGATTTCAAAACAAAAACATCCTTGGACGAAATGAAAGTCTGGCAATATACAAAGTGCTTTTTATGGCTTTCCAAATTACTTCTCCCAAAGTCCCAACAAACGTAGAAATATGAATATAATTCGTTGCGTGACAGAACGGTATCAATAAAGTGGGGTGATACAAGCCGCGTGTAGGCGAATGTACAACCCGTAAACTTTGTGGTATAGTGGTGTACCTCTGTACTTGTTTCTAATGTGGAGATGTTCGGTCTTATTACTAGCTATCTGTATATCGGTCGGTGATAATTGTAATGAAAGGTGGTCAATGCTTTAATTAGAGTAGTACAAATTCAGAGATCACATGCTTTTCACAAAAGATGTGCCGCATGTGTCTTATAATGCCTATTATGATGGTGTGAACGTCACTCATAAACCAAGATTAACAAAAAGATAATAAACCTACTCTACGTCATGGGTATAGTGTACCTAAGTGTTGTAAGATATTATCAGTATTTTGTAAGATTATCTACCGATTTCAGTTCCTACGTTATCAGTAGCTCTAATGTATATGCAGTAAGGTCTAACGAATCCACACACGCCGGTGTCAGAGTTCTAATGAGACACGTTAACATACCACAAGAAACGCCGACGTTAGGCAAATTTGTTTTTTTGTCCGTAAGATTTATCAAGGCCCTGCCCAGCTTCGAGTGCTGAATGGAATATTTCATGTCAACAAGCTTACTTACGTAATTTTAACCGACTTTTAGAAAAGGCGGAGGTTGTCAATTCAGTTTTTCTATGTTTGTTACCACATTCCGTCAAACATCAAAATTCTTAATAAAAAGTATATTTCAAACACTCACCAAAAGCTCTTTCATTTGATATGTCGCTGTAATAAACATTTATTTTTAATGTCCTAATTTATCCCTCAAACATAACCCATTTTCATTGTCAGTTGTAGTGGTTCGGGTACAAAGTACATATTTGAACCAAACAACTGAATTGTCTATTAGATTTGGAGAAAATTGGTTGTGACAGACGGACAAACGTACAGACAGAAAGATATCAAGACAGATTGATACACAAGCGATCCTACAAGAACCCTAAAATTATCACAAAATGAAATTGAGAACCCGAAATAAATCCAATCAGCTGCAACTTAATAGGGCAAAAAAGAAAACAAGCTGAGAAGTGATACGTTCTGGCCAAGGTACATTCAGAGATTTTGTTAGAAACAGAGTATCTTCTGACTACTTTATTTCTATGTCCATGTCTTCCTCTTGGTAAATCCATTTTATCCCAGTCAATATTGAAGAGAGGGCAATGCTTGGAGTTTCTTTGCGTCATCGAATCAGAAATGATGATATCCGCAAGACAACCAAGGTAACCCGTTACATGGCCCGAAGGATCGCCAAACTAAAGTGGCAGTGGGCAGGGCACGTTGCTCACAGAACAGATGGTCGATGGGGCCGTAAAGTTCTGGAGTGGCGACCGCGTACCGGAAGACGCAACGTTGGAAGGCCTCCCACAAGGTGGACTGATTGCCTGGTGAAGGTCGCGGGTAGCCGATGGATGCGAGACGCGCAGGACCGGTCGTGGCGACGCTTGGGGACGCCTATGTCCAGCAGTGGACGTCTTTCGGCTGATATAATGATGATGATGAATATTGAAAGTTGCTAACAGCTTCGAGGGAAAGTTGTTCATCATTCACTACAATTTGGTAAACCATTGACATCATCACATCAGGGCAAAAGAGAGTGGTTTGTTGCCATTATCGTTAAAACAATCACCAAAGCTTCTTTACCTACTCAGTGACCCTCATAGATTTTCGAAACTGCCGGCTCCTAAAACAAATCCAGATTAAAAGAAAATTCGTCCACTCGGCAGACAAAAAGGTTTTTAGTAGGTACGAAAGCAGGCTTCGTGCCAACTTGTGGAGAAACCAGGTAGCCGAATAGCTTCGGGATAATCTAGCCTAATGGCCTAAGTACGTCGTAACCTTGTCACAAAACACGGTGGAGCATACGATGGAGGTCTGCCCTGCTTGGTCGGGGCACCGCCGTGTCCTAGTCGAGGCGATCGGCGGCGCCGACCTCTCGCGTCCGGCCCTGGTTCAATCCATGGTCCAGAGCGAGGAGGCATGGGAAACGGTCACCTCCTTCTGCGAAGCAGTAATGCTAGCGAAGGAGGAAGCCGAACGTGTGAGAGAGAGGGAAACCTCACGCCCCAACCGCCGTAACAGAGGAAGACGCCCCGGGCGTCGGGATTCGCAGGGCGATTCCCGGCCACCGTAGGCGCCTGCGGACGGCGAGCGTTGGGTGGCTCGCTGTCCGATCAGAACCAGGGGGGCTACTCTCTAACGAAATCCGTAGTTTCGGGCTTAGCTGCGGGCGGGCGTATTCTACTCCGTATCACCTACAGACTTACGATTAGTCCCGAACCCGAACTTAGAATGAATGACAACACGATTTCACAGTAACTGTCAAATCGTGTTATGATTAGTTCTCAGTGGTTAGGTGATACGAAGTAGAAAATGCCCGCCCGAAACTAAGCCCGAAACTACGGATTTCGTTAGAGAGTAGCCCCCCAGGTCCGGGTCGACAGCGCGTTGTGTTCCACGCGCGCCTCAAAGAGATGTCAGCATAGAAGAAGAAGAAGGGGTCCGCTAGGGCCAATGCCTGCCAGGGTTGCGGAATTTGTTCAAAAGAGTCACCGCGGCCCTGGAACGCAAAGGGCACTAGGAGGAACACGGATTGGTTTTATTTAGTAAGAGTCTGACACTCCCTTCTGCTTCGCCCAGAGCGGGCGATCATTTGATGATTTAACATCCTAAAAAAAAAATAAAGGGGGTTCCGTAGTTGCCCCCTAAACCATGATAATGAAACCTATTTTCGTTATTGCGAACCACAAAAATGAGACCAAGGACGACAAAATTGCAACATTTTCTTTGGCGCGATCTTAGATTTTGATGTTGAGTGTATTATGGAAATCTTACGACATTTCTACCTTCATAGTTCCGAATGCCCGTTTGAAAAACACAACCCTTATAGGATCGCTCGAGTGTCTGTCTGTACGTCTGTCACAACCAATTTGCTCCGAATCTACTAGGCCTATTTAGTTGAAATTTGGTACCTACACATATGAACTTCTGTGATCTAAATACGTTAAATAATAATTTATTTATTCGTTAAAAACTCTCGATGTAACAAAATGTAAGTTCTTTTTGACATCTTTACTTACAAATATAGCCATGTGCAAGTAGAATTCTGCAGTGCGATTCTGTTAACATATGGAAGTGAAGGCTTGGGTGAAGTGATCACGAAGTGAGGTGTCAAACAAACCATACGATCACGATAGAATGACAGCTCACTTCGTGATCACTTCACCCAAGCATTCTCTTCGACATGTTTACAGAATCGACCGGCAGGAATACCCCGTAGTTATAAATTACGTCGTTTTTGCCGGAGTCCCTCTACCTACATAATAAACGAGCATCCTTGCCAATAGAGCCCCCGTGGATAAACTATTTAGGGGACTGTATGTGTACGGATAACTGACAACAATTTATAGGTGTTTTAGGCTACTTACCTACAAATTATTTAATTTCCTACAGATCTCATGTAAGTTTTAAGTTTCTCGACCAAATGCTTGCTTTATCGTATATTTTTTTTTGGCAAACTGAAATCATAACAATAGCTAGAGACAAATTGAGGAGAGTCGGTGTGCACACTTGTCCCGTGTATGCAACGTAAATTGGCATCAGACACTGTTGTAATTTCTTAGAAGATGCAGTAATGCGTCTGTAAGTCATGTTTTCTAATTCTGATAGCGAGTTTGAAGATGATTTATTGAGTTTACTATTTTTGAATGAATATTTCCGCGCCACAAAAACAAAAGTTACGAACAGAAGTTATTGAGTTTATGATATAAATAAACAAAGAGAGAAAGTTGCTTTCTTTTTTTCCAACATTATCTTTCCCACTGCTGGGCAAAGGTATTCCATAGCCTCTACCCTTCCCGGTGTATTGCCTTGCCGGACCAATCCGTCAGGAACGCCTCCAAGGAGAATACCATATATTAATGCTAGATCGATCAGATGTTCATCTCCCATTTTTACTATTACGACAACAAAACACGTGCAACAAAGATCTATTTAATTTTTGTTTTTGACGTGCTACGCGTAACTTGTAGAAACACACTGGTCACACGCGTGTAATATCCTGTCCACATAACCGACTTTATAAGTCGGTTATATATTTTTTTAAGTTTTTGATTTTTCATTCACTTTTAAGTGGTAATACTTAGACGACATCTTCGTCTACACAGAAATTGAAATAAGCTAAAATGCTCATAAAATAAAAACTACTGAGCCAAACTGAATTATATTACGTGACCAAATGGCAAGTATAGAACTAAAAAAATCACACAAATCGAATCAAAAACCTCGGAGTAATCGGTGTACATATAAAAAAATACCCCCCGAATTTAGAATATCCTTTATTTTTGGAAGTCGGTTAAAAAGTCCAGATATCATAATACGTTGCATACGTTGCGTACGTGGGGCCAGTTTGTCTCTCGCTTAACTATGGCACCCCAGGCACTTAGTAGAACAAATAAAAAAAAAACAATTCTTTAAAGACAATAGGAATTTATTGTATACTTTAAATAATGCCTCATGAATGTAGCCACGGCTGTGCAAGCTGTTATCTGTAGCAGGGTGAATAAATCCTTTAATAGCGGTAGATCGTATCGACCATGCCTACCTGCACGAGGTATATATGTGCCCAGCTTATTTACTAGTACCTACCGTAACTACAACACGAGCAAATCGAATACCCAATTCCTAACCCTAATCTTATCATTTAGTGCGAAAAACAATAAAAGGGCGTTGATTGTAATTTAAACTAATTTTTTAAAAGGTTTTTTGGTTGTAGGAGTTATCTTATTCTCTGGAAGTTGTAATCGTATTACGTTTTTTTTTTCAGTGATAGAAAGCTATAAGCTAAAAGTTAGACACCGAGTGCCTAACTCTTAGGCTTTTTAATCCAGAAAAATGCACAGAAGCGAAACTCTTGGAAGAAATTACTACATCAACACTAACGGTTTATTTAATTATGATGTTTTATCCATTAGCATAGTTTAGATAATCACACAACTCTATAACCTTTAATGGGTTGTACCTCTTCGCTGAGATAAAAAAAAAATGCAACTGTAAAAAAAGCACTTGGAAAGAAAAAGGAAGAAAAGCACTCGTGTGAAATACTAGTATTTTGAACCTAATCCATAGCCGCAAAAGGAGCCAGTTTTCAAGTTGTAAAAGCTATTTCAGTGATTATCAAATTGTTTACACAGCGTGACAGACAATGGCAAAATTGTGATGCAATTGGGCAGTTTTTCGAAGTAACCAAAGTGAGAATGATCGCACCGGAGACGAAGCCGTTATGGAGCCGACAGTGCAATGACAAAATGCACGTACCTAACAAACGACGTTTTTGAAGCAATACCAAGAGCTTAGATAAAATTATTCGCGGATTTTTTTCTTGCGCCGTCACCTTAGAGGAAAGCTGACCGCCAACCACCCTGATAGTAAAAAATATAATATAAAAATCAATTGGCAGGTACCTACTTGTGAAAAGTACTGCCTTAGATATGCAGTGTCGAAATAAGGCTATTGAAAGTGAACATAAAGATTGAAAAATATATACAAAAGAATATTATTTTATATTTAGGAGGAGCTCGGGGATAGACAATAACAACCGCACGGGTCGATCTTCAAGGTTAATCAACGCTTGCCAAGGTTGGTCTGTGGATGGGTGACCATTTTAACATACCGAGCTTCCTCCGTGCCTCGGAAAGCACGTTGCCGTTGGTCCCGGCTGTCATTTGTAGATCTTTGGCATTCGTTACGGATTGTCAGAAGCCAGTAAATCTGACTCCAGTCTTGCCATGAAGTACCGTGTTACCCAGTTAATGGGTTGTGATATAGGCGTATATAGGTAGTTCGGGCCTTGCCCAGCCCAGGATGTTTGGGGACCGGTTCGAAATTCTAAGCTGGACACTTATTACATATTATTACCTACCTAATACATAGACCAGACATTTAAAACGACAGTTAGAAATAAATAGCACAATCCTGATTTTTGAGATGTTAGGAAAGATGCCAATAGTGTAGGTCTACCTCTACAGGAGTACTAGTACAGTAGTGCTCTGAAAACTTCAAAATTTTCGTAATTTTTAGATTTTGGCTTTTAACTACTAAACGGTGTATTGTAGGTAAAACGTTCTGCGTACAATTAAAGTAGTTAAACCTGTTTTTAGTTTTACCATAAATCGCATCTCTGTAGGTTAAATAGGTGTCGAGAGAAAACTTAGGAAAAATTTCCCAAAAAGTTAGAAATTGTAGTTCTAAGCCTTACTTCTTCTTTGTCCTGGCTTGCGGGGCAGGCCGCAAGACAGGCGTTAGGTGGGCTAGGAAGCCCACCTAGCCTTGGTCCCGGCTCTTACTGAATACTGTTACTTACAACCTACATAATTAAGTCGATAAATTATCCAGGGTGCAATAAATTTCGAGCTCGCTTCGCTTGGTTTTGCATTCTACACTGTCAAGTGCTTAAACTTTTATGCAATTTGTCACAAAAGTTTCTTCTATCTCTCCTAATAAGATGGAGTGCAATAAAAGATTCGAACTCGCTTTGCTCGCTCTTGAATTTTACAATCTCTGATTTCTTAAACTTTCCTGTATGAGGCAAAAAGTTACTTCTATTAAAACTTACTTCTATACAGAAAAACAAACCTATCCGAAACAGGGTACAAAAATTTTCGAGCTCGCTTCGCTCGCTCTTGCATTCTACTCTCTCTAAATTCTTGAGCTTTCCTGCATCATTTAACAAAGTTACTTATATCGTCCCGGGCCCCGGGATTGTGGGGAACTACTTGGGCCTTCTGACTATGACTGGACTCAAATTACACATTTGATCTTACACACCGCAACAATTATTTCTTATTGGGCTTTGCATCTCAGGTTGGGGGCCAGGCCCCTCCTGGAAAAAATCCCTAGATACGCCAATGGGTTGTGGAGGTCTGGTAGGCAGCCGCTCCACGTAAAAATACCGGTATTCAGTTAAATCCGGTTTGACTGGAAGCCGACCAGTTGTTAATATAGTTGGGAAAAGGCTTGGCAGATGATGATGAATATTTATTATTTATGATACTTAAGTGTATCCACAAAATGATATGCATTAATGAAACGAGTTAATTTTTTAACAACGCTACGGAACAACTAGGTAAGGCATTAAGTTCTCTGGCCGTACCTAAGATAATGGTTTGTATGCCTGTGAACATTATGTAAACTAAAGAAAGATGTGTGACGAATCATTATAGTTAGTGTAGTAGTAGGTACCTAGATATATCTACAATTTGTAACGTATTAAACAAATGTTATAAATCCCTCTGATAGAGGGTCCCGTTCTGGTTTCTATAAAGAAGCGCGATTTACATTTAGCATTTTACGAGCTGGCTCGACTTCGCCGGAGCTCTGCTTTATGCCTATATTCTTATCACAAAAATGCTAATATAAAATCTCGTTGCCTGCAATAACACCAAAACTTTATGCATAAATATTCAAAACACTAACATGCAAATTAAACGTAGACTCCATGAAGGAACGAGGCGAACTTAGATTTATAATAACGTGGGGTGACTAAATTATTGTAAGAAACAGAAAATGTTTCGTTCAACTTTTACGTAAGGGCAGCATAAAATTAGCGTCCCTGAAAAATATTTAAAAAAACACTATTACAACCAAAAATAAAAAAAATTAACACAACCAATATTTTTGAAATGTTCTTGAGTGAAAACTATAGGAAAAGCTTGAAAGCTTAAAGTTATTATTATAAACACGCGACTATAGGATTTGTATGTTAACTTAAGTAATCATAAAGAGTAAAGGCACTTACGTACGTACGAGAAATCCGTTGTGTACACTTTCACGTGGGGATCAGTTGGAGTCGGAGTCGGAAGGAAATTGGTGCAACCGCGGAGACGCGCGAGGCGGGCGCATGACGTCGCCAATGCGCCCCTACTGAGGGACTCACGGTGACGTCGGCCGGGCCGCCCCGCCCGCATACACCGCTTCCTAGCCTGCCAAGTGCGACATGGAAGTCATGGAACTACGAGAATTCCTTGTTTTTTTTTATTATTTTTGTCAACTTTTGTAACGCCAATGGGTTGCTAGTGTTGCTACGGCGTAGCAAAACTACGGCTTTGCGACGCCCCGTAGCATATAAGAAACTAACGATAGGTATCGAAATACAACTAATTTTTCGCACATTTAACAGATCATTTATGGAAATGTTAATGTTTTTTTCAACTGAAGTAATTTAAAATGAAAATAAATATCGATTTACCTAGACCAAGTATTACTTAATAGCTTGGTAAAATCAGTTTTTCATTACAATTCTATTAGGTAAATATTGTCAAAAGAAAGTAAATATTTAGAGTTTTTTCGGTAGTAGATATCCAGCAATTTAAATCCTTTTAACGCTGAAAGTCTGAACTCACAAACCGGCCGATAAAAGCCATTTAACCGGAAACTCGAATAAGCTCGATGTCGGATTAAAGCCTTCGGAGGGTAATGCGATGATCGCGGCTTTATCTTAGAAATATTTCTCGCTTTATCTTACACAATATTGGCTGCGAAACCCGGTTAATAAGAAAATTAGTCTATAGGGCTCCGTACCAAAATGGTAAAAACGAACCCTTATGGTGTGGACTGTAGTAAGTCCGTCTGTCACAGCTGGATATCTCAAGAACTGGTAATGCTATCAACTTGAAATATGGAATAGTTTTAGATGCAACAACTACAACTTACTTATAATAATAACGATTTCTTATTTGGAAAAAAAATTATTGTATTTTTTTGCAAAAGCGACCGAAAGGTCTTAAAAATTCAAAGTGCTAGGGCATGTGGGTTATCATATAAAAGAGCGCTATTTGCATATTCTCAAATATATATATTTTTTTCTTTTTTTTGGTCAATGGTTTTCGACTTTCCACCACCGGTATTCGACTTTTGATCAAAAGTGTAATTGTTTTACCGTTTCCTTATCCCCGAAGTTTGCATAGAAAAAAATCTAAAATAATCCTATGTGATAGAAGTTTATGTAAAGATAATAGGAAAAATAAAACGATGTTTCTACATAGCACACTTTTTCAGAAATCATTAACGAAAATTACATTGGTTCCACTATCGGTCAAGAGATGGCGCTGACTTAAAACTGCAAGATACACCGCAGTGTTAATTTTTTTTAACAAATATAGGCCTCGCCGAAAATTTAAAAACATTTCACGTTTTATATGATGGTACGGAACCCTCGGGTCGTGAGTCCGACTCGCTCTTGACCGGTTTTTTTTAATTAAGCTATTTGTTGATTTTTCGTTAGTCACATTTTTAGGTTTCCGTATCCAAAGGGTAACCAACGGTCTGTCCGTCCAACCGTCCGTCCGTCCGTCTGTCTGTTAGCGGGCTGTATCTCAAGAACCGTAATAGGTAGACAGTTGAAATTTTCTAAATGTGTATTTCTGTTCGCTATAACAAAAAAAACTTTTTTACAAAAAATACAACCGACTTCCAAAAACAAAACACTACAAAGTATAAAATAACTTTTATTTCGGAAGTCGTTGCTTTTGGTTATTTTTTCGTTTTTGACACCGGCTTCCGAAATTTATTTTTATTTTTCACTTTTTAGTGGTACCTTCCTGCGTACCCATTAACAGCGTACCGCCGTGATATTATGTTAAGAACTGTAAACAATAAAAAGACATGCGATTTCAGAAATCCCGATCCATTTTTTTGAAGAGTTCTGTTGCCTACCTCCGAAATTCTTCATCAGATCTTCACCAAATTAAAATGGGGCCTGTCCAGGAAAATACTCTTCCAAACAAAAAAGAATCATACAAATCGGCTGACAATTGGCGTAAATATTGCTGAACAAACATTTTTCTTGGGATCTCATCGTCAGATCCTAATTTATACCTTCCATCATCAGCTCAGCAACATGAGATGATGATTATCACGCCCAAAAATCTGAATTGCGTTAGAAAGTCTATGAAAAACATTGTATGTGCCTATAAAATTTGAGGGTTTCCCTCGATTTTTATGGGATCTCATCATCAGATTCTGACTTGGTGACAATGGGACCAATCGGGAAGTATATCCTTTCAGATAAAACAATAATTTTTCAAATCGGTTCATTGAGAACCTCCTCCTTTTTTGAAATCGGTTAAAAAATTAAAAAAGAGTTAGAAGATTAAATATTAAAGGGATTCAGCAACCGTTCTCCTAAGACCGATTCGCCATTGGACTGTTCGTCGACAGGATGATTCATTTATTTCCGTTTCCCCAGCAGGGTCTTTCGACAGAACCTTTCATACGCGTCACTTTCGACGACAGCCCTTTTCAGCTACTAAGTGTTTCACCGACACGACAATAAACCTATAGCTCTTTTAACTACAGACCTTTCCATCTACGACGGAGAATTCGCCGTCAATCATAAGACAAGCAATATTACAAAAAATGCACATATCTATCTATTTACAGCTTACTGTGTCTTTACTAGCATCATGGCAGAAATGCTTAAAGCTGACGTGTCCACCGCCGCAAACGTGCTGACACCCCTCTTACGGAACATCTGGTCAGCCGAAGGGCTACTCGACGACTGGAATAAAGGTCTCCTAATCACTGTTCCTAAGAAGGGAGACCTCAGTGAATGTGGCAACTGGAGAGGTATCACCTTGCTCTCGGCCCCGTCTAAATTACTCTGCAGGATCATCCTGGACCGGCTGGCGGGGGCCGTTGAACCTCTTCTTCGCGGAGAACAGGTTGGATTCCGACCTAATCGATCGTGTACAGACCAGATTAATACCTTGCGCATTATACTCGAACAGGCATCAGAATGGCAGAGGGAAATGTATTTGACCTTCGTGGACTTCGAAAAAGCCTTCGATACGCTGAAGTGGAGTTGCATCTGGGCCCGGCTGCGTGAAATTGGGGTCCCCGAGAAAATCACGAACTTAATCAAGGCCATCTACAAGAAGTATTCCTGTAGAGTGGCACACGACAGCCTCATCTCGGAGGACATACCGGTACATGCGGGAGTTCGACAGGGGTGTCTTCTCTCACCTCTCCTCTTCCTTGTTGTTCTGGATGGCATCATGCTCAATACATTGAGCAGCAAACGCCGCGGCATATAGTGGGGACTGTCCAGCGTCTTGGAAGACCTGGATTATGCCGATGACCTATGCCTTCTGAGCCACACACGCTCTGACATGCAAGCCAAGCTGGACGACCTACGACGAGACTAAGGAGGCGGGACTAAAAGTCAACATCCGGAAGACCCAGGAAATGAGGTGCGAGGCGACAAGCTCTTTGCCGTTGCTCATCGGCACAGAGAAGGTGGAGAGAGTCAACAAATTCACATATCTCGGTAGTGTAGGTTCAGAAACTGGAGGAACTAAAGAAGACATCACTTCCAGAATTGCCAAGGCAAAAGCAACCTTTGCACAGCTCCGTCCTGTATGGTAATCAAGGAAACTGACCCAAAGAGTAAAACTCAAAATATTCCGGTCCAACATAAAACCGTGTTGCTATACGGATATGAAACATGGAAGGTCACTAAGGACATCTCGCACAAACTCCAGGTCGTTATCAACCGATTTCTTCGTCGTATCCTCGGTGTTTACTGGCCCGAGAAAATCTCCAACCAAGATCTGTGGGAACACTGCGGTGAGACTCCTATCGACCAGCAGATCAAACGTCGCAAGTGGAACTGGATCGGCCACACGCTCCGAAGGGATCCTAAACACATACCGAGGCAAACCCTAGACTGGAATCCCCAAGGAAAGCGTAAACGTGGTCGCCCCAAGCAGACCTGGCGCCGGACGATCATTGCAGAAGCGAAGCAATGGAAAGATCTGGAGCGAAATGAAGCGCGAAGCTCAAGACCGTTCGGGATGGCGGCGCACTGTGGATGCCCTCTGCCCCATCTAGGGGACACAGGAACTTAAGCAAGTGTCTTTACTATCGGCCGAACCCAATAACCTATCTAACACATACTGAAAATAGAAAAACAAATGAAACAACAGAAAAGCTATATAATTTTCATATTGTTTCATTTGTTTTGGTATCTCCAGTATGCCAAAGCTGGTGATAGGTAGGTTATTGGGTTCAGCTGAAGATTAGAGCCGGCTATTTGCCCTTGAGAATCTAGGCACTGACACGCAGACGTGTGTCACGCCAACGTTGCCGTGTTAATTACATGAACCATGAAGAGAGTCAGTTTAGACCCCTTCATATAAATAAACAAAACATAATATAACAAAACAAAACATAACAATAAAACAAACTACAAAAAGCATAATTTATATTTTACTTAATCAAAATCTGATCATGTTATTGTTCTTCTTTAAAATATTTTTTCTCATTCTTGTTCTCTTGAGTTAAAGAATTAATAAATGAGTTGTAGCGCAATATTTATATAGATCATTTCCGGTGTAATAGATAGTAAATAAAGCAAAATGACGCAACTGCCGTACATAGGTTTATGTGCGGTTTACGATAATTTTATTGTTTTATTTTTATTTAATAGAATAGGATGTAAGTAATTGAAACTACATAAATATGTACCTAGTTAATGCTTTTTTATAGGTAGGACAATTTTTTTTTAATATTAAGTTTTTTGAGTTGCAAGCAAAGTTTAAATTCTCTAGGGCAAGTTGCTGGCCCTGATCTCTTAGTAAAGACACAGTAAGCTATAGATAGATATGTGCCTTTTTTTGTAATATTGTTTGTCTTATGATTGACGGCGAATTCTCCGACGTAGATGGAAAGTTCTGTAGTTAAAAGAGCTATAGGTTTATCGTCGTGTCGGTGAAACACTTAGTCGCTGAAAAGGGCTGTCGTGGAAATGACGCAAATGAAAGGTTCTGTCGGCGAAATGTCCATAGGTGAAAGACCCTGCTGGGGAAACGGAAATAAATGAATCATCCTGTCGACGAACAGTCCAATGGCGAATCGGTCTTACAGGTGACCGACAGAACCTTTCATATGCGTCACTTTAGCCCTTTTCAGCTACTAAGTGTTTCAACGACACGACGATATACCTATAGCTCTTTTAACTACAGACCTTTCCATGTACGACGGAGAATTCGCCGTCAATCATAAGACAAGCAATATTACAAAAAATGCACATATCTATCTATTTACAGCTTACTGTGTCTTTACTATCATCATGACCAAAATGCTTAAAGCTGACGTGTCCACCGCCGCAAACGTGCTGACACCCCTCTTGCGGAACATCTAAGAAACGTGCTTTTTCGGTTTATGGTACGGAACCCTTCGTGTGAATGTCCCGACTCATACTTGGCCGGTTTTTTTTATTTCATTATTATTATTGATATACTGGCGTTTGGCCACTGCATTACTTGAAGGTAAGCGACGATGTGGTCGGTGATGGAGCACGCTTGTATAGAAGTGGTTGTTGCTACCTATTATAAAACACACGACTCCGGCAGAGCATCTATTCTGCCTCGACCGCAATGACAAAGTTTGCCCAGTTGCATCAAAATTAATCTACCTACTATTTTACGATGATTCGCTACTTTCTCTTTTTATTATACTTACGTCTCTTTTAGGGCCGCCAAGGTCTTGACTTGTTTGCTTGTCTTTAAAAATCTACATACAATTAAAACTGGATCGAAAAACTGGCAGCTTGCGAGCCACTGCAAATTAAGCGAGCTAGAGAATAAATGGTCATGCTCTCGTGAAACGGTTAAATATAAGCCCCATGGTTTCATGGGCGTCGAGAGAGGGGTGCACGCCCCCCTGATTTACTAATATCTACACTAATATTATAAAGAGGAAAGATTTGTTTGTTTGAATTGAACAGGCTCCGAAACTAGGTACTGGATCGATTTGAAAAATTCTTTCACCATTAGAATCCTACATTATACCTGATGAACATAGGCTAAATTACAATTTTCAAAAAAATTAGAGATCCTTAAGAAATTTGCAATAATGTAATCCAAAGTAGCAAAATGTTGCCTATAAAATTAATTAGGTATTTGGCGTGCGCTAAGAAAATTAATGATGATACATAAAAATAATGTACTGCATACCTAATTGAAGTCCTCATTATTACCAATAAAAAAGTTTGCGAGGGTATATGTCTAACTATTATATGGATGAGTCGCAATGACCGCTTTTTGTTCAAATAAATTAATCAAAACCCGGGCGGAACGGAATAGTGGTGATTTTGGTATCATGATATTAATCCTTTTCCATTCAAATGGTTTGATTATTAAGGTTGATTATGTAGATGCAAATTAAACTTTAAATTATTCAAATCTGACATTTCGTTTAAAAGTTACGACGGTTATAAAATGCTCTATAAGTAATTTACACATTACCCTATAAAGAGGGAGGTATAGGAGATGAAGTTTGTGGAGTACGTAAAGGTGGATACCTTAGAATAATAACGTGGATACAGACTTTGCGCATGCGCCGCGAACGGCGCACAACAAATGCCTACGCACGTACGAGGGCCAGCCAACGTATGTCGGCAAAAGCTTCAATATCGGGGCATTTTCAGTTTTAAGTGTACCCTCTATTTTGGGCTTGTCCCACATATTCAAAATTTTATAGCGAGATAAATCATGTCCATGGTCTAATTTTTTGAATAAAAAGGTAAAATATATATTAAATTAATGAATGCATCAGCAATCCTAGTAAAAAACGTCCAAATTATTAATTTATGAGTATTTTAAATATTCAGAGTAACTATTTTTGACATGTCCCACCCCTTATCGACATTGAATTGACCTAAATTACTAAAAAGTTTTGGTGCAACCATAGTGTGTTGTTTTGTCGTCACATGAATTAAATTTGTACAAGAAACTCTAATACCGCATTTACACATTCGTGCGAATCGCGAGGCGAATGGCGAGGCGAATAGCGAACACGCATATGTAAACAGTCCGCTCGCTATTCGCCTCGTGCTTCGCCTCGCGATTCGAGCGCTCGCATTGGGAGCGGTTTTTCGGACGCGAATCAAAGGGCACAAATAGCGGACACGAACTTACTGTTTACACATTCGCCTGCATTCAGTTGACAGCTAGCGGCCGACCCAACAGGACGTGTAGAAAAAATGGAGTGAAGTCCGAATTTTAGAATTCCTAGAACTGTATCAAAAGGAAGAATTTATTGGGAACCCAAAACATCACAACCATAATAACAGGCAAAAGATAAACGATGCTTCATTTTATTAACATAACCTATTTAGCATTTACATAGTTGCGCAGTCTGTTATCGTCAGAGTCGGGGTGCCCAAGTCCCGTCATCTTCATCATCAACCAACATCATCATCATCATCACCACACTCATCATCATCATTCATCATCATCATCACCACACTCATCATCACCATCACAATCATCACCATCATCATCAACATCATTCATCATCATCAACCAATATGCGATGGCACCGCTATCATCCACCATCATCTGCATCGACGGTTTTTTTTACTTTTTTACGCAGGATATCTAAGTACGAGGTTTAAACTCATTAAATGTAGAGCGCATGCCGCAATTATTTCCACGTCCTCCATGTTCGTGTGCGAATATCAAAATAATTCAACCCGCGAATGTGTGAACAGTAGTTCGCGAGGGCACTCGTATACGAATGTTTCGTCGAATGTTCGTCGACTGACGAGGCGAATAGCGAACACGATTGTGCAAATGCGGCATAGCAAAACAGGCTAAAAATACATTTTCAAACCAATTTTCTAAACTTGAACCGGTCGGACATGTCAGTTTAGTGAAGGTTCCAGTTGTTCAAAATAATCAAATAATTACTAATATTTCCTAAAATGACAACATTTGTGAAGAAGATCATGGTCGGCATTTAAAAACGTTAGTTATAAAACAGTATCAGTCAGTTGATACCCGGTCCCGACATAGTCCTCTAGCGTTAATAGGTTATTCAGTTTGTAGTTAGTTTTTAAGTTATTTCCTTTTAATTTTGTGTTTTGTGCGTCGCTTTCGGTGAAATAAACGTCTTTTCTATCTTTCTTTCTTCTTTTCTTCTTCTTTTATCTCGAGAAAAAGGGTGTTTTTTTTCGTCTGGGCAGCTGAGCTCCACTTTTGGTCAGCTTAGTGACGTTATTTCCTTGTTTAATATAGGCGTTTTACATCCTTTAACTGTTTCAAACGAATCAGATAAAAATATTTTTAAACTTTTTATTCTTACAAAATATCTAATTGTGATTAGAAAAACTTTTTTCTTTAAATCTTCCCCTAAATGTGACGTCAGTTTGGTGACGGACAGTTTTTATCAGGGTACACTTTAAAGTGAAAATGCCCATCAAAGCGCCTCAGTGCGAGCATTACATTCTCCCATATTATAATTATACTCTTTGATTACATTAGTTGTGGCCGTAGTCGCGCATGCAGGTTCGAGGTGTGCGCTGCATACGATATCCACGCACGCGTCGACTGAGAAAATGAAACTGCGTTTGCTCGGGCTAAACAGCGCATGCTCGGGCCGATCCAACCCACACAGCAGTATTCTAGATGGCACCATGGCATCGCATTTTTATTGTAATAATAATGATGTTTTGGATCCTTTATTGATCATAATAGTCGGTTACTTTCATATTATTATAATGCTACTGCTTTTCGTAAAATTTCTTTCTCCATCCACATTGCGCGTAAAAATCACAGCGAGGCGGACACAACCGTTCAAACGCAACGCACTGCTTGCAAAGAGCCGACTCACGCGGGCTCGCCTCGCCCGCGCGCAGCCTGTGCGTAGCACATGCCTCACAAACGAGGTATTTGCTTCGCACGCGATGGCTCGACCCGAGCATTATGTTGGTATATTTTTTCGACACGCACGCCTCAAGCAGAGGCATTCGTTGTGCGCCCTTCGCGGCGCATACCTCGCAAAGTCTGTATCCATCTTAATAAACTCGTGTAACTTACTAGCACTTCACTCGTGAACGAAGTCGCGGGCGAAGTGCTAGTAATATATAAAGCATTCAAAAATATATTAAAAAAAAAACATGTGATAATTTAAAATTGAGGAGCTCGTGGCTAGATAATAACAGCCGCACAGGTCGATCTTCCAGGTTAAGCAACGCTTGCCAAGGTTGGTCTGTTGTCTCGGTATGTTAAGATGGTCACATCTTAACATACCGAGTTCCCTCCGTGCCTCGAAAAGCACGTTAAGCTGTTGGTCCCGGCTGTCATTTGTAGATCTTTGGCAGTCGTTATGGATAGTCAGAAGCCAGTAAATCTGACTCCAGTCTTGCCATGAAGTACCGTGTTACCCAGTTAATGGGTTGTGAAGGTCTGGTAGGCAGCCGCTCCACGTAAAATACTGGTATTCAGCTAAAATATGGTTTGACTGGAAGCCGACCCCAACATAGTTGGGAAAAGCCTAGGCAGATTATTATATGATATTTTAAAACCTGGTTGCCTGGTAAGGTTTTCAAAATTTTGCATATCCGAGGCTAGATGCTCTACTTAGGATTTCGAACAAAAAACGGAACCCTTATAGGATCACTCGGGTGTCTGTCTGTCCGTCTGTCACAGCCAGTTTTCTCCGGATCCACTGGACCGATTCTGCTGAAATTTGGTACACATATGGACTTTTGTGACCCAAACACGGAAGAGTTACATAGATTATTAAATTTTTACCCCAAAAACTAGAAAAAAAAAAAGTTTTTTGAACGATATCGTGTGACATATCAAATGAAAGGGCTTACTGTGAGGGTTTTTATTATATTTTTTTAATAATTTTAAAATAAATGGTTTTGACATTATTCAAGAAATTAGACGAAAAATTACCATTCCCCCCCTTATCTCCGAAACCTAAAACTTTGAAAGTACTAATACTTAGCCTAAAACTTTGAAAAAAATGGAGGTAATAGATCTTTACCTATAGATTACTGGTTAAAATAACTTATTAAAAAAAATGAAATTCGTTCGGAACCTTGCACGCGAGTCCGACTCGCACTTGGCCAGATTTTTTAAGTCTTGATAGAATAGAATAGAAAATATTTGATCGCTTGATTGGCGCTTGTAATCCTTCTTATGTGGACGCAAGGTTATATTTATCCAGGGAAACTAAAAAAATACCCGAAACCTCTTAATCCTGACTTCGTATCATGACCCTGAACAAAATTTGTTCTACGACTTAGACCTCAACTGAACAGTGTAGCCAAAAACAATTTCCCTGTATATCGACAAGTTTTGTTCCTATATCTGTATTAATGGGCCAAAAAGCTTGCCTCTTCTGAGTCCTCGCCTGCGCGGTACAGGGGCGCGGGGCTATCACGACAAAGGGGACTGAGACAGGTGCGGGCGGCGGGGGCGCTTAGTGAGATATACACGACATGAAATGCGCCAAGATAGTTCCTAAGATATGTGACGTCATAGTAAAGAAATAGTGATTTATTAAATGAAAAATTATTAATGATGATACAAAATTATAATTATTTAACTAAAAGCTATGAAGGTACCTAAGTAAAATATTTGGTAATAAACTATTGTACTATTTATTATATAGAATGATCATCAAAATTATATTTCAATCAGTTATGTCCATATCAATGTCGGTGGAACTTGATTCTTCACTTTCGAAGGAGCCATCATCGGATTCATCAGAGTCGTCCAGAGTGTTGATAATAAAATCAACAGCATCATACTCGTCCTCGATATTAATTACATGGTTAACACAATGCTCCCACTTCTGTGCAGAATATTCAGCAAATAATCCCTCTAACATAGTTTTTTTTAGTCCACACTTTTTTGTGCTAATTGTCCCTTAATGTCACCCCAAACCAACTCAAGAGGGTTCAGGTCTGGGTGATAAGGAGGCAAACGCAACACTTCATGGCCGTTTCTTTTCAATAAGTCGTCAATTTTATAAATATCTTCAGTTTCTGTCTTTTTAATCAATTTTGATAAGTCGTCCTTTTTCACTTTATCATCGAAAACCACGTCGTGTCGTCGTAACCATGTTTGCATAACTGCCTTGGTTGAAGCCATAGTCGGCTTTTTTTCTTCTCGAACCGAATGGTAAGCTGCGTTATCCATCACGATGACGGAATTTGGTGGTATATTGGGCATTAGCTTTTCATTGATCCATTTACTGAAATTCACGAAATTCATTGAATTGTGATAATCACCTGTTTTACATTTGGATTTAAATATTACAAGTGCTCCGTCTACAAATCCAGTTTGACCTCCACAATGTACGATGATCAAACGGTTTCCTTTTCCAATATGAGATAGCACGCCATGTACATCCTTGGATTGCCAGCATTTTGAAACGTTATGAGACTGATTTACATATGTTTCGTCAAGATATAAAATATGTCTTCCTTCACTACGATATTTTTTGATAGTCCTTAGGTATTTCCACCTCCACGATGTTATATTTGGCTGTTCAATAAGGAGTTTCCTTTTAGAACCGCATTTCTTAAATTTAAAACCTAAAGTCCCCGTCACGAGAAGCTATAAATTTTGTAAACAAAGAACTTCTACTAAGCTACGTAGCGACAACAAATAATCCCAAAATCAATCAACTCAAAGTAACATACATGTACTGTAAACTAACGAGCATTTTCATTTAGTAGGGTTATATTTTATCGATAGAAAGAGCTGTCTTCTAATGTTTTGTGGTACTGGAACGCGTCTGACACATGGAAAAAACATTTGAAACAATTGAATGTGTGTTTACAAAATTTATAGATTCTCGTGGCGTGGACTATAAGTCATGTAACAACAGCCTTAAATATTCCTTTCCGCAGTGTAATATATTCTAAGTACAGCATTCAACGTTTTCAGAGTAGGTATTTTTTTATCAATTGTATAAAACTGAGTGACGTTTCTTCTTACCACTCCTTTTGTGAAATCGTCTATTTCTACTCTTTTTTTTCGACCCTGTTTTGATTTTTTCGGTGATTTGAATCTTTCGTTGTCTTTCAATAATTTCCCTTGATGTACGATTCTAGATACAGTCTTTTCCGATAGCCCAGTAACTTCTGCTACGGTTTTGTTTAAATGTATGTCTTGTTGATATTCAACAGAATTTGGGTCCAGTTTCTTTTTTCTAAAATATTCGTACACGTTTAAAGCCATTTGCTTGCACTGACTATTCACTTTATGACCGAAGATCTTACGATTCATCTTGAGATTGTTATCACATGTGTATCTCTCATAAGGCGTCCGCAACAATTAACACTCAGTCCCCTTTGTCGTCATACCCCCGCGCCCCTGTACCGCGCAGGCGAGGACTCAGATAAACGGTCGGCCTATAGATAGACTTATGGACCTCTATTTTACATTGTCTTCTTCCCGAATATCACCCTCGCATGTCATAATTAAAACCAGGCGCCTTCTGCGACTGGACAGAGGCAGCCTGCGAATGGTGAAGGGGACCATCGCCGGGCACAGCTCACTGAACAAACACTTCCACAATATAGGTATAACGGACAGTCCTCTCTGTGGACGTAAAGTATGCATGGAGAGGGAGAGAACAGTGACGCATGTGATCCTTGAGTTCACAGGCGTTTCCGAAATAAAGCATAGGATCGCTGAATTCTCTTACAGACATCCTGAATAAACTGGGAAGCCTAATCTGCATCTGGAGGGAGGTAGGCTGGTTGGATTGGAATTACGGCCGCCATGGACCACGCAATGGTCCAACACAAGGACTAAGTGAGGAAACCAAACCCCGATAGGTAGATACGTAGATGACATGAAATTCTACGATCAAAGCCCAAATGGCGACGTCGACATACATAGGTACATCGTACGTTCATAGTGTCGTCTTTACAGTTCATTCAAAATATATATTACGAAACTGTCAATTTTACTGTCGATCCGAGCGCCGTAAACATTTCACCGGATACGGGCAAACTCCACAAGACCTATAAAATATCTTGAGAAATTATTTATTAACTCTCGATAAATTGTCAAGTAAACATTTTCTTCAACATTTTTTTTTTGCTCTTGGCCCAGCGGATGGGAGTGTCAGACTCTTTCTGACTAAAACCCATTCGTGTTCCTCAAAATGGCCTTTGCGTTCCGGGGTCGTGGTAACTCTTTCGGACAATTCCGCAACCCTGGCAGGCACTGATCCAAGCGGGCCCCGTCAGTAATGCTGAAATCTCTTTGAAGCGCACGTGGAACAAAACCCGCAATTCGATAAGGCCGCGGCCCGGGGTTTTTTCTTCTGCTGCGGCGGCTGGGGCGTAAGGTCAGCGTCTCAAAAATGTATGGAATATGAGGCTTTCTTGACAGATTGCGACTGACATGCAAACGGGAACGTCAACGTCAGATCTATGTGATTGTTAATTGGAAACAGGGGGGCTACTCTCTAAGCCCGAAGTCCGTAGTTTCGGGCTTAGTTGCGGGCGTATTCTATTCCGTATCACCTAACCACTAAGAATGAATAACAACACGATTGGACAGTTACTGTCAAATCGTGTTGTCATTCATTCTTAAATAGTTCGGGTGCGGGACTAATCGTAAGTCCTTAGGTGATACGGTGTAAAATACGCCCGCATCTAAGCCCGAAACTACGGACTTCGGGCTGAGAGAGTAGCCCCCTGACCCCTCATTGGTTTGTGTTGGTGTGAGCGCACGTGTACGGCCTGTGTAAGCCATTGAGTTACGAATTGGATGTTGGTTGGGTTTTTTTATGGCATGGGGATATTTAGTTTTTTATTTGAATTTTATTGAATACTAGCTTTTTCCCGCGACGTAGGAATTTCGGAAAATCCTCTCTTAGTGCTCCCTTACATTTCCCAGCGGAGGTTTCTTTAAAATTTCTGCTTTCTACGACCAGTAGTTTGCGTTGTCTGTCAGTCACTCAGTAATGGAAGAATTTTTATATATTAGGATAGTAATTTCCTATTCTGTTGTCTTAAGAATACTTAGGTATCTAAACCGACACATTTTGTGGACGCCCCTAGCCTAGTTATCTACTACGACCAACTTGGATGTAGATACCGCAAGGCGGCTGCTACCGCGGCACCACTCTCGCGTCCCTCGCTCGGCCCTGCCTCGCGCGTGTCTAGTCGCAGTTCAATTTTTTTTTAGCTAGGTGGCTACTCTTCCTATAACTAGCATACGGGAACGGGAGGCCTCGAGTCCGCAAAATTACTAGTATTAAGTAGTTTACTTACCGGCTGAGGACATAAAAGTCCTCAGTTCACGGCACAGATAAATTAATAAATAATATCCTAGCTTCCACACTGACGGATTTTGATGTGCTTCACCGAGGCTATGGCCGCCTGGAGACTTGCTTGCCGACAACGCATCATCCCAGAGACTGTGGGGTGGACCGCTCTGCAGAGAAGTTCAGAAACACGTAATTGCCACTAGGTACTGTTACTACTGCGCGTGCATGCTGGCTGTGGGTAAGTAGGGGTCATGCTGACGTAGTGAGTAGGGGTTATGCTGCTGTAGTGAGTAGGGGTTATGCTGCTGTAGTGAGTAGGTGTCTCTGGCTTCACGCAGTGCCGTCGTCGAACATAGGCACCTTGTTCACAGATTCCTACTACTTTCCGCCTCGCTGCTTTCCTACGCCTAGGCGTTCCTTTTTTTCTCCTAATTGCTACCACAGTGGCGAAGTAGTCAACAGCCTCGGTCACCACGGCCTGCCACACTACCGTAGTGAGGGTCGCATAGCGCGACACGTGAACATCAACGACATCATCCGACGTGCTCTTGTCGCCACCGGCGTTCCGGCTGCACAAGAACCCAGTAACCTGGCACACGACGACGGCAAGTGACCCAACGGCATGTTGTGGCTTCGACATAGCGAAATCATTCTACAGTCTGGCACAATGGCTTAATTTATAAACTATATCAACTCGACGTGCCAGACCGTCTCGTGTTCATCTTGCAAGACTTTTTGTTGAACCGCACCTTTCGCTATCGCATCGAGGGTGCACTCCCGAAACTCGAGAGTCCCCCAGGGCCAAGTGCTATCCTCCCTAGTATTTATTTGTTGACGTGATAACGTCTTATAAATCGATGAACGCCGGCTGCGCGCACGAAAATGTGTCACGTTCTGCAAGCGAAAGAGTGGCACGATCGGCTTAAGCGTTCGGCTTGTTTGTTAAGAATTCAATTATTTTCTTATGATGTTATCACGTAAAATTATCGTTCGGAAACCGTATATATATATAATAACTATTTTCGTCAGAAAAAATTGGTTGTCTGTAAGACAACCAATTTTTTCTGACGAAAATAGTTTCATGGAAGATGGGAAAGCCTTTAGTGTGCGCTACTCAGCTAGCTCGTCATTCTGTGTTGACGCTGCCGAGGCTGCTGAGAACCTCAAACGGCCGAAATATAACAACCTAGATAATGTAACTGCCTAAGTTACATTTTCGAGTCCTTTGGGGTTGAAACTCTTGTTCTAACTGCTCATGCGCTATTTAAAGATCTAGCTGGTTGACACTTTACGTGACCAAGAGTTGGCTTTTTCCTTGGATAGAGTTAAGCATTACCATACAACGTGACAATGCCGCCAGCCTTCTAATCGACAGCGATGCGGTCTGACGCATATAAAAGTTTCTTAGTTAGGTAACTGTATTAGTTAAGTATTCAAAATATTATTTTTATTGTATCTACTAACTAATTTTAAAAATTAAGCGCATTATAATAAATTCCTTAAGAAGTTTTTTCCTAGCGAATTACACACGATCAATTTTGTTTACACTACATATTAAAGGGCTTACAAATGGGTGGGGGTACTCAAAAAGGTGCAAGGTATCGCACCCTTATATTAATCTGCAGTAAATCTCAAAATCTCCATCATAAGAATATTATTTTGTTAATCAAAGCTTTTTGAGAGATTGGAACATAAGTTCAATGCTCGTTGAATCTTCCTGTGTTATTTTTTTTGGCTTTAACAAAAGCTAGTACATGTATAAGTTCAAAAATGCTAACCCGTCTTTAGCCAGCGTAGCGGTAGTCATTAATGCTCGTGTAATCGTGTTTTCTCTGTATGAGAACAAAAAATAATAATATAAGTATAAAGATAAAACTTCAGATGTAGAAAAATATTTATATTTATATAATAAATATGTAATACAAAACAACTTATATAAATATATGAACAGTGTCGACTTTAAGTACACGGGATCACACAAGTTGCCTGATAAAAGCCATCAGGGCCCACTGAGTGTCGCTGTGATAAGTGAATTTCTGTTAACTCTGCCACGCCAAAGTCGTAATCAGCGAATTTCTTAAACACCTCCGTGCCGTCGAAAGTTTCCCTCGGCCGTCTTGTATTTCTCGCTGACGATGTAGAATTGTCAGCATTTACGCTTTCTGAACGACTCCTGTACTTAGAATTTATTAAAGTTACATGCAGTTTCACATTGTCTCTACCATGTTCTCTGTTCATAAATCCTGTAAGAAGACAAACGCCATTTTAGTAGTTATACCAAAACTTGGTTATTTATTAGACAAAATACTTTCTCTCATTCTCCCACAAAAAAATATAATTCTATAATCACCTGCTTTATAAAAATGCATCACTAATGCATCAGCCAGAGCTTGAATCAGACCCTTTGAGTCCCCCTCTTCTTGTACAAGTCCATACAGAACGTCGATTTGAGATGGATCATCATTCATGTACGACAGGCCTTTTAGTCTGATCTTTAATGGCAAATGTCCTTCTAGAATAGGCCTGAAAAAAATACATCTTTGAGATGTACTTGACATGAAAGTAACGCTAAACATATCATGAGAAAAGTAACATGTTGAGCAAAATGTAAATATGGATAAAATTATCTCACATGACAACTTTTTCTTTAGCTTCAGTGAGTAGCTTGGATGCACACAATCTTTCCTCATTGTCCATCAAACACATTACGCCAAGAGTTAGATGCAACTTATTTGGTTTGATAAATAGAGACTTATCAAGACTTCTGCTAGGGCAGTCACGTATAACACTTGCCTAAAAGAGACAAAATAAGAGATCATTTAAAAAATAAGTATAGCAAAAAAGGAGCCCATTGCAACATCGGGAAAATGGTTGAAGGGAGAGGATTTATACGCCCTATGCCAGATACGCAAAATGTCAAACACGCATATTGTCAGATCGGCAGACTTCGTTTATGTCAATTTCGCAAATCGTCAGAAACTTTAATGCAAAGAGATTAAAGATACAATAGAGCGGCTATCAGAAGTAATGTTATCATTGATGTATAAAAACCCAAGATACACACGCAGCGTACCAAAAGCGTCCGCATAAAATGAGCGCACAATTTAAAATTGTGCGCTCGCGTTATCCAATATTTACATTCGGAAAGCTAAAATAACAGAAACCTACTTTTTTTTTATTTGTGATGGGTTTGCTCTTGACTCTAGTCTAGGTCAGAGATGACCGAGACAAAGTCTACGATGGAGCGAGTTTACCCAGAAGGAGCCTGTTCACTCTAACTTTGAAGAGATTAGGGTTGTAAGCGTTTGGAAACACAGACGCAGGTAGAGAGTTCCACTCCACTTGAAAGAAAGGGCCTAGTTCTTTTATTGTCTTTTAAATTAAAAGACAGGATTATGTTCAATAATTCACTTACCTAATTCAATTTTATTGATAACAAAATCAATTAACACCATTACCTACATCTCTTACCAGGCAAGGTTAAGCTACTCGGTAATAGAGGGCATATATTTAAAAAAGTTGCAAATTCTAGAACAATATATTAAAATTATTGAATTCTAATTAATTAGGTACTGTTTTAATATAAAAAAAAATATTTACGAAAATAAACCAAAGTAGATCCAGTTGTTTTACCATAACGAGATTTGCAATAGAATAATGCGCATCTCGGCATATTTTCACAGAAAATGTTTTTCTCTTGTGGGGAGAGCGGTCATAAATACGACTTCACATGCAGGGTTGACATACTAGACTGAGCGACTTATGTCCTCTAGGACATAAGTATCGGATTACGATATTGTTCGCTATGTCCTGTCTACTGGGTAGTATAAATTTAATGTCTTTGTTTTAATGACAAATACGCAAAATGCTATAAACTGTCAGAAACTCAAAATGTCAAATCCGCATAATGTCAGGTCAGGATAAAGATGCCTAGAAAAAGATTTCTGAGTACCGATAAATTGTAGTTCGCTCTTTATTGGCCAACGTTTAAGTGGTATACAAACGTAGGTGCTCCAAGCAAACTAAAAAAAAAAAAACGAAAAGTAATATAAAATCTGATCCATTTCTGACTTTTTGCGTATCTGGCATTCTGCGTTCCTGACTTTTTGCGTATCGGGCATTCAGCGATTTCTGACAATATGCGTGTTTGGCATTTTGCGTATCTGACATAGAGCGTATAAACCAGGGAGAGACAGGCCCACGCTCATGTGAGCGTTAGTGTGGTTTAGCAAAACTAATGTGATGCTTCAGCATGCCTGTGTGGATGAACAAACCCACTCAGACTGCATTGGTAGCAGTTACAGGATACTTGCACGAAAGACGCTTGTCGAATCTGCTGTGCTGCCGAAAGAAGATGACACTTAGGTCGCTGATTAAACAGCGATGTTCAATGAAAAGGCTAGGCAGCGAATTATACGGCTGGTTAAGCTGTTGGCTGTGACATATATGTATGTATAAACCCTCTGATTGGACTTTGATGATCGTGTATGGGTACATAATCTAGATCTGGATCTGGTGTTTTTAAGAATCCAGAACCAACAAGCCTATAATTCCTTCTTTTTTTTTTAACTTTGCCCCACACTAGAAATTTCTCCTGTATTGTGCGTTTACAAACATACTAAATACACATGCACAAACAGCCATTGCATAAGTAATAATTTTAACTATGCCTTAAGGCAAAAACCTAATTATTAAAAAAAACTGGCCAAGTGCGAGTCGGACTCGCGTGCAAAGGGTTCCGAACGAATTTAGTTTGTTTAACATGTTATTTTAACTCTACAGACTTCTAATAGGTTTTCCTGTAATCTTTAGGTAAAGATCTGTTTCCATTTTTTTCAAAATTTTAGGCTCGATAGTTTCGGAGATAAGGGGGGGGAATGGTAATTTTTCGTCTAATTTCTTGAATAACTTCAAAACCATTTATTTTAAAATTATGAAAAGAATATAATTAAAACCCTCACAGTAAGCCCTTTTATTTGATATGTCACACGATATTGTTAAATCTTTTTTTAATTTTCTAGTTTGACCCCCAAAAGTGACCCCCATACTAAAAATTTAATGATTTACGTAACGCATCCGTGTTTGGGTCATAGAAATCCATATGTCTACCAAATTTCAACAGAATCGGTCCAGTGGATCCGGAGAAAACTGGCTGTGACAGACGGACAGACAGACAGACAGACACCCGAGTGATCCTATAAGGGTTCCTTTTTTTTCGGAACCCTAAAAACTATAAAAAGACTAAATTTAAATATTCAGAATATGATTTTGAAATTACCTGGAATTCTTCGAATCTTTTCTGTATGTCTGGTTGGTTCATAGGTATTGATATAAAATGAGTTGACTTCTGTTTCATCCTGGATGACATCACTATTATATTTATTCTTCTTCTTGCTGCTTTCACACTCTGAAAAATAAAATCCTTTTATGAAAAAATCATTCTTTTGACATAAACTAAACTACAACAAAACAAAAAAATAATTTACTGATTCTGTGGGTCCGAATATGACAATGTCACCCTCTTGGCCATGCTTTGGTATCTTTATGTCTGTCTTAGTATCTCTCTCAATCCTCATTTTGACAGCACCCTTTTTTCCTATAATAGATCCAAGATAATGCCTGCAAATCAAATATTTTAAAACAAATCAATAGGTATCCAGTTCCAAAACTGGAGTATATTGTCATGGGCCGTGCCCACCCCAGAATCGTCTGGGGCCCACCCCCGGATGTTTGGGGACGTACAAAAAATTGCACTGTCCTGTTTCTTTTGGGGTGTTATTGGGATAGATGCCAAAAGTGGGCTCGTGGGGTCTTGGAACATGAAAACAAATTGACAAACCTTCTTAAAATTGTCAATATTTTTGAGTGAAATTATCTTTTGCATTCATTTAGAGAAACGAAATCGCAGCGCAAAATCCCTGTCGCGTCATTCGACTCTCGACTTCCATTCTTAATTTTTTTTGTATATGATATAAATGTTACCGTCAATCTGTATAATCCGGTATTCTATAGAATACCTAAGCATTGTATAGAATACCTAAAACATTCAGGTAATGTGTGAAATATTATTCACTTTATACTTTGCCTAGGTATTCTATAGAATACCGAATACGCAACCGGCAATGTGTGTAAAAGACGATAGCTGGGAAAGGAAAGACGTGTGGGATGGCCGTAACGCTACGTTCACACGGCGACATAAATTTGTCAACCGGATCTGATTTTTACAGGACACGGTTTAGTCACAAAACAATTTATATGAATGACTTCACAGGTGCATTCGGTTTTAAGATCCGACAAATGACCGAAGCGGGCAAAACTTAAGATCCGATTGTGCTTATCACCTAACCACTGATTAATTAATTTATTTATTTAATACTTTACGCACATAGATGTACAGAGGCGGACTTAATGCCTTAGGCATTTTCTACCAGTCAACCTTTGGCAACACAATTTGACAGTTACTGACAAACTGTGTTGTCATTCATTCTTATTTCGGGTTCGGAACTGATCGTAAGTCCGTAGGTGAAAGGGACTACGAGAATACGTCCGAAACTCCGCAACTCCGCGGCTTCGGCTTGGCTGGCCGGCGAAGCCGCGGCGGCGAGTGTGACAACCACCTGCTCCTCAACTCGCGGGCCGACTCGCCCCTCCGCGCCTACGCGATTTTAAATTACACTCTAGGGGTAGAGCAGACAAGACTGCGTGGAGTCGGATTTACAGCGATTCGTTTCTGTCACTAAAACATAATTTTTAGCAAATGTTTTAGGCCTAGAATTTTATTATAAATAAACATTCGGAATTCGGAATTATTTAACACAATACTTAGGGACATATGACTTTAGGTCATGTAAAATTAGATTTAATTATTATCATCATATCAGCCGAAAGACGTCCACTGCTGGACATAGGCCATTATTATAGTACTCGATATTATGACAGAATACATTTAGAACTAAAGATTATGAAATAAACAAAATTTCGGGATTTTCAACATTATGGTTACTGAAGTTTATAGCAAACGTGTTATGGAAAATGATTTTCGGACAAACAATTTTAGGAGAAGAAAGGGAGTACCAACCAAACATGTATGTTTCTTTTTTTAAGGATTTCAAGTCATCAAATGACTCCTCATTTGATGATTAGCAATCCTTAAAAAAAAAAGAAACATACAACGTGTTGATTTGCATCCTAGTCAAATTCAAGGACGTAATTATGCTAATGATTCTCGACCCAAATCGACAATAAAATGGGTAGGTATTTTTTTAATTTTATTTTTTTATTTACGGAAATCTGTAAGTGTAAACCAGCCGTATTTAAACGCGGCCCGTCTGTTACTAGCCTTATAACCGCGCTTTCACACACAAACAAACGCAAACAATACATACACAACGCATACGCAACGATCATTCGATAAATTCGTAGGTAATCAATCGCACCCCAATCACGGTACGGGGATTCTCCCGCGCAAGCTCCTAGCCACGCCCCCGGCCCCCGCGGCCCCGGAACTAACAGTGTGTTTGATGTCGCCGAAGCGTGCGTGCGTATTTTGCGAATTCCGCTTCTCCGTACATCGTTGAGACGTAGGTACAAAGACGGACAATTATTCAAATGTCGAGATGGTCCGCCTGTATGCCATCAGTGGAGACAGCCTACGTGGAGCCAACCGGATATTCACGGAAATGTTTCCCGATCGGGAACCCCCATCACAGAGCGTCATGCTGGCTGCTACGCAGAGACTGTGGGAGGGATCATCGGGATCATCGGCAGTTTGACGTTCCCCGGCATGCTCATGCTCGCGGCAGCGTAGGCCTGCCTGTCGCCTTGCAGGAAGACATCCTGGAATACTTCCAGCGAAACCCACGGGCAAGCACGCGGGAGGCTGGTCAACACTTAGGAGTGCACCACACCACAGTGGCGCCTACTGAAACGTGAACTGCAACACCCGTTCCACTACCGCAAGGCACAACCTCTACTTCCAGCAGGATCGTACTTGACCGAAAAGTTGGTGACCACTGGATCGGTCGCGGAGGACCTGTGGCCTGGCCTCCGCGTTCTCCAGACCTGACGCCTGTAGACTTTTATTTGTGGGGAGACGTTAAAAGGTTAGTTTACACGGAGGAAGTGACAAGTGTAACAGAATTACATGCAAGGATCATTAGTGCTTTCGACACTTTAAAAACGAATGTGTTAGTGTTACGTAAGCTGAAGGAAAACCAGCTACGTTGTGCTCGATTGTGCGAAGAGTGTGATGGTGGCAACTTTGAACAATACCTCCGGGTAACTTAAGTAGGTAATTTATTTATTTGTACATTTTGTAAATACGTTGTAAGCTTAATCAATTTTATTAGTGTAAATAAGTTGATTTCAAATTTTATTTTTAACTACGCCAATAATACCTAAGAGTCGAAAATATCACCACGTACTTTCACTTAATTAGCACGTCTTTCCATTTCCATCAAACGAAGAAAACATTTTTAGACTTAGTAGATCGCTACACCAAGGTATTCTTGCCGGTCCTAAGCCCGTTAAGTAGGAAGGAAATCCACAAATAAAAACAAAATCACTACGAAAACTTTAGGTTGAAGGATAAAGCAAAACTGATAACAGGTCAGTGAACTTTTTTTTTGGCGCACTAGTATTACTGTCATTAATAAGATTTCCATATTCCAATGATGCTCAAAGATGAGTTAATTTATCAAGCGAAATTTATGACAATAATGTAGGTGATTTTCGAAATAAAATTAGGTAAAATTATTGCTACCGGTCATTGATCGGTCGCGCTCGCGCGCGCTAGCATTTCGTAGGTAAGAAGTCGACACTCACGCACACAGCTGCATTGTCGCTGTGTGCGTAGTCGGGTGATTCTGTTTTATTTGTATTGAATTAAGGGCTTAATTCTGAAATACTGTTAAATTTCAATAACAAAAAAAAGCAGCGCTTATTAGTTATTGCCCGCTACCATACTTTCGATTGATTATATTTATGTCTTTTATGACAACCTCCTGAAATTGGACGAGGATGCAAAACAACACGTTGTACATGTTGCATTACCCGCTATAGGTAATGCAGAAGAGTGTCAGACTCTTAATGGCTAAAACCTATCCGTGTTCCTCCTAATGCCCTTTGTGTTCCAGGGCCGCGGTGACTCTTTCGAACAAATTCCGCAACCCCGGAATCTTACACGAATGATGAAGGAAGCTTAGTTCGCTCGCTCACATTAGCTGCCGCCATCTCATTCGAACCTAACCTATCCGTGTCGAAGTGCCCACAAGTTACCTGTGTCGTAAGTTCCCAAATGACTTGGCTAAGTTAGTTATTAAACGATATCGAATCAATACATTTGCCTTGCTGTTCAATTAAATGCGGGACATGTCACTTAGGCCGCTAATTAAACGGCTGATGAAGCTTACACAGCTTACACATTGCCGGTAGACCAGCGGGTATTCTATACAATCCCTAGGAATTGTATACATTACCTAGGTATAAAATCGACAATAATATTCATTACATTTCATACATTGCCTAGAAGCCCCAGGTATTCTATAGAATACCTGAATTATACAGATTGCCGGTAACATAATACACTTAGGTTTAGTTTTTTTTTTCTAATATCTATATATATCTATATAATATATCTATATCAAGGACGTGAACAGGGTGAAGAAGATAGTAAAAAGCGTAGAGTGGCTCTTACCATTCTTTGGCTGGTAAGAGCCACTTTACGCGTACAAACATTTTTCGAGCTCTCTTCGCTTGCTCTTACATCCTTAGTTTTCATTAAGTTGACGACATTACTTTTATATTTGTATGTATAGCAAAAAGAGAATCTTACGCATCTGGGCGGGGTACAAAGACATTCGAGCTCGCTTCGCTCGCTCTTGTACGCCTTCGATGTCAAGATTTTGTATAAAAGTCGAGAACATTCCATTCCACTTTCAGTGTCAAGTGCAAAAGTGTTTTTACATTTTTAGTGCGAAGCACTCAACACATGGGCCGAACAACAATTCGTTCGTGTGCCCACAACCCGCGCGTGAACACAAGTCACATATAGCTACTTAAAACGACGACTCAGATGCAGGGGGGCTACTCTCTAACGAAATCCGTAGTTTCGGGCTTAGTTGTGGGCGGGCATTTTCTACTTCGTATCACCTAACCACTGAGAACTAATGATAACACGATTTGACAGTTACTGTGAAATCGTGTTGTCATTCATTCTCAGTTCAGGTTCGGGACTAATCGTAAGTCTGTAGGTGATACGAAGTAGAATACGACCGCCCGCAACTAAGCCCGAAACTACGGATTCCGTTAGAGAGTAGCCCCCCTGGTTGTGGGCACACAAACGAATCACTGCTCGACCCATATGCTGAGTTCTTGGCACTAAAAGTGCTAATAACTGTATGATTAGTAAAAAATATCTTACCTATCCATGGCACATCCTATCTGAGAACATTTTAGAGCTCATTTTTACTAGCTCTCAAGCTTTCATTTAAATGGACAAAGCAACTTCTAAATCTGTAGTTGGTACAAAAGAACCCAGATTCCCAGGTAGGATACGCTTGCTCTAGCATTCTTGGGTCAACAGAGAAACATCTGTTTGAGTGATAAAACAGACAATCTATCATATCAAGTATTCCGAGACAAGGTTCTAAATAAATTTCGAGCTTGCATCGCTTGCTCATATATTTCCAGTTTTCTTCAGTTTTTTAGCAAAAGTCGTCACCGTAACCCGCGCGGTTTGGCCCGCGATAAGTCAAAGGTATTGGCCGGGGTGCCATCATTTTTGTACAGGTCTCTTTTGTAGGAATGCAATGGTATGTAATGGTACTACCCATCGATAATGAACTAGTCCGTAGATCGATTTTCTCATCTTATTTTATAATTTGTACTCTACTGTTAACATGACCCCCAACAACCCCCCCCCCCCCCCATAGCAATGGGCCTAAAACTCCATTCTTGATCGTGATCACCGACTGTGGTGTGGGTGTGCGTGTGTATGTTACACCTGATGTTAGGAGCCAGGCCCCTCCTGGGCATACGCCAATGACTATTGTAAATGTGATGAAAATGCATTTATAATCACACACCCCGCCATCTAGTAATATTTTAAAAACATAGTTTTTTCATAAAACATACATGCAATACATGTAACTTGCACTTACTTTGAAACATGTACATTGGTGCTGTACCGTGAATTGTCCACCATCACTACTTCAAAGTCATCATTGTCTCCTTCATCAAGAACATCATTACAAGCTTCCTCTGTAAAGGAATTCAATAAACCATTTGTTTTCAACATGAGACATATTCAAATCTATATTATTATCATACTTTTTCTTTCTTTCTGATGAAAGTGATTGCAAAGGACACTGAGCCTACTTGATTATATGCTAAGAGATGGAAAACTGATAAAACACTGAATGGAAAAGTGCTACTATACTGTGATTGTATATTGGTGTTTTAACTAAAATCTCATTGGATTGTAAGAAAAGGTTTTAATTGGGATTTTTTTATAATTTAAGTGAGATAGTGTTACAAATTATTTTAGAAAAATTTTGTATAATAGGGGCACCTATATAGAAAGCTTTTCACTAACTGTTATGTACTACCAACTTACCATTTTCGTATAAGTCGTGTTCTTGGAAAGTAGTTGTTTCTACAGCAGGATCATTGATCCTGTAACATCTGCCTTCTATCCACTTTACGGGTGGTCTAAGAATATTTGTCATTTTCTTTATTCGTTAATAGAAGTAGGGTTTAAACTTTAAACGATCTATTGCAATGTATTTATATATATGATTGCCTAGGATGGCCGGGGAAAGTTTTTTTAAGCAAAACAATTCAATCGGTCGTCTTTGATATTTTAGAGCTTACAAGTCAGCAGAAAACAACAGTCGCAAATTAAAAAACAATTTTCGTAAAGTCTGTTTTTAATCCCAGAATCCCAGCCAGATGGTAATTTGACATGACAAGTACAAATGTCAAACTAGGGGTGAGGCGTATCTTATATCGTAAATTCGTAACAGATAGAAATAACAGATATTTACAAATAACAATTTTATTGTTCCTACCAACTTATTTTATATGTTACTGCCATAGACATATAAAAAGTATGGACTGGAAATACCTACAAAAAAAATTGCATACCTACAAGTCAAAGTGTTGCATAAAATGGCTGCCAATGCTAGAGTTGTACCAATCAGGGAATGCAGTGTTACTATTACCATACTATAAAAAGTATCGATACTAATACTACATACTAGTATTACGAGTCTTACTGGATATCACGTTTGAATCATAAGTATAATTTATATTCTTACAATCTGTTGTAACAAAAAAATGAGTAAAGGCTTACTCGTTTCTGTTAATGACAATTCATATAGAGTTTTTTCTGCACAGATATTAAAAACACTTTTACTTGCATCACTTTTGCGCTTTTGCTTATTTTATATCTGGTCTGTAGCTTCTGGTAGGTATGTGGACTAGGTTTGCCGGATATAGTCATTTCATTTCCGGGACAATTCGAGGGATACTAATTTGGTGGGTACGAAAATAGATAGTGGTCTTTGTAAATTGCATTTCTTGTAGTATTTTGCAAACGTACCAATACACCTATTTCAAAAACGAACTTACCAGCTTCCATTGCTCATACAATGCAGATTATTTTTAAAATATTAAAACACAACCATAAATTGTGCATCGCAACTCGCATTTACTCATTCATTAAATAAAACATCGGTAAAAATCAACATAAGTGTTTTATTTATTCAATAAACATTTGGTATGACACTGTGCACTTCCTTGCACTTTAATTTTTAAACAAATGCTTCTTTCGTTTATCCCGGTTCCCAATTTACATGCTGGTACCATTTGCTCAAAGTTCTTGTGTGAGTAAGCATATATTGTAAGTTCGCCTTACATAATTATAGGCGGGGATAAAAATGCAACGTTTATGCGCACTTTCGGATTTCTTCAGAGTATCCTTTCGTTGAAGCGCTTAATTTTTTTCTGCTGATGGACATATATTTCAGTCTTAATTTTTCCAGTTTGTTCAACCTGAAAAAGAGAAAGCAACTTCTTCAATCCTTAAGTTATATCGAAAACGCTGCTTTGTACCCGTAGTTTAAACCTGTAGAACCTCTACAGAACAGAGAGGTTAATCCATAATTTTAATACACACTTACCGAAAATATTGTAGGAACAGAGTTATCTTGTAATCTCATTACATCAAGTGTTCTATTGAACACTTTCTTCAAAGTGAAGTGAACAGATGTACCTTTCTTTGCTTTTTTATTGGAATGAAGTTCCTTATAGCGCGTTGTGAAAGGGGGCTAGACGGAAAAAATTCTCACGAAAAGTTGTAACGACACTTTTTGCTATATGTAGTTGTAAGCCGTGCGACGTGCGCGTGTTTCTCTGTCTGTCTCTCTCTCTCTCTCTCATAGAAAGCAAGCCAGTTATTTTCGTTTCGTCTTTCTATTTCTGTTTACATTATATTTGTAAGGTAGGCAGGGTAGGCAGGGTAGGCAGGGTAGGCAGGATAGGCAGGGTAGACAGGGTAGGTGGGTAGGCAGGGTAGGGAGGGTAGGCAGGGTAGGTGGGTAGGCAGGGTAGGCAGGGTAGGCAGGGTAGGTGGGTAGGCAGGTTAGGCAGGGTAGGCAGGGTAGGTAAGGTAGGTACGGTGGGTAGGGTAGGTTTTAGGGTGGGTAGGGTCTAAAATTGAGCCTACTGATTAAGTTTATATTACATTATGTTTTGTAATAATAAAAAATATTATTATAACTAAAAATATTGCCTTCCTAATTACACTTATAATTATCCTTCACTAATTACTTCTCCGAACTTCGTTCCATCCGGGTGTCCCGTGACACCTCTCAAGTTTTTATTTTTTATTTTATTAATATAATATTTATATTTTCTTCTCTAATAGCCTCTAACCACTTTTTCCTTAATCCTTCATTTTTAGGAAACCTATAAAAAGGTTAATATTTGTATCAATAAATCATTTGGTTCGAGTTGTTAAAATACGTAATTAAAAAATTAAAACAAATAACAAAATGATGTCTTAGTCGGATCTGGTATAACCAATCATCATAAAAGTCTACGGAACGATCTCTGTGCTCTGAACAGCGAGCCGGACCTAGCAAGGTCACTCGAACCGATTCGAATACGTATTATACTGATATTGTATCAGCGCAGCGAAGGAACTAGTATCGGAAAATATTACGGCAACGGTACTACACTATTCCATCATGACATATTATTGTAAACAAACGAATAAAATTATGAAATTAAAAAAAGGTCCGTTGGACGAGAATAAGCCCAAATATGAAAACTACAACCATAAATACGTGGTAGCTTAGCATTTTTTTCATCGAAAATGTATTACTATGTGTAATATTGCATGAAAACCGGTTACTAACCTGTGCAAAGACAATTGAGGTTGATTTTCCTTCTTTCTTGCACCACACTCCATAATACAACGCACAGGCATCTTGAATGGCTGTTTTCCATCATATACGTGCAATTTGAAAGATTAAATTCTCGTAATTTTCTCACAAATCACAATAAATACAAAAGTAAACACTCATTTGACAGCAGAACTACCACGAGACTTGTCGCATAAAATGGCGAAAACGGCACTTACCTACAACTGTCACAACGTCACAAGAAAATGTTGCCATTATGAGCAACAACTGAAATACTGTTGTCTCTTTTATCAAATACGATTACCACATTAGAAATAATGAAACAAAACGATATTTCACAATCTGTTTCGTATTTCACCCATATTTGTATAAGCAAAGGTAGATATAGAATGTCGCGGCGCTTTCATATTTTTCTATCTCTATGCAGACCCCGCGGCCGTAACTATTATTTATTGTATCAGTCCCCACACATACAGACTGTTACTACGCCTGTTATCAATTCTCTCTTTTCATTAAACTAAAAGGATCAATAGAAATTATTAGAGATGAGGCGTATATAGACTAGGTCGCACCTATTCCAACTATAAAAATATTCGATCCACCTAGTCTCACCGTGCGTACGCAGCGCCCGAACCACGTGCGGCCCGCCCAGTAGGTACCAGCGCAGCGTAGCGAGATGACGAGTCTGCTTTGCCGCTCACACGTGTTTGTCTAAATCATTCATGAATCGTGTGTCAGCCATTTGAATTTGAACCATATTTTCAATAGACATAAAAGCAACGCGAAACGCAATCGTGTTCTGCAAGTATATGTTCTGTCCTTTTTTAACTACACTATGCCGCAGTATTTCCATCTTTGTCTGCCATTTGTGCCAATACTTGACACTAGGTAGGTACTTACAAATACTCGATGCGAATGAATGAAGACTTTGAACTAGGAATAGTTGCAATGTGCAGTCAAGTCTCAAGTGCGGACCAGTGCGGACTCGTGCGAATATGATCTCGGAGGATGGCCCACCGGCCCGTCTTGACGATTTGTGATATTCTACCTACTCGACGCCGCATTCGGATACGCGATAGTTTGGGACTTATTTTGTAATTTGTTTTCGTTACGACTTTTTACTATGTGATTAATAATTTTTTATTTTATTTCGTATTACGATATAAATTTATTGTTTTAAAAAATGACCCCAAAGGAAGTACTGTCGCTTGGGATCATTTCACGGACAAAGGGCAACAAAAGTATGAAGGGAAGATTACAATTCATTACTACTACGTACCGGTGCGCAAAGCCCAAGCAAACTTTAAAGTATGCGTACTAGGTCAGACTAGGTGGAACAGGTATTTGGATCGAGTATTTGTACGGACTAGGACTAGGTGCACCTAGTACAAAATTTACCTAGTACGACGCATCTCTAGAAATTATTTTTTACTAATTTAAGTTTTTTTTTTTGTCGGGGGTTTTTCTAAATTTTATTTTTATTTCACGCTTTTAAACTCCCCTACAATAAAGTGTACAGTATTCTACAAGTCAAGCACTTTTATTTGATAACCATATTGAGGGAGTTATGAAGAAATATGTAATCCGCCATTTTATGGCGACGGCCATCTTGGACCGATTTTCATCAAACATAGCTAAGAACACTCCCGACTAATTCACCTTTCAAACAAAATCAAAATCGGTTCATCCGTTCGGGAGTTACAATGCCACAGACAGACAGACAGACACACACACACAGAGAGACACGTTAAACTTATAACACCCCGTCGTTTTTGCGTCGGGGTAAAAAGTACATATCCTGTCAGATTTTAAAAGTGTAATAAAAAAACGAAACTGCATTAAAGTACAGCTAGTCTATTCTGTAAATAACTATTTCGATATCGAGCTTCACCTGAGTGACAAAACTCACAAAGTAAGCTTTATTGCACACAACATAAAGGTCTTAATTTGAAACACAGAATAGCACTACAGTAGTGCTATTCAGTAACAACATTTTCGTATCTCGACAGTGAAATCCTAGGTGAGTTTCTAATTAAGACCTTTATGTTGTATGCAATAAAGTTCATAGTGTGAGTTTTATCACTCAGGTGAAGCTCGATATCGAAATAGTTGTTTACAGAATAGACTAGCAGGGTAGTATTATGAAATTATGAAGAAAAATCGATAATGCGATCTTTTGTATAATTGCAGATAATTAACCGTACAGCCGCGATTTATTTGCTGGCAGCCCTGTTATGCTCACTCCAGCTAAGTTTACACGGAATTCTATATCTATGGACTACACGGTGAAATGTTAACAGAACAGACCGACTGGAACGGATGGACTTTTATCTGAAGTGATAAATACCGATTATTGTTTGTTTTGTCAATTAAGACCAACTACACAGATTTCCATAAACTTCTATATAATTTTGTCTGTGCAGACAAATGTCGATAAGATAGTTTTTAGAGTTCCGTACCAAAATGGTAAAAAAGGAACCCTTATGGTGTGACTAAGTCTGAATGTACCTATGTCACAGCAGGATATCTGAAGAACTACTGATGCTATGAACTTGAAATTTGGAATAGTTTTAGATGAGGTTTGTGCAACTATTTTGCAAATAAGAAAGAAATAAAAATATATGTCGGAAATAAGTCAGTCAATAGAACAATCGGGACACCAACGCCATCTAGTGGCGTTCGATGGAGTCTAGGACGGTGTGCTCGACAGAGGCTGAGCTCAGTCTACTAGTGGCGGTCGAGCAGTGCAGACGTGCCCCTGTCTAGAAACCGCCGCGTGTTCCGAAAATTTGTTCAGTGTACCTATTGTGTGAGAATATTGTAAGTGAGACTTTCTAGTGTGAATAATAATTTGATTTAAAAGCAACCGGTGTTTCTACTGCGCAATAACCAACACTTCCCAAAGTACGCCCACTGTAGTTCCAATCCCTGGCTGGTGTAACCTGGAGAGTTGTACCATCGCTGACATATATATTTTTCTTGCAACAGAAACGGATTATTAAAAATTGTAAGTGCATGTGGGGTATCATATGAAAGAGCGCTGTTTACGCATTCTTAAACATTTTTTCTTTTTTTTTAAGCCCCATGGCTTTTTTCAACTTATGTCAAAAAATGTTGAAATTTTGACCATTCCCCTCGCTAGCTACTAGCTGACCCGCGCAACTTCGTCTGCGTCACAATTTTCATTACTGCTCAGCTTCTATTAGTCTTGGCGTGATGATATATATATAGCCTATAGCCTTCCTCGATAAATGGGCTATTTAACACTGAAATAATTTTGTAAATCGGACCAGTAGTTCCCGAGATTAGCGCGTTCAAGCAAACAAACAAACTCTTCAGCTTTATATATTAGTATAGATAGAGAAGTATAGATGTATAGAAGTATAGATTTGTACCTACCTAAATCTTTACATTTCGCTTGGACCTAGTTCGAGTCAAATGTTGTGTGAGTAGTTCTTGATATTTTTAGGGACATGGACGTCAAACGATAATATAAAATATAATATTTAATTATCTTTTAAATATAATATGGTACAGAACCCTCGGTGCGCGAATCCGACTCGCTCATGGCCGGTTTTTTTGTTTTTGTTTTAAGTTCAAAGTCTGCAGATAAAAGTCTATATCATATGGACCCATTATAAAACACGGAACTCTAAAAAAATACAAAGTTTCAACGAGCGTGTACCTGTGTTGACATAACAGATTCACCACTTTAATAATGTAATCGATGATGCTGATGTTTAAATAAGCAAACAAACAAGTGGAGATCACGAGAAGAGGCCAGTCAGTATCAGTACGCATATTGCTCTCAATTGTAGACAAGGCGTCATATAGTACCTACAAGTGATAAAACGCCTGATAAGCTTATCATTAACCTATTGCGCTGCTAAGTACGCTGTATTTATATTTTCATTTATAATATAGTTAAATGACACTAAAGCGAACGTGTCAATGTGCTCGTGTTTTTCTTTGATTATGTAGGTACTCCTAGTCCTTAAAAATGGACAAAAACTCTGCGAGGCTGGTTAATACGTCTTATTATAATACAAATTATCAGTATACTAACGTAAATAAAGAAGGTAAGTGCCTACACATAAAATATCTTACTAATTGTAATTTCACATAGTTGAATGCTTTAATAATTCCTAACCCAGGGATGTGGTCCTCTATATTTTCTCACTTCGTTACTTCATATTATTATGTGCAATAGCATAACAGGTGTGTACCTACTCAAATTAGAAAACTTATTTTAGTCTCATTTTTGGTTTTAGAGCACAATTTATGTTATGTACTTCGTTTGAGCTGTGACAAGAAAGTGTATCTAATCGTGTTTTAATTTTGATAATTTGTCGACTTATCACTTTGCCCGTGACTTCATTCGTGTGGATTTTGTATGTATTCCTACAAGCGGCCAGGCCCGTAATTAAACCACAGCTGATAAACCTATGTGCAGTTTGTAAGAGCTTCAATCAATACTCCGCGATTTATAGTGGACATCTAGAGTTCTTGCGTGCAGACAAACTTAATTATTTACTAATACATCAGTATTCGCACAAAGTTTAAGTTAAGTTAAGATTCTTCCATACAAACTTTAACACCCCCTAGGACGGCCCGCAACGGGTGACAGCCGTTTAGGGGTGACACCCGACCGTTCGTTGACTAGTTTTTTGTCACTGTCGGGTGTCACCCTTAAACGTTTGATGCAACGAAATCTGCCGAGAGTGGGGTGAAGACAGTAAACCCTTCCGAGATGAGGTGCAATAAATACTTTTTACGTTCCTGAGGTTTTCGCATTTAGGGGTGAAACTCGACTGTTCGTTGAGTTTTTGTTATGGTCGGGTGTCACGGGTGACGTATTAAATTTACTAACCCGTCCGAGCTGGGGTGTAAATTATTTCGAAGTCGCTTCGCGCGCTCTTACATTCTACAATGTCTTTGCTCTCGAGCTTTTCGGTATAACTCAACAAATGAACTTATGTATGTAAGAAAAAAAAACCCTTTCCGGGGTGCATGCATTTTCGAGCTCGCTTCGCTCGCTCGCGAGTAGACTCGCTCTCAGCTACCTAATGAACATTCTTGCATCGGTCCATAAAGTCACTTCTTTAAGTATGAATGATCAAAAGAAAATAAAAACCTATCTACGGTGATATGCAAAAATTTTCGAGTTTGCTTCGCTCGCTCATGCGTTCTATCCTCAATTATTTATTGAGCTTACTTGCGTCAATCAGCAAATTTGAGTCTGGATAATGCTGAAAAGAAAATCAAAATATTCCGAGACGAGATGCACAAATTTTCGAGATTTTGTTTGTAAGGGTGATGTAAAAACAAAATAATAAATATTAAGGTTTATGGTACGAAAACTTTCGTGTGCGACTCCGATTCGCACTTGGTCGGTTTTTGTGTCCAACTACATGATGACAACCGTGTGCACTTGAAGGCGTACGTGAACCAAGTGTCAGTATCCAAACATCTGTAGCGACAACGGATTTGGTTGGCGGATTTGGTACCTACGCCGGAACGAATTCGAGCGTGTGTTACGGCTTTAATTGTTTTTCAATTGATTTGAAATCTCGCTTTTGTTTCATTTAATTTTAAGACGATAGAACAAAATGTTGTTTTAAGATGTAATTTAAAACAACATTTCTGGGATGATGGGATCCGGCTGGACCAGGAATACCGCACGGTCTCCGGCGAGGTTGCGAGCCTCCTTGCCGAATTGCTGCCATGGAAGCAGCATCTGGAGGCGAGAGCCCGTGCGCACGTTTACGCTTGGCGCGTGGAGGTGCTACGCCCGCGCCGGGCGAAACTGCGCTACCATGACAAATCGCAGCGCGGCGGATGGAGCTCCGGCAAAATCTCATGGCGGTATGGAAAGAGCGACTGTCGCAACCCAGCGCTGAACACGCCACTATTGGGGACCACGCCACGTTGGGGTGACCAGTATGGAGGGATGCGGTACAGAGAGTAAAATCCCGATCACTTTCATTGTAAAGGGAGGGTCCTCCCTTTTCAACGTCGCGGTTCTTTTTTGTTACGATGCAGATTTGCTCCGTTCCCCTCCGGAGACCAGAGGTCTTAGATTTGCTGCATTGGTTTTTCTTGTGGCGGCATTGATGCCGCTACATGGCGATAAGTCCTCTCTTTGAGGAGTGGCTAGAGCGGCGCCACAGCGTCCTCACCATCCGCTTGACGCAGATACTCACCGAACACGGTTGTTTCGGGAGCTACCTGTTTCGGAATCGGTGGGAGGACACGCCCGGGTATCACCACTGTGTGGATCGCCTGGACGACATGGGGGAGCATACGGTGTAGGTCTGCCCTGCTTGGGCGGAGAACCGCCGTGTCCTCGTCGAGCCGATCGGTGGCGGCGACCTCTCGCGTCCGGCCCTACTTCAATCCATGGTCCGAAGTGATGGGAAGCAGTCCCCTCCTTCTGCAAAGCAGTAATGCTAGCGCCGCGCCTGAAGAAGACACCCCGGGCGTCGGGAGTCGAAGGGTCACCGTAGGCGCGGGCTTGCGAACGGTGAGCGTTGGGATAAGGATTAGGGTGTACAGCGCGTTGTGTCCACCCGCGCCTCAAAGAGATGTCTGCATAATAGACAGCACCCGCTAGGGCTAGTGCCTGCCAGGGTTGCGGAATTTATTCGAAAAAATCACCGCGGTCCTGGAACGCAAATGGGATTTGGAGGAACACGGATGGGTTCCAGACAGTAAGAGTCTGAGACTCCCTTTCGCTTCGCCAAGAGCGGAAGAAGTCATTTGATAATTTAGAATCCTAAAAAAAAGTATTCCATTTTGACCGCGCGCCTACTTGAGGGCGCCAAGGTATTGATTGCACACAGGCGCTACATAGGCTAGAGCCGCCTCTGCATCTACTCAAAATGTACACACCGTAGTGTAGTAGCACCACTAAAACGTGATTTTATACTCTTTGGTAGAACTATCCGACTAGGATATTAATGTGTGTACTCTGTAGAGCATAGACCAGCGTTGCCAACTCCACGTCTTTTTACATAGATCTACGTATTTTAGATGATTGCCGGATTGCTGCCATGGAATACCAACTTTTTGGTAGACCTAAAAACCACCTATTTTTTTAATTAGTTTGATATAACACCACTTTGAATTATTTTTATATCGACGAGTGACGTTGCGATGTGTTGCGCGAGCCATGCGACGATGCGTCAAGCATAGGTACATAGAGTCCAGGCCATAAACCACAATAAAAAACCTCAGCAGCAGTTCGCCGTTCGCGCCATTTCGAGTCCATAGACATTATTATACTGTTCTGTGGCCCATTCCCGGTTGGTTTGTTGCGGAATCAATGGTGAACCTTTGCTCCAGTTTTGTTGTTAAAACTAAATAACAACGTATTAACGGTGCTGATTGCTGTTTGTTCTGTGTTGCGTTCAATTATTTATATAATGGATTCTGACAGCAGCGAAAGCGATGCACAGAGTTCTAGGTTAGGAACTCCGCCACGAAAAGCTAGAAAAAGGCACTATGACCAAAACATTTGATTTACCAGAAAATAATGTGGATCCAGGTGTAGCCTGAAGAATTCTGGAAGCCTGTTTCATCCATTAAAAAAGGAGACCAGTCGCCAATGTTTCCCCTGCTATACGAATTCGTTAGAAAATTACTAGCACTTCCACATAGTAGCGCCAACGTTGAAAGATTGTTTTCTGCAATTAATAATATGAAAACCTTCCAGAGAAATAGAATTTGCACGGGGACTCTAGAGGGATTGTTGCGTACTATAAGATTCATAGCAAACAACGGGCAGCCTAGCGCAGAACATTTAAAATTTTTCAATAAACATATGTATAATTTCCAAAAATAAACATTTTAAGAACAGTTCATGCATTTTTAGGGTTCCGAAAAAAAAGGGAACCCTTATAGGATCACTCGGGTGTCTGTCTGTCTGTTTGTCTGTCTGTCCGTCTGTCACAGCCAGTTTTCTCCGGATCCACTGGACCGATTCTGTTGAAATTTGGTACACATATGGACTTCTGTGACCCAAACACTGACGAGTTACGTAAATCATTATTTTTTTAGTATGGGTGTTACTTTTGGGGGCAAACTAGAAAATTAAAAAAAAAAAGTTTTGTGAACAATATCGTGTGACATATCAAATGAAAGGGCTTACTGTGAGGGTTTTAATTATATTTTTTTCATAATTTTCAAATAAATGGTTTTGAAGTTATTCAAGAAATTAGACGAAAAACGACCATTCCCCCCCTTATCTCCGAAACTACTGAGCCTAAAATTAAAAAAAAAAGAAATAATAGATCTACCTAAAGATTACAGGAAAACCTATTAGAAATCTGTAGTGTTAAAATAACATGTTAAAAAAATTTAATTCGTTCGGAACCCTTTGCACGCGAGTCCGACTCGCACTTGGCCAGTTTTTAATCTTAAATTGAGGTGGTACTACATCTACCAATTTTGCATTTTACATTCTACCAACTTCTACCAACATTTGGCACATAATCTACTAATTTCTAAAATTCGGGTTGGCAACACTGGCCTCGTCCCTTGAGAAGCGATGAGAAAGAAATGTGATTAACTGATTAAGTCATTGTCATTATTGTAAACATAAACACGATCCTATCCATCACTCAGTAAAACTTATCTTGATTTACTAGGCTAAACAAAGTGAGGCTATAATGATTTTCCCGTAACATTAGAAACTGGTCCCTATCTAAGTATTAAAAAGTCTTGTGTCCGTGTGAGTGGCAGTGCGTAATATTTATATTTCTATTGCAATATTTTTCGTATTTTCACAACTGGTTAATTTTTCAGATGGAAATAAAATGCATGGATCCCGGCGTGTTATAACGTTCTGCCTGCTAACTACAGTTTTACCTTCGATTCTGATTGTGTTACCCTTGTATTTGAGAAACATAAGATATGCTGATGTTATGTATAAAATATCAGATTCAGATGTTATCCAAATTCATAAAGGTCAATCATCAGTATTTTGTGAGAAGCATTCATTAAAGATGAACACTACGTTCAGTGCATTCCAAATGAAAGGGACACCAGAAATATCTAACAAGCGGAAACATATTCGATTAAAAAAGTCCATGAGTTTACCCGATGATACATTAGAGTATTGGGGTTTTTATCTATTGAAAGGGGCTGCTGTTGAATTGAAAGCATGTTCTCGACATAAAGGCTCAAAGATTCTAGTTGTTAAAGGGGACAGAATATTGAACACATGTGGCATTTTGGAAGGATATAATGGACAAGAGAAAGATCCTCAAAAAGTGGAACACCAAGGAGTTCTAGTAACATTAGAAAAACCTGATGAGAGACGTAAGAACAATTACACTCAAAAACATATAAAAAATAATAAGGAAGACATAGAAAAAAGGGTCAATAAAAAGAATAGCCCACAGGACACAATACTAAAATATAGTACTGAAGTTGATTACTATACACGAAAAACAACACATAATGATCAAGAAAGGTTAAGAAGAGACATAAAAAATTTACCATTGCATAATCCTAACACTTTATTAGATACTGGCGTATATCATGGAGGGAATGCTTTCAACAGTACTGTGAATGTACAGGATCCTATTTCTAGATTTGAGAATAATTTACAAGAATGTTTTCATGACAAGATTTTAATAAATCGCTTATTCCCCTTCTCTATGCAATGCAATAGTACAAATTATTTAGAAAACACTACTATCCTAAAGGTAGTTCATGAAGTACTTCTCGATGGATACTATTATTATATATTCTATACAGATAATGGAGTTAATGACATACATGCAATTTTCGATATTTATAAACCAACATTCCAATATGTTAATAATTCTGAATCCAAAGTATGTGTTAATAAAACAGAATGTGAATTTAATATAGACTTCTTTAGTGATGAATTAGTCATAGTTGAAAAACCCACAAAAGAAGGTTTACAAAATGAAGAAAGTGACTCTTCAATTCTGGTATCTATTTGTCATCCTCGAATTTCCGTTTATATATTTTTTCCTATATCAGTATTGTTACTCATACTCCTGTTTGCATTTTTATGATATTTGTTGAAGGTTTTATTCCATTTAATTTTAGTCAACAGGAACATTACCAGAAGTGTGATATTAATTTATTAAGTTTTTAAAAGTTTATCTTAAGTGTTATAAATATTATAGTAATTAAAAGTTGTAGAAAAAATAACATTATTGTATCTAATGTTGTCTCTTAATTTTAAATAATCAATGCTTTTTTAGGGTTCCGAACAAAAAACGGACCCCTTTTTGTTTTACTATTGATAGGCACGTGTTTGACCACTATCTCACCTGATGGTAAGCGATGATGTGGTCGAAGATGGAGCACGCTTGCCTAGAAGTAACCTATTCACTCTTAACTTAAAGACTCCCAGGTTGTAGCTATCAGGAAACACAGACTGCGGCAGGAAATTCCACTCCTTAGCTGTACGCACTATGAATGTGTTCCCAAAACGTTTCATACGCGTGGGTGGGATGTCCACCATGTACCGGTGGCGCATCGCCGTTCGTCTTGTGGTCCTATGATGGAACGGGCTTGGAGGATCTTGGGTGTCTGTATGTCCGTCTGTCACAGCCATTTTTCTCCGAACCCACTGGACCGATTCTGTTGAAATTTGGTGCAAATATGACTGTGACCCAAACACGTAAATAATAAATTTTTAGTATGGGTGTCATTTTTGGGGGTCTAACTAGAAAAAAAAAACAAAAATTTTTTTAACAATATTGTGTGACATATCAAATGGCTTGCTGTGAGGGTTTAATTTTATTTTTTTAATCATTTTAAAATAAATGGTTCTGAAGTAATTCAAGAAATTAGACGAAAAATGACCATACGCCCCCCTGTCTCCGAAACTACTGAGCCTAAAATTTTGAAAAAAAAAATGGAGATAATAGATCTTTACCTTTAGATTACAGGAAAACCTATGAGAAATCTTAAAATAACATGTTAAAAGAAATTAAATTTATTTGGAACCCTTTGCACGCGAGTCTGACTCGCACTTGCCAGTTTTTTTTATAACAAATCTAAACTCAAGGCCCACCAAAACGCACTGGCTTGTTTAACGGCCCATTCACGACTTCGGTCTTAGCGGCGAGCGGCGCGGCAGGCGGCGCGGCGGCGGCAAGCGGTGCGTTTTACACGCCACGTACAGTTCGCGTCACCGTTGTTTACCCCTCCGAAGTTAGGTTTAAGTCAAGACCGCGCAGGTGCAATCGCGTAAAAAAGTGTTACGTTCGTAGAATAATTTTATTTTATACGTATTTTAATATATGTGTTATATTTGCATTTTAATCACCATTTCGGAGGTAGTGTACATGGTGAGTTTTTTTTAACGTGGTTTCCCCGGTAGGCCTATTCCACGATCTTTCTCCTGTGGAGTTTAGATATCAAATAAAAAAACAAACACAACACACTAAAATATATATAAGTTTATAGTCAATCAGTCATTAAAGTCATTCACTGTCACTATCGCTTAAAATTTCCGAAACTATTTCCAAAAAAAAAATTGTGGGTCCTTAAAGGCGTTCGTGCTAGGTAATTCCATGTCAGATTCTATTCCATCCGAATCCATCCCATCACTTCTCTCATTCTCAGACTCGTCTTCAGATTCCGAGCTGTTTCCGGTATATATAATTAAATTTTCAGTCATATCATCCACAACGTGGTCACTGACTCTATATTGATCTTAAATTTTTTTGACTTTGTTGCATAAAGCCGCCCATTCTTCTTGCCCCATAAGGTTAACCTTTTCCTCGATCAACTCTTTTATGCGTGACATGTTAAAGTCCACGTTCTTGGCGGCTACATGATGCTTGATAGCCGCCCATGCCATTTCTATGGGGTTAAAAGCCCGTTTGGGATAAATCCATTTTCGGACCCCGCGTGGACGATTACTACTCTTTGTCCCTTTTAAATCGGAGCTTTTAACCCCTTATCAGATCCATCTGACCATGAAGTGTTTTTTGTATGGAACGAATGGACATACGACTCATCGGTATTAACAATTATTCTTCCTTCATCTCTATACTGTTTAATTTTTCTTAAATATAAAATTCTTTTTAGTCGGATGTCGGTTTTCTCTATAAGAACCTTTCTATTATTTTCCGTTCTCCTCCATTTAAAACCTAAATTTTAAATTATTCTGCTAAGGCTACTTACAGATCCTTTAAAATTTATATCGGCTTGCAACTTAGCACGTAACCGACTTAAAGTTGGCATTTCTTTTTCTGTTACATGAAAATCATGGATACAGCGTCTAATGACCCCTTGGTCGAAATTAACAATTCCAGTAATAGGATTCTGGACTCGCCTTTTTTTCCCGGAGTACGAAAAACGGAAATCATGTCTGTTTTTTTGCCTTCAGCAATAATATTTCTTACAGTGCGTTTCGACGTACCTGTTGCTTCAGCAGCGCGTCGTTGCACCTGTGCAACATTATGCACGCCTGTGTCCTTCTCCTTCTGCATATAATTCACCACATTGTGAATTAGTTTTCGCGCCTGACGGCGTAAAACGGTATTCCTTTTAGGCATATCACACAAAAAAACTCACACACAAACCGAGAAACAATAAAACTGACACACAAACCAACCCACAAAAACAAGTAACAAACACAACCAGTAACAATAAAAAGATCACAAAGTAACACAACAAACGCATACACCACAAAAACACAAAAAATAAATGAAATAGTAAAAAACCAAAATAAGTAATTAAAAACAATAACAATGTGTAACACTTTTCGCATCGACAGTCGTATTGCATTGAGCAAGCGAGTCACACGTATGCATCGAACGTATATGAGCGAGTGAGATGCCATTACACCCGCCATCTTGCGCAAACACGCGCATGCGCTATTTACCCGCGCATGCGCTGTTCTATGTTTGTTGTCAAATTGACATTCTGCGCAATTGATTGCGACGTACTTCGCGGAGGTAAACTTGCGTGACGGGAACTGTACCCTCAGTAGCCACAGAGTACATTTTATATAGGGTATAGAGTCGTCACTCGCGTCATTTTGCGGAATGTATGGCGTATAGCGCCATCTGGTGCTTTGTGCAAGGAACTTTCGCACAAGGCTGCTAGCCTTCTCGTACCTACATTTTGAATGGTTTTAAAAAAATATTGCGACTGGAAATTAAATAAAACGAAATAGATAATACAAAAATCTGTTTTTATTTCTTAAGCCTTTTCGTACAGTATATATACGCGAATTTTTGAATTTCGTCGTTTTGTTCATAATCAGTCCTGGACCCTGTTAATAACTTATTAGTGTTTTTGCACCAGTTGTAAACAAATAAATTAAGAGTTATTTGCTCAATTCTTAAAATTATCTCTTTTTTATGCTCATTGCAGTTTATGAAACCGTAGTCAATCACTATTGATAATATGGTTTTCAGGTATTGCATTAAATTGTTAATATCGGATTTTTTCCTTAATATACCCATGACCACATCTTGGATATTAGAAAAGCACTTTATCAATGAAAGTGATGGATATGTGAGGCAAGTTTTGTTTTTAAAATATTCTCTAACCTTTATGGCACTTTCACCAATGTCTTTATTATACAATGACTCTCTACATAAACTACACTTTATTTTTAACTTGCGCAGAACATATCCAGTCACATAATCTATTTGTGCTCTTATTTTTGGATCATTCCTTTTGATTTCTAAATCTTTAAAGATGTGGTCACTGTCAATATCTTCAAAATCTACTTCTGTTGTATAAGCTGACCTCTCACTTGTCTTAAAAAACAAGATCTTTAAAGATTTAAATGTGATGCAGGAATCTACTTCACAATTGGACCCTGGTGAATGCACACTACTCATATTGTTAATTAGCAGTGAGGCAAAAGCTGCTTCAAAGGAAGCACAAGAAGGAGAATTATTGCGGTACCCATGGCTTCTTATGCTTCCGAAAAAGTTTTCTAAAGGGTCCTGGTTGAAGTGGCGCATCCAAAGAGATGTAAGCTTATATTTTTTTTGTAATGTATCTACCAGATATTCTATATTATCAATAGTGTGTAACCAGTTTTTAATGGAGGGTACAGTAACTGATTTTCCATTTTTTTTTTGAAAACTCATTGTTGACAATACTTTTTTAGCATGAGCCCATACTTTATTATGACTCGATCTTGGCGATACTGGGCCCAGCAGGAGTTTTCCTCTTCTCTTTTTAAAATTATCAAAACTACCGTTCACGGAGTCAAACAATTCGTCAAAGAACTTGAGCAGTGCAGCTGTTTCCTCACATTCTTGAGGGAGTACTCCTTGACCTGAAATGACAAAGCTGTTTTAAAATATTGCCTGACTGCTTACACGGTGCTAAACTTAATGTCCTAATTTCATGGCTAAATTAATAGCCTAAGGGCCGATTAATAGCCTATATTTTATGATTTTTGAATAGCTACTACTCACCAAAAATTATTTAATTTGGCCCTGTATACAAGTTAAAACTTAAATAACGCATGACCTTTTAAAGGGTCATTGTACTCATCATTATGAACAACACATCTATACTAATATGAAATATTTGTTTGTTTGTTTGCTTGAACGCGCCAATCTCAGGAACTACTGGTCCGATTTGAAAAATTCTTTCAGTGTTAGATAGCCCATTTATCGAGGAAGGCTAAGGCTATATATCATCACGCTAAGACCGATAGGAGCGGAGCAGTAATGAAAATTGTGACGCAGGCGAAGTTGCGCTGGTCAGCTAGTTATAATATATTTTGACGACAGGCGAATATAAATGTAGAGAAAAGCAGATTTTTTTCACAATTTCAGGTCTGGTCCAATAGTAAAAGTTGTTCTTAATGATGAGTACAGCCACAACACCTTGTTTATATATAAACAAAAGATATACTCACATGCTAATGATCCTAAGTGACCAGCTACAGTCCGGCTGAATATTTGAGTGGCACATTTTACTTTCATTTTAGAAATTTTATGTGGGATCACATGTCTGTCTGTCAATTTAGGTATTAGCCTAATGCCATCATATGTGCCATCTTTTTTATATAATTCGACAATGTGATCCCACTTTCCTGTGACATTTCTCCCATTTAAATTTGCTTTTAAGTCTGCCTGTAATAAATTATTTCTAATTCCTTTTATGAGGTGAGGGGGATCATATAAGGGCACTACTTCATTGCCATCTATTTCAAAAATTTTGTATTTCATTTCTTTACCTTTTCTTAAATATTTCGTTCTTGTCTCGTTTATTAGCCAGTTTATGGCACTCACATTAGTTGCACCTTGGTCACAAACGGTTGCCAATACTTCTAAGCCTATGGACTTAAGTTTTCTAATAATTGTTTTTATTTGACTCACTATTTCCATGGATGACGTTGTTGAGGCGCAAAATGTATACGCCAAAGGCTGTTTATAATTCTTAAAAATCCCCCTAATCATAAAAACTAATGCATGGTCAGCTATCTTTCTCTTCCTGGTTTCCCCATCGTCGACAAATCCAGTTAAACAGTCTCGTCTCTTACTATATTCGAAGTGTGGTGCAAGTGCTACTTCATCAAAAAGTATGATGCATAGTTTGTCTGTGTCCTTCATTTTATCCACTTTGCTTTTTAGCTGTCGAAACAAATCTTCATTCATCCCTGGCTTTAGCGCTGCTCTCGTAATCATACGACTCAGGGTTAAAGGAGAAGGTAAAACAAAAAATCTTCTAAGCCAGCGATATGATCTCGGACCCTGTTTGTAAAGGGCTAATGCCATAACTTTTTCATTTTTGGTGAATCGCCTCCCCAATATCTTCTTCCCAATTTCTCTAAATTGAAGGTGAGTAAATATTGTTGCTGCAGGCGTAAATTCTTTCATGGCTTTTTGAAAAGAAGTGTTTTCAGACAATATTAATGCCTTTTTCAACTTTTCTGCCATCGTGACTTTGGACTTTTGAAGATTTTTTATTTTCTTGTTCAAAGCAACCACCTCAGGATTATACAAAGTAGTCCTCTTCAATTTCCCTGGAAAAATATTTGTGAACACTTAAGTGACAAGTCTAAATATTTAAGCTGTCATCTTGAGCAGTCTGGGCAGACAACCTTACTATGATCTTACCGACTGGCTAATCTCTATACTACAACATGAGTTATTTCCATGTGAAAATACAATGTAAAATTTAATTAGTTGTTGAAACTTCACAGAAGTGAAGATTCATAATTTCAAGTACTCAATCATATCTTTTCTAGTTTTATTATCAAATTATCCAAGTAAATAAATTTAATATTGTATAGACTGTCCAGTCATTTTATTGAACAGTGAATTGGATATCAGATTGGACCTGTTTCATCAGTCACTCACTCAGTGAAACTTCAGTTAGTAGTCTTTGAATAACAATGTACTTACGCCTTGGCAAAGATTTGGATGTTGATAGAGTATGTTGACCAGATAATCCAGATGTCAATGGTAAATGTATGTTGTCAGTCGATGTTGATGGTAGACTGCTACATGTTTGCGCAACCGATGCTGTTGAAGTAGATGGTTGAGCGGTAGATCCCATTGATGTCGATGGTTGAGCGATTAATGCTGTTGATGTTGATTGTTTAAGGGTTGATGCTGTTGATATTGATGGCTGAGCGGTTGATGTGGACAGTTGAGCTTTTGAAAAATCCTGGTTGGATATTACTTGCAAAGGAGTTCTTGTTATAGCAGTTCGAAAACCTGTAAGGCATAAACATGACCTAAGTTCTTCATGTACTACAACAACATACTATCATGCCTGTATTTCCCATAAGGTGTACTTCTGCACAGCCACTCTTGGGATGATGAGGCAGTTTATTTACCATGTGGTAATAAGATAGCTATGAAAGATTAAAGACAATATTATTATTACCTCGCAAGTTTAATGTAGGTACTGCATTTGGGCTGAGTCTCTTACTCCAGGTGCGGTCCTTTTCATCAAAGTGTACATGGCACACTCGATAATAATCAAAAACAGTTTGATCTTTTATTAAAAAAAGATCACCACCAATAGCATTAACCCATAATTTAAATCTGTTTGGCTCCTTGTTTGGGTTAGGAAATAAATGCAGGATAACATTATCTGCCCCTGTTAAGTGAAAAGAATTGTCAGTTAGTACAATAGCCAGAATACAAATAGTCATGGGTATGTGACACGTGTATAATAACAAAGTTGTAGGTATCAGTCCCGGATTAACCATAGCAAGAGTAGTACTAAATGCAACAGGCCCCCGTGCATTGTGGGGCCCTGCCCTTGGACTTTCAAAATCATGTAAAAACCATGGATCTCTCTCACACACAAGTCCTTCTAATTCCCACTATACTGCGACAGCCGTTTTCTGCAGATAAAGTCACTAATTTGGTTTATTTTGTTATGGTATGGGTCATACTTCGAGCAAAAAACTCGTTTTCTTTCTTTTATTTCATGCTACTATACCGTCTGAAATCTAAACAACCCCAGATAATGTAGGCAAACCAAAAAAATATGGGATCTGGTGCTACATAAGAGCCCCGGGGTCCATGAGAAATAATAGAGAGGGGCTATAATTATTTTGAATGGATATTTTTGTTTTCACTTTAGAAAGGTTTTATGTTTAGGGGGCCCCCTTGGTAAAATTTGCTATAGGCCCCGCGCTGATTTAATTCGGCACTGATAGGTATTATACTAAATATAACACACTCAACTTAGACACAAACATTGCTTCGCTAACTGTAAAACTTGTACTAGGGGCGAAATGAGCCAGATAGCTAGTAGCTTAAAATAACATCAAATCTGAAATTTATGCTTTGAATCAAAGTCAAAGTCAAATGATTTATTTCAACTAGACCAAAAAAGGCACTTTTGAACGTCAAATTAAAATAAAATAAAATATTATAGTGGCTCTAGTCGTCCGTTCGCAAAAGGTAGATTCTTATGGAGAAGAACGGACAAGAAACTCCATAGTTACTCTTTTCAAAAATAAGCTTTACAATATTTGCATACATCAATCAGTTGATTATATGTGAGGACGATGCTCCCATAAAAACACTTATATACTACTAATAGGTACAATAAAGAAATGCCAGCAGAGGTAAAATTAATAAGTTTGCTAGTAAGGGAACATAATACTCACATACGTACAAATTTTTGCAACTATTGATTTATATGATCAGTGTGTGAGTTAAATTAAATATAAAAATCAGTAAATACACCTGTTTACATAGTAAATATTAATACAATAAACACAAACATATTGTTACGAGCTTGGGGTTCGTTACAATAAAAACAGCCGATTAAACAACCAAAACTGACACTTTAATTTATGACACTAATTAGCACTTTAAAACACACTAATTATAAAACACAATCGCACTACTGAACACTTCACTTCACTATAATTCGCAGTTGAAGATCGCTCTCGAAGTTATCGTTTGTATCGCCAATTCAATACTGACTGCCGTCGCCGGATGTCCGCCCTTTATATACCGACAGTCATTTCCAGAACCCTCTTGTATGGAAACCTCTCGAAAGTTCAGGCACACACAGGTCCCGACCGACCAGGTGTCTAAACATCGAGAATGTTCTAGCACGTAAATGCCTGCTACTGGATACTAGATGACGCCAGCAGCACGCAAGTGTCTGCTACTCGATACTAGATGGCAGCACGTAAGTGTTTCGTTACTTGAAACTAGATGGCGTTAGCAGTACGCAAATGCCGCCATGTACCCAACATTAATTCTGGCGCGTAACACTGCCCCCTCCTAAGACATGCTCGTCCCGAGCATTATCGGCCCCATAATAACGCGCCAGTCGATCCACGTGGACGATTTTAGGAGCACTTCTTGTACCTTTTTGTATACGGTAGGTCACGTCATTGATTTTTGTCACAATCCGGTACGGCCCGTCCCATTTAGCTTGAAGCTTAGGAGATTTCCCTTTACTGCGAACTGGATTATGCAACCACACAAGTGAACCTTCATCGAAACCTTTATTGTTCATTTTGCGGTCATAGCGGGTTTTCACCTTGTCAGACATTTGCTGGCCCGATTCTCTGACGTGCTCATAAATGTCATTCATTTTGTTCCGCAAGTCATTCGCATAATCGGTTATACTACGTGGGGCATCAGGTGGCATTCCAGTGATCAGGTCTGCCGGCAGCCGTAATTCTCTACCAAAGTTTGCGAAAGCTGGTGTCACTGATGTGCTTTCGTGAACAGCACTTCGGTATGACAACAAAAACGGTTGTATGTGCTTGTCCCAATCGCGTTGCCGATTTTCCACAACTTTTGCCAAGTATCTCTCCAATGTCTGATTGAATCGTTCCACCATTCCATCCGATTGTGGGTGGTAAGAAGTTGTTCTTGTTTTATGAGTACCCATAACTCGGCAAGTTTCCTGGAATATCTGTGACTCAAAATTCCTTCCTTGATCGCTGTGAATCTCCAAGGGTACTCCAAAACGACAGAAGACTTCATGAACCAGTTTATCTGCAACTGTTGAAGCTTCTTGATTTGGAATGGCGAAGACTTCCGGCCACTTAGTGAAGTAATCCATTACAACCATGAAATACTTGTTACCACTATCACTTTCCGGAAATGGTCCCGCAACATCCAGGGCTATCCTCTCGCATGGTGCACCAACATTGTACAATTTCAATGCACCTCTGCTACGAGTCTGAGGTCCTTTTACAGCCGCACAACTTGTACATTTCCGACACCAGTCCTCGACATCGTCACGGCAATGGACCCAGTAAAACCGTTCCCGTATTTTCAGTAGAGTGCGTTTAACTCCCATATGGCCTCCTGAACAACCATCATGGTATAGCTGTAAAACATCCGGTACCTTAACTTTAGGGACAACCATTTGCAAATGACAGTTGTCTCCCCGGGCATTTTCCCATCTACGGCACAGTACTCCATCCTGAATCACTAAGCTGTCCCATTGGGCCCAATAGCTTTTTGTGATCGAACTCATCGCTGAGACATCACTCCACGTGGGCTTAGGAGCACTGGCCTTCATCCACTCCAGAATCGGCTTGATGTCTGAATCTTCGTGCTGAGCATGTTGTAGGCTTTCCTTCCACTCGTTGCTGAGGTCTGTCTTGAGCATCCTCACAGGTATGACTTCTTTACCCTCTTGCCTAGTACAATGCTTACAGTCTTCAGGGCAAGGTCTTCTTGACAGTGCATCAGCGTTGCCATGAGATTTTCCGCTGCGATGTTCTACCACAAAGTCGTATTCCTGCAGTAGTTCAATCCATCTCGCAACTTGTCCTTCTGGATTTTTGAACTGCAATAGCCATTTCAGCGCAGGATGGTCAGTTCGTAGGTGAAATTTCCGCCCCAGTAGATATTTGCTAAAATGTTGCAATGACTTTACCACAGCAAGCAATTCCCGTCTCGTGACACAATAATTCCTCTCCGGTTTCGACAATGACTTGCTGAAGTACGCAATCACAACCTCTTGATCGCCATTTCGCTGAGATAACACACCGCCAAGTCCGATATCACTTGCGTCTGTGTCAACTATAAATTCCTTGCTGATATCAGGATACCCCAAAATAGGTGTTTTGCACAGACGGTCCTTTAGCTCCTGGAAAGCGATGTCGCAACTTTCATCCCAACAGAAATGTCGCTTTTCCTCAGTTAGCTTGTGCAGGGGTTTGGCTATATCTGCAAAGTTCTTGACAAAACGCCGATAATAGGAGCACAAACCTAAAAATGCTCTGACCTGCGTCTTGTCTTTTGGAATTGGCCAATCCTTGACAGCGGCGATTTTCTCTGGATCCGTGCGGATACCTTCTTCCGACACAACATAACCCAAAAAGCTAACTTGCCGTTTGAAAAATGAACACTTTTTCGGACTCAACTTGAGGTTGGCACTCTGGATCTTCATGAGCACGCGTTCCAGATTTTGAAGATGTTCTTCAAACGTACGGCCTACGATGATGATGTCATCCAAGTAGACAAGGCAGGCATCACCAATCAACCCGGTTAGTACCAGTTCCATCAATCTTTCAAACGTTGCCGGAGCGTTACACAATCCAAATGGCATAACTTTAAATTGCCATAGACCCTTTCCTGTCGAAAATGCAGTTTTCTCCTTGTCTTTCGGGTCGATTTCTACTTGCCAGTAGCCACTTTTTAGATCTAGTGTGCTAAACCACTTTACTCCAGTAAGCATGTCCAGAGTGTCATCAATTCTTGGCAAAGGATAGCTGTCTTTCTTCGTCACGTCGTTCAGACGACGATAATCAACACAAAACCGCATGCTGCCGTCCTTCTTCCTCACCAGCACTACCGGTGAACACCATGGACTGGATGAAGGTTCTATAACACCATCCTTCACCATTCCCTCGATCATGGTTTCCACTTCCTTTTCACGTGCTACCGGTAATCTCCTTGGCCGTTGACGGATAGGCAATTCTTCTCCCGTGTTTATTTTGTGTTGAACTAAGCCAGTCTTCCCGATGTCAGCATCGTTCAAAGAGAAAACATCGGTGTACTTAAGTAACATCCTCTTCGCCTTGACCATTTCATTTTGAGACAGAGCGCTGCGACAGTCTTCTAAAAGTGTGGTCACTCTCGTTTGTGCATCCTTGCTGAGGGTCCCAGTTGATAGATATTGGCATCGACGCAACCAATCCACTTCCTCGCAGGTACCCATCAGTGTGCCCTTTTCTATCACCTGCTCCTTGTCACAAAGGTTCAGCACACGTACTCCTGAGATGTCGGTGGCTCTGACCAATGTTCGTGCTACTTTCCATGGAAGGTCATTGTCTACCCTTTCCACGAGTACGCAACGATGAGTTTGGCCAGGATTCCGAGGAAGACTAACCGGCACAACCGTTTCCGATCTCGGAGGAAGAACAATCTTCTTTAGGTTGTACACATTTCCAGGTAAAGCCCCTTCCATGAAAAGTTCCTCTTGTCCACATTTCATAACTCCTTGATTAACGTCGATCTCACAACGATTCTTCCTCATAAAGTCTAAGCCCAGAATGCAATCGTCCATTATATCGGCCTCAACAACATTATGCAGGTAGATTTTGTTGCCTAGCTTCAACTCCATCTCTTTTTCTCCTCGGACGGGTATGCGCTGACCGGTGGCTGTTACCAAATTTATGCGCTCTCGGTTGTATGCAGAGTCCCCAAGGAACCGACTTATAAGTTGGGAACTGACAACCGTGCGAGAGGCTCCAGTGTCTATCGTCAGCTTACATGACGTCCCGTTGACCTCGCCCTTGATGATAAGGCTGTTCCCGTCACGGGTTTGTGAGATCGAAATCCTTGGGGCTCCTTGAACATCAGCCAGCACCCGCCCCGCAGTCCTGGCTTTTACTCGTTTCCCTGCTGTTGCTGGGCGGTGCTATTAGCCGCCCTGCCCTCTGGAGATCGGCTACCTTCCCCTTCTGCAGTTCGCTTAGGGCAACTGGATCAAAGGTGGCCCCTTTCACCACAGCCGTAGCACCTAGGGCTGTATCCTTTTAAACGATCGCGAACTGTAACCGCTGCAACCTCCCTGACGCGGTGGGAACGATGATCTTGCCGCACAGCTTCCACCTCCAGTGCATGGGCCAAGGCGTCCTTAAGCGTCTCGTGGTGCCCGAGCCTCACTGCAGCCCTAACCTCAAGGTCGCGGATGCCGTCGATGAATGCCTGCACCAGGTTCCCTTCAATGAGCGCTGGTGCAGACTGGTACGCTTTTCGCACCAACTTCTCCACTTCAAGGGCCCACTGCTGCAGGTTCTCACCGTTTCGTTGCACGCGATCCCTTAACTGCGCACGAAACACGTGCTCCAAATGAGCGTCGCCATACCTGGCTTCCAACGCCTCAAGCAGCTGCTCGTAAGTCACCTCCTTACCGAGAGCTTCCAGGACTGTTAAGGCCTGGTCGCGCAGGCCTAGGGTGAGGGCAGTCATGGCCTGATTTTTACTCCACCCGTTCGCCTTCATGACAGCCTCAAACTGAATCTTGTAGGCCGACCAAGAAGACGTCCCATCGAACGGCGGCACTTTGAACCCACGTGGCGAAGGTGTTGTGGCTGCTGAAGTAGCAATTCCATCTCCAAGTTTAAGGTTGCCCAATTCCTTCTTCATATCCGCAATGACGTCATCAAACTTGGTTTCAGCGTCTGACAAGCGGTTGTCATGCTGAGCAACCTTATCCTTCACCTCCTTCATGTCTTTCCTGAAGGACGCGTGAAGTTCCTTCATGAGGAGCATCTGTTCTTCCTGGCGGCGCGCCTGCTCCTCCTTGTCAAGCTTGAGCTGCTCTTCCAAGCGACGGGCCTGTTCCTCCTGTCGTCGGGCCTGCTCCTCCTGTCGTCGGGCCTGCTCCGCCTTGTCGTGCTGCAACTGTTCTTCCAACCGACGAGCCTGTTCCTCCTGTCGGCGGGCCTGTTCCTCCTGTCGGCGAGCCTGCTCCTGCAACATCAACATCAGAGCAGCAAAGTCTGGTGCTGATGATGCCGGAGCTGCTATAGACGGGCCGGCCTCCATGGTCGGTAGCTGACCTTCCGACGTCTGCGGCATTGCACCACCAAAACGCCTCTGGTCCGTCTCCTGCTGGCGTTGACTACGGGTACGGATACCCTCCGTGTCGTCCTTTGGCAGAATCGGCATGATTATCCACTCTTCTGACACCAATTGTTACGAGCTTGGGGTTCGTTACAATAAAAACAGCCGATTAAACAACCAAAACTGACACTTTAATTTATGACACTAATTAGCACTTTAAAACACACTAATTATAAAACACAATCGCACTACTGAACACTTCACTTCACTATAATTCGCAGTTGAAGATCGCTCTCGAAGTTATCGTTTGTATCGCCAATTCAATACTGACTGCCGTCGCCGGATGTCCGCCCTTTATATACCGACAGTCATTTCCAGAACCCTCTTGTATGGAAACCTCTTTAAAGTTCAGGCACACACAGGTCCCGACCGACTAGGTGTCTAAACATCGAGAATGTTCTAGCACGTAAATGCCTGCTACTGGATACTAGATGACGCCAGCAGCACGCAAGTGTCTGCTACTCGATACTAGATGGCAGCACGTAAATGTTTCGTTACTTGAAACTAGATGGCGTAAGCAGTACGCAAATGCCGCCATGTACCCAACATTAATTCTGGCGCGTAACAATATCAACCAGTTTCACTATGTCTACTACACCCTAGATTGTCCTATGGAGCAGGACTAGCATGTTTCCAAGCATTCTTATCTTGAATATAATCATCTAATTTGTAATATGCTTGTTCACAAAGTGTGTATTTTACACACGTTTTAAATTTTCTTTCATTTAATTCTAATATTTCAGAAGGAATTTTGTTGTTACATTTAATACAGTACCCCATGAAAGATGTTCGTACTTTGGATAATCTAAAAAATGGTTGATCTAGTTTATTTCTATTTCTAGTATTAAGATTATGTCTATCACTAATTTTGCTAGAGATGTCGATTTTTCCTTACATGCATAATATTTTCATAGATGAATTGACAAGGGACTGTCATAATATTAATCTTTTTAAAGAGTTCCCTAAGAGAATCGCGGCGACGAAGATTATAAATGGCTCTGACAGCACGCTTTTGTAGAATAAATATGGATTCAATGTCAGCAGCTCGACCCCACAGCAAAATACCATACGACATAATGCTGTGAAAGTAACTAAAATAGACCAAACGCGCGGTTTCTATATCTGTTAGCTGTCTTATCTTTCCAACAGCATAAGCGGCTGAGCTTAGCCGCGCCGCAAGAGATGTTAAGTGAGGTCCCCATTGCAATTTCTCGTCTAAAATGATTCCCAGGAAAACCGTCAGATCAATAAATTCCAGTTTTTTTCCTTTCAATATGATGTCACATTCGTTACTTTTTACACTAGGTAAAGTAAATTTAAGATTTTTCATTTAGTTTTTTTTAGTACTAATTTGTTTGCCGTAAACCAATCTTGAACCTGATAAATAGAGTAATTGACATCATCAAGGTTTTGTGACCGTCGATCTATCTTAAATCGGCCTGTAATCGTTGAGTTCTTGGCTATCACCCGATTTAAACATTGGAACGACGTGACTGTGCTTCATGAGATCAGAAAGAAAGAAAGAAAACAAATTTATTTGGCACACACAGATACACAGATCAGGAAATACTCCCTGGTCTACACTAGAGGTAAATATGAGAACTAAGTAGGGAGCAATAGTTTCAATAATAGATCTACAGACTTTTACAGACATTCCCCAAAGATCTTCTGTTGATTTAATTTTAAGATCTTTAAAAGCCTTTTTAATGGCTAGGGGGTTCGTATGTTGAAACTTGAATTCTGGCATGGGCATACCTTGACATTCTTCCTTAGAAAGGTAGCAGAGAGCGCGGGTGACGAGTTAAGAGCTTGTGTAGTTCTACGAGAAACTCGTAATTTGAACATGACTATTTATACTTTTAAAATCTACAACGGGCATAGCAAAGGGGCATCTTAACGTTCTAAAATGGTGAAAAAATTGTTCAAACGAAGCATAAACTGTCTGCACAATATGACCGGGTATGATTCCACGAGACGCAATTTTTCTGCAAAAGTAAAATCGGCCACCGGGAAATCAGAACGGCCATCGGCCACTAAGAGAGCTTGTAATATATCTGGCTGGTGTAGATCGTTGCACGACAATGTAATATAAAAATGTGGGGCGCCCAAATTTCGCACCATGGCCATTAAGTCAGTAAATGCTTGATGCCAATAAGAATGAGTACCCCTAATATTTCGCATTACGAGATGCATATTTTGAACAATATTGGCAGGTTCTGCACCATCTTGGCGCAAACAACCACAAACAGACACGTTCTGTTGTGCCTTATAAAGTTCTACCACGGAGTGAGCAAAAAATAGGTATTCGTTCGAATGAAATCGTTTTTCCCGGCTCATGCCTCTTGACTGATAAAATAGTCAAGGGGCGTTATGGGCACTTGTCGAGGTTCTCTGAATCCATTTTTGCCATCAGGAAAAAGTTTAACCCAAGCCAGTTCTTCAGCTCTTTGTTCTCTTAGAACACTTATTGGATGTGCTGCTGTTTTGCGTTTAAGCTCACAAATTGAAACAGGCAAGACTGTATTTATACTAGGCAGGTCAGTATCGATGGGCATCAGACTGGTGGTCACCACTTCACCGTCATGTAAGTTAGACAAAATATCCACACCGATACGATCACTATCGGCATCACAGTCATCGTCAGTATGTATATGTGTTACAGGTTGTTAAGGGTGTTTGAATACTCGTATAATTTTCTAGCTTTACCGCGGTTATACATAGAGTAGTGCATCCCTTGCCTTGTGTACCATTTTCCGGCTGATGCAGTCGCTTCCTACTGCATTTGAAGTAATCGACAATATGCTCTTCTTAACATCTCATACGGAAAATTGTCCAAAAACAAATGGAGAATAACTGGAAATCGGAAGTGATGAACGGAGATTCAACGTATTTAATTTATCTATCGAAATTGGATGTATATCAGAACGTTCGGCCAGTCGAGATAGGGAGCTGGATGCTACTCCAGTTTTTAGTGACGATTATGTGACGCATAAAGATGCCAGCCAAAGAATTTGTGACAGGACAGTTCGAAAGTTAGAAGCATTTATTTATGGCCGAACGACATGCAGTGCTATTCTCTAAAAGACAATTTCGTGGCTGTAAGCTGCGACGAGCTCGTCGACGAGACAGCCTTGAGATCGCCCGAGCTAGTGGCGCTGATTCAAACTGTATTCACTAGCGTGGCTGTGGTCGTCGACGAACTTTAAGCTGTAGCCTCTCGTCGCTGTTTCGTAGACGAATTAGGGCCTTGAAACAAATGATTTTAATCATAATCGAGCAATCTCGACTGAGAATTTGAGGGGTTTAAAATTCGAAATAAATGTCTATCTTTAAGTATTTTAAGGAATAGAGTAAAACTATGCACAAATTCCATAATTATAAGAATTTATTGCTTATAATTGTTACATTTTAAGGCTGAATGACGATTCCTTTGCCTATTTGGAGCAACGCAACGCGACGATGAAAACGAACGTGTAAACAAAAAACAATAGACGCAACGCTAACAAAACCACTTGAGTTTTTAGTTTGGAAACTTTTATTTGTGTCGGCATTAGCAGCTATTGCTTTGAATTTTATAGATCATAGTTCTGTGACCAAGAGGATAAACAAATAAACCTACTGAAACGTGAGTATTACGATAAGTATTTTCACTGTTATCAAACATGGCTATTACATTAAACTGCCACGAGATATTAATAAAATTATGTTACTAGGTATTATTTTATAATATTAATGTACCTACCTATAACTATATTGTTGTAAAGGAACATTGTGTAATTTAAGCATGCCAGTGCGTTCCATCGCGTGTGCAAGTAGAGATGTTAGGTTAGTAGAGTTTGGAAGAGCGACGTTGGAGCGACAAATCGTCACTTTTCTTAGCTTCTGCTAATAAATTAAGCTTTATAATCAACCGATCTGCCAGTTTTATATACTTATAAAGAAAAATAAATTTAAAATGTAAGAGTCGAACGCGCGATTATTGTAGCTTTTGGATTTGACAGTTCGAAGCGAGGCTGTGGGCGAGGCTGTAAGCGTTTTCGTCGCTGTTTTTTCGTAGGGAATACCAAAATGTATGAAGAACTGTCAATAGTGTTAATTTGTTCGCCGTTGGGTAGTTTTAACTCACGGCCGTCACAGCCTTGAGCGCTAGTGTAGCTTTACGTAGCTTAGAGAATACGAAACTGAGTTTCACCGCTGCAGCAGCGCTGTACACAAGGCTGAATCTTTAGAGAATAGCATAGCTGATATCAGAACGTTCGGCCAAACTGAATCTCCATAACTAAGGACCTTAGAGAAACTGTTACTGAATAAAGATTTAGTGACGATTTGGTGACAAACAACCAATGCTTTACTTTTACTCGTAATACCACCGGTTAAAAGTAAATTGAATTTTGGTTCCTGGAACATTAGGACGTTCGGCCAACGTAATCTCCATAACTGAGGATCTGAGAGAAACCATTAATGAATAAAGATTTAGTGACGAGACTGAAACGAATTTTTATTGCTTTATTTTTTTTGTGACGACCTCTTTAAATAGTAAAAAGAAAATTTAACATATAACCTCAAAACATTGGGATTATCGATTCCTCCACAAGGAAGAAGCCCAGAGAAACCGTTAATCAATAAAGATTTAGTGACTACACTGAAACGAACTTTTATTGTTTTATTTTTTTTAGTGACGGCCCCTTTAAATCGTAAATTGAATATTTAACATATAACCTCAAAATTATCGATATCGATTATCGATTCCTCCACAACGAAGAAGCCTAGAAGACTCGTAAAACCCCTAATGTGTTATAGGTTTTCAGTGCAATGGTGTCAGTATTTTTGTTAATTCAAAATTAATCTATAAAAAATGCACTATGGCCGATGCAACTGAAATAGGGTGACCATGTATTCCAACGAAACAAGTATTTATCGAGTACTTAATTACCTAAACAATGAAGCAAAACACGTCGTAACATTAAATTATATAGGTACAAGCAACGTTGAGCTGATGCCTACATACCGGGAACACCCAAATACTCCGAAATATTTTATTCCGAATTTCGATATTCCGATTTTCAAAAGTCCGAATTTCATAAAACCTAAGAATAATAATATCTATTATTATAAATCACGAAACTTATTTGACCGAAAGTGATAAATGCGATTTGTTTGTTTTCCCGATTTTCATACGTCCGAAGAATCAAATGCTCGATGGGTTTTCGGTCCGAAAAACGACATTCCAAGCAAGCCGAAGCTGCGGTGGTGACCGTTAAAACCATCTGCGACGATAAGTTCGCGAGGGGCCGCCGGAACCCCGCAGCGCCGGTGCCGTGACAGAAACCAAGCTGTCAAATCGATCTATCTTCTCTCGTGGGGAATCCATTTAACTGTAATTCTAAAAAGTACAAATTACTATGTATCTAACTACCTATCGCTTTTTTAGGGTTCCGAACAAAAAACGGAACCATTATAGGATCACTCGGGTGTCTGTCTGTCCGTCTGTCACAGCCAGTTTTCTCCGGATCCACTGGACCTTTTTTTTTTATATGGGACAAGCCCGCCACACATTCCCAACCACTGCAACTCCTGAAAGCCAGAATCAACAGTGGCGACCACCAGAAAAACGCCGAGCCAATGAAGCCCGACGAGTCCCGGAGAAACGATTTAACTGTCTTGGATCCTGCAACGAATTTAATCAGAAAAGTACAGCGGAGGAGTAGGAAAATAAATATATATATAATTTCCACTTCCCTCCTTTTCAAGCAGGAGACAGAATAGAGCTAGGCCAATAGGCACCAAGGGACATATACAACTGGGTTAAGCCCAGTTGTCAAGCACCACGGATTATATATTAATTAAAAACTAATGGGTCCTAAATTGTGAGCTACTTTTGATTCCAGTAATAGGTATGGCAAAATCGCCTGAAAGCACGGAAATTTGTTCTGGTTTCTACAAGGTCCGTGTAGTAAACTACTCCAGATGTAACCTGAATACTATCTAACATAATATTGCGTTCAGTTTGCCAAAGAATACACTCCCATAAGATGTGGTGTGCGGATTGTTCGTATTCATAGTCGGCTGTAGAACATTGACATAAAGGCGAGGCCACAAGCCTAAAGGAAAATAATTTACTCTTAAAGTTGCCATGACCTGTGAGAAATTGGGCAACACAATGATCCACCTCCAGCCATGTCCTATCCAGCCGCTCACGAACGGATGGAAAAAACTGGTGGAGCTGTCGGCCTTTAATGGAATTTTCCCACCTACATTGCCATTCGGATAAAGTTCCTCCCAGACGTCAGTCTGGGGTTTTAGTAATCTACAGATCTTAGCACGGTCGCGTTGCGGTAAAAACTCTGGGTCCGTGATCTTTCTAGCGTAGTAGTACATTGCAGCACGCCGCTGCACCTCTAGATCGACTGGGAGAACACCCGCCAGCACCGGTAAGGCTTCAGTACTAACCGTCCTATACGCCTTGCATAAGAATATCAAAGCCAAACGCTGGCTTTGCAGCAATTTACGGCGTACCGCCCCTATGGTGGCCCTGTCAGCCCAGACAGGTGCCCCGTAGCACATACAACCCAAGTAAGTAGCCCCATAGATAGTTTTTAAGGTTTGAAATGAGAGACCCCAAGTAGCTTTGGATATTCTCGTCAAGGCGTAGAAGTTCTTTTTTGCTTTTTCACCTACTGTTTTTATATGATCAATAAACGAAAAGTTCCTTTCTAGTAGCATACCGAGGTAGCACACGGATTCTTTTCTTTTAACGGGTACATTATTAAATTTAATACTAGGCCAGGATTTTAGGTTCCCTTTTAAAATAAGTTGATAGGTTTTATGCGGTGCAAAGGTCAGACGGTTTCGGTCGCCCCACTGTGATATTAAACGTAGACATGTGTCAGCCAAGTTCTCGAGTCCCGCCCGAGTGCTTGCCTCAATGAGCAGTAAGCCATCGTCTGCGTAACCGATTAATGAACAGCCGCATGGGAGCGGAAGCGCGAGGAAATCATCGTAGCCAAAATTCCATACATATGGACCGATAACAGCCCTGAGGACATCCCATGGTTAGAGATGTCCTGACGCCATGCGCCAAAGTGCATTTTTTATAGATTAATTTTGAATTAAAAAAAACTACTGACACCATTGCACTGAAAACCTATAACACATTAGGGGTTTTACGAGTCTTCTAGGCTTCTTCGTTGTGGAGGAATCTATAATCCCAATGTTTTGAGGTTATATGTTAAATATCCCTTCCCCCCGGAGCTCTGTGTGGTACAGACGTGTTTTAAGTTGGCTGCTATATTGTTAATTTTTAATTTAAATAAATAAAATCAAATATAAAAAATTCGTGCCAGTACCAGGCGCGCATAAGCTACGAAGAAGCTACAGAAACCAAGTATAACAAGTGTCCGACGAACATCACCTACCTATACGAGCTATCTCTACGCCGCAACTGCGTGAGTAATCCACTAATTAGCCAATAAAGTACTACAAGCGCGCAACGGTTACCGCCCACCCACCGATCCAGTGTGCACGCACTGAGAGCGTAGCTGTCGCCGAGTACCAGGAGCGTAGTAGTTCAAACGTGCGCCGCTATAGTAAAGTAAATATGATACGACGTTCTCCGCCGAAAGTAGCGACCTCCTCGGTAGCTTTGCTCTCCCCATACCACGGCGGGTCGGAACCGAGCATTCCTACTTGCGGTCGTGAAGAAGTAGCTGTTGATGACTACTCATCAAATGTAAGTACACGAGTACCGAAGCGTAAACACGATCAAGAATATAAAGTGGAGTGGCAGTCCTTCAAAACAGAGATTTTGAGTACACTACAAACTTGGTCTGATTCTCAAAATAATAAGATCGACCAAATATTAACTAGCGTGAACGAGATCCGAGAAGAGTATCGTGAACTGCGTAAATCAGTTGAGTTTAACTCAGAAAAGTTTGACGACATAATTGCAAGTGTAGCGAAATTAGAGAATGAACGGCGCGATAACCAAAAATACATTGAGTCACTCGAAACTAAACTAGAATCTGTTGAGAGAAGTTTAAAAAGCTCATCTATTGAGATACGGAACATCCCTCTAAACGTTTCGAAAGAGACCACAGAAGATCTGATCAATGTGATTAAAAACGTGGGGAAAACCGTCAGTATAGACGTGGAATCAACAGGTATCCGTGATATTTTCCGAGTGAATACCAACACAGCCGGTTATAAACCTATAATTGTTGAGTTTACCAGTAAACTAACAAAAGAAGCCATGTTAACTGCCGTTAAAAAGTTCAATCAGGTCAATAAGGCCAGCAAACTAAACACTTCCCACCTACAGTTTAAAGGGCCGCAGACTCCGATATACATAACGGAAACTCTAACAGCAAACGCGAAGAAGATCTATTATTTGTGCAGACAATTTGCTAAGGAGTACAATTACACCTTTTGCTGGGTAACAAACGGACGGATATTTCTACGTAAAGCGGAAGGGATGAAACAAATAAGAGTAGATAGCGAATCTGATCTCACTAATCTAAAAAGGCAACAATGACTATCGACCATAATTATTATTGTCGAACTTGTCAAAATGTATTTGTCGGTATTTTTTGTTTTTACTTTTTTGATTTTTTGTTTACTTTGTATGTTCCCATTTCAACTAGTTTTTTCTTGATTTTTGTTTGTACCTACACATGTTCCACTACACAGATCAACAAACTTTACACTTACCTATATATTAACCTTTTAACCGCCCGACTTCAGAACAGTTGGCGTGTCCCTAGCGCCCGGCACAGTGAATCGAAAATTAAATACCTAAAAGATAGAGAGATGTGCAATACTTAACTTTGCGATGTCGATATTTCGTTTTAATAACGACATTTGCATTTGCGAGCGTGGTTAACTAACAACTACATCTCACCAAGCTAAGTTTGCACCTCGCGTCGTTTACGTCACACTGAGGCTTAGGTACGGGCTGTAAAAAAGGATTCGTTATGACTTTAAAAAAGTAAACAAATGTTTGTTAGATTTTACTTTGTATTTGTTGTTTTTAACATTATATTATACGTAGGTACACGGGTACACGCCGCATTCCAGCGAGGTGTAAACTTAGCTTGGTGGAGATATAGGTACCTACCTACTTGAATACTACTTAGGTACCTTACGAAATTATACGACATTTTTCGCAAGCCAGTAAAACAAAAAGTGTTTAAAAATTTGAACGATTTATTAATTATTACTTAAACTATTCACAATAAAATCAGTCCAGAGAAGAGTTTGGCGAGTTATACGAACATAAATGTAGGGAACAGCTGATTTTTTTTTTCACGATTTTAGGTTTGGTCCCATAGTTTACTATTTAGAGGTTGTTAATGATTTACCAATAACCCTGTAGATAGTTCAACTCATCTGTGCGCGCGGCGCTATGTGTGGGTAAAGTGATAAGGACACGTTTTGCTCGGACGACGACTGCCGCTTACGCTGCCACACAAATGAAAGCTGTATAAATAAGCGCACGCACACATGGCGCTTCGTGCACAGATGAATTGAACTATCTGTAACGATATTTATCACAATCACAATAATTTGTATCACACTAATTAACAACAAACATAAAAATAAAAATTTTACTTGACAATGTCATTATCAGTTTACCTATTGACTTAGATGTAACGATATATCACAATCACAATAAAATTTGTATAACACTAATTTCAATAAAATCAGTCAAATAATCACAGATATAATTTCTTATTACTAAAATCAGGCGACAGTCCACAAACAAAGTCGTCGAATTCTTCTAACATTGGGGTAGCAATTTGCGTTGTCCAATTAGTGGTTGTGACATTGTTTCCTTGAATCTGAAATAATACAAAAAAATAATTGTAGAGTAATAAAAATACATCGGTCTCCAAGGTAGGAAATTTGAATAGCCTACAAAAGCAAAATTAGCAGTGCGATTCAGTGCGGTGTGTGGCAGCGCGGCGGCACGCACAAAATAAACTCTACCTATGTAGGTATCTACGAGCGAGTCAGCGCGCCCACACGTGACTCGCGCTCCAACCAATCAGAATCACCGTTCCAGAGTGGCCGCGCGCGCATTCTCATCGCACGGCGCGCTCTCGCCATCTCACTCACTCTAAGTTTAAAATTTCCTTTCAAACATCACCACCATACTACACAATAAATTAAAATACATTTATCTAGATATGTAATAAAAAAAATAATTACCTCTACATCAATGTCAAACTCTTCGTCTGCTAAAAATTCTTCATTTTCATCGCCTTCTAGAATTCGTATTAACTCTTCAGTAGTCGTCATGATACATTTCTATCATGTACATTTATCGACATACGAACGTAAAACTTCATGCACAAGCACAACACTGATGGAAAATTCCAGAAGTCGGCACTCGTTTATGACGTAAGAAGCGGTCGTCTTTATCCGACCGTAGCGCAGGACGTACTAACAAAGTAAGTTTCGGAACATGTAGGCTAGGGATGGGAACCATCAATTCAATCGCTGACATTTCATATGTAAATTTACTTAATTTTAAAGGAATTAAATGAAATACTCACAAACATTTGTAAAAAAATGTTTTATTAACAATTGCTGTATTTGTTTTAAAGTTAATTAGTCAGTATAACGAGAAATATTTTGATTTATGTTTATTTTTGTATCGGTAAATCTTGGCATATGTCCCGTCCCTCATGTCGGATTTTGTCGTCATGGGCGTTGCACATCAATACAATTTTCTAAAAATTATGTTAGTAATTCATCTAACTTTGGACATTATTTTTAGGACTTCTAATTAAGAGACTAAAGTGTATTAAACTGTAAATGATTACTTAGTTAACTATTTACCTAATATAAACATATTTTTGATAGAATACAGCGTAATTAAATAAAAAAGCTGATTAAACGAGCAGTGATATTTTGGTCGTAAATATACGACTCTGGCGAAATGGGCCCGAAAATATTTGTCGGATTAATCCGACGTAGGCGGTTGAAAGGTTAATACACATAATATTACATCCAAGGCTCATATCAACACATACTCACAAGGCTCTCATTCCCACTTAGCAGCTGTACCCATAAAAACTTTATATTTACATCAGAAACTAATAAAAGTAACACTTAATAATTTACGTAACATTCGATCATATTCGCAATTATCAATTAATAGTGATTTGGATGAGTTGACTGTCGCTGATTCCAGCTCTTGTGATATTGATAACTGCTCCAGTTTAATTTATAGCGAGAATTCCCCCTTGAATATTATTGTACAAAATATAAGAAGTGTCAACCGTAATTTTTCGGGATTCCAAACCCTCATCGAGCGATCTCGAGTTGACTGGGATTTGATCATTCTAACGGAATGTTGGATATCTCGGACACCGTTTATCCCGCTCATTAATGGTTACCAGTTCGCAAACACACAAACTAACAGGACACAAAACGAGGGCGTTATTGTTTACTATAAATCTTCCCTTACCTTTAAGATATTGGAGGCAGCGCTTGTGGATGGAAATTGTCTGATCATAATTATCAGTTCCCAGACTGTAGTTCTCTGTATTTATCGTCCCCCGGGGGAAAGAAATGTCTCTAAATTTCTGGAATCACTGAACAATACTTTACTAACACTATCTTCATACAATAACATTTTCCTTACAGGCGACATTAATATAGATATATCGCCATCCACTTCAGATGTAAGAGCGGACATGTACCTTAATTTGTTAGCCTCTCATGGTATGTTGCCTGCGTACTATATCCCCACCCATTCTCAAACTATTAAACGCATTGATTATCCATGCCTAGACGAAAAAATTAAAACTATCAACTTTGACAGTGTTTATTGTTTAGATAGAGCTAACGGAGCTGTATCTCTCTTCCTTAAGACTTTAACCACTTTGATGAGTACGTGCACTAAAAATATCACTGTTCCGAGACGCAAGCGATTGATTAACACATTTAGTGCCAAGAACTCAGCGTATGGGTCGAGCAGTGATTCGTTCATGGCCCACAACCCGTATCTGAGTCGTCGTTTTAAGTAGCTATATGTGACTTGTGTTCATGCGCGGGTTGTGGGCACACGAACGAATTGTTGTTCGGCCCATGTGTTCAGTGCTTGGCTCTAAAAATGTAAAAACACTTTTGTACTTGGCACTGAAAGTGTTAAGCCATGGATCACTCCTGGTCTACTACGATGCATGCGAAATCGAGACAATCTTCACCTTAAAACTAAAAAGCATCGTAATGACGAAGTTGCAAAATTAACCTACACACGCTATCGTAATTTTTGTAACGGCATTCTAAAAAAAGTTAAGCAAGAGTATGATAGGGATGAACTGTCGAAATGTCAAGGCAACACTAAAAAATTGTGGAACACCATCAAATCAATCACCTACACCACTAAACAGAATAGTCCACCTATGGACTTGATTGATCCAGATCACCCCAAACATTCAGTGAATAAGATTAATCATTTTTTTATAGGAGTCGGTAAATCTTTAGCGGGATCTTTCACAGGGTTTGACCCTACTTTACACCAGACTTCTTCTCTGCCATCGTGTCCCTTTTCTTTAGTCCTTCTGCCCACTGATGTGGATGAGATCAAAATCATCATAGCATCTCTAAAAACCACTTATGTCGTAAAGAGTAACGATATTCCCAGTGAATTAATAAAAAGATACGTTAACTCATTATCGGATCCTATCGCATTTATTTGTAACCTCTGCCTTTTCACTGGTGAATTTCCATCAGATCTCAAGAAATCCCTAGCTCATCCAATTCATAAGTCTGGTAGCAGGGATTGTGTCAATAACTACCGTCCAATATCCACTTTGCCTACACTATCCAAAATTCTCGAGAAAGTTATAAATAAGCAACTTATCAATTACTTAGAAACAAACAAACTTTTATCGGACAATCAATATGGTTTTCGTCAAGGTAGATCAACCTGCGATGCCGTACATCAACTAACTGATACCATAGTTTCTAGGTCAGATGAGAAAAAGAAAGTTCTTACAATTTTCCTCGACTTGGCTAAGGCTTTTGACACGGTCTCTGCGCCACTCTTATTGAAGAAGCTTGAGCACCTCGGAGTTCGTGGCGATCAGTTAAAATTGTTCGAAAGTTACCTGAATGGGAGAACACAGCGTGTGGTGATCGATGAGTGGTTGAGTGATGACTCCGAAGTCAATATCGGTATTCCTCAGGGAAGTATTTTAGGGCCTACCCTCTTTTTAATTTTTATTAATGACCTCTGTCAGCTGAACCTTACTAACGGTAAGATTATTACATTCGCGGACGATACGGCTCTTCTATTCTTTGGAGATACTTGGGAGGAGGTGTATCACTTTGCTCAAATGGGTTTTTCACTCGTTATGACCTGGCTACACGACAACTTACTCTCACTAAATACGGACAAAACTAAATATATAACTTTTACACTTACAAACAGTCACCCCACGCAAGACGCCTTATTAAACATCACGGCCCACTCATGTAACAACAGCTCTTCCTGCTCATGCCCTAAACTTGAAAAAGTGGATTCTCTCAAGTACCTCGGGGTAACAATAGACAAAAATCTCAACTTTAGTTCCCATATCGATCTGTTATCCAAGAGAACTAGGAAGCTCATCTTCATTTTTAAAAACCTACGAAGTGTTGCAGATGCAAAAGTTCTTAAAACTGTGTACTTTGCACTCTGTCAATCTGTACTGAGCTATTGTATTACTGTCTGGGGTGGTGCTCCTAAATCTTTTATGATTAAAATCGAGCGGGCACAAAGAGCAGTGCTTAAGGTAGGTAGCCCATGCTTTACCGTTTTTTCACCCTACCACTGAACTCTACGATAAGTGCAAGGTTCTTACTGTTCGACAACTGTTTATCATACAAACAATCTTGCGCAAACATTCTTCGTTGAACTACAACTCATCCTTGCACGCTCATAAACGCATTAAGACAAATGTATGTTGTACTGAAATGTGTAGAAATAGTCTTTCGCGCCGAAACTTTTGTTTCCTTAGCAGTTATTTATATAATAAACTAAACTCTCAACTAAAAATATACCCTCTTACCAAGACAAAATGTAAGCAACTACTCACCACATATCTATTGGCCCTTGATTACGATAGCACTGAAAGTCTCTTACTTGTTTTAAGATAAATGTATTTTCAGCCTACGTATCACATCCCCACATCACACCACACTACACCACACGGCACCGCACCACACCATACCACACCACACCTCACCATACCACACTACACCACACCACACCACACCACACCACACCATACCACACCTCACCACACCAAACCACACCACACCACACCCCATCACACCACACCACACTACACTTTATACAGGGTGTCTGGCGGCAGATTTATGTTTTTAAATACGATTATTCCAAAAAGTAATAAACGGACCGGGGGGAGGGTGGCGTCATTAGAATCACAGACCGTGCGGATTTCTCAATCACGATACCGCAGTGGTCGAGTGAGCATCGCGCATTGGCCATCGAGGCATTTTTCAAGAGTAACGATTCTTACGTGATTGCTCGTCGACAATTTTGCTCACGCTTCGGTATTCGGCGGATAAGTGACGGACCGAGTGTGAATTTGATTCGTTCCTGGGTGCAGAGGTTCTGCGCAAGTGCTTCGTCTTTAAACACCCCACGGCCAGGGCCTAGCCGATCTTCAAGGACCCCCGATAACATTGAACTGGTGGAACGGAGTTTACATGAAAATCCACGACTTTCAATACGGAAAAGGGCGGCCTCATTGGGACTTCCAAGAGCCATCATTCACGAAATTTTGAAAAAGGATCTGAAGCTCCATCCTTTTAAAATTCAAATTGTTCAAGAACTGAAAGAAAGTGACTTTCTTAGTCGCAAAATCTTTTGTGAAACGATGTTGGAGCATTTTCGCACGGTGAATTCCATTTTTTGGAGCGACGAGGCTCATTTCCATTTAAACGGGCACGTTAACAAGCAAAATTGCCGTTACTGGTCTCCAAGAACCCGTAACCCTCGACTGAAACACCAAAGACCATTGCACTGTCCCGAGGTAACTGTTTGGTGTGCTTTATCCACGAATGGGATAATTGGACCTTTTTTTTTTAAAATGCCCGGGGCCAGGCGATAAATGTCAATAGTGAGAATTATGGTCGCATGATTACGGATTTCTTTTTGCCGAACCTGCGAGCTCATCCATCGTTCTCATAACACACGTGGTTCCAACAGGATGGCGCGACCGCACACACGGCCAGAGCTTCAATGAATTTGCTTCGAGAAGTTTGCCCTCACAAACTGATTAGTCGCTTTGGAGACATCCCGTGGCCACCGAGATCGCCCGATTTGACCCCAATGGATTTCTTTTTGTGGGGATACCTCAAAGAGAGAGTATACTCTAACAATCCGCATAATATTGCGGATTTAAAAGAAAACATTCGTCGAGAAATCGGCGCAATTGAATCGAGCTTACTGCAGCGTGTGGCGCGGAATACGAGGCTCCGTTTTGAACAATGTGTGCAACTCGATGGAAGACATCTGGATGATGTAATCTTTAAAAAATAAAATCCGCACTTTTACACTATCTACTTTTACTTTTAATTAAACGATATGTCAAACAGTTATTTTTTTATTAATTTTTGAAAATATAAATCTGCCACCAGACACCCTGTATATACTTTACTAGTACACTTTCAATTTATTAATTCAATTATGTAAACTTCGTTTTTCCCTTTTTGTTTACTGTGTTCTTCTACCAAAGGTTACAGTACTTTTTTTAACATTTAAGATAGAATACTAAAACACTGTTTTGGGGGGGCCTGGTAATCTGTGACAGGGTTTTTCCTAGTGCAGATACCAGTCTCCCACAAAGGATTTATCTGAAGTATTATGTACATATTTTTAAGGCGCCTTTGTGGAAGAGAAATAAAAAATGTTTATTATTATTATATGTTTATTATTATTATTCAATTTACGATTTAAAGGGGCCGTCACTAAAAAAATAAAACATTAAAAGTTCGTTTCAGTGTAGTCACTAAATCTTTATTGATTAACGGTTTCTCTGGACTTCTTCCTTGTGGAGGAATCGATAATCCCAATGTTTTGAGGTTATATGTTAAATTTTCATTTTACTATTTAAAGGGGCCGTCACCAAAAAAAATAAAGCAATAAAAATTCGTTTCAGTCTCGTCACTAAATCTTTATTCATTAACGGTCTCTCTCAGATCCTCAGTTATGGAGATTACGTTGGCCGAACGTCCTGATGTTCCAGGAACCAAAATTCATTTTACTTTTAACCGGTGGCATTACGAGTAAAAGTAAAGCATTGGTTGTTTGTCACCAAATCGTCACTAAATCTTTATTTAGTAACAGTTTCTCTAAGGTCCTCAGTTATGGCATGGAGATTCAGGTGGGCCGAACGTTCTGATATCAGGTCGTTCGGCCACAAATAAATGCTTCTAACTTTCGAACTGTCCTGTCACTTTCGAACTGTCCTGTCACAAATTCTTTGGCTGGCATCTTTATGCGTCACATAATCGTCACTAAAAACTGGAGTAGCAGCCAGCTCCCTATCTCGACTGGCCGAACGTTCTGATATACCTACATGAAATTGGACGAAGCAGTAAAATGATTATTCATAGCATCGATGTCTATATCTTTAGGGATAGTTTCTTGGTGGGTCTTACAGACTCCCAATGACCTAAGAAATTTCCAAACTTTGTATGCGTCCCCATTTTGGACAGAATCATGAATGTGATGGCGATTAGCATTCCTACACACCTTATTGCAGTGATTACGTATTGAGACATATTTTTCCCTGTTAGCGTCATTAGGGCGACGCTTAAATTTGGACTTAGCCGCAACTTTCTACGACATCATTTTTTTTATTTCATCCGTCAGCCATGGCCCCGGCAAATGTCTCATCTTAACTGCACGTATAGGAGCGTGACGATCGTAGAGCTCAATATTAGCTTATTTGTAAAAATACTCACTTGCTCATCGACTGAAGTAGAAGTAAATAGGAAAGACCAGTCTATATTGCTGGCATCCTCACGAAGACTATCCACGTCCATACCACCAAAATTGCGTTGCAAGATAATTTTGGCTTTGGCCCTAGGTGGATGAATTTTGTAAGAAAGAAATATCAAGTCATGATAAGAGAAGGCATCAGCTGAGCATTGACCAAGCTTAGAAGAGGAAACAAAAATCAAGTCAAGTAGTGAAGGAGTGGAATTAGGAAGGGAGTACTCACACTTTGTGATGTCGCTAATTAGTCGCCAAAAACCAGAATTAGACGATCACTGGTTCAAAAGTTATAAGGGTTTATAGGTGGCCGATCTAGGGTGCGCCTGCCCCAGCTTCGTCTATATGAATCTCAAAAGCTAGGGCACCTAGCGAAGATCTGTTTTCTCTCACAATAGTCGCTAATTAGTCGCCAAGTCACAAGTTTAATCGGGTCTTAGTTTAGAAGATACAATGAGTTCAATATTTAAGGTAGGTATAGTCCAAGAGCTAGATCGAAGAAATTGCCAAGAAAAAATATTTCTCTTAATATGTGAATTATACTTCGTTTTATCGGTCTAACGTCCGTAGAATTGTCAGTGAGAGAAATTCTCAATCTTTCGATCTTCTTGGACTGTACCTGTACTACTGGGTCGATCCACTGTCGTTTGCGTTTTAATTTTTTACGTTTAATATTATCTATTTCTTCTGCAAGAAGACAAACGAAAAAAATATCGCACATAGAAATATCTTTCAGAGCACAATACTAAATAAGTAAAGAGCGTGACTACCGCCAGACCACCTTCAAAGTCTCGAAAACTACGAAGGTACCAATTTTTTTGTTCGAGTACTAATAATTAGTACCAATTGAGTACTAATTATTTACCAAATATGGAAGCGATTGGCGGCGGTGGTCCTGCAGTAGTCACGGACATCTTACCGTCTTCGCCGCGTATTCAGCGCCTTTCTCATTCTTACGACGCTGTACGCGGCTGATAGAAGCAGAGCTGTATAAGTGTGACCAGAATCGTTCAGCGAAACGCGAATGGAGCTGAATAAATGTGAGTAGTCCCTTAGGCTTATATAGGCGCGAGCAGTCACCGTCAGTGATTGGTTCAAGGCCGCGCCGCCGCCGCCGTTGAAAATTTACCTCCACGCTGCCGCCGTCAAAAATCGCCACGGCGCTCATATGTAGGTACTCCGTATCACCTTCGGACTTACGATCAGTTACGCACAACACAATGGACCAAGTTTTGACTGTTTAGGTCATTTGTCGGATCTTAAAACCGAATGCATGTGTAAACTCATTCATATAAATTGTATTGTGACTAAGCCGTATCCTGTAAAAATCAGATCCGGCTAACAAATTTATGTCATCGTGTGAACTTAGCGTTACTGCCGCCCCCACACGTCTTCTCTTTCCCAGCTATTGTCTTTTACACACATTGCTGGCTGCGAATTCGGTATTGTATAGAATACCTAAGCAAAGTATAAAATGAATAATATTTCATCACCTGAATGTTTTAGGTATTCTATGCATTGCCTAGGTATTCTATAGAATACCGGATTAACCAGATTGCCGGTAACAGATATAATATTTAAGATCATAAAAATCCGTCAAATTAATGACCTTTCCTCCATTTGGAACTCAATTAAAAACTATATTACAATACTTGACGCATATTTTTTAAAAACTCAACCCAAAATAGTGAATTAATTTATAAATTAAAAAATTAGACAATAAAAAAAGCAACTCCATTAAAAGAACAGGATCATGTGTAGTATGCGACTAAAATAAAAGGAGGCTGTAATGCATCGTTCTTACACTGGCAAAGCGGCCATTGAAATTTGCCGTATTATACTTGGTATATGTAACTTGGACCGTTGAGTCAAGTTTTAAGACAAATTAAATCAAGATCACATATAGCTTTATGTATTATTAAGCCATAAAAACCACAAAAACAAATCAAGTAACTCTTTTACTTACCGAAAATACGATATCTCTCATCCTTTTTCAACGTTCTTGATGTAATATTTTTACAATTTGTCAACGAAGACTTCGATATTTTTGACAAGCGTGTAGTATGGCAAGCGATGCGAGGCTGTTTGAAATACGTCCGCATAAAAACGTCCGCATAAAATGAGCGCACAATTTTAAATTGTGCGCTCATTTTATGCGGACGTTTATAAGACGCTGAGTGTGTATCTTGGGTTTTTTATATATCAATGCTAAGTACCTAAAAATAAATATTTAGGATTTGCTTACATTTTTTAGGAATTAAAATAAAACGTTTCTATTGCAAATGCTACAACAAATACATTATTATCTGGTTATCACACTAAGGCCCGATTTTTTAATACTTAGATAAAACTTATTTGTCGAATATCGTATTAGACAACCATTTCAAAAATGTGATCTAATTGCCCTTTTTTGTTATTTTACAGGTGACATTTTGATACTATTGAGTAATACTTTATTGGACGGATAAGTTTTATCCAAGGATTGAAAAATCAGCCCTAAGTTAAAGTTAAGAATCGAATTTTCAGTTACTAAAAAATCAAGTCACTCAAGTATCAAAATTAATCTAGGCGCGCTATACCAGAGTACTTCAGACAAAATGTAAACATAACCTGTGTTCGATGTTTATTGTTCCAAACTTTCACTTATTCCGTATACAAGCAATTCTAAACCGCTTTGGGTTCATCAATTAAACATTGTACCTGTACTTATTATTTCCACGACTTCGTTCGCGTGGATGTCGAATAAGATGTGTTGCACAAATAAAATCTACGTTCAGTTAATACCTGCGCATCCTGATCACTCTTAGAACTGAGAAAATAGGAAGTGTACCTGATGCAGGGCACTGTATCATCTCTTCCGGTTGAAATGCCGGCCAGCCCAGGTAATCTCCTGGTACATACCTACCTACCTCGAATCAAAATCCACAAAAACCGAGCGTCCACAGCCCAAAATGAAACACATTTTCTTTGATTTTCACTGACAATTGCAAATTATACAATCTGTAACAGAATAAACGCAATACGTCTTAAGGGGTCATTGAACTCATCATTATGAACAACTTTCACTATGGGACCAACTCTGAAATCGCCAGAAAAAATCGACTCCTCCATACATTTATGTGCACATAACTCGACAAAATGTACTGAACAGCTGGTTTTTTTTTCGCGATTACGGGTTTAGTCCCACAGTAAAAGTTGTTCATATTGATGAGTACCAATGACCCCTTAAGAGGTATTGCGTTTATTCTGTTACACGTTGTAGAACACTGATTAATTTAATTCATTTTTACATTTAATATTAAACAGTTTTACCGAGTTCATAGAATCAATTTATTGTGCAAGGATAATCGAATTTTTAAAATCGATATTTTGTAAGTACTGAATGAGGGTGTGCATTACCCTAGCAAAATGTTTTGCTTTAGTTTCAATTTGGTCGGCTTATTAGAGAATTGCTGACATTTTCTTGTTTTTGATGTAACTTTAATTAAAGCCGTATTTGTAAGCTGAAATTAAGAGTAACAAATGTTCATGAATCATTTACATTTGTTCAAAGTATGCCATGCTTCTTAATGTTAAGGGAACCGCGAATTCGATCGACTGACGACGACCAGTCTAACATTAATCAAACTTGTTTTTATCTTCATATTGTGAAGTTACAAAATCTAAAATTCCTGACATTATAAGCGTGTACCACGAGTTTTTACAGCTATATTGGTTTCAAGTATATTGGTTTACTTGCAAATCCGATTTTTCTTGTTTTTGAAACTATTTAATTACATTGGTTTACGTCAACCAAACCAAAAACCAATGTTTGAACAAATTTTAACAAATTAAGGTCTCTTATTGGTATTTTTTTTTCAAACTTCTGCGTTGAGCCGTTTTCGAGAACTGGGCAATCCCAAAATGCTACCGCAGCAAAATCCCGCTAACTAACCAACTAACTTAACAACCATAACACACACAAATTTTGCTATTTACAAACATTTATTACGCAAAAGCTATCTATTCATGTACCTACATTTATTTGGTTTCGGCCTGAAACGATTTTTTGAAAAACGATTGTGCCAGTGTAACGTTTCTAACGTTACTCCAACAAAATCTATTTTTCTCAAATAACTTTAAAACTATAATTCAAACAAATTGCTCCTCATGATACTCTAATTATTTGTAATAGTCTCACCTCTCTAAAGCAAAACATTTTGCTAGGGTAATGCACACTGTATGAGGAGCTCGTAGCTAAATAATAACAGTCGCACGGGTCGATATTCAAATTCATCAATCACTGAACTTCTCTTTTTTGGTCATACATATCGTTATCCCCTTCTAATTAGCAACATAGGTATCTATCTAAACTCTAATCGTAAGTCATGGACCAAATTCATTTAACAGCGGAGAATATTAACACCGCGATTCAAAAAAATGTGTCATCCTTACATCGACATCACTGATATATAAAAAACCAGTAATGAAATATGAGTACATTATAAGTACAAATTTTTAGGCATGCTCCCGTTTCATCAACTATGCCAGCTGGAATCTTAGCGTGATCGTGCTGGGGAGGAATCTTGCAAATCAGCACGACCTGTAGGTATGTCTACATTATCTACGATAGTTGAGAGGTATAAAATGGTACAAATTAAAAGGATTTTATTACCATCTAAAGTTATAATGAATGCGTTCATGGTCGTGCTACGAAGTACAACATGGATAATGGAAATGTTATGATGACTTGAATAGTAAAATTAAAAACTTTTTGCACAAAAAAATATAACCGACTTCCAAAAAAAACACTACGAAGTGTAAAATGACCTTAATTCGGAAGTCGGTGTTGTTGGTTTTGTATCTTTGTTTTTTTTAACACCGGTCCTGTCCTTTGTTTTGTTTTTTAAAGTCGGTTATATTTTTTTGTAAAAAGTTTTTTATTTTTCACTTTTAAGTGGTGATACTTCATCTACGCAGAAAGACGACGTCTTCATCTACGCAGAAATTGAAATGAACAAAAATGGCCATAACATAAAAACTACTGAACCAAACTGAATCAATTTTTTACGGGACCAAATGGCAAGTATACCGCATCGAACTAAAACTCGGGAGTAATCGGTGTACATACATATTAAAAAAAAAATACCCGCCGAATTGAGAATCTCCTCCTTTTCTGGAAGTCGGTTAAAAAAGTCAATCGTTCGTCATTCCACATTGTATTATGTATGCAGAAATATAATTTAGCACCTAAGTTCTTAACATAAAATAATATTTTTTTTTTTGATGAAAGACTTATTTCCACCTTAACATTTTTTTGTTGTATCTCATTAAGGATGCTATTACAAAATCGAGCGCTTGGCCCGGACTAAAGCTACAGACCGCGTATCCCGAGATTTATAGTGACTGTAACGCTGTATACAACAATTGTTTAAAAATATTGTTTACATTTAAATAGACAAATTTTTTTTTCAAGCAAGGTAACCTTAGTTATTAGTTACTTTTTGTTTTAATTTGGATTATATTATCATATAAAAAAAATATATAATTTCGGACGAAAAATTATCAGTAACTCTTTGTTTTACGGAATTATTTTTGGTGTATTACTGTATGAAACATAATAAATTGAATAAAGCACTCCAAATTAGAAGATACAGACCACAATTTTTTTTATTAATGATTAAATTATTATATTTTCGATGCAACAAAGCATCAAAAGATGCCTAAACTAAAATTTTATGAAACATCCTTTGCAGTGACAAGGTTTTTACTAATTTTCGTAAACAAATTGAAATATTTATTTAAAGCACTCTCAAGAAAAAGAATCAAACTTTCATGGCCAATTTTTTTTTTTAGTTTGTGGCTCTATATAAACCATAATCACACTTCAAAACTCGAGTCAAACGCTCAAATCCAAGAAAAAATGTAATAGCCCTCTTAATAAAAAATCGTTCTTTCTTAAGACAGTAGGTATGACCCGCGCCAATAAAGAAATTTGAAGGTCATAACAGATGGCTTTTCGTCTCGCTCATCCAAGTAACAGAGAAGTTCAAAGTGGCTCTTTTCGACTAGGTACTTCAAAATAAATGTTTTCTTTATTGACTCCGGCTTCTAATTTTTTAACTTGGAGTAAAAATTATTAAGTACTTATGTTACTGACTAACCCTCACGTGAATAGGTACACATGTTTAAAAGTAAGATACACAGATTATTATTTTATGGTAATACCTTTATAAAATATCTTACAAGAACATATAATAATAACTTTCCTGCTTGGCCTAACCGATATAACAATGTTTTACAGGGTTATTTGTAAAACACCAACAACCTCTTAGGCAGTAAAAGTACACATGATTATAAACAACTTTTACCTTGAACCAACCCTGAAAACTCGAAAAAAATATCAGCTGTTTCATACATTTTCTGATCTTTAGCTGATATTTTTTTCGAGTTTTCAGGGTCGGTCTCAAAGTTGTTTATAATCATGTGTACTTTCACCCCCTAAATGGTTGTTGGTGTTTTACAAATAACCCTGTATAAATAATAATCAAGCGCCTGCACTAAATATAGGTAGCTGCAACTTTGCTTGAAGTATATTTGCTCATTGGATTATTCAGGCGTAGAAAATGACAAAAATTAAAAAAACAAATTTGTAAAGAAACTACTAGATATCCGTCACCCACTGTTGATATTTGGCGGTACTAAATACTGGTTTGATCAGAACGATGTAATTCGTTGTGGTTTTGGATTTTGTTCCGTCATTATGACGTTTATAATTACGTTTTGAGGGGTACTAAATGGGTACAACTATTTAGAAAAAAGAAATCTCATCATAATGCCTTTTTCTGGGTGCTAAATTTGTAGGTTGTATTTAAACGATCTTCAATTTAATAGTGTAGCTGTTTGGCGCTATTAAATTAATATTAAAGTATTCGTAGGTCTATATGTAGGAACAACTTTTGATGTACATTGCACATCTCAGTCTTACGAAAAAAAAACAGCCGGCTGCAACGTACCTATACGCCCAAGCCAGCACTTTTTGATTTTAATTTTTTTGGCGAAACCATAGATATTTTTTTTACTGGAGGAACCAAATAGTACAATTTGGGGAAATTTCCTAGCGAAATTTCAACAAAATCGGACACTAGTGCCGACTGAGGCGTGTGACTCCCGCGTCTCCGTAAATGAGCACTAAGGGGGGGGTTGGGGGTAAAATTTCTAAACCTTAGAATGTTTTGTTGTTTGTGTACTACCTACGCACCTACCTATTTACCAAATTTCAACTTTCTTCATCAAAATTCTGAGTGTACTTTCTGAAGTCTTTTCAGGAAGCACCCTAAGAATTTTGATTATTATATCATCAGTGAGTGAGTCAGTGACGAAATCTGGGTATTTACATGTCAATAAAATCTAAATTATCAAGAGCTATGTAATTGAAAACTTTATAAACTATTGACATGATATCCCGCGAATCATTAAAAAAAAAACGAAACTTCGAGAAAAGGTAGGTAGTGACTTTGTGCTTCGCTCGGCTCATCTTGGCGGGGGCACTACCATGCCCCCAGATTTTTTTGTCAGAATATTGTTACAACCAATTAAATTAATAGATTAAATATGAGATCCTTTCTCAATACTGAGATAGTTTATTTACTAGGTGTAAGTAACGAAAAAGTCTGCCAGGATTTGGGAAGATGCAAAACTACCTTCATGACTACTGAAATACGTGACACTAAAAAAATGGCCTTCTGCCCAAGCTACCAGGTGTGCTAATATCGACACAACACTACTCTATTCCAAAATCCGTATAATAATATTTAGTGCGAAAACAAGTAAGGTCTGAGGTTCTGGGATCTCAGTTCAAAAACGCATATCTTTTTTGACAGGTCGCCAAATGTTTCTAGAAGCATGGGCAGGTGGCTGGTTATTTATATTTTTATAAAATAAACTAATACTTGCCAGAAATGATGGGATGTTTCTGGAATAGGATTGGCAGGGAATGTACTTGTGGTGTGAGGACCACTTTGTTAAAACTCTTTGAAAACGTGCTTAGAATTTAGTGAACATTCCCAAAGAATTGAGAAAGTTGGAATCAGAATATGTGAAAGCCAAATAAGCGAGATATGGGACTCTGAAGTTATCGTACAGGTGGGCCCTCAATCCTCTGTGAGGAGTGAGGACCACCTGTACGATAAACTATGGACGCTGCAGAAAGTCTTTATGCCAAAATCCAAGCTAATGCCAAACAAAATTTGTGAAAACAAGATATTATCGCAAAACACTGTCCTACTTGGTATATATTCGTTCAAAATGGGCCCTCAATCCACACACACAGTTTATTACGCAAACTCAATGAAACCATTAACCTATATGCTATTAAATAATTTGTGAAAGCAAGAACATATCACCATTTCTTGTTATTTGAGTTATGACCTTTATAAAATTCGGGCCCTCTCCATTTCTGTTTTCTTTTTATTACGATTAACGTATGGAAGATAAGATGAAAAAATTATACAACAAATTCGATACCAGAAGGAAATTGAAAAACCTTTTACTGTAAAAGAAAATCGAGTTTGATTTTTATTCTCTGAATTAGGAAATAGGGTGACCACATATTATTTTAGATTGCAGCAAAGATTATTAAATGTAGCGTCATAGGTGTTAAAGAACTGTCATCGATTTTTCGCTTATTATCGTCATATCATTTGAAATTGTTATTAATTAGTGACCGACCGAAATTTCGATTTCGGCCAGTTTCGGCCACAATATAGCCGAAACTCGAGTGTTCGTAAATTTTCGTAGCTAACTCGTGCCTGCTCGCCGGCGCGGCCCCGGCTCAGGCTATATATCTATAAGAAAATAAATGTTTAAAAAATTTGTAAATTTCAGTAAATAATCGTAATTTTTAATAATTTTCGGTTTCGGCCGAAACAGAGAGCAAGGCCGAAAGTTCGGTTTCAGCTGAAAAACCAATTTCGGTCGGACACTACTATTAATTGATGATTTGTAATGACCAATACTACCAGCGAAAGATGCGAGGCACGAATTCAATTGCTCCGATTAGTTCGTACACCTTTGATTTTATTCTTAGTATGTACGGTATATCCTGCAGGCAATACTCACCAGTGCCGTTTAAATCAAATGCTCTCGTTCAGATAGTGAATTAAGTGATTTAGAAAGGTTATCGGACTGGAGTAACTCTTATCAGGTGAAGAAAGTAGTTCTAATCGAAGGAATTATTACAAAACGAGAGTCGACCATTATAATATCTTGGATAATAGCGAATTCCAAATTACATTTCAGCTATATAAACCGTCTGTTCAAAGTTTACTAGTCGAAATTTATCCACATCTGCTCATAAGGTATGTATTATTGACGCGATTACAAAAGGGTTATTGCCGGTATATTAGAAACAAATACATCATTCTGTTAATAGCTACAGACATAACACTTACAAAAAAATTCAAACAATGGAATTGACAGGGGTCGGTCATAACTCGAGCTATAACAATAGTCTCACACATGTGTCGAAGGAGGGACTCGGTAAGTTGGTAACCGAGAGCAGTTCGTCGCCGGTAGGTGACGCAATTTTTTTTAGGAATGCTTAATAAGACTTATTCGTAACTCAAAAACGTATCGTATCTTTTCGTTGAATATTGGCACCGGGCATTAGAAAAGAGTTGATTTCGGTTATCTATTAAGATTTGTAGTTTTATCGTAATTTTTATTAGTAACAAATAACACCAATTTGTTGCACATTTTCTTTTTTACAAAAAGAGATCATTTTGTGTTTGTCTTATAAAACGTAATAAAACGAAAACAAAAGAAATGGATTGAGGGCCCGAATTTTATAAAGGTCATAACTTTCAAACAAAAATTTGTGAAAGCAAGAACAGGTCACCATTTCGACCTGTTCTTGCTTTCACAAATTTTCACAATTTGTTTAGTAGCATACAGGACTTCAAACAGCAGCTGTAAGTTAATGGTTTCATTTTATTTGCGTAATAAAGTTTTGTGTGCGAGGATTGAGGGCCCTCAATCCTCTATGTGAGGATTCAGGGCCCTTCTTCAGAGTCCATATCTCACTTATTTGACTTTCACAAATTCTGATTCCAACTGTCACAATTCTTTGGGAATGTTCACTAAATCCTAAACACATTTTCAAAGCGTTTTAACAAAGTGGCCCGCCCTTACACCACACGCACATGGTAGGGATGTGTGATTTGATACCAGAATATAATCATGTATTAAAGATTTACAGGTACGTCATAGCAAAATTAAGATGTCCATGACTTGAAATTGTTTCAATTTTTCTTGAATAGTTTCTTTAAACGCAGCTCCAATTGATCAAATCTGGAATTGCGGACATAATATTATCGTAGTGCTATTATGGGTATGTACTAGCAGTGTTATGTTGAAAGAGTTAAGACACAAATAATTGTCATGCGTTTATATCTGAATATTGATCGTCACAAAGTGTATATAAGCTAAAATTAACAGTATGTCATTAAATGTATATGGAATAAGATCAGTTTCATTACTTATATTAAGATAATAATTATTATGTAAGCATAGGAACCTTAATTATCATTTTTGTCAAAAGTCACTAATACTTTGAACAAAATTTATTCCAAAAATATAAATAATTCGAAATGAATATAAAAACCATGTAGAAAACAATCTTTTAAAAGTAAAATGCAAAAGCAAAATGTAAATGGGAGTACAGGATACAATAAGGACCTGTCGAAAGAAAGTAATGAACATATTGAGGAAATTTTGATTTATTATTTCCACATAGTTGTGTCCAAAGTGCGTTTCACAGGCTCAGTGGGTAGATCTTCTGTAAAACAAAATTTACATAATTCAATACAATTGCTTTAGAGAAATTAAGGTTCCGATCGGGAATGGAGCGCTACAATTTTCAAGTATGTCAATAACAATACAGTTGAGATATTTCATTATATTTATTTAGGGTATTACAAAAACAGTTACCATATTATGTACAACTGGAAAAAAAGTTACAATACAGTGGGTTTCCTTCTAGAACTTTTGTGATTGAAATAGCCTCTCCAGTACCCGATGAGACCTCTGTGCAAGCGGCAGAGAGGCCTGCGCGGAACGGGGGCCATCCGGCCGAGCCGGTCTTACTCCTAACTATGTATATTAAACTTATATTGATACGTCTATTATAGTATAATGTAATCATTAATTAAACTAAAACGATTATATCGGTCCGAACGAAATGAGTTCCAATGAAAAATTCGGCACAGCGGTTATTAGAAGGCTCCTCCTAATACACACACCTTATAAATATCGCAATAGAACGCAGGACACAAAGTATAAACCGGGTAAGCGTCGGCGCCTCAGATGAGGTTAGCCACATCGCTGGGCATTTCCGAGATGCTTGTATGATAGAACTCCTCAATATCCTTGAGCGCTCTCCTGTCAGCTTCAGTAACGAAGTTGATAGCAATTCCTTTACGGCCGAAACGACCACCTCTTCCAATTCTGTAAGAAAAGAAAAATAATTTTTTAAATCCTCCATTCTAAATCTATTTTCCCACTTTGTGGTCCAGAAAATTTGAATAAATTTTTGTCGTTGTTAAAATAAACCATTTTTTTGATTTTGGATCATCTGCCAAGCCTTTTCCCAACTATATTGCGGTCGGCGTCCGTTCACACCAGATTCCAGTATTTTACATGGAGAGGCTGGCTACCTGACCCCCACAACCCATTTATTTATCATCAGTTTTGTCACATTATTTGTAATATTAGGTTTTATTTATTATCAAAACCCATCCCTATGACAAGTTAGAGAGTGAACTTTTAACAGAGATGACTACAGCATGGTCGTATAGTGGATGTTTACAGACTACTCTTCAGACTGATCAAATCTACTTTTCACTGTTTCACAGATTTATTTTAAGTAAAACAATTCCTTATCATAGATGTAAGTGAAGCTAACTATTATTTCATCAAGTACACTTACCGATGAATGTAGTTTTCACGGTTAGTGGGCAGATCATAATTGATGACGCAAGAGACTTGCTGCACGTCAATGCCGCGGGCAAGTAAATCAGTAGTGATAAGGACACGAGAGGATCCTGTACGGAACTGCCGCATAATCACTTCACGCTCGCGCTGGTCCATGTCGCCGTGCATAGCAGACACAGTGAAATCACGCTCATGCATGGATTCAGTCAGCCAATCCACCTGAAAAATAATAATTGGTTTATAACAAAAACTAGTCAAGTGATGTCTATTCTATTTATTTAAGGGATGGGAAATCATCAAATGATGCTCTGGGGGGAGCAAAAAGGAGTGTCAGACTATATACACCGTGCCATTTTAGTAGTCTTACAAAGGCGGCCCACTTAATGTACCCGATGTTAACTACCTCTAGGCGCGTTTTTTTTTTTAATAATTCATTAAGGTGATGGGTACAATAAAAATAAATAATATAATAGCTCGACGATGCGGTGTTCGGCATAATCTTTAAGTCGCGTAAATAACCCTCTCATAGATTTTACCGAAAACATTGAATAGACTGATGATGACAAACGAGCCTAAGGACGCGACATTAATTCATTGTTTAAATGTGTATTTTAGCAACTTTAAAAAATACCACAATTAATCCCAAATAAACGTATTTCATACTTATTCCGTTGGGTTAGGTATTATATATATATTATGGAACTCAACTGAAGCAGTTTTAGCAACAATTTAGATGAAGAGCATTCTCTATTAGTGACCTTTGCGTTAGTGACCTTTATTGCAAATTAATCTGGCAGGCACCTTAAGTAAAAGCAACAAATCATACACATAATACCATAGGTTTCATGTGTTTTGGAACTAAAATTTCTGCATGGATTCTTATTGTACCGATTTTATATTCATGCATTTAAAAATCTTTGATATAGGTAGTTATATCTGCCACACTCCAGGACTACCATATATTTTAAATATATACTAATATATAAAGCTGAAGAAATTGTTTGCTTGAACGCAATAATCTCAGGAACTACTGGTCCGATTTGAAAAATTCTTTCAGTGCTAGATAGCCCATTTATCGAAGAAGGCTATAGTCTACATATCATCACGCTAAGATCAACAGGTGCAGAGCAGTAATGAAAATTGTGACGCAGACGAAGTTGCGCGCGTCAGCTAGTTGTAATATATATAGTGTAGGTGGTACCTTGCGACGAGTGTTGCAGAAAATTACAGCCTGAGCGATGGAGAGGGTATCGTACAAGTCGCAGAGGGTCTCCAACTTCCATTCTTCGAGTTCAATGGCAATATAGAACTGTTTGATACCTTCCAGTGTTAACTGTAATATAAAAATCAAGAAAAACATTATAAACTATAAAAAAAAATATAACCAAATTGAGAACCTCCTCCTTTTTTTGAAGTTGGTTAACCTTTTGACTGCCAGAGCATAAACGCATCGGCGTCCCTCCCACGCCAAGCACAAATTCAGCACAAATATCTAAAATAAAAAATATGGATTCCAACATCTTATCGAAAACCAAGTAATCATTGATTTTCGTTCTATATTTTTAAATAAAATATTACTTGTAACATAATCACAGAAAACATTATTTAGTATATTCATTTAATACTTTCTTTTTTTTTCATATAATTCCATTTGTAATCGGTCCTCGGACCATAAGCGAAATCGTTCCATGACAATATTATTTTATACTTAAAAATGTTGTTTGCTTGTCGGCTATAGCCAACTGTGGCATGTTGGGTACTTTTTCGTTTGTCAGCTATAGCAGACTGTGGCGGTCAAAAGGATAAAGACAAAATTTAAGATTTAAAAACTGTTTTTAGTACACATGGGCAAAATGTATCACTCTTAAACTATAAACAGAATCTAAATGTATCACTCTTTTGTCTTTATTATCCTTTTGTACTAGTAGCTCACGCATGTGCACACGACACGCAGCACATTGCACTGCGCTGTTCAGCATGGCTCACTTAGTCGCTTCACTCAACTCAATCCACTACATCAATGAGAATTATAGATAAGTAGGTAATAGAACGAGTGCATTGTGCGCAAGTATGGTTGCGACACAGATAGAAAAAGACGTCTCGAGTGAATGAGTTTTAAAAATATACTGACACATTTAGATGTAAATGGATATAAAGAGTGATCTATGGATATGGATTGATTCATATCTTTTTTATGTTAAGTTACCTATCTCTAGTTTTTAAAATTAGACAATTTATTGGTCCAACCCTTCAGGAATTATTTTAAAATGTAAATTAATATATTTAAATACCTCTTCTTTTTGCACAAGAATGCGCACAGGGTCTCTCATGAAGCATCGAGAGACCTCAAGTACATCATCTGGCATGGTGGCAGACAGCAAAATGACTTGAACATCAGCAGACAACATCTTGAACACATCATGAATTTGATCTTTGAATCTGAAATGTTTTACACAATAATTAGCATGACCGTATATATAATAAGTAATTTAAAACTTTAAATACACCTAATGGAGTCAGAATGAGCCAGTAGGTTGATGTTCAACAGAATACATCTACACAGGGCAGGCTTTTTATGGGAATTAATAGAAATATAGATACTACTGTCAATAAACACCTACCTCAAGCATGGGACTAAAAGACAATGTGGATGTACTGCAGGCCCACATTAGCCTAATGCTACAGGGAAACAGACTAGATGTTGTGATAATAAATAAAGTTACATGTAGGAAAACTACTGCTTTTGAAGATCTAATTATTCGAAATTTCATATCCATAAGTGACTCACCCTCTGGACAACATTTCATCAGCTTCATCCAACACAAATAGCTTAATAGTGTTAGCACGCAGAGCACGGCGGGTTATCATGTCGTACACGCGACCAGGCGTGCCCACCACCACATGTACACCACTCTCCAGCTGACGCACATCTTCGCGCACATTGGTACCACCAATGCAGGCATGACATTTGGCATTCAAGTGATCACCAAGAGCTATCACCACCTAAAAATATCACACTGTTAATTCCAAACTCACAAGCATTAATTAATCACCAAACAAAAAAAAAACACCACAGATCATTACCTTCTGAATTTGCTGAGCCAGCTCTCTGGTTGGGGCTAGAATCAGTGCTTGGCATTCACGAATACTGGTATCAATTTGTTGAAGAATTGAAATCGAGAAAGTAGCAGTTTTGCCAGTTCCTGACTGGGCTTGAGCGATAACATCGCGGCCCTGAATGCAGGGCATAATAGCGCGTTGCTGGATAGCCGACGGCTTTTCAAAACCATAGGCGTAAATTCCTCTCAACAATTCTTCTTTCAAATTCATGTCATCAAAGCTTTCCACGACCTGATGCCAGTTAGTATCCAGATTTCCTTGGGGTTCCATCCCCGGAGGTCCATCGTAACTTCCTTGGTCTTTTGATGGCCCATTTTTGGAATCCTCCGGCCAATCTTCTGATCTGTGAAACAAATTTTAGACATTGAAATAACATGGATTCAATCCTAGTACGAAGGTTAACCTTTTTGGAATGAATTAGCAAAAATCATTACAAATTGCATTATAGTAGCACTTCTGTCAAATTGTCATTTCACTAGCGTTAAGTAAATGCTAGAAATAAAAGCAAAACAAAAAAACAACACAGAACTTCCTTCAATATGTTTTAAACAAAACGAAGAAGAGAAATAGTTAGTAGAATATAAAACACGTGCACTGAATCGAACTTGCAATAATGTACTCCTACCAGCGCCATGTTGGCAATCGGCGACAGGGACATTGAAATTATTTCACAATTTATGGCAATTTACATGAAATTACTAAGCCAAAACAAAACCCAGCGTTTTTTCTAACAATAATATCATACAAACTTGTCGTAATAAGGCTCATTTAGCTCAAGAACTCAACTTACCTTCTTTCAGGTGAATAAGACATGTTCCAATCGCGGTAGCTGAACGGAAAAGAACTAGCAAAGCATAAGCAAGGTCAAGTTAAGTTAACAGAAGCTTTTTTTATAGGTTTTGCGTGATTAAGTATATTATTAAATAAATTGTATGACAATAATTTTATTATATTTTTTTATGATTTATAAAATTATTAAAAGTCGATAAACGTGTACCAATTTATCAATCTGAATAATACTAAATTATTGAGGGATAAAACAGCGGAAGTACGTCACGGCAATTTATGGAACACAGGCACTCTATGCAAAATTCACAAAGAACTATCGATTGGTAGTCTATTGCCATTAAAAATTGTGTAATATCTTTTGTTTATTTTATGTTTTACCAAACCAACGTCTGCCTAACATAATGATATATTAACAAAAAAAATAAAAAACTGAGTGCATTACATTTTATATCCAAACTGGAAGAACCACATAAATGAAACGCCATCCCACGAAAGAAAAACATTTGAAGTTTTAATGATATGCCCTACAAGGACCTATGTTAAGTGATTCTAAAGCATATATTTGAATACCGGAGCACTACAAACTACAAAATCAAATGGTTGACTTTAAAGTAAATAGAGTACAGGGAACGTGCACAGCAAAGGCTATGCCACCTGGTGGCGCAAATACAAATAATTTACGCAAACACTACTTGCCATTGACGCTTGACGTTATAAAATAATCATATTTAATACCATTTTTTTCTTGTTCTCGTAGGAATTTTACGAAATCCCATCTCTGTTCCCCTACACTCCCCAAGGAAACTATATGCCTTTCTAGTGTAGTCAACGAGTGCTCTTTTTTTCAACTTTTTTCAACAGTTTCAGAAAAATATGAATGAGGTATCATTCGATTCGGAAGAGCAGCAGATGATTTTTGAGAAAAAAATAAAGTACCGCTCGAAAAAACTGCAAAAGTTATAATTACTACTAGACCTGACGATGGAGGCGACAGAGAGTCAAGGGAAATCCACATCGGTATGTAGGAACTACCAAGTGTTTCGGCTTATTTCATTCCTATTGACGAGACCTTTACACCGAAAGCAATTAGTTACTTTTATTTTCATAACATAACATCACGCCGGTACGCTGTGGGTACGCAGGTACCACTAAAAAGTGAAAAATAAACAACTTTTTACCAAAAAATATAACCGACTTCCAAAACAAAACACTACAAAGTATAAAATAACTTTAATTTCGGAAGTCGGTGTCAAAAACGAAATAACCAAAAACACCGACTGAATTCAATTTTGACCTCATATTGTTTTCATACTCTACTTAATGAAACAGAAACAACCAACCCAACAGTTATTCCAACGGGGTTTTATATATTCTGAAGCCTTTTAATTAAGAAACCATAAATCTGAGTTTTCTGAGTAATCTGAGTTAAGCATAACAAAACTGTTACTTAACTGTCACAATAAAACAAAACTGCTGGGTGTTAATTGTGCATTCATCCATCTAGCATGTTCCTGATTTGTTGATTTCAAAAATCTGAATTCGATTTTAAGATATTTGAAAAAATACAAATCCCTTTTTCTTTTTTCAGTAAATTGTTTATAACTTTTGCAGTTTTTTCGAGCGGTACTTTATTTTTTATCAAAAATCATCTAACTACTCTTCCGAATCGAATGAAAACTCATTCCTATTTTTCTGAGACTGCTTAAAACAGTTGAACAAAATTTCACTTGTTGACTAGACTATTCTGCTTTCTACGACCAGAAGCTTCAGCTGTGCGTTGTCTGCCAGTCACTCAGTCACTCATTCACTCAGTAACGGAAGAGTTTCATTTATATTGATAAGTTTATTTTACATATTTTCTGATCCTCCATTTATTATTATTAATAAATGATACTGATCTCTAACTTCTGCCTACTGATCAGAGACTTAATAATTAACAAAATACCCTCCCTCGTCTCGTCCTGATCTTATTATGAGGTGTACACAGTACAATAAACTATATAATGAAAAAAAAAAAAAATTGGGAAAGACATCTTGCTGGTGTGTAGACCGGCCATTGCCTGCTCACACTGGCCTTTTTCAAAGATAAGGACTGTCCTCACATATCCGGGTGAGGACTATTTGAGTTCCAAGTTTTTTATTTCAGTGTTCCCGTCAGGGTCGAGCCATCCGTCATCCATGTTCACACATATCAGGGAAATCGATATGTGTAATCTGATTCAGTGGCTGATACGCACACAACCCGATGTCCTTGTTTAACACAGAAGAATTGGCAATGATTGCAATAGCGCTAGATGACGAAGTACACGTTCTATCAACCATTTTGTGTTCATGTTGCACTTGCTCTGACACAAAATGTCATCCACGGAGATAAAAATCGGATACCATTGTCAGGGCGTCTGTGCTGGGGTGCTCCAGGACACTGACGATCCGGATCCTCCTGATACGTAGATGTGTGAGCAAGTTCGTACAAATCGTATGTGACCGATTTTTCTCCGCCCCTGCCGTGTTCCATCAGGGACGGGAACCCGGATATGTGTGGACAGCCCATAATTCTTCTCAATTGAAAAACGATTTTTCAGTTCTGTGGTAATTGTCTTTGGTAACACATCATAAACGAAATTTACGTTACGTTGGTGATCTGCTTTTCCGGTCGTGTCTATGACTACGCTGCCATTTTGGAACGGCAGTGCTTTTTGTTCGTGTGAAGCGCTTGCTCGTTGTGAGGAGTAGATTGTGATTTAGTCAAGTGTAGTTTTATTTTAAGTCGAACTTAATCAAAATGAGCTGGCAAGATTATGTCGATAAACAGTTAATGGCATCCAGATGTGTTACAAAAGCTGCGATTGCCGGTCACGATGGGAATGTCTGGGCTAAGTCAGAAGGCTTCGAAGTAAGTTTTTCCTCAGTCAGTTCTTGCTACGCGGTCAGTGATTTGCAAATTTTAGTTTTGCTGTGTATACCAGTGCTAAATAGTGTTATCAAGTGCAGTTCGTATTAGGTTCGACGGATGACGAATTCTTTATCCGGCGAGTTTGACAAGATGGCGACATGTGGTGTAGCCTGCTTATTCGGATTAGAAACGTTAAATTCGCCGAAATACGAATGATAATGCTTAAAAGTATTTACTTACAAGATATTGAGTTGCTATATCTTTTGTCATTTTTAATTTGTTGCTTTTATTTTGTAATATGCATAAGTCGAAATTGCCGGCCGGTATATTGTCTACCTATCAAAATTTCGATCAGTACCCCGGTCAAAACCTTCATACAGTTCAGTTTTTAAGCCAACGACAGTTTGAATTTAGGTTTAAATAGGCTTTTTGCTGTAGAATTTGTACTTTATTACACGAAAATCTGAAGCGTTGGTCTACTTGTTTTTTTTTTTTCATCTTTATACTATCTATACTAATATGAGCTGAGAATGAGAGCTATTTGCTTGAACGCGCTAGTCTCTTGTCCGATTTGAAAAATTCTTTCAGTGTTAGATAGCCCATTAATCGTGGAAGGCAATGTGACGTAGGCGAAGTTGCGCGGGTCAGCTAGTCAAGTAATAAATTAACAATAAGAACTAATATTAACAAATACACTAAACTAAGAACAAACTAAAATATACCTAGCATCAAAAAATGTAATGTCAGTAGAAACTGTAACTAGCATTCAGCGTTATAATGAAATTTTTAGAAACAAGGTATTGTAAGACAACCTCTAAAACAGAAAATGGGAAAAATGTTAAGCAAGACAAAAATTACAGGACAAGATTGTATTAAAATTCTGGGTATTCCTATCAATTCCGCAATTTGATGTTTAGCAAATTCAGAAATCCATTACATAGTATTTTAATTTATTTTAGCTAAAAAATTTAGAAAAACAAAATAGTAAACTAAATACTGTATTTTAACACTTACTCAAGTACTGAGGAGTCTTTCTACTAAAATCTCATTAAAGGCTGAAATCCTTTAAAAAAAAAAACTGTTTGGAGGCACAAATTTTCGAGCTGCATTTGCTGTAGCATCCTTCATTGTCATATTTCTCAAACTATTCAGCGTTAGTCCAGAACTTGACTACTCATGAAAGTTAAACAAAATGTCCTCATTGGGTTGTGGAGGTCTGGTAGGCAGCCGCGTAACATCACGCGCTCTGTGTATTTAGCTGCATTCAGTTTGACTGGCAGCCAACCCCAAAATAGTTAGGAAAAGGCTCGGCAGATGATGATTTGCTGTACATTCCCTTATCTCTTAAACTATTCATTATAAGTCCAAAACTTGATTTCTCATGAAAGGTAAAAAAATGTCTATTCCGAAGCAGGGAGCTACAATATTCCAGCTTGCTTTGCTCAGTCTAACATTTGTCTTTTTCTTAAGCTTTCCGAGTAGCTGTTCTAAGCTGGAAAACCAAATGCTCTGACAGGTTAAGTCTGTCATTTTATAAATTTCAATGTTATGTAAAGGTAATTTTGTGGCAAAAAATTAAGACTAAATTATAAATGTGAACAATTTTTTCTCCCAAATTTTTCAAAACTGCTATATTTTTGTAAAGACCAATCAAAGGGTTTCAATTTTGGCTCAACAAACTAGTTCACAATTTCTGTTTGCCCAAAAATTTACTGAATCTTCAGCTCAACTTGGTGTTCGTCATTGTTTTTAACGCATTGATTATTTTTATTTATGTTAAAATAATTGAATCGATATTTATGTTACCAATAGTATTTTGTTTTATATTTTATTTAGGAAACCTAAACCCTACACCCAACACCCCCTAAACCCTACATTAACATCTATAGCATGTTTAATAACTATAAACTTACAATATATAGATAAAAAATATTGATATGAAATGTCTATTTAAGTCTGGCTGAAACTAAAGTTAGAAACAAAGGTCCGGTTTTGGCTGATAATTGTGTTTTGGATGGACACTAATAGTTCTGCAAAAAATAGTATATTTTTGTAAATCATTTTTCTCCCAAAAAAAGTGTGTCTTTAGTATATCCCACATTTTCTTTGAATATTGAGTGTTGTGTGTGTTTTAAAAGGTTCATTTTAGTACCAAAGTCGTACAGGTTACAGGTTAGGTACAGTTAGGTATTTAAAAACGTAAAGTAAAATACTAGATTGACTATTTCTATGTTTCAAAATAATAATTATTTGTTGGATAAAATTATCAATTACCCATTATGCACACCAACATAATTATAGCTCTGTAAATGCAGGGTTTTTTTAAAGATTGTAGAAAAGTAAATAGGTGAGGTCAAATCATAATATTTGTGTGGCAGACTCATAATATTATACTAGCTGGCTGGTTAAGCAAAGGGCACAATGAGGGAAATAGAATGTGAATTCCTCAGCATCCTCTTGTATATTATGTTTAATATTCTAATAATATATTTAAAAATGTGACCAAGATGAACGGTAACTGTTTTTTTCAGCAAAGCAAAATCTGATGTGATTGCCTGGGGCCTAACTAGTGCCAATACGATCATGATTAAGCTGTGTAAAAGGGATAGTGTTATGCGACTTGTATGACTCTGTCTCCCTCACACACCGTTTTCATGATCGTTTTAAGATGTCATGGTAGGCCATCAGATCTGACCCCCAAAACCCAACCACTGTCCTATTGTGTTAGCTAACCCAACACAATACTCAATGTTGTGTTTTCTGACTGCCTGTAACAGTTGACTATCAGAGATCTAAATTTGACAGTCAAAGGACATGGTTATATATCTTGTTATTAACTATATCAAGTCATGTGTTAATTATGTTATGAAAACATTCAGCAAGGTAGTCTGTTTTTTATCAGATACTAGTTATTCGCTCCCGTCAACTGGCTACCTGTCTACCTACCCTACCTTCCCTACTTACCTACTCTACCTACCAACCCTACCTCCCCTACCTACCTGCCCTATTCATCCCAATTTTTTGTCACATGACACAATTTCTTTACGAATATCCATTGAGTGTTCTTGTGTGCCATACAAGAAATAAGAAAACATACGGAAAAGGCATGCACCATCCCCCACAATAATAGCAAGGTTTATTAATTTTCCATTGATGTTAACCAACTCATCGACATTTTTGTAAATAGATACAGACAAATTTATAAATATAAGAAAATTGTGATACACACTAAATTAAACTTCTAAGGAAAGCTATATACACAACAAATCTAAAACAGATATTTTTACAATTAAAACTAAATATTCCAATTTTAATGAGTATATTCATTGCACCAAGCTATTATGGGAGTACAACCTTTTTTGAATAAAATCAGATTGAGTTTTCAAAGATTTGTCAAAATAAAATGTAATTTAAATTAAAAGCATGATAAAATCACCCCCAAAATAACTTTCTACTCCTTTTTAGCCCTGTAACCCTGGATGAATTTCAATAAAATGTGACATGTCTTCCATGAATTCTGTGAAAAATGTTTATGCAAAATTTGAAATAGTTTGGATCAAGGAATCATGCAAAGTTTGTTTGGGACAATACAAACTTTGCCCCAAAGACCCCAAGTAGAATACGCCCGAAACTACGGACTTCGGGCTTAGAGAGTAGTCCCCCTGGTGCCAATTCCCTTGCTAGTGACAGCCGTTTTCTTTTTCTAAACTTCTTTTTTTTTTTTTGTTGACAGATATCAAAAGATGAAGTCGCGAAGATAGTGGCTGGTTTCGACAATGAATCACTGTTAACGAGCGGTGGCCTGACGATAGCGGGTACACGGTACATCTACCTCAGTGGCACAGACCGCATCATACGTGCAAAACTTGGCAAGGTCGGCGTGCACTGCATGAAGACACAGCAAGGTAGGATTTGTTGTATAAGTAGGCAAATAAGCCTCGAGAGGTATTGTTTGTATTAGTGACAACAAGATAAAAAATCTTGAAAGTTCAGTGGCCGAAAGCATAAAACTGACCTGATCAATTACTCATACAATATTTTACTGCTTATCTTAATGTTGCGGTTGATATAATAAGCAATTCTCATGTTTTTAAGGCGGTTACTATACTGATGTCGGTTGAGAGATTATACACGTAGGTGATTATACATTTTTGACGAGTCTTTGGCATTAATTGTCGCAGAGATAATACTGACTGGAATTCTAACGTTATTAAGTTCGACAATTGGTCCTTCTGCCCCTGACGCGTAAATACAAAGGCGGCTGCAACACAGACACCCGTAGTCTATTCTGCATCAACTTGAACGTGGCTTAAAGCAGTTATAGTCTGTCCAAACCCAGCTGCAACACAGAGGTCTGTAGTACAGCCGCATGTTTCTATAATTCAATAAAAAAAATGAAAAGGCGGATTCAACAAAGACAGTCTGTGCTGCATTATCTTGCGAATGGCTTAACGCAGTTACAGTCTGTTCGAACCCAGCTGCAACGCAGCTGAGATTGGCTCCTACTTCCGGGTGGTTAAAAAAAAATAACCAGGAGATCATTTTAGATCCCGCCATACCTATCCGAGTCGGGGTGCCCCAAGTCCAAATACTGGACAAATAACTTCGAGTCTTATTTAATGTAGATCTACTTATCACGAAAACCAGACATCATAAACCTGATTTATGGGAAGAGAGAAGATAACCCCCCCTCCCCCCCTTCCTTTGCCATTCAACATGGTCCGTTGCCGTTGCAAACGCGATCATAGTACCTAGCGAGTAGGTTATGAGCTGTTCTGTATTGCAGCCGTTTTTGTTAAAACAATGTCTTTCGAAACCGATCACAGTGCAGACAGTTTCCAAATGTCTGTGGTATAGTCTTGTAATGATTTATACACTTCTGGACACATCTATTGGCCCACCTTAGAGTTTAGGTTTCGATGGCCCCTACCGAAATATGATTGCTAGATTGAACAAAAACTGTTGATGCAGTTTTAAACCTGATACATTTTACCATCTTTTTCGATCGTATTGTTTTAAATTTGAATTCAGAATACCATACGACATGGAGCTACGCCTAACAAGTCGGATATGCGCCTTGTTAAAGGCACTTGATTTTTTAATAAAAAACATCTTTTATCAAATAAAGGTTTAATTTAATAACGCGTGTTGCCTCCATGGGCATCTACCACAGCTCTCATACGATTAGGCATAGAGTTTATCAACCGCTCTATGAAATTTTGAGGGATCATCTCCCATTCCTCTTCTATGGCAGTTTTCAACTCCTGCATCGTCTGGGCAACTGGCTGACGAGCCCTAACACGTCTTTTTAGCTCGTCCCACATGTGCTCATTTGGGTTCATGTCTGGGCTTCTGGCTGGTCCATAACTGTGATGTTCACATCCCGAAGATATTCCCTGACGATGCCGGCCGCATGGGCTCTTGCATTATCATGCATAAAAAGGAAATTTGGGCCCACATAGTCCGCGTATGGTATCACGTGAGGTTCTAAGCACTCACGAATGTACCTTTCAGCATTTAATGTTGGCAGCCGTGGTCCTGTAACAACCTCAAGTTGAGGTTTGCCGCTCGCGGATATACCGCCCCAGACAGTCCATGAGCCACCGCCATAAGCAACCCTCTCTTCAAAGCAGCATTGTGCGAAACGCTCTCCCTTACATCGGTAGACCTTCTTCCTTCCATCATTGCCATGTAACACAATTTTAGACTCATCAGAAAAGAGTACACGGCTCCAATCTTGCTGTGTCCAATTTAAATGACTGCGTGCGAAATGAAGGCGCGCTGTTCGGTGGGCTCGCGTTAGTTTGGGCCCATTAGCTGGCTTGTGTGGTACCATATCGCGTTCTTTTAACCTTCTCCGAACAGTTCGAGCGCTCACAGATACTCCGTGGAAGTCGCGAAGTTGGTTTTGTATCTCAATGGAGGTAAGGTGACGATTTCTCAAGCTGGTCGTCACGATGAATCGATCCTGCCTTTCAGTTGTGACCCGAGATCGTGGCCTTCCTTGGCGACGAACAAAGCCGCCAGTCTCTAGGTACCTCCGATAAACATTTCGGACCGCAGATCGACTTAAATTAAGTTGAGCACTCACGTTTCTTTGGCTGTGTCCGGCCTGAATAAGTGCCACAGCTTGGGCGGCGACTTCAGGTGAAGTATCCATAGATTATTGATAGAACCTCACCTTAATGTTAAGAATAAGTAATGTTTGTTGCAAAACCAAAGATATCAATCACTTTTTCAAGAATTAAATCCAAGTAAACCAATAAAACCAAGTTTTTTTAGTATTCGATTGTTTGATATCAACAAACAGGCTCCAAATTGTCTTTTGTTTCTTTAAATTCTGTGTTCGAAATTCAAAAAAAGACTATTGAATGAAATTGTGAATGTGCCAGGTTCAAAACTGCATAAAAACTTTTTGCTCAACCTAATGTAAAATTTTAGCTAGGACCAAACGAAACTGAAAATACAAGGTGGGCCAATAGATGTGTCCAGAAGTGTATATACGGACCCGGCTGCGCTACAGAACAGCTACTGTCTGTGTTGCAGCCGCCTTTGTATTACGTGTCCCTGACATCGTGCAATAAGGCCTTAATATTTACATCAAGCACTGCTTGTTGACCTACTTTTGATTTTTGATGGCGGCGGCGTGGAGGTAAAATTTCCACGGTGACCCACGGTGGGCTGAAAATTGAGCTCCATAGACTTAGCGTCGCTCAAAAATCAAGTAGGTACCTAATTTTGAAAAAAAAAAAAATATGCCAGCTTATTCCTTTACTGAATAGCAATATTTTATGTAGTGGAACTTATTTTGATAAAGCTACTTCCAATTGGAAAATTGTCAGAGGAAGCCTCTGAATCCAGAATCTGAGTTAGGCATATGGCGTTTGACACTATATTCGCGTCTATTACGAGTGTTGCGAGTTTGAGGTTAATGAGCTCTATCCATCCGCATAAAGAAAAAAGTGAAAAACCATGATCCATGATCACTAAAATCATAGTTTCGACCCACTGTGCGCCGCGCGGCACCGTTTATTATTTGTATGGATTATTAACAAAGCAGCGCTGCAGCCGCGCGGCACTTTGTGTCAAAGAAGAATAGTCACGGTCCATAGAAAATTAACCCACCTCCGACAAATCACACATATCCTAATCCTAGTTTGTTCGTCGTCTGAAATATGAGAGAAATACTTTTTTTTTTTCGAATTCGTTGGCTAACACATAAATATGTGGTGTAAAGTGTTTGTTCAAACGAAGTATAGAAAAGCTATTTTTCAGTCACTCGCTAGCCATCGTGTTTAGGTTCATTTGAATCCGTCTGATGAGCACCATTTATTGATATTGGAAAAAAGGGTCTGATGATGGAGACCCGAAAGGTGGATAGTGGAGCTCTTAGTTGATTACTAGTATAACCATCGTGTTTGAGCTCATTTGAATTCGTCAGATGAGCACTTTTCATTATTGTTGTGAACAAGGATCTGATGATGGAGACCTAGAAAGATGGATAGTGGATCTCTTATTTGGCTACTAGTATAGCCATCGTGTTTGGGCTCGTTTAAATCCATTTTGATGAGCACTATTCATTGTTGTTGGTTATAACGATCTGATGATGGAGACCTAAAGGTGGGTAGTGGATCGCTTGGTTGATACTAGTATAATCAGCGTGTTTGGGCTCATTTGAATCTGTCTGATGAGCACTATTCATTTTTGTTGGAAAAAAAAGGATTTGATGATGGAGACTAGAAAAGTGGATAGTAGATCTCTAAATTGGTTAGGTACTATTATAGCCACCGTGTTTGGTGATTTGAATCGTCCTATTATTGGTTACTGCAGTTAGTCATTAGTGCTGGTTTAATTGTAAAAATAACTTGTTGTGAAGTCTAAATAAATAAATACTAAAGGAAATAAAATGTAGTGCCTGTTTGTACTAAATGCATATAAAAATATATGTATACGATTCCTATAGCAAAAACACAAATTATAAAACTTTTGCCTGTCTGTCTGTTAGTTCCGGCTAATCACCGGAACTTTCACTGTCAGATAAATAATTTTATAGTGAGTAACTTAGGCTACTTTAATTTTAGAAAAAATATTAGGATTCCGTGCAAAAAATAAAACCATCGTTTTATGCGGCTTTCACTAACAGATAACTTCAATGAATTGTACCCACACGTACCTTTGGAATGAGCTCAAACACGATGTGTATAAGAAGCCAACTAAAAGATCCTACTGGATCTCTTAATTGGCTCGCCTTTAGGCCGTTTCTGGTCTCCCCATCATAAAAACCTTGTTACCAGCTAACATAAATAGTACTTTTTAGGAAAATTAAATGAGCCCAAACACGAAGTATTTAAGAGTAGTCAACTAAGAGAGCCACTACTCACCTTTATGGTTTCCATCATCAGATCGTTGTTACTAGCTACAATGAATAGCACCACCCCTTACAATTCATATGAGTCCAACCACGATGGGTATAAGAGTAGGTAACTAAGAGAGCCACTACTCGCATGTATGGTTTCCATCATCAGATCTTTGTTGCCAACAGCAATGCATAGTGCTCATTAGAAGGATTTAAATGAGCCCAAACACGATGGGTATAAGAGTAGGTAACTAAGAGAGCCACTACTCACATGAATGGTTTCCATCATCAGATTCTTGTTGCCAACAACAATGCATAGTGCTCATCAGAAGAATTCAAATGAGCCCAAACACGATGGGTATAGGAGTAGTCAACTAAGAGAGCCACTACTCACCTTTATGGATTCCATCATCAGACCCTTGTTACCAACTACAGTGAATGGTGGTACAAAACAGTACGATTGAAATGAGCGCAGACATCAAAGGCATACTTGTAAGAGTGGATAAAGAATTACTTTTCTATACTATCTCTAAAGAAATACCCAAGCTTATATAGTAATATATGTGTGCCATATATAAGCACAGAAAAAAAAAATTGCATATTCTTGCTCTATTTCAAATGAAAAAATAAAATACGATAGGTCTCAATTCTTTCGAACTCAGGGTCTGAAATGGCACCGAACACGTTATACCGTTATTCCACCTTTCTGCTCTACATCATCAGACCCTCGTTATAAACCATGCATATTACCCATTGAGACAATTCAAATGGCTCAAACACGATCGGTATACTTGTAGGAATGAATGTGGAATTACTTTACGAAACTTCGTTTAAAGACATATTCAAGGTCATATATTTATGTGTTAGCCATCGAAATCGAAAAAAAGAAACACATTCTTGCTCTAGGATCTGAAATGACCATAGATACAATAAATAAGGAGATATGCCCGATAGACGAAAATGTACCGGAACCTGTGTCTCCACTATGCCCCTTCCATACGGCAACTACTACACATGCACGTCAGTAAAAGCAATAAATACGCAGTCGCGCATACCTTGTTGCGCGTCGAAGCAATCTGCGCGCCGTCTTTCAATTGTAGGCGGGGTTTGAGTTGACGTCAGCGATAACGGCGCGTGTACTTAAAACGACGATATCTCTGAATTTGTGTATGGGAGCTACATGAAACTTATGTTTTTGGAATTGTTATGAAATAAACTAATTTATTTCATGTAGATTAGTCCAGTTTTACTTTGTAATATATTAGAAATTCTAGTTTGAAGTCAGCGTTAGTGGAATTTTCCAGTTTTTTGTACATAAATGGATAGAAACAAAAAAATAAACCGTAAATTCAAAAAGTTTTTATATTATATACATAAATACACCCTATTTATCATTAATCGATAAAAAAAACACACCTCTCCATACAATTTTTTTAAACCACAAGCTTTACAAAAAATTGCTCAAGTAGGACGACCCGGGCGCTAACAAAAAAAATGTGTATGTTTGTACTTCAGTTCCGGGCACTCTGTAAGCCAAGTGGCTTAGAGTAGTATCTTATTACATAGTTTGGTACACTGTCTTATCACAGACTAAGTGTTACCTGTTAGAACTGTTTAGTTTACGAGTTATGAGTCACAATGCAAACACTTTAAAAAGAGCGATAAAAAAGACGCTTCCATCATTTGGATCACAGAGCAAGTATTATTGCGTTTATTTGAAATCTTATTTCACAATCCACATGATGATGATATTTACTAATAGAAAAACACATCACAAGGGTATGTTGCCTAGCAAAAACATTCTAGAAATCGACCAGCAAAATTAACAATTTGACGACAAAAACACACAACTTAGACTAACATAGTATGGATACGACTCAATGTTGTTAAGTACATCTGAACTCGATTAAAAATTACTCTAAATTATAACTGACAAAATGAAATATTGCAATAGACTAGAAACATATGGAAAAAAAATGAAAAAAAAAATGAAAAAGTAAAAGCTGCAAAAAAAGACATCACAACAACCACCGCATTAGACAATCCACTAGATCCGCTACATCGTCACTATGAGAAATGCAAATAAAAAAAACAGTCACATAATATACCATAACCTTCCTTTCAACTTATAAACCATAACTCTTTATTTGCGTCGCGCAGTCGGGTAAGTCTTATCCATATCTTCTAACGTCTTAGCAAAACCATTATGACGTCACGAATCCCCGGAGTGTCGAGCTATCCCTAGAGGTCGATTACGTGTAGGCGTGTTTTTGTTTTCAATTATACTCACATTTCTGACGATATTACTCAAAACAAATGCAATAGAAGCGTTGTTAATTAACATAGTATTGTAAATAACGATAGTTTGATAGGCATTAGTCGTATTTACTATTCTTAATAGATGAAACAAAACGGTCCCTACCGGTCGCTTGGCGCGAAAAATGGACGACGATGTTCGTTGAAATAACTATTTCTTCCGGAATTTATGCCAAATACACAATCAGGCTATTAAAAACAGTTCAGTACTTACCGTTCCATGATTTTTCACTACGTTTCTGGTAAAACAACACTATATTCACTAGTAATTCACGGACAAAGCGCAGGCACAAACCAACTGTATGACGCGCAGAATGGTACTGGTTTGACGAGTTACACACGACGATTGTTATGGGTCAGATACCGTTTGAGTGACAGAATGTGTTCCTTGTCTTTTTCACGAGACGTTGGGCAAGTTAGAGCTCGATAGGCATAGTTTTCACACAAAAATAACGGTCAAAACAAAAGCGCGCGAACATCTATCCTCTAAGGATAAACGACATTTACCGGGTCTATCCCCTAGGGATATTCGACGCTTAACAAGATACACCCGCATTTCTCAAAACAGAACGTACTACACAATCAATTATAAACCTTATTGCATCAAACACAGCCTGCATTTACCATGCACCGTACAACTTACGCACACTAAAACAATGGTCGATATCGTTGTGCTGTGCAAAAGCAATTTATTTGACATATATGCTAGTGATTGACTAAATCGGAAAATTATCGAATCTTTCATTTATTATTGGACAAAAACATTTTTGGGGCCTAAAAATAAAATAAATAAAAAAACGGCATGTCCAGAAAATATTATAAACACGCCACAGATTATTAACCTAAAATTTAATTAACTCACTTTTCGAAAGTTAGTTACGCATTTCTCTATTACGCTGTAAATAAGTAAAAAGCGTTATTTTACATCGATCTTATAATCGGGTTAAAACGGCTGACAAATAGAAAATAAACTTTTATAGCAAGATTTCATTCGTCAATCGACATTGTGTCGATAACCTACGTAAGTGCACAAGCACATCATTAACTCGTCGCAAGAAGCAGCGGCCGTATTACGCGTTGCATCCGCTTAATAAAGTATCGTTTTGTAATATTTACATTGCTTGTCCAGTGACTTAGTGAAAAACTTAGGTAGTGGCAAAGAAGCAATGTATTTATTGTAAAAACAATACAGTCGCTGTAATATTTGAAAACAAGAATAATATAGTAAAAGCAAGACATATTTTACGAAAAGTTGATTTTCATGATTTTATATAAGACAAATATAGTAAATTACTTATATTAAGATAGTGTAAGCGATTCCTTGATTTACAAAGTCTTGGTTTAGGCTGCGGTTTCTTCAAGAAAACACTGAACAACGCGGAATTCTCATAAATTGTCACGATCGCGGTCGAAAGCGCACTAGTTCGCCGAGACGACCATTTGCCTATGACATGCTCAACTTGGACACGCCCCCTTGCCACTTCTCCTGTTTTTTTATATTTCTGTGGAAATTACCATTCTTCTTAAACTATACCCCAACCCCCCCCCCCCCCCTCTAAACCTTATTTCCATAACAATAGAACGGGGATGGCCAACCGGTCAATCGCGTCTAGTAGTCCAGTCGATCGCCGCATGGATAAAAATATAACTTATTAGCTTCTGCCAGCGGCTTCGCCCGCGTAATCCCTAGGGAGCATATTAGAATAGAATAGAATAGAATAGAATTCCCAGGATGAAAAGTAGCCTATGTCCTTTCTCAGGCTCTAGACTATCTGTGTACCAAATTTCATTTAAATTGGTTCAGTAGTTTTGACGTGAAAGCGCGACAGACAGACAGACAGAGTTACTTTCGCATTTATAATATTAGTAAGGACTAGTAAGGATAACAGACTGCGCAACTATACAACGTGTAACGGAATAACCGCAATACCTCTTAAGGTGTCATTGTACTCATCATTATGAACAAATTTACTATGGGACCAAATTCGAAATCGCGAAAAAAACATCAGCTGTTCAGTACATTTTGTCGAGTATTACTCGATCTCGAAGTTACGAAGACTCCGCTAGCTATGGAAACGTCAATAAACTTGAGACGCCCAAATACTCGTGGACCTAGTTTTTGGAATGAGTATTAAGGCAGACGCGTACTTCTAAGAGCCAGTACGCGTTTTACCTAGTACGTCTCAACTCTAGTACCTATTTGTTTCTCAAAAATATAAATGTGGCAATAAAATATTCAACTACCTATGAACTTAATAAAAACCAAAGAATATCTGTCCGGGGCTGCCACTAAAATGGACTTCTAGTGATTTTTGCAGTTTTATAGTAATTTGAATAATTGTAGATATTTTATTGCCATAGGTACTTATTTATGTTTATGTTGAAATTTAAAATAGGGATTGCAGCCCCTGAAGTTTCTTCTGTTACACCTTTTACCTCAAATTTCCCAGCTTTACCACATTCTATATTATTTAATCCATCAAATTCATATCCATCCCATCCCTATTATTTATAAATGTATTAACATTGTCCGCGCGTATGGATGGTCCACACGCGCGGCAACGTAAACTCCATAAATAGGTAGGCAAATAATTATGAACTGATGTAAATATTGAGCATTAAACTACTTTGTTTAAGACGGGTCCATAATATCAGTAGCTGAAGTGGACGAAGAGTAGGAATTGGGTATTTCTCCGCAGTAGGAAAGTAATCTAATTATAAATTGTGATCTCATGAAAGCTATCATCAATGGTCCGCGACATGTTTTGTTATATTTGTCATCAACATAATCTTCTTGCCCTTGTGTAATTTATAGTCGCGCAACACGTTTTCCTCCATTCTTCCTCATAACTGCAACCGTCGAAATTATTCATTATTTCGTAATTATTAATTACTTTTTATGTGATGTTACGTAAAGTTGTAAATCTTCATTATGTTAATGAAAGGGAAAGTTCGTAAGGTACTTAGGCACGGCTATGTGCGGGGAAAGTGAATCAAAGTGATGGTCTTGCTTTTTCTACAGCGGATAGTTTATTTTAATGTTTTGTTTCAGCCGTCGTTATTTCTCTGTATGAAGAACCCATCCAACCCCAGCAAGCCGCATCCGTAGTGGAGAAGTTAGGAGACTATTTAATTACCTGTGGTTATTAGAGGTGAGTTCTAACAATATCTGTTAATTTTAACTACGTGTTTTCTGTCCGCGGCTTCGCCCACACGAAAATGGGTTTTAATTTATTTTAAATTCTTTATTGTACACCAAAACAACTTATGTTAGATACAGTGATAATTTATTTGCAAGATCCCTAATCTCTTTTTCAAAATTTACTTCTAAAACAAAAGTAGTCAAGTGAATCGTCTCGTCAAAATCGGCCCGACCGTTTCGGAGCACTTCAGTACAAAACAGACACATATTTTTTTGTTTTTGTGTCCCATATCTTTTTTATGCATTTTGTAATATTATTATTGTATGTTTCTAAATATTAAAAACAGACAATTCAATTTTATTAGCTTGAAGACTTGTAAAATAAAGTTTGTTTCTTCCACAGATCGAAGCGCGCCGTGATCTAAGAATACTATAAGATAATATTTTTTCCACAGGGAAATAAGTAACTGCATTTTGTATATTCTATAAAGTGATAAGGACCGTTCATTTGTTTTGATATTCGATAAATTATGGCGTCATCAGTGCGTGATGCGTTTAGTAACTGTGTGCAGATGCAATTACTTTGCGGATTTTGGACCCTTTTTATACGCTCACCGCTTCCATAAAGTAATTGTAAGCTGTAATGGTTTAAACATGTATTTTAAAGTTTGCTTTTATTGACCAGTATGGTGAAGCATATTCAGCTTTGCAAGCAGGTCTCAAAGCATGATGTATAGAGATTTTTTTAGGTTTCTTCTCAAGCATTCTGATACTTTATCTGGCGTGTACAATGATCTAAATTATAATTATAATCGAGGTAGACTTGAAATAGCGTCACTAGCCATCTAGACAAATGCCCGCGTACAGATGCTTGAAGAGAAGTTATAATAACCACGTAATGAAATTACTGTAACAACATTATACAACATATATATATAATTATAAATAGCATTTGTGTAAGGGCTTGTTACAAATTGAAAGACACTGTAACCCAAGTATTACGATTTTAATTGAAGATCTCTAGTCCCACTGGATCCATCGTGTGAGTAATATCCGACACATCAGTGCGAGGCGCGAGGCCGGCAGCGACGCGCCGCGGCCGGCCTCCACATGGCCCGCTATTACAGTTTTCTGCTATGCTTTCTTTTTAATTGTGCCGCATTTATAATCTTGTGTAGTGAGTAATAAACATTTGCATTCTGTTCTATTCTATCTCTTAGCTGCAGAAATAGAAGCGCTCAATTACCCTGTATCCTCAGACAAGGCTTGCAGTAAACGAAGGGTGCATATTGTTTATATTTGATATTACTACTATAGCTTTGTACATTGTTTCTGATAAGCGATGGGAACTGTGTCTATCTAATAATAAAATGATTTGTATTATAATGTTTTGTTTCTTTGAAAATTACCAACTAATAAGACGCAGGTAGAAAAGATGAAGTAAAAACCTTCTTTTATTGCTAATGAACATAATTTATTTTTCTTTTGACAAAATCTACAGTATTAAGAGTTAAGTACACTCGAATACAGGATTGGTATAAAATGTTTAAACTTGGAGCAATAATTATAATTTATCGAGTGATTTTGGTTCTTTAAAAATCCATCACCCAAGGGTTTGTTCTCTAATGTTGTTTTAAATTATCTTCAGAGAATTCATGAAAAAGGTTTAGAGTTAAGTTGCGTTACAATCTATATTTAATTAAAGTAGATTTTCTCTGATGACATACAAATTGCTGTTTATCTCGTATTTTTACTAAAGAGCATTTATAACAATATATCAAAGAAATGAAAACGCGGTTGTTTTACTTCCTAAATGGTTATCTACATTTCTACAATTCTATTTATACGAAAAGAAAATGCTTGTCGTGTAAGAATAATATACCTAGGTACTTATTACATCTTAACAAATAAATTATGTGTGATAAAAGCATGAATTATACAAATCAATACATAATGTCATCCCTATACATCAGATTTATTAAAATAATAATACTCCCAAGTCCCATAAGCCAACACATCTTATAACTAATTGATTCCGTAACCCAACACATCGGGGACTGATCTATAAACTGCTGTAGCCTATCAGAGCTGGTTATAAATTTTACTTCATTACAAACTAAGTAGGTATTTCATCCAATGATAGTCATGACGTCATAAACGTGTTTCAAAAATATATTCGTCATGGTTGACTTCTTTCAAGCAGACATAATCATCGATATTTATTTCCGAAGTAATACGCTCATTAATTTGTTAAACTTTGATTTCCTTGCTGGGTGCGTGGAAAACAACATGAATCGCGATCAAGTCGAAAGTCTCCCATGGTGTTTCTTCATGGGTGCTCTAGAGAGTAATGGCGAGATCTTTTCCAAAGACTTCTGAAAAACCCTTTGCGTTGCTTCTGTCCTGGGTGCTCCTCGCCTGTTAACAAAGAAAGGATAGTCTTTAATCTATACTAATATATAAAGCTGAAGAGTTTGTTTGTTTGTTTGCTTGAACGCGCTAATCTCAGGAACTACTGGTCCGATTTGAAAAATTCTTTCAGTGTTAGATAGCCCATTTATCGAGGAAGGCTATAGGCTATATATCATCACGCTCAAGTCCAAAAGGAGCGGAGCAGTAATGAAAATGGTGACGCAGACGAAGTTGCGCGGGTCAGCTAGTTTCATATATTTTGAAAAACACAAGCTATGCTCCTTGCAGTACCTAGATGTTTTAGTTGAAGTATAATTACGATCATTGACCCACCAACATTATTATAGACGTTCATCATTTCAAAAGAGTTCAAAAGAAACGAAAATGAGAAGAAATTCAAACAAATAATGGCTACTACCTATATGCGAATTATTCCGAGATATTTTGTTCTAGATCAGTGGCTCCCAAAAACTGAAATTTTAAACCTCATGCGGACCTTATTTTGGCTCTTGCTGACCACAGATTGGGAACCCCTGCTCTAGAAGATAAAACTTCCGCTGTATGGTCAGCTAGAATAAATACATAGGACCAAGATTCCTGTTGCTATAATTTATGCCGATGATAATGGAAATTACGGATGTCGTTGTGTAGTAGGTACCTAATTACAAATAATAAAATGATCTTCCTAACAGCGATGGTTTCACCAAATAAAAAAGAAGTCATTGCAAGTAATATATTTTAGATTAGATACGTACTATTCGATAAAATAAATTTCAACTAGGGTCGTGAACCTTCGATTGGTTGGGGAACGCGAATGTCAAGTGTACAAGCGCGCCGCAGCCGGCTTGCGCCGTGTCTCGGCAAGCGGGTCGATACAACGCGTAGTGCCCTGCCGCGGCTCGCGGGCGGTGTGGGAAGAGCTTTCGGCTCGGAACGTCACGAACTGCTGTAGTGACTACGCCCGCCGCCCTTCTCTACCTCCATGGGTCATTGGATTCACCAATTACCAAAGTTTAAAAATTGAAGTCTAGGAACAGGTAGGTATGAGATAAATTCGCCATCAGTATGACCCACCGTAATAAGTAGAAAGATGAGTAGCTTCATTATTTTACAATAGACGTGTATTTTCAGATCTGGAAAGGAGCTCCTTTATGTTCATACAAGCATATATAATCAGTGTTTTGTTTAGATCAATTTGTTTATGTACCACCGAGTTTGTTTTCGTATTTATGTAGCTATTTGATATCTACCTAACCCACATACAATATAAACTTATAAATGCTGGATATTGACTATCTATAGGCATTGAAAGACAAAACGTAGAGACATTCAATGTTGGCTAACTGTTGAATTTACTGCTGCTGCGTTAGGTAGGCTAAAAACATTAATTTTATGGGCGTTCACTTGTGCAGACGAACCTAATTAGCCGCACTTTTTTATTAAGACGCTCTGGATAGAGTAATGAATTAATTTAAAGCTCACAAGACCGTGAATGATTGCAGCCAGATACCAATAATGCGCGTTTCAAGTAAACCTATTTTATAGGCAGGGTCGATGTGTGAATATATAAAAATAGCTTATCTACTCATGTTTTATAGTTTAAATTCCGATATTTCATCTATGCAATAAGAGACCCGTTAGTAGGGCATCCATAAATAAACCGCAGTAAGTAGGTGGTTTCCAGCACGCGTCCCAAATGCCATGCACGCTGCCTAAAATAGTCGTGGACTGAGCTACGTGAGATGCCGCTCCCGACATCCGACTCCGCTGCTAATTTGTTTCTTGCGATGAATTTATTTACTGAAAAGCGGTTCTTCTATTTTTGAATGCTATTTACCACCATCATTTTGGAGTAGGTAAGTAGTAAATAGTTCATAAACTCAATGTAACTAACTGTAAGTACCTACCTTAAAACTCAGCTGTCCTTTTTCACTGTTAGAATTAAATAATAGGTACCTGCAGTATTTTACGTTTCACTTTGTATTTAGAAAACCTAAAAAAGTCTTCACTCAATATTCAGAATATGGACTTTTAATAAAATTCAGCTGTGCGGCAGTGTGTCTTTGTATTTATAGCACGTGTCTCTGCAGTGGGGGTCCATTCAATTCAAGTTCATTGGCTAGACTCCCCGCAAAGGTAACGCCACTGCGTCCTATGATATAGTTAGAACTAGATAAAAAGGGTAGTCGGCACTTTAGCAGTTAAGGTCCCTTTAATTTTACTGTAGAAGTGATATTTTATCACCAATTCATCATTAAAAGAATTTTTAAAAGGGCAAAAGCCTAGGTTTTCTTTTAATTACCTACCTAGTCAAAATTGTTAAAAAAGAGAAAAACTATAGATTTGGTACCTATCATAAAACCACATTGATTTGAGCGAAATCTCAGTAAGAATTCGTCGACGGTAGATACTCGTAGTTCCGGGTGGCCATGCAGGAAATGTCTCCGGGACTTTTACACATGTAATGATTTCGATCAATTTTATGGATCTGACGAACCGAATAAATCATCCACCAGAAAGTAAAATTCAGGCATATATACGTGGTAGATCCACGTATATGCCTGAATATTACTTTCTAGTGACAAAGGAAATTTTGACTAATCGGGTCACGAAGATCGAGTTGGAGAAGTGCGAAGGGCTGATGTGTGAGGGACGCGTGGCGCGCGGGGCGGCTGGCGGGCCAGGGGTCGTCGACACTTGGTGAAGGGCAGCGAGGTCGGTGCGTTCGCTTTCGTAGGCGCGCGGCGCGCGGCGGGCGGCGGCGCGGCGGCGTGGTCTCCGCGTATTGATCGCAGCTCCGCAGCCTCCCACACTCGATCCGCGCTACATCTCTACTTGATTTCCTAAACATTACTGCCATTACGATTTTATTCGTGCGTAGATTTTTGTTCAAAGTAGGAGGTACCTGATTAAAAAATTAATTAGGGAGGTGTTTATTCACCTTTCTTCATAGATACTTTCAAACTTCGTAAATACTTTTCAGTTATCAAAAATATAAATCTAAAATTGGTAACATCGCGGCATCGGCACGTAAATATAATACTTTTCACATTATTATATTAACGGTCGTTACTAATTTGTATCCCTAGAGCGTGCTAGGCTAGCCCTGAGTGTAGGTAATATAAGCCAGGCTTGAGGCTTTGCCGATGCCGCAGCCCGCAGCGACCGCGGCTGCCGGCGCCGGCTATTGTTTCTGCAACACGATCAGTGACCACTGATGCTGTCTGCGCTACGCCCGCGCTTGCCTGCTTTATCTTTTCTATTCAGAAATAATAATGAGCCTTCAGCACACCATCTGTTTTAAGATAATTTGCAAAAAGTTTCAGATAGAGATAATTTAGCTAGGTACTTATAACTGTGCAATAAAATATTCTTCCTCGTAAATCTTGTGCGGCTATTGAACTGCGATAAACGACGTTGTATTGACCTCTTATCACTAGCGTCCCACTCTTATTTCATTTTACCTTGTTATTGAGTGCAAATAAATATCAAAGTTATATTATTATTAGGTTGGTATTGTTTTGCCTGATTCTTTTAAAAATATTGTTTGTAGGTAGCCGCGGTATGCACTAGCGGAGACGCTTTCGAACCATAAGCAATTTTAATGTTATATCTCGAGTGCACTAATTAACTACGAGAGGCGAACGTATCCGTGGCAACAATATTTACCGTTTGTGCAAAATGCAAAACTAATTGGAGTTTTGAGCAGTGGATAGTTACCTAAGTGTATCAAGTCTGATTTTGAATTAAAAACCATTCTAATGTTTTTCTAAAAATTCTAACTTAGATTGATGTCACAAGTTTGTATCTGTGTCACTATGCAGGTAAGTAGGTAGGCGAGGAAACATCTGTAAATCTTTACTTTCTCCAAGTAACAGGCTCAACGCTAGTTGACTAGTGCCATAGGTACGCTTGAACTTGAGATGTCGAATGGCGACACACTTTTCAATCAATCGCATCACTTGCGGACTTCAGATAAATTACCTATGAAATTAGACAACTAACAAAGAAAATATGAAATCCAGATTAATAAAAAATCTTGAGATGTTAAATTCTGATGATCCTTACCTTGTAATAATAATTGCGAAAAAGTAAAGTTTGCCAAATGTGTTCGCGATCAACAGCCATAACAACATTGTAGACAATGTTCAGTGTAGGTTCAATGACCTCACTATGACATCAACTGGAAGCCTGTACGAGTGTACGCCTCGCTCGCGCTCTACTAAAATTAATAAATTATGATCATGACTCGCAAAAATCAATTAGCATTTTTCTAATTTTTCCACCTTCAAATTGTCTAATGCTGGAATAGAAAGTAAAGAGGGTTTCTTGTATTACCTACTTAGGTATAAAGTAGGTACCTACAGTAAGCATGTTACCTACCTATGTACCTACCTATTAGAAAATTGTCGGTAGGCCTAGTTGCTGCTTGTCAGGTAGGTACAGTAGCAAGCCATTGGTAACAAAACCAGGGGCCCCTGTGGCGTGCCAATGCCATTATGATTCCGTTGTAAGAAAGAGATACTGCTAGGTATGCGTTTCGTGAAGCTCTGTTTTCCTCCTACACCGGAATCATAATGGTTTTAAGATGTCTGCATCTTACCATCCCTACCAAGTTGCTATTCCACCAATTCGCACTAAGCGTTTCCAAACGTCTTATAATGCGCACAGCAAAAGCGCGTATTACACTACCCAATCTATCGGGCCCGATCTGCAGGGACAGTGTGGTGTAATAAGAAACAGGGAGTTAGGACCCTGCCATCGGGCGATCGGGTGGTTCCAATCTCGCAGTGGCGGCGTAGGGTAGATTGGCAAACTGGGCAATTATATAATTAGAATTTTCCGATTGATTATTGTGCTAAAATATTCGATCACATTATCCAAATTGAGTGTCTTTTAATTGATTAAATCGAAATTTTACGCGCGGTATAAGATCATACCAAGCGCAAAATGAATTCATATTTTAGGGAATTAGAAATTATACCTACTCTAAAAAAAAAAGAAAAACATAGTCGCGATGCCTTGATATTAGTACGTAAGTAGTTAGCTACAAGAGTAGGTACTTATTTATCGATCTCTTTGAAGAGGGCGATTTTGTGCACCTTCTTTGGATGTACGAGTGAGTTGTCGTTGTCACCTTGCTGCCGTGGTATAACTAAAATGCCGCTAGCCGACATTTGGTCGATTTCTTACTTTTGATGATATATTAATGAGTAAAAAATATCTATCGATCTGTGTTTGCAAACTTCCAAAGCTATTCAGCACCTTAATTAGCTACGGCCAGCCCCCACCACTCCCACTTTATGCCGCCACTGCATGCAACGCTATCCACGTGACGCATTCATACTGAGATCGGGAGCGATTTCTAGTGTAGTGTAATAATCGGCTCCCTGCCGCAGGGACAGGGCGCCCTAGAAATCGGGCCCGATAGATTGGATAGTGTAATACGCGCTAAAGGAGTGGAACTCTCTGCCTGCGTCTGTGTTTCCAAACGCTTACAACCCTAATCACTTCAAAGTTAGAGTGCACAGGCTCCTTCTGGGAAGCTCGCTTCATCGTAGACTTTGTCTCTGTCATCTCTGACCTAGACTAGAGTCAAGAGCAAATCCATCACAAATAAAAAAAAAGTCTTAGTGAGGCCCCAGTGCTCTAGGCTAAATAAGCTAAACAATGTAAGGAGGCAGTTTGATCGATTTTGCTTCCATTGAAATCGGGTTGTATTGTAGGTTTTGTGGCTTACTGGCTATATTTATCCTACAGTCCTACTTGAACAATATTGAAATAGGTATGAAAACTTCTCCCGACTCATATTTTTTTAAATCAGTTACCTGTGTACCTATTTTATGCCGTCGTTTCACCACTGAACCGATTCAAAATGCCAAAATAAGGCGAATGTTTATCAGCAGCTGTGGCTACGAGTAACGAGGTGCGTTAAGGGGTAAAACATAAAGAACCGACATTGATACATAAAAAAATATCTTTTTTTAGGGTTCCGAAAATCCGTAAGAAACGGAACCCTCAAAGGATCACCCCGGGTGTCTGTTTGTCCGTCTGTCACAGCCAGTTTTCTCGGGATCTACTCGACCGATTCTGTTGAAATTTGGTACCTACACATAAGGACTTCTGTGACCCAAACACGGACGCGTAACGTAAATAAATAAATTTTGAATACGGGGGTTAAACCTTTAAAAAAATTTTAAAAATGATTTTCAAACTATCGTATGACAGGTATCAAATTAAAGGGCCTACTGTGAGGAATTTAATTATATATTACTAGCTCACCCATGCCCACTTTGTAGGGCGGTATTTTTCGTGTTAATATATAGCCTATGACACTCAGAAATACCGTAGCTTTCTATTGCTAAAAGATTTTAAAAATACTAGATCCAGAGATTAGCCCCTACAACCTCACAAACTTATAAACTTTACCTCTTTTTATAATATTAGTAAAGATTAAATTACATTTAAATAATGCAGATAATAAATAAGTAGTTCTTTACCTACAGATTACAGGAAAACCTTTAAGAAGTCTGTAGTGCTAAAATAGCGTGTTATAAAAATGAAATTGGTTCGGAAAACTGCTCGCGAGTCCGACTCGCACTTGGCCAGTTTTTTTTTAAGGATGGGTAATCATCAAATGACTCCTTCCCTTCTGGGCGAAGCGGAAGAGAGTGTCAGACTTTTACTAAAAACTATCCGTGTTCTTCCAAATCCCCTTTGCGTTCCATGGCCGCGGTGACCCTTTCGAATAAATTCCGCGACCTTGGCAGGATGAAAATACCTAGTGTATTCGAAAGGGGTTTAATTAATTAGGTACCTGAGTAGGTTAATATTGAGCTGTTGATTTGAAGTCATTCTTTGTTTACCTGTAGCAATAGATGCTTACCAAATAAAACATTGTTAGGTACTTACATACTCGTTAACAAGAGGTAACGCTATCTCAGTGAGTGTTGATAAAAGCGCGTCAGAACACAATTAAGGAATACCACGACACTTGACTCACCCAGTCTGCTGTACCTAATGGCCGGGAAGATTCTAACCAATTAACTAATCGCTTATTCCCAGTGGAAAAGTGGTAGTTATTCACTATGACGTCATAAACTTTTTGTCATATCGATAAAAACTGACATGAGTTGGAGACGTGAACTGGCTCATGGCTCTTTAGGTGCTCCGTCTCGCCGTAATTTAAAAAAAAAACAAAGGCAGAGGCAAACAACTTAAACTGTAAATTGTAATATTTTAATTTATAAAGAGTATGAATCGAATCCAAAATCCAATTACGTATTTAAGAATGTCAGTGAGTTTATAATGTCGGAGAATTATTTTGTCTCTGAACGGGCTAGACTGCATTAAAAGTTACAAGAGCGAAATAGCATATTCCTATTCCATCATATGAACTTGGATTTAAAAAAAACCGGCCAAGTACGAGTCGGACTCGCCCACCGAGGGTTCGTACAAATTTGTAGGTACATATTACTTTAAATAAAGACTATATTTTTTATGACTTAATTACAAGTGTATAGTTTTCAGACTTTTTCCTATACTTGTGGTATAAGACGGTATTAATTGGCAAATTTCATAGTTCTAGGTCAATGATTCCCCTGAGAGTGACGAAATAAATATACGGCCGTTTATGCCTTTTGCGGCATAAACGGCCGTATCTTTTTTTTAACGTTAACTTAGAACTTTGATTTTTTCACTGCATCAAGGGACCGTAGACCTGAGTATATGGTTTTAATTTCAACTCGATACCTTTACGCGTTACTGAGATAAAGGGCCTTGACAGACAGACGGACAGACAACAAAGTGATCTTATAAGGGTTCCGTTTTTTCCTTTTGAGGTACGGAACTCTAAAAATGAAATGAGATCATTTAGGTTCTATCTTTTGGCAGGATATTGTACGAAAAACGTAACGTTTTGTCTTTTCTAATGAATTTACCCTCAGCTATAATACAAGATGAATTAAGGAAATATGGCTAAGCTCTCATAAAATTATGATTTAAACATGTATAAGTAATAAATAACCTCTAAACAGTGTCTACTACATTATTTAGCAGACGTGTCAGTATGTGCACTAAGTACTTTTCTATAGGTGTTATCATTTCTAGTGTATCCGAGTGGGTAGGCACGGAAGACGGATGTCCTTTTATCTGGCAGTTCGTCCCATTGATATGTCACGTCTATCGCATGGTAACATTGTGTTTGAACGTTGCGTTGTACAAAACATTTACCGTAGTGCGGGCTGTTGGGATGCTTTTGTACAGGCGATAATATAATATTGAAATAACTGGGTAGGTACCTACTCATGTTAACGATACAGAGATTGTGTTATGTTAGCACTATGTAATGTAAACTGTACTTATATCAAGTTGATTGTTTGGTCTCGTAGCAAGGCGACGGTTATTATTGTTATTGTCGTAATTGATTGGACGGGCTGTTAATGGAACATAAATATATACTATCTATTAATATTATCATATGACTCATTTTCGATACATACGTTATTGAGACAATTTTATCATTTAAATAATAATAAACTAAGAACGCATTGGTTTGGCGATTTGGAATAAAATCGTACATGCGAATATGATGTACCCAGTCGAATATCCAGGGAGGATTCCAATTCTCGCAAAAATGTTGTAGGATGGGGTTGTCGCGAGTCGCCCCTGCAGAGAGGGGTGTGCGCGCGGGCGGGAGGGGCGGCATAGCACAGGGGTGCCGGCTGCGCGCGCAGGGGCCCGGGCCCCGGGGACGCGCTGCGCCGCATGTGCGCCGAGTCTATCCGACCCGAACCCTTGCGCCGCAAACGAGGGGAGCTCCATCTCCCTCCCTTCCCGATTGAAAGCTCGATTATTAAGCACCCATTCAAGCTTTAATACGCGATTATCACCATGGTAACTATGAACCGCGAGGCTGCGATGCTACTCAATGATATTTTGCGAGCAGAACACAGCACTGTTCTTTTCATCTTTTCTACTTAATTTTAAAGAGATAACTAGATGTCTCACACAGGTACTGACCGTTTGCGGAGCGCGCTGCTGGTGACGTGGCTTCCTTGTTTCGAGAATTTTCCTTCTCCTTCCCGTTGTTCCCTAAAACAAATCAAATAATTAATTTGAAACAGGATATTTTTTACTCAAAACAATGGATTTTGTAATTTATAGATTCCTTTAATAATTTGCTGATAAATCAGTCGTTGGGTATATTCCTAATTTTAAAAGAAATAAAAAGCCCACTCGCGAAAGTTCCAGGGTTGCACCTATATTATAAGCTGGTAAGTACAACCTATGTATAGCAAATCAATTGAGCCAGCCAAGAACTTGCTCCGAGTATAACTCAAGTCGAGGGCGTTGTAACGTTGTTGGCACAGGACAGGTGTGCTATCGTTCACATAATTAGTTCGCCGATACTAATATTAGATCCCACATCCCAATATAACTGCAGAGAGTCTATTGATGACTTATTAAGTCGAGAATTCGAGACGCCATCCGAGTGTGAATCAGGCAACCCGGCAAAAGGGTTTTTTTAATTAGTCTACGGTTTTATGTATCTTTAAACAAAAAATTAAGAGCCGAAAGAAAAATTATGAAAAAATAAACTTATAGATGGGTCTCAGAATTATAACCACAATTTACAAAGTAACAGTGATACATATATCATTTCAGAAAGATATAAACTAGGTATCTAAACTCGAATATCGATACTTATGAATTAACATTTGATGTGATGGCAGCCTGATAACTGACCGATAACACACACGTCTGCATCGACCTGACGGAAATTCATGACGCTCACCAACACTAAGCTACAAGTAGGTACCTAGGTAATCGATATAGGTAGGTGTAGGTATAGGTACCCATTATCAGTTCTCGCAACACGAAAGTGTTTATAGCGTATTTATTGCAAGTATCTGCCTACGAGGAAACGTACACTGAAAAATAATAGAATTCTTAGTAGGCACCTATCTCGAAATCTTTTGGTGTTAATTAAATAGCTATAAATAATTAACAGGAAAAATAGATGCGTTATTGAATCACAGTTATATTTACACAATGTAACTTAATCCATATTTCCTGTTGTGTTGTTTCCTCTGCACAATGACCGATAACGCCATTGTGGAGTGGTTTTCGAACGAATTAGTTTCAGTATAAACCGGATATATCTGGGTGCAGACTGCAGATAGAGGAGTGCGGGAGTGGTCGGACGGAGGTCCGCAGCGCGGCACATTCCCGGGAGGATCCTTTTTGCCGCGGCTGCCTGTCAGACCGGTTCTATTGCGATCGTTAACCCGAGCACACTGGCTCGCAAATTTACATTGCACGGCTTTCCGCAACAAAGTAACCAATCGCCAAAGAGAATTATTCGATACTCGGTTATTATCGATTTTGCTGCGTCATCTCATTACTATTCTACTAACAAAATCAACAAGTTCTCGGAACGATACCTCGGGTAGAGGCAAAGGTGACCGTTTGGTCTGATGACTGGTCACTTTAGTGATAGTCAGTGGTCAGTTGATAGTGACCGTTCTGTTATAGGGTTGTGCTGTTAGAAAATTGCTTAGGACTATTTTATTTTCCGTCTGCGAAATTCTAAAAATTACATTTTCCATGAAATAAAAGGGCAATCGTTAAGTTATAATTACATAATATAAAAAAGTCAAGTGCGAGTCGGACTCGCATTGGAAGGGTTCCGGGATAAATCGAAAAAAATCACGTCTTACCTATTTGCCCTTTTATTTTATTTTTTTCATTGTTATAGCGGAAATAAATACACATTCTGTGAAAATGTCAACTCTCTAATTATTAAGGTTCATGTAATATATCTCGCTGACATACAGACGGACGGATAGCGGAAGCTTAGCAAGACGAACTGCGATGCGCCACCGGTATATGGTGGACATCCCACCTTCGCGCACAAAACGTTTTGGGAACACATTCATAGTGCGTACAGCTAAGGAGTGGAATTCCCTGCCGCAGTCTGTGTTTCCTGATAGCTACAACCTGGGAGTCTTTAAGTCAAGAGTGAATAGGTTACTTCGAGGCAAGCGTGCTCTATCTTCGACCACATCATCGCTTACCATCAGGTGAGATAGTGGTCAAACGCGTGCCTACCAATAGTAAAAAAAATAGGGTCCTATTGGCACTCTTTGGATACGGAACCGTTAAGAGTACAAAGGATTGGCATTATTTCGGACCCAATTTTTATCTGCGTGACTGATATATTTTTATTAATCGGAAATTTTCGTATATCGAATAGTGGCACTATGAACGATTAATCAATAAAGATAGATAAAGCTCAGTCGCTTGCACCGAATCCAAGTAATGATTGTTTCATTTCAAGTCGCGGACGAGCCGACCTTGGCCGTGGCGTTGACTCGCGCGGCCTCAAATCACCACCGACCGGCGCGCCATAGTTTTAGCACATGAGCCACATAATGTACCACGCTCCTGTGCTTAGGTACTCGACATCACTAAACTTATTTATCCACCTTTATAGCCAGATATGTCCATCACATATAATAAGTTCGTGTGCGTGAATGTCTTCAATGGGAATGCTTGTCTTTTCGTTTGTTACGGAGCTTTTAAGTTTCGATGATAGAAACACGACACAGATTAACGAAGTTTTTGAAGATTTTGTGACAAAGCCATCATTTTAGTAACCAATGAAACATTAACAATGAATGACAACCCCTTTCCCCATATAAGGATACCCAAAAATATCTAATGTATATGATTTTTGCTAGCGCTTTGATAACTTGCAAGTTATCCAAGGTTCAGAGATTATCTGAAACTACGAGTTTTGTGGGTATATCATGTACATCAGTGGGTGCACTAGCGGATCCAGGGGAGGCTCAGGGGCTCAAAAAAGACCGAGATATCCTTGGTAGTCTACAACCTAACGAAGTCTTTGAGTTTACGAAAAGAAATCCAAGGAGGCCTGTTATGAGTTAAGCAAAATAAACTGTTGTGGTTTATTTTGTTTACTTTGCTAAAACATTGATAAAAATGAAACATGTCAAATTGGATATTGAGAGGGAACGAAGGGCATTGGCAGTGAGATGCAATATGCTGGCGCGCAGGTTTATAAAGTGCACACAAAATGTTAAAATTACTTTGTTTAAGGCGTACTGCCAGACATTGTGCACCTGCAGCCTGTGAGACCGCTACACTCAGAATTTAAGGCTTTCAGTGCCCTTCAGATCCTCTACAATAATAGGTTTAGGATGCTGATGGGGTTGCCGCGATACTGTTGTGCATCGGGGATGTTTGCGGAGGCCAAAACAGACTGCTTTAGAGCATTAGTGCGCAAAAGGGCCTCCCGATGCGTCGTGTGCGGGGTAGCTCCAATGGCCTTCTAAACACCATTACGGAAAGGGTTGAGTGTCCTATTGTGAGGCACAGGAATAAGGTGCACAGTTCAGTGGTGTCCTTTTTAATGTTAAATAATTGGATAATTTGAAGAAGTAGGTAGGTATAAAATACTAACATAGTTTTAAGCTTTACTAACAATTTTATATGCAATTATGTTCTGATTTAAAATAAATTAATGTACCTACTCACTGCGAGGTCAAGCAGCTGAATATATGCTAAATGTTCCTTGTTTTTCCACATTCCACAATGTACAGGAATGAAACGATGTATTTCCTTCCCTAACTTTATTATAGCTATCCAAGTGTCACGAATGAATTGGACAAACCAAAAGCATCTCAGGAATAACATAGCTTGTCCCGCGGCTTCACTTCCCTTGCCTGTCCCAAAGGAACTGTGCACTTTTTCTTGATAAAAAGTATGGCACTCAGCAAAAGGATAAGTTAGGTATCCCATACTGTTTGAATGTTCTCTATTGCACGATGTGGTCTCCTATAATTGAGAGAGCACATAATGTAGATTTTTGTTCTTGTCCTTTATAATATAGCATGTAGGTAAGGTGTATTTTTTTGTTGGAGATCGTAATAAAATAAAATAAAATAGGTAGTGCAACTTTCTATCAAAGAGAAATTTTTCAGATCAGCACTTCCAGAGATTCCTTCTTCACACTATTTACCCCTATCTATACAACGCAAAGCGTAACCGCGCGTAAGCGGACTGATGATGATGGTTTTGTGACTGTGCAAAGGAGGAAGCGCCGTCAGCGAACCAACAAGAACCGCTGCGGCACGGCTCCTGCGGAGCCCAACACTATTCGTGCTGCCAAGCCGAACACTCCGGTGTATATCTCCCGCTTATACTACACTACTAAGGCTGAAGACATCGTGGAGTATGGACTTTTGGCTGCTTGACGTGGTGTTCCGTCGCTTCTGCGGACAAGTGCCACTAGAACGCACTATAAAACAGTGCTAAGTGTTTACTAACATAGGCTTAAGATTGTATGTACTAACACAAACTGAATTATTATACTATTTATGGGCCAAAGTAGCTGGAAATAAGGAGGTTATTACTATTATATAGAAGAAGAATATTGCCTATTTACCCATTATTATGTTTTCTAGATATTGAAAACAGTTTTCCATGTGTGTACGTACTTGACACTTTGAAATTCCTTATAATTATAAAATCCGTTTAGGTTTAGATCGTAAACTAGCTGATTAAATTATTAGCTAATATTAAACTGCAACTATCTATAACTGTGCCACATTGGTCAACAGGAAAATGTGTAGATTAGTCGTGTAACGCGTTGTATGGAATCAATCAGCATATAGAAGTCCCAGTTTGTACTAACGAACCAAAAGTTACTAGCTGACTGGGCAACGTTGTTTTGCCACACAAAAAAAAATACCCTACCACCTATTCACATACCTACTGAATATACCGTTTCGGAGGAGTTCGGTAACAAACACCGTGACACGAGATTTTTATATGTATATTAGATAAATTATAATACCTACATTGAACTGTTATATTATGTTTATGTAAAAAAGGATAATCAGACTAAATTCGATGCTTGTTCACATATGGCCAAAGCTGAAATGTTATTACTGTAAGTATAAATATGTCGGTACCGTATACGCTCAGAAATGAGGATAGACATTATTGATAATTGTTATTAGTTCTAGGTTGTACTTGGATTTAAAGTAGCCACATGTAACCATATAAGTCTAGTCAAATTAGCGTTTTACCTCGGAATGAGAGATAATAAGCTGGAACGACAAAATGAATAAGTATAATTCATTTTGTAGTTCTAAATGTTGTGTCAAAAGTCCCATAAAATCTCATGTCTGCGTCGTAAGATAATTATTGAAGGTCAAAGGTCACACAAATAGTTTTTTCGCGATTATCTCGGGTTTCTATAGCTTCAATGATGTTAAAACCTATGCTCAAAAACAGTTGAGCGCATGAAAACATATTTGCTTCAAAAATTGTTGCAAATTTTACGCTCTACATTTTTGATCCGGGGTATTAATATCATTTGAGTTATACAAAACGAGATAATCGCGAAAAACCGATTTTAGTGTCATTTGACCGCAGATACGAGATTTTATGAGACATTCTAGAACGACAAAATGAAGGTGTATGTATACGAGTTTCCAGCTTATTATCTCTCATTCCGAGGTTGACCCACTTTTTATGCTTATTTGACTGGACTGGAGGTAAATGTATTTAGTAGGCATTTAAATTTCAAATTGAAAATACTTGACTTTACATTGGACTGGGCATGTCATAAACTTCCCACGCTTGTCACGGTTCGAATTGGTCGGTCCTATGGGGAAGAATGCCTATTCTTCTCCCATTCCTTGGGAGAAACTGTGGAATTTATTACACTCGACGGTTACTCTTATCAAGAAGTAAATGATTTTGGCTTGACATCCATTGGATACGGAACCCTATTGTATTCATGTCGTTAAACCAAAATTAAAACTGACGCCAAATGTAACACGCTGTGTTATTTTACCTTCTTTGGTAGACAATTATAAATGAAAGGGTATTTTGCATTTAAATGATATGCTATTGGGAGCATGATTGTGTCAATCGGTGAAAAATGGCTTTCGAAAGTTTCGTGTTTTTTTTTTATCGTAGGTTGGTAACTACTTGAAATGTTGTTCTAGTTATTTAAACTGCAATCATCATCAATTTATTATTGTGCCTTTAACATTTAAAATGCTTTGAAAAAATACATACCTATCATGTAGTCGGTAGAGTCTACCTACTTGCTAGTCGTTCAGTAAATTTTTATGATTAACCAATTTCACACTGAAACAATCTCAGTTCATGTCTGTAACTTGTGTATAAGTTATCGAAATCAGATCCTTCTGCACTAAGACTAAGTGAGTGGTTTTAGTGAGTAACAGTAAAAGTGTAGTGTGTAAGTAGCTCGGTGTGTGCACAGGTGCACTAACTAGACATGCGGTATGTGGGTGATGGTCGCAGCGGCAGTAACAACACCGCGCCGCCGCCGTCGCTCGCGACCACCGACCGACGAGCGCCACGTCTGAACTGGAGACGAGTTTAAAAATACATTTACAGCTCGTTCGATTCTCGCTATGGAAAATAACAGATTAATTTTGACTCTATTGATTTTATTTGCTATCATTTGTAGCTTGAACCTTATGATATGATGTGAAAAGCAACATATAACCAATAATTGAACTCTACGTAGTGCACTAGTGCCTTATCAGGCGGTGAGGGTGACTCATGCCTTTTATTTTTCAAAGAACTGTTTCGATTAGCGTGATGGCACGTAGGTATGCTCATTTGAAGGATTACTAATAAAAGATGATTGTAACATGTCACAAAAGAGTAATCACGGCGTAAGTCGAGCGTGGCGCTTCGCCATATTGTATTACCCCGAGGTCGCGGTGGAGCGTGTGATACGAAAGGATACCACTAAGGTTAAGCTTTGTAATGTCACGCACAAAGGTTTTAACAAGATTACGAGAAATTATCAGCTCTCCTTTCTAACCGACCTACAAAACATTCAATATTTGCCACAGTGAAAACGTGCAAATCGATTGCTATTAAAATTCTGACGGAAATAAGTCACTTAGTTGAAAGAAAGTGTTATCGTCGATAAGAATTTTAAAATGTTAACTTATCTTATGCGTGTTGGCAGGCAGGCCGGCCTCGTAAAGTTGTTTAACAGAATTAGCTTGCCATTGCTTTATTCATAAAAAATGGGAAACTCGTATCATAAAATAAATATGGTAGTTCGTGAACCGTGTACAATCTTTTAATCTTTGATTTTCAGTTGAACATAATGAAGTAGTGATCCATGAACATTATCGTGTCAGTGAATGTGTACTCGAGTGTACAGCGCCATATGGCACTGGCGGTTGTCGACGGACTCATACCCATAAAAAGGTTTATGAAGCTTTTAGGTTCCATGCCGGCAAAGGTCGTGCATGCATCAACATGTACTCACTGAATAACGTTACTCTTCTAAGGGACTGTTTAGATAGTTCATGGCTTGAGAGCACATATAGGCACAATATTGTATGAACAGCCATGTTTACTACATGTAGCGACATAGACAGATGTTGTACCCAATCATAAGGATAGATATTAAGTCGACTAGGCCATATGTGTTTAAAACTTGGTATCTAAATTCAGTTTAATTAAAACCCCTGCCGAGTTTAAAACGGATTTTGTGTAAGAATTAATAAGTGTTGAAGTGTCTTCAGGCGAGACAGTCATGAATATATGGATTACTAACAGCAGAGTCGAACGTCTGCACTTCTAAACGAAGTGGAGTGTTGCGTGCTTCGCTGATGTTTATTGGGTTTTTAATAAAGATTTATTTGCTAACTACTGACTCGCCGGTCGTTTAACTTTTGCTTAAATTAATTGAGCCCAGCCCACATATTGAGCGTTCCTAGCTACTAACGTACATGTGTATGTCGGAGCTGGTACATTAGGACTGGCAAGCACGTGGGCACCCAAGGTGAAGGTCGTTCGCCAAGGCGTTACGTAATTGATATTCAACAGATATTTTCCAATGCCCAACACATAAAGCACACAGCATATTTACGAGTATACCACAGCTCGGACGTTACTGAAGCTTACTCATTCATAATATGATAATACCGATGTGCTCATTATGGCCTCGCTAGGATCTAGGATCATGTTGTATGTATAGAATCATTCCTCAGGCAGCAGTCAGGAAATGGCTGTTTCATAAGATAAACTCTCAAACAGTTATCTGATCTACATCATTAAAATAAAGAGTCACCCTAGCAACATCAGTGACATGACGAGTCCCCAAAGTAAGTCTCTGAAGTATTTTATGATGTTTTCTCGACTGTAACATTCCAGCCCGAATACTGGGAAAACGTTGCACGAAACTGGTCTTCTAAAAATATAACGGAAAAGCTGTGTTGCGATGTTTACTGTTTTTTGAACGAAAAAATCTATTTTTAGGATAGCGGTTTCCTTGAAAGAAATGTTTAAGGCTGAATCATTGGGGATTAGTTCAGTCCATGTTATGGTCACACTTTTGTCTGAATGCTAAATATTTGTATCAGTCGACGAAGCTCAGTCGTCTTCCGTCAAATTAGAGAAAAAGTGAAATTAACCTTCGATAATGTATGAAATGCTTAATTGAGAAGAGAAGCTACTTAATAGGAAATCGTCTAATTGTGGCTGGTCAACAAGCAGTGATGTGATCAATATGAAAATTTTAATTAACTGATTTCCACGTATTGTACCTTACAATATAGTCACACTTTCATCCCAGTAAAACTTGTAGTTCTGCCAGTTTCTACGCCCCTAATCCATAAGCGTGTTAAACTAAGTGGTTCGTGTAGCGCCAAGTCGAGTGGGCTAATCAGATTAGCTGATATTACTCTAAACGTTTCCCCTTTTGTTCTAAAAGCAGCTTATCTATCGCAGATTCCTACTAACATAGTTCGGTACTTTAAAGAAGTTTTTGTTTGCTTGTCTGAATGCTAAATATTTGTATCAGTGGACGAAGCTCAGTCGTCTTCTATCAAATTAGAGAAAGAGTAAAATTAACCTTCTCTAATGTATCTAGCTATGAAATGCTTAATTGAGAAGAGAAGCTGGTCAACAAGCAGTATGTGATCTATATAAAAATAGAGTTAATTAACTGATTTCCACGTATTGTACCTTACAATGGAATAAGTCTAGCTAATATTTGTAAGAGGATATGTAGAGGAAACGCAGAGTTAGTCGAAGTGGCATCCTTCAGTGATACGTGGCCTAGGTGCCGTGGCGTCAGCGGTGTTGTTGACAGAGGCCTGTCCTGCCAACTACTAGATTTTCTATATAACAATATGAATATTAAAGAGGCCTTACTTACTACACACCGGATATATTATTCGTTGGGAGACGGATGTGGCGTCATTTGCATGCACGTCGCGTCGCAGGACAATGCATGGCTGCGGACTGCCGACTGCGGAGTGAGGATGCGGAGCTCCCGAAACGATCTTACTAGCAGAATATATTACACTGCTATAAAACTAAGCCTCATTGTGTACAAGGTTTTGTGAATTCTAAATAAAAAAATCAATAATTTCGATTTTAAACGTATTTAAATTCTTTATTAATTCATTGTAATTTTATTTAAGCATTAATATTTAGTAGGTAGGTATAGTTGTAGAGTATGGAAAACCGTTTACTAACAATGGATTATTTACGTACACATGACTAATTAATTGGAATGATATAAATAACATGGTATTCACTCATTGTGGAATTATTCTGGCTTAAAGTTTGTTTTAAGTATTCTGAATTCTATGTTACTATGGTCGCAGAGGACAGTATCCAGATCCAAGTAGCTATACCCGTTTATGATCTAAGTACCTACAATATCGACTTTTAGCGAAAAAGCCTTGGTACTCTTGATTATCTGTCAGACACTAATGTGTTGTAGAGCTATCAGATATTTCTTCTGATAATAAATACCCGCAAAATATGGGTTTGGTTGAGCCAGGCCAGATAACGTTGATTATGATGTGAAGTTTGTTGATTACACCGCGCTATCTCTGATACCTACCCGGTATCAGATTGCGTTATCAGTATTGGATACTGTGCGCTAGAGATATGTCAGCCAAGTTGAAGGCGGTTCATTTTGTCCCAATGCGACTGCTAGTTCAAAGCTCAACATTTTCTGAAAAAGTCGCTAGAAAAAGAAAGCAAAAGAACAGTTAGAATAACAAATATTATGTGCAACTGTTCTAACTTATTGTTAGCCTTAGCAGTATGGAACTCTGTAAACAGCGGTTTGATGTCAAAGGTATTACTAAAATACCAAAGGGCTTTCCCTTGAAAGCAGAGACAAGTTTTAAATAACATGCCAGTGTGCACAATGAATGAAAGCTGGCCACCGTCCAAACTATTTCAGAGAAAATATTTTCCAGTATTTTCTAATAAACGACACACACTGTAGCAACTTGTAATACGAGCTTTCATTTTTAGAGTGGATGTCAAAAGGGTAATTACGTGATGTGATAAACTTGGTAATACTTGGTGTGGCTTCAGAATTCAAAATCTTTTTCGAAATCTAGTGTTAGTCATTACACCAGTCAACTTGGTTTGGGCGCATTGGGCATGCCATCATTATGTTACACGTAAGTACGTTTAAAGTTAAAGCATTGACTCACTTAACGAGCTAAATCAATGAGTCGACAAATCTGTTATTGTTGTCATTCTCGAGTCCGAGTATATGCTTTATGAAGAAGATAGCGGCGAGGTCGTATGTAGGGCAGCAGTCATCAGCGCCGTGGCCGCACTCCGGCGCGGCGGCCGCTGTTACAGCTACGATCTTGGCCTCAAATCCTGACCGGTTACCTTCTTTGGCAGCGACCGGTTTAACAGACCAAGTTCTTTGTAGAAAAGTTTACTCTCTAATTCTTATATTTGCATCAAACGTTACAAAGCAAATATGTCGTTGGATGAACTATCAGGACTTCTCGGGGCGGATGTGTGAATAATCAGACACCAACGTGGTTTTCTGAGAAGTAATAATTTATGAGTGAGTAATAAATAATAATGGAGTCAGTCATTATCTACTTTCACGTCTGTATAAATCACGGAATATGGGTGTATTGGCATCTTCCCTGGCGCTGGCGGTATCGGCTGCGCTGCTGAGTCACGCGCGACACTCATGCAGGGCGAGTGATTCACTGGCCCCGCAGGTCGCAGCGTCACACGGACACCTCGCCATACGAGCCAGGCCTCGCCATACTATTATGCACATATTGATGTCGCAGGTAACAGAATCGCCATTGTATGCTATTCACTATTGTGCACCCGAACTTTTTAGGTCCCCGTAAGCGATTGTTAACGCCTTATTGTTACTTGCCTCGAATGTGCCGGTTTATTTAGAGTGTAATAATAACAGGATTCTAAGCCCACAGACCAGTTTCATTCAAATTGTAATGTTTATGTATTATGAATATATTCATGCCTTGAGTCATGCCTGCAGCATGTTGTGTCAATTAAAATTTTAATTGTCTAGACTCTAGGTTTTGAGTTGCTTTGTTAGATCGCGCTCTACGGAATCTTTACAGGCGTCAGGCAGGTAGGCAACGGTTATTGTTCTTTGAGCTGACAAACTCAAGCGACTCTATGAAATGCAAGTTTGCTCGGTGCACGCCCAGGACGCGTGTTAAGAACACGGTTAACTAAGTAAAGTATTCTTCACTGCTCGTTATCTAAGTACAGTCATATTGGTAATTTTTCATGCATTGACACTTTTCAGTCGATCATACCATTACATACTCTACTTTAACGCTTTTCCAGGCAATTGTGAGTATTAATATCTCATTAAAACAAAGGAATATAGTTATGTATCTAATTAGAATCTTAGATAAGATAATTCTTTATTTCACAATTAGGTTTATTTGGACCTCTTTGTTTAGAACTGATTTCTTCATTTTTTATAGGTTCGCCGACAATATTAGTTACTTTGATTAAAAGCTACTTGTAGGGTACATCGTAAGAATAGGTATAAAGATACCTACTCGACATGACTGTTTTTTCCTAAGTGCGCAGAATTAAACGGTACTCCTTAGGTGGGTACTAGGTACCGTACTTTTTCATATATCTAGGTATTACAGTGCAGATTAGTTATCATTTTAATAGAACAAAGTCCTAGTGATCGGGTCAATAGTTGAAATGACGATTTAATGTATGTACGTATTGCCAAGAACATGATTGAATTACAGACAGAAAATAAGCGTGTCTTATATTGAATCGATAACACATAATTTATTTTTGTGTCTCATAAAGTAAACAGCTATTTAGACACGTCCGCGGTTGTTTGTGGCGCGCGGGAATTAGTCACTCACACAAATATCACGAACGACCAATCGTAACTACTAACGCCATCTATTAGCAGCGAACGAAAACTCAAATGAAATATAACGGTCAAAATAAAACTGGTCTTTGCAAAAACATGATACGCAAGTAAACGTAGGTAGGTATGTTCAATCTTAATTAGTGCTTTAATTTTGCTGAAATACTTAATTAAACTTATTCTGCACAGTGCACATGCAGACTTAATAAGTTTCAGGCAAGGATTATTTATTATAATGAAATGGTAGATAATTAAGGAGCGAATGATTTAATGATTAATTATTAAAATACGGAACTGATATACATAGGTAACGGTTTAACAAGATCAATGCCGGTTATATCATTGAAAGATTACCTTGGTAGAGGTAGACGAGCCTAGAAATTGATACTTTCTAAAGTTTAAAATAACTTTTTGACATGATTGATGCATTCTTGATAGCGGTTAAAAATGTAGTAAACAAACTGCACAGTACACCAAGTAGAGGACACTCAAGATCATTGCATTTCGGTTTTGGTTTTACGAACAATATTTGGCAATAACCCAACTAGTTTACATCTGTTATGTAATCTTCTATTTTATCGTTTAGCTGTTGGTTAGATATTATAAGGTTAATGGCACCTTATTAAGGTCGTTATAAATGATGTCATGAATGGAATTCTTTACGACGGGCGTAGCCATGAAATGTTTCGTGGTTTAAATTTTGAACTGGAAGATCGGTTTCATTTCCTTTCATAATCGTTCCATTAATGAATTTATCATAGACGTGTGAATACTTTGTCAAGTTTTTTGGCAGAACACAGTTCGGTAAAATTATTCAGAATTTGTTTCACGAACATGACTGTTTTTCAGAAAAGAATATTTTCGGGAAGGCGCAGTCAGTAGATAATATATATATTCATTATCGCACGTACGTAATGAATGAGTATGTTTGCACCTACCTACACACATTATTTCGCCTCCAAATTCTGAGTAGGATGCGTTATTAAACTTCGTGTCATTCTACACTTTAAGATGACTAATTGTTTGACTATTCTATGAATAAATGATAAGATAGACTCATTAAGAACCTTTAAATAGAGTTAAGATGCAAATATAAAAAGCATTTACTGGTATTTACCTAATGACAAACATCTATTAGGAATTATTGTATTTTAGCTACGTATAACCATTGTAACAGGAAACTCAAACTTTATCTTTGTAGGATAATAGCTAATCAAAGGGTACATCCGGTAAAGACGTAGAATGCGTCGATTGTAGTCGAGTCGATTTGAACCTTTTGGCTCGACCACCCCTCTCGGGATCTAGATACCTACTGCAACTGCTTAAAATTGTTAAAAGAATAAGATGCATAGGTACTTATAGCTGAAAAGATCATTAAACTCACCCACATATAAATTAAACAAAATAAGGTTAGCTCACCTTTTCGTATTAGTAAGCTGGTTACCCTGCGCAGCGCCTCCCTGGGTGACTTCTGGAAGAACTTAGGCGTCAGGTTGGGCGGCAGGGTAAGGGGTTTGCGGGCAGCGCTGCCCTCCCAAGCCACGGGGTGCTCCACCGTCATCTTGGACGAGGCTGTTAGTCGGTCCAGGTGCTCCGTTGAAGCGGGCCTGCCGGCAAGCAGATTGGTTAGAGAGCTGCTCAAGTGAGTTAAGAACGTTATAATAACGAAGGAGGCTCAAAAATACTCCACGTAACGAAAAATATCTCAAAAAAATTTAAAATAGGTACTTCATATTTCCGAACCTAGTTTATTCATTTTATCTTTTGCCTTTGCACGAATTTTCAAATTATTTTTTTTTCATATTATGTTAGACTGTAAGGATGGGATTCGGAAGTAGGTATGTTATACTCGTTTGCATAATATTTTTTAGCATACCTAAGTACTTTTATTTTCTGCAGGACGTGGGGTTATTTTGTATAAACTGTGACCCTTCTTCTTTGAAAAAGCTTAACCGCAAACTGCTTTAAGAGCGTATTACTTTAGGTTAGCTGGTCAGGAAGCCTCAGAACATGGTCGATTTAAATAAGGCTCGTAAGTCAGTTGGTATGACCAAGTTTCCCAAAACTTGTAATTAGTCCTATTACCTACCGAAACCACAAAAATAACAGTTATAAATAGAAAAAATGACAAATCATGAAAGAATTTATTAAGATTGTAGTTTTGTAGTTCATCGTCACTATAATAAATTAATATCCTCTTTAGAATAACTGTAAGTAGGCAGGCTCCTATACCAACTTCGTAATGAGCCCCTAAGGCTGGTCCAGAAATGCAGTTTACCTCAACATTGGATTCATTTTTGAGGATTGGTATTTCATTCCCATTATATAACACAGCTGTATAAAACGAAGCAAATATTAAGAGTTTTAGGCACGGGTGGACTGTATTTTGGTTGTTATTTTGTGGTTTTCCAGGTTTAATTTTCCTTAGTATGCGGATATTTAAATGAATATATGTAATTACATATTTAATATCGTATATTGTCCTGGTTTAAATTACATCTAGTTATTAAAAGCGTCAAGACTATAGGGTAAAACAACGATTGGGTGCGTCAATTTTCCTCATTGATTGAAACAGCTCCATAGTGTGCTTATTTGATAGAGGAAACAACTATACAACCTAATAAACCATGGCGGTCAAAAATCCCGAAACTGTTCCTGCCTATTTATATGCCTATTGATGGAGCACACTCATATTGAACGTTTATTTATCAAGTCTACAGGAAAGGCATGACTAACTATTTATCTAAAGTATTTACTTCCTGTTTTTTTACGTAAATTAATCAGCAGACAGAATTATTTTAGTGACCGGTAAGATTAAAATCATCGCACCCATTGATATCCAGTTTGCTTTAGTGTTTGTTATTCTAAGCATTTGTAGCAGCTGCAGGAGGAAGGTTGGGCTTCGTTTTAGTTTCAAGTTAAAGCAGGATACATTATTACAAAATCCAGAATCCTAATAGCTAATATTACTAATATTTTTACAGAAGGTAGTTGACTGGACGGTGAAGAACGTAGTGGGAGTCGAGATGTGCAAACTACAGGGTTTAAACTCTTCTCTAGCCCATCCAAATGGGCAATGAACCGGGTTTATACCCGATTGTTGGGTTTAAATGCGTATTTAGCTCATCTCCTAGTAGATATGAAGTTGTAGCCTGTAGCGTTTGCTGGCGGTGCTCACCTGTGTCTCTGGCGAGGGTACCAGCCGCGCGGCGGGCCGCCGAGCCGCAGCAGGTCGGCGCCGGTGCACACGCCGGTGGCGCCCATCACTGAGCCGCGCCCGTACCCGCCCAGCGTCGCCGAACTCCCTGAACACACAAAAATATGCTTTATAACCCCTAGATTTCGAGTCAACTAAATTATTAATTCTGCTACTCATACTTGATCTTTATTTGCGTTCAATGATGTTATACAAGACAACAATGGCTTAAGTTAAAGCACAAAGTGACGTCAGGAAAGTTCTGAATATAAATGTGGATGGGTTCGAGAGTGGCGGGAAGACTAGAGAAACGATGGATGGACTTTTGTTCATTTTAACTGCACGACTGGCTATAAACATTTTGTTTGAGGTTTTAGAAATACGAAATCAGTAACAAACAGAGGTTAGACAGCAACGCGGAAGATTGTCCAGCTAAAGTCCAATGTAAGCTTATTGTGCTCTTGCTGAACAGTCTTCTCCTATTTGATCTGCCGTGTCATCCAGGCATCTGTTTGAATAAATATATCACATGGGCTAATAATATAGGCATCTGATATCACATGACAGCAGTTAGGCTAGGCAGTCCTTTGGGAATCAAACCCGAGGCCAATCCCGACATTTAGTGATCTTTTTCAGTAAGCGCATACCAACATGTATTAAATCATAATACTGGGACGTTTGGTGCAACAAAATGTATCCTGTTTCCTTATTTTATCGGTGTTTGCTGCGAACTGTCAGGAGGAAACATTAATGCGCCCATGTGATGATGTGACCTACCAAAAGGCAAGCATTACCACATATAAGTTTGCAGGCACTGAAATTTTTAAGCGGCGTAAAACAGCTTATAGTCTTAAATTAAATGAAATTTTAGATATTTGAAACAATTGGAGTTTTACAAATAGATGAGTTAAAATATGCCTCTCAGAATCTAAGTAATAACGTGTAAGTTTAAGATCTGCCTTTTTCATTATTCTTTTGCAAATAGATATGAAAATTCTATTATTAATACGCCACGTGGGTTGTGTTGTTAAACCATTCTGCGAAGATTCAAAAAGGATATAAAGGAGCACGTGTTGACTTAAGAGCATTGGAAGCATAAACATTATTCTGACTATTTCTATAATCGAACAGCACCATGCATGACATCATAGACGCGGTTATGGTTTAGGTATTATTAGTACTTGCCATGTTAATAGGCAATTTGCGAGACTTGGTCTATGTATATGCAAATTACCTGTTTGTTCAGTAGTTATGGTAAAGGACGCTTCTAATTATGCAAGTGTTGTTGTAGGTTAATTCCTACGTAATGTATAAATATAAATAAATTAGAACTATCGGTGATCTAGCAAAGAATACAATTAAAAGGAATCCCAAATTAAAGCCGGCTTGGATTTGGGATTCCCATCGGAAAAAGAGTTGGAGTTTCATACAAAATTTCCTGCCCTATACCCATTAGAAATAAATAGAAGTACCTAAAATATTGATAAGAACAAGCTTTAAAAATCGCCAATACCAAAATAACATAGGCACTTAATGCTATAGAGAACCTATCAAGACGAATCAAGGGAGCCCAAACACATAGACCCTGAATACTATCTATTAACCAGTAAGCTATGATTTTAAGGAATCACAATTAAATGTAGCAAAGGAAAACCAAGGAAATTATCTATAAGAATTCCTATCAAGAGAAGTGCAACGAGCCCAAATATGCTTCATCATCAGACCTTGAGCACCACTCAAGGGTACCCAAGCAAAACCATGCTTTAAAATCGTTTTTAAAGGCAAAAAAGGGACTTCTTGTAAAAGCCGTATTATTCGTTAATAAGGGTGGGTTTGGGTAGAAATTATAAGTAAATAAACCTTATTGTCACCATATTGTAGTCATATAACAAACAAATGTTTCTTATACAAGGGTTATAATCTCAACGCAACAGTTATAATCTCAGCTTATAATTGTTAGATAGAAAATGTTAACAAGGACAATGCATTTGCAAGTAGCGTTTCGCTAATAAGTGTTGTTTTCGAGAGATTTGGAACCGGCTTGTGAAGAAATATTTTATTTTTTACAATTGGGGCCAAATCGTAATTGTTTTTAGGGTTCCGTACCTCAAAAGGAAAAAACGGAACCCTTATTGGATCACTTTGTTGTCTGTCCGTCTGTCTGTCAAGACCGTTTTTCTCGAGAACGCGGCGAGGTATTGAGTTGAAATTAAAACCATATGCACAGGTTTATGGCCCCTTGCGGCTGTGAAAAAAAAATAAACTTCTAAGTTAACGTAAAAAAACGATACGGTCTTTTATGCCGCAAAAAACGTATATTTCGATACTCTCAAAGGAATCAAAATGTATAGAGTATTTCCCGTTGACCTAGAACTATGAAATTTGGCAAGTAATACCGTCTTATACTACAAGTATACAGGCCCCTCTTCTCCACTGGGCACTCTGGGCACGAGCCCAGGGCCCCGCGATCGATTGGGGCCCCCTAGAATGCCAGAATGGAATGTGCGATTTTGCATATCTCAAAACTAGAAAGTAGCTCTTCAATAAACATCTATAATCGACGTTTTAGCAAAATAGTCCAGTCATTGGGGTCCCATTATCCTAATGGGCGCGCTGTGCCCAGGGCCTCCAATAGCTTAAAGACGGCCCTGCAAGTATAGGGAAAAGTCTGGAAACTATACATTTGTAATTAAAACATAAAAAATCTCTGTCTTTAGAAAATTTTCTAAGCTTTATTATTACCTTATAAAATATGTTAACAGGAATAACAACACTCAATCAAAACCTCTAAATGGCCATTTGAACGGTAAGAAGAGAAACTTTTCTTTGAGGCTTTATTCTTGTCATATATTTCAGGTTTATAAACGTGTACCTGACTGAGTAATAAGAATAGAAGTAATAGTAGCCAAACTCTCTTATACATGGGTTGTTAAATTGTGCGATTATATAACAATTTTACGTGTTATGGCTATATTATCCCTTCATTATAAGGTTATTTTGTTAGTTTGGTAGTTTTTGATAAAAGAAATCCAACGAGTCCAAATTCCGAACACGAAACATTTATTATGTGTAGTTTAGGACTTCATATTGCCCATTTATCTTCAACATCAGACCAGCTCGACGATACTATAACGTTGCGTTGTATCGGGTCTTCCTAGTTCGCGTTGGTATCAGCCATCTTAGATGCTGTACTGGTCAACGCAATCGGTAGCACTACAATAGCGCCCGACGCTTCAGGGTACGGCATTAAAAAATGCTCGCTCGTCCCGATGATAAGTTCAGGCGAGTATTTGATTCAATACGAACCGGCCGGGCTGTCGGAACACTTGAGCACATTCCCGTAGCTTGTGGCACTGAATGCTTCTTCTGTGGTTGAGTGATATTAAATAGAACAATTGTTATTAAAACCTGTTATATATGGGCTATATGACGTACATGTAACACAACATTATTTTCCTTCTGCAACGCGTGATTCTAAACATCTACTTTAAATTCTATTAAATCCTTCCGTCTCTCTGTCGCGCTTTCACGCCAAAACTACTGAACAGATTTAAATGAAATTTGGTACACAGATAGTCTAGAGCCTGAGAAAGGACATAGGCTTTTTATCACGGGAGTATGTTCTCTAGGGACCTCGCGGGCGAAGCCGCTGGCAGAAACTAGTTAACAATAATTCTGCTATTTGCAAACATACTGCAATAAAAAAAAGCAAAATGGTAATGGTTGTTAGGGTGACTAAAATAATGTTCGAAAGAAATGATTCGAGGCAGTTTAAATTTGGGTCAAGGAACTTCATCAGTGGTACGATTCTGTAAATATCTCACCTTGTAAGATTAGGTGAAGGGAACATTAAGTGAGCAGTCAATCCATGTCATCAAGATGGAATGACAGAAAAAAAACAGAACCCTCATAGGATCACTTTGTTGTCCGCCCGTCCGTCTGTCTATCAAGACCCTTTATATCGGGAACGCGTGGAAGTATCGAGTTGAAATTAAAACCATATACTCAGACCTACAGTTCTTTGAAGCCGTGAAAAATGAAATTTTTAAGTTAACGTAAAAAAAAGATGCGGTCGTTTATGCCGCAAAAAACGTATTTTTCGACACTCTCTCAAGGTAATCAATATAGGGTGTTTTTTGTTGACCTAGGACTATGAAATTTGGCAAGTAATAGAGTATCTTTTGGACAACTTGGAGAAATGGAATTTGATAGACCCGTCGGATACCCAAAGTGAGTGCGATGCCCCTATTCAGAACATGAACCACACGCTGGTGTGCCCCAAAAGCCCTAACACCTGCTCTTTGGCGGATTTAACGAATAACACCGCAGTTGCAATTAACGTAGCCGTTTACCGGGCTCAAACAAACTAAGGAATTCACCATCGACTCGAAAAAAGGAGTGGAATTTGATTTAACGATAAGTTAATCTACATAATAATATCTGCACGCAAGACTTCCGGGAATGAAGTAAAAATAGATAATTAAGTGTGTTTATAGCAGAAAGTTTCGACAAATGTCAAAAACTAATGTCGTAGCACTCTCGTTGTACTTTCGTAGCAAAAGATTATGCGTAACTTCATTTTAAGTTCCTTTTAAATTCAGTATTTCTGTGACTCTACATCCAAAGAATGACAATGGCAGCCTAATACTGAGACTATGCCATCGGTCTATCTGTAAGTCTGTCCCTCACCACACTAACTTAGAACCCTAATATGTACTAAGTTATCACAGAATGCTTGTAAACTAAATTACCTCCATTATTTTAATATTAAAAATAAGGTAATCTTTTATTGTTAGCCTATCAGAGTAAGACTAGTAGTTTTCTGGTCTTTGTCTTTATCAAAGAAAATTTTGGCACAGGTCAACAAAATGCCCTCAACGGCGTCGTAGCAATCTCGTAGCACTCGCGTAGCACTTTCGTAGCAACAGTAACAATTGCACTATTTGGATTGCAATTCACATTTTTTTGTTTGATGTTCATCGTATATCATAATTACACACATGTTTGCGATAAGTAGTACAGATGCTGAAAGATTCCGTCATATTTTAAAGGTGTTGGAAGAGTGTTTATCGTCTATCGAAAACACTTTCGTAAAACTCTTGAAATTGTGCCACTGCCATTTTTGCGATTAGGAACTTGACTCATGTTAGAGGCCTACTAACGTGCTAGGGTTGCGGAATTGCTCGAAAGAGTTACCAGAGCCCTGGAACGCAATGGGCATCTGAAGGAGCACGGGTGGGTTTTGGTTAGTAAGAACCTGACACTCCCCTCCCGCTTCGCCCAGAGCGGGAGAGAGAAGTAATGATGATTATCCATCCAAAAAAGCCTGCTTACTACGTTAACGAAACCCATACCGGGTCAAGTATTCTGCGTGTTTGAATCACAAATCAAGTTTATGTCAGAAACATTGGTATGTAATTAGGTATAGTCCATATAGTACTACTGTTTCTTTAACCAAGAGGCGGCCTGAGGAAGGGTATGAGAGAAAGAAAGAAAAAGAGAGAGAGAGAGAGGACATTTTTCTTTTTCTTTCATTGTATGATAAAGAAAATGTTGATTTAAAAAGTGAGCTAACCTATCGACTGTATAGAATTCATGGTGTTGTTCCGGGGGGGCCCAGTGGAGTTCCTGGGTGGCGTGCGAGGCACATCGCAGCCGCGCGCGAACACCGGCGTCTCGGGCAGGCTGGCCGACGTCTGCAGCGGCCCGCGCCCCGACGCCGCCGCCTCGCGTGACTGGCGCTGCAGGGTCCGTCGTCTGGCTCCGCTCGCGCCGATGTCTGCAAGTTTTAAGGGTTTGTTTCGTTAGGAATGAAGATAGAGAATACTGGATACGATTAGGTACATCATCATGTCCATGGACGCCGAGCAGGTTCGTTTTCAGGGGAGTTCATCTTCAAAATCGCACCTCGAATAGGATAGGTTTTCTTTTGCCCCGAACTAAAGAAGACGGATAGGTACAAGGCCGAAAGCGAGGGAGCTCGAAGTACAGGATTTGCTCCTCCTCGGATTTGTTAGGTCTCTTTTACTATATTCCGCTTGTCTATTTCTTTTTTATATCTTCGTTAATTGTTTTTATAGCTTTGTTATGTGTGCACCCCCTTGCCGCCTCCTACCGGCGCCCATGATCATGTCATGTCTTCTATATTTGCTTTAGTATTATTGTTGGATACCAGAGTGCCAATATACTCATTTTAAAGGCAAGGATCGCATTCGCATGTCAGTCGCAATCTACCAAAAATGTATAGAAATTAAAACTTTTTGAAAGATTGGGAGGGATAATATGCGACTACGAAGCGAACGTTGCTAAAAAATTAGTAGAATTGGCCATCTGATGAACGGTCAAGTTGAATTTTTGGTAATTTTCAGTGACATATTTTATTTTTGGATAGTTACAAAGAACGTTAGTATTTTGGAAAAAGAGCGTCATCTTTCAAACAATGCTTGTACTTATTCATCACTAACATGCAGTTAGATTCATGCGATTTCCAGCTAGATTTTAGAGCAAACTAGAACGTTTCATACCTACTTCATTATCTTCAGACATTCTAGGCCAAATTTCAGGAATACTATTTAAATATACATGAGAATAAATAGGGCTCAAACTGCAATTTTTTATACGTCCTACTCACCGTCGAAGGTATTCGGTAGACTGTTTCTGACCTAGATTTTAGTACAAACAAATAACAGTTAATAATCAATGAACTCATACCTGTAGGTAGCGTTCTTCTGTCTGTTGATCCACTCTTGAAGTTGCTGCTTCTCCTGTTTTTGTTGTAACTGGTTTCCATAGAGCGCGTCTTCAGGCTATTCGTAGTGTCACGATGCGGCGGCACCGCGGGGGGTTCCGAAGGCCTAGACAACAAAATATTTATTTAAGAACATAATTTGTGTAGGTAGGTATATTTATCATTTACAATATAAATTATTAGTGACCGACCGCGGTTTCGGCCAAAAATCTAGTTTCGCCGTCCATTTAATCGTAAATTGAGGTTTAGTTTTGCGATTGAGTGATTTTTTTTACTTATTTTATTTATTGACATAATCTCCTCATTAACATGTTTTTTATGAGTTGTATTGCAGTGTGGTTAACTAGCGACCTCGACAAATTGATAAGTATAATTTTGTCTGAGCAATCAGCAGCAGGTTCGTCATGCTCCCTTAGACGTCGCTGCTTGCGGTAGCGTCGGGGATCGGGTTATCTCCTTCCCTCTAATATGGCGAGGGAGGTAATGGCTGATCTTTGCGTTATGCTCGTGAACGGGTGCTGCTCGTGGTGACTGGTCGTCTTGCTGACCGTGGTTTATTATTGTTATAACTTTTAACTGTTATAATTTAACTGCGATAGTCCTAGTTTATCACTTGTGACTTTGGGTCACAGCTTATGGTTAAATTCCATTGTTGCACATGTAGGTAAGCGGGCACACCATTTATCCCTGGAGGCTCATTTCGATTAGTATTGTATGCTTGAGTTTACTTATTTAATTACCCATATAATAAGTTTTATCATTGTTTCATATTTAGTTGTTCGGATAACATAGTGTGCTGGCTGACATGTGCCATTTAATTTAATTTAATGATCTCTATCATAAGAAATGTTGAACAGTAATGTTATATAAATTCAAGTTCTTTAAACTTAACAGACAGTTGTGTTGCTGGGGACTTTGTTGGCCACTTCTTCTCCCCAGCCTAAACACTAGGAAGTGATGACGGGCTGGGCGATTCGGGGGACTGTCTTCATGTAAATTTTGACGTTCAAAAAGTGATGATTTTCAGCCTAGTTTGAATAAATACCTTTTGACTTGATTTGGTAAGTATTTGTTTTGTTTTTATTAGTACTTAGTTTTATTCTCATTAAATTATCCAAACTTATTATTATTGAACATTATTTTATTGAGTTTTATTTTTAAAAGACAAATAAAAGTGGTTATATTGGATTTACTTTAACTTGGATTTGCATGCATCCTTACTGATCCTTACTTCCTTACTAATAATATAAATGCGAAAATAACTCTGTCTGTCTGTCTGTCGCGCTTTCGTGCCAAAACTACTGAACCGATTGAAATGAAATTTGATACAGAGATACTCTAGAGCCTGAGAAAGGACATAGGCTACTTTTTATCCCGTGTGTATGTTTCCTAGGGACCACGCGGCCGCGGGCACGAAGCCGCTGGCAGAAGCTAGTATTTAATATGGGTATACTACATTAATACGAAAAACTTTATTTCGACAGTCAAAAATACGAACTTCAAAATACCGATTTTCATAATTCCGAATGGTTCAAAATTCCAAATATAAGAACTCCGATTTATCATTCATCCTTTTTTATAATTCCGACATATCAATATTCTTAATGTTTATAATACTATTCTTAAAATACTGAATTTCAATAGGGCGAATAACAAAAAGTCCTACTTAAATGATAATTCGAAACATCAAAAATACGAAATCCGATTATCAAAATACCTATTGATAATAAAAAACGCCTTGAAAAACTGAATAGCAAGACAAATAAACACAATTGCTCGTCAGAACAAAGTATATTATTATGTTTAGTATGAGGTAGAATTAAAAAGCTAATGACAGATGCAAGCTGCATGCAAACATGCAGCATGCAAGCAAGCAAGCGTGCAGCATGCATGGTTTCTGTCACGGCTCCGGCGCTGCGGGGCTCCGGCGGTCCCCCGCGAACTTATCGTCGCAGATGGTTTTAACGCTCACCAACGCAGCTTCGGTTATAACACCTGCTCCTCAGCTCGCAGGTCGCCTCGCCCCTCCGCGCCTACGCGGGCTTAAATTACACTCTAGGGGTAGGGCAGACAAGACTACGTGGAGTCGGTTTTACAGCGGTTCGTTTTGGGTGTTCCCATTTAATATATGTTACTGTTGGTGAATTACGTGCTATATCCTTATTTTAACATTATTTCTCAAACAAACGAAAAAAAAAAATGCTATAATTATATTGTGTGTGACCTTTATTTCCTTAATTTTGTTTGACTATGAAGGAATAGGAGGATATAGCTCGCGAGATTTACCTAGTCAATCATTTCGCTTCGCTTTTTTTCGTTTACCGCACGTTTTTTATATTTAATATTAAATTTGTATTTGTTTACCCCAATAAAATTTCCCTAATTAACACTGAATGCTTTGTGCAGTAAATTTGTATAATCGTAATAAAAAAAAATAAGTTTCGGTTTCGGCTGAATAACTAGTTTCGGTCGGACACTAAAAATTAAGTCTTTCCAACTTACTATAGCACTTAATTTAAAATTGATTAAGCGTACCTTCTCCTAGACTCCATCGTTGGGGTAGGTAACGTGTCGGCTTTCTTCACATGTCGTTTCTCTGAAGGCTGCATAATTTCCGTATATTCATCTTCAACTTCCTGCACAGGCGAGGGAGGTAGCGGAGGAAACTTTGGCGATTCCGGGGTTTGTGGCAGAGGCCCCATCTCATGCCCTAATATCGGCGATGGGGGCAACGGTAACGGTGGGTGCCTGTACGAGTGTTCTACTATTTGAACATTGAGGGGGAAGTCTCCGCCGCTCGACACCGCTGAGTCTGACGAAGATGGCTGCCGCATCAAACTAACTGGAACATCTTTGGCGCTCGTGGATTTATGCATACTGTTCGACCTCTTCGAACGGTCACGTCGGTCTATCGACCGTTGATTTTGTATTTCATTGTGACTCGACGATTTCTGTATATCATGTCTCTTTTGTCTCTCTCTAGAACTATAACGGAAATTGTTTTCTAATATATCTTTAGATACGTCATCACAGTATTCATCCTTATGAATATTCCAGTCTTTAGGTATATATGGGGTAAAATGTTTTTGGTCCCGACCTTGACTTAATATAGCGCTAATATTGTTCTCGATCTTGCGCAGCGGCGAGGAGTCTCCGCTGGAGCCGGGCTCGGCGGCCTCCGCGTCCTCCTCCGGCACCGTGGTGATGAGCGCCGTGCGCGCCGCGCCGCCGTCCTCGCCCAGGCTGGGCAGCGACACCACGCGCACCATGTTGGGAGGCACCGTGGTCAGCTCGTTCACGGTTTCGTTGCACTCCGTCGCTGGTGTCTCTTCTACTTTTCCTTCTCTTATTAGTGACTGAATATTATCGAAAGTCGATGAATACTTCTTAAAATCAGAAAACCTATTTTGCGGAGACAGTTTGCTCGGAACCTTTGACGTATGAGCGCTTTTCTCACTGTGTGTTTTTCGGCTTTTGGGACTATGGCCGAAGTACTCGGGAGCGATATATCTATCTGGACCGTTATTTAGATCTAAACTAAGACGAGATTTTGGCGATGTTATCTCTTTACTCAATCTAGAATTCGGTGTGCAAAGATCTATACTATATCTAGAGTTTGGCGTGTTAAGCTCACGACTCAGTCTCGAGTTTAGGTCAACACTGTAGCGAGATTGTGGCAAACTCAAATCTGAGCTCGGTCGAGAGTTGTAGGAGCCTACTGATCCGGAGCCGCTGATTGATATGCTCGACCCATCGATGGACTTATCAGTGTCTAAACTTCTATTCAAACTGTGGCTATTAACAAGGTTGGTGGGAGATTTGCTGGTTGCGTTCTTGTTGAAACTTGGTAACTGCTTCCGATTTTTGCCCTTTCTGATGACGTATGTACCGCACGCTAGATCCTGAGCTCGTCGGTTCTCTTGTTCGGCATCAGATGTGGGCGACGCGAGCGCCTCGCACTGCGTCAGCGGCGGCGGCGGCGGCCAGTATTCCTCTCCCCAATCATCGTCTACTCTTTGTGGTATTGAGCTTGTGCTAGAGTGTGACTGATCACCTGACTTTCTTCTTCGTCGGCCTATAACCTGTAAACAAGACATTAAATTTATGAAGTTAACTACAGATAAACTTGATAGTAGCTACGTAAGTAGTTTCAACTAACAGTAGGTAGTTTGCCAAATAGGTAGGGCGATGATATGATTGTGGACCCTATTTCTAAGGGATTATGTGTTTCAAACTGCAGCCCTTAGTATAATTGCATCGTATTTGTTGCCTAATCAGACCATCGATTTTTAACCGTGGTAATTAAACGCTAAACAGGCGACGCAATGAACGCAATTTGATAAACAACTACCTTTGTGCTTCCTGGTGTAAGAAGAGGGTCATCACCATCGAGTGACACTTCCCAAGCTATGGAATTGCGTTTCGAAGGCGTAGTAACAGCGGGCGGCGGCGGCGGGAACGACTCCTCCAGCGAATCGTCCGAAAAGTGCTCCTCGTCGTTACTCTTACTGGAACTTCTCCTCTTGCAGCTCACAACCACGTCCTCCGTAGATCCTCTACACACTTCTCTATGTCGCTCCATAGAACCGGCGAGAGTCCGCGGAGGTAATTTTCCTTTGGGTGATAACATTTCACCGTCCGACCTGCTGTCGCGTTTCATACTGCTCTTTCTTTCTGAGCTTTTCGTGTTGGAAGGAGACATTTTTGGTACGTTGTATGTCGGTGAATGTGCTGGTTCTTTTTTGAACTGTAAATTTGGGCCTGGATATATTGTGACTGGGTGTTCATTGTATGGTTTGTCGTTGAATTCACTGGAGAAACCCATGAAGGGAAAGACTGGTGGGTTCTCGACACTGGGTGACTTCTTGAGGCCAGTTGGAGGTGCGTTGTGGCGCGGCGGCAGCCAGGCGGGAGCATCGGGCGGTGGCGGGCGCGCGCCGTGCTGCAGCGACGCAAATCGGTACGGCGGCACGGGCGGCTGCTGCAGTTGGAAGCCGTTAGCTTCCGTGTCTTTTTCCCACCCGTACGGACGCTGGTGCCTGGTTTTCGGCTGCAATTAAGATAAACCAAGTTAAAAAATATATTTTCTTTAATGTTTGGAGAGTCCAAACATTAAAGAAAATATTTTTTTTTTTTGTATCAATTGCTAATTTATTGGTAACTGTAGGTACGTTTTGAAAGTCTGTGAATGCAGTTAGAAATTAAGTCTCCTAAGAACGTTTTCCTGTAGCAACAACGGCTAGGGTAACGTCTGCTCTTACTGCCCCGTCTCAAAATCCACTCTGTATCAAAGACATCTACTTACAAAAGTGGTCTGCGTGGCCGTGGTGATGCCGTTCACGCTGATGATGGAGTCCAGCCTCTCCTCTGCCTCCCGCTGTTCTGCAGATATCGTTCGCTTTGCTGAGTTCGCTGGTGACACTCTGAAACATTGGTATGAAATGATTAGTCACTTGACAGACTAGTACCTACCTACTATTGAATAACGATGGTGTCTTTTAGTTTTAAGATAGACTGGCGTTTGACCACAGTTGCACCTGATAGATAGCGACGATGTGCATAGGCGTATATAATAAAGTAAAAGTAATGCCCACCCCAGAATGTTCTGGTTTGGATGTTTGGGGACCGATTTCAAATTCTAGGCTGGGCACTTTTATAATTTTGTTGTTAGAATAGATGCCAATAGTGGTGTTGTCCCCACAACATTTTGGCTGGACCCCCGTCCAGCCAAAATCGTACAAGTCAGATTGATAAACCTTCCAAAAATTAACAGTACCTATATTTGAGTTAAACTACTTATCTCTTGCATTCAGAGCCACAAAATCGCTTCAACAGCGCGCGATCCCTGTCGCGTCGTTCAACACTCTACTTCCATTCTCGATTTATAATTTTTAAACCCCGACGCAAAAACGTCGGGGTGTTATTAGTTAGACGTATCTGTGTGTGTGTGTGTGTGTGTCTGTCTGTGGCATCGTAGCTCCCGAACGGATGAACCGATTTTGATTTTTTTGTTTGATAGGTGAATTAGTCGGGAGTGTTGTTAGCAATGTTTGATGAAAAACGGTCTAAGATGGCCGCCGCCACAAAATGGCGGACTAGATATTTTTTCACAACTCTTTCAATATGGCTATCAAATGAAAGGGCTTGACTAGTAGAATACTATACACTATAATAAATTTCAAATCCAAGATGGCCGCCACCACAAAATGGACACATTACATTTTTTTTCACAACTCCCTCAATATGGGTTTCAAATAAAAGGGCTTGACTAGTAGAATAATGTACACTATATTAAAAGGGAATAAGGAATATTAACTAACGAAATGAAAATTAAGTTTAAAAAGTATGAAATAAAAATTAAATTAAAAAGTTAAAAAAGGAACCAACAAAAATACTTTAAAAAATAAACAATAATTTTGATTGATCCTTTTAGTTTAATGTAGGTACGATTCTTTGGGCCAAGCGTCACCGCGTCGGGAGACCGCTAATAATACTTATACTAGTAAATACAAACGATTTGCGGTCTCCTAGTAAAAGAAGAATAAATTTAAAAAAATTAAAACATAAAACTACTAAACATCTACAAAAAAAGAAAAGAAAAGTAAACACAGGTTATAAAACATAAAATTTAGTTGACATAAACTCACTTAGGTTTAGTATTTTTATTGAATCAACCCAAATATTCATGGACGTGACAGGGTGAAAAAGAGGACCGAAAAAGCGCGTCTTGCCTGTCCTGAACTTCTTCTTTTCGAATCGATGGACAACTCCCTAGATCGTTTGGGCCCAGTAGGTGGCTACGTTAATTGCAGTATCGGTGGCATTCATTAAATCCCCCAAAGTACAGGTGTATGGCCATCACCTGGGGCACTCCAACATGTGGCTCGTATTTTGAACAGGGACCCCATTTCGCCAAGTTGTGTTTGCAGCGGCCCCAGTAGCGTAGCGAGGGGGGCGGGGGGCGGCCCGCCCTACATCCTTGTTTATCAGAGTTTAATACAGAGTATAAAAGTCATAAGTTATCTTAAAAAATCAACATGTGTGCTACAAAAATTAGTGAAAGAAACGAATCGCTGTAAAACCGACTCCATGTCAATGATATTAAAAAACTATAGATACGTTGTCCGCACTCTAAAATGACAACATGAAATGAAGCCAATTGGCCACATCTCGCTTAGTTACGCACCAACCTGTCGCGTGACACTACGTTTGTTTTTAATTAAATGAGCATGTAAGTTGACTATTACTTATCCTGTGGCGAAACTGAAGATGTATATTTATCTCTCTCTAGCAACAGGCATCCCGCCGTACGGTGTCATATTTTCTTTCCCTTTCTTCACGCGTATAAGAAAAAATCCTATAGTCATTTATTAAATTGAATAACTGTTTCTATTCAGTTAGGTAATGGTATAAGTAGCTATCTAGTATTTTCGCCGTTTTTAAGCGCCGCGATGTTGGTTCATGACGTAACACACACACGTGACATGATATAATACGTCATTGCTCCATGTAGTATTGTCTGCCCTACCCCTAGAGTGTAATTTAAGCCCGCCTAGGCGCGGAGTGTCGAGGCGGCCTGCGAGCTGAGGAGCAGGTGTTATAACACCCGCCGCTTCGGCTTGCTGCTCGGCTCGGCCGACCAGCCTCAACTGCAGCGGTGAGCGTTAAAACCATCTGCGACGATGAATTCGTGTGGAATCGCCGAAGCCCCGCAGCGCCGGAGCCGTGACACAAACCATGCCTGCTGCATGTTACATGCTCGCCTGCATACTGCATGCTTGATTGCATTCTGCATGTTGCATGCTCGCTTGCGTGCTGCATGCTTGCTTGCATTCTGAATGCCTTTTCACGTTGCATGCTTTCTGTATGCATGCTGTATTCTTGCTGCATGCATGGTGTATGCTTGTTTGCATGTTTGCATAGTTTTGTCTTTTATCCCCATCACCATTTCCCGCCATCGCCGCTTCGCGGGGTTCTGTCGTCCGGGCCCGAATGAAAAGTTTTGTTTGACTAGAATTTACCCGCATTGTTTTTGTGAACGCGGTGTTGTAATTTTATAGGAGGGTACGCATTTTGTCAAACGTTTAGAAACTGTTACTCGATAAAATGTTTTTCTTGGTAGCAACAACTGGCTGACTGGTTATTGTTTGTTATTAACTAAACAATATATTATGAGGATAAAGAATGTTTGATATGTTATTCTATGATATGAATATCGAAACATTAAATTTTATTTGTAACATAAATCTACGATTTCAATTTATTCAAAGTAAGTATTCTGTATATTGATTATTCTATGAAATGATCATACGAGAAAAACAAATTTGAAACGAAATTCTATGAAACTGTTTTCTATAAAACAACGTACAATCACCAGCCACCAGCAAAAATGAGGTCTACAATGTTATTGGATAGAAATCCAATAACATTGTAGACCTCATTTTTGCTTCTTTAGTTCTGGAACTTTCGTTAAAGTCGTCAAAGTAGTTTTCTATATCTGTATTAGGTAAAAAGAAACTCATCTATCCCATATTCCCAGGTGACGTGCGAGAAATTTGCTTGCTTCGCTCGGTCTGGCAATCTGGGGTCAATCGAGACAACGTTCTCATACATTTTCAATTTTCTTCAGGAGCTTTACTACCACCAAACTCACCAACGTTACCCATCCGAAGTGCTTCAAAAAACACCCAGCAGTTTTATTCGCAAGAACTCAAAGATATTAGAGGCCAAGGCGTCATAATATTTGAAAGTTATATTAAAAATTTAAAAAACCCCCGACCATAAAAACTTTATAAAGTGAAAAAATAATACGTATTGATCCTTTTAATTTAATATAGGTACGATTCTTTGGGACAGGCGCTTCGCCTCGGGAGACCGCCAATTATTGTATTTGTTAAGTACATATATTATTAGCGGTCCCCCGACGCGATGACGCTTTTGGTGGGGGGTTTTTTAAATTTTTAATTTAATTTTAAATTCATGCTTTTTAAACTTAACTTACATAATAGGTACTACTAGAAAACCTATGATCTCATCATCTTCCTGCCCTTATTTTTTGTTAATTGGGGTCGGCGCACCACGTTTTTACTTCCATTCTGTCCTATCAGCCGTCACGCTATCACTATCTCTCTTTTCTTTCAAATCGCTCCTCACACAGGGTTGTGTGAGGAGCGATATCCATCTTTTTTTTGGCCTTCCTCTCCCTCTCCATCCATCCACCACATATAATCTACACTCACCTATACGGCACTACATCCTACATCGAATACCAAAATATGATATCGATAGGACGAGTTAAAGTAGCTTAGCATCTCTCGCCAAATGTATTCACTCATTTCTCTTTTCTGCTTCATCATAAGACCCTGATCACAATCTATTTATAACCTATTCATTGCGACCATTTAAATGAATACGAAAACGGATGATCTGCTGCAAGTGAGGAGTTGGGTCTCCTGCAGATTTTAGGACATGCTTCAGCATCAGGTTAAGGTTACTGATTTAAATATAATCTGTCCATTGAAACCATTCCAGTGAGTTCAAACACGATACAGACCTCAGGTTATGCTACAGCATTAGGACAATATAACCATGTTCTTGCAATATCATCGAAGACACATAATACCAAATTTCGCATCGATCAGACCCGTAAAAGCTCGTTAAATGCGTTCATCAACTAGAAAAGAGCTCATGATCTTCAAACGGCTCAACCGATTTTGATAAAACTTGTCTAAGAACCATCGCTAGAAAACCTGCTTTCAAATAAAAAAAACCGCATCCAAATCGGTTCACCCGTTTAAGAGCTACGGTGCCACAGACAGACATACAGACACACATAGCGGTCAAACCATAGAAATGTATCAAAAACAGCTTATTATATCTATGGGTCAAACTTATCACACCCCTCATTTTTAACCCCCGACCAAAAAAGAGGGGTGTTATAAGTTTGACCGCTATGTGTGACTGTGTGTCTGTCTGTGTGTCTGTCTGTGGCACCGTAGCTCTTAAACGGGTGAACCGATTTGGATGCGGTTTTTTTTATTGGTCGGGGGTTAAAAAGGTCTCCTATGTAGGAACGCAATGGTACATACTTATGCTATCCATCGATCGTGAGTTAGTCCGCAGTCCGATTTTCTCGACTTATTTTGTGATTAATATGACACCCCGCATGTACTATATTAACTCGTAACTTGAATACCCCGTTTGTAGCTATTAGAAAACAGATTCCGCATTGAGTTTTGACTCTGAGTCTATTTTGAGAAAGCCATAGTGGTGCTTAAGAAGACAGTACCTACCTTAACCTGGTATATAGTTCTTTTTTTGCTAAAATAAGAACAAAAGTCACTGCTGGCAAAGAGAGACATTCAATCTCAAGACAAGTCAGTCCAGTCTGTGAGGCAGTAACTGAATTCCCGTAGGTATATGTGGAAACTTACTTGGGCAGTAAGGTGGAGATGATGCGCTGGGCCTCCTCGGGCGGCGGCGGCGAGCGCGGTGACGGCGGGTCCGGTGGCGAAGGCTCTTCGCGCTCCTCCGTCGGACGGAAACCCAGCGCGAACTTCGCTCTGAAATGTAACGCGGGTAGACAGATTAGTAAGGAAACATCTGATCCGCCGGGTTTTAGGTGTCTTAGATTACCTTACATGTTACCTACCTCTAAGATGAACTAACATTGTTGCAGGAAAGGCGTCATAAGAAAATCTGGGTTTATAAATGAATTATACCTATTAGATGGCTGAAATAGCTTATCCGCCATGAACAGGACCGGTTAATACTTCCCGTGTCTTGTCTCTGAATGAAAAGAGTAAGAGACAGCCATAGACAGGTGTGATTTAATTTTATTTTTACGTAGTTTCCTGCTAATATCTCCTCTAGACATGGACCTATCATCAGTTAACAAAACCTATCATGGTCTACTGCTGGCTTTTGCCAAATTGAGCAACAAGACTCGATGCGCCGCCTTTTGCATCCAGTCTGCTCCAGGTGCATTTTAAGGTCATATAAAACCCATATATCCATCCCTTAATGACCCTAACATAAGAGACTAAAAATCGTTGATGTATTCTTCGAATAGTTCATTCCATCATTCATTGACGGTCATCAACGAGACCTGTAGAATAGATACCTTCCACCTAATTAAAATACATATTGTACAGCTACTGTTAGACGCGTAGAACGTTATTATAATACAGAGGTAGAGCTGGATATGGACCTGTCTAAGCAACAATGGAACGGCTTCGGTTGGGTATATGTACCTACCTACATTATCAGCCATTATCTGTTATCATTGTCTATTGTAGTAGACTAAAGTGGACGCGTTATTATTAGAACCAGCGTCTATATTTGGATTTGCAAGATTGGAATCAATAGGGCACGAATTTGATAGGTCTGTGAAAACAATGTGGGTTTGACCAGTGTTAAGGAGCAATTTTTTGGCAGCAAAAATAACCACAGAAAGTCAGAAAATGGTTCGAGAGTTAAGAGTAATTAATTAGTCATAAATAAGGCCCCACTATGACTAATTAATTAGGTACCACAATTGAAACGTCAATTCAATCGTTTTGATTAGTTGTCTCCAGTCTCCTCCTTTGGTTTCAAATATCTAGCAGGATGTTGCGAGTTATCGGGTTTACTGGTTTACTGAAGCTTAAAAGCATCCGTTGCATTAAGCACATATATCATCCTGCTCAGGACATGACGCAATCATGGTGTTGCTTGTACCCATAAACTGAATACTCATTTTCTATAAATAAGCGAGTGTTTGACCACGTCACCAGGTGGGACTCCGTGTTTTTCCGTTCAATTAAGATGACTCCACTTTTTTTACAACGTCTTTTCTGAGTTAAGGATCTCTACAAGGACGAGTTGCTCACCTCCTGCCGTTCATGCTCATGTATCCATCGTCCTCGGAGGTGTGTCCAGCGAGCGGCGAGTCGTCGTCGGTGGCGGGCGTGGCGGGGGTGGCGGGGGTGGCAGGGGTCGCCGGCGGGGGCGGCACGCGTGCCTCCAGCGAGCGCGGTTCACCCTCGTCGTACTCGCTCAGCACCTGGTCCAGCAGCTCCAGCGATCGCTGCACGTCGTCGCACCCGCTGCAAACAAGCGAATTGTTCTTATTAAATACATACATGCCGGTGGAAACAATAACCTTACTTTTGATTTGCCTTAGTCTGGTAAAAAATTATGGCTTTGTTTTGCCAAGGGATACGGTGTTACTTGGTCACTGGGTTGTGAAGGTCAGGTAGGCAATAGCACCTTGTAAAATACTGGTGTTCAGCTGCATCCGGTTGGACTGGAAGTCGATCCTAACATAGTTGGGAAAAGGAAGGGCAAAGCTTGTGACTAAAAGAGATTTGAATAAAAGTGAGTGTGAATTAATGGAGAGAGAGGTAGATCAAAGAAAGATCATGAAGAAGAGCATGAAGCAAAAACATGAAGCAAAAGAGAGTCTAAGAAGAAGAAAAACTGGCCAAGTGCGAGTCGGACTCGCGTGCAAAGGGTTCCGAAAGAATTTAATTTTTTTAACGTGTTATACTATAGACTTCTTATAGGTTTTTCTGTAATCTATAGGTAAAGATCTATTATCTCCATTTTTCTCAAAATTGTAGGCTTACTGAGCCTAAAATTTTTGTTCGGTTCGGAGGTAAGGGGGGAATGGCAATTTTTCGTCTAATTTCTTGAATAACTTCAAAACCATTCATTTTAAAATTATGAAAAAATTATATATTTAAAACCCTTACAGTATGCCCTTTCATTTGATACGTCACACAATATTATTCAAACCCTGTTTGACCCCCATACTAAAAATTTTATGATTTACGTAACGCGTCCGTGTTTGGGTCACAGAAGTCCATTGGTGTACCAAATTTCAACAGAATCGGTCCAATTGATCCGGAGAAAACTGGCTGTGACAGACGGACAGACAGACAGACACCCGAGTGATCCTATAAGGGTTCCGTTTTTTGTTCGGAACCCTAAAAATTTTTAGTTTGTTTGTTTTTTTTTGTTTTTTTTTTTAGTTGGGACAAGAGCAGGAAGCTGAAGATCTACTTGAAACATATCGAAATACACGCACATTAAAAAAATATAAATCTTTAGAGATGTTCAAAAACGTGCAGAATACATCGACCTGCTGAAGGAGCACGTGAAAGTGTTAAGTTAATGGTCCTTGTTCAGATAAGATAACGAACTTCTTGAAACCTTGATGTCTGCCTCGACAGCTCTTCAATTCAACTGTTAGTTTCTCATACCATTGAGAAATACGTATTACAGTGACGGTCTTCCTTAGTCAACTTCATAGCTATTTGCTGGTTTTAGAAAGCTACCACCCGTTTGGAATGACTACTTCCTCCCTTTACAAATACGTAATAGTTTATGTGTTATTCTGATGAATAACCTACACCTATTACTGTAGTTTCATCAAAATACGATCAACAGTTATTGCGTGAAAGAGTAGCAAATATCCATTCATCCATACTCACAAACTTTCGCATTTGTTATAGTGGAAAGATTGATCAAAGAAAAGCGAAATATTCAAAGATATGAAACAAACAAGAATTTTGGGAAATAAATAGAAAAACATGAACTGAAATATGGATATTATCTACCGTTCCTATAAAATATTCGGAAAGGTAACGATGAACGCAATGCCGTAAAATTCGTAATACCAACGCGCACCGACCGGCTCCTATTTCTAAAGCTAAACTATTTTTTTGAAAAGAAATAAGGGCCTCATTCCTAAAGCTCAGTATTCAATAAAATCGTATTCAATAACTCCGAGTCACCGCAGCACTAGAGCGAACCCAATTTGCAACCGTGCAATTTCCGTGATGGTTTCTAGTTGGATTGCCATAGTAAATAAGTCAGTACCAATAACAAGTGGCCAGCGAGGTCGCACCACTCAATTCTCCGAGATAATGGTAAATTGAACTCATTTCCTTCACGAGGACTGGCCCCGCCTCAAACGCTTCCTTAACTGTTCCATTAGAACCGAATTAGAGGATAACGATATAGTTACATCCTTATATCAATCAACCGTGACGTACTTCCATTACGGTGATTCTATCTGGACCAGACTAGGAGCGTCCAACAATTTGCTTATCAGACTCTGTTGGAATATATCGTCTTAACTTTTTTGTTTATCTATCATCTAAAACACATCTCCTTTCTTTGCAATGAAATTATAACATTGTAGTAAAAATGTTTTTTGTTCCAAGAGGTATAATAAATTCGTCTTGGCATTTACTTTGGGTGGGCGCTGTCGTTTCCCTTACCTATTGCTGTGTAGCTAGTGTATTGTTCTAAAGGTCACGGAAAGTTGCGAAGATAGCTTATCGGGGGAAGGTTACAGAGTTACCGTGTTATTGCAGAAATGTGAGTTTGAATTCATTCACAGTGAATTGTTTGAGTCTGAGAGCTTATTAAGCAAAATAGGTATATTTTAAAGGAAGCATGTCTTCAGTGCTGAAAAGTGGTTCTCGTGGAAGGCACAAAGCAACCCTTTAGATAGGAGAGTGCTCTCTCGCCATCTCTCGATAAGCCTTCGCCGACTGGGGGCGGCCGCCGGCTGGCATGTTTTTATATTTGCGCAATAAACTACTAAACACTGCTTTAAATGCAGTTTTTAATTGGTTTTAAACTGTGAAATTTCCAATGTGAAATAAATCATGATTGTAAACAAAAATACCAAATAAAATTTATGCCGTCTCGACTGGGTTTGTGAATTTCATAAATAAAGCATGCAGATTTTGAAGTGACTGGACGGTCTGAGGCGGGATTTTGTAAAATTCTTGTTACGAATTCTTGACACGGAAAATCCGATATTTGGTGAAGGCAGCGCTATCTCGATGAGCGCTTGTCTCCTCCGGCGATCTGCGCGATCGAGGGGTCATTAGTGTTACCTCACTAATGATCCCCGCCGTGCGCTACTCGCTGCACGGTCGAGCGGGAGGACACCAGCTATCAAGTCGAAATACTCTTTTGGAGACAATCCATTGGTTCAATTTATTTAGAATCTTATCTGATATAGATAATCTTAGCTATACATAAAAGTTATTTATAAAAAAAACAGGCAAATGCGTGTCGGGCCACGCGCAGTGTGGGGTTCCGCAGTTGCATGTCACGATTGCCAAGTACCTACATTTTATAGGTTGGTCGACTATTACTCGTTAACTTGTAAAGCTTACTTAGCTGTAATAGTTTTCCTTTTCAGTTTGTTATATATTGTACTACTTACCATGATATTTTTCACGTTTAGCTGGCAGCGGGGGGGGGGGACACTTGTCTCTAACAAAAATTTGACCGTTAGGGGGTAGCCCCCTAAAAAATGTTATTTTACCACTTGTTTAATATGTATGTTCATACCAAATTCCGACTTTCTAGTGCCAAGCGTCTCTAAACTACACCGCGGGGAGATAGACAGACAGACGGTCATGGCAAAACTATAAAGCTTCCTTGTTGTCTACGGAACCCTGAAAAAGAGAATTAAAGAATTTCCATGCTTAAAATGAATAAGGTAACACGTACCCAAAAATGGTTTATGTTTTGGAAAATAAATAGCAACGGAGTGTTAGACTTATTCATTTCATATACACACACAACTTACATATACCTACATATAATATGTATGAAAACACACTCACAAAACTTTCAGTACTTCGAATATGATAGTGGGCATTGCTCATATTTGTTCACTAACGAAATATTGCTGATGTATTGTGGAGGCGTACATAGCAGGTAACACAATATCGGTTCCGCATCGGACGTACGCGCGCCTACTTGGCGGTGCTCAGCGACTTGCCCGTGGGTGTGTGCATCGCGTATTGCATTGTATCGCCGCTGCCACAAAGCAGAGCACTCAGCATGAGTGGCGCGGCGGGCGCGTAGGCCCTTTGTTTTATTTCACCCACACTCCTGCGCTTTCGAAACTTTTAAGGGGAACTTCAAATTGCGTTTCTCCTTTTAACTGGAGCTGGTTTGCGCTGATTAGTTGGACGGAGTCGCTTTAGTTGGTAATTTATTTTTGTTAGCGGTCACGGTATTTTATTCTCTTATCTTATCTTCTATGTAGACTGTAATTAAACTTGTAAAAGAGCTGGTGTTTATTAAAGTTATCAAGAATCTCTTGGCGAAAAGACTCTATTCATCGTACGCGTGTCGAAGAGGTGTCAACGCCACACCGGTAGGCCGTATCTTGATACGGTGAAGCAGGTACTATTTATGCGGAAATGAGTGCAGCGAGGCGGAAGTGCAAAGCAACCCCGTGTCGCACCCCCGCGCCGCGGCCGTCGACCTCGCGGCGTACGGGCGCTGCCTCGCTACCTCGCCACCTCACTCTCTGCTCCGCTACCTCGACACACACAATACCAACTCCACGCCGCCGCACCGGCCCCTCAGCGCGGCCCGCTGTGGAAAATCTCTCGAAGATCAATCGAACCTGAACTCGTGGCTACGTTGTCAGCAGATGGCGTAATGCGATCCTACGTACCAATTCTATGTCCATGATACTCGAGCATTTCTATTTCAGTAACAAAGGAATCGTAGCTGCTCTAATCAGGAACTGGATTGGATACACATACATACACGACACACGGTATGTATGACATAGTATAATCTGCATAGTAATATGGAAACGGTTTCTTTTTACGTATGAGTGGGCAGATAAAATACAGGTTTCATGTTATTGTAAGGTAACGCTCTTCAAACAAAAACTGTCAGCTCCTAGTGTTCTTATAAGAGTATGTTGTAGTTTTAACATCTAACCGTCAGAAAACATGTACCTATGTATTACATTGACTGGAACTTGGCAGTAAATTCAACCGGGTAAACACAGCTTAAGACGAGAAAATTCGAATAGTTGGTTGAAACTTTTTCAGTCCGGACATAATTCAACTAGTTGTTAAAGTGTACAGAAGTTGGCCAATTAGTTGCTAGGAAGTTTTGTTGTATTGTTCTTTAGGGGATAAACACGTAGAGGGGCTTTTAAAATCATTTAAGTCAAGACACAATGCTGGTAATCGCGGTGTTTCAGGACTATTTCCATCGTCATTTCAGGCTGTTAAACGTCGAGCTTGGGGGAGGCCTATGTCCAGCAGTGGACGTCTTTCGGTTGATATGATGATGATGATGAAACGTCGAGTGCTCAAAACGCGTGCGTGGAATATCTGATCATAAAAATAAAAATTCATCAGCCTCGGTCGTCGATGTCGGTTGCCTCGTCGTCATCCATGAGGAAAAATATAGGTACATCTAATATATAAAAATCTCATGTCACGGTGTTTGTTACCGAACTCCTCTGAAACGGTTCGACCGATTTTCATGAAATTTTGTGTGTATATTCGGTAGGTATGAGAATAGGTGTTAGGCAATTTTTTTTTTTTTTTTTATGGCAATACGTCGTTTGCCGAGTCAGCTAGTATATAAATATATATATTGACAAGAGTTTCCCAAAATGGTCACAAGACAACACAACCGATAACCTTTTCTTCAAAGCTTATTCTAGTACAAACGTAAAATAAATTAGTGCAAACAATGCTGCTATTTACCTACTGCAGATAACTTATCTACAATTTAGACATTACATTGTGATCGAAATCTTCGTGTTTCCCACGCTGATCTGAGAACTATAGGAAACAATGTATCAGTGCTTTTCATCTCGGAGAACCAGCTACAAGTCCACTTAGAGACATGACCCGGGTTTTCCAAGAACTCGAAATCGGTAACCTAATAGGTTGTTGCTTTAGAAACGCGTGCTGAGTTTAACTGTTTTGCTATCTCCATATGTATTCCAAGTTTTAAACTTAAGTTACTTATTAACCTTAACTAGGTTCTCCCATGTGGTTACAGTCGGATAGGTAACATCAGCAGTTTTGAAGTTACTAGGTACTAACCAGAAGGCTAATTCTACCTAATTAGTAGGATAGGATAGGAATCCTATTTTACTAATTACTTGTTATAAACGCAACAGTTTGTGAGGATCGATGGATAAATGGATGGATGTTTGTAAGTTTTTCATGCAAAAACTACAGAAGGGATTTTAATGAAATTGTACAATAGGTAAGCTTCCATATCACGTAAGCTATAATATGTAAAGAGGGTAAGTAGTACCCTCACGAGAGTGGTGCCGCGGGCGGCGGCTAGTAATTTAATAAATTAAAACATTTACCAAATTCCATTTAGTTTGCAATGTAAAATAAATCCGTGGCATATTAAAAATGGCGTGATACGTGACCAAAATATAAGCGATCGGCCCGTTCGACAATTTCCCGGTGGGTGCTTTCACTAAAATGAAAACTTGTCGTTTGAGAGTGTCTTCATGGCGGACTTGGAGGAGGTTTTTGTACAAATATTATTTTACGACCACGTTAAATGATTATCGGGCCATGATCTTGATCGGTCCAAAATCGAGTGTTTGTTTTTCTTGGATTTATTACCCAGCTGCAAAATAAAAATGTTCAAACTTCAGATGCCTACTAAGTAGGTATCGCAATGCAGTACCTAATATACCTAGTATATGCGTAGTGCGTGCGTGTGTATGCGTAGTAGCGATGTTCACACCGCAGTAACTCAAGTAGTTACACACAGGTGAAATCAATGTCTGTCTAATTTATACCTACCTACCAAAAATTAACTGTATTTTCAGATTATCTTTATGTTTTCAGGAAGAAAGAATTAAAAAATATATCCATCGATAATAACTAGTGATAAGTAACTTAATGATTGATGAAAAACCTACGTACCAAAACCAACTCTATCTATCTTTAGAAGTATGACAACAGGGGAATTGAATTGGGTTTAAGAGATTTCAAAGTAAGTACCTAGGCAGCAATAAGGTGAGTCATAATTTCGTAGAAGATAGGTTAGCAAAAGTAGACCAGTTGGCTCAGTGCCTTCAATTTGTATTGAAATTGAATAAGCGCCGTCTGGTGACAACAACGGAAAACCTTTTTTTTTTCATACAGTTTGACAAAAGCGAGCGTTTACGTTAACCGGTTAAGGCTTGTACACATGCCAATGACCTTGTGCATATAAACGGAGCTAACTACTCCTCTACGCGCCACTCCGCTACCCGCATTTTTGATTTATTGTCAAAAAATTACACATATTTAAAAAAAGTAACAAAACCAAATTATTTTCGTTTGTATTGCAAAGCAGTACATTTTTTTTTTACTTATGTTATAAAATGAAGGAGTAAAATGGTTTCATCTCAACGATTTGGAGGTGATTTGGTGTTTTTTTTTCTTATTATGTGATACCGATACATAAATTTTGGCTAAACCAAATTACGTATCATATCATGTAGATTACTACCTATTTTTTTACGAGTAATTTCTCAGTAAATGCCGACGAAAAGTTGCTTCATCTGCACGCTGCTTTTAAGCATTTCTCGAGAGAACAGCCTTAACGTGATCGATTACCTTAGTTAAAAGCATGCACTACACCTTCTGTAGTATGTATAATAATCTGTGATATTTCAAACATCTCTGAAACATCGAGCGAACAGTTTTAATCGAATTTTGTGGCACAGGAAATTGGGATACAATAAAGGATGTACAGACAATACTAACGATGTAAATAGGCAAAGTTGGTAAACCCGTATCAGCCGTTTCATCAAACGCACTGCCATTAATTTTGTGTGCGCGAGTACACTCGGAAACAAAATAACTTCGTTACGTTTGATACAATACACTCGACTTGTGGGCGACGGTCTAGGTACCTAGGCTAACTTATTGAGACTGATCTTGTACAGTCAACCTGTAGTAAAAATTTGACATAGACAACGCCTGTTTCTATACAGTCAACAAAATATCTACTAAATTGATGTAGGTTCCTACTTACCTATCCCACATGATGAATCACATGTTCACTAAAATAAAATGTTGCTTTGTTCTCTATAAATAAGAGAACTCCGGGAATTCAATACCTAGGATTGCGTTTTTCCCGTTATTCTAGGTAATTTTTTTTTACATGGCAATTTGTCTACCTGCACTTACCTATGTAAACCTATAAATCGAGATTGTTGAAGAAAAATGTTGTTGTATCGAGTTTGTGCTTGAAAGAGTTTTAGTGGAATGCTTTTGATTAATCAATAAAGTCTAATTGTCTACGACGTACGGGTAGATCTTTTACTTTTAAACCGACCAACGAAAACGTTATCTACAGTAGAGTTGAAGAAATTGACACTATAACTGGGTTGTTACTATTTAATAGCGGCAAAGCGCCCATTGATCAAAAAGCTCCTGTAGCTTTGGCTCTGGTTTACAAAATAAATTAATCTACGTGCAAGGCAGGTACAGAGCGTTGTCTAACATTATTGGAGGGCTGACTTGTAGCGGAAAATCCTCACCATCTTGGTCGTGTCGGAAGGAAGCTTTGAGGACATGCCAATAACCGCTGGAGCGGTAACAACACCTCGCACAAACAAGAACCGGAAGCAATTCCAATCGTGCGGCCATGCAATAAGGTTGACATTCCAAATAAGCTTTCACTATTATCGGCTGCAGCGACTTAAAGCAATTTTGAGAGTCAATATTGAAGTTTTCAACTCATAGGAGCGATGTGTTTCCCGCACTAAAATACTGTGCTTACTCGCTGAACCACTTACATGGCTGCGCGGATCCGAGACAATTTTAGATATTTATTTTAGTTATTATAAGTTTCTGTCTGAATGACTTTACTATCCCGTATCTACTGCATAGTTTATCTACTTTAGAACTTAGATTTGCGCAAAGCACAGGAAATGAAGACATCCGTTGAAGACTTTATAAACGTTTAACTACCAGTAATCTAATATGTTTGAACTTTCAATTAAATAAAACTATTAGGTAGTTATCACACAGTCGATGTATCAAAGTGAGGGTAGATTACGCTCGGCGTCGTCGGATTGCGGTGTTAATTAAGCAATTAGGTCTCGTCAGCGGCCTCAGCGTAGCCGTCAGGCGGCCTCCGTACCCGTCAGGCGGCCACGTCGGCCTCGTTAAGGTATTAAAACGGCCAAGCAGCCTCCTGCGACCTTATTATCAATCCCAAAGGCCGAGGGGTAACTGCTATACGTAGACAGATAATACAACTGACTCAACCCTTAAATGACTGGGAAGATATATAAGCCGTACCTATAAAACGGAGTAGGTACCTATTAAGACAAAGCTCTTTCGTTTGTTGTTTCTCTTTGCGAAACCAACATATTTTTAGTATACTTTATTGAGAAAAAAACTGGCCAAGTGCGAGTCGGACTCGCGTGCAAAGGGTTCCGAACGAATTTAATTTTTTTAACATTATTTTAACACTACAGACTTCTAAAAGGTTTTCCTGTAATCTTTAGGTAAAGATCTATTATCTCCATTTTTTTCAAAATTTTAGGCTCAGTAGTTTCGGAGATAAGGGGGGGGGAGAATGGTCATTTTTCGTCTAATTTCTTGAATAACTTCAAAACCATTGATTTTAAAATTATGAAAAAAAATATAATTAAAACTCCTACAGTAAGCCCTTTCATTTGATATGTCACACGATATTGTTCAAAAAACTTTTTTTTTTTAATTTTCTTGTTTGGCCCCCAAAAGTGACGCCCATACTAAAAAAATATGATTTACGTAACGCGTTCGTGTTTGGGTCATAGAAGTCCATATGTGTACCAAATTTCAACAGAATCGGTTCAGTGGATCCGGAGTAAACTGGCTGTGACAGACGGACAGACAGACCTTTTTTTTCGGAACCCTAAAAATGTATTGGAAAGTATAATTTACGAGTGTTGCTGTTTTATTTAAAATGCGTGTGCTACGCGGAGCGCAATGTTTTACACACACAGTGTATTGTATTTCGCTTGTGGGTACAATCTGTGGCCGGGTGACATTTCCACCCTAAATCACGTGTGAGCATTTCATCGAAGCCGTGTTCACGACGCGCGGGTATGCACATCACACATACACAGGGTTCAGGGGGCGTGGGAATGCAAAATATGTGGTACATCGCATTTTAATTTTAATTACGAGTGGTCGAGTAATATTTCAGCGAAATAAATGCTCTCCCCGCGCCAATTTACGATACGAGCGCGAAGATTAGTATTTATGGATTTTACTGCTTGTGGTGTAATTAGTGGTTATCAAATTAGTGCAATGGAAATCGTTTTTACTTTTAGTACCGCAGTGCCGAGAGCGAGGGACTCACTAACTGTCCCCTTTTCGAATCGTTTGCGTCGCGTGCCTATTTTAGGCCTGCCGGCGAATTTAGTTTATAGAAACTTAATTGGCGGAACCACGTTTCTTTAAATTATGCTACTTTAGAAAGTTATAATGGAAAACTTCTCTTACCTATTTTATATTTGTAGAGCTTTTGCTATGGATTTGCTTCCACTTGATTCATTACGCGTGTCTTAACAGTAAACGTTATAAGCTACAGCTACGGCATCCACGGAGTTCTCGTTGACAGTACCTACTTATAAGCTAAAAAGAAATCTTGGAATATAATTGTATCTTTACGACTGTGTTAAGTATATTTTTTGCTGAAGTAGCAGTAGCGTAGCGAGGGGTGGGGCGGGGCGAGCGGCCCTCGCCGGGTGACACCCGTTTAGAGGTAACACCCGACCGCTCGTTGACTGGTTTTTGTCACTATCGGGTGGTACCCCTCAACGGTTGACGCAATGAAACCTCTCAGAAGTAGGGCGCAAGAATTTTTGAGCTCGTTTCGCTCGCTCTTGCATTTCGCATTCTCTAACTTCCTGAGCTTTTCTGTATAAATCAACCAAAAACTTCAATTTCAGTATGAATTATCAAAACACAATAAAACCCTTCCGAGATGATGTGCAAAAATTTCTTTAGTTCTTCAGGGATTATGCATTTAGGGGTGACACTCGTTTGTTGACTTTTTGTCACGGTCGGGTGTCACCTCTTAACGGGCGACGTAATGAAACTCGTCCGTGGTGGGGGGTAAAAAATTTCGAGCTCGCTCTTACATTGTGCACTCTTTTTGTTCTCGCGCATTTCTGTATAACTCAACGAAATTACTATGTTTATGTTTGAAATTATCAAAAGTAAATAAAACCTTTCCGAGTTGGGGTGCATGAATTTTCAAATTCGCTTCGCTCGCTCTTGTGTTCTGCCCTCTCTCCATCCATAAAGTAACTTATTTTTAAGTATGAATGATCGAAAGAAAAAAAAAAACCTATACCAGATGGGGTGTCAAAAATTTAAAGCTCGCTTCGCTGGCTCTTGTGTTCTGCCCTCTCTAAGTTAATGAGCTTTCTTGCATCACTTCATAAAGTTACTTCTATTTAAGTATGATTGATCAAAACAAAATAAAACCTATCCGAGGTGGGATGCAAAAATTTTCGAGCTCGTTTCGCTCGCTCTAGTGTTCTGACCTTTTTTAGTTCTTAATCTTACTTGCTTGTTACTAAACAAAAATTAATTTAGATAATGATGAAAACAAAATCAAAATAATCACACTTATTTTCGAGATTTATTTTTATTAAGTATGATGTAAGAACATTCCTGAAAATAAAAACCTGAAGCGCAAATGGCACACCTTTCCCCCTTCCGAAAAATGGCTTGCGATTATCCGCCCCGGGTGTCACCCATGCTAGCTACGCTACTGAGAAGTAGTAGTGGCAGACATACAGATAAAGCCTGTGAAGTAAGCCAAGGTACACAAATATCTCCCGTGTTTCGATTACGGCCACTTTTGGTAACCGTTATAAAATGTGTCAAGTATGTTTAATTTAAACGCTCATAAATTGTAGGGTTATACTCTGCGCAGCGCGATTTTTAGGGTTTCGTACCGCAAAAGGAAAAAACGGAATTCTATAGGATCACTTTGTTGTCCGTCCGTCAGTCTGTCAAGACCGTTTATCTCGGGAACGCGTGGAGGTATCGGGTTCAAATTAAAACCATATACTCAGGTCTACGGCTCCTTGTAGCTGTGAAAATCAAACTTCTGAGTTAACTTTAAAAAAGAATACGGTCGTTTATGCCGCAAAATTACGTATATTTCGACACTGTCAAGGGAATCAAAATGTATAGGGTATTTCCCGTTGACCTAGAACTATGAAATATAGCGAGTAATACCGTCTTTTACTTCAATTATAGGAAAAAGTCTGAATAATATACGTTTGTTATGAAATCATAAAAAAAAAAATAGTATTTAAAGTAATTTGTAGTTACAAATTTTTACGGAATCCTCTGTGGGCGAGTCCGACTCGCATTTGGGCGGTTTTTTTTGCTAATAGTTATTTAAAAATGGATACACTGACAACGTCCGGTCGGTATTTTTGATCCAAATATTGACTTGTGCAGAATGCCCGCCTGTCATCACTGTATGTAAACTTTATATCTCAAAAATATATTGGTTAGGGGTTGTGCTAGCGATTTATTGAACAAAGAACTGGCACTGGAGTGCTGCCCTGGCACTGGCACACAAACATCTATTAAACTTATTGGAGCTTACAGTGACCTTTGTTCTCGTAAACAATTAACTCACTGATAGAAAAAGAGAAAGAGAGGAATTGGTTTTAACTTTACTTAGGTAATCTATTTTTAATTCATAGACATCATCATCCAACCCCACTTCGCCCACTGCTCAGCATAGGCCTTTCTTTTCTTGTGCCTATCCTTATGTTCCTGTGCCATCCTCCAGCCTCTCCTCGCGGTGGCAACAAAGTCGTCTGTCCATCCCACAACCATAGCCGTAATCATTCATAAGTAAAAATCAGTTAAAAATAAACTTCCAAACAAGTTTCAGTGTGGTTTTCAACTTCATATTAACGACTCAGGGTTCACCAGTTCAAGTAAGTTGGTACCTTTATTGTTTCGAAAGTTTATATTGACCAGTCGAACTCGTAGTAAAGTACAAGAAGGCTATAGAAGACATTAGTCAAGTTAAGACAGTGGCAGTAAGATTGTGTCTGGGGAACTGCAGCCTGGCTATCGATTTTTGGCTGCGGCCAGACGGACGACGACGACGCGCCAATGAAAAACTATGCTTTTTGTTTCCAACTCGTTAGCATTCGTAAATCGCCAATTTTATGCAGATTTAGATCAGCCTTAACTATGTAGCTGGATTCTAATTTGAATGTGTTATGCCATTTTGATGATGTGATTTTTTTAGTTTGTGTTAGTTTCAGATAATTTATTTACTAACGGATTTTCCCGATATTTTTTAGTACCTATTTGCATTAAAAAACTGTTAAGCCTACATCTTTATAATCTCCTTCGTCGGGTGTCCGCCACGAGCTTATAAAACGGTTAACAAAAGCGTTGCACCATAATGCCGGGTAAGAGAATGATGGTAATAATACCATCGAGGGTTCCTCGCTTCATAAATACTGACACAGCCCCCCCCCTCCTCCCCAGCTTCATAAAAAGGATGCGCAATTCTTACAATTTGAGAAGTTTGCGAGTTTCTCTTTATGTCTGCTGTTACGTAACGATATTTGTTAAACTTTTGATATGAAGTGTAACAAGGGGAGTTGTGTCCAATAAACATTTCTAATACGATTCTCGATGGTATTTTTGTTTAGCTGGTTATTTTAAGAAAGTGAGTTCTGTTGTATTTATTTTTTAAATCTTATTAAACTACAAGGAATTTGCTTTGGGCGATTGTTTGGTATCCTACCTTATTGATGTATAGTAAATTGGGTTTCAACAAAATAAGAATCTGAATACACTAGCTGTTGTAACTGCATAAATTGATAAGCAAAACGACTTGGCGTTGCTTGCATTGCGTGGTGCTGCCCAACCAACACGTGGTTGGGTAATTCAAAATTCCCTTATGAATCTAATTTCGTTGTTTATTTAAAATAGTACTTTTGAAATAGAATCAATCCGATTCACATTTAGCTCAATACCTACGTTCGTAATATGTTATCTACGAGTTCAAGGAAAAGAAGATTCATTTAAAAGAATGCAGAACATTTACATCACTGGCATTCTCTTCCCGAATGGGTAAACAAAACGAAATCGCACCGGAAAGTAATTTTTACGAATTAATAAATTGTCGCGTCCCTCGCGTACGACGCCGACGACACTCGGCGAGGGTGCGGCCCCGAAGTACGAACATAAGCAAATGTCGGCGGCTCCGCAATACGCGGAGACGCGCCGGATGCTGCAGCATTAGCCGTGATTTATACGTCTGGCAACACTAGCGCTAACTCCACTAACAATACAGGGGTTGCTGCAATATGTATCAATGGACAACTCTTTCCTACCTACGCTATGGAGCTTAAACAAAACATTATCCCAAACGCTATAAACATGCAAATAAGTATCAGGGTACCACATCAAAGAGATTATTCTGATGGAATTTAAATATGAATGGGTAACTTTCAAAATGCACCGTACCGGTTGAATGGCGGCCTTTCGATTGTCCAAGAATGAAAGAAATATCAAAACCAAATCGTTGTTTCGCAGGGACCTGTTAAAAAACGAGGAAAGCTTATTATGGCCTAATTTATTTAAACAAATAATAAAAACTTCCGTTGCTTCTACCATAAACGAGGATTATGAACGTTGCGAACGTTGCAGTTGAATTTGAAATTGTTTACTGCGTTAAGTAGGAATCACTTTGACTACAAGTTGAAGGGTTAAAAGAGATGTCATTTTAAAAATCAATATAATCACGGTCGTTTACCTAACCACCCCTACAATTTGTTGAACCCCATCGGTCGCCCGCGGTGCACTCGAGCCGCCCCGAGCGGAGGCACCGCTCTTTAAAACTTGTGGGTAAAATTTGATCCCATACCCTTCTGGCTCGGCTGTACGGGTAGTCGGGTACCTATCTGCAGTTAATTATCTGCGTGCGGAGGGGACGGACGGGGAAGACATCGCAAAATGCCAATTTCTCCCCCAGCTACCATTGGGGCACAAGTCTCGCTTCGAACCATCGGAACGATAAGCCCCGTAATTAGTTTTAATTAAAACCATCACAAAATAAATGGTTGATCGATATCAAAATGTTATGTTGGTATTAAAGCATCATTCCGCATTTAATCGCCTTGTGCGCACAGAATGAAGCAAAAATGTCAGATTAAAATTCACTGAATATTCAGACTGTCTGCGACTTTGGCGATAAACCCATTCGTTGTGACGTTTATAATTATAATGGGTATAGCAGTAAGGAGAAATTCCTAAAAGCGTTGGATAATAATATTATGTAGTGTGAAGTCAGGCTCAGGCGCGGGTTGTGAGGGTTATAGGACATTCAGCGCGACTGAAAGAACTCCTTGCCAGCTACATTTGTCTCGAGAGTGTAATTACCGCCGTCGAACGGATAAATTACATTAATCACACTTGGTGTCGTGTGACGGTCAGGTGCTAATGGAAAGTCGCGTCGGCGTGACGGTGACGACCTCTCTAAACTTGTTAACGGTGACGTGCTCGGCTAGAACGACGTAAACTGCAATGCGACGATACCATCTGACATTGTCTTGGTGTTAGAGAAAGTTTATTAAAGTTGAAAACAGAGACAGTTGACAGACAATTAGGAGTAAGTGGTTTATTTTGAATAGGGTAGTTCAGTGCGTCCGTGTGTGGTGGTTGCAGCGGGAGTGCGGCGGAGCGCGCTCGGGCGCCTCCCCCAGTAATTAGCCAGGAGCGGAGTGACGACGCGCCGATGTTTGCTAACATCACTTCCTCCGCAGCCATTCATAAAAAGCATTTGAGATGAACATTAGCTGCTTATGTACATTCCAACAATGGCTAAAGTGGTCATAAATAACATGCGCTATCTTACTCTGGATGGCGACAAAGAATTAATGTGTGTGCATATTTTCTCACAATGTGGTCGTAGGCTAACACACAGTACACACACATTATCAATATACAAAAATGTTATCTGATAAACCTCGACATTCACAAAAAAAAGGATTTTTATAAAAATCTCGTAAAAATATAAAAAAAGCATTTCAGATTTTATGTAATTAATTTGTAAAACATTTGTTTATTTTACTGAAATAAAAGTAGGTACGAGCTGCAGTGCATGTGACACATTTTCATTACAAAAATTATCTTGTCACTTCCTCCTGTGTATTTGTAAACATATGTAATGAATCGGCGACGCTTTTACTCACATGGACTGAAACAACAGAATGACACGACATAGGAAGTTTAAGCGGCGCGGAGTGGGTCGGGGGGGCGGAGGTAGCGGAACTGCGTACAGCTTAGCTCGCTGTTTTACACGCAACGTAAACAATGTGCTTACAAATCTCACAATATCATGTAGTCTGGAGGAATGCTGTGCGGAGGCTTCACTTGAGTGCCTGCTCGTTAGTGAGAGAGCTTAAATTACGCCACACAACTCTACGGCGCGGGCGGCTCTTACATGCGTAACTTACTTAAAATACGCCAGACGTGACGCTGAAAAATGTTTTAATTTAATTTATCTACGAACTGTCTCGCTAACGAGGCTATGAGATGAGCGACACGCTTCACAGGACAAATAAATATCGAAGTGTTACTAACTTTAGCTTTATTATCTATATCTTGCGAACTGTTTGTTCTCGAGAGTAAAGAAAATGTTATTATTTTTGTGTCGCACTTGAGTAGAAATGTTTGCCTTTGTAAGTTTCTTTAATATTATGTGAAGTTCCAAAAGAAGAGAGCTCGGACTATAATGGATGAAGTATTTGAGACGCAAAGTAATTTTGGAAAGGCAGTTCTATGTATGTTTGTGATAACCTTTCAGCTGATGACAAATACGACAAGTAGGTAAAGAATTATGTGAAAGAAAACTACTCCGTTGCTGGAAAGCAATATTTGTCTGTCTGTCTCAAAGTTTATCTTGAACAGTTATATCGCCGCTGTCTGGCAGGCGGTAAAGATGACGATGTTTATGTTTACATAGACGTCGATCTGATTAGAGTCTGCATAGACACAACTATACCTAGCTCTTCCGAGCGCTTCATTCCAAACTTTCAGCATTGTTGCAACTCCTGAAGAAAAAGGAAATGGAAACTATTCGCATACCATAATCCGCAATTTTCCCATAACAGTATTATGCAAAAGTTTCGTCCGAGTACTTTCCCTGGCGTCTGCGGCTCCTGGGGCGTGCATCTGCTGGGGTGGCAGGGCGCCGGGGGCTGCTGGGAGGGAGGGGGCACCTTCACTTTCGTCCGCCAGCAGGCAGCGGCGCCCGACCTTCCCGACTGCACAACTTTCCCAATCCTATCTGTTAAGCCTTTCGTAACTCTCTTAACATGATAAATATTATTGAAAGAATTCGTTGACTATCGCAATTTGATATTTCGCGTCGTGACGACATTACAAAACCCTTCTCGCTTTTTGGAAACCGTAAATTGGATAATTCCATGTCTGTTTCGTAAATTGTGCAAGAATAATTTTGATGAATTTAAGTAAGCGTTTCTTGGAGCCGACTAAAACGCGTTACGGATTCCAATCAATTTGTAGCGAAGAATAAAATATTAAATGATTGACCAATGCTGAATAGGAGACACGAGAATAAAATGCTACAGCATTTCTACAGTCTATAAAAGGCAGGCTTTCTCTAAACGCAACTGTCGCCAGGGATTGATCATTTTCCTCTTTATAAGTCTCGCAGGTAAGCATGGCATGACAATTAACTGATTCACTCTCTCTCAATTTCTTTTTATGTCTGTCTCATAATAATTAAACGGCTAGTTCAAAAAGCAATCAGTTGTAAAGTGCAGCCAATTAATTTCTATCGCAGTATCGAGTACTAGGTGCGCATGGTAGTTTGTCTGCGTTTATGAAATGATTTTATCGAATATGGCAGAACAATGGGCTTACATAGTCTGCGCTAAAATAACAGCTGGTCAGCGGAACGCCGACATCGTTCCATTATGGAAATTGACAGGTGGATGGGGTGCCTAGACTGCGGGATATTCACCTAATACTGCTTACTAGATTTACTCGTTGTACGTGAAACTGATCAGATAGAAGGTTTTCGTACATTCTGCAATCTGCAAGTGTGTTGATAAGCCTCTGTCTATTGATTAATCATAACATATTTTCATTATAATTAACTCATTTTTTAACTGTTTTATTAAATTCAAATCTAAATTGCATGCTGAACCTAATGCGAGAGTTTAACTTTTTTTGTATAATACTGTAAGTTATAGTTTATCATGTTAGTAAGGTCGGGACGGGGTGTCTTATCTGTGCTACAACACTTTCTCTGATTAAAGGAAGTGCCCAGTAAATCATAGCGCACCCTAAAACACGCGTGAGGCGTGGCTGGAATGTATAACAACTATAACTAATACGCATGCATCATTTTAACATGTTATTTCTGGTTGAACACAGATTTTTATTTTTCTTTTATTTTAAAGAAGGATTTATGTTATTTAATATTATGAGATGACCTATGAGAAATGAATAATAATACTTACGATTTAATTTAGGCCCAGTACAGTTTTCACATAAGTTTTCTTAGCTTATGCCTAAGTCCTAAGACGATCAAAGATAATATTGAGGGGAAATTACATGTTTGAAGTACACTGTTGGTAATCACGGTAAGTTCTGGTTCTTGTTACTTTCTAAGAAGCAATATAATACCCATGGGTAAAAGAACAAAGTATTTTCAAGTAAAACGAAAATCACAAACATCTCCGCGTACACAGATAAAGTCATTCTACAATAAATTAGAAGTCATCCAGGGTATAGTACAGGAAAAAGGTTTTAAATTGGCATATAAGTCTTGAATCGCATGCAAATATTGAGTGTACTGAGAAAGTGAAATGGAAAAGGAACAGCTCCTCAATCAAAGAGCAACAAAAGTCCTAAGCAAATTGACCGAGTGCTCAGAGACGTCGAATATTTAGATTTGTACTCGCATTGCTCTTTTCTTGTAATGCAAACAGAAGTTTTCTTGGTATACTACTTATTTGAAGAAAAGTCAGTTTATGAACACACAATCTTTTTCTATCTCTTGAATGTTCTACATGTTCTTGTAGGATTTTTGATATAATGTTAGTAATAGATTTTCTCTTCACTATAGTGGTAGCTATAGATGCAGAAGCTCAAAAACTTTGACAGATTGACTCTCAAGAACACTGCTTTCATGAAAGCTTTCACTGTCAAGACGGTCTTGCAAATAAATTGAGAGGATATTATATTTTTTCCTCCACATTTCAATCACCCCGCAATTCCACCCAACAGAAAAAAAATATCTCAGTGAAATATATCATATTTTGATTATTTATTCAACTCAGTAAATGATAACATGAATTGCTATCGTACATCGGAAATCGGTTATACACACGTACGTAATCTGCGAAATCGAAAACATTCGGAAACTGTGATTCCGGGCAATTACTGATTTTATGCTTCATTTTCGATTGGAATATTCTCAGTCGACATCTAGCCAACGTGTTAATTGATTTTGTGGGACTGGCGGAGTCGGCACTGCAGTCTGAGTCCACGGAACAAATCGAATCACTTGAAATGTTATTACTTGTATTTGGCGCCTTTATTATGAACTTCATTTGAAAGCACATAATAGCGTTTGTTATTTTCATAAACTTGTCACCACTTAAATTTAGCAAAAGCTATCCTATCCTGTGTTCATCTTCACAGAAACTGTTTTCCAATTTGTCGATTTCATATATTATGAACATCGAAAGTTGTTATTGGAGTGATAACCAAGTTTAAGAATGAAATTCACTTTCATAATCGAGAATAAGTGCTATATAGTGTAGGTGGTTTCATTTGTTTGTCTCTATCATACGTTCAATATTAGACGAACGGAGCGGTGGCGGCGATCACGAACATAACACAGAATCCTAAGCAAATTGTTGAAATGGGTCCTGTGCGCGTATTTATTTACTTTTATCACAATATTGCGAACATAGGTCGGGGACACTTTTATACCGCAGCTAAAGAATTTGTGGCCTACGTCCACATTGGGGACAGAATTCGTTTACGTACTTACATAGGTACCTATAACGCGTTGTGTAACACTTATATTGAAGTTTAGTCACGCTAAACACTATTCATTATAAACACATTAGCGTTCGTCTCTAGCAAGTTCTTTTATGTTAAATCATCTTTACATAAAAGGCAATCCGGCCTAATCATCACGCCTACGTTACGTGCGTGCTAATGAAAAGTCAAGCTTTGTAACTAGTTATGTATTGGTAGATAGTTTACAGTACGTCATTTTTTATCATAAGAAAAACTTTTTGTTTAACATTAGTAAAGAAATCGCTACGTATAAGGTTAAGTGTTCGATAAAGTACATAGGTCTTACCTACTTATCGCTGCAGTAGATGCCTGTGAAGTATATCATCGAAACATATTCTCTGAGTCTATTAGAACTTGGGTAGAGAAAGATCATTGCATGTACCTGTATTCCTAGAAAACTATTAGCAGTCCGTGTTCGAGAAAAACTTCTACGAGGACATTTATAATAAACTAGCTTCTGCCAGCGGCTTCGCCCGCGTGGTCCCTAGGGAACTTACTCCCGGGATAAAAAGTAGCCTATGTCCTTTCTCAGGCTCTGGACCATCTGTGTACCAAATTTCACTTAAATCGGTTCAGTAGTTTTGGCGTGAAAGCGCGACAGACAGACAGACAGACAGACCGTCAGACAGAGTTACTTTCGCATACACAATAATACCTAATAAATTATATATATTATATTAAGTTAGGATATACAATAAAGTCTCTAAAGTCAGTCTTTGAATATTTAGTTTTAGTTTAGTTTATTATTTAGTTTTTATACCTATACTAGCTGACCCGCGCAACTTCGTCTGCGTCACATTTTTTCCTTACTGCTCCGCTCCTCTTGGTCTTAGCGTGATGATATATAGCCTATAGCCTTCCTCGATAAATGGGCTATCCAACACTGAAAGAATTTTTCAAATCGGACCAGTAGTTCCTGAGATTAGCGCGTTCAAGCAAACAAACAAACAAACTCTTCAGCTTTATATATTAGTATAGATAATAACGTCTCTAGTAAAAGGCTTTGAATATTTAGTTTTTCAAGTCACGGTCTACACAACACTCCCTTGTCTATAGGCTACAGCACCTTCATACACACTCGTGCCTTAGTGTATCTACGTCCCATTGATTTATGGTAAGCAGCGCAGAAGAACGAGCGGTAGCTTAGACTCAGTAATTGCTTTCCGGGTGAGTCGACAGAATTTGCATCAAGCGAGAGCGCGAGGCTCCGTTACACCGAGATGACAGATATCCATCACTTTCATTGTAGTGTTTTGTAAATAAATATATGTACTTAATATACATCAAAGGCTTGTTCGCTACGCTCCATGCATCAAGGTTCCGGTTTTAATTAATCAACAACGTTGTGAGCCATTCAACCCAATTAGTCCAAATTGCATTTATCAAAATTAGTTTTTACTTGTCCTCGGGGTGCAAGTGCTGTAGAGAATACTAATTTTATTAAGTAGCGATAGTGACCTTTTCTAATCTCTGTGGTTGTTGCTAATGAAAGTGTAAATTATGCAGTTGGTGTTGGTCTGTGTAATGTGTTCTAGGTTTACATTCATACTACAATGCCGTCTAGCCGAGGTGCAACTGAGTCGCCACCCGTCGCCGCCGCCCCGCGCTCCGTAGCAGATGTTAATGGGGGCAAACACTGAAAATAATTATGCAGCCGCCGGGCGCGGGCGCGGTGGTTCACAATATCAACTCGATGCAAACAAGATTATACTAAAACTAAGGCTCGAGCACACCGTCACGTCTACTGACATTTGTGTCAAGTGTCGCTTGAAATTAGAGGCCTTCGTACAGTCGATGCGGATACGTGGCGAGAGGATAAAACAAACGCATGATTTTCCGAGAGTCGCATGTATTGAAGGGTCATCGTGTGGAGAGCGGTAGCTTTGATCTGCTGCGGTAATGCGGCTGGCGGACCACATTCGTGGAAACTTTTACGGGACACTGCCCCACTTCTAAACGAGCAGTAAAAGTAATCTATAATGCGGCCCTCTTTAAGAATCCTCCTCTATTACGGAGACTCATAAAAAACAACAAGCATAAGCCTTCATTGTAATGAAAAATGGTTATACCCATTAACTTTTATAAAGAACAATAGTGCATCAAGTATGTTTTCATATCTAAGCACCTGCACACTTTAAACAAGTCTCATGAAAAAGAAAAAAAATTGGGTGTATTTCGCATGTATGTCTCTATCGTGCAGGAGTTTCGACGACTAGGCCGTGGTTATAAGATGTGACATTATTGTGTGCCGTATGTATAATGGAGGCTTTGTTAATCCTCGTTTAACTAAATTAACAGCAATAGCGGTTGTAGAAGGTGATTAAACCTATAATTACACACGTAACTCGTTGGTTCTTCATTAGGCACTGAAGGCTTGAAAATTAATGTCTGTGTATATTCTATTGTTCAAATAGTTTGTACAGTAGAGGTGTACTTATACCTATAGTATATACAACCTGTAACAGAATAAACACAATACCTATGAACAACTTTTACTATGGGACCAACCCCGAAATCGCGAAAATAAAACAGGTGGTCAGTACAGGAGTCGATTTTTTTTTCACGATTTCAGTGTTGGTCCCATAGTGAAAGTTGTTCATAATGATGAGTTCAATGACACTTTAAGAGGTATTGCGTTTATTCTGTTACACGTTGTATAAAGTCGGCTGATGTATGAAATGCAGGCATTGGAGCGCCGCATTGACCCACAATTGGCTGCGAGCGAAGGTGAGACCTTGCACGTCGAAGAGCCTAATCAAACTCATGGGCTATTTCCTAGCCGAGTAGTAGATAGGTCCGGATTTATGACAAATCCGCTGTGCCGTAAATAGTAATAGATCACAATACTTTGGATGTGGGCAGTTTATGTTTCATCTATACTTCTATACTAATATTATAAAGAGGTAAAGATGTGAGTTTGTGAGGTTGTAGGGGTAATCTCTGAACCTACTGAACCGATTTTGAAAATTGTTTTACCGATAGAAAGTCACGTTATTTGTAAGTGTCATCTATCTATATCTATACTTATATATAAAGCTGAAGAGTTTGTTTGTTTGTTTGCTTGAACGCGCTAATCTCAGGAACTACTGGTCCGATTTGAAAAATTCTTTCAGTGCCCATTTATCGAGGAAGGCTTATAGGCTATATAACATCACGCTAAGACCAACAGGAGCGGAGCAGACGAAGTTGCACGGGTCAACTAGGAGGCTATACATTAACCCGAAAAATACCGCCCAACACAGTGGGCACGGCCCGGGTCAGCTAGTGTACTTATATTGTAAAATATCGTTTACAGACTTGAATAGAACATAAGGCTCAAATAGGATTTAAATTACAACAATATTGTCTTGATTTTCTTTAGAAAAGTTTTCGTTTATCGTCAAAGAAGTTTATCGACACATTATATATAATTCAAGAATTTTAACACATCTTACAATGTGTTAATATTTCGGTAAAGTCATTACGTACAATATAACATTTATAGCGTCATAAAAGCTGTGAAAATAAGGCTCGCTTCCACGTTGTTGGTGGCGGGAGGCGTTATACCTGTGTTGTAAGTAACATGTTATTATAAGGTGGGGGAGGCGTGCGTGACGGATCACCGCGAGATCAAGTCAAATATCGCGTACCGCCGAGCTAGCGTGCCGGCGGAACAATACTTACGCGCCACACTCCTTTGTGTTTATAAACGCAACACACATATTTTCAGCTAACTTATTTTTTTTAATACAGCATCGTGCTATATCATATGTATATCTTCCCATTGTTATGCTATATCAAATAAATGTAGAGCAGGCTAACAAAATATTTCCAATAGTTTATTTTGTTGTGTAAATGATGCAATGATATGGCAAATATCTCGATTGTTTGAACAATCACAAGCAGAATCAACTTGCAATGAATATTTAAAAACATTTAATTTTAATAACTGTTATTCCAGAAAATTGTCATCAAAAGTTGGAGAGGTAGGTATGCAATGTACAAATAAAACTCACCCGAGTGGGAAGCAAAGTTGCAGCTAACAATTTAAAGTTAGTCTAGGATGAGTACGAACTGAGGTGAGAAAATGTGGGGAGAAGCGTTAACGGGGGGAGGGGGGCACCGGACATCAGCTCTGCCAGTGTTCTCTGGCATTGATAAAGTTGTGCCGAAACCAGGGGTAAGTAACTTAGCCGGCGGCCGTCTTACTGCAGTTAGCCTCTAACATTGAACGCTCCAAAACGTTGTGAATTGAATAACGAGCAGAATTTCAGCTGTTATATTTGCAATAAAATCATATTAGCGAATTACAGTTTGGAAATGCGAAATATCAAATGAAAGGTTCACGATGGCAATGGCGCGCCGGACGGGCGGCTAGATATTTTAGTTCGTTAATAAAACATCGTCTGCCTACCCGAGTATCGCAATGCTAAAATCCCTAATTAACGTGAACCACATCAAAGGAGCGTGGGGAATATTCACCGGGGACCTGTCTGCGAACTTCGACTTGAGGCGACAAGACGGATAGCGGCCGCAACGCACCGTTCCGAACCGCGCCGTGCCGCGCCGCCCCGCTCCGCTCGTAGGGTGCATCACTAAACGACTTGTATGTTATTGTTCTCGAGTGCGGGATTTGTAACTTATATCTCTTCATAGTTTAAAAGATTTGAAACGTTAACATCAGTAAAACGCTGAATTAATCCGATTAATATTTTAATACGCAAATATCCTTAACAGGTAAAATAAGGCGATATTTAAAGAAATCCATTGAAGTTTTAATGTTCGAGAGCAGGTCATAGTCCTTTGTCAGCTGGTAATATCTGCTGTAAAAGATATTTTCACGAGCTGTTTCTTTGTAGCCCTGAATAATAACAACAACTTTATCAGAGAGTGAAAGCGCTGGATGCCTCCGGAGACCGGCATTAAAAATATTAAAATAAGTAATTGCTCTATCAGGCCTGCACCTGCCGCCCGCCCAGGCGTGCCGCCCGCCCGTACCGCCACGCCCTTAAGTACTTTGTGATAAGGGCAATCGTGCGAGCTCCTCTGCGCACTCTATATATATTTATGCCGTTATATTTATAGTGAGCACAAAATAAACCCTTCTCGACACGTGTCTCCGAGAGATATAAACAAACACAGATTACGCTATAGTGTCGGCAAATATCCGCAGATTACGGCAAGAAGTGCCTTAAATGTAAATGTAGCGAACGTGTTGTAGAACTTAGTAAGAATGTTATAACGTTGTGCCAATTACGTTAAGTGCCAAATCATGTCAGGCAGAGAAAGTCGGATGTAGGCCGACAGCCGCGAAGAATATAGTCCTCGTGTGGGACACTATGAAGTGAGCCATTAGCTAAACAAATGAATGTTCTTAATATGGCGGTGATGGAACTTGATGCTTGATGCTATGAAAATGCTTACTGTCTCCCCCCCAAGCATGTTTCTTTGCACTTCTTTTAGTTTTTTGGAATATTTTTGGGGACTAGTGGATAGATTTGAGGCCGACAATTTCATCAACGTCATCAAGCGGCAAGAAATGATCAGTGAACACGAGTAGTTCAGGTTAATACTCACTCGGCTCCATTTTTTCCGCCCCTTTGCAGCATGCCCGCTCGAGCCATCTCACGCCCAAGCCCTGAAAAAAAAACCGTGCCATCCATTAACGTCAAGTCGTCCTCGCGCCGTTTCCGCATCTTTATGCTCACTAAATACAGTTTAGGCTCCTCTTAATTTATTATTAGTTGGATGATAGACCGAATTATGTCGGCCGTCCTTCTACCAATTAGAAAAAAAATAATTTTGTTCTCCCGTCCGGCGAGACTTGGGTTCAACTGGTAATATTGAATACCTATTAAATCTTTTTGTTAATATTAAAAAAATGATTGTTTTCAATAATGATTTAGAGCATTTGCTCATACAATCCTGAAAATTCAGGGTGGAATACTCGTACTAAGTCGGAAAACGCTATTTACCCAAACATTTCACGATTACTATGAGTTTTTATGTCCTACCTACAAGTACATCTTTTAACAAAAAACACGAAAGCGGAAACAATACATCACCTCGAGCCGGATAAACTCCGAATCAATGTAATGCCTACTTGACAACTCCGTGGAGGATAAATGCAGTAATTTAACAATTTAATCAGCGATCTATTTGGCAAAGAACTTGATTGATGGCCACTCGACAATATTTCAGCGCCGGCGCGTGTTGCTAAAGCTTCTAAATTGCGACATCAACGGCGATAGGTACACAATGAAGCCGCCTGGATTTATGAGCCGCTTCAGTGCCGCGACGAGCAGCGTGAAATAGTTGGCGATTTCTTAGAGAAACTGTCGGCTGTAATTATCTTATTTATATTGATGTCCTTCAGCCTTCGTCCTTCGATTTATCGAATTCCTTTATTGACCCTAATTTTAATCTTTGCCAATAAACTAAGATTGTATCGTTAATTGTTAAGTATGAGCATTTACTACAAGAAAAAACGTGTCTAGAGATTTACCGAGGCGTTCACCTTGTTCTCATTTTTGTAATAGAATTCAAGTAGGACGAAAAAGTGGATCGTGCGCCATGTTTCCTTTGTAATCTGCCTATTTCGCTCCTCGTCTTCATAAGTGAACACCATTGACAGCCATATTTTTGGGGGAACCGGTATATTGTAATATTATACGAAAGGCAATTTCAGTGTTCTTTACGATGTTACATGACTACTCTTCTATTTCTTTCATCATTTTTCAAAATTTGCGTTTTGAGAATGAGAATTGGATTGCCAGTACATTGTATCATCGTAACATTGTCGCCCACACTACTTTGTTTATTATAATCTTTTGACTAATTAATTAACCTAGAGACAGAGTCACGAAAATAGTTTGTAATTACATTACCTGCGTCACGTTGCTAAATATAGGCATTCGGTTCATTCACAAAGTTAGCATGCCTGGTCGGAGTTACGTGCGAAGGGTCAGCATTATGAACTTTTAAGTGGATTACAAGCGATATTAGTCGTGAGCTTTCACTTTGTCATGTAATATAGCGTAGAACGCGAGTGATAATTTGGGACAGCATGCGATGCCGCCATTACCCCGGTTGCACTTGTCGACGCGCCTCCATCGGGGGTAGTATCGGCAGGTAAAGATTGTGATTGAACACGTGAGTGTTTCTACATGTGGGAGCTTCGCCGGCACGTGTGAGTCGTGTGTGCGATCCTGCAGGCGAGATGTGAACTGCACACAAGCAACGTGTTCACACGGCGCGGCGGCGGCGGCGCTTGACGCGGAAATTGTTTTCCAATTGCTACTCTATTGGCTGGTAATGTTTTTACGTCATTCCGCGGTGCAAATATCCGTTTTTACAATCGGATAGACGATCCGATAAAGCTTCCTATCTATGTCTGTTTATATTAACCTTATTTTACATGTAGTGCCGACTAAAACTATTTGAGTCATTAATAAATCCATGTTTCACATTATTTTTAACATATTCCGCCCAATTTTATCGACACAAAATGTTTAAATATTATCGCGGGCTGTTTTCGTTATGGCTTATTTTACGATACAGTTTATTACTGCGCTAGTTTCGGATAGTAATATAACTTCGACTTTTGACGATAACGGAACATGTATTCACAAAGCGTATTCTATTTCGTTGAGAGAATACATAAAAACTAGCAATATGAAACGAAAAAATAGAAGTGCTTATGTATAAAGGCATAAGTAAGTCGTAAAATGCTGATTCCGTTTTTGTATGCGGAATAAAATTGCAAAAATCTTATGCAAATGCGTGTTCAGTGAGTGTCGAGGGCCGCCGCCGCCGCCGTGCTCCCGGGCTCCGCGCTCCTTCAGATACCATATCTCGTAACTATGGCAACTGATAAGCGTACCTTTAAACTTTACCCATTTTATTTTGCTCGACTTACGGTTTGTGCTTACCTTGGGTTAGTAGACCCGTCTTATTTCGTTTCACACTCAATATCACATGCAATGCGTTTTATTGTTTCTACTGTAAAGTGATCGCATTCTCATAGGAAACTTTATAATACAATGTTATGTTAGAACGACTTAATAAGCAAATACGTATGTGGGAAAATTGAATGTTGACTCACCTAGTCATTCGATCGGGAGGTCTGATGTGTTGTCTTGTAGATTGGATCATTCCAGATACCTGCAAAAAAATATTTCAATTTTTTTATTCTCATAAAGTAAATCATAAAGTTATTACTAAAGATTACCAGATAAAAACAGTATTTTATAAAAAATAAAAAGTTTTGTAAACAAAATCTCGTATACGGATTCGCGTTTGCAAAGCTCATACATTGATAAAATTTCTAACGAAATAAATAAAGTTACGAAACGTAGAATGTACGCAGCACTAGTAACTAATGAGTATGACAATCTCGAGTGTTGTTTAGGTACCCACCTAACCATCAGCTAACCTTACTTTTTAGCACTGAACTTACTTTAACGTAGGAATTCATTGGTATTTATATCGCCACATATCACGACTGCACGAGACCAACATTCAAATTTCAACAAAATAGTTACCTACCTCAGGTCGAACCATGTCGAACCCGAAGTGATCATAAACTCTCGAAGCTGTCACAAGCTGCCTGGATTAATATGAACGTTATCTAGCACTATATGTAGATGTTTGAAGGATACTCTATTAGAACTATATTGCGGACGAGTGCGCTCGACCTCAGCTGCTCGCGTCCCGCTAACACCGATCCAGATGACCCAAATGGAGCACCGACCCGTTTGCGGATCACTTCACTAACTAACTCTTGGAACAAAACGAAACAGACCCACCGACACATTAATATACGGGCTGCTGCTCCCGGCACAAAAGCAATTGACAATTAAGAGCAGTTTGGGATCCTCTGTTCCGTGATTCTATGGTATATTGGCAACATAAATCCCCTTCGGCGTCACTCGAAATCGCGGTTTTTCGCGTCGCACCTGTGGCTGCAGTAAACATTTTTACAGCCCACAAAGTATACCTCGCTTTGTTTTGAACGTTTTGTTTTGTCAAACACAAAATTATTATACGTGGTTTACATTTGACATACTTTGTTGGGCACTACATTTGTAATGAATTTTAGTTACATATTTAATACCACTGTTGTTGTTACCTAACTAGAACACAGGGAAGCGGTTACATTCACAGGCAGTCTGGCTGCTACTGGAATTGTTCCGTTTTAATTTTTGTTAATTAGCATCTGAACCCAATGTGCAAAGTTAATAGACAATGTTAAAGTTCGGCTCTTTATTTTAAGAGAACTTAGCTGTGGGAATTGCCATGAACCGATACTGCACATTAACGTAATTGTGAAATTGTTAATAGCGATCGACACGACTGTACTCACTAATTACTACCTGTAGGCACGAGGAAAATTAAACGAGAAATTTAATAAAGCTTCGTTCGTGCAAAAAACGGTCAGTTTTCCCGTTTTATTGTCAGATATACGGTTTATTCCGATACAGAGTTATGAAGGAGAACGGAATGTAGATAATTTACAGCGGCAGTGGGAACAAAGGCATCTCCGGCACGCGACCTACATCCTGTGCCACTACTCGATATCAACTTGCTATGAAGTTACATCCTCCATACTACCTTCCTGAAAATATTTCGATATAGGTTTTAAAATATTCGTTACTTTTAAAATTAGACAAAAAAAAGACCATTAGGTACCGCTATTAAAACTAACTACTAGCAGGTAACATATTTATTTCGTTTTTAATTTCTTAACAAAAAAACAAAGCATTTAGAAAAGAAGAAACTGAGACAACCTAACAAAATAACGACTATGAATTCATAGCAAATTAAGTACCGTCAGTGGCTGTAGGCTGCGTCTGAACAGTGAACAGTGCAGCACTATTACCCTGGCCGCAGCACAGAATGTCCTGGTGAGCGCTGAGCACTGAGCAGCGCCCCAGTTAGCCAGCGACAATGGAGAGACCTATTAGAGCCGTCCATGTGTGTTAACCAGTTTAGTTCTTGCTTGTTTTTTAACGTTGAATGGCCTGAAAAACAGAACGAGCGGCAATCGGGTCGGGTCGGCTCCAATAAAAGCGCGCCGAGAACCTGATGTTTATGCGGCCGGCCCGTAATACAATTAGCGGTATCGCCACCGCTGCTATTTGGATATTATGTCAATACTGCAATGTAATTAACTTTAATTAAGAAGGTTTTATTGCACACGTACTGTAATATTTTCTCTTACTGAAAATGTACGAATATTTATTTGCTAGGTACTTAATAAACAAACAACATAGAAATACGTACGCCACATTATAATGTTTCTCTTAGAACCTTTTAATGTAAAGAATGCCAGGCTTCAATTAAACAGGATAAAGACTGTTTACTGAGTAGAAGGAAATTTAAAATGGCTACTCGTACCAACTATTTTATTTTAATACGAACCTTGAATACAAGAAGCTATTACCAGTAATTGAACTAATTGCATGACAGGGAGCAGTTGGTTATCCATTAATATGCACGCTTAGTAGGATTAATTTGGCTCCATAAATCAATTCGAGATGGAATGCAGCAATTATATAATGAGCGGATTATTACGATTGTGCGATGCGTTAGTTGTTTTTTTTTACAATACCTATTTAGGTAAGTAATTTTCACAGAACAGTGCACATGTTTTCATACCCTTCCCTAAATATATTATCATCTTTTCTGTAAAATTTTACAGTTATGTTAAACTGTAGCGGCACAAGAAAAACCAACGGAACAAATCAACATTGTAGCAAAAAGAACTGCGACCTAATCTGAATCTATTCAACTAGCAGTGAACTACTACGTCGAAATCCTGCATCGCGCAAGCAGAGTTTAACGTGCGATTTGAACATGTACATCAGCCCGAATATCAACTATCGGGCATTTGCTTGCCAGGTACAACAACTGTCTGGTTGGAGGATCCTCCCTTTACAACGGAGGTCTGCGGGATTTACTCTCTGTACCGCGCACCATCCAAACTGGTGACTCTCGTCATTGAACGTCAGCGCAGCCTTCGTGCATCTACTTCAGCGTGACGTCATCATCACTTCCTCATCATGACCTCAAGCTCTCGAGAAGCGAGTCATACAGGCAGCCAGTACCCACGGCTTCTACGGGTATCCTGACCTCCAGCATACAGTGCACTCCTAGTCAGTCCTGAGTCCGCACGCCAAATCTCACTCGCTAAAGCCTATCTTTGTTAATTGTTGCTCGTTTGTCCGTATTGTCCTCGTAAATGAAAAAACAGTTTTTTGTCTAATTAATTAATATGTTTGGAACATAACGTGTTGTATAGAAGAAACGTGGTAATTAAAAACTTATAAACGTTAAAAACTCGCGTTTAAATTATTTACCCCATCTTCACTTCACGCAATACCTCCAAAAAAACTGCTATGGTTAAAGACATTGTGGTATGGCTAGAGGTGTTTGGTAAGAACATAACTAGATCAAACATTTAAAACGATTTTCAAATACAAATTCTGCCAGTTCCAGTTGTTATTTGTATTTGATCTCACAGCAACAAAGCAACATTCGCAGGCGGCTGTCCCGGTTCTCATTATCAGCGCTTGTTTTGTAAGTTTTCGTGTTAGCTACGAACGACAGTTTTATTTTCATTATATTCGTGGCGGGCAGCGGTGGCACTGTGGCGGTGCAGCGGTTGCATAAAGTGCATCGTTTATAAAATGTAACAATGAACAATATTCACGAGGCAGCGGTGAGCCTCTTATCGAGGCCGCGAGGCGCCTTCTCCCTCCCGTGCAATATGATTGTGGCCCGCGTCAACACTGCTGAAATAACTGGCGCCGTTTTACAAATCATTTCAAGACTCTTCACGAAAAATTGAGAGCAACCTTAAATTATTAGTTTTGTTCAGTATTTTCAGATCGCACCGGGAAACAGCTCGCATTCAAGACAAGCATTTTGCCTTAATGGGATTTTAAAGACCCTGTGACGATATTAATCTTTAATATTTGCACAAAAGTGAAACTTTATAGGTAAAATCCTTTTACAGATTATAATCAGAAACTCGAAATGTAGTTGCAAGTCGGCGACTCTTTATCAGATTGTGGAGTGCCGCATGCCGTTACCGACTGAAAAACTTATTTGCCTTTGCTGAAGAACAAGTTTCTTATTCCACCGGTTTTCCGTTTCGATAAGGAGAAAATTTAATTTTCTTTAAGCGATAAAAACGTCCGAATAGTTTATCAACACGTTTTCTTGAGTGAGTGCCTGGACTGGGAACAAAGTGTTAGGTAGACACCCACTTTTGTCGAGATTACATTTCTTTTGAAAATAAGCCTACTATACTGCTCGGTCATAAAGTAGGTCATTTGTTTCAAAGGCGGCACGTAAACTGTGATAGTAAAAGTTTTTATGGCTCGATTACTGTGAAGATGGCGTGCTAGCGGCTCACGGGCTCGCTGCCGATAGTGGCGTAGTGGCGGTGTTTACGGAGTCAGCATCGCTGTGGGTATTCGCTTCATCAAGTTTGTAACTTTCATTCTTACTCATCTCGTTGGATTAATAACAACTACATACATTATAGAGTAAAATGTGGTTTTCGTAATAAATATGTCGGCGATAGTACAACTCTGTAGGTTACATCAGCCAGGATATTGGAACTACAGTGGGCGTACTATGGGAAATATTGGTTGGTGCGCAATAGAAAAACCTTCTGCTTTTAAATCAAATTATAATTCACACTCAGAGTCCTAATAACAATATTCTCACACAATAGGTACACTGAACAAGTATTCGGAACAGGCGGCAGTTTCTAGACGTGTGCACTGCTCGAATGCCACCAATAGACTAAGCTCGGCCTCCCGCCTCTGTCGAGCACAACTTCCTAGACTCCGTCGAACGCCACTAGATGGCGTTGGCGTCCCGATTGTTTAATTGACTGACGTATTTCCGACAAATATGTTGAATACTTCTGTTTTTATTCTGCAAAATCCTAGTGCAGCAGTAATTAGCATACCTACGACCAGAAAATACCTTCAAGTTGGGGCATAAAAAATCCCTCAGGTGTAGCAACTAAATCCGCAAAGTTACTTTTATACATCTCGTTAAAAAGTCCATTATTGACGGGGAAGCAAAGTTGTTTCAGGAGCGAAGGTAAACAGTGGCATTGTGTCGCTCGAAAAGCAGACATCAAAAGGCGTGTATCAAAGACGAGTGTTGCCACATAGAGGGATGCGCGTCAGGGTGGCCCCCTTCAATATGTGAGGGCGCTGCCAGCTACTTCGAATTTTACATGTAAACTACTCTATGCAAGACGGAACAGCAAACCTTGTTTTTGTAACAAACATGCTTCCAAATATGTTTATTACGAGAAGATTATATTAGAAGTCAGCACACTTACCGCCTCTATTATATAAAATGTAAAACAACGTGAAATAGCCACCTAGTTATCGCATTAGACGTAGTTAAATTTCAGATACCTAGTACTACTTATTCCATTCGATTTATTAGCTGCAAATGCATTGACGACGAAAACCAAAGACAAAGAAAGTAAATTCTGGAATGACTTATTGCAAGAATCCTCAACTATAAGTTCTGCGGAACACAAGATGAGATGCGGAATGCTTGTAAGAAGTTTTGCGAACGATCGAGACCTTTTAAGAGAATTAACAGGGAGTCTTCTTCGAATTAATGAAAGCAAGATGCGGAGGAAGTAACCACATAAATTAGCGTGAGTGAATATCTAAGTGATAGATAACGTTTAGTGATTCGGCAGTACCGACTGCGGAACGCGAAGGTAAGGAACACGACGAATATATCTTCGGAACTTTTCCCGTATAAGACAATAAAAGTAATTTAATTAAAATACAAGACTTGTTTTCCCAAGGCGTATTTTTTACGAGTGTGTAGGAATTATTGGACTTAAATAAGTCGTATTGAATAAATAAAAGGGCTTGAGAGCTCCGCTGGGGAAAAAATGTAGAAGTCGAGTAATTTACTGTGAATAATAAACGAAGAATTTCCCCTAACTCGACGGAAGTGACGTCGAGTCGAGGGCCCCATTAGACTTATGGGAATATAAAATATATCAATTAAAGACTTACGCTGCGGATAACGTAATATAAGAGGTTCCGAATTGTACAATTGAGGAAAACGCGCTCGTAAAGCGCAAGTTGAACGGATGCGTATGTGCGACGTACGTAAGTTGTCTTATGTAACGTGTGAGAACGACTGAAAACATTAACAAAAGCTTCCCGATATAGATCAAGTTTGTTTTCAAATCGCCAACGCAAAAGAAAGTCCGTTTCTCAGTGAAAGCGGACTGCAAATAAATCTTGTCTTGGGAAACAATGCATGCATTGTTCGCTGTAAATTGGTTCAAATAATTTACCTATAACAGTTTGAACTTTGCCACGATGGAGATAAAATTCATAAAATTACTTGCTCTGTTCGTTGCACTATTGTGAAAAACTTTCCTTGTGTTTCCTGATACAATTTGTAACTGTGTTACTTACTCTATCAAAACATATATCTTTACATTGAACTATTTACTCTCGTTTTTCAATGTGTTATTATTATAATTGGCTTATCACGTTCGAAAGTGTCAATAACAGGCTGCCATTGTGTTTCGGTATTTGGTATTGCTGAATGAACCCAGTTAATGAATCTGTTATTCCATGTAAGACATACGCATGACTGGTATCAATTAATTAATCTGCCTAGACTTTTCCAAACTATGTTGGAGGAGGCTTCCAGTCTTACCCAGTTGCAGTTGAATTTCAACCTGGAGCGATGGCCTATATGAACTGCAACACCCATTAATTGGGTAACACGGTACCCTTGGGGAGGGAGGTGTTAGATGCGAGTTATCGAGCTTCTGACTACCCGTAACTACTGTCGAATATCTACAAAAAATTAATAAATAAGCAAATAATTTAATGTCGCAGCCAACTGGTTTAATCAGCCGTTTAATTGGTTTCCTAGTGTTTTCCTTAGCGCTGCTAGTTGGCTGCGACATTTACATTGGAATTTTACATAATATATTTTGTAAATATCCTTATGCAAGCCTGGAGCAAAAAAAAGTCTGACTACAATAATCCGGTCAAATTAGACAAAAAAAGCGGCCAAGTGCGAGTCGGACTCGCCCATGAAGGGTTCCGTAGCAGCAAGTAACATGATATAAAAGTTCTTGTAGTTCGTTGTAACTTTATAATTTTTATTTACTTAGGTACCTATTACAGATTTATTATTAGAAAATAATGGTTCACGGTTTATGCATAAGGTTTATGTTTATGAAATTAAATGTTTTTTTTTTATATTTGAGTTGTTTGAATGAAAGGTAAATTGCGGTTTACGATTTATGACGTATTAAAAAAAATAACTTCCTAGATCTCGTTTAAACAAATTTTCGGCGGAAGTATGCATGCTAATGTACATCATATATTTTTTTTTTATTTTTATCATTCTCTTATTTTAAGAAGACCTATCCATAGATACCCCACACGTATAGGCCTGATGAAAAAAAAAAAATTGAGTTTCAGTTCTAAGTATGGGGAACCCCCAAAATTTATTATTTTTTTCTATTTTTGTGTGAAAATCTTAATGCGGTTCACAGAAAACATCTACTTACCACAGTTCTTTTAGTTTCGCAAAAAAAGGGCTGTGACATAGACGGACAGACAGACATGACGAATCCATAAGGGTTCCGTTTTTTTCATTTGGCTACGGAACCCTAAAAATTGTGATCAAATAACAAAAACTCCGACAGAGCTGAATTTTGGTAGAGACCTTGGGTACACTAGTAGAAATAAAGTGCCAAAAGTTCCTATCGATCCCATGTGTGCTAAAAAAGTTATTGAAGGTCAAAAGTCAACATTTTCGGTTTTTAGGATTTTTCTCGAAAACGGTAAGTTTTTAGGGTTCCGAAAAAAACAGGAACCCTTATAGGATCACTCGGGTGTCTGTCTGACTGTCTGCCCGTCTGTCACAGCCAGTTTTCTCCGGATCCATTGGACCGATTCTGTTGAAATTTGGTACACATATGGACTTTTATGACCCAAACACGGTCGCGTTACGTAAATTATTAAATTTTTAGTATGGGGGTCACTTTTGGGGGTCAAACTAGAAAATTAAAAAAAAAAGTTTTTTGAACAATATCGTGTGACATATCAAATCAAAGGGCTTACTGTAAGGGTTTTAATTATATTTTTTTCCTTATTTTAAAATAAATGGTTTTGAAGTTATTCAAGAAATTAGACGAAAAATGACCATTCCCCCCCTTATCTCCGACACTAATGAGCCAAACATTTTGAAAAAAAATAGAGATAATAGATCTTTACCTAAAAATTACAGGAAAATCTATTAGAAGTCTGTAGTGTTAAAATAACATGTTAAAAAAATTAAATTTGTTCGGAACCCTTTGCACGCGAGTCCGACTCGCACTTGGCCAGTTTTTTTCAAATATATAGCTCAGAAAAAAATTGTAGATCATAAAATTATCTACAAGATATGTATATATTCGGAATGGTGATGCTTAGGAAAAAAAGAACACGTCTTTTTTTCCTAAGCATCACCATTCCGAAGATATGGCGATTCTAAAAGTTGAAGGAGTTACATTCTACATGATATGCACACATGCCACATATACTACTATAATTTATTATTTCGGATCATTATGAGCATCCATATCTGTGTTATTAAGTACTTAGGAACTATGTTAATAAAATACAAAACACACGCAATAAATCAAATAGACACATGAAGTGCTATCCAGTGTCTATGAAAAGGACCGTCAAGACGGTCTGCTATTACTTTCAGAATGCTGTTGGAGCTTGTTCGGATACGGTGCGATATGGAGGCCGTTCGTTTCTCATGATGGCATGAAAACCATCAATCCGTGCCTCCATGAACATGTTAGACGCGCTACATAATCTCGGCAACTCCAACAATATCCTAAAATTTTTTGATCTACAATTTTTGTCTGAACTATACTTTTGGTGAAACTTACTGTTTTCGAGAAAAATCCAAAATACCGAAAGTGTTGACGTCTGACCTTGAATATTTTTTTAGCACACATGGGATCGATTGGGACTTTTCGCACTTTATTTCTACTGGTGTACCCAAGGTCTCTATCAAAATTGAGCTCTGTCGGAGTTTTTGTTATTTGAAATGTCTATTTTGACCGGACTACAATACGTAATTCAAATAACGAATGCATCGGCACAATAATAGGAGTAACAGAATAGCACAAAAGCATTGTCAAATATTGATTGAACAATGCTTCGTTGCAGCATGACCCAGATATGTGACACGAGCGACCCAATGTGCAGTGTGCAGTGTTAATGCTGTAACACGGAGGCAAGGGGCCTAGCGCCGCTTGTGTTAATACTAACTAATCCTGGCTTTACGATAAACTACTGACTGTAGGTAGACTAAACAAAGGTTTTCATAATATTGCAGAAATTTAGAAGCGGGGAAGGGTTAGCAATTTTGATTCTTTTGTTGTTACTTTATCCTACTAATAAAGCTGTCAGTAATGTTATGTATGTAGTATTCACCATTTTGTTATGGATTAATTAGATCTACGTTATTAGCACAGCATATAGGTATAAAATTGATTATAGAATAATTTGATTTTATTTAAATAATTTAAAAAAATATATTGATTTGTGGTATCAAAAATATGAGAAAAAATCATTTTAAATTATTAATAATGTGAAGTATTCAATTTGTTTTATTTCTTTTGTTTTTTATTTTTAATAAGAATAATAAATTTTTTATTTATAGTTTATTTTTTTATTATAAATAATATAGTTATTTTATTAGAATGAGAAATTATTTCTTTTAATTTCATGCCGACCCCAATGTAGTTGGGAAAAGGCTAGGCAGATGATGATGATGATATAGGTATAGGATTACTTCGGAGACACACGGATCATTTAAAAGGTATTGAAACGCATTTTTTGTTATGCCATTAATCGAACAAAAAAGGATGTAAAATAAAGTAATCATAGTTACTCTTTTCGATACTTCAAAACGAGATAAGTGAATTCTTCAAAAATAAAAGAGTACTCATTATGTTTTTCGTGTTATTTGTTCTATTAACGATGGTGACTGCGTGGAAGAAAAATGTGCATTGTTTCTGAAGTAACGCAGGAATTGATCTTGATATCTTTGATTGTCATGCGAATGCGAACTCAGTCAGAAAGCCAATTCTACTAAAAATTAGTAGAATTGGCTTTCTGACAAGCTTAGCATCGAACGTAGTATTGCGCGTAGCAACGAACGTAGCATCGAGCGTAGCATCTGGCGTAGCAACGAGCGCCGTAGCATCGAACGTAGCACCGAGCGTAGCATAGAGCGTAGCATCTGTCATAGCTTCAAGTATAGTGTCACGTTGTATAACGTCGCGTTTTTTTTATACTGGTCCTTATTTATGACTAATCGTCAATGTCGAATTGACGAGTCAATCTAGGTATAGGACGATAGAAGCATAATAATATTAAAATCCGATATGTCCTTCGTGCGCTATTCTTAGTTACGAACGGCTTAGTGCGAGTTCTTTAACGTATTCGATCGCGTTAACGCAAACGTCCGCTTATGTCAAATTGTATAAAAAAATAACGTTTTCCGTTATTGTCACCAGACGGCGCTTAATCAGTTTCCATAGAAATTGACGTTTACGCTAACGCGATTGAGAACTTTAAAATATTCGAACTAAAGCCACAGACGCCATGAAGCACTATAAAATTACCCGAACCTGCACAAAGGTAGCAAATTAACTGTAGCTACAAGTAAGTTCAGTGACATCACGACTTCTTTTCTTCTTCTTGTTTGGGCAGTAAGGTCTAACGACCCCACACACCCTAGTGTCAGAGTTTCTAAACCGCGTCATGGGCCTCTGACATGGTTTAATTTGACGACTGCTACATGAATTTCACTGAAAATACTTAAATGAAATAAAGCTTGCCTTGCAATAACCATAGTGAATAGGTTGCTTCTAGGCAAACGTGCTCCATCTTCGACCGCGTCATCGCTTACCATCAGGTGAGATTGTGGTCAAACGTATGCCTATATATATGTATAGTAAAATAAACATACTGTTGGTAACTATTCGTTAATTGGTGTACACAGTAATGACAATGCGATCAAACGTTGCCACGGTAGCAATTGTTATAACGCGAACAAATGAAAACACTCTATATAAGCCGAAATTAAGTTCATCTACTATTTTAGCACCAAAAAGCTGTTACAGAAACTAAACTAAACTGAGAGATAATGGTAAGCTTTTTATGGGTAAAATAGAGAACGTTTTGTAGTATTGGGCAAACTCGTGGGCATCAAATCTGCCCGTAAACGCGTGTCCCACTGTACCCTTTACGATAATTTTATTGGCTATATAAAACATGTGTTACAAATTTATTAGCTACGTTACGAAATACTAGTAGACAAGTCGTCAGTGCATAACTATAGTTTTGTTTGGTAAATACATGTGAATAATATAGAAATGTATCAACCTTAACGTATCATAGGAGCTATCTTCAGCTGCGTCATTCTATCAGCGAAAGTGGTTGTCGAAACGCTAAGAGTTAAGGGAGAGCACGTGTTTCGACCCTTTTAGTGTCTTCAATCACCACATGTACCTGTACTAATAGTTTCAAGACGATACGAACAGACAACTTGTTTCCAAGTAGACAATCCAATCCTAGCAGCTGTAACTTGTTATCTTTCTAAAAGAGCAAACAAACTGGTCTCAACATAGATATTAAAAAAAAACGAACAAATTCTTCTTCTTCTTATCGTGTGGGCAGTAAGGTCTAACGACCCCACACACCCTAGTGTCAGATTTTCTAAACCATCTCAAGGGCCTCTGACATGATTTATTTGAAATAACAATGATTGTAACAAAGAAATAAAACTAGATGAAAATGTGGAAAATTGAGAAAACAATAATCATGATCCGGTTGGTGCAATCTTCTGCCCATAAAAAGTACATAACTTAAGTTAAAAGTTACGATACGAATACTTTCAAAGTAACGCAGGTGGCTTTTGCCAATTTGTTCGCTTTCATAGTAAATACAAGAACCTACGCTAAACAGAAACCTTTTTTTCTAAGTATAAAGTTACGTACCTGGAAAAACTAGCAGTTAATCTTCCAGTCCAATGTTCTTGGAAAGTGACCTGAAACAATATAATTAATTATTAAAAAAAAATTTGCTCAAAAAATGCTTTTACGAAGCCTGTATACATTGTTCGAAAGTTAAAAATTACGCACCATACAATGGAGCGTGCGGTAAAATAGGTACTTAGGTGAGAGGTACTCTCTCTATCTTATCACACGCTCCGTTGTATAGCACCGTGCGTATCCTTTACGGTTGTTTTTTTAATTTCCATAAACAGTATATTAACCACTTCATTCCGCAATTCCGCAGACGTAGACGGAAGCGCTTTTGCTCAATACGTTTGTATCACTTTAATACTAAAGAAAAAATGTGACGATAGATGTAGTTCTAATTACCCGACTGCGCTAGGAGGAGGATAATGTTATGTGTCGATTGTATGTATGTATGTATATTTCTTTGGAACGCTCTGTAGCCGCCGTTTAGGCTTGATGGATTTTAGCTTGAGAGATGTCGTTAGATTTGTGTTGTTTAGGCTACAGAGCGTAAATATACCTACATACACTCGATAAAAACATAACCCCTTCCTGGCGCAGTTGGGTATTTAGAACTGCAGAATAAATGAGACGATAGTCATTTTCTTTTCTTTAGTGAGACAACGCTTCCGTCTGCGTCTGCGTGAGTTTCACAATACGAGAATAAGAAAAGTTCAGAAGCTAGGAGGTGAAATAAAGCGCAGTATACTTTTCAATGCTTCTGTATATCTTTTAATAATACTCAATTAATTATTTAAAAAAATATATTCAACTATCCATGACAGGAGAATCGCGAATACTACAGATTAAAAATGCCCGCCACATAAAACTAATTCATTTTATGTAAGTAGGTAAGTACTTTAAACTCAACTAAATAAAAAATGGAATCTCCGAAAATACTAATGCTTATTCATTTTAAGTTCCGTTTTAAAAACAGAATATCAGCAAAATAATAAAAGATAACAGGATAACAGTTAATAAGTTGAATGATCGAACCTCCTTGGAAGCGCTCTTACTCAATACGTTTGTGAGTCGAGATGAAAGATGTAGTTCTTATTTTAATTTTGCAAATTCGAACCATTTTATATTGCAAAGATTGTTGCGACTTTCCGACTGATATCTAAAAACAATAAGTTTGTCTCATTGTACTGTTTTCTCACAAATGTGTTGAAAAATGTTGTATGATATACGTGCGGATATTGGTATTAACAAACTCGTGACTATGGTAAGCCCTCGACTTCGTCTCGGGCTTACATTCGTCTGCTCGTTTGTAAAAACCAACTTACCACACTTGTATCATAAATAACTAATCATCATACTAACGGAACTAACAGGATAGAGCTCCTATGCCCACACATTTTTTTACTCTGGGGGTCTGGGGGGCTCTGGGATCTTAGTTAATTTCTAGATTTTAGCAAAATGCTTATTTGAATAAAGTATCTACTTAGTCTTCATCAGAGCATATTTTCAAGATTCTTTATTCCAACTTGTAAGTACCATCACTACATAGTATAAAACAAAGTCGCGTCCCGCTGTCTGTCTGTCCCTATGTATGCTTAGATCTTTAAAACTACGCAACGGATTTTGATGCGTAGTTTTAAAGATCTACGCAATGGGTTTTTTTTAATAGATAGAGTGGTTCTCGAGGTTTTAGTACATAATTTGTCAAGGTTTTGTTATTACTGCAGAGGTCGGAAAAAAAGATCTAAAACTCTCTGCGAAACCTATTGATGATAGAACGAAACGTTGTACTACAGTTTTAAATAACACATCAATACCTATGAAAAAGTCCGAGATAGCATATGTCTATTCTGTTATGGTTGAATGATATTCAAATTTGGAATAAAATACTGCTTCATTTGCAGAGTTCTTTCACCAATATGGTACAAATCCTTATCTTAATAAATATGTTAGTCATTTTGAGTGTTTAATTTAGAGCAAAATTGTCGTTCACACCATTTAATTTGGATGAATATCTTAGGAGATATCTCAAAATTAAAGTAAGACGCGCAACTAAATAATTATGACGGAGGTAGAGATGTCCCGAACTGGTAGACACCTGAGAGCACACGTCGTTGACGGTTGTCTATTGCACTTTTTATTTCAGCCTGAACCACAATATTATTGATTCTGGTAATTAGACGTTTACTTTGTTAGTTTGTAGTCGCTAGTTCTTAATGATTAAGAAAAAGGTAAGCTCCTTACAGTCATCATTTTAATAGGTACAGATGTATTTCTTTATTCTGCCCGATGTTTAAAACAAAAGTGTCAATATACGAAATAAACAAATACAAATTACATACAACGATCGTTGTGGGAATTCACGTGACCCAAATAAACTTACAGCGATATTATCTGCCGTTCATGAATTTGTTATTACGACTGAATTGAACATAATGTGCCTAGTGAATACACACGTACGTGGAAAGTGAAGATATAGAGGTAAATAAGATATTTTTATTAAGACATTCCGTGTGTCACGTAAGTTTAAAATTTGCGGACTATTGTGTTAATTGGAACTAGTAATAAAATGTCAGTTCACACAGCTACGATTTCGAGAAAAACGTGTTTGAATTTTTTAAACTTTATTAGGTTCGTAGAACTTTGACATGACAAAAGAAAAGGATATCCTCATAGAATCATGTCTCAAAACACAGAAGATTTGGTAAAAATGCTACTACTGATTGCTTATTTGCGTCCAGTTTTGATAAAGACCGAATAATGACAAACTAAACTAAAAGCTCACACAAAATCAAAGTTCAAGAGTCTGTCATGAGGGTCCAATGGGGTCAAACCACTTTATGTTGGCATTTAAAGTATTCTAGGTAATATAAAATATTGGTTTTAGGAACTTTAAATGAAATAAGAACACAGGCACAAGTCCTTGAACATAAAGCTTTTTAATTTAGATTTACTTTAGGTTCGCTGGATTTAATTATAAAAGTTCTACTATGAATCTCAGTTTAATATCTTAATGCTTTCATTTCTTCTTTTTGTCTATCCCGTTATTTCGCATTATTTTAAGTGAAATAATAATACTACTTTAAGAACTTTACAGGAGAAAAGCTTTTAAAAAGTCCCAGACACTTGTTTTTTGTATTTCATGATTTATTAAGAAATTCGTTTCTAATGTACATTAATTATTACATTCAAGACGAGTATCTAAGCTATTTCATTATCCGATTTGATGCTCGCAATAATTGAAACGAACGGCAAAAATGATCAAGAAAACTAAACAAAAATGAACAAGAAAAAAACAAAACAAGAGATGTTTCTATTGTGTTCGCTAAAGTCCGCTTATCCCGCAAGCGACAAAATTAAATTTTGTTTGACATTTTTTTCCCTCTTTAACAGTAGTAGTCTCTGTCCAAACAAAGAAGCAACACAGCAAGTAGTCAAACATAGTCACCTAATTTTGTTTGTGCGTGGAATGAAAAAATCGTTTTGCGTTGAACGTCGGATTTGTCCCAACGGAGCGTTGATATCAACATAAACAAACAAACTTAACTTTTGTATTCGGGCGTAAAAACTCGGTCAAAGGGTTCACTGACAGGCCCATATTGAGTGTACAGGAACAAATTTGCATTTCACAGACACGCTACAAAATGCCTTTCAGTCGACTTAATGAACGCGGAACATCGTCATTAAACGCCTCAGAGATGTAAACGCACCTTCGAGCGACGTGAGCCTGCCTTAGCCTAAATTTAGCAATTAGGGGTGCAACTACTCTCTGCTACTTGTACACATATTGATTAAGTCGAAGCTTCTGCACAGTTTCCAGGACTAATGCAGTGCTTAGTCGGTCTATTAACTGAATTGAAGTGGATCTTCGCTGCTAATTTTGGCAATTGATCTCAAGATTGAAAATGTTTAAAGTGAACTTGGATTGTTTTAACAGAAATAGCGAATACACTAGGATTTATTAAAGTTAGAGATTTTCAACTGTTTTACCATTATTAGGTACTATCTGTTAGCTAAAACACACTTCATAAGATTCTGTGTATCCAGTATAATATTGTTAATACTTAGATTGTTCACTCTCTGCACTGTAAGTGCGGCGGGCGAGTGACAGCGGAGTAATTGAAATTAAATAAATAACAAAAATATTTTTTCTATAAATTGCCGCACTGTAGGTATAGGTTTATTGTTTGTGTTTAACCACATACGAGCAGATATAAATATGTTACTACGGTCTCAATTTACAAACCCATATAAAATGGAGCATGGAGTGTAAAGCGAGTTTAGAACGCAGTTTCATAGTTTAGCTCGGCATCAGTCAGGCCGCGCTGTCGCTGTAGTACTTCATAAAAACTAATGGCGACCCATTTAGCGCTCCGTCCACGGATCACCGAGCACTTTCTCAGTTTCTCTATTAATTATTAATTGTTTTATTTTACAAAATACGTTTAAGACTTAATGTTGAATTCGATGTATTGCGACATCTGTACTAATATTCTCTGTCTGTATGTTACCTTTTGACATTAGATTTAAAACTTGGCACATGAGTGAGTAGACCTCGTCCTTGGATTACAACATAGGCTACTTTTATCCCAGGAGGATGACCCCTTGGGATAATTATCGAATTTCAGGCGGGCGAGGCCGCGGGCAATAGTTAGTCATAAATAAAGTGGTAACAAAACAATGATCAAGTTTTTTCACATCCGTTGCTTGGTCAGTATGAACGTCAAGTACTATCTACCTACTAAGAAAACGGTTACCTTTTTAGTACCTTCCACGAAATGTTACAAATGTAGCCATTAGAATAACAAAAGCAAAGCTTTTTTGGTTGACAAAATACGAAACAATAACAGTGTAGCAGAATTTTGGTAAAAGCAGGTAGCGCGCTGGGGATACCTTAGCGTCGACAGCTAAGGATTTGAGGAGACGTGCGAAATTCCGTAGTGGCACTGCTGTCGACTAAAAATACTATAAATATTCCGTCTTATTTCCACGAATAACATTTGAAGAGACGAAAATAAACAAACACTCTTACGATGTAGATGTTTGCCTACAAAAGTATCAACTGTATTTGCAATCGTGCCCAAGAATACTCATTGATAATTTAGTTCCGGTCATTGATTTTCTCAGTACGGAGAGTCCTACTTTGGAACCAAATAAAACTAAAAGAATCTTGTGTAAATTATCGTTATAATATATTTTAGCCGGAATTTATCGGGGTAATCTAATAGAAGTAGATACTTATGTTATATAAATAAAGTTGTGTGATAAAGCTGGTGCTATCAAAATGTTCTGACTCCGCGCCAGGATTGGCTTCCGGCTGGCGAAGTGCCAGCTTCCTACACCAAGTCATGCTACTGGTCTTCGAGCAAGTAAAACCACGAAATTTACAACGTACTTCGATTGTTATAATAATATCGACTTGCTATTATGTATACCTAACTACATAGAAGGTAAAGCGAGCTTCTTTTCTACTCACTACAACTAATGTACTCACTATGTTAAACTTGACAAAAGTCTATGATTCTCAGCGATAGTGTAGCCATTTATCAGGGATTTTTTTTTTTGCAATCGGATCAGATTACCCTACACAAAAATATAAACACACCACGCGAAAAGAAACAAAAATTTAAAACGAATCTATTCATTCGAAACTTTCGTAGAACTTGGTGAGTAGTTCGAGAGTGTAGTCTGTTTCGAGGAACAAATTAAAATAAGTCCTATTTTGGGTTATTATTCCGAGAGTCTGAAATTCTAAACTTTGACGTACCGTGAACTAGCTTTTATCGTAAGTGCCGGGGGCGAGAGCGAGGGGCGGAAAGGGGATGGTAGAAATATACATTGATATTTCCAGGGTCCTTTAGCGGCTGTCGGGATCGCGGCTCGAGTCACTCGGGGCTTCGAGCCTCCTCGAAGCACCACTGAGGGGCAGATTGTAATCCTGCTTTGTCAGTCAACCGCGGAGACAGGAAGTGGTCGAGGACTGTTCACAGTGGTGTGAGGCGCGAGGCGGAAGTGACGAGCGCTCACATCGATTGTTCTATCAGGAATTATTGATAACGCCCGAATTTAGTGAATTCACAATACCTTGTACTGATAATTACCACTAACTGATACGGTTGCTAGATTACTGTATAATTCTAACACTTGGAATTTGCTCTTATTTGAGCCTGTACTTAAATTATTTTAGTAGGCAGGCATTTATAGATAAATGTTTAATTTTTTTTGTTATAAACGGAGAATGTATTGTGAAACACGTTTTTCTAATGCCTACACATTTATCGCCACCATCATAAATAACAAAGTATTTTGTTACAATAAAATTTAAATGAAAAATATCGTAACAAACTCGAATAACATAAATCATCAAAAGTTCGGAACGTTGGCAATTTTTGCGGAGGCGTATTGATAAAATATAAATAACGTTCATCGTCACAGTAGCTGAATATGGGTATAGTGTACAAATAGATAGTCGAATAGTACTTAGTAGTATTTACTGTGTACTCTGTCTACAGAGTTATATTTGTTGTAAGCGAAAAGTTTGCTCTCGCCGATGTTACTTGGGACTTGGAATGGCAATGAGCCCAACGGACACGTCACTTTTTATTTGCCTCCGCACTAATGGAGCAAAATGAGCAAAGTGACATGCTGTACCAACCAGTTAGATTAATCCTTAAACAAAGTGATATAGATGGGCAATCTGAGTTACGTAACATTTAATGGGAGTTTCAGACTGATTGTTAACATGGCGCCTATGAAGCTTTTCAGGGGCTGGGAAAAGCTTAGCGATTATTTTTGTCGTTATTTAGCAACTTTTATAAAACATTACACGACTATTATTCGATACTTACTTATATGTATTTCTATTTTTCTGAGGTGTTAGTTTGCATAGATTTATTTAAAGTCACCCACCAGCTACTCGCTAAGTAGTACTTAAAGCAAATAGCTTTGCACACATTAATTTATGGCTAATAAATGAACAAACTAACATAATTACCACTGACGTTTTATTAGAAGTGTAACATGCTTATAAAAGTTGTAAATATGCAAATGACATGCCAGTGTGCTACAAATGAATGCCAATTGCCAAAACTAACAGCAATATTATAGTACATAAGTACAAAGTTTTACGACATGCTCTTTCACTTTCGAAAGTAAATGAATTGCTTTATTTTCCACACATCATCACTAATTTACTGATATTTATACGCTTATCTATGTCGTAAGATCATTAATATTAATAAAATCCGCCTTAACATATGTGTCCAATAAATAAAGATAGATTAGCATACATTTCGATGTTGTTTGATATGTCATTGACCGTTTTATTGCACTAGTTTTCTGCATTTTAAGCACGATGAAAGTGTTCATGTAACTCAGCGGTACTTTTAAACGTAAATTACACACACATTGAAGTTATCTAATTGTTTTCAGCTGTTCCTAAGGTTTTCAGTAACTACGTACTATGCTTAAATACCATTTGGAAAATCGTAACTGATTATTAGGAAAATGCAACACTCCCGAGTATAGATTTTACAGTTTCGGAGAGTCATAAAGGAAATCCTGAATAGGTACGCGATAGTGTGAGTGCATGGCGAGTGACGTCACGGGCACGTCCGACAGGACGCAGCTGTCGCGGCCGCAGCCCTAGCCTGGGAAAGCGACGCCCTCGCGCGCTCTCACTGCCGAGGCCCGACCGGTCGCGATGTCGCGTCGTGTCGCGTCTCGCCGCGTCGCCCTGTGGCTGACGGCTCCGACATTGAACCGCTCAACCAGTGCCGCTCAACGTCAATTATTATGAACTTGACTTACTTTTATTTTCACTCTGATATCACAATGACAACAAAATTGTGTAATTAAAGTTTGAAACGGGATTTGATTAAGTATTGTGCGACATTGCTGTTACATTTTGTTCAAATATACGGGATATGTATTATTAGGTGGATATCCGGGAGTACGAGTAAAATATTTGATTACAAGAGACACATGAAGAAAAACAAAAGAGTAAATAAAAGAACATCAAAAAAATTTGGGAGGCGCACGCGAAAAAGTTTGTCTACGTCTTCAATATCAACTATTAGAATCTACCTAACCAAGCTATTAAGCTATAGGTAACTCTAAGATCAGATATAAATTCAGGAGTATCGAAACGACGGGCCTTGTTGTGCAAAATGTAGGTAAGTTAAATGAAGCAGCCGCAACGTTCGGCGGGGATCCTAATAATAACTAATCTCATTTGTTTTCATCCGCTTATACTGTAGCCAACCAAAGTAGCTTCCAGGGCAGGCAACCGAGCGTCTGCTTGAAGTAAATAACATTTTCAGGAAAACAGAATTGCAGTTAGTCTCATTTGAAGATAAATAACATGCAAATATACGAGTCCACATGAGATCATTTGCATAGGAAATCATTGTGATTGTATTTAATTGTTTGCATAACAGCTTTTACTTAAGACTTCAGGTTACTTTTGGAGATGTCGTAACATAAACAATCTAAGCTATTGCACGATTATGGAAAACGGAAATTGACGTCATTAGCGTTGAAAGTTTTAAAGTGGCAAAAGTTATATAACTTCAGTCTATTTTGATCGGCTCGGTAATTATTGGCATAGGTACAGTGCCTGTCTGCTGTGGCCCGTGGGCGAGGCTTGCCTAACACCAGCGATTTACGAGAACACTGCTAAGCCTTGACCCTCTCGCAGTGCAAGCGTCTCCCTTCTAATGTAGTTTAGTCCTTCTATTAAACTTCTAAATTTTAAGACGAGAATCAGTAGGCGTTAAAGCTCTAAAAACTTGTAAGTAGTTAAAAGCACAAGTGTACCAATATTTAGCTGTTATCCCCAATCGCGGTAATCAATTATTGTTTGTAACTAGATATACCCACTACCCACGTCCGAATGTCGTGTTCCTGAGAATAGGTATTCTACATGTTCGACCTACTTAGTAATTACTGTTTCAAGATTACTTTAAAAAATTGTCTTATCTTTTTTATTCTCAAACATTTCTCATAATCTTTTTGGATAATATATTATTTAACACTTTCATGCAGACATTCATTAACTATGTTTATAATTGTAAATATTAAACTCTCAGCGGAGATTGCGCCATTTTCAGATGCATATTACATGAATCGAATCGCACTAATGTTTGCATGTATGCTCGTTATAAAGCCCTTGGGTGTTTGACTTGGGTTCCTCCGCCGTCTCGCTGGCTGTGGCTGCCATACTCTGTCATATTTACGGGCACTCCCCGGGACGAGGCAATAGCTATTTCAGGTAATCATATTAAACAGCTATTGTTTGAAGGGTGGATAATTGAGCTTTTAAAATGTAAATATCTGCCTGTAAGTAAATCTTAGACATCACATTTCCTTCAGGAAATTGTAACGCCTCTGTCTGTTCTTTAAAAAGCTTAACAAAAGAAAAGTCTCCAGATATCAAAATAAAAGCATTTTCTGTTGGCTATATTAGGCAAAAGCTACCAAATAAACATAAATCTGTATTAGAAGCACGATATTTCTCCCGAATGCATATTGGGTTTTGTTTCCAAGCGATAAATTTTTGTGAATATAGAGAGGTGCCTTTAACGGTTCCATCAATATTGGTGACATCGACGGTGGAAAGGGATGGGGATTGAACTTGTTACTCGTATTGATTATCAGAAAGCTAGAATGAAAAATTGCAATACAACAGTACCGCGGTCCGAAAGACGGATATCTGCCGTATCCGAGTGGATCGCAGTAAGCTACCATGAGCCGCTTTACGGCCAAACAGAAGCTTTTGGATTTCAATTCTCTTTGTCAAGTGGACGGAGACGTCGGGAATGCGTTTAGAGACGAGAGCACTTACGGCGACCGATATCCTCAACTACGCTCAAGTTGGCGTTGAGACTTAGTTTGCGACAACTTTTGCCGGTTACACTCAGTAAGTGTGCTCTTTATTTTAACTACATAGTAATCCGGATAACAGAGCAGTGATTGAATATGAACAGTCATTTGCGAATAAGAGAAACTTAGAGAAAGCATCTTATTACTAGAAATCGTTGAAACAAGATACCTAGTTAAAAATAGTTTTTTATACGGTAGAGATCCGTTTAGATTTTTTTTCTGCAGCGAAGTAATTGCTTCATGTTGTAGCATCATAACAGATTTGTAATCGTATGTAGCATGTTCCTGGTGTACTACAGCGGAGCCTGCCGCCGCCGCTCGGCCACAGTCGGCGAAGGCGTTTGTAATGGTTCATTGTTTTTGCCGTAAGTGGCCTGAGATTACACAAATTGATGCCTGTGTGTTTGGAGTGAAAGGAAGTATTCTGTTCTAGATAATGGGTTCGCTTGTTTTGTTTTTTTAACAATGAATCGGTTTCTGATACCGCCTCGTATGTTATTGTTCTACTCATATGACTTCTTGCTTGCAGCTGCGCGAGTACTTACCTAGCCAAATACTATTTACTTATGACAAATATTGATATTGCAGCTGTCGCTTAAACTAATTTTGGATTAAGTTAAGGTCAGACACAGACCAACGAGAAGTTCTAATAAATTCACTTATCGTCTCTACGATAATATCTATACAAGTATCAATGTGACGAATAATTTTGTTGACGATTACCTCAGCTGCTCCTAGCTCACCTTCAAGGTGATGCACTTGTATGAATGTCACGGTCTATGACTCCACCGTATTAGTATTTTAACAAGCATATTTTTGCGTTCTCAATTCAAATGTACTGAGAATCCTTGCGGGATATGACACGCGTCATGTGCAACCAATCGTGTTCCAGCTGATAGCATGCCAATCTACTTTACCGAGATGCTCCCGGGCGCGGCGCGGCTCTACGGCAGCCTATACTGCCTGCCGCTAACGTTGTGGTAGTTTCTATCGAAAATCACACATAATTCGCATTACCATCTGCACTCTTAGATCGGATTTGTCGTCGGATCAGTCTGGGAGCGACGCTAGTATTCGGCAGCTAGTAGAGTGGTTGTAAAACAAGTCTAGCGCTTTTGTCGCGTCTAGACGGCGCGCGTCGGATCTCTATCGGCTGCCGTAAAATTATGTGTCGTGGCCTGGCAACGTACCGCTCTAGGATATCCGGTTCAATTCGATCTTTATACGATTATTTAATTTTATGACTGAGCTTTACAACTTTCCAAAAATATTGAGGAAGGTCACAAAACTCACAACCCATAGCAAAAAGAATTGTGGGTGGTTGTTGTTGATATTATCTCCCTATAATTACCCAGATATTTAAATTCTGATGAAGTAAAAAGTAATTAACTGTTTGGTGGCCTGAATTAAGGATTTGATTGATTTTTAGTTGGTTATCGAATCTGACAAGAACAAAAATAAACTACTAAATCACTGTTAGGCCTCTGAACCACTTAGTACAGGATCTATACGCAATGGTAATGCAAGGCGCGTGACGCGTTTACTAACGTGTGAGACGAAGCCCGAACACGTCGCGGCAAGGTTGGGACACCCTGTCACTGAGCCAGCCCCTCAGTGCACCATGGTTGGAACGCTCCTTGAGTACCCCAGTAGCCCCTCAGAGCGCCCCCTGACGATCAGCCGCGTACTACAATTTCCAGCGCCAGCTGACACTCTGAATAGATCGTGACACCGCCAATTGTGCGGAAATCATTCCCATAGCTACGGGAATATCTGACGATTTATACAAGTACATTTTATACGTAAAGCAGCGAATGCTGTTATGCTTTCTGCTATATTGGCCGACATGCCTTCTTAATTTACGTCGACAAGATCATAGCTCAATACTACTTTTTCTGGTTTCTGCAGATATAAGCACTTTTTCAACATCGCCGTTAATCACTGTTTAATTCCATAAATTCCATTGCAGATAAGTTAATTTTAATCAGTGTGTGCATTTCAAATCCATTAGCATGTTTGCGTCGCATACGCAACGTGGAAAGGATTGTTTCACAATAGGTCGTTCGAGATAACCCGTCCTAACTATATAGAGTAAATGCAACAATGAGCAACAAAGAAATCTAGATCAAATGGACAATGCGGTGTTTACGAAACTCGTTAGTAATTTGTGAGGTGTTAGCAACTTTTCTCTGTGGTGAGAGTCGTGCTAAGTGGCGAAACTGTTGGCTTTACAATGGAACAAACGTTTGCTACTGGAACACGGAGAACACTGCGCTCGCGCATATCTGTTGCGGGTCATCGCGTCGCAACCTTTCACTAGCGCCGCAGCGCCGCGCGGCCCAGGGCCCCGGGTCCCGGCTCCTCGCACGAACGATACCTCAAGCTGTTCATAATGCTGATCATCTTACGAACCAGTACGTGATCGGAACCAAATTTCTCTTTTGCTACTTTTTTATTTCATCATAATCATTTCTATTGTATTCAAACAAAAATAAACCTTTTTATAAATTAAATATCTGAAGTAACATTGTCGTAACAGACTCGCCTTAATAGGATCAACTAAAACAAAAGGCTCCCAGTTTCACGATGCACCTGTCACTAAAGTAAACGACAGACTCCGTGGCGGCGACACGGACGACGCGCGACGCCGACGTGACTTACAAACTAATGATATAGATACATCATTAACATTACAATCACATCACGGTTGAGCGGATTAACTCAAAACTTTATTTATTTAAAAAAATAAATGCTGTTTCAATTTTCAGCAGCATTTTTATGTACGTACCTATTTTGTACAGTACTTGTGATTCGCGACGGCAGACGATTGGGTTTGTTCTAAACTTATGCAGTTGTACACGTGACAAGCGGAAGGAAAATATTGATCCGTTTATAAGAGGAAATGTACAGTGGTTAAAGCAAGAATTGTAGTAAAAAAAACTGGCCAAGTGCGAGTCGGACTCGCGTGCAAAGGGTCCGAATGAATTTCATTTTCTTAACGTGTTATTTTAACACTATAGACTTCTTATAGACTTTTCCTGTAATCTATATCTATTATCTCCATATTTTTTCAAAATTTTAGGCTCAGTTGTTTCGGAGATAAGGGGGAATGGTAATTTTTCGTCTAATTTCTTGATAACTTCAAAACCATTATTTTAAAATTATGAAAAAAATATATATTTAAAACCCTTTTATTTGATATGTCACACGATATTGTTAAAAAAACTTTAATGATTAACGTAACGCGTCCGTGTTTGGGTCACAGAAGTTCATATGTGTACCAAATTTCAACAGAATCGGTCCAGTGGATCCGGAGAAAACTGGCTGTGACTAGTGATGGGAAATTCTCGAGAACATTCTCTTAGCGAGAACTTTGCGGATATGTTCTCGAGAATGTTCTCCGAGCAGAGAATTTATGAGAACTTAAAAACGGAGTAACTAAACCTAATTTTAATCTTATCCTGTCTGGAAATTTGTATGATAGATGAAATATATAGTGTGTTACTTGTATGTTATATGTATTTTGAAACATTTCGTGAAGGAAACTAGATTATGGGAAATTTCGAAACTAAAATACAGTATCAATTGATGACAAAACCATCTGTTTTAGGGTTTCGGACAAAAAACGGAAACCTTATAGGTTCACTCGGGAGCCTGTCTGTCTATCTGTCTGTATGTCTGTCCGTCTGTGTCAGCCTCTTTTCTCCGGAACTACTGAACCGTTTCTGTTGAAATTTGGTACCTAGACACGGACGCGTTAAGTAAATAAATAACTGTTGAGTATGGGGGTCACTTTTGGTGGTCAAACTAGAAAATGAAAAAAAAAGTTTTTCGAACTGTATCGTGCGACATATCAAATAAAAGGACTTAGTGTGAAAATTTTAATTATATTTTTTTTTCATAATTTTATAATGAATAGTTTTGAAGTTATTCAAGAAATTAGGCCAAAAATGAACGTCCCCCACCCTTATCTCCGAAACTACAGATTCCGAAATTTTGAAAAAAAAAATGCAGGTTATAGTTCTTTACCTACTGATTACAGGACAACCTATAAGAAGTCTATAGTGTTAAAATAACCTGTTACTTAAATGAAATTGGGTCGGAACCCTTTGCACGCGAGTCCGACTCGCACTTGGACAGTTTTATTTTTACTATTGTTAGGCAAGCGTTTGACCAGTATCTTACTTGATGGTAAGCGATGATGCGGTCGAAGCGTGCTCCATCGCTTGCTCGAAGTAACCTATTCACTCTTGACTTAAAGACTCCAAGGTTGTAGCTATCAGGAAACACTCTGGCAAAGAATTTCACTCCTTAGCTATACGCACAATGAATGTGTTCCCAAAACGTTTTGTGCATGTAGGTGGGATGTCCACCATGTACCGATGGCGCACCGCGCCGTACGTCTTGTGGTCCCATGATGGAACGGGCTAGGCGGAATTTAATTATGGAATTACGTCGCACATTCCCCAAATTACAACCGATAGAAAACCGACAGTAAATCGGCGTCGATGCTTTGAAGCTTCAACTCGACGAGCCTATAATTGCCAATCATCCTCTTGGCTCGTTTCTCGATTGACTCAAGGCATCAAGCTGGTATCCAGCATATCCATCCCAAAGATGAGAGCAGTACTTCATACACAATCGAACTTGCGCTTGACAAAGTTTGAGCAGCTGTACCGGCGTAAAGTACCATCCTACCTTTGCTAGGATCCCCATGTTTTTGGCAGCCACTTGAGCCTTTGCTCTCTGAAAGGGCCAAAGTTGAGGGTAGATGTTAACGTAACACTAAGAAGCTCAAGTCGGTCGGTTATCGCCACGGTTACAGCTCGGAGAGATGAAGCTGGGTGTAATTGGACCCTTTAAGCGGAAAATTGCTCAATCATAGCCTCCGAAGGGAGCTTGCCAACAATGCTATCGTGCCAGACCCTGTCGAAGGCCTTCGAGATATCTAGGCAGATTACAAGTGCCTCCCCGTGTTTCTCGCTCACTCCAAATGTGAATGGTATACGCTAGAAGATCTTTATTCTTGTAATTTTGTCGAAAATAGGAACGTCATATTAACTTCTCTTGATTTAATCAAAATAGGTTGGCATATTCATAGCACTTTATAGGAGGTAAGCACTTCTAGATTCTATAATCCTAAGTATTTTTTAATTTAAATCACTTTGGTTTATGTTAATTATTCATTAAAGACTAGGTAGTCTTTTTCAGGCTGTTTCAGGCTGGATCATCGAGTTTTATTCCTAAATAAATAAATAAATCCTTTTACAAAGTCCAGAATTTAACAAGTAGTTAAGTTTATTATAGCTGCTAGTTATGGAACCACTGTCCTATTTATAGACAATGAAATATATGTTAATTACATCTAATAACGAAAATAAAAATGATAAAAGTTATCTGTTTCATGTAAAAACTGGAAGGATCACCGACTCGTTTTAAGTTCTCATAAGTTCTCGTATGTTCTCCGCTCACGAGAATATTCGCGAACATTCTCGTTCCGAGAATATTCTCATTGTGAGAATGTTCCTTTTCCCCATCACTAGCTGTGACAGACGGACAGACAGATAGACACCCGAGTGATCCTATGAGGGATCCGTTTTTTGTTCGGAACCCTAAAAAGAGTAGTAGTTTATTGTAGGTCCACAAATGTTATGTCCATCATCAACACGGTGGTGGTGATCTTTAAGGGGGTGACAATAGATAGTTACGACTCATGAAATAAACTACGTTCGCTATGGTATCAATTCGTGAAAATTGTTTATATTCATTAGTTCTTTGACACCCTGAAATATCTCTAGCAAAAAAGTTACTATGTTTACGTATGCGAAATATGTATAGGTTAGTTGAGGTGAAACAATGAAATCGATGAGAATCATCTGGTTCCGGTGACTTTGATATTGATTCAAATAATAGAAAGAACTCATGCACCATTTATTTTTTTGATGAAATTAGTCGTATTGGCCCCACGATATATTGGTTAGTGCCGCATGTTGCTATAATGACCCCGTCATTTGAGCGACAAGCGGCATGTCCGGGATGATGTGGTTACTGGTTACCTACATGACGCAGTAGCCACCTTGCACCTGTTTATTAGCCTGGGAACTAGGCAATCCTATCTCAAACGATTACAATGGAAGGAAATCATTTTGCTTCAGTGTGACTATAAACTTGGTTTTTTTTTTTTGTGATGTAAACATTGATATATAAAAAACCCATATATGTATAAAATACACACTCAGCATCTCCAAAACGTCCGCAAAAAACAAGCGCAATATGTATAATTGTGCACAAGTTTCAAACAGTCTCGCATCGTTCGCCATACTGCACTGCTTTGTAAAAACAACTTTAAGCGATCCGTGTAAGGTTGAATTTGCAAAAAAAGTTGTTTATAGTATAACTACACACAACTCACACATGACACTCGATACATTGTATGTCAGTTTTTGACGACATTTTCGAGTGTTGCATTTGTTTGAGACTGTGCATCTTGGGTTTTTTATATATCAATGGATGTAAAAGACAGTTCTTTTAAATACCATCAATCTTACCCCAATGATGTGCAACTGTGACCAAAGTTAACGCGTATGAAGTTTCGAATAGGAAAATAATCATGTGTATTATGTTAGGTATGTTTTAAAAGCAGTATTTCAATGGCAACCGAATGAAAGCTAGTAAATGAGAATCACTTACATGGTCACTGCATTTCTATTAAACGTAGAGGCAATTATTTCTGATTTTCATTACAACCAATTTATTTTGAGAAGTATGTCGTGAAGCAAAATGTTCCTGTCTTGGCATTTCATTTTGTCCATTATTGTTTTTGATTCGGTGAGTAATTTAAATTATTTATATTAAAATAAACAAATAGGTAAGTATTTATAAGGTACAGTTTGTAGGTGTTTTATTTATTTTTTTTATTATACAGGTACTTGGAAATTCTACCGAAACTTTTAGTAAGGCTACATTTATTACTATTTGTAATCTTGCAGTTCATTCGAAAATAACTGACAGTCTCAATATCTGTTTTAGATAAAACCCATGGCGTAACTAAGAAACATGCTAGAGTATCTCCAGACAAGGCAAGAAAAACTAGTGATGACAAGGGTAAGAAAGTAGGATAATAGTTTAGCTTAAAGAGTAGTATATCTGGATATTTTATTAACAAAGAAAATGAATGAATTGGTTTTAACCCGGTGTCATGGGGGTTGGGTCTGTCAGACCCGGCACATTTTATTTTGATTGAAGTTCGGTTCCTGCACGTCCAACTTTGTCGTTCTTCTCAGTAGCTGAAGGTATTGAGTTGTTCTAAGCGTCGCAAGCAAGACATTTGTCGTGCGGCAGCCGCACTGAGAGTTACACGAGCGCAATGCTAAAAAAGGTGAGGTGAGTGGATGGTACTTGGTGTAACAATTGTGTGAACAAATGATTTTAATTATTTACAATTTGTATATGCTTTTATATACACGGTGCCAGATTAGTCGTCTTACAAAGGCGGCCCACTTAATGTACCCGACATAAATACCTCTAGGCGCGATTATTTATCCTTACTAATACTATAAATGCGAAAGTAACTCTGTCTGTCTGTCGGTCTGTCTGTCTGTCTGTCGCGCTTTCACGCCAAAACTACTGAACCGATTTAAATGAAATTTGGTACACAAATAGTCTAGAGCCTGAGAAAGGACATAAGCTACTTTTTATCCCGGGAGTGTGTTCCCTAGGGACCACGCGGGCGAAGCCGCTGGCAGAAGCTAGTTTAAAATAATTAATTAAGATGATAGGCATAATAAAAATAAACAATGCATTGAACAACTTCTACTATGGGTCCAATCCCGAAATCGCGATAAAAAAATAAGTTCTCAGTAATGTTCAGTACATTTTGTCGAGTTATGTGCACATAAATGTATGGGGGAGTCGACTTTTTTTCGCAATTTCATGTTGGTCTCATAGTGTAAGTTGTTCATAATGATGAGTACAATAACCCCTTAAGAGGTATTGCGTTTATCCTGTTACAGGATACTGTTCTATATATTATATACCAATGATAATGATGCGGAGTGATTAATATATATTTTTTTTCTTATGATATTCTAGTTTCCTTTAAAAATGTGCCATTAAAACTGATTGTTAATACTCGTAATAATAGTTTCATTTAACTAGATGAGAAATATTTTGTTGATTTTTTTCTACATTATAATACTGAAACTTTTAGTAAGGCTACATTTATTACTATTCGTACATAATAATATCTTGCAGTTCATTTGAAAATAACTGACAAGGTCACAATCTCTGTTTTAGATAGAACCCATGGCGTAACTCAGAAACATGCAAGAGTATCTCCAGGCAAAACAAGGAAAAGTAGTGATGACAAGGGTAAGAAAGTAGAATTAACAAAATGCCTCAAAAAAACTTTACAAACAAAGGAAATTAATTAATTGGTTTTAAGTTCTATTCAAAATATTTTAGAAAAACAAAAAAAAAGTAGTCGACTATAATTATAATTATGTTGTGTCTTTCACTAGATTCAAGATCGAATATTTTTTCTTTTAGAAGAAACGCGAATTATCCACATAAATTATGATGGTATGATGATCGCGATTTGGTTTTATTTTCAGCTCATCTAATAAGACCCCTGCAATCAGGTAAACACAAATAAATAAACTTTGCACGATTTATAATTTTACCTAATACAGAATTATATAAAAAAAAATATCTCAAACAGGTGATACTTTTGTTCCAATGGAGCTTTTGCCGATCGCTAAGCTGTTGTTAGCAAAAGGTATGTAAACAAAGTTAGCAGTACTATAAAAGTGCTTTAAAAAAAACACAACACCGACACCGTACCACTATTGTGAACAAAAGGAACTTCTTTATGTACCTACCTATTGTTTATGAGACGCATATTAATTGTAAACCTATTTTAAGCGTTAAGTTCATATTTACCTACTAGCTGGCACGCAAACGTTGTTTTGCCGAATAAAAAAAAACAAAATAGCCTACTACCTATTCTCATACCTATCGAATATACACAAAAAATTGCATGAAAATCGGTCGAGCCGTTTCGGAGGAGTTCGGTAACAAACACCGTGACACGAGATTTTTATATTTACCTATATAAGGCGCCGACCCCACTGCACGCGGTCTAGCGGTCAGAGTTCCAAGTTCTATGTTCCGCGTCCACTGTTTAATCTATTGCGGTGGCTAAGAATCCTACATACACAAAAGCTGTTAGACCGCTACGGTCAAAGAGGACGCGCGTGCTGTCGGAGTTATATTTTTTTGCAAAAGTTGGAAGGTCACGATGTCCGACGAGATCGAAATGTTTATTTAATTATTTTTTTGTTAGTCTGCTCTTGCGTCCCACTGCTGGGCAAAGGCCTTCCCTTTCTTCTTCCAAATCTCTCGGTCTTTATTTAATTAGTGAGAAAAAAACGTTTTCTTTATGATTTGCAAGACATTTGGTTGAGAGTAACATTTGGTTTTTAGTAAAAAGAGCGTGCGACGTGTTATCACTGCTTAAGATTACTGAATTACAGATTTTTAGACCGCTCGCAGTGTGCGCGTGTGTGGACGCGGAACGGGCCGCGGAACGGACCGCGCGCAGTGGGGTCGGCGCCTTAGGTTCCTATTAAAATCAAGTTATATATCCACTGACCCATATTTCACTTTGAGAACGATTCCCTACAGCATACAAATATAATTAACTGCAGAAAAACTTACAACATTCACTTTTTACATAACACTAACACACAAACACAACTCTTCTTCCTCAAATTCAGCTCAACTTCCGCATGCAGACATGCAGTAGTATATCAGCGTCTGCCTGACACATGCTGAGCTGGCCGGTTGATTCTGAAAACATGTCGAAGTGAAGTGATCGCGAAGTAAGCCTTCAATCCAAGTACCTAATCAAGATGGAATGATGGCTTACTTCGTGATCCATCTTAGTAAGAGTAAGAGTAAGCCATCATTCCATCTTGATTAGGTACTTGGATTGACAGCTCACTTCGTGATCACTTCACCTAAGCCTTCACTTCAACATTTTTACAGAATCGTACTCTGGACTCCCATTTGGTGCAACCTTGAAGCGAACACCGCATTATAGCTGTTCTTCTGTTTAATTTTTGTTTTAAGTACCGACCTGTGTCATAATGTTACATTCTTTATTTCAACGTGGTCGTTAGGGTTCCGTACCCGAAGGGTAACCAACGGAACCCTTTTACTAAGCCTCCGCTGTCCATCCGTCTGTCTGTCAGCGGGTTGTATCTCAAGAACCGTAATAGGTATTTTCACAGATTGTGTTTTTCTATTGCAGCTATAACTAAAAATAATCAAATTTAAATTAAATTAAAAATTAAAGGAGCTCCCATACAAGAAACGTGTTTTTTTTTCGGTTTGTGGTACGGGACCCTTCGGGTGCGAGTCCGACTCTCACTTGGCCGGGTTTTTTTTTATATTGGCACCACCCCGGTAAAATTATTGTGATACATAGCTTTAACTTTTCTTATGTCTACATTGACCTGAACCACTGGTATTTCATCTGACTATTAGCGACTTATACAATTAGAGTTCTGTAATTCTGTTACAGCTATTTAAACAATTTACCCTACTTCGTATTTCTTTTTCAGTCAAACCAGGAGGTAAGATTTGAGGCTAGCTAAAGTTATTTAATAATATAATTGAACGCTACATTTTTAATAACCTGAAAATAACATCGTAACTATGTTCAATTTTTCAAATGCAGAAGGAGGGAGAGGAATTGTGAGTGGATCAAAAAATCCTGAACAATTGGCGGAAAAACTATACAGAGCTTATTGTATGTATAAATAAATTAATGAGCTTTTTGTGCTGAGAATGAAAACATGTGATTTGAGTATAAATTATTTTATTAATTAAAATATTCAGGACAATTAAACATTTCTTATATTTTTACAGTCTTAACCGAAAAAAGAATCGTACTATTAACGGGTAATTTACTATATTTCTAAGTGACATATAGATTAAGTTAATAATATGATTTTACAAATTGTAATATGTATTCAATTTATTGCAGAAAAAGACCTCAGAGGATTGGATGTACTGACAGCCTTGGCTATGGACGGAAAAGGTAATGTTGGACAAAATTAAAGGTACAGCCAACCCGCTCAGCTGAGCTCAGCTCATAGAAAATGAATACTGCATCTTGATCACAACATACTCTAACATGTACTCCTATGTTGACTCTACATGGTCATATCTGACGTGGGATTAACGGAGACTTTAAAACACTTTTCTGTTACAGATGTGAAGACGAGGTCTTTAGGCGATTCCATTACAGAAAAACCGACGCATGTTTTAAATTTGAATGGTAATATAATAACAAGAGGCAATTGGTTGCTAAACTGCATTATAAAACTGACTTAAGTATGTATTAATTTGTGCCAGGGCAATTCGTCGGAGTGGATCCTGGTCCCAAGAGGTGTCGTTATAAGCGTAAGTTATTCGTTTTATTTTACGAACTTATTTTATTAGGCCAGTCATACGAACATATTTTATTAAGACAGTTTAGGTCGCAGTATTTTGCACTGTCTTGATTTTGAGGGCAGATGCCAGTAGTGTACACCCAATTTTTCAATCTCGAAACACCTGTGCTAGCTGCGTGGTGCTCGGAAAACTTCATAATTTTCGGTTAGTTTTCAGACTTTGGCTTATATCTTCTAAACGGTGAATTCTACGTAAAAAGTCAATCAATACACTTTTAAAGTAGATAAAATTTGCTATAACAACAGTGCAAATGCAGCTTAATTGGTTTTATACGTACCATTATTTAAAAAAACAATTGCGAGTCGGACTCGTGTGCAAAGGGTTCCGAACGAATTTAATTTTTTAACATGGTATTTTAATACTATAGACTTCTAATAGGTTTTCCTGTAATCTTTAGGTAAAGATCTATTATCTCCATTTTTTTTTAATTTTAGGCTCAGTAGTTTCGGAGCTAAGGGGGGGGGGAATGGTAATTTTTCGTCTAATTTCTTGAATAACTTCAAAACTATTTATTTAAAATTATGAAAAAAATATAATTAAAACCCTCACAGTAAGCCCTTTCATTTGATATGTCACACGATATTGTTCAAAGATTTTTTTTTAAATTTTGTAGTTTGACCCCCAAAAGTGACCCCCACACTAAAAATTTAATGATTTACGTAACGAAGAGAAGAATTTAAAATTCTTAAAAAAAAAAAACTTAAAATCTTGAAAAATTGGGAGGACACTACTGGCATCTATTCTAATAACCACCCAAAAAATCAGGATGGTACAATTTTCTGCGACTAAACGCGTTTAATCTGTCTTCGGTGACTGTTCTATATTTTCTAATATGTTCTACGGTTCTTCGCAAAGCAAGCTAGCAGGCCCAAGCTAGCAAGTATGCGCACCTTCAAAGTGCATACTAACTTTACTCTATCCCACACATTTGGTCACTGAGATCTTGCTCTGGGATCTTAGACAATTACGAACATATCTAAATTTTGACTTTTAATGGTCCCAATTTCCAACTGTTTCATGATCTACTGTTTACTTCTAGCCTGCTTCTCTCCGTCACTGTTGGAAAAATCCCTATAACTTTATTTTCTTTTTAGTGTTACATAAAACTGTCAAGCCCTCAGATGCTATTTTAAGAAAAAGGCACAACGGTACGTTAGTATACTTAATTACTTATACCTTAACAATTCTTTCTTCTTAATTTTAATTCGATCGTAAATACCAGAGGCCAGATAAACCATCATTAGGATACGTGTATGTAGTCTACCCCTGTACCCCTAATATAGTTTTCAGACTTAAAGTAACATAATTTTGTTGTAAGTGCCATAAAAAACATGTCCAAACATATATCTCAAGATACATGTATTGCTAACGGTATCCAAAGGCATCCTTCGCCTGTCTGTCCGTCTGTCTATCTATCACACGTGTATGTTTAGGTAAAAGCCAGTCGATATGTTCTAGAGCATACTTGATATGATAGAGTAGGAGTAATATATTTAACTAGTTATTTCACAGAACTATTAGTATCAGTTTGCCACTTCAAGGCCGTGATTTTAACTAATTCTTCTGAATTTATAGAACGCTCGACCCCGTTCAACAAAATATTAAAAATGGAAAAGAAAATGCGTCCCAATAGGAGTTTGATTGTGAACCATAAAAGTCGTAAATCGAATAAAGATAATAATAACACAAGCACGGAAGTATATGCAGGTTATAATAAAGTAAAAGCACAGAAGAACAATACGGATAGAGAACAGAAGAAGCGAAACAGAAGTACTCGTCCGAAACTAGGCAAGGAGGGGAAAAAGAAAGGTAGGTACTACGAGTATATCTTAGAATATGATGATGAGTTGCTGGTGATCTATCTGTTTTGTTACTTCTGTCATTTGCCATTCATTGTGCTTTACTAATACAGTTTCTTTATACAGAGGGCTTAGTGTAAGTTTTTTAACGCACTCGATCGCGTTGACGTAAACGTCCGCTTATGTCAAAATGTATAGAAAAAAAAAGGTTTTCCGTTATTGTCACCAGACGGCGCTTATTCAGTTTCAATACAAATTGACGTTTACGCTAAAGCGATCGAGAACGTTAAAAAACTCGCACTAAGGCCACAGGTCTCAAATATTCAACTATCTAATAATTGAGTCAACATACTGATACCTAATATTAATTAAATTTTAGTATATTTCTACCTCCTACTACTCTACTTTTTTTTTTTCTAAGTTCTGGAGTGGCGACCGCGTACCGGAAGGCGTAACGTTGGAAGGCCTCCCACAAGGTGGACCGATGACCTGGTGAAGGTCGCGGGTAGCCGATGGATGCATGACGCACAGGATCGGTCGTTGTGGCAACGCTTGGGGGAGGCCTATGTCCAGCAGTGGACGTCTTTCGGCTGATATGATGATGATGATATTTCTACCACGCGTGTGGCTCCCTGCGCGCTTCCACTATAGACCTTCTCCACGTGCTTTGTTCTGTGCGAAGGTCTTCTCAACTTCGATTATTCTTAAACAAATTAAAATCTTCGGTAAATGAGTGCTGTTTTCAATATTAATTTAATTAACTGTTTACGTAGGGAGGAAACCTAAATCGAAGCATAATCGCAAGCAACGACCAAATAAAAGGAGAAGTAATCGTAAGTTAAATATTTTCCACCTCATTGTTTTGTTAAATCAATTATTTTATCAATTATATCCGTTTCTAGAGCGGAAACCAACACATAAAGTAATAGCAGCAAATATTAAAACACAGCTTTAAAACGCGCCAAAAAGATGAAAGAAGTTCTTTGTGCGTTTACTGTTGACCGTCGAGAAAATGCTGGAGCCAACCCTAGATGGAGAATAAGGGTCGTAGTTGTCATAAAAATCGGAACTGAACCACCGTGTAACAATTCGGTATGATAACAGAAAGTGACTCTAATTCAGAAAGATTTGACCTATTCAGAATGACAAACATTGCAAGTTGAGTAATAAATTAAAAAAACCGGCTAAGTGCGAGCCATAAACCTTAGTTTTATTATTATTTGTTGTTATAGCGGCAATAGAGATACACAATCTGTGAAAATTTGAATTGTTTACCTATTACGGTTCTTGAGATACAACCCTCTGACAGACAGACGGACAGACAGCGGAGGCTTAGTAATAGGGTTCCGTTGGTCCACTCACTTCTTGGCGATTTAGAAGACTAGCTGGATAGCCACACAAGATTTTCATTAATGATTGGAAATATAGAGCATCCTAAATGGCTGATTTGGGTGACTATTTCTTACGGACGTAGGTAGGTACAATTCGGGACTCCTAAAATATTCTAGTTTCTGAAAACCGGCGCCGATGAGTTTGGTTCGTCCAAAATCACGGCATTTGGCCGAGCAACCACCTATTCTTGCTCAGATGCGACGCACAGCTTAAGTTATTATATGTAACTTTGTAGTTTTAGGTTTAATTAAATTAAGTTTTGATTTGTTGTTTTTTTTTTTGTTTTTATGGTTTGTTTTGTTTGTGTCAGGATTGACATCTATCACTGACAGTCGCTGTCGCGGCCACACATGTCAGTGTCTTTCTTTTTTTTATTTTGTTGTCCATGGTTTGTCTATGGTGTGACCGCGACAGTAATGACTTTATTTTATAATGCCCGTCCCTGACACAGGCAGTAGTTTTTAAGCTTAGTTTAACGGACTAATGAATGTGCGTCTATTTGGGCGGAATAAACAATTTTTCTTTTCTTTCTTTCTTTAAAATAAACATAAATTGACCGTTATAATAACTTTTTATTCAGTGACCAGAAACAAGAAATCAAAGAGTCAGCGTAAGTCACGAAAGATGAACAGCAGTGAGTATCCATCTTGATAAAACAACGATCTAATTTACCTAGCTTTACATGATTCATTTACATACGAAATTTTCCAAAATAAAGACCTACTGAGATAATTTTTCCTACACAGAGTCGAATTCTACGGAGAATCTGAAAGATCTAAGGAATCAACCTACCGGTTAGTTTACAAATGTAAGATGGGGGGAGAAATCAATTAAAATTAAACGTACCTAGCTCTTGTTTCATAATACACTTTTGATTGTTTCCAATGCAGAGGTGCCTATGACGACTTTTCCGCGGCCGTCGTGTAGATGGCGCTACTTCTGTCAGGACCCCCGCAACGTGGACACGTGCCAGCTCCAGACGTCGTGCTTAGATGGCAGCAACAACGCGCCTATGATAGACAGTAAGATCCAGCACAGATTTTTTATCTTTATTTTACAGGACGATTGACACTGTTTTGTATCATAAAAATAGGGTCGAGACACCTTTGCGTATATTTCTTTTTACTATTAGTTTCTGATTTGGCAATTCACGCACATCCTTCAATATTTCCGGAACCACTGGCTACCCAAGTAAGTATGGCCTAGAAAAAAAAATGCCAATGACAGGTACAATATGTAGTCATCTTTAACGTTAAGGGTGTTTTCACAACCGATATGTGGAAGTGTCACTATCAAGTTTTTGCCCTCGTCCGGAAAAATCGTAGATCCAGGGCTGGGGTTTATGCTGATCATATGTTTAGCGAGTTTTTTTTTTAGGTCTTTGTGTTTAAAACGCTCACTAGCCATTAACTTCAGAAGACATAAAATTAATTACTAAAGTCCATTATATTGTTTGTTGTTGGTAATTGTTATGGTTTTGTTAAACAAACATAAGCATTTTTATTCTGTTCCTTTTAAATGATTCATCTAATATGTACAGATAAGAGAGTCATTGATTAGTGTATTGTGTTTTTTAACAGAAGGTGTCGTTGACACCATAGACGACGATATTAAAGAGAAAGAAAAAACCGAGTTAGTGATGCACTTCCGGAAAATGTGTAAGTTTTCCGCACAAGAAACTATTACGTAGTTTATTATTTTAACATACTTAATAATTAAATCGAATTTTTACTGATAAATTATGTACTAGGTACAGTAATAATAATTGACTTGTGCACATAACAATTGATTTGTATTCAACAGTGAAAATTACTTCTTTGGATGAAGATGTCGAAAAAATAAGTAAACTTTCCTATATTTTGGTTATTGGTACTAATATACTACAAAGGAAAAAAAGTAATGGCCATTAACAATTTTCTTTTCAGTTGAACAGCATGTTTTACTAGTGAAGCCGGAAAACTTGGGTAAGATTTTTTTCTATTTAATTATAAGATGTTACCTCCTACTAATGTCAACAGAGATGCATTATCTACAAAGTTAAACATTCCAGGACCGCATGACAAGATAGAATCCCTCGACGAATATTTCAATAACATTGTCAAGGCTGAGTATGAAAGTGAGTTTTAATGAATTTTTTGTACATAATCAAGTCATATTCTCAGGTACTCAGCACCTATCACGTTTACACTTATCTTTGCAGGGTACACGTCGCCAAGCCCCAATTCAAATAAGGTAAAATAATATAAATTAAATCTAACTCTAAAGGCTATGGCACATTATTACGGTACCGCAAAAGCACAGCAGCAGCACGGCTATGCCTAGCCGCGTGCTTACAGCGCGCCGTCGCGAGGTGCAAGCTCGCAGTCTGACGTTGTTTCGCTGGTGACCCGGTGTCGGCGTGCAATAAGCACGCGGTCGGCTCGTATACAGCGCATTGACTGCCCGCCGTTGGCTTTTTCATATTGACATTATGAAATATATTTAACGACACACGATTTAATGCACTAATTTGAATGACAAATAAATTGCCGTGCTGCTGCTGTGCCGTTATAATGTGCCCTAACCTTAATTCTCCCTGTGTGTAACATAGGTTAGGTATAATACCGATATACTTGTAGGCGTACATGTTTTATGATTAGAACCTATGCACACCGACCGATAAATTATTAATAATTATTGTTTACCTATTTTTTCAAGGACTTGACCAACACTCATCCCTTGTTCTTGGATACAAACAGCCAAGAAAGAGACTCTCAGGTATGATAATAACGTTATTAGTATTTAACTTTTAGTTATTGTTCACAAAAAAGTATCTATCTAAATTGTAATTCAAACCAGCCGGCTACTTTGTCGCTGGAGGGCAAAGGGACTCTTCTCGCACATCCTACTTGCATAGAAGGCACGAACATAAAGCTATCACTTGATTGTAAATTAAAATATTTTACATATTAAGTCGATTTTTTACAATCGCGGGAAAAATAAACTGGAATCACTTCATCGCGCGCTGCTTAAAACATTTTTTTTACAATTTCTATGCAATGAGCTTAATGGATTTTGGTAGGTATATCATTTGATAGGTAATTTTGTTAGCTGTAGCAGTTTATTACTCGCGAGTGTAAGTATATATTTCAATAAAAATCAGAATCAACTAATAATACCAACTTAATATTTACCTTAATCCTTTCAGACCTGAATTATTATCTATTTCATTAAGAGTAGAGAGAGGGACCTACAGAAAATGGAAATAAAAGTTTTTCATTGGGCTCTAATAATACATATCGACATGTGCGAGTCGGACTCGTTCCCAAAGGGCTCTGAACGAATCGTGTTTTTATATAGGCGTCCAAACCTCCGTTGAAAAACGGAACCTTCATAGGACCTCTCGTCTGTCTGTCTGTCATACACATACAAACCCAATAATCGACACGCAATCGTTTTAAAATATGAAGTAAGTCATTTGATAGTTTTCTTTTAAATAATTTTAACGACTGTCCTCAGTAGGGATATTTGCTGAATAAAAAATATGATTACATTTAGTGTGTCAGTTAGATTATCGAAAAATGCGTATTTTTTGGTTTATCAAATTCATGCAAAATTGACGAAGACAACGCATCAAAGATCAGGTATTTGTGACGTCACTCTCGACGGTAACAAGTATGTGGGAATGTGACGTCACGCATTGTATCGTTTTCATTTTTTGTTTACGTGAAAAAAGAAAAAACCAGTGTCCAATATTTTTTGGAAATCTATCTGGTGGAATAATTCGATTTTTTTAGTCAACATCCCCATTGTTCATAGGACCAAAACGCGCCGCTGAAGGGATTTGACCCCAAAAAAGTACTGGGTAACTCCGGAAATGAAACTGTTAAGGTAAAACAAAACACTGTAGGTATTATCTAGCATATCATTTCATAAAGAATACCGTCACACAAAAAGCAGAGACAAACAAAATTAAGATTAATTTCTACCAGTAAATGTAACAATTATTTTTGTTATGTTTGATTAAGCCCAGGAAAATAACAATGTGCAAAAAATATCAAATTATATTGTATTTTTTTTTCGCACATGGACTTTTCACACGTCATTGTCCCTATCATAATAAACATTATTTTACTGATTATACTAAACTAGATTTTTTATTCCTGGGCTGGATTTATTCACCCATTTTTTTTTTCGCTATGGTCATGTTTTGATAGCCCAATGAGTTTTACATATTTTTTTATGAATAATACCAATTATTATTCATACAAAAATATGAATTAGTAGATTCTGTGTGTGGAGAATTTGAATTAAGAATCCGCCAATAGGGAAGATGCAAATACAGAATTTATGAAAATGTTGTTAATAAAATGTCAAAAAAGTATAAAATAAAGGCCATTGCAACGTTTTTATTTTAGTTAATATCGAATTTTAACAAAAATAATGAATTAAAGTAAGGAGAAACAGAACGTATTTAAAAACAACTATCAGCGTTTAGTGACGTCACTGCTGTTATGACAACGAAAAGGCAAACGTCTTTGAGTTAGGACAGTTCTTGACCAGTGACAGACAGGAGTGACATCATCGTCTGTTTTCTCGCGAAAATTTCAACTGTCGGTTTACAAACGCAATTTTAGCAATAAATTAAAGCGTTTTCATTTCATATGTGGTGGTCTATTCTAAATGGAGTTCTTTAAAATTAAAGCAAAAATGAAAATATTGCATGTTCCCTATTGTAGGTTAGATTAGGTAGGATAGATGCATAGGTACCTACAAATAAAGTAGATGTGGACTGAACTGTTATGTTATTAGGAACCGAGTGCTTCAACAGATAGAGACGAAAATCAAGCAGTAAGTATGAAACAAAGCAATCAGTTTTTTATAGGTATTACTAGTTGACCCGCGCAACTTCGTTTGCGTCACAATTTTCATTACTTCTTCGCTCCTACTGGTCTTAGCGTGATGATATATATATAGCCTATAGCCTTCCTCAATAAATGAGCTATCTAACACTGAAAGAATTTTTCAAATCGGACCAGTAGTTCCTGAGATTAGCGCGTTCAAGCAAACAAGCAAACAAACAAACTCTTCAGGTTTATATATTAGTATAGATAGGAAGGCTTTGTTGTCACCTAACGTACTACTTTACTAATAAGGAATTTAAAACCTAATCAGTAAATAATGTTATGCACCATCATCAAAATGCTTAATTATCTACCTACAAAGTAATCCCCCTAGAATTTGATTCATAATAAAAGTTTGTGGTGCCCACATAATAAACTTGATACTAGGAAATAATTGATTGGTAAACATTTTTTTCAGTTAAAGAACACACTTGACGTAATCACTGAATCTATGAAGGCCTCAACTTAAAACCAATAAAAAAAAATAAGATGTAAATTGAGTCTTTTTTATAGCATCCTAATCACCTTAGGCACAACTGTTTCAACCTCGGAATTAAAGAAAACAAGCTATTTCTTTTTAACATACGAGTATGTTAAAAAGAAATAGCTTCTTTTATCTCTTCTTAATCTAAACGCGATATTTATTGCGATAAATTTTGAAATTTAAATATTTTTTCAAAAAAAAAAGGATTTATACGAATTTTCAACTTCTTATCTTTCATCTTGAAATTCAAGCCCTAAGTGACGGGACTATCCCTGAACTGCTGGCTATCGTAGACTATTGATAATCGTTAAAAATAAACTACTATTCATGTCGATACCACATGATGAATTATTCGATTTACCCAAAAGCGCCGCCCAAGGAGACACTATGCAGTTTCCTAGATGCTCATGCTCATAAAAATCTCACGAAAAATATGTTTTCTAATATAAGACGACATTAAGTTTATCATTTTATTTATCATACGGTAAAGAAATTTGTTTAGCTGCGTGAAGTCAATAAAGGCGGAGGTCACACGCGCGCGTCCATGTTGAGCGCGGACCGGCGCGAGGCTCTGAAGTCGGGCAAGGCCAGGCTGCTCCAGATGTCCCGGAAATCAATGACATCGCTCACAACTTCCGGCCGCACTGTTCAATAGCAATGCCTGCACGCCGCCGCCACTCTATACAGCCTATGCTTTGGCTTTTATTGAAACTGATGAAGACATATCCACAACACGAGCTACGGGTTAATATTATGATAATGATGATGGTTTGTTCAGTATATTTACTAGATATAGTTATTATTTCTAATATGATTGCAAAATATCATATGTGAATACCTGCTAACTTTATCAAGTTTACAAATGACTTAAAAGAGAGATTAAGCTTATCTAATACGTATTTAGTATTCGCATAGTAATTTAGATCTCTATTTAATTTCATATCGATACAAAACGAGTTCATTACAATAAACGTGAAAGCGCGATGGCAGCCTCTTTTGAATTTCAAATGAATTGACGTAATCCATGTTTCAGTTGAGGAAGATCTCCAGCCGCGATGGATTATTATAGACAATGTAGACGAATCTCGGACCAAATCCAATTGTTAGTCGAAAACTGTCGATAGCAGTGTTAATCAATAGCTGAGTAGATAATTATTAAAGAAATACGCACGAATCGATTATGAACTACTTGTCATTGAAATATCAAGTGTCTGATGTAGCATTTGTATAGCAATCAGTGAAAGTCCAGCGCCTGCGGCAAGTTGCATTGTTGTGGCGTGACCTTTACACTCACAGGCCACGGCTTGGCACCATGGTATACGTGTAGGTGTAGAGGTGTTTTGTTACACTTAGTGGTGCACCTTTAGATGTCGATGTTGACTTTCAAATGTCGAAGTTGTCGATATTTGAAAGTCGAGTTCGAAGCAGTCGATAACTTGTGCAAAAAATGGAAACTTCAAGGGTGACTCTAACTGTTAGGTACGTAAACAGGCTTGTTCTTAAAAAATATTCTAACCATAATGATGCTTAGTTTAAACACTAATAAACAGATTCTTTATCACATTTTTCTAAATTGAAGCTGCTAATCAATGTTTAAAGTAAGCATTAGTGCTTAGTAAAATGTAATAGACATGTTATGTTAGCTTTAAAGTGATGTAAAGACACATTTTAGAATTTTGATGAGGACATAGTCTACAGTAATACATTTCAGGTAGTTTCTTACTTAGACTGGCGTCTTACTTTGCATGCTATTATAACACTCCAAGATAACTGCATTTCATGCATATTAATCACAATTCACAATCAAAACGAAAGTTTCGCAAAAGCTTTATTATACAAATGTGCAGACTCTTGTCACCTCTGCATTATGCTGATGCAATAGATATCTTGCATGCCAGAAGTAGAACGCTAGAACCGCTAAGTGCATCTAGGAACATACGTATTTAGTCGTGTAGTAACAGTTCTAAAACGCTGCTTCCGAAACAACAAACACGAAGCAGATCCCAAATAAGCTTACAAGTTACAGTGAGGAGGTGGAACTACGTTGTGTGAATATTTGAAAGGCTGACATTTCAATTTGACTTTGTTACGCTCGGTTACAAGCGCCTGCTGAAACAGTGAGCGACTTTTGATCGCTTCGAGCTTGCAAGTGACAGCGTCGCCGCGTCGCTCTACAACCTAATATCGGACTGCATACTGAGGGCAATTTGTGAGTAATGCAATTTAATACTTTTATTAGTTTCTTATTGAGACATACGCAAGTTTAAGGAATATGTACTTTCATTGTGCGTACCTACCTACAGCTAAGGACTGGAACATTTCCTGATGGCTATAACCTAGAGGTCTTCGTCAGTGCGCCATCGTCGACCACATCCTCGCTTACTATCAGGTGAGATAGTGGTCAAACGCATACCTATCAAAATATAAGTAAAAAATGAGTATGTCAAAAACTCTTGGACCATGAATAACGAGTAATTTGTACGTGCCTACCTGAACGGGTATTTAAAAAATAATCCCACGTAAACGTCGACTCGTACACACAAATCGCCTGCCATTGTAAACGTAAACGACGCACCCGTTTAATTACAGCTTTTATTCGCCTTTACATTATTTTTGTTTGCCATTATATGTAGGTGATGTCGACTCGATTATTTACACGCGAAATGGATGCAAAACACAAAGCCTTTTTTGAAAGAACATTTTTATGTCTTTGCTATTAAAATATACATATTGGTTTTCATTGAACGTAATTACGTAGTAATTAAATAATACAAGTACATAATTATGTAGGTGCCTATATTATACGAATATTTTAGGTACGTAAGTACCTACGCTAATGAAAATGTACGCGATCACATATTTACGTCAATGATTCGCAGCCCAGCGTGTGTGGTCGTTAGGCCTGAGCTAAATGATCTTGAGGACTAACTCCTACCTACTTCATTGGAAAGCTAATCAGCACTCAAAAGGTTTGGCAATAAAACGTAGCTGTTAATTACCTTCTTAGGTAAGTTAAGTGCCATTAATTCTAATTTAACTGTACACAAACTTTTATGTTTCGTGTAGACAACATGTTTTTAATCCGAAAGAATTTCATAAATTATATAATTATTTGAATAGGTGTGCGGTGCGACAGGTGAGCACACCCAATTACATTTCGATCAGGCAGCGCCGGCGGCGGCGCGTGCGGTCGTCCTAACCGGATTACTGGCCGGCGCGGCGGCGGCGGCGGGCCGGCAGGGCTGCGGGCCTGTGCCGGGGCCGACGACCTGCCGATGCCGCCACCTCGCATTATAATTCGATACAGATTCATCAACAACTTAACAACATTCTCCTAGGCTCGCCGAGTTAGATTACGTGAAGACCTTTGACCGTGCAACTTTCAATCAAGTAGCTACCCGTGTTCAGAACTTGTAAAATAACTCAGTAGGTAGGTAAAGCCATAGCGAGGCGTAGTTGACCTGTTCGAAGTTCGATATCATCTCATCGAATGAAAAGCCAAAGGTAGCTAACGAAGTAAGCCGTACCAAAACCAAATTTATTTTTAAATTGCAGATCCAGACACAAAGAATACATTCCCGCGATAGGCAATATCAGCAATCACTAGTTCCGTTACCGCACTATATGAGCCACAAAGAAAAGCTCGCCGCTGTGTCGCAGTTCACACAAACGAAACAAAAAATATTCAGTCAGCATGCATCGAGGCAGAAACTTGTACTAGACAAACATTGAAATGTGATACTTTTAGGTGCTTCATATTGATGCGGTCAAATGAAAAATAAACTATTTTGATGTAAAAGCAATGCAGTGGTAGCTATCCGTTTTAATTAATTCACTCAAATGTTTTTCAATGTAAAAAAATATATTTTGGGCGGCGTACTGTTTCAATTAATTAGGGTTTCGAATCGATTTGTCGCTAAGCAACTTCAAAGGATTCCAATGACCCAAATATGTCAGTATATCAAAAAGGTCGTAATCTGATTACATCGTTGATTCCCGGTCGGTTTTCTTTCGTATTCACAGAAAGTCTATTCAACTTTAATTCTTTTATGGCTTCTATGGTCTAATTAAATGACGGCAGGTTTATTAACCACTGCGATAAGTCTTTAGATTCGATTAAAACAATAAATTAGTGAAGAAATAATATTAAATTAAAAATTACACAATGAACCCTGGTCTATGATCCTTCATTTCCCGGTTTTGTTTGAAATGTGCAAGCAAAACCAGGAAATGAAGGATCCTGATAACAAATAACCAGGAAATCTCTTTTTGATTTTTGCTGCAGAGAACAACGTTTGAAACAAAAACACAAAACTGTATCAATACACGGAAACTCAATTGATTGTTACACTCGACCCTCTTTTTGTAATATCTCCTGCATCGAACAAAAGTATCGATACAAAAGCAAACAGAAAGAGTTTGCTCTACTAATAAAAAAAATATACGACCTTAATTAAAACTGAATCAGATAAAGCGCAAACTCTATTCAGCTGAACGTGGAAATTCCATTCGTCCATTATGAATAGCCATCTGACTATTTACTTAACCTGTTTCAGAGAGCGAGACAAACCCCGCACTCGCTCCACTTTGATACTGCACGGCACACAAAGGAAATAAATGACTGTCACTGCGGGAAATAGAATTGACCTATCATATTGCGCTGCCTTCTTTTTTATCTTACGTCTCTGTATAACAGACATTTACTTTTAAAATTATTATTTGCACTTACTCTTAAAAGCGTGTTTCAATTACCTCCCTTAAAAGCATGTGAGGCAATCGCTTGAAAGTCGCATAAAGGGACGCACCTAGCGAAGTTACGCTACTTCTAAAATATTCAAATCTCGGGGGCGACTTTCCCCGCGCTCCAGTACAATGCAAAACAAGGAAAGTTTCCCCCTAAATCAGCAGAGTCAGCAGAATGGCTCCCGAAAAACACACCCGGACAACAAACAAACTTTCATTTAGCTACAGCGGTCGCGCTACTCAAATTTCTGCTAAAAGATGCTTTATTTCCAGCACAAGAATTTATTATTGTCGTCTTGTTTAATTAGTGTGTCAAAACACTTTCTTGAGATTGTCTTTTCATTTTAATTTCTCGTGACATCCAAATAAACGACACATCATGATGAGACTCTCATTATAAATATTAGAAATGAATTCATGAATTATTCATTGAACACAATGCAATACAATTTCTATACATATGTTCTGGTGGAGGATAAAACTGTGTAACGAGGACTTCACTGACTGCCATTCAACGCGTGTCCATGTTATGAATCGGATGTTTGTGTTAGTTATCAATTTCGAGATAGTTATCCGAACCCGGATATTTTCATTGAACTTTGTTTACGGATATATAGTGAAGTGCGGACACAAAGAGGCAATAACAAAACAGCGCTGCGCAACTCTCAGCAAAAAACCAAACATTGTTCACCTATTAACTTCGAGGAGTTTTTCAATAAAATATAGTCTGTAACGGGCATCGGGCGCGGTAGAGAATGCTAACAATGGAGCAAAACAAACGAGATGGGCGGCTATTATCTCGCTATAACCTAGTTCTGCATGGTGAGCGGGAAAAGCGAAACGAGGCTAAATTGCCAGCGAGTTGTTTAATAAATGGTCCAAACTTGAGAAAAAAGCAGCAAAAGCTGCCGCTTTAGTTAGGTACTGTTGTTCGCAGAGTAGAGCGCGCCCACGCCGCCCGCCGCGCGCCGGTGAGTTAGCGATTCCGGAATCAACATGCAGTATTGATAGCATTCCTTGTGAACAATATTGATAGTTGTTTGCTTACCTTTAGCTAAATGTTCAAATGTGGTAACGACGTAGATCTGAAACAAAGCAACAAACATGTGAGCAACAACACACTAAAGTAAAAACACACTTGTTGTGATTTATCGTACGTCTAAGTTTTAAAGTGGTGTAGCTCTACGAGGTCCAAATAAGGAGTGACAGTACAGGATACTGCTCTGCGTTACAATTTTCCATTCATCATAATAATGTTTGATAGCAATTGACAGTCCTAATTTAGGACTAGGCAAGTAGGCACCCACAAACTACATACATCTTGTGGATATAAAACAAACAGAAACATAGATACTAATAGGTTAAAGCGCGAAAAAGTGAATACATATAATGAGTAGGATAAAGAAGCTAAAAATGCTACGTGTGCTAAAAGAATTGATTGTAAACTAGTCACAGCTGACCGAATACGCAATAAATAGTCGGTACTAACATAGGTCCAGTTGTTGTTAAAGGATTTGCATGTCGTAATCCTTTGTTACGATGTTTTGCGCAGTAGGAACTGAATGTATGGGCTCTAGTCCCAGAGGCATCTGATTATAATACATATTACCATTAGGCAAGTAGAGGCCAGGCTTCCGGCGAGGCGCGGGGGTCGCCAGGGATCGCAGCACGTGCTCTCGTCCCCAATACGCACTCTGGCCGTCTTCACTTTCTCTCCTAGTCAAGTGCTCGGAATAATAAAACTGTGTGCAATTCTTTAGCCTCTCGACAGTGTCCCAAGCAGGCCTATTGTGCTGCGTCACTTGCGTCCGTGTTCAAGAGCTTCGGGCAGCTTTAATTGTTCCATTATTACCCTTTCAACTTTTGCACTCGACTTTGAAGTGTTATATTTTCTCTGACATCAAAATGTTATGAAAGAGCTTAAATCATAAAGATACTCAAGTCAAAATCTTGTTTTCATTAATACTCTTCGTATTTCAGTCTTCAGGTTAAACTAGTTCGCTAGACTATGATCGGAAACTGGTAACGGGCCTGTTTTCCTGTAGGAAAACACGCAAGATTTATTTTGTTTGATTAACTTGGACGGAAAACTTAGTTGTGGAACAAGCCTATTAATTTCAATCGTATTATCGTCTCTCTGTATTTATGGAGCTGTCATACAAATAAAACTCCCAGGCCATTAGCTTCGGCCGCTGCGCCACCGCCGACCACCGAGCGGTATTACCGGGAGCCTGCGTGTAACATCGGACCCATCAATATCTGTCATCAGTCACCGAGTAGCCAAATAAAAACGACGATCGACCTCTGCCGATGGGCCATGACGCGCACGATCCGGTTACCATCTCATATTACATAAGATGACCTAATTCGCTGAAAATATTTCCCGTGCCATCGGGGAGATGAATGCTATTGGCCGATGATCATGTTATTGATATTTCTGTGTTTATTATGGCTCTAGCAACATTATGCTACTTAGTAGTTAATATAAAATGTTAATTTAATAAAACTAGTGACTACAACTATGTCAAGGATAATAAGCAGAGAATTTCCTTTAAAAGCTCGGGATTGAATAAGCCGAGCTTTGTCGAAGCGCGGCTGCTGCTTTGCCTGCCAGTGCACAGTAATGCTAGCGGCCTTTTAATAAACGGACATTTCTTTAGCACAATCATTACTGTAGTAATCGTCGCGGAAAGTTGCTCGCAAATCTCAGAGCGGAAAATTTCTGCTGCTCTAATAAATATGAAACATTAATAAAAATTTATAAATCGGTAATTAGATGAGCTGGCATGCGGCCAGCGATCATCGGACAGATGCACTGATGCCGCGGTAGTAATGCACATGGCCACTATAATCTGAATCGGTTCACTTTCGTGTACGTCGCAGGCGCACGCTCTCATTATGAAAACATTAAATAGCTCAGAGCACGGCCGCTATCTTGTACAGCTGTACTTATGATGATACATGGGGATAATGGACAGACCGTAAAATTATTATTGTAATGGAAAATACTTAATGCGTACGTAGGTAGTGGTAGGTTCAGCCTTAATGTATTTAGCAACCCACCAGGGTACCTTTGAAAACCTATGTTAACCTTTAGAAATGATGTCAGCAAAATTTCAAATGAAGCTCCTCCTACACAAAAGGTGGTAATGTTAATCTTAGCCAATAAAATGTAGGTAAATTATGGATGAAATGTTAAAGTGAAAAACTCACTAAATTGCTCTGGTTAGACGTCTCGGATATTATTCCGTTATTTTTTAAATAATTTTTATTGTATCTGTGTCTAATTTGCTACAGGGTGCGTATGACGTAATGCGATAACAAAAATTTAAGTCAATGTGCACGTGGCGAGGTAAGGGCCGGTCAATGACCTCACATTGTAGGTACCGTTAATTACTTTCGCAGGGAAGAATGTAGCACGCAATTATTCATTTAAGTACAACAAACAAACATTATCAATCATTTGGCGAATGTGATTTTCTTTAAACAGTCGTTGATGAAATGAAGTGCTAGTTTTCAGTCACGGTACAAAGGCTAGTTAAATGTAAAGTATGTATTAGAAACGAATACTCGTAACATTTAGCTGCACTATAAGATTGTGTAAAATACTGGATTTAACTGGTTTTCTGTGATTAATGCCAAGCAATTATTTCACACTTGTGACATTTAAGGACATTTCAAAGAATTGAGGTCAAAGAAATACTTACCTACGTAAGCCTGAATAACAAGCTGTAGTGAAAATACTACGACATCACTCTGAGGCATAAAAGAGAAAACGAACGCCTTTAAAGTGCTGTAGTTTATCACTGGGTTGTAAACAAGAGCCATGTATTCATCGAGGCTCCAAGCAGCTCGTCACGTGGCGCGGACGTGGCATCCACAGGTCCTGATTGTACTTATCATAAAAACTCGTCACGTCTACCCCTCCTCTCCCCCCGCTCGGAGAAAGTCTCTCCCTCCTCAGCTGAAAACGCGCCCCCGGGTTAGAGACTCGCGTCTTGACAGATTCGTACTTAACCACAGGTAATACCACTAACAGTACATAATTTGTGAAATGAAACGTCTGACTATCCGTTAGAACACTTAAAACTCGATTTGATTGTTCTACTTAACATAATTTTATTTTCTCATGCATAAATACATTATCTACTAGGTTCATTGAGGTGTATAATATCTTGCAATAGATTTTATCAGAAAGTAGGCATATAATTTTACTGCAGGAGGCGAAGAATACAGAGAACTAATTGTATGTAGAGACTATACGCGAGCCGGTTGAGTATATTTTTTGTTTCGATAAAATGGAGCCGCGGGCAATGCTAGTACCATATTATTAGAGGTTTGTAGTTCGCTAAGCGAACATACCACGCGACGGAAATAATACAGGATGTAAATGCACTTTCACGCTCCAAAGTCGTTGCTACGCGGCTACGCGGCTTGACAGAAACTGTCAAACGACGTAGACCCGTAGCGACATTGTAATATTTTTTTGGTAAAAGTGAAATTGTTCTTAGTTTTTGTACATATCGTACATTGACTACATTGTGTTATTACTACAGATTCGATTTTAATACCTGCACTACCTTGTGATAGTGCAGGTATAAAAAAATCTACGCACATACGTGCTACGTATATAGGTACGTAGTACGATAAACCTTATGCCGAAAATTCTTATTTTTATTTCGCGGTGTCACCTTTCATTGTAGACTCTAACAACTAGGTAAATAGTACAACACTTTGTTAGTTATCTGTCTTTATAATGTTTATTATTGATTGATCTACTATAACATACACATTTACCTGTACATCAACATAAAAACATCTATGACGACGACACATAAGGTCACTAAAATAAAGTAACGAGACTTTGTTTAAGACATCGCTTCGCTGACGCCTCTTTTGTGTAGCTTTAGCATAATACGATATGATACTGTGAACATTTACGTACGAACGGTAGGTAACGTGACGTTTTCGCACCTTCCTCGGCTTACCGCAGTTGACAAGCGTACCAAATGTGAGCGTGGAGAAGGCCGCGTCGTACGAGAACAGATGAAGTAATATGAGATCATTTTAACACATTTGCCGCAGCACGTACTCACGAACAAGAAGAAATGAAATAAAAGAAACAGATATTACAAAATTACCACAAATGAAAAACGTATTCAGCTCAGTCTCAACCGTTTTCATAAGGACCGTATATTACACTTCTTTTCAACCGGTTATGGTTTGGTACTTTATTCTATTACTGAGAGTCAAGACCCTTATTATACTTACCGCGTGTTTTTCTCAAAAACCACTTCTCAAGGTCACACATCCACAGAAATTCCTACCTCCGTTAAAATTTAACTAATAGCATCATTACCGCTGTTAAAACTTATGGACAAGTAAAAATATGTACATGTTAAATATAACGTGAGGAAATAAGTTACGCCAAGAATGAATGTAGGTACACTTATGCAGATAAAATGGCTCGGTACGGGCCCGGTGGATGCGACATTGTTGCCGCAGTTCCGACCTCTAACCCTAAATGTATGACGCCCAAAGAGCCCGTCGTATTATATGGCCGGCAACTTTGCGAAACAGCCGGGACAAATCGGGCACAATTTATTGTTTTGATTTTCTCGGAAAAGACTTTTGCGATGTATTATGTACCTTTTTATTTAATATACCTTTGGGTGTGTTACGATAAAGCTGTCTATGATATACTGTTCACATTTAAACTGAAGTTCTCTTTCAAATCATGGGTTGCTCAAACTGTCATATAAACTAGACAATATCATCGTTTAGAAATAAGTAATTAAGCAGAACAATAAAACAGCACAGACAGACAACAGATGAAGGCCTAAATAATTGCAACCAAATCCTATCGTCTCGATTTCATTTGTAGGTATTTAATTGATACAGCCATTATAGTCTATTGTTAGAGGACATTGACCGCTAGCATTAACACATGTTACATTAGGTTTTTGCATAAGAAGAATGAACGATGTGTGTAATTTTATTTTAATAAAAAAGTGCGCGAGACTTGTAGCAAATGTGAGCCGCGTGCAGCTAATAGTTCATGTTCAGAAGGCTCATGTAAATGCACAGCTTTATTTTAATATTACCAAAGCATATTTCACATGCAACACTGATTTACATAATTTCCTTCATATAATATTTTATTGCAAATAAAACGCAATAGTCCTTGAGACAACATTGGGAAAACTGGATTACTCGTTTTATGAGCAATAGACGATGGACTTGAGCCTAAAGTGGAGACTAGACCTCGCATTTCTCTTATCACCTCGGATAAAAAAATTATATTAAAAATCCACACTTTTATCTTGTAGAGCTACTCACATAGAAGTAATAACTAAGTTGGAAGTGGACTTTTAAAATTTGGGCTCCTGAGCCGAACATTAATGACCTGCGCCGCCATTTTGAAGGGCTGTTTTAAGGAAAACCCCCTGTTCGCCCTCACTGGGGAAGTAATGCATTTTCCTTTATCACGGCGCGGACAGTTTGCGCACTTCTCGAGGGGGACCAGCTTTTACGATTATTGTGCTCACATCGTTACACTGTCATAAAAAAAAACACTGGATTCGATCTCGCACACAGTAAAAGGCAGCACAGTCGCTGAAACGCTCTACTCAGACACTATTATGGGGTTCGATCGATTTTAGGAAAGCAATTTAAAGTGAACTTCAAGGTGAATCTCAAGGAAGTTATAAACCAATATGGATAAAAATGTGTGAGATAATAAAATCCGGTTTGATCATTCAAGTTTTTACTTTGGTTGAAGTGGTTGAACGAACTTTCGGCCTATATTTCAACACTTCTTAAGGCAACAGTTTCATTAAAAGGGTTAGGTTTGGTTACAATATAAACAGTGTTACGACACGCGGCACGCGGCATTCATAGCTGGTGTTGCAAGCATCAGGCGAGATCTAAAAATGTCAAATTCGTGTGGATATTTTGCCTTGGGAAGTGATGGCTGGCGGGCTAGCTTGTACAGAGCGAGCGACGCGGCGTCTCTCGTCACAGGGGCAACCGGCGGTGCAGTGCGCACCGGAAAACGGGCGGCCACGCCGAGCGTGAAATAATGCACCACATGTTGAATAACATCGTTAATTAATAGCATCGGGCGAAAGCGCAAGTGTTCACATGCGAGCCCCGCGTAGAACTTGACTTATTAGAATATTAATTACAAATAGGGATAATGTAATGCAGCAGCGCCAAATTATGGTTGTTATGCGCTGTTGCAGGGGTGCGCTCGCTTCCTTACCGTGGAGTTTCACGAGGGCTTGTAAAGTTAGCATCGTAAGGATTATGCTTAACTTTATATTTTCATAGCATATAATTACCATAAAAGAGCAATGTTGTAGTCTATTAAAATGCAAACAACAAACATAATACTCTTCTCACCTACATATATCTTAACTTTTATCTTCATATCTTTCAGTTTTCCCACCTGAGTTCAATGCCCTCTCAAAATTTATCTTTAAACTTATAACTGTCGGCCGGCGTGTCAACCGCGTCGCAGTCGGACAACAAACATGGACTTATAATAGTTCACACTTGTCCATGTTTAGAACATCGACGACCGAATGATAAAACAACGCAACGTTTCCTGGGAACATTTTTGAAGAAGCTGTAATTATTTCTATAACTTCATCGTGGCAAAATCACCGCGTAACACAAATACATTCGAAAAATATGATATATAAGTCCCCAATATCAGTGCAACAAAATTATAGATTATAATCTTTAAAGCTGAATCAGATGTCAGTTGCCGAGGCACTGTAAGCTCAACAATATAGGGCATTCGTGCTGGAGAAAGTGCGCCAGTTGCGCGAGCGCAGCCCGTGCGCCGGCGTGGCGGCGCGGGCGCGTGAGAGCCGGGACGTGCCAACATTGCAAGTCGGCCACTCACCCACAGCGGCTCGGCTGCAGTGTTCATCCAAGGCCTCGCTTATCAATGTGTCTATCAATCACATATCAAGCGTGACGGGAATAAAAACCTTGAGTTAGAAATTTAATATTTATTAGCGGCAATTTTTTCAGGACCGTGCTCTTCCATGCTAGGCTTTCGACTGAGCTAAGTTTGCTAAAAATAACGATATTTATAGACTTTTTTGATCATGGATTATCATGTTGAGCAGCTGTATTATATTTATTACACACTAACTTTGAAATGGGCAATAAAACGTAGCATTCAATTCAAGTACTAAGTAGAGCAAACCTAAAAGGTGCTGTCGAGTCGAGGATCCTTTTCAAATATTAAATCTGGGAACATAATTTGTGGTGTCGTATTACTTGGTGAGTTCGGCGGATATGAATGCGAGGTCACGAGTGGCCGCCGCGGCCGCGCTGAGCTCCGGACTCCGCAGGGTTTCACTAGAAAGCCTCCGATGACACCAGACACCGCGGCCGGCACAACTTGAGGCTGTAAATCTCGACGAAGTGGAAAGTAAACGCTTTCCAACATGCACTACTTCAGCAAATAGATGTCATTGTGCTCTCTGAACGCGGACAAAAGCAGTGGGATTATGTATCACGAAAATTCACAGACCATTTTGGAATTATAGCGGATTCCACAATTCCGGTTTGCTTGCCATAATAGCCGTTCATTCCGCCGCATGTTTGACAACTCAAAGCATAAAAGAAACATGGAATATAAATAGAATAGTAGAAACATCCGGCGGAGGAGGCAATAAACAATCGAAGACCCTTCCTTGCAACGGTATAATTACTGAGTGATTTTTTTCTCTTTGTGTCTCGAACAACTACAGGCAGGAATGAAGTACTTGGACTTGGACGTGGATTAATAAAAAATCTCGCGGGAGGGAAGGAGTTGGATTTGAGAGCTCGACTGAAGTTACTTTACAATTGAACAATCAGTGGGAACATCAGATAACTAAGTAGAAGCAGTCGATTAGAGAGCACTATCCGCCGATTTCTTAATTAAGAATTTGAAGTTGAGTATTAGTTAAACACTACTTTAGCCTAAAAACTCAGTTCAAAAACTAGCCCCAAGTTTGTAGTCTCTGTGGTATTTTAACAAAGAAGATAGAAAGGACTGTGCGGGTATAGTAGTAAAAAACTAAACGGCAGTCTAAAATGATCGATTAAAAGCTTAAAAAGTGATCATGAGAAAATATTATCCCCTACGAGCCTACAATCAATCGTTATCATTGGACGGGCCGAGGGAAGCTCATGTTCTGCAGTAAACGTTTACGGACCGTTTTTAAATCCACTCGCCTTCCGGCTTCCCATTTACTTTTTATATCGTCGTTTATTACATTCGTAGATTCATTATTCATTAATTACCCAGAAACGTTTTCATTTGATTGAAGATTAACCTGACGGTCGCATTGACTTTCCTATTCAATATTCATAACATGAAATGCTGCACGCTTAATTTAATCATTTAACTGCTATCTATTTGTGTTACTTTCATTTTAACTGTTGTTTAATATTTTATGAAACTGTGTTTCAGAAGTGACATAATATGTATGGTGTTGTTTGTTGTTATAGCCGTGTGCCAATTACACGAGTCGGGCATCGAACCGCGTCGCGCCTGTACGCTGCGCAAGCGTCGGTGCGCAGTGCGGACGTGACCTCCGCTCGATATGCACAACGGGACCCTTATTATTCAGCCCGTGAACCCTTGCCCAAATGTGTAAGATATGCAATTTCATTTTATTTGAAACGAAATTGAGGTGGTAACTGGTGGCAAAATCAATGTAAAATTGTATGTCCCATGCGACTTAACCTATTATATTATTTAAAATTTAGAATAGAACTACAGTAAATTAGGAGACAACCACTCTATAGTTTATTCATCCTAAAAACATATTTCAAAAGTTTCTCTTTCATCTCCGCGTGAAAAAATCCAATGTGTTTTTGCAAAAAAATAGATAGCTAGCTAGTTTGTCTATCTAGTCGACTAAACTAGCTAGACAACTTAGCTATCTAGTTATAACAACGAGCACGTAATAAACTAGCTGCTACACAGCTATCAATCTGTCGTCACGATATTGTCACAGTTTAGAAATCGTAAGATATATCTACACCAATATTATAAAGAGGAAAGATTTGTTTGTTTGAATTGAATAGGCTCCAAAACTATTGGACCGATTTGGAAATTCTTTCACCATTAGAATCCTACATTATCCCTGATGAACAAAAATTATAAAATATTTTCATAAAAGTTAGGGATCCGTATGAAAACTTCGATAATGTAACACAAGGTGTGAAAAAAAATAACAAAAAAAAGCCTTATAGCGCGTACGCTGCGGAAACTATTGACAATAAGCAAAGTGATGTACTACAGTTTTATAGAGGACATCAATATCCACAGAAAAGTCCACGAGGGTATATATTTAACTATTATGTTTAAGTCACAATAACCGATTTTTGTTCAAATTATTCGATCAAAACCCGGTTGGAATGGAATAGTGGTGATTTTTGTTATCATGATATTAATCCTTATTCATTTAAATGGTTCGGTAATTTAGGTTGGTTATGTATACGTAAATTACAATTTAAATTATGCAAATCGGATCTTTCGTTCAAAAGTTACGACGGGGATAAAAATACTCTAAGTAAGAAAAATGTCGCGGTTTGAGCGAACTGCCCTACGTTTAGTCTATTAATAAGTAATTTACACGTTACCCTTTATAGAGGAGAACTTATAGGAGATGAAGTTCGTGGAGTACCTACTAAACCCACGTGAACGAAGTCGCGGGCGAAGTGCTAGTATTACTATATGTAGAGATAATTGTATACTATGCATCGCAAGTATTGGTAAGTATGCATTTCACAAACTCACATTTTTCTCATAATTCATCTCACGATTTCACTGGCAATGAATTGAAAGGTACCTAAAATACGGCGGACTTATAACCGTATTACAATGTAGACAATAGCTGTCAAAGGGGATTATTCCTTTCAGCTTACACAACAGAGTCGATCATACGCGTAACGATCCGCGGTCGTCAATAATACTACGGACTATGAAACAATAACTAATGGTTACTGATCAGCGCGACGCAACACTGGGAACTGGGAACTTTTCAATCAGTTTGATGACTAGATTGTTGCAACGTGATTGTGGTCATTACACCACAATCACGCGACTCGAGCGGGTCATGTCAGCTTTGCTCGCCGTCAATTGTTAAATGGGGCGAATTTAAAACGGTAGGATTATCTCAGCTATAAAACGAACAGGCTCGAAAGCGAGTTTCACCTTGAGATCACATTTGTTAAGGTGAGCGTGGTTTAATCTGGGAACGTGCTGTTTACGGCTGTAACAACAACTGATTTTGGTTTGAATTTGAATTCCGAGCGACTTGGAGAATAATGTTCTTTGTGTGTTACTTTAATGCGATAAGGCCGCCAATTGTATATTTTTTAGTTTAAGGTTTCCTTAATGTATTTTAAATTTGGTGTACAATAAAGTATATATAAATAAATAAAGGTGCTGACAGGATCGAACATTCACTTGCAACAGAACATCAAGCATTCGCCGTTTGAAATTTGTCGAACTGAACAACGAACAGAGCCGAGTGTAGAGCCAAACGTCGTCGCTACGAACATTTTAACGATCATTCTAACGAACGCTTTAGTAAATGCTCGTCAAAAAATGTAGGTATTCTTCATGAAAATGTCAAACAACAATGACAAAGTTGCTCGGATCAGCAAAAAGGTCAAAGTAAATTTACTGTGTGTGTTAGACTGCTATAATACGTTCAAATGCTATTATAATAATGGAAATACATCGTTTGTTTGTGAATTTTGGTGTTATTTACAGGATACTGTTTTCAATATGTAGGTAAGGTTTTCACGCATTCAATACCTTTCCTTTTTACACGCTTTTTTCTATTTGTGATGGGTTTGCTCTTGACTCTAGTCTAGGTCAGAGATGACAGAGACAATGTCTACGATGGAGCGAGCTTACCCAGAAGGAGTCTATTCACTCTAACTTTGCAGAGATTAGGTTTGTAAGCGTTTGGAAACACAGACGCAGGCAGAGTTCCACTCCTTTGCTGTGCGCATTAACAAAGAATCTAGATACCAAATCAAATAGGTACATATAAAACAAAAATATTTGTTTTGCGGTTCTTTTACATCGCAAGGACCCAGTCTTAGGCGAAGTTATCCGGAAACTGACTGGGGTTGAGAGCGTAGCTTACAATAATGTAATCCCTTCGGTAATTTAAACCGTAGTTCTATTTCGATACGTATAATAAATGACAATTATCTTTCATCATAAATTAATATTTGGGTTAAATCGCACTGCCACAATATGATCATATCCCGGCGGACCCGAATATTGGGAACTGCCCTATTATCTATAGTTACACAAATATGTAAATGAGCACCCTTGAGCAGATACCTCTTCCAAACAAATTGGCTTTTAAAGCTGCTGAGATACTCGAAATGGGATTATCCCTTGAGTGTGCACTTAAATGTGATCCCTTAACGTTACCGACGTCCATATTGTTTAAAAAAGGTTCTTAACTTATACCCAATATTGTTTTAGTATTACCTAACAAACCACATATTTAGGTAGCAGATTGAAATTATTGAGAAACTGGTGTAAAAACTCAAGACGATGAGGTCATGGCAGCGTTAGTACCTACTCGTTTTACGCTTGCAGAAATAACATGTATAAACAACACTGAAATTAAAATAACATATTTTACAAGCAAACTATTTATGGTCCTACTTGCTATTTTATAGACAAACTGTAGTACATGTGTGCGTACAAATGCAACAGAGATAAACAGAGATAATTTTGCTATACAACGTGTAAAAGAATAAACGAAATACCTCTTACCTCTTTTACTATGGGACCAATCCCGAAATTTCGAAAAAAATAATTCAGCTGTTCTTGTCGAGTTATGCGCACATAAATGTCAGCAAGGGCAGTCGATTATTTTTTCGCGATTTCAGTGTTGGTCCCATAGTGAAAGTTGTTCATAATGATGACTTCAATGACCCCTTATAATATTCATTTCGCATATAATATTTATTTGAATTGGATACTATATTCATAATTTTTATGTTACATATTATTATATTAATTTTACAAAAAATAAAATTAAACCAAATTACTATCGGGTTGTAGTTTTATAATTATGTTCAATACTCATTTACGTAAACGCGATGTATTATTTTACTAAAACCGTTAAATAAGTTGCTTACAATGTATTTTACGTCAGTCGAATCGAATCAAGCAGGCGATGACAACATAATGCGTCTGGCTTCCTACGAGTATTAATGAACGTTTTTTGAGGTTCGTTAAAATATTCTGGCTTGTTAGTTATACGGCACGGATTTTACATTAGGCTCTCGAATGGGTAAAAAACCAAATACGGGTATTTTTTTATTCCCACGCCCCGTTTAGGTGTTTCGTTTGATTGTTTGTAAATGTATTATGTATTCAAATTCACATGTAGGCGTTCAGCTAAGGTCTTCAACTATTACCTGTTAATAAACTTCAATCGCCATGACCGAAGTTGACCTAATCAAATATCAAAGTTGAAAACTGCGTTACCTACTTTGAGATTCCGCGAATTTGGGTTTGGGTCTAAGTATATTCATTATATATAATATGTTTTTGTTTCAGAGAAAGTATAGGTACTGTGATGCCGCAGGTTACCGCCCATGCGGCATCACTTAATATTAAGTGTAAATCAAACAACGATTGGGTTCATGAAATAATTATTGGAGCACTTGCTCGGATCAAAGCTAATACATAACTCCCTATTCAAAAACAAATCTATTTTTCACGTTCTAATTAGTTTAAACTCTATTTTTTTTTCATTCAGGCTGCTTTCTCGAAAAAAGCATAGAATAGCGTGCAGATGAACCAGCTTTTCATCGGCATTAACAGAGAATTTACATCTGAAAAAAAAATAGTTAGTAATCTACGTGATATGGTAATGGTAATTTGGTTTAGCCAGAATTTGTCTATCGGTACCACATTATAAGAAAAAAAAAACACCAAATCACCTCCAAATCGTTGAGATGAAACCATTTTACTCCTTCATTTTTTGTCAAAAGAGTATAAAAAAATATTTACTGCTTTGCAATACAAACAAAAATGATTTGGGTTCGTTACTTTTTAAAAACATGTAATATTTTTAGTATAAAAAAAATTAAAAATGCGGGTAGCGGAGTGGCGCGTAGAGGGGTAGTTAGCTCCGTTTATATGCACAAGGTCATTGGCATGAATACAAGCCTTAAAAACCTTACAAATCTTTATCGACTGGCCAATCCAACCAAGAAGTATCACAATGCCTACCTATTGATATTATTTTGGTACATGCTTCGATTTATATCAGAGACTTCAGGTACCTAGTCTCCGTATTAAGAAAAATGTGTAAAAGGAAATGAGGCTCTCGGGTCGGGTCCGGGTTAATCATTGTTGGCCGCGTGACGTGCTACATCACCCCGGGATCAGCGGCAATTTGTCAATCACCACGTGAATGCCCCTCACTAAAGCTTTCAATAAGCGAGCCCAATCCCGGCCTAGCTAACGACGCTATTATCAATATTCAATAAAACGTCAGACAGCAATTTTATTAGTCATTTCCAGTAGATGGGTACCGCGTCACGGAAGGGAACATCCTCAACAATAGAGAGAAACACTCGATTTATGTCCCTTTTCGATATAATGACCCGTTTCTACAACAAATCCAAATTAAGATTAGAAAGTGAAATAAATTGGATAAACTTTATGGATCTGAGACTGTATAAAAGACATAGGTAATGTAAACGAACACGTCTATTTATTATCTAACACCAAACATTCTGCACCATAACATTCATAACAGCTACTTCCTAGATTATTATGGTTATGAAACCGCAAAAACTTAACTAATGTTCAAGCGACACGACAGTCTTGGTTAAGTAAAGTAATTTCATGATTTCTAAATAAATGCCGTATATCAGTTCGAAGAAACAACGTTATTTAACAATAAATAATGCTCAAACACGTCATTAAGAATGTCACGCTCGATTGGGTTACGATAGTCACTGTTGTGTTGACAGCATGATATCATTGACCACTCCGAGACCTTGTCATACCTTGTACGAACTGTTTACTAATGTAAGAACGTGTTAACAATCCAAATGTAATTTGTAATATTGAATGTGGCAACTGTCAATAAATGCAGTGCTGCGAACGCCCAGTGTGATAAAAAGATAAGAATCATGTTTTTTCCATCGCGCATTTTATATTATTCGTTTGCTTTTGTTAGAACATCATGCAATAGGCACAAAACAATGCTCTTTGCTAACTTACAATATAGTGATACAGACCGAAAACATTAATTTGTTGCGCTATAATTTAATAAAATTTAGGTACATAAAACCAAGCGTTTTCAAAATTAATTCAATTACATCAGTAAATGTCAGGACTGAGGTGAACTATTAGATGTGAACAGTCGCTTAAATGATTATTCTCAGTACAATTCCTTCAATTCCAATTTGCTCGATGAAGATATCGCATGTCGCTAAATCGATATTAATTAAAAGCGATCAAACAATGCTGTCATTATTCGCTTCGGCAAAGCCGTCACGAGCCCGATTGTCTCCGCAGTCCTCGCGAGTCGCGCCACAGGCTCGCTTACCACCACCATTCTACAGCTGTACATCTTATTTCCTTGTGGTTTTCATCAATTATTTGTTTGATATTCCCTTTTCCCTAGGGGTTTATAATATTGAACTGTCTACAGTCGGTGAAGTAATTCGATTTACTTAAAACAAGTCGGTACCAACAGCCTTTGCGTTAACACGGCACGTTAATTATAATTAATCGACGATAATTATTTTCTTAGTAAAAGAAGATATATTGTAATGATGAGTCACGATAATGAAGCGCACGACAGGTCTAGAATGCATGCGTTCACTCGCAGTCCCGTTAGTTCAAAGACCCAAATAACACTGATCATAGCAAAGGCACGTGAATTTTTTTAATTTAATCGATTACACAGACTCGATCGTTATGCGTTACACGTAACACATGCAAGAAAAACTTAATGTGTGCAGTTCGCTGCTTATTCTTTCTCGCGTGACAGTAATGGCGGAAAGTTAATTTGCTTGAAATGTTTCTCACGGTGTTCACAAGCGAGTGAGCGAGTCCAGGCATTACTGTGATAGACGTAATCGCAGGGCCATGAGTAACTTGTATGAAATGCTACAGTAGTGCTTTATAACCACACCTGTGATTACGGTAAATACCGGTAACCGCACAACGGGAAAGAACTGTTGAGGATAGTGATAATATTTTGTTTTATAAAATTGTGTCATGGTGATATTTTTAATTCTATCCAACTTTAAAAAGGATAACACACACAACAAGTAGACAATAACCTACTCTGTAAAGGCAAGTAGGGGACTAGCTACCGAGAGAGAGCTTGGTAGACAAGTACCTTTGTGCCTAATTAAATCACGGTAGAGGCTGCGACACCTACTCATATTAGTTGTGAGTCACGAACATCTGGCGTTTTGCAAGTCTCAGCATCAGCATAAGACAAGCAACCAACTTCAAGTAAGCTTAGTAACGACACTTTTAACTCTGTGGTTACTCCCAAATGTTCATTGACGCTTGTCAAAGAGCCAAGAAAAATACTGAAATATTTTCTGAACTTGAAAATGTCACGACGATAATAGCTACAGACCTATAAAGCATTTTGCTACCACCAGCACGATAAAAGAACATGAAACTTATTTTAGGCAATAAATACTGAACTTTAGAGCATCGTGGTGAACCGCATTAAAATAGAGGGACATGAAAATGCCAAGTCCTTGTAGAATAAAAATAGCTGCAGCGTGTTCTATTTGTGACCATTGTTTTGATCCATATACCTATACGGCATTGATAGAACCGCGATGGCGCGGCAAGAGCAAAGCGACTAACCAAAGCGAGCGTGTTCGTCGCGATTGGCAACGAGCGTGAAATGTGGGGCGACGCAGCTGAGCCGCTGAGCCGCTCACCAGATCGATACTTGATACGCACCGCGCTCTGAATGCCGTCGTGACCGGATTCGATGATTTATCCATGAGAGGCCAATTTTCTAAAAATAAAGGAAACTGCATCGACCACTCGACAGCACGAGAGCAACCGGTACACTAAAGTATAGCTCGTATAAATGGCGATGATCGGGTGTGCCAACAACCTCTTGAATGATTTCATAACTGATTCTATGATGACTCATGTGGTGCTCAAACACTTTTTTTTTTAAATTATATTATCTATTTGATTTCCTTGACAAAGTTTTGACGATAGTACTCGTAGCAAGCAGGTAGTATTAACAGTGATCTAGAAAAACAAATTGAGTCACTTAGCAAAGTAGTAACACACGTGACGATAGAATAAACAAGTAAAGTGTTTAAAGTAATTCCAAGTTCGAGGTCAGCTACTTTATCATTGTTAGCTAGGCGCCTGGCTGTGACATGATCTGGATTTTTAACGTCGTCGGCAGCAGCGTCATGTGTACTAACTACACACAACGCCGACGGATCAATGTCTGCAGCTGCACTTTCACTTGTTTGTTTTGAAACGTACCTATTCAATCAGTGAAATCAGTGTTTAGATGTCTAAAAAGTTGTACACTTACGTTGACAATTTTTGCTCATTAATACAGGAAATGTTTCGGAAACCACGTTTAAATCGCATGTCTAACTAGCATTTTCTCTAAAAACATAACCAAGAACTAACAAAAAAGAGAGAATATTTCAACGTTCATAGCGTAATACCCGTGATTAGAAACAATCTTATTTTTTGTGCAGACAATTTCGCCACAATCATCAGCAGTCACGCGAAGTCACACAAACATTCTAGATCGGTTAATCCAAACATTTTTATAATGACTTTGTTAATGTGAAAGATAAAAGAGATAAGGTTGAAGTCATAAGACGGGATGATTGAATTAGAACCGGTCATAAAGTGACATTTGATAAGAGAACAGAGCGGTCACTTAGTGAGATTTGTCTGATGAGGCGTGACAGCCTGCGACCATTACCCATAATAAATAGTTGCAGCGAGGAGCCGTGCTGCCTGGCCGCTCCACTCCGCATCCGTCACGCTTCGAGCCACGATCCGAACGGCTATAAATCAGTTTCGGTTTTTACTCTATGAGAACATTATATCCGTTTCTCATGTTACAAATATCTTCGCATTGTACGTGTCATCTCAACTGTATTATTATCATCGTCCATTGCCTCGATAGTGTTAGAATTGTGTTATTAATAACCTTTTATTGTTGCGTTTACCTATGGATTCGGTGTGGGCTTCGTATTTGTATTCGTAATCTTATTTACATAAGTATGCCCTCCAACAGGAGAATCGACAAAGTAAAGATTGTTATCGACAATGACTGCAGTGTCATTTGAATAATGTTAACTAATGATGTCATGTTTGCTCATCTCGCATAAAATATGACCACATCACACGGTAAGTTGGATCAAGTTATGAATGTTATGATGCATGCGCTTTGTGGTTAATTTGGTTGAATTATGAAGGCGTGTGCTCGACCTTGAGCGGGGCTCGCTTGGCTGCACCCGCCAGTTCCGGTCTCTCTGTCTTGGTCTAAATACATCACCACACATGTGCTTAGTCAACATTACTCAATTATTAAATGATCATCAATTACGTGTTTTAATATGAAGCCTCCACTTTATCGGTAATTACGATACTTACATAATGCTCACGGAGGCCCAGCTCATGAGCAGGATCATAAAATTATGTCATTTATATTTTCCATTTAATTTAATGACTTGCGACGTTGATTATATGATGGCATTAGTTTATTCTGGCTTACATTAATCTCTACTTCACTATTAAGCGACCAAAGAACTCAAGAAGTTCGTATTTCTAACTATTCCTTTGCTAGAACTAAAACCACTGAGCCGCAGTACCTATCAAATGGAAATTAAACTATCATGGGATCTAAATGCCCTCGTTGGTCAATGAATAAATCCTTATTAGCTTTGACTGTTACTGCTACATCTTCCAAAAAAGCTTCAGCACGAACGGAATGGAGGAATCGTTATTTGTTAGTGCCTTATTAAGCACAAAGCTACTTCCTTATCGTGTTGTGCTATGCCTTAAATAAGCTTCTTTTTTCATTTTCGATAAAGCAGAACAAAGTTATTTTGGTTCAATTCATCCCATTATGCATAAAGAAATGGCAATACCATTTCTGTTCCGACTTTCCGAGGCAGAGGAACATTTTGGCAGCGTCCTTTTAGTAATGTTATTTTCATGAGAAGCCTTTTATAAAAATATTTGTGTGGTAATGCGAAATATCGGATGTACCGCAGTCATGCATTAATGAGACTAACCAGTCCGACCTCGACCCGCCTGCGCCCCCCCCCCGCCTACCTCCATCCGCCGGCCGCTGTCAAACCTGCGCTAAGAGAATGAAGTCGCGTGAAAACTAATTAAACTTTGACCTCCTCACTTTAGTGTTATCTCGAACCACCACCTTGATATTGAATAAATAGCTATTAATAACTCGTCACATTATTAGCTTTCTGAGTGCGGATAAGTATAAAAGTTGCCAAGGTGAGGAAAAAAGTTGCTTTTATGGAAAACCTACCAAAAAGGAGGCTGCGAACCATAAATAATGAGATGTAGGCGACGGAGGGTCATCTTTTTATCTCGCTACTTTACGACGCCGAATGCGTCACAAACACCCGTTCAACTTCACACATCCATAAGAAGCATCGATCGTAAGTTACGTATACCTATAGCTAAATTTCAATTTTCACTCATCCAAAAGTAAATAGGTACTAATTAAACCGCCTAACTAAATCTCGTACCTGTAATTCGCAGTTTTTGCTTATAATTGGCATAGAATAAAATATTGAGCAATGACTGCGCGCAAAATTATATCATTAAACAGTCATCATAGAGCAAATATGGCACAATGAAGATTGAAAGATTAAATTGCAGAGTGCGATAATGAATTAACGAGTGTATAACTTTAAGAATGGTCGAGTGATCATTAATTCATTGTGCTTGAATTCTTCTGTTGGCGTTGCTCAGGTAACTCAACATGAGCACTTGTCAAGGAGCGAGCACGCACTCGTGGCCAGCGGGGCACTGGTGCGAGCCGCACGTCCCTCGGGAGAGGTGATGTTGGGAGCAGTTAGTCTTTACATTCAACACGCATTAGTTAGAGGGACGAACCGCGTAACGTGACAGAGACACCGCTGCTCACTAATTGCAATAATCTCATATACTGACCTTTTAATATACTATACATTAATCTCTTTTGTAACATGAGCAAAACTGCGCAGTAGTCCTGTGCCGATGGCGTCACCCGTGCCTACAAACTGATGCCATCAGTGGTCTGAGAGCTGAGTCACAGCGCTGCGCCGCACTGCCGCATGGCGGCTCGCTTGCTTTACCATCAGTTTGTTTACAAACAGACCTAACTGCGGTCAGCCGGTCTGTTGATTACTTTATCAATGACCATTTCGAAAGTCAGAAATAGCAATCGCCGCTCGCCCACATCACTAGTTCAATCTTGTTCCTAATGAATTGTTTATCCACTTTGTTTAATGGTCTGATCATGGATGAGATAGGATCTCTTAATCCCGCATTGTTATCAGGTGAGAGAAACGTGCCGCCTACCTTAGTGGAGGCGGTAATCTAATTTTCTCAGTAGACGCAGCTCATGTAAAATGTCGCAAGAACTTTTACATGCGAACACGTTGTAACGTAACCGTTACGCTATGTAATTTATTCTAATTTCCCGTGGGTAGGGGTAATAATATCCTTAAAAGCTATTTCAGTTCCTAACACAATATCTTGAGGCAGTTCAACTTCAATTTCTTTTTAAAGTATTAATTTGATTTCGATTGATTTATTATGTTACTTGAGTAAAATTTTAAGCATAATTTGTTTAATAATTTGAAGGGAATTACTGCCATTGCGAGGCGCGGCGCGGCTGAGCCGGCGACTGGAATTAATACCCACGCTACGAACGAAACTAATTCTTATTGAAGAGGTAAAATGATTTGATTCATTATTTCTACATCTAAATATAGCTCCGTAAATAGGGCACTGACAAAGTCATCTTCAGCAAAAGGAAACAGGTAGAAGTGAATCGTTGAATTTATTTCCTATCAGGAGCGGGAGAGGAAATGAAACAGGGAAATGAACTGAGGTGCCAAGTTACATAATTTTTCTATTTAGAATTTCTGAATCAAAAGATGTATCGACAAAATGAGATATATTGCTACGGGTAAGACTGATTTTTAAGCTATTATCAGGGTCACACTAAGTGGTGAAAAATTACTAAATAGCTGAACAAAAGCGTGTGACTTAATGGGCTTTTCAAGGGCCTTGAGATAATAGATCAAAGATAAAGAAAAAGATTCAAAGCTAAACGCTCTCCAATGTAACTTTTCTTGCATGTGAAGTATCTTGAAAGAGGAAAATCTTTCAGGAAAATACAATTAAGATTAAGAGATGTTTCTGTTGGTTCAAAGATGAATATTACTGTTCTTATAGTAATGAGTCTCTGTTGCTGTACCTAGCAACAGAGACACATTACTATCTGCTGTTAAAACCCAAAATAATTGAGGAGACAGTGACCAAAACTACCATACAAGCATGATGCTTTAAAAGTGCCTCAGTTAAAAAACCGACCATATTACTGCAATATGATGCGAAACCTGTTGAAGTAGTGAACTGAACACAAAATAAGTAGCAAGCCTGGTCTTAAAATAGAGGAATGAAGGCGTACTCTGTCCGCCAGACGACCTCATCCCGTCGCTATTGTATCACGACTGGCGCCCATCAAATATGCACACCATCGCCTGAAAGAACGAATAGTGCGACTACCCTCCGGCTCGCTGTCATCATATACTTTTATAACATCAGCCTGTGTATGTCCAATGTTGAACATGGATCCCTTAATTGACACAATAAGGGAACATCGTTATTTTGTGTGCTTTTCCCGGTTCCTTTATTGGCTAGCCCATCGTTATTTTGCTAGTGTTAATATTTGTAATGTCAATCGGTAATTTTGTCGGCCAATTTCACTTGTGATTTTTTTTTAACTTATCAATCAAGCTGTCTTCTTTTATGATATATTTTTTTTCTTTATAGGTAATTAAAGAGATAGGAATGTGGCAGACACGAGTTTCAGCATTTTATTAAGTTCTATTAGAGGCTTAATAAGGTATCTCCAAGAATCGACATCGTCTTCTGTAGTTCTGTATAAATATAAAATCCCATCAAAAACATAAACACAAAATTAGCTCCAAATGATTCGTGTAATATTATACACGGCTGCTGCGTTGCCATTTCGTTTTTCTTTGCACTTTGGCTAGACACACTGTCGCGTGTCTAGATGCTTTGTCTGACTGATGGATCAACGCTCAGCCTAATCTTCTGGTGGCAGGATCGTGAAATTTGTAGGAAATTTTTCTTATGTAGTGTAAGCATCCGATAAGAAAGGACTTTTAGAAATTTGTCTTCAAAAGGGGTGAAATAGGGGGTGGAAGTTTGTATGAAAAATCTTCTTCCTTACGCCAAAATACCTGAAACTTGGTAAGAATACTGATCTAGGTAAATAATAAACGTTGTCATTATTAAGTGCCCCCAAAAAAAGATTTACGACGGGTTAAAAACTTAAAACTTTGCACATGACTGCTTCTAAATTACTCTAGGCTGAAAATTTTATTTATCAAAAATAATCCGACTTAGTTTTACTCGGTTTTCCCCGTAAATAATACAGGTTTTCATATCATCGCCCAGGCTAAACTCATGGACCTAGAGAACGTCATATAAAACAAAACTTGTTATAGAAGGTTAAAAAAGGTTGTATATTTTTTGTTTTTTTTTTACACCGACTTTCGAAATTAAAGTTATTTAAGATTTGTTTTTTGGAAGTTGGTTGTATTTTTTATGTAAAAAGTTTGGGGCGCCCGAGCGACTCAGTCCAAAACTACTCTTTCAAAAAAAAAAGGTTCCGACGAATTGAGAACCTCCTCCTTTTTGAAGTCGGTTGAAAAGGATAAAAAAGGGAAAAGGGGATGCAATTTGTATGGAACATTTTTGTTTGTGATCAGATTTACTTGAAGCTTGATCTAAATGCTCTTTGATATAATTATAAAGAAACCCCTATTTTGACATTTTTTGTAATTTAACTTTTTAAAGAATGAAAAGGAACAGCAAGCTATTATGCAGACCATGTCCTGGAATAGGACTTAGGGTATCACGGGAACATGTTCCCTTGTTATAATATTCAAATTTCTCGCGGGTGAAGCCGCTGGCAGAAGCTAGTAAGTAATCAATAAATTTTGCACAGTCGTAGCAAAATTTTATACTAACGGCCCGTAACGGTTCTCAAGTTTATGCTTTCTCACATAATTTCGTAAAACTCGTTTTCATTGTGTAATTACTGTACCTGGACCGGTCAGGATCGGCGCAGTAGGGGCTCATGGCTACCAAACCTGTTCGAATGTTTTGATGGTAAGCTTTATGGGAACCGCTATAGGATAATGTGTATCATGCATTGTGCTATCTAAATCAATAGTCTCGAGGTAAGTTACATTGAAATATACATTCGTTATTCGAGACAGCAACATAGTGTATAACATAGTATGCCTGGTATTGTTTACTAATAGCTTCTATAAAATGGAATATTACTTAAATTGAAAAGCTTATAATAAATACTTTTTTACAATGCTTTTCTAGACAACAGATTTTTGACCAGTGCTGGTGATCAGCTCCAAAATTATGACCATAATTACCTCTAGCAATTTTTATAAGAAAACAAGAAAACTGCAGGAAGGTAATACACAAACAAAAGCAAGACATGATGTTGGCTTTTGTATATAACATTAAAGCTTTGTAATCAACGGCTTCTAATAGGATATTTAGACACTAATTTAAAATGTAACTTAAGCATTGAGCCTTTTTGGTTTTACGACCATCATCCATTTTCGTTGTTACGAGCTCTTTCATCCCACGCCGTAGAAAACCATTTCGCCACCGTCGAGTGGGAAGAAAGGTAATCTTCTGTTCACTTCTTAAGGTACCTAAATTAAAACGCTTTCACTAATTGATCAGCGCTACAGACGCTCACAATAAAACGCTTGTTTACTTTCTTAAAATTTATTTGAGATGATGTCGTCTTGCTTGAACATCTAGAATTGAAACGTTTTTAAAACTATCGTTGATGAAAGTAAAATAGTAACTACGGATTAAATATACGCATGGAAAACATATATTATCTACAACATGAAATATTTCAGCAGAAACGGAATGACACTAGAAAACATAACAAAAAAAATGACAGGACTCAGTAAAGCCAACTTACCCATACTATGTTTTCATCCGAGAAATGGTGCGCGTACCTATCAGTAACAAGACGGCTGGCAGTCACCACAGTGCATATTCCCAAGGTAAACAAAGATTACGTAAACGCAATCCCACGCACGCACCTCACCCGATCGATTTTCAAACTTTCGAATACGCCCACTTAGATTTTAAGAAAGACTAAGTTAGACCTGTTCCGACAGCCCCACATCACTACATCCACAACACTAGCTAGCCGAAGTCTTTGTGCCCTTGAAATCGTACAGGTTATGTTATCGATAAAGCACAACACGCGCACTGACAGTTGGAGCAAACAATCACAAGTCAAGTTCGAGCCGGGCTCTGGGGAATTCAGAGATGAATAGTCTGAGTGGAGTTCATGAAATGTCTTTAATGAAAAGTCTCTTGCTGGCGTATCACAAAAGCTGCGATGTCCGCTGTGTTGGCGAGCCAGTCGTCGTGGGCTCGGGTACAGAGCGGCGCTCGTGGCCGAGGTCGGGCGCCGACTGAGTCGCTCGGGCGCCGCGGCAGAGTGCGAGCCGCGAGGACGAAGCCCCGCGCTCCGCCGCCGCCTGCCGACAGTGCGCGCGCCTCTCCCACAAACAGCCTACCATAACATCCCAAATTATTTATTTTGATACAGCATACGACTTCCACCATTCATTAGTTTTCTCCATTTATGCTCATAACGTAACAAGGATCTGCAGTGGCTTTTCAAACGACTTAAAAATGGCAAAGCCACTCTACAATCTAAATTTCAAGAAGGGCTTGAGGAATCTTCATCTATTTTAGCGTTCCCTTTACAAGGAAAATATGCAATGTAGAGTCGATTGATCAACATCCTAAGGCAAGTCAAATGCCGGAAATTTTCCTGAAATACATCTACGCGTAACGAATGAAAAATGGAATTAAAAACTAAACACAAATGAAACTAAACAGAAAGAAAAAGGTTCAGAACAATAAGAACATGTTAAAATTAAGTACATTTTGTATACAAATGTAGATAGAGTAGGGATGCTTCACGGATTCCTGAAAAACGGTTAAAGTTTTCTCTACAAGGTTTCCCTCACTTCACCTTTCGAATTCTTATAAAATAAGTTACTTTCTTGATTTTCTTATAATATGGATACAATAAGCTTATCAGCACCACGCACTCCTTGCATAATAATAGATGATAAATATCATTTGTTGGAATTCCTCGATACATGGCGGAGGGTGGCTCGCGCAGCCCCAGGCCCCCGGGCCCGGCTGGCGGGGGCTGGTGATTGAGTCTTTATCGCAGTCGACGGGACCCGAGGGTGCAACCTGCGTCCATGTCACTCTCACTTCCCCAGCCATTTATCATAAACAGAGTTTTCGAGAGTTCACTCAAGTGCCATGAAAGCAAAAGAAACAGGGGACGTCAAATTGTTAGATACAATGATTTGATAAATTTATGACAACCATAAGTGCTCAAGAGTTTAAACGGAACGAGGCAAAAAATCAGCAGCAGTATGTACCAACACCGAGTGTCGAAACAATGGACTATTTGAAACAAAAATTACTCTTTCTTTCAACTCCCATAAAATTTCACATTAGTGTTTTGTGTTTGTTGTACCGGGGCCAAATGGTCGGTGCTTAATGGCAGGTAAGGTAAGAGGGAGGCAGGTACGGGCAGGTAAGCGACGTCTGGCCGCGGCCACAGGGTGGCCCGCAAGCCGCGGCTTCCGAGAACCGCACCGGCCGCGCTGAGACACGCACCGGCCACGCCACGCCACGCCGCCGCCGCCCCGCGGCACCACATCTCAACCAGCAAACAATACGCGTCATCTGGCTGACTGTCCGTCTGGCTTATTGAATACGCAACGGGTTTTATAATTATACAATATGGCATTGTATACAATATTGGAGAAATAACTTTTACATATAACACTGGTATTCAGCTGAACCCGTTTTGACTGGAAGCCGACTCCAATATAGTTGGTTAAAAGGCATGGCAGATGATGATGATATACCAGAGAATACATCTCGAACAGCACAAACATGTTAAAAATAAAATAATGCACGTCTGCTTTCTAAAACGATGCCAAGGTTAGAAATCTAGTACACACGTATGGAGAGTAATTGAAATAAACATTAATGGCCGGGTGTTTGAAAATAAAGATGCTGACTATTATAATAATTCAACGCTAACGTCTGTTCCTAGCAACATGAAGCTTGTGTAACGTTATGTCTATCATATGAAATCGTAATCTCCGAAGAATACTAGCTTCGGAGATTGCGATTTCTATTTGAAGATATTTACTGTTTGTAAAATCAGAAAATTCATAATATCGTTCGTAATATTCGTTTCGGGTATCCCCTTTTTCCTGTAGTTAAACGTTCGCCTTGCATTCCCGTCACAAAAACTCCGAGTAAGCAGGGGTACCTATGTCCAAAAGCCATTTTTGTATAAATCCATAAATATTATCCGCGCGCCAGTATCTAACAAAAGTATATTTTCATGAAATATTTCCCTTGCCCTTTCGGGCTATGCAATAGGCCGGGAATAAAAGCGCTTCGGCTCCCTCAATCATCTCATCCCCCGTATGTAGATAAATTTAAAATTGAGCTCGTTTTCACAATCACTGATGCAAATTTAATACTTTTCTACCAGAGCACTAAGTACCACAGCAGTGTACCAGAAAGGCATAGGTAGGTAGATACTACTATCTTATATATGCTTAATTTAAAACTGAATGTTTGCAGTAGGTAACAATTGTAGCTTCATTAGGTTAGATTAGATAACTTAAAAGTGTGGTTTCTGAAATCTGCGTAACTACGTAGGTACCTAAAATTTCTTTAAAGACCAAAATAAATCATAAACACTTCTCCTCCACAGGTACAACACAGGTACCTATAGCTCCGAAGCTAACGGCACAGCTCATCTGGTGGTCATTTCCTGTTCAGACGCGGCGCACTGTGTATCTCTAAATATACACCGAATATCGCAGATCGATACTATGGACTCCGCGTGCTTACCACTACTCGTCACAAAAATGTTCGCAAATACTGAAAAGAATTATTATAATAATCGTATTCAAGTGCAATTGGGTGAGAATACGCGCCTCGTATTTGTAAACATTGCAATGCAGATAAAACTCAGACTGTTTACATTCGCTCAACAGGAATAAGTTGTTCTAAACTGTTGTTGCATTGTGAGCGTACGGCTCTCATTCATCTTAAACCTTTTCAGATGCACGTTTTAATTCTCGGCAGACGAATGCAGCCGCCGCCGGCCGGCGCGCTGCCGCTCCGCGCTGGGACATATAAAAACGCTCATTTGCATTGGTGCTCCCGCAGACCCGGTATTTATCCAGTGTTAGGTACAATACCGCATAATAAGAGAACACTGTGGGCTTTGACGTCTGGCGCAAACCCTTTTAAAAATCTGTTGAAAAAATGCGCGAGCACTCGTGGGAGTAGCGCTAATTAGCCTATTATGTACGTTACACCTGACGTGCCTGAAGCCGAACATGCAATATTTTCACACTCATACCTAAGTATTACCTACATAACAGTGCACATTTATAATGTTTGATGCCGGAGAAAGCAATTAAATGGACGGTAAATTACTACTGGCAGCAATTAGGACATGACACGCTCCTAATATTATGTTGTATGGACGTAGGGTATACCTGGAGGCACAGCAGTGCCCCCGCCAAGTCGAAGAAAAATTTGGCACGTCCGTATCATACCATAGCATGTCATACCGTACCGTACCGTACCGTACCATACCGTACTATACCATACCGTACCATACCATCCTTTTCTCGAAGCAGTTCAGGCTATTTTCGAACCCCTATAACTTCTTTGTGGATAAAACTAGAATAGAAGCCTGAATTTTCAGTAACCAAGCAGGCATTTTATAAACACAGTATATTTCAAATTTAATTCAATTTGAATAGTTTAAGAATTATAACTAGTCAAAGTTTCTTAATTTTTACACTCACTCACTGACTGACCGATTATCAAAACTCTAAGGCATTTCTAGCAGACGTAGAAGCTTTAAATAAAAATATATTGCAATTTCGGCCCAGTTTTCTAGATACATAAACTGCATTAATAACTTTGTATATTTATATGGGATTACAAAGTCAGTGTACCTGTATATGTACAAAATAGTAATGGAATAATAGATGTAGATAGGTACCTAGATATATATTTTTTTAAAGGTAACTTGTAAAATGGTCAACGGAATGAAAAAGCAAGAATGGGACATGTCTTATGAAGTTGTACCAAACTCCCGCAAAGTATTAAGTAGACTAAATTGCCATGAAAGAAAGAACACTAATAATCATAACCGCGGCCGGCGGAGGTGGCTTGCCCGCGTCGCGGCTTCCACGCTTCCCGTCCGTTACAGAAAGGCGGCCACTTTCTTCCAGGCAACCTTAGGTTTTACTGAGATATCGCAGGTATACACACAAACCACGTTTTATTTAACTTACGCAAATTGTATCAGTCACTATGCGTATAAAAATTTAATTAAATAATCTTTATATAAATCTAATTCTATGAAAATAATGGGTTACGTAATTTATTAATTTAAAAAAAACTTTGAATGCGGCAGTGAGTGCCGTATATTAGTTCAAGTGTATACTCTGTTAAGCGTGATGTTGTAATTACTTTTCTATTAGGTAAATTTACAGTATTTATAGTGAATGAGAGACAAAAATTTTGCATAAGGATTAACTTTAACTGACGTTTGACGAGTGCGGCCCTAATAATATTACTAACGTAAAAAAAAAATTAAAATAAAGAACACGACGCGGCCGCTCTCGTCTCGTATGGTGAGTGTTGCCATGCCGGCTACGTACGTGCGTATTCATATGTGCGTAAGTAAGGTTGTGTAGTTGTGGATGCACAAAAAAATATGAAGACGATGCTTCTATGACTGCGGGCCTGGACGAGAACATAATTATGAAAATAGGAGCCATATTAAGTCATATTAAGGCGAAATATTGACGTGATTCTTGGTTTAGTTAATGGTTCTATCGGTACAGTGCAAAGAGTAAAGGTTGATCCGGAAAAAAATAAGGTAATTAAAAAAAAAAAACACCGGTAGCACTCCGGGAGTGCCGGCAGAAGTGAAAACTTTAGTATTAACGTTGTGTTTAATTATAAGTACAAAAATACTATCATTTATGAGGTAGAATACAATGTTTATTTATTGCGCTATCGTACACAAATATGACAATTTACATGTTATTATTCATAATATTATATCGTTATTTATTAATATATTACATTAATTTTTATCTCTTAGAAAAATCAACTTTCATCCATAATTTCGTAATTCCGTAATTTCGTATCCTTGGATACGCGTGGCACGCTGTACATAAACACAGACGGACATTCGCGCAAGCGCCCTGTGCCGCCTAAGCGGAGCAGCACACTCAGGCACGGTAGAAAGAGTGGGAGATACTAGTTCCTCTCCCTTCCCCTCGATCTTACGCTTTTTCGATCAGCATCACGTGACCCTGACGCGAGTCCATCTTACGCTTTTTCGATCAGCATCACGTGACCCTGACGCGAGTCCGTCTTACGCTTTTTCGATCAGGTCACGTGTCCTGACGCGAGTTTAAGATTTTATACCCATTACAGAAAAAGTGCTCAACGCCGCTAAAGAAGTTTTCACTTCAAAAAACATTACGCTTAATAAGCTCGTAAACATGTTCTATGTTTACGAGCTTGGTCGGGTCAAAACGAAATTTGAAATTATTAATAGAGCTTATGTTCATCACGAACAGTTTCCCATATGTATAGCCTATGCCAATAGCCTATAACAATATACGTAAGTCAGGGCTTAAGTCTTAATAATGCGCTGATGGATATTGGTTCTGCAGTATTCACATCCGGTCAAGCTTACGTGGCACTTTCGAGAGTTACAAGTCTGGGCGGGTTACATCTAATTTATGTCGACTTTGGAAGTATTAAAGCGCAGGAATCCTCAATTTGTGAATACAATACACTAAGAAGCATTTACCGTCAAAACTTGTCAAAAATTGTAACATCAAAGCCTCCGAGAAAAGCCCATATTGATATGGAGTGGGCTTTGAGAAAAACTGTAGCTGAAGCTCAAGAAGTAGTACCGGAAAAGAAAAAGAAAAGTCAATCTATTTATTTAAAAAACATAAAAGATTATTAATATTGAAATGGTCACTATATGATGTTATTAGGTTAGCTAATTACGTAATAACTTAAGACAGAAGAACCCTTAAGTAGGGACTGAATAAATTAACCGACTTAGTATTACATGGATCTCACAACTTTTTATGGTAGAACTGAGTTGCGAGACTTGGTTTTATTTACAAGTTATGTTTTTGATGGCATAATTGTGTAGGTATGTGATATGTTCATGATGCTATGTACAACTAAGTTTCACTAATTCATATTATTATGAATTAGTGAAACTGAAGATTTTCTTCTGTGTTGTTTTCTTTAATGTACAAGATACATATTTGTATTTTTAACCGACTTCAAAAAAAGGAGGAGGTTCTCAATTCGGTTGTATTTTTTATGTTTCCTCATAACTCCGTCATTTGAAACCGATTTGAAAAATTCTTGTTTCATGAAATACTTTTCGATTGTTATTATTTAAGTTTCATCAAATCGGCTTAGTAGTTTGGCTTTTAAATCAAAATAGCTGAAATTCGTTAACTTAGATGACGTTTTTGGTTTGTCATCGAAGTTAACGAAATTGCGTATTTTGCTTTTCTGCGACTTTCCAGTGGTGATGTTAGGTGTGGGGTACCTACCACTAAAAAGTGAAAAATAAAAAAAAACCCTTTTACAAAAAAAAAAACAATCGACTTTCAAATAAAAAAAACACTACAAAGTGTAAAATAACTTTTATTTGGAAGCCGGTTGTATGTTTTGTAAACAGGTTTTTTTCCAGTGACAATAACTGTTCTTTCAATTTTAATTTCGATAGGTAATGTAATTTCTCCATACGAATTTTCGTTGCATTGTACCTAAAATATCTTCAGTATTTCTGTAGTTGCGGACAACGTGTGGACGCTGCATTTTTCCGCATTCCGTACCGCCATGAGCGAAACATTTTATCGTCGCCAGCGTAGTATGTCCAGACGATCGCCGTTACTTGCAGACATTAGGTATCCACCCTATGGCTCCCTAGCACCGTGGCCCAAGGTAACATAACAAACAGTAATAACAACTTATCTTCATCGCCTGTTTCATTTCCGTGTCCAACTTATCGCTACATTTCAGGCGTAGTACCCTCTTTTTATTATAAGTACCTGCTCACATATGTGACCATAACTTTCCTAATGATTTAGAAATTCATGAGTAACTAAACTAAGTTGCCTGGAAGGAATCTCAGAATACGATAAGGCCGCCAGTTGTATTTTTTAGTTTAAGTAGTATGTTTTATTTCGGTATGTAAGCTTCGTAACAGATGGCGTTCTTTTGTACTCGCATGGCAAAAGGCTTGAATTTATGTCGATGCCACATCGTAAAATGGCCCACTTAATTAAATAGTGCGCATTTCGTGAAATGGCCGCCTCAAACTAACCTCCCTAATTCTGTCTGCAAGGTTTAAAGGAACCTAACAAGAAAGGGATGATGGGAGTTTAGTTCACTCGCTTGTCTCGATCACTCCAGCTCGTCATTCATTTTAAGTAAACCTATTCGTGTCGGGGTGCTCTAACTTTGCTAAAAACCTAACCTAACCTAGGCCACATCATGATATTTCAAATTTTACTGACATAATTATATATCCGTCTACCTAATCTACATAAATAAAATAAATAATCAAAACAGGTATTTAGTAGGTACAAAACAGTTTAATAGATACCGAAAAGAATAGTTAAATACCCATCGGTATAACAATTTCTGGCATCGTCATCACGATGCCAGAAATTGTTATTCAACTAATGCTTGTTTTTCTAGTCATTTACCCTCTTTCTAAAGTCCAAACCTACAAACCGTTTTAAATCAATCGACTAAAAGTTCTAAGCAAAATCCAAAAATAGTAAATATTTACCGAACTCTACAAAATCGGATAAAATAAGAGAAATAGCCTTTTACTACAGGCCGCGAACGTTACGTGACATCATTGTCGGCTCCTATCTCCCTATATCGTTGTAAATGTAATAGTCGGGGAGATCGCCTCAAGTGGCGCCCGTGATTTACTGGCCATTTTTCATGTGAATTGCACGTGGGCCAACCGGCAACCTGAGCGCGCTGCTGCCCTCTCGCACCGCAATCAATTCAACTGTTTTTATTGCGCGCCCCGACCAATATATAGAAAACTAGAATTCGTTGAGGTTTCTCTTTTATATACACGTGGTTGGGTTCGACGCTACTTCGTTTTATAAGCGGTAGTCTGGACCATATGCAATACAGTAAAAATATTACGTTTAATTTTTTTCGCTTGCCATCATACGCTTTTCAAAATTCAATACGAAGCACGTTTCACAAAATGAAAAGCGCTGCACATTTTTATTAAAATATCTCAAAGGTATAGTCAGATGAAAGTCCCACATCAAAGGACCGGGTAATATGTGTTATTAATAAACTAATGTTTTTCTACAATATTACAAAAAGAGGAAACAAACATGGTTTACGTAGATCTACTTTTATCTTCGATGCCCAAAATTCTGAAAAGGGATCCGACTGAATAATGAACAACTTTGCAAGGGAATTGTGAAAAAAAAAATGCAGGCGGATTTCATGTTGGCAAGGGAAATGAAAAAATTGCGCCTGTTTCTGGAACGGGCCGCGTCGAGCCGGGCCGGGATGGTTCCGTAATGGCGGACCTAAATGCCAATTATATCAATTAAATACGATTGCGGTTAGCTTGGACCTTTTTGACGCTTTTTTGTGGATTTATATATTTTTAGTGTCCATTTATAGACGCAAAAAGGTTTTCGGTTGGCAAAGCAATATTCAGCGAGGGAAACAACAAGCGGGACTCTAATGGCAGACTGTAAGCTGAAAAGGTAAAATATACAAGTGAATGAAATGAAAGGTAAACAATAACTTTAAATGAAATAGCCTCATGTGATATCAGCTCGTGGTCGTAAACGTCCTCTAATGAACCATGAATGTCATCATAAAACGGTATAATTAATGGGCACGGGGGATTATGTCATAATCAGCAAGTTTGGCAGGTAGTCTGGTGCTAGCAGTTACTGCCTGCACGCTAGAATTAACTACAGGAGGATATGGGTCGATAATTCTTGTATGCAAGGCACCACTGAAATAGACAGTCCGTTGTACGTGACGAAACATTGGTTAAGTTGAGAAACAAAATTATATAAACTGGTATGAAAGGAAAATAATAAATCTATTTAGATGAAATAAAAGGGTGGGAAAATAACTAATTTGAACAATGGAAAAGACATTATTTGGCATTTCTTGCTGGTCACGATTAGTCAAACTTACTTAAATGACATAATCACTGAGAATTATTTACGAAACTCGAAAAAGTGATATATTAAATATCTGAAAATAGTAGAATGGCGTAATTATTCCGTTTCCTTAATGGTTTCAATGAAAAGAACTTAAGTTGGCTAAATGGTGGGCGACATTGTGAAGGGCGGCTAAAGTATTTAATTACGGAGAGATTCTCGAGTGAGCCTCGTTTGTTTCGGTACACGCTTAGCTGATGGCTGTAAGAAGGTTAGTAGGATCCATTATTTATTAGCGGTATACAATATACTATTTTATGTAAATGGAACTTACCTCCCTTGGTACAATTCGAGCAACAAACATAAGCTACAACACGTGCAGATTATTTATTATAAGGTTATTAATTAATTGCTTGCATATAAAAGCGACAATTAATGGAGTAATTTTCAGTAAGTTTTCGGAATTTTCAAAGGCGTCTCGAGGGTGCCCTCATCAACCTCTATACCAACATTCACCAAAATCAGTTCGGCGATTTAAGCGTACGAGTAAAAGCGTAGGTAACAAAAAACTCAGCAGTTGGGATTTATTTGAGTATTCAATAAGCGTTAGACTAACCTAAAGTTCTTGCTTTATAAAGTTTACTTTACGAGGTAAAATATATTATTAGAACAAAATAATATGCAAAATATGATGTAATGCAATATCGTGAGCGTACGACACCTCTAGCCTGTGTTTAAGCGGCCGCAAACTGTCGCTACACGCTGAACCGAGCCACACTAAACTGATTTCCATCATTACGCTGCTGCGATACACCAGCGGGAAGCCTCACTCCCCACATAAATTATTACTGCAGACACTCTTTAAAAATATTAAATACAAGAGTAATCTCTTGTATTTAATATTTTTTTGCTTGGAAAACAATTTGAAACCCAAATGAATTAGTCAGGATTTACTTCTCCCTCGAAACCCTTCTGAATTTCAAATCAGATAAGCTTATCATTAGATTAGGTAGATGGCTCTACATTTTGAGGTTTTTTTTTATATCTAGGGAGATATAGATATACATATTAACTCATCAGTAAAATTATGTCACTGAATAAAAATAAAGCTAAAAAACAACAGGGAATTGTAAATAAACTAACACCGCTGAATAGCAAAAATGCTAGTTTCTTTGACAGGTGTCGAGAACGTCAGCCGCGCTCGTTACGCACTGAATACCTCGTAATTGAACCGTCCTTCATCCCAACTTGTAAGCGAAATTACACCCTTTCCTTGACCGCAACTGAAAATAAGGCAGAGCGTCTCCCAACAACATCAAATGAAAAGGCACTTAAAGTATTTCAAGATTCCAACCGTTACTCTAGAAACTCCCAGGTCTCTTGAACATTATGTATTATTCAAGTTCCGTATGAAGGTAAGAATGAAAAATGATGAAGTTTTGATAGATGGGTAGGTACTATTTCTCACAATTCCCTCGAACAAATTAAAATACAGCCTCTCGATAGTACACTCTTAAAAATACAACAAAGTGCGGCACTAGGGAGCTTAGTTCTAAGCTGCACTCACACGTCACTTCACAAAGGCGATAATGTCACGTGGTATTAAGATTTATTTCCTCTTAAAAGCGCTTTAAAGCACTAGCCAAGGTATGTGCTTCATAATTTCAGACTTCCTCATGTAAAACTACTTTAAGGGTAGTAAATAAAAATGAGGAGACAAGATTACACATGAAATTGCAAAAGCAGAACAATAGTCGCATATTCAGCAAGACGACGACGTAGCACATTTCATGAGGCGTACCCGCCAGCCGTATAGTGTCCGAAAAGAAAAATGTGGGGCGGGGGACCCGGAATAGTGCGCGAGGGCGTCGACCCCGGCCGAGCCGCTGCAGCCTTCAGCGCCTTCAGCATTCTTACATTATTTAGCGCGATCCATGATAACTAATGGTATATTTTAGCTATAATATCACCATGAGGGAGTTGAAATTGCGAATAGAGGGCACGTGTAACGAGGGTCTTCCTCGGTGTAAGCGACAGAGTCGGGCGTAACTTTATTTTTAAACTCTCCGGAAATAAAGGCGCTTAGTTCGATATGAGTGAACCATAAATCGGTCCCAGAAGACTTCTTGCCGGCTGCTATCTTTTATTCAGATGGACAGGCGCCGCCGCGCGCCGCACCTATGACAAATGATGAGCAGCTGGGAGAAAGAAAGGCAAGTACGATGTTGTAATGTATCAGCAGTGACTAATGTTACTTGTTTGTTTGGACGAGAAAGTTTTTGCTTTGATGCTCACTGTAAATGTATTGTATTAAGGTAACTCGCCGCATACTGAATACAGTCTAAGTCTATACTTTATTAGCGCAATTAATCCAGTTTAGTTTCAGTTAATTCGAGACTCTATTTCCTAATACTGTTACCTAATTAATGGTATATAGTTTGATGAAAACTATGTAATTAATTATTAAACTAATTTGAAATTACTGATTGGGATCTAAACTATCCTAATATATAAAGATATTTATCTCACCATTCTAAATGTAGTATCTATACCTACGTTTTAACCAATTAATAAACACATTTATTAGGTACTGTTAAACGCGTCGTCAATTTAACTGCGTGAACGTAATCACGAACAACTAAACACGTAATAATTATTTTAACAGTGATGGGAAAGTTCTAATTGTCGTACAAATTGTAATATAACACATTTCAAAAATTTATTTATTTTAAAAAACGTTTTCCCACACTAGGAATTTCTCCTGGATCGTGAGTGCGTTCACAAACATACAAATTCACTTACACAAACAGCCAGACCCGGAACAACTATCTGTACGCCATACAAATATTTGTTCCATGCGCGAATCAAACCTACGACACGCAGCGCAGCAGCTGATCGCTCAACTACTGCGCCAACCGTGTCGTCAAGTGTCAATTACAGTGCCAATAAAATAAAAATCCTTCGTGCTAACGATTTTGTAAAATTACCGATGAAAGGTATCTAATGGAATATAAATACTACTTATTATTTGTAGCGGGTTTTTTATATATCAATGTTTGTAGCATCTACCTATGACAAATAGTAGATACTACAAATAAGAAGTATTTATGTATTTTATTTCTTAATATTCCTATTTGTTCTAAAAACTGTTTGGCAGTAATTAGGGACTGTTCGTTGGATGTTCTGCAGTAACAAGTTAATTCAAAGCACGCACACAAAATGATTCGGGACTACCTACATATAATCACAACATACTTTGTGTCACGGAGCGGTTGTGTCAATTGTCTGCATTGTTGGGATCACAGAACTCTGCTCGACGCGAAAATTCTTTCAGCCGTATATGTCTTCGTTAACATACTATTTTATTTCTCAAATGTATTTTCTTATTCACATGTAATAGCTGGCTATGTTTTATGACTGGAATAGAGTGCTGTGCTGGTGCTGCGACTGCGACTGCTGAGAACCTCAAACGGCAAAAATATCATAACCTAGTCGGCAATTATATTTTCGCGCCGTTTGGGGTTAAAACTCTTGGACCGTGGAGTCCGAGTGCTCATGCGTTATTTAATGAACTTGCTTAACGCTTAGTTGACACTTCGCGTGACCCAAGGGCTGGCTTTTACTTCCGACAGAGGATAAGCATTGTCATACAACGTGGCAATGCCGCCAGTCTTTTGGGTAAACTTCCAGTCGACAGCGGACGAATTTTTTGACACGTATTTTGTTATGTTTTATTTTATTTTAAGTATATTAGTATTTAAAATGTACTTATATGTTTCTAGCAAAACAAATAAATACTGAAACATAATCAAATGAAACACTGCCATTTATTTATTTATGAATGAAAATCAAAATATCAAAAGCAATATATTTGGCAAGTTTTAGACCTTATTTATAAACAGAGGTATGGCACCTCCCTAATAAATCATCTGCTGGCATCAAGCTGTAAGGCGAGCACAAAACCCCTCACTTGCACTCGCTCGTCAAAAGTAGCGAAGCTTGTAAATTATAGGAAATACGTCGTCTGATCGTCTCTCGGTACGGGTTAGACGATGCTCGGTTATCTTATTATCTACACTATGTACAATCACTATATTCATAGTTTTATTTGACATGTGTCGCGCTGCACATGTCGGGAGGGGAATGCCGTAAAGTTTATCGTTGCCAAGCAAATAAACCGGCAATAAATTGATAGACATGTTCGCAATCGACCGTCGCCCCTCACGGCAGGCAACACGGCGCTGACGACGGGATTAGGTTTGTTTTTTCACATAAATGTCATTCAATTTCAGTTTATTTGTAATACATTTGGAATAAAAAGGCAAAATATTGAGCTATAATCAGTTTTATATATTTTTCAGGATCATTTCAAGATTAACCGTAAACGTACTGCTCAGCTAGTACTAAGTATTAGCAGTACTGAACATATGAACTATAGGTATGCTTTATTATTTGGAGATTACTTCCGCGATACCTTAGTAAAAAAACTGTTTAGTATGTTAAATGTAAAGTCGACATATTCCTGGGAATGTTCTGCCCGTGTGCCAAAATTCATCCAAATTCGTCAGTCATTAAAACGTGAAGAGACAGACAGATGTATGAACTTATGCTTTCGTAATATAATTTTAATTATTTTATATTTATTTATTTATTTATTTATTTTTCGGAAGACTTACAGACTAATATCATTATAATGACAATAATAATAACTAAATTGCTAATAACAAGTCTCCACAGATAAATACAAAATTGTTACTCCTTCATAGTCCAAGTTACATCTTACATTTTCTATTTAATTTAAAATGTTCCCTCAAAGTTGGTTAATTTAGTTTAATTTTATGTTAATTTGCTCTAATCTGAAACTTATCTGTATAGCAAACGGTTCAAGTGGAGGTAGGTGCCTCTTGTACAAAAAATGTCTTTGCTAAGAGCCTCCTTAGCGTGCGTGCATTGGTGCAGAAAAGGTCTATGCCTTGTTCACAACAAATTTCATTAAAACTGCGACTGGCTCTCTGAAAATATGCATTACGCCTATAATTAGTGTTGGCATAAGGTACGTGCAGAAGTGGTCGCTGTCGTAGCCCCATCTGATTAGTGCGTATCTTTAATTTTGAAACAAGTTCAGGACAGTCAACTGAACCATTTGCGATATTTAACAAGTAGCATATATCATTAATATGGCGTCTACGTTCAAGCGGTAGAAAATGGTATCTTCTGCATCGGTAAGTGTAATCAACAGATATTTGTTTCGCCCTGTAATCTAAATACTTAAGAAATTTTTTCTGAATGCCCTCAATACGAGACTTGTAGATCCCATACAGAGGGTTCCAGACCTGTGATGCATACTCAAGGTGGCTGCGTACGAATGAACAATACAAGACTTTGATCGGTTTTAGTGATTGGAAACATGCCGAGGTTCTCATTATGAAACCAAGTGCTCTCGACGCCTTATTCACTATGCTATCAATATGCTGATCGAAGAGCAGCTTGCTGTCTTGTATAACCCCAAGGTCCCTAATACTATTGACTTTGCCAATATTAATATCGTTCAGTGTGTAGGTGGAATCAATTACAGTCTTCTGTCGCGTAAAAGTCATGTGAAAACACTTTGAAACATTCAACTCGAGCCTGTTACGTCTACAGTAATCTTCAAATCTATTCAAATCAGCTTGTAACAGGTGTGTATCATATATGTTTCGGATTATTTTATGAACGTTCATATCGTCAGCATAAAGCAAAATATAACAAGTTTTAAAGCAATGCTTCACGTCAGCAATAAAGAGAGTAAACAATAGGGACCCTAAAATGGAACCCTGAGGCACTCCAGAGGGGACAAAATACCATCCAGATGTGTATCCCTGAAGCACCACAGCCTGCGTTCTGTTATCAATATAAGAGGAGAACCATCGATACAAATCTCCATGTATTCCGGCCTTTAATAGCTTATCCATGAGCAGTCTATGGTCAATACGGTCAAAACATTTACTGTAATCAGTATAAATAACGTCAACTTGTGCGCGCTGTTCCATACCCTCAGATATAAATTCATGGGACAAGATTAAGTTAGATGTAGTGGAACGCTTTCTGAGAAAGCCGTGCTGCTCATCACCAAAGTTGCACTTCATAGCATCATATACGTCAGTAAATACTATACGTTCAAGGATTTTGGAGAACAGACATATCTTAGATATTGGTCGGTAATTAGAGATATCCGACTTATTCCCTTTTTTGAAAACTGGAGTAACGAATGCCGATTTCCAGATTTTCGGAACAAAACCTTCAGAAAGTGACCGCTTGAATAAAATACACAGTGGCTCAACTAGGCTGTCGGCACAATTTACTATAAAGACTGGAGGTAAAAGATCGGGACCGCCAGATTTTGAAAGGTCCAAGGCCTTTAATAACTTTAAAACTTGAGAATGAGACACACAAATCGAGCCGATGCACGACGCGTTATGTTGAACACTAATGCCACCGGAATTAGTGGGCACAGGACCGGGTTCCTGAAAAGTTGAGTGGAAATAGGATGCAAACAAATTGCTAATCTCCTCACCTGTACTCGCGGTTTTATCACCATAATGCATTACCTTAGGAAAAGTACCGGAGTTTCTTTTACTCTTGACATACGACCAAAAAGATTTTGGGTTCTCAATGATCGACGACTCAATTTTGTCCATGTATGTATCGAAACAAGTTTTCTCCAAGATAACTGCTCTATTCCGTAAAACAGAAAAAGAGTGAAAGTCTGACATATTTCCGTACTTTTTGAACTTACGATGATATTTATATTTCTCTTTAAGTACTTTGATCAATGCCGAATCATACCAAGGTGGATATGATGATTTTCTAACCGGTTTAATTGGTATATACATGTCTCTAAGTTCATACAATTTACTATAAAAGAATTCAACTGGGGTGGTGTCCGTTTTTCTCACATGAATTTTTGCATGTTTGACCCATACATATTGAAAATCCGTTTCGGACGCCAGTTTTTTAGTTTTAGACAACAGTATTTTATTTTTAGTCGTAAGGTGGTCATTTATATATATTCTATGATTTCCTGTTAATCCAATTTGGTAAGTTGTTAGTGGCGATGTCTTGGAAATATATCTGGCTGCAGCAACAAAATCTTCTTTAACATAGCGATTGCAAAACGAAACAATTATTGGTTTTATGTGATCTTTTTCACGCGTAGGTACTCTAGTAATAAAGTTGATCTGGTTTTTGGCAATGGGATAGTTAATTTTGGCACCAATATTGGAGATAATTTGGAATAAGTTTTCATTATTCGATTGCGATAAACCTTTCACTTCCACATTGTTCATTCGCGACCATTGATCCTTGCTGTCCGAGTCTTCTTCCAGTTTTTCATGTATTCAGTATTTCATGCGAAATGTTTCGGATACCTTACTAGCTCTACATCCAAATAGTTTTAACCGCTTTTACTTCTACTTTAATCAATTGTAACACATAAAAGAATATACTTAGGTTACTTTATGAAAATAAGCAGGGAAAGTTGCATAATGTAACATTGTTACATAGACTGGCGTATCTATCGTTCATATCCGCGCCCCTCACACGCGCTGTATGCGAATCACGCACGAATTTTCCATATAAAGTCAACATTTTTCATCAGAAGACGTTCACTCAACATCTTGTCTCCCCTCCCGTACCTCGCATCAACGCTTTCCAATTACATTTAGCAAGAAAATTTCAAATTAATTGCATCACATATTTTCTGCCTTCGAGGAACATATTAATAATATTTTAATCTGCTGGTAGGTACCGTCGTTTAACGGCATTTTTATACTATAAAATAAATTCTCCAGGGAACACAGTGTTTCAAATGTTAAAATACCTATATCCCAAATTCGTAAACAAACAGTTAAACTAAACCTTATCTAAATTTGTATTAATTCGACAGAACCTACCGTTCCTGTAGACAGCCATAATCCGCGCTCTAGGATAATATCCCTTCGGAAATCTTTTGATACCTAAGTATTAGGCAGAAATCCCCAGAGCCTTCGTTACCTCGAAATACGCAAAGAGAAACAGCGAGTACGCAAACAATGTCAATATTTTATTATCATACTACCGTTCCGAAGTTAACAGGAAATTGACACCAGCAAACATCAAGATAAAGAAAAGTAAATCGGCGCCGTAACATTGCATGGCATTGTAGCTTCTTATATAAATACATTCTTAAATTTTTATACCTGAAATACGTTCTACGTAACTAAATACTAGCAAGCTTTTCACAGACTTTTTCCAGGAATATTGAGGCCCACACGGCGCCAATAGAACGTTTGAATATGCAAGCAGAGTTATGACCTAGTTCTATAAAAGTTGCTGCGTGTAAACTTCCTTTCCATACTTTTTATATGCTTCCTAGTTTTTATGCGAGTTTTCAATAGGAATATACCTATATATGTAAAAATGAATAACCGCAGCATTGCAATAAGCGCATAAACATTTTTTTCATCGTATTTAAAGTAGAATTCTATTTTTTCTTAACAGCTGCATAGTGTAGGTAACAAAAATATTAAACAAAGTAAGTAAACGAAACAAAGAAGTTTCAAATTATACAATGAAAGGAATTAAATTAAGCAATCTAACTTCCAAAAGTCGCTTAATTACACTGTTCGAAGTCAATTGACGTCTGACCTAAATCTGCATCTGAATGAGAACCCGGCTCAAGTCTTCCGACAAGTTTAGCACAATCGCAGCTCAATCTTAATAATTCCAATCTCGCAGTTTCAATGTAAAGAGGTGCACTGTAAGGATTAGAGTAGTGGTTTGACAAAGTTTCCGCATTTGGCAAGCGGACTCGGCGATACTAGACCCTCTGTGAACTGATCGGATCTTTAGCAATGCAGCGCCAGAAGTAATCAGCACGTATTGTGCGTAGGCCCTCCTCTACAGTATGAAATCTACTGAACTACTACTACTTTTCTATCATTTACAGCATTTGATGAAATCAAAATTCGATTCAAGATTATCATAAAATACAAATAGGCTGAAGAAACAATTTCGATATCGTATCCTGTTTGAAGATAAACATTACAAATCTCACAAATGATGATAGATTTATTTTTAAAACTACAAAAATATTTTTTCACGGCATCTTTCCCGCAATCAATAGAATGCTCCCTCGGTTGAGATGACACAATCTTGAATAGGCAATAATGCATTCCGATCCCTGATCTATCTCATCCGACTCATAAAACTTTCGAAGTGGAGAGGACGACGTGGCTTTACCAAGTTTTGCCAAGAATAGAACGCTGCTCTAGTTTCATCATACGTTACTGATCGGCCCTACTTGGCTCAACCGAGCAGGATAGCGAACTGCGGAAACAAATAAAATGTTTTTATGACACCCTAGATATAAAATATTATAATAAACGAGAGTCAAATTACAACCAATGTATATTATTTGATTTTATGGGACTGTATAAAATGTCAAGTTGGAAGGGATCGAAAAACTACCTACGCGAAGACTATCGCTTAAGTTTTTTTGTACTTATGGTACATAGGTTACCGTCCTTTTTCTCATAATGATTATAAAACTTCATGTGCTTAATTTTTTTTTAAATTATGAACGTAAAATGTCTTGTTAGTGCACCCACTTCACCAAATATTCGAACCGGAATCCAGATTTTATTAAGACTGCGCGCTCTGAATTTATTTTCACATAATTTGATTTAAACAATAGCGAGACTTTCCACGGCTTTTTAATTCAATGAAAGAAATCCTGCGCTCATTCAGGCTACGTCCATCTCGTTAACCTTATTACCGAGTGTGGGTCCTGTATGCAGCCCTGCGGCGGAATACAGTCCTTATTGCACACATTTTCCATGACCAGTGAGAGTGACCTACAAAAAAATATGAAGTTTCATTTCGAGGTGAAAGAAATGGAGCCGTATTTTTTTCTAAAAACAGAAATGCAAAAAATATTGAAGAGCCTAAAACATTGAGAGCGAATGCGGAAGATATAGAAGAGGTGAATTCTGTTCTCAGAATTTTAACCAAATGTTCAAAACAACAGACGGGGGCTAATTAACTAACTAAGTACTAAAACCGCTTCTACCTATGAAGCTAGAACAGAGCCAACACATTCCATTATGAAAATGAAGCACAATCGGCCCAAAGAGGCTTTAGCGTTTATCGAGCCAATCAGTACGGCTCAATCATCAATCAATCCGCTGAAATCAGAAGCTCGCGATTGAACGGGACTAGCTATAATTGTATCTAATTATTCTGAAGAGGCAATTATGTCCAAGGTTATACGCGACCTCGTTCCAGTGGCTGCTACACAATCATATTTTGTATTTGCTATTGTTCCTCTGGGATTACTTTATAAATTGGATCCGTATGTTGTTGGGCGTGATGTTCGCTTTAACTATTTAGTAACTTGAAGTTACATTTTGTGCTGTGGGTATCACTTGGTTGTACCTAATTTATGTTTAATTATGGCTGTATCTGGTTCTCTCGTCAGACATTTATTTTCAACTTCTGCACAAATGTATTATTTTTAATTAAAATGCAGTCTTGTAATGCGGTGTTTTTAAGTTATTTCTCGTTTATGTCTTTTACATTTTATGCATACTAAAATCAGGATTTAAGCAAATCTTACATCTATTCGGCCTTTATATTGCAGAAATAACAATGATATCGTCATCAATCTTCTGTTTCCTTACGTACCAAGGAAGCAGCGCTCAATCTTTACCTTCATAGATAGATAGGTACAATATATTTAAAGCCGTATAAAATAAGTCAATGAGTGAGGGTCTTCGATAATATTCTTCCCCTCTCTCCCTTTGTGTAGGTACCTAATGAAAATGAAGATTTATAGGGGGGGTGAAAATTTGACACCTGCTTTCGATGTAGCGGAAACCGTCGATGAAAAATTATGTGCAATATTGTAATTGTTTGAAACACTTTTACCAAAGTTTGGGAATGGACTTTAATATTGAGAACACGTCACCTGTTATCGAAAAATTAAAAGAAAACGCAATCCTAAAAGAATTAATCATCATCTATTTAACCTTATGTTATTAGGTTATAATTAAACGCAAAAACAAAGAAAACTTTTAATTTATTCTTTACACCTTGCCATCTTTACGATTTTGTTTGCGAACACCAATTAAAAGTTTAATTTCCTTTGTTCCGCCGATGGAATTACGACTCTACATCAAAGAGGGCACCGATTTAAAGACTTTGTTGCGTTATATGGAAATTTATAAAAAAGTAATAATGTGCGGAACCGGAACTCACATTAATGGCCTGAAGCTATACCCACATAAAAACTATTCAGTGCCATCCAAGAATTAAAACATAAGCAATTTGCAATACTCTTTTTTCTCTACCACCACCTACCAAATCCACTTGTGAGCGTAAAGGAAAAATGCCAACTCAAACTTTCTCCTCGCAAATATTCTGAAAGGAAGAACCCTACAAAAGTAAAGCAGTGAATGTTTCTAGTTTTTTGATTAATTTTTTTTTTGTGACGAGAATGTAAAACATAATCCTGTGACTGGGAATGCGCCTGGATACTAGGTATAGTTTGAGACACCGTTAGCTCTATAGCTGTTATAAGCCTACATCCGACTGTTCGTTAGGGCGCCGTGATAGATCACGACTACAGAGAGCAAAATTTCATCAACTGCCTCCGACACCGTTTGTGTAACTTTCAATTCAACAGAAGAAAAAAATGCTCCAGCGGTGTTTGTTCAGAATTACGAGGAACTTTTTTGAGCAAATAGGAGTTAAGAAGACTTTGACCTTCGTTTGCTGAAGGACGAGTGAGGTGCGTCCTTGGTGATAATTTACTGGCGATCCCCACGGGATCATCCGGATAAACGGCTACAATAAATCTCCAAGCGTTTTTATTGTTTACTCCATGGCAAAATAATATTTTATTCGACGCTAAATACCCTTCATAAATATATCGGCAACATTCGTCCTGCCATTTACGACATCTGGTTTGGAATTATCGAATATTGATCACATTTTCGCTCGCGACAAATTCAACCGTTTAACTTGATTCTCCATCGATATGTTCTACGAGCTCGTAATAATATTGACGTTGTATGATGGTTGACTGATAAAGTTCATAGTTGTTATGCCGAATTAATTTCAATAGATTAATGAAACAGGAACATCAAAGAGTGATCATTCATCGTTAGGCGCCGATCGGTAATGTCCGGAACTTGGCTCCGATTAGATTGTCTTCCGGACTTTCCAACTAACAAGTACTTGTAGCAAACTGTCCGAACTGCCGTCGCGACTGAATGGATGCTCGTGTATTAATATCCTGCTTAATAGCGACGCTCGACACAACGCAGAGAGCCCTCTACCTGAACAAGCGCGACTATTTACATATTGAACAAGACTACGAATCATTCGTCTTTTCAAATATTGATGTACGAATTTATTGACGCAAGCCCTTGAATGATGTGGTTCCTTAATGACTTCAGAAAAAAAAACAAAGCAGGTAGATTAATGATTGTATTATAAGAGCTATCGGTACTTACGGTAGTTTCAAAGTACAAATTTTTTTTCGTCATGCTTCTCAAATAGCCTATTGAAAAATGCTAGTTAGTGATATCGCAACAGTTATTATGCAAAAGAAGTGACGCACGCAAAACAATAAGATGCAGGCTATCTACTCATTAATTTAGCGAACAATCCATAAAAAGAAAATAAATCTTTCAGTAGGGTGTACCTTTATCAAATATCATATTTTATTAACATTTATTAACGCCAGCTTAATGAATTTATTGTTCATCTCGGTTTATGAGTTGAATGAAAACGATGCCATTAAAAACAAATATAGCAAAGCGGTTTAATGGCGTTATATTTTATGTAAGCTGGGCTTTTATTTCATGAACCCTTGCATTCGTTTCAGAGATAACCAGTCGGAGCCGGCGACGGCGACGTGCGCCATCGAGGCGCGCAAATATCCATCTCGGATGTAATTGGAAAGCTCGCTACAATAAAAGACTGGGGGTGACACGGCCCGATTTGGAGCCATACACATGTGCCTACATCCACCTAACCATGTCAACAGCCCACGTTTCTTTTCAACAATGTGACTCAAATGTAAAGCAGCTCACATTTTCTGCGATTCAAGTTCGAGATTGCGTTAAGAAGTTCCATTTACTTAATTATTTTGTAGCAGTTACAACTTTAGTGGGACCGTTAACTTCTTTATTTGCTTAACTACCATAAAATACTGCCGTATACAACATTTCCTTATTGCTTTCATTAAGCAATTTATGAGCGCATTCATAAATTGTGTATAATGTAAACACAAATAAATGAATTGTTTACAGGTATGAGGGAAGTATGTAACTACGGAGCTCAGAACAACGCTCAGAGCATGGCCACATTTTGTTAACAACACCGTCCTTGCCTATAAATATAATATTCACAAGAGCATAACCTTTAGTTTGATACCGTTTAATTAACAGAAAAGTGAAAATATGAAAATATATTAATCCCGCTGTCTACGAAACAAATTTCAATTTACTCGCTCACGAATTCAGAAACAGCACAATTTATAGTTTGCTGACAACGCTGTCAGCAAATCCTACGCAATATGATAAAATGTTTTAATAGAAACAGATGAAATATTATACGAAATCCACTCCCGTCCCGCTGGATAATCGAAAGGTACGCAAAGCGGAAGAGAGGATCAGTCGCAGGCTCGCAGGTACGGATATGGATGGAAAAAATGAACGCAACGTTTGATGAAAAACAGCTACGCACGTGTTTCGCGCGTCACTGGCTATGCGCGTAGTCGCGTAGTCTCGTAGCAAGTAGCGAATGCTACGACTACGCGGTGGGTGCTCGTGTAGTTTTAAATTAAAAACTTTTTGAAATGTCTCAATTGATAATATTACAAAAAACATGTGAATTTTACAACAGTAAATTAATAACTACCGCATAGATTTCATTTGTTACAACAATCTACGCGGTGCTGTCTTTTATATGAGTATAACCGACCTATACGTTTCACCTAAATCCTTAGTAATATTATAAATGCAAAAGTAACTCTGTCTGTCTGTCTATCGCGCTTTCACACGAAAAGTACTGAACTGATTCAAATAACATTTGGTATATTTACAGATAGTCTAGAGCCTGAAAAAATACATACAAAGGCTACTTTTCATCCCGGGAACATGTTCCCTGGGGATTACGCGGGCGAAGCCGCTGGCAGAAGCTAGTGTAAAATATAATTATTGAAAAGGAGTTTATGTCTAGCAGCTTAAGATCTAGTGGAACCGGATTTAGCCCAAAACTAATCCGTACATAGAGCTGATGGATACACAAGCGGATTAACTCGTGTTAACTAGGTTGCAAGCATGTAACAAAGCAACTAAACTTTAGACAATACTGAGAGAGCAAGCCAGCTTATCTTGCACTGGCAGCCTGAACTGGGGCGACAAAGTCGAGCACAAGCCATTGACGTCATGAGTCTGATTCGGTAACCTCTCTTTGAATAATTTTCATGTAAATATTTAGTAAAACAATCATTTTGAGACTCGGGTCTACATAGTTCTTGGAATCGTGTTTGCTGTAGTAATTTTCTTCGTTAGTCAATTAGTGAGTAGATTTAACATAGACATTATCTATTAATTTGGCAATAGTATTCACAAACTTAGAGTTAAATTAGATAAACGCGTTGAAGAGTCTTAATGGGCCTCAAGGTTCTGTGCTTAGTCATCCACATGCTACCCCTCACTCACAGACTCACTTAACATAAGAATTGAAGTGCACCGTAATGCAATACGTTACAGTGATACCATACGAATGTTTCCGAGCCCGCCCGATCACCATGCGTAAATATTGGATTCGCATTTGATCTGGAACAAATCAGTCGCTATCGGCCGTAAACGTCATCTTCGCAATGATAAATCGTTGCTCTGACCTGCTTGCAAATGTAGCCAATATTCCTTCTTGTATGCGGATACATCCACTTAATACGACAAAAAACGCATTACTGAAATTCACATTCGATATAGGTACTTGTAAGATTTGTAAGTACGTATACATTAGTACACATTACATTACACGCACGTATTACGTTACATTAGTAAGTTGAGCAAACATGATGTGATGATTGAGTTGTGTGTGAAACTGAACAGTGCGAACAAAGAGGATTTTTTTTCCGATTGGTACCTTCATTTAGGATGTTTTTCAGATTTTAGCTTACCGCAGCAGCAATTAAAAAGATTAATGCAGTAGCGTAGCGAGGGGAGGGGCGGAAGGGGCAGCCCGCGTCTGGTGACACCCTTTTAGGGGTGACACCCGACCGCTCGTTGGCTGGTTTTTGTCACCGTCGGATGTCATCAGACGCCGCACACGCACATTTGACGCAAAGAAACCTGTTGGGAGACGGATGAAGAAAATATTGAGCTCGCTTCGCTCGCTCTTGCATTTTTCAATCTCTAATTCATGAGCTTTTCTTTATAAATCAACAAAAGACTTCTATTTAAGTATGAACGATCATAAGACAATAATTCCGAGATGAGATGCAAAAATTTCTTTAGTTCATGAGGTGTTCTGCATGTGGTGACACTCGACCGTTCGCTCACTTTTTTTCATTGTCGAGTGTCACCCCTAAAAAGGTTACGCAATGAGACCCGTCCGAGGCGGGGTGTAAAAATTTCGGGTTAGCTTTGCTCGCTTTTACATTCAACACTCTTTTTGTTCTCAGGCTTTTCGCTGTATAACTCAACAAAATGACTATTTTGATGTATGAAAAATCAAAAGAAGAAAGAAGAAAAAATAATACCTTTCCGGGGTGCGTGAATTTTCAAGCTCGCTTCACTAGGTCTTATGTTCTGCCCTCTCTCAGTCAATGAGCTTTCTTGCATTAGTTCATAAAGAAAGTTACTTCTATTTAAGTATGAATGATCGGAATTTGGCTACACGGTTGTTGCCGCAGTGAATGAGCGATTGGCTGCTGCGCGCCGTGCCGCGGGTGCGATTTCTGCACGGAAAAATATTTATATGGCCTACAGATAGTTGTTCCGGGTGTGGCTGTTTGTGGATGTGAGTTTATATGTTTGTAAACGTACTCACGATACAGGAGTAATTCCAAAATTGAATGAAAAAATAGAATAGAATTTCTCTTTATTCGAGTATCCATGACTCAAAAACTGATCAAAAGAAAATAAAACCTATCCGAGGTGGGATACAACAATTTTTGAGCTCGCTTTGCTAGCTCTTGTGTTCTGCCCTCTCTTGACACTTGCTTGCTTGCATCAGTCAACAAAGTTAAGTTTAGATAATGATGAAGAGAAAATCCAAATTTTCGATTTTTTTTTTTTGTAAGAGTGATGTAAAAACATTCCTGAAAATAAAACCTGCAGCACAAATAAAACACCTTCCCCCCTTCCGAAAAATGGATGAAAGGCGAAACCTTTCGTTCTGGTGTCGGCAGTCGCAAGCCATTTCATAATTTAAAAATAACATATAAGTTATTAAGGTTAATGTTTACTAAAAGATCATGGATTTTCTGAAATTAAATGATAAATATTATAATTATTTGGAGGGGTTCCTTTTTGGGGTGACACCACAGTATCTGCCCCGGGTGTCGCACAGTTGACCCATGCTAGCTACGCCACTGGACTAATGTAATTATATTCTTAAAATAAAAGCAACCCTTACAGCCGACGACGTTTGTAGGTCGACAGTGGAGCTCTACACCTAACTCAGTTTACAAATTACGAAACGTCAATACTAATATTTCTTGTTCCGAACAAATTTTGAAATGGAGAAGGAAAATGCTATTTTTCGGCGGAGCATGGAGCGGGTTACGGCTCGACACTCGATTAGGGAAGTGTTCATTAAATTACGCGATTGCCAGCGTCCAGTTTGTTGAGCAGATTGCACTGACGATGAAAATTCCTACAAAATCAGCAAAAATATGCCCCAGAACATTATTCCAGTTTTTGCTGAAGCTAATTGAAAATAAACGTTCAAAATAAGTACCGATTAAATGTTACAACCTTATTTTTATACAGCCAATAAACAAAATTAAGTAGAAGCAATATTAATAAATATATCCCCGATAGACTTGTTAGTGGCGAGCTATTGAGCAAGATGCTTTCATAATTTAAGATAATATTTCGAAATAGTACAAATAATAACACAACTGTATTGAACTATTGGCACATAGTTAATGTGTTTCCATTAACTCGAAGCACAGATCGCTCTCACGAACATACCTACAATCGATAAATAGGTACTAGAGTAGGTATGTATGTCTCCGTGATCATGTTTTCAAATGAAGTTGAGCAGAATAGGAATTTCGTCTGCATTTGTAATTCTACTAACAACTAAAAACACAAGAGAAATTCTAATAGAAGAGACTGGTTTATCTAAATAAGTAGGCATGAGGCATCTTGAAAGAGATTATACCTACCTAGGTGACTTTATACCTAACATCTTCATAATATTCCCTACGACTCACTACAACATTGTCCATATAGTTCTAAGCAAAACGAATGCTCATTCAGAAGCTATGTAAACGAAACGGCCTAAAATAATCATCCATGTCAATACAGAATTTGTTATTGTTATTTATCGATGCCGACTTCGCTGCTTTATGAAATATCTTACCAATAAATGCTTCACAATAATATGTTATTTTTGGCACAATATTTTCTCACACTTACCGACAGATACATAGTAAATTCTTAAGTATGCGTATCAGGGGCCATTGATGTAAAAACGATACAATAATGTACAGTAAGTTGCCGGTCTAGGTCGCCTAGCTTTAGGTGAGTTTGGCAGAGTTCCAAGACTTAGAAGATCCTGAATTATAGCTCCCATGTTGCGACTAGTTTAGACCAATTCACATGGAAATACTTGTTCCCTCCATGGGTACAAGTATTTCCATGTGAATTAGTCTCATAATTAGGTTGTGGTTGCCGTAGGTACACAGTTACACATATAATATTTGTAACTTTATTAATAAAGCCGGAGAACAAAAAAATTACATACATGGTGCCATTTTTGTCGTCTTACAAAGCCGGCCCACTTAATGTACCCAACATAAACTACTTCTGGGCACGATTATTTTTTTAAACTAATTCATTAAGATAATAGTGCAATTAAAATGAATAATGCATTCGAATTATAAAACAGCCTGTTAATAATGTTTGCGTATCAAAACAATGTCGCCGTCTTAGAACACAAGCTCGGACTGGACTCGCTCCTGGATGTTTAAATCTACGTCATGCGTCATGATCATCATCTTCCTGCCCTCATCCCATTTTACTTGGGGTCGGCGCAACACGTTTTTTTCTTCCATTCTGTTCTATCAGTCGTCACTCTATCACTAAGTCCCTTTTCTTTCATATCGCTCCTCACACAATCTATCCATCTTTTTTTTGGCCTTCCTCTCCCACTCCATCCATCCACATTCATGTTATAGCTCTTCTAGTTACATGCGTTTCATCCGTCCTCTTCACATGACCATACCAAGACAAGCGATTCCCTTTTAACTTTTCCGTCACTGGCGCCACTTTTAAACTACCTCTAATGTACTCATTTCTCACTTTATCCATTCTCGTTACTCCACACATCCATCTCAACATTCTCATCTCCGCTACATGCAATCTATTTTCATCCGTCTTTTTGGCAGCCCAACATTCTGATCCATACATTACGACAGGTCTTATCACAGACTTATAGATTTTCCCTTTCAACTTGAGGGGCATTCGATGGTCACAAGTTGTTCCAGTGACCTGCCGCCATTTCATCCATCCTGAGTTGATCCGTTGAGTTACGTCTCGGTCTATATCGCCATCTCCCTGGACAAGCGATCCGAGGTACCGAAAGTCGGAGCAAATCGGTATAGGCGTTCCGGTGAGAGTTATAGGCAGCGGACTGGAGAGACCGCTGAAATCGCAGAACAGGTACTCGGTTTCGGTTCTGCTCAATTTCAGGCCAACACTCTCCAATCTTTGCCACCACGTCTCCAATTTGCTCTGGACCTCTTGGCCACTTTCGGCAACCAGCACAATGTCATCAGCAAACAGCATGCACCAGGGAGCCTCTTCCTGGATGTCCGACGTCAGAGCGTCCATTATCATCAGGAAGAGATAAAGGCTGAGGGCCGACCCCTGGTGCAAACCGACCTCCACACTGAAACTGTCAGTGGTGCCCACTGCAGACCGGACTTGAGTACTGCATCGACTGTACATCGCTCGGATCAACTGCACATACTTCCCAGGCACACCTTTCTCCTTAAGGGCCCACCACAAAACCTCACGAGGCACCCGGTCATATGCCTTTTCGAGGTCAACGAATACCATATGCAGGTTTTTATGCACAGCTCTATATTTCTCGCACAGCTGGCGGATAGCAAAAATGGCATCCGTTGTACCCCGACCAGGCATAAAACCGAACTGGTTCTGTGAGATTTCACTCTCTTCTCTCAACCGCCTTTCAATAACTTTTTCCCAGACTTTCATGCGTCATGATACTAGACTACGTCATGCGTCATGATAATGAATAATATTTTTTTTAATCATTCAAATTTTTATAAATATATCTAATTATTTTTAGGGATCCGTACCTCAAAAGGTAAAAACGGAACCCTTATAGAATCACTTTGATGTCCGTCCATCTGTCTGTCAAGACCGTTTATTTCGGGAACGCGTGGAGGTTTCAAGTTGAAATTAAAACCATATACTCAAGTCAAGCCTTGCAGGTGTGAAAATATCAAATCTCTAAGTTAACGTAAAATAACGTTTATGCCGCAAAAAACGTATATTTCGATACTCTCAAGGGAATCAAAATGTATAGGGTATTTCCTGTTCAACTAGAACAATGTTTGGCAAGTAATACCGTCTTATACTAGAAGTACAGGGAAAAGTATGAAAACTATACATTTGCAATTAAATCATAAAAAAATGTAGTCTTGATTTAAAGTAATTTGTAGCTACAAATTTGTATGGAACCCTCGGTGGGCGAGTCCGACTCGCACTTGGCCGGTTTTTTTTTAATGAATGTGTAGTAGTCATTGGATAGATGAAGTGGGTTGCTGTTGTAAGATGAATAAAATGGCACCGTGTTTATTACATACTAGTTGACCCGCGCAACTTCGTCTGCTCCGCTCCTATTGATCTTAGCGTGGTGGTATATAGCCTATAGCCTTCCTCGATAAATGGGCTAACTAACACTGAAAGAATTTTTCAAATCGGACCAGTAGTTCCTGAGATTAGCGCGTTCAAGCAAACAAACAAACTCTTCAGCTTTATATACTAGTACAGATTATAGTAAGTACTTAATCCATCCATCTTTCACATATTCGTCCCGTTTTCCCCCATTGAATCCTACTGCATTTTGCTCGGCCTTCGCTGAGTCGGATAATAACCGTGACATACTGTATATTATATTAGGTTATAATTCGGATAACAGTCATACCTTTGTATGATAAATGAAGTTGCGTCAAGCATAAACTTGTAATAATTAGAGTTCCGTGATAGGCGATCCATTTTATTAGTGTGAGGGATAAAACTAATAAAATAGACTGCTTATAAAGTTCACTTGTCGTAAACAAACTCGGTCGGTGACAAAGGAACTTTCCTACTTAATCTAACACATAAACCCACCGCATATAAAAGTGTTATCTACGTATGCAATAATTAGATTAGTTTAACTAATTTTCTAGACTTGATATAAAGGTAGAGTTCATAGAAGATATACTGCTCTATTTAGTAGAGCTGACTCCAACATATTTATCATAGTTGGCCAAGCACTAAGCAGACACTCCTATAACAAGCTATATCATACTACATATCTATGTATGCTCATATTATATTTATTGTAGGTACCTATTACTGTTGTATTACATTTGGAAATCAATATATTGTCCCTTTAATCCAGAACATACCATTTCGTTTAACTTGCAAATAGTCGGCTCCGGAAAATATATGATGGCAAAAAAAATGGGCCATGAAAAAAACAACGTCACCATTTTTCGTATAAACCTTGATTATCCTTCATGATGACACCGACAAGGTCCGCCGGTTACCAAGCTATTTGCGTTGGATCCATCTGCGTCAACACATTATCCCAAAATTTGACCCTTTACTTAAAATACATGACGTTTACCCTGGGAAGCTTTCACACGTTCAGCAGTTTGATTCAGAGCAATATTATTTAAAAATCTAGTAAATTATGTAACATTTCGGCTGAAATCTACTGAATAATTTCATAAACATAGTGTACCTAAGTAATAAAAATCTGAATTACTTTTCGGTTTATTCATCAGGTGAAAAATCAACGCCTACAAAAGCATGGAAGGCCGTAAATAGGCAATGGGACAGTCGCCAATGTCCGCCTCAACTCCAAGTCCAATCCATTTATCCAGTGAAAGTATCACGCCAAGATTGATGGGGTGGATACTCAGCCATGACAAACAGACTGCTCCAATTGATTATACACACACATCCAGCAAACACATAACCCGGCTATATAGTGAAAATTATTCATCGATCGAACAATGGACCAGTCACCGTAGACAAATTAAACGCGTTAGGTCGCAGTAAATTGCACTATCCTAATTTTTTGAGTGGTTGATAGAATAGATGCCAGTAGTACACACCCAATTTTTCAACCTCCTAAGACCTGTGCTAACTGCGTGTTGCTCAATAACTTCTTATTTTCGGTCATATTTAAGATTTAATCTTAATTCTTCTAAACGGTGGGTTCTACGGAATTTTAACTTAGGTACATATTACCATTTGGCTTTACTTATCATCTTTATGTTATACTTACGCAAGGTACAGTTTTTATATCTTACTCTTCTAAAATTTTGATTTGCTGGTGAAAACTAGCCAAGTCAAATCTTGAATCTTCATTTACCTTTATTCAGGATTATCTACAGAACTTGGCGCCCATTTCGATCTCAATTCTTTTGTTGCTGAAGTAGATAATCACGGATATTATTAACATTGAACTTTGGCTCTCTTTTTCACATTTATGTTTTTGATGGGATATCACTACTTTTTGTAAAGAAACTATTATTATTCATCTTTCAACACGTACAACAATGACGTATAACGTTACGTTACGTTGCAGCGTATAATTCGTAAGTACCTATAAAAACGACCTTTCATCATGGAACTTATTCCCTTGCGAAGAAGAAAGCAGTTGCTCTTATAATTTTGAAAGGCGCTTAGTGTTATCTAACAAAATCGATTGATTGGAAAAATCTTAGAAAATCCCGGCTTTCGAGTATTTTCCTTTGTATTCACACAATTACCTGGCTGCATGTCAAATTTCAACTTTCTAGGACATCTGGAAGTAGGTTAGGTTTTTAAACTATATGTCAGTAAGTCAGTCAGTCAGTCATAAAAATTCCGGTTTTTAAACGTTAATATATCAATAACTGTTTGAGCTATATTTATGAATTTTGGATTCTAAGCAAGCTAAAGTGCTTTAATGAATGTGCCAAATTTCATGTATGTAGGTTAAATAGGTTTCGAGTTGTGAAGGGGTCAAAAGTAGCTCGAAGTGGTTCGTGTAATATTACACACGACTGCTGCGTCGCCAGTTCCTTTTTTCTTTGAACTATTGGCTGGACACGCTGCCGCGTGTCTAGATTCACTTTCTCGATACTAAAAATGTTATTGTTAGTAGGTATTAGTAGATTTTGTTAAGGGGTTATAGCTGTAAGGGCTCTAAAAATCCTTAACTTCGGTAGGTACTCAAAATTAGACACCTAATTAAGGCATTAACTCTAAACATACTGACAATTACAAAAGTCATGTTATTACCAAAGGTTCCTTTTGGGAAGCTCTTTTAGCTGGTGTAACTTGTACTTAACGTGAACTGAACAAAAACGTTAACTTTGGCGTCTAATTTTTCACATATTAAGGTCATTATCTCCAACGGCCTTAAAATTAGAAATAGTTACGTTTATAGTAAAAGTTCTTCTTAATAGCTCCTTCTAACGATGACTATAATTTAGCTACAGGGCGCTTAAACATCCTTTATAAATTATTCAAAATTATTTATCCGTTCAGGTTTAATGCTATTCATTAACTCGAACGAATTCATAATTGACAAAAATCGAATACCTAAATAACAAATGTTCCTCTAGAAAAGCTATTTCCAACGGTAATAGTTATTTATGATATTAGCGAGATTAAATTTGCGAGAAAAACTGTGAGAATAACTTTTTGTTTATATCAGTTGTAGATATCAGTCGGTAAGTCGCAACCATGTTTGCAATATAACAATGGCTCGAATTTGCAAATTTAAAATAAGAACTACATCTTTCGTCTCGACTCACAAACGCATAAGAGCGCTTCCAAGGCGGTTCGATCATTCAGCTCCCGTCATTGAAAGTTTAATATAATTTTGTTCAAAATTAATTGAGTATTATTAAAAAATATTAGGAAGCATTAGAAAGTACCAAGAACGAATCAAATGGTTCATCATATTATTTCACCTCCTAGCTTCTGAACTTTTCTTATTCTTGAATTGTTAAACTCACGCAGACGCAGTACGATGCGTTTTTGATCAGCAAGGTTGTTTTACAAAAAAAAAACTGGCTATCGTCTCATTTATTCTGTAGTTCGTTTTTATCGAGTATATTGTAAGTATGTATATTTCTTTAGCATGCTCTGTAGCCTAAATAACACGAATCTAACGACATCTCTCAAGCTAAAATCTATCAAGCCTAAACGGCGGCTACAGAGCGTTCCAAAGGAATATGCATACATACATACAATCGACACATAATCACAATATAAAATAACCCTCCTCCTGTCGCAGTCGGGTAATTCCTTAATGGAATTCTTATTATATTGTTTAGGGGGCTTTGTATCGGAGCGTGTGGTAAAGTAGGTACTTAGGTGAGTACCTATTTTACCGCACGCTCCATTGTATGGTGCGTTATTTTTAACTTTCGAGCAATGTGTACAGGCTTCGTAAATGCATTTTTTGAGCAAATGTGTCGAAAATATCTTAAGGTTATTGAGCATGCATTGGGGTTTCTTCCCATAGTTGGATGACCACTCTCTTTGATTATTGAAAATACTAATTTACATAGTGCCGTGTATTTCTGTTGCAGAAGTCAGCTGTGGTCCCGTCTTCACGTAACGTTCCTCCAAATTTGAACATTACCAAAATATGTGTAATATTTAAAAGATTGATACATTTATACGGTTTTTTTAATTGTACCCGATTTCATTTTATATGATAAGAAACATTTTTCACTAAGCTATCTTTCATATCCTTTTCGAAAGTCCTGCAATTCGCGGGGCTCCATTTTTTAAAATACAATTTCGATATTTTGGGAAACATGGTTCGTGATTGACTCAATACCTTTTTAACCAATTAAGCTGCATTTGCTCTCTGATTGTAGCAAATTTTGTCTACTTTAAAAAAGTACTGATTGACTTTTTTCGTAGAATCCACCGTTTAGAATATAAATCCAAAGTCTGAAAAATGTCGGAATATTTTGAAGTTTTCCGAGCACCACGCAGTTAGCACAGGTCTTTCGAAGTCGTCGGAGGAGGACTGGACGTAAAGGCTGTGCCGATCTCCCAGTCCTTCTCCACTCAGACGATGCGGGAATGCCGCTGGTTTATTTTAGTGGGTATACCGGGCTAGCCCGGGGAGTCCCACATAGCCCCCCATCCCCCGATGGGAGGGTATGCGCAATGCATTTTTTCCCAGCGCAAAAAAAAAGGTCTTTCAAAGTTGAAAAATTGGGTGTACACTACCTACTGGCATCTACCCTAATAACATCCCAAAAAATCTGGGCAGTGCAATTTACTGCGACCTAAAATGTCTTAAAAATGACTGGCCTACAAGAACTTAACAGAATAAGACGAATTAAGTTTTTACTTAACAAAAATATTTTAAATTCTATCTCACAGGAACCTAACAGAATATTATAAAACATGCAGTACATATATAACAAAGACCACGAATGAGTATTTTGATATTTCGTTATAGAATCGGAACGAAATAAACTACATAAACATTTTATATTCTTTTTCATAGCTCAATTCAGTGAAAGCCTCTTGTGAAATCCGAGCGATGAAAAAAAAGCCGGTGGTTCTATGAATGTTACCGTTTTCGCAGAATTTAGACTGGATAAAGTAACATTCTTGCGGGATTGTAATAGGTATGTAAGCAATTAGATCGCAAATGATTACCTGGTTGTTACGTTTAGAACGTTACCTGCGCCTAAATTGATAGGAGTTGGCATCTATGTGGCTGTATTTACGTATGAGGGATGTACAGCTAGTACACATCGTGCCTTCGTTCCCGTTCGTTTTATTTTGTGTTGGTAGAAAGCCGTGGAATTTTGAAATTAAAGGAATCAGCTTACGTGACGCGAGCGCAAAGGGGCACCCGTACCGCAGTCGAACGAGAAACAAATGCGCAGGAAATCACATGCCCCAATTAATATTTTGGTACTACCAGAGCCGAACGGACTGACGTTTATTTATTTGTGTAAATCCAAAACTATTTCACTTGGTAAGGCCTTGCCGCGCGTAAAACTCATTTAACAATTTTAATTGTTCACTTCAACGGGACGTGAGAAATATTTAACGTACCTACCTAGATGTAATTAGGTTTGATTCATTCTTATGATGGGCTTGATATGTATCTTTAATCGTTGTCACTTATGATAGAAGTGAAAGTTCAAATATGTTGCGACTTTTTAGACCGTTTATTGGCTGTGCTGTATAAACAGATCTGTGATTTGTTATTTTATCAAATAAAACAGCAGAAACGAGGAAACTTCGTGATTTAACTTCTTGATAAATGATTCTTATTAACCTTCAGCGAGATCGCGAGGGTGACATTTATCTTAACGAAACTTTTACTCGGTTCGTAGGTATAAATGTTGGTATTTATACAACGAGGAAAATAAGTTTTAACGAAGAATTAATTTGCAAAAATAAGATATCTACGCAGAGCAGCATGTTATTATGGCAACGGCGAAATTTTAAAGAAACAATCCATTGGCCCTAAATGTTTTTTTTTTTTTTATAAAAAACCAACATAGTTTTTGGCTTGACTTGACTTTCCGTTATAAGTACATTTGTTAGATAAAATAGTATCGATACGTCGACGACGTACCTCAGAAGTAATATTTGACTTATGAGAACGATGTATGTAAAAATGTGCAAGTTCTATTATACGTCGGTGTACCTAACTTCACTACACAACAAAGCAAGGACGTTGTGTTGTGTATCTCACCACAAACTTGGGCATTTGCAAGGCCATTGCGTGTAAGCTTCAGTTGGTTTAATACCTCCGCAGAGACCTGTAAATATCCATTACAAGTTTCACTAACTGGCTAAGAGACTACTAGTTAGCCAATAACGTGGCCGACTCTATTTCACGTTGTCCGAGTATAGCAAGACTTACCCACCTTTGTTGAGTAAATTATTGTAGACCTTAATAAAATATATAATTACCTAGGTAAGTTTAGGTTGTACCTAACCGCAACAATAGATCATGACGTCGACCAACTGGTTCTACATAGCAAAAGCTACCAGTGCCACTTGCACGGGTAACTGTCGCCATCGATCGTCGAGGTCGACAATGTCATCGATCGAGTATTGATCGGTTATTCATAGCAACACTCTAATATATATATTTTACAACAAGTGGACTTCACGCGGTTTCACCCGCGTAGTTCCCGTTCCCGTGGGAATACGGGGATAATATATAGCCTATGTTACTCCCTGATAATGTAGCTATACAACGCTAAAAGAATTTTTCAAATCGGTCCAGTAGTTTCGGAGCCTATTCAATTCAAACAAACAAACATACAAACAAATCTTTCCTCTTTATAATATTAGTGTAGATAATAGGTACCTACCTATATAATATATTAAAATCAGAATGGCAAAAATTCAAACCTAATTTTGGTCACATTAGTCTTCTTAGTAAGTTTATAAAAGGAAACATGCATAGGTCATTTATATCATTTAAATTATTTAACTTGATAAAGAAAGTCAACTCTATATGATTAGGTTTAAACATGGAAGCAAAAGGACGCCAATTTAGCGTCGGTGTCGTTCAAAAAAAAAATTGTGCTGAAAGTGCTGAATCGCTAGAAATGTCTGTTGTTTCGCAGTCACCTTTACCCGTGAGTGCAAGCGTAGTTAGATAACCGGTAACGGGGCCGGCAAGCGTCAGGCAGGCTTATAACCGCGCAAGACGGGAGTGTCGGAGTACCCCGGGGCTGACAATTAGTGCGCTGCGGCCCTCAGACGGCCCTCCGCCGACTTTCGCCGAGTTGAAACTAAACGCGACGGAATCACTCTCCACGAACTCGACGCTCGCAAGACGCCACGCCAGTTATAAATGTTACAATTTTATTGTGGATGACAAAAACTGTTCTTACTTTGAAACTGCACTGTTACCCTGCACTTGCGCATATGCCTTATTGTGCATTGTTGCAAGACACTTGATCCGCCTTTGAAACTGGTAACTTGCTTTGTAGTCCCCTGTCTCAGGCAACTAAATGCCCAGTACCCACTAGCTTTTACATATTGTCTTCTTTCTAATGAACAGGTAGCTACAACTCTATAGATACCTATCAACAAAAAATTCTTACGCATTCTTTAAAACTATAGGTACCTAAAGTACCTACACAGGTTTCTCCATGGTTTCTCTTTCACATTTTGTAGCTTTGTCATCTATTTAATTAAACTGTTAAACTAAGTATAAAGAAGAAAAATTAAAGAGCCCATCCTTTTTGGCTTCAATATAAACACAAAGAACGCAGTCGTTTGATCTGAACAATGTCTATTGTTGGCTACGAATGTTAATCAGCGACTTAACCGCATGCCCATCGTTTTGAGGACGACGCGAATTTAAAAATATAACTAATTAACTTTCAGATTGCGGCCAACATTATATTTAAAGAACAATAAACTTATGTTACTGAAGGAACTAAATAAGTGTTATATACTCGTAAAGTTAATAACCCATTGTTTCAAACTTAGCCGACCGATCAATAACAAAATATTTGAGTGCCGCTTTCAAAACCAAAGGATATTTCTCCGTTACTCCCTGCTATTTCTGTATTGAATGAATATTTGATTTTAGAACAGGAGCCGGAAGTGGAGGCTGGGAAGTAAGAAGGCTGAGTCTAAATCGAGCAAATCGGAAGCTACATCTGCTTCCTAATTGGACAGCAGCGATGTTTAGCTTCGTTCAAACTAAGTAAAACCTATTTTTGTACAGCTCTCGTACTACGATTTTCTAACTTCCCGTAAACAGCTGTTTTATTGTAAAGAAATTCCTATCTCTACCTTAGGTAACAGTCGAGAAGCCTATTACTGAACACACAGGAAAAGAGGGGCTGAACCAAGAAACTGATTACGAGTTTTAAAAAAATGAAAGAAAGAATGAATCAGCTGGAAAACGAAATGTAACCCCGTTTTCAATTGGCGTCATTATCCTTAGTTCAAAACAGCGAAACTTACATGACTTCATTCAGAGCAATAAAAGTAAAACACAAAATTTAATTTTGTGTTTATTAATATTTTTATTCTAATTTATCCAATTTTGTCCTTTGTTATCTAGGCGGGTACCTAAGTTTGTATTTTTTTTCGATCCTAATTTAATGTTTAGGTAGGCAGATATGGGACAAGAGGGACACTTGTTTTGGCCCTCCCTTTCGTTTTTGAGCTCTAATAAAGTATTGAAAGAGATATCAAGAATATTTTTATACGATTTTCTGCAGAATTTATCCAGAAACTTCTGAAGAAAAGGCTTTCATCGTATTATTGATAAAACATTTTTTAATAAAGAAAAAATAAATGCAAATGAAAATAAATCTTGTGTCACATATTCAGGGAGACTTGTTCCGCGCCACTAAATTAGTCATTAGTGTTAATTAGGTTTAATTCTAATACGTCATATTTTTTCCATGAGACATAGACTAGACATAATTATAAGAAACTCAACTAGGTACTCATTTGTCCAATAATTAGGCAAAAACACAAACTTGTGTGGAGATTTATAAAACTATAGAACAAGTCATATAACTACCTCCTTCTCATGCCACTTTGGTGTGAAGTTTTTTTAATTTTCACTCGGGTAATTGATGGACAAGCTTAAATCGATAAGTATATTTGGCCAAGCTCCTATATTTCTACTATGTTTTCTTGGCATGATAAGAAGTCAATATAAGAATATAAAAATAAGCAGTTATCCTGCCATTACCAAGAACCAAATCTCCCATAAAAAAGCGTACCAAGTATCCCCAGATACATAAATATTAGTAAGTCAACATTATTGTTATAATGTTTCCAACTGGATTGTATTACCTTGGAATTATGTACTTTTACAACGAACGAAACAAAATTTAATATTGTGTAATATAAATACGCGAAACACTTATTAGCTGAAATACTTACGAAAATCTTTTCCAGTGACGAGAGAAACATCACACACCCGCCATAGTGATGTACCTACTTCTCCACTTTGACAATGTCATTGTGACACAAAGTCTCAATAAACCATAAACTACCAGGGCAGCTAGTTCTGAATTTTGCAACTTTTACGATAAGTAACTTAATGACTGTACTACGCCTCCCATAAGGATCAAGTATCCCTCTAGTAGTCTTATAAGTCTATACTATGTTTACCTGCCTTATAAGTATAACCTGTGTGTGTGGTGTGATCTGTTAGCACCTATAAGTTAGTACCTAATAAATAAAATCGCCTCAACGTTTAATTCTAGCTCTTATTTACCAATAACTAAATACTACACAAGCTGTGTAGTAGGTATTCCATAGGTATACGTACTTACCTTCTTATAGACTGTGCTTATTTCGTAGTATAGGTATTTCAAGAGTGGATCGGAGATGCCATTTCCCGCTCGATCGCTTTCAATCATACCCATATCAAAACCTTGGTGCGGTTGCGGAGAAGAAAAATCAGATTTTGGTGAATTCAACTAATAAACTGTTCAAACTCTATTATTAGGTACTTATTATTTGTAAATGAATAATTCATCACAATAGTAGATACTAATTTTTCCCGCCGCCCTTTGAAGCTGCTAAGATTGGCTCATAAAAAATAGCAAGGTAATGGCTCTAATAAAAATAACATCAACTCATAAGTTAATTATTTACATGCTTATAGTATAGGGTCGAAATAAAATCACAGTAACGCATCGCATCTTCTCCGAAAAAATAATCCATTCCGCGCGCAAAATTGCGGGGAATCAAATTTTGTGAAAAATCTCGTTACCTCGTCGTTTTGCTACATTATGTACATACGTAGAGATAGAGATTTATACGCATATGATGTGGGAATGAAAGAGTAATTTTCTACCCTGCCTCGCGTAACCGAATGTAATCTCATTACTATTTATGTAAATGTGATGTGTAATTTTACAAAGCGTGGGTTTGTGAGATGGTTATATTCGCAATCACAGCCGAGACCTTACGTCAACGCCATGTTTGGGTGTCTCATGTAGAGATTCGTTTGATCCCGATGTCATTCGAGCGTCTATCTAACTATCTACGTAATATATTATATTTACATTAAAAGCTCCATGATGCAGCTTCAACTCGACTAAAACTTCCTAAAATATGTACTCTTTCGTAGCAGGTACGTGCCAAAATTAATTCAAATCGTTCCGCCGAGGCTGGCGGCAGGGCACGACTCGCGACGAGTCGGTGGCGACAGCAGGCTGGCTGCATTAGCGAGCATCATGCCCCCAGCAGACGTCGACGAGTTATACGCAAAGTACCAACGACGGTATACGTCACCTGTTTCAGATCTAATCAAAGCTGAAGGAACACGCCCCTATCTCATCGGGTGGCTTGATGAAGACTTCTTTCCAAATTATGTAGGTTCCTGCAGATTGTATTAGAACTGCTACAAGTCGTCAGGATTGAATTATAGAGAAAATAAAAAACCGGCCAAGTTTGAGTCGGACTCGCGCATGAAGGGTTCCGCGTACCATCGTATTTTTGTGTGTATCAGTATGGCGGGTGTATAGCTACTAATGGTCATGCTATATGCGTGAGAGCAATTTACAGATTATACGTAAAATTTGAAGCAATGTACTATTTTAAAACAAAAGTTATTAAAAAAACTATGTGAGCCGCCAACCTGATGTCAGAATGGCGGGTCTATTCTAGATCTGAACAAATGACCAACTATCTGTGTATGATATGCCTACCGTAGCAATGTACGAGCTATGTTCATTACCATATCAAAAGCATAACCCAATGCTTTAATAGCATTGGGTTAAAGAGAAATAAAAAAATAAAGTTCTACACTTTTAGAGCCTGTCCAATTTTATTAGCAACTAGTCGTGCCCGCGGAATATGTTACTATATCTATATTAAAGGGATTTCTCGCGTGAAATGACCATTTCTATAAGCGACTTTTAGTAAAGTACCTAGTTTTCATAGAAATTACCGAAGTGATTAATCACTCATTCAATTAATTTATATTCAATTTATTTTAAAGAGTAAAAATAAAAACTGTCCTGTTTACTCTTTAAAATAAATTTAACAACAATAAAATAAAACATAAGTAAGTACAGTTTCTCCTAACAGGTAGATTCAATGGGCAGATCTGTATATCATGTCAAAAAAGTTAGACAGTTTCCAAGAAACCTTCCTATCGCTCGGAATAGATATCCATATTGTGGTATTATTGTCAATTGCTCTCATTTATCATTATCACGATTAGAGATTCATTCATTCTTTATTCGATTCTTTTTGCCGTTTTGCGTATTTTTAATGTCATAAGAGGTACACCACATTTATTGGAAGTTGCTTTTAGTGTAGTATTTTCAACTAATACTGCAGCGACAGCATAGACAACCGCTCCACGTAAAACACTGGTATTCAGCTGAATCCGGTTTGACTGGAAGCCGACCCCAATATAGTTGGGAACAAGCTAGATAGATGATGATGACTGCAGCAACAGCATTTTTCAACTTTTTCTTATTTCATATTTTTATATATTTTTATTTTCTTTTTTAAACCTTTTTTGGTCTTATGGGTACTTTCGCGGCATGGCTCCCTAAAGAAAAATTAACATAATTATGACAGACAGCTTTATGAAACGTCTGGTTATTTGACGACAGGGTAGACTTGATCCCTCACGGGGACACATGATCCTGGGGTCATGTCACCCCCAAAGAAAAAGACAAAGTCTCCCCAGACATAGTGAGGTTGTAAAACGTGACAACCTCAAAACCAGTGACTACGTATTTCAAGTTAATCAAAGCTAATCAACACTTGAATAAACTAGTAATAAAATAAACAAACTAACAAATAGCATTTCCTTCACATTTCATTAAATAACTCCAGCTAAAACTCACGGAAAATTAAATATAACACAACGCAAAAATTTCACTGACCGCTATTTGAAAACTACTGATATTTGCCAAAGTGCGCCATGATAGAAAATGAAGTTAGGAACGAATGAATTAGTGTCGCGAGCGTAAAAAAGTATCATGTTTGGTTTAACTTGAAATCAAGTTTACCAAGTGTCCCGTAGGGATCACCTTCCCCAGGTTCCCCTACCCTTTGGGTACGGAATCCTAAAAAGGTTCAGTACCTACCTTATCACCGCAGTAGGCAGGATGGTTTATTTGGGTGAGTATCTACGTAGGTATCTACATAATTAATCTGTGATGGTAAGTACATTTTTTTATTGAATTCAATCTGATAGATAGGACCTAATCAGTTTTACACTATGGATCTTCATGAAGGCATGCTCGGATTCAATCCTTAGACTAAAGCTGTCGCCGAATACTTAGATTTGTTATTCTTGGAAGACAAGATTACCAGACGTCCTTCGAGTAGGCAGACCGTTAGGAACATTAACCCCAGACGCAATACGTTAGCGACAGGTACTTAGCCGGTAGCTGTGCAACGTAATGCTCGCTGCAATTGGATAAATTAACGTGACCCGTTTCACCCGACCAGATAAACTAGGCTAACGCCTATCACCGAATCACCGAATCTCTGGATATTGATTCTACCCCACCATTTCACTAATCGTTACGTTCAAACGATTATATATTTGTAGATTGAAATAGTGCCGCCTACTTATGTAGGTACTCACCAACATTTTTATCAGCATAGGTACTTATATCCATTTAATACCTAAGTAGACATTTGTTTTTCCATTGGTCATTGCATTGATGCTTCGCTTTGTCTGCGGGAGTCTAAAACGTTAGTGGAGTGCCCTAAGATATAAACCTCGGAATAAATATCTAGATATACCTTTTTTGTCTAAATAGGGGAGACCAGGGATGAATGTAACAATTTGAAACACTGGCTTTGCATGTCTTTTTTAAAACTTGACGACAAGTTGAAATTCTTGGTAACTACATATTGTTTGCTTAAAATTCTCATTATAGTAACTTTTATAATCTTTAACTGTTAATATTCTTTCGTTACCTTACCTCTCTGTTCTTTTTTGTTCTCCTGCTTTCCTGTCTATTCGCGTATCATTTACGTTTTTTTTTTTTAATTTCCGTAAACAATAATAAAAAATCCACTTCATTTCGCAGACGCAGACGGAAGTGCTTGCTCTATACATTACTAAAGAAAAAATGAGACGATTGTTGTAGTTCTAATTGCCAGGAGGAGGATGTTATGTATCGATTGTATGTATTTATATTTCTTTGGAACGCTATGTAGCCGCCGTTTTGGCTTGATGGACTTTAGCTTGAGAGATGTCGTTAGATTCGTGTTGTTTAGGCTACAGAGCGTGCCAAAGAAATATACATACATACATACAGTTGATAAAAATATAACCCCTCCTGGCGCAGTCGGATACTTAAATTCAGAATAAATGAGACAATAGTCTTTTTTTTCCTGAGATAGACAAATGTACTGAGCAAAAACGCTTCCTTCTGCGTTTGCGTGAGTTTCACAAATACGAGAATAAGAAAAGTTCAGAAGCTAGGAGGTGAAATAAAGCGCAGTACTTTCCAATGCTTGCGTATATTTTTTAATAATACTAATTATTTATAAACAAAATTATATTCAACTTTCCATTGCGGGAGAATCGCGAATACCACAGGAGATTAAAAATGACCGCCGCATAAAACTTAAGCTCATTCATTTTATTAAAATGTAGGTAGGTAAGTACTTTAAACTCAACTAAATTAAAAATGGAACATCCGAAGTTATTAATGCTTATTTATTTTAAGTATTTTGAAGTTCAGTTATAAAAATAGAATATTAGCAAAATAATAAAAGATAACAGTTAATGAGCTGAATGATCGAACCTCCTTGGAAGCTCTTGCTCAATACGTTTGTGAGTCGAAACGAAAGATGTAGTTCTAATTTTAAATTTGCAACTTCGAGGTATTTTTAAATTGCAAAGATTGTTGCGACTTTCCGACTGATATCTAAAAACAAAAAGTTTGTCTCATTGTACTAATTTCTTACAAATGTGTTGAAAAATTTTGTGTAATATACGTGCGGATATTCGTATTTACAAACTCGTGACTATGGTAGGACCGACTTCGTCTCGGGCTTACATTTGTCTACTCATTTGTAAAAACCAACTTACCGCACTTGTATCATAAACAGCGGCTTTAGGGCCGGGCGACCCGGGCGGCCGCCCGGGACGGCGGCAACTAGAGGGCGCCGGACATACAGGGCGCTTTGCGCGCTAGCTTGACTTAAACACTTAATTTGCATACCGACCTATTTCTTTCGATATAAAGAAAAACTGAAACTATTATTACTAAATTCACCGTATTGACTTTTATAATCTTATTTCGTAGGAGTGACTGAGTATAAGCAGGGTCGTAGGTGGGGTCCTGAGCGCCCCTGGCAAGCGCCCCCCAATTCCTATTTTTCAAGAGCATTGTATATTTCTGACGGCATGGTTGGCGCAGTGGTTGAGCGATTGACTGCTGCGCTGCGTGTCGCGGGTTCGATTCCCGCATGGAACAAATATTTGTATGGCCTACAGATAGTTGTTCCGGGTCTGGCTGTTTGTGTATGTGAGTTTGTATGTTTGTGAACGCACCCACGATACAGGAGAAATTCCTAGTGTGGGGCAAAGTTTAAAAAAAAAAAAAAAAAGTGTTAATAATAAAGGAAATCGAGGTTTGTGGTGTATGGGGCGCCTTTGAGGCACAGTTTTAGTGTCTATTTTCTGGCACTACTTTGCTGCCAGAATAGTGGGTGGTGGACAAAAACTGAAACTACTGGTATTTGTTTGAACTCATATTTGTTTTATATTCCTAACTCATATTTGTTTTAAAAAAATGAGGTCCGAACAAATACCAACAACTTTAATTTGGTACAGTCAGCTCAGTCAAACATAATTAAATTAAATTTGTTTTCTAATATTTTTATGTGATCGATCGCAATACATAGGTATAATGCTATCCAAATTCACTTCATTCCAATATTTTTACAAAGTGCTTTGATTTTGTGAAAAATTTCCTTGACGTAGTTTTTATTAGATATTTAATTAATATATGTACCCATCAAAAACATAACTTGTAAAAAAAAACAACTCTTGCAACTCAGTTCTTTTACCGTAAAAAGTTGTTGATCCATGTCAACCAACCAAGCCTACCAGCCACCAAGAATCCCAAACCAATACCAAGTCGGTTAATTTATTCAGTCCCTACTTAAGGGTCCTTCTGTCTTAAGTTATTAAGTAATTAGCTAACCTAACGACATCTTATAGTAACCATATCAATATTAAAAATCTTTTATGGTTTAAATAAATAGACTGACTTGGCCATCGCATGAAAATACAATGTATCTCACAAGTAATACATTTAGTGCGATTGCCAAGTCAATCTACTTTTTTTTCCTTTCCGATACCTTCGACTTCTTGAATACAAACAACGGATTTCAAGCCGAAGAGTAAACCTTTCAGTTGTCAAACTGATATAGCAATCGAAATTATGAACGAAACTCGCAAATTTATAGGTAAGACTTCTAGGCAAATCCGAACAGCAAGAGGACGCTCGCGTGTATGAGCGCGACTGCCGCACGCTCGGCGCCAAAAAGATGAAGCTAGCTAATTGCACGTTCCAAAGCGTAGATCTCTTTGGAGAAGAACGTGCAAGAAACTCCACGGACACTGTTTTTAAAATAATAAATTGTAACAAAGTTTTGTTTATATCATGTTGAAATTAAAATAATATAAACATATATGTGAGAACGATGTAAAAGACGAGCAGGATAACAGCGTCCGGAAAAATAGGAACAATTCAAAGAAATATTTAAAAATTATTATATGTATAGATAAACCATGGCAGCTGAGAAATGACCAGTCCCAACTGACAGCGCCCGTTCACGAACATGACGCATGCGCTAGCACCATTCGGCTCAGCCATCTTGAGGGGAGCCAAATGATCCAACGCATACGCCACCATCAGCTGGACTTTTGAGTGAGCATGACATTCCCAACCGCCAGGGTACATTCAAGTCAAAAACAAACCTAAAACTGATGAGGTAGACCTGAGAGTGGCGGTTAACAGGCTGAAGGTCAAAAATACCGCCCCAGGACCTGACGGCTTACCTAGAAAAGCCTGGGTCCTGGCCTCGGAGGCTCTCGGGCCTCGACTAAGAGGGCTCCTAAGCGCATGCTTGGAGAGGGGCCAGTTCCCACTTCGATGGAAAAAGGGGAAACTGGTCCTCATTAAGAAGACGGGGCGCCCTGCGGACTCTCCGTCCGCAAACCGGCCCATCGTGCTGCTCGATGTGGTGGGCAAGCTCTTTGAACGAGTAATTGCAAACCTCCTCGTCGAGCACCTAGTGAGGGTGGGGCCGGATCTGGCGGAGAACCAGTTCGGTTTTCGCACGGGCCGCTCGACGGTAAACGCTATCATGCGCGTGAGAGCCCTCTCGACGGGGGAAGCGGTTTCCCGGGGCGGGGTCGTCTTGGCGGTGTCTCTAGACATCGCCAATGCCTTCAACACCCTGCCATGGAGTTGCATCAGGGAGGAACTCCGGTATCACCGGATGCCTACCTACCTCCGTCGCGTAGTCGAGGCTTACTTGACGGACAGAGCCGTCATCTACCCTGGTCACCTGGGAGAGTGAAACCGGCGAGAGATGTCATGCGGTGTTCCACAGGGTTCTGTTCTGGGGCCGCTCCTGTGGGACATCGGCTACGACTGGATGCTGCGCGCCGTCCTCCCTAGTGGCGTCAGCATTGTCTGCTATGCTGTCAGCATTGTCTGCTATTCTGTTTGAGGTCTTATGTTTTTTTTTATTTTGATACGATTTTTAATGAAATGATGAGATCGTTTTACGTACTGTAAGCCTTACCGGGCCTCCCTTCACTGGCCAAACCGAGCGGCATGCAAGAGCGAGCGAAGCGAGCTCTGTATTGGGGCACCCGAACTCGGACTTCGGGTTATTTCTTTATAAACCATTCAGAAGTAGGAGCCCCACGGGGCTCCACCTACCAGGCCTCCCTCGACTGCGCAATGTTGAGCGGCTATAAAACGTTTTGAGGTTAGGTTAATATAATTAGTTTTTCTCAAAAACGGTGCGTCGCCTTTACATAGGAGTGGTGCCAGGGCACAGGGGGCACCTTCCCCCTCCGTCCTCCTGCCAAACGATACTCAACTGTTACGTCCCTTTTTCTAACTCAAATGCTCTGCTCATTATAGTATTTTTTCAAAGTGGTTTTTCTATTCGAAACACTTCATTTAAGATAAAATGCCGCTGAGTATTAATAAATCATTTGTCAAATATTGAAAATAATGCAGGACGTAACGTTGACACTCAAACAAATATTAGGTCGCTCAAATATTATGAAGCTTCTCATTTTGTATTTTAAGTAACTCAAATGAATGTTTGTAAGTTACTGTTTTGTTGATTTCTCGTCACTTACAGTCAGTCGCTCACTTAGTAATACTAAAACGTAAATTAATTATTTTCGACACTTAAAACTTTAATGTAGGTACCTACAGTCACTCGTTTAAATACTACCCTTTTAATTATAATGAAATATAAAAGGGCGCCAAATGCATGACTCGCCCGGGGCGCTTAGATGGTTAAGGCCGGCCCTGCATAAATAACTATTATTCTGACTAAAGCAGTTATCACAAAATATTTATAAATGGGTCTATCTGGGTTTTTATGGTGTAAACAGCAACCATCTAAGGCAGTTAATGCCTACCTTCGTTCGGTTCTTAAAAAGGAAATTTAAATTATGTGTTTTTATGGTAAAAACTTGTGGATTTAGGGGTGTCAATTTTTACTTTTTCTCATTTTCTAAAACCTACTTAGGAATTTTATAACAAAGAAAAAACTGGCCAATTGCGAGTCGGACTCGCGTGCATAGGGTTCCGAACGAATTAATTTTTTTTAACATGTTATTTTAACACTACAGACTTAGATTTTCTTGTAATTTTTACGTAAAGATCTATTATCTCCATTTTATTCGAAACTTTAGGCTCAGTAGTTTCGGAGATAAGGGGGGGAAAGGTCATTTTTCGTCTAATTTCTTGAATAACTTCAAAACCATTTATTTTAAAATTATGAAAAAAATATAGTTAAAACTCTCACAGTAAGCCCTTTCATTTGATGTGTCACACAATATTGTTCAAAAATCTTTATTTTTAATTTTCTAGTTTGACCCCCATTCTAAAAATTCAATGATTTACGTAACGCGTCCGTGTTTGGATCACAGAAGTCCATATGAGTACCAAATTTCAACAGAATCGGTCCTGTGGATCCGGAGAAAACTGGCTGTGACAGACGGACAGACAGACAGACAAACAGACACCGGAGTGATCCTATAAGGGTTCCGTTTTTTTTTCGGAACCCTAAAAATCGATAGAAAAAAAGACGGCTTATCAGCCTGTGTCAGGTACTAGCTTGAAAAATCCCTAAATAGAATTTTTCATGTCCTTATGTAATATTTTTTAACTTTATGCGGGCATTATTTTAATTTGCAATGTGTGAATCTTGCATGAAACATAGGACTCTTATGCGAAGTGTCCACTAGCAATAAATCTTGCACAAGTTGACTTGCGCAAGCGGCTTCCAATGTGTATACCATAGAAATATAAAAAACTTATTTATTATACCTATGGTGTATACGCTCGCGCAAGTGGACTTCTGAAAGTTTTAGTGACTTGCCGAACTTGCTGCAAGTCCTACGTGTTTACGGTTGTTTTGACTTTGCAGCAAGCGCTTGCGACTTTATTTTGTGCTATAAAGTTGGAAGTTTTTAGGCCAAGTTCAATGTTCTATGCTGGAAATTATTCAAGTAATTCTTGGATACCTACATATTGAAAGTCGTCATCAACCACATCATCATCACCACATCATCACCATCATTATCATCATGTCATTATCTTACCATGCTACTATGTACTTAATTCTAACAAATAAATATAATTTCATTTTCATTTCATTTCATCAAACATTGATTATACGATTATACCTACCTACATTTCAAATTTTGAATGCGAGATAAAATTACGGTCCCGCGAAAACACGGTGAAACTCATATCTTTATACGAGACTAGCTTTTGCCCGCGACTTCGTACGCGCTTATCCCATTTTTTTCCATTCCCGTAATAATTTCGGGAAATCCTCTTAGTACCTACGGAGTGTAGGGAAGCAACATGCCAAATTTCAGCTTTCTACGACCAGTAGTTCGGCTGTGCGTTGTCTGTTAGTCACTTAATCAGACAGTAACGGTAGAATTTTATATTTATATATATACTATCTGTTGCCCGCGACTTCGTTCGCGTGGAAATTTTGAATGTGTAAGAACGGCCCGCCTGATCAAAATGTGATCAATGTGGTGATGACTATAAAAGGTGTTCTTTTGGGCGCTGTGTGTGGTAGAATTCCTAAACAATTAAGGCATTAAGCGTTCAGGCCACCCACTCGTTCTTTGGCGTCACATGTCGTCGTCGTCGTTTTTTCACTGCTGCAAAAGGACTCCCCAGCCGTTGTTTTTGATAATATTGCATGTTGGGGTATCTTTGCTTGCAAGATTAAGCGACAACCTAAAAACGGATTGTGCAGCCCGACTACCGCTAAGCCAAGTTGTAGCAATGCCCGGGGAAGCCACAGCCAGAGCTATATTGCAGCCCTTGCGGAGTTGGACCAGCAGAAGATTCAGCACAAACTTACCCGTACCTCCTGGTACGTCAAGAAGGAACAATTCCCTCTTTCCACTATTTACTCGGCGCAAAATCGTTTCGTAGACTTGACGCTGCCATTTCATTGACATGCACTTCTAAAACCGCGGTATAGTAGCGTACCAGACGGGCGTGATCGGCTGGAACGGGGTGTATCTGGGGTAGGTCTATCCTTCTTCTATTCCTTCGATGTGAACTGCGACCACCCAACTGCGTCCAGCCGCGCTGACGTCCTGTACCTGTACTATTATGTAGGTCTCTGTACCACACGTGTACCGTTCTTCTTTCTTGATATTCGAACTTGCTGTCTTCGGGATAGATTGGGGTTAGAGATGTTTGCTTACCAGGGAATGAATGAAGATGCAGAATTGATTGTTTAACACTGCAGCTAGCGGTTTAAGGGATGAATTCGCGACTACTTTTCGTTCTAGTTAAAAGATCTAAATTTCTTCTTGCCAATCTATGTTTTTTGGGGGCCGAGTCACCCGCGTCTGTAGGAGAATACCCATTGCAGTCCCTACACGTGGTCCCCGGGTGGTGCTAATCAGGTGACAATAACTGGTGGTAGGCTTCGGCCGATGGCTTGCGACCACCCACTGGGCAAAGACGTACCGCCAAGTGGCCTAGCCGCGTTCCGGTACGATGCTCAGTGTAGCCAATCCAGAGGAGTTGGGTCGAAATAGTTGTTCCAATGCAGGCAGACCGACCAGGCTCGCGTTGATATGGGCGTATCGGGAGACTAGTCGCGGAGGGTAGCGGGATCCGAGGCATGGTGCGCCGCTGGCCGACCGCAGGTAGTTGGGGGCCCAAGTAGTGTACTAGCCATACATGAAAGGCTGCCCCGCCAACTGTCGAAAAATCCCGGAATGCACCATCGTGCTGGTTGGCGACCAGACGAGAGGGCCCGATGGACATTCCGGGGGGGCTCGGGCGTCCCCGCTGTCTCCAGACTAGTCCCCCATTGATGTCGTCCTGTCAGAGCGTGCCTGAGGGTTAGCAGCATGGAACCTCATTTTACTTCCTTCTCCTCTACCTTACTCACTCACTATGACCAGGAACAAAAAGCTAGCGCTAGCGTTAAATCTTACCCAGCTGGTCCAGGGGGCAACGAGGGTTCCGGATGTTGATTCGCACACTGCCAATTGCTTGGACCTTCTGCTGACAACAGATCCAGACCGCTACTCGGTGTCGATTTCTTCACCACTGGGTAGTTCCGACCACTGTCTGGTGAAGTCTGTGTCCGTCTACTCCCCGCCCGATCCCAGCCCAAGAGGCACCCGGCGGGTATGGCGATACAGGTCAGCAGATTGGGATGGCATGCGATCTTTCTTCGCATGTTATCCTTGGCAGCCTACTTGCTTTTCTTCGACTGATGCTTCATCGTGCGCGGACGCCGTGACGGATGTGTTGCGGAGGGGAATGGATTACTACATTCCGTTCTCTGACGTAACAATGTCTGGCGAAGCTCGTCCATGGTTTGGTGCCGAGTGCAATCGCGCTCATGCGCTTAAACACGCGGCATACCTAGCATGGGTCGACGCTCATGCGCGCAAAGCAAATGAAGTGAATCAGAAGAAGAGAGCCTTCAACAGGGCTGCCAAGTCCTGTAAGAAATTGTTGCGGAGGGCTCGGTTTGACCACATTAGCCGAATAGGGAACAAACTTGCTTCATACCCAGCAGGTAGTAAGGCTTTTTGGTCCCTGGCTAAGTCGGTCGAATCGAACTTCTGCCGCCCCTCACTACCACCACTGCTGAGACCCGACGGGACGCTGGCCCACTCCGCTGAGGAGAAAGCGAACTTGTTTGCTTCTTTGTTTGCGGAATCTTCACGTCTGGATCCTGGTGGCGCGAGGCCCCCTGCTTCTCCTGGTGGATGCGAGTCGAGTATGTCGAACATTCGAATTCATCAAAGGGACGTTCTTCGGGTACTGCGTAACCTAGACGTGAACAAGGCTAGTGGCCCCGACGGGATACCGGCAATTGTTTTGAGGACTTGTGCGCCTGAGTTGTCTCCAATCTTGACACGCCTATTTCGCCTTTCGTTTGAGACTGGAAAAGTGCCGAAGGCTTGGAAGCAAGCCCGTGCCCAAGAAGGGTAGTCGAGCTGACCCGTCGAACTATAGACCTATCTCAGTAACGAGTGCTGAATCATAAACTCCTGGCATACCTAGAAGCGAGTGATCTCCTTAGTGACCGACAATACGGGTTCCGCCGAAATCGGTCAACTGGGGATCTTCTTGCGTATGCCATTCACATCTGGAGTGAGGCCATAGAGAAGCACGGGGAGGCACTAGCGGTCTCCCTTGACATCTCGAAGGCCTTCGACAAGGTCTGGCACGAAAGCCTTATTAGTAAGCTTCCTTCCTTCGGTCTGCCTGCCGGATTGTGTGATTGGATCGCGGATTTCCTGAGGGATCTGTCTATCCGAGTGGTCATAGATGGCTGCTCGTCTGGACTGCTGGATATTAATGCCGGGGTTCCTCAGGGGTCGGTGCTTTCGGCAACACTGTTCTTGCTGCATATTAATGATCTGCTTAAACCCGGTACCTTTGGGTATGCAGATGACAGCACTGTTGCTGAGAGATACGTGACCAACGCACGAGCTGATGGGTCGCAGATCCGGTCTCTTCGGGAGGCTATGGTTGAGCGCTTGAACGTGTCCTTACAGGCTGTCTCAGAATGGGGCGATGCCAATCTGGTCAAGTTCAATGCTGCTAAGACCCAAGCGTGTCTGTTTTCCGCTAAAAGGAGCCAATTCCACCCAGCTCCATCTTTCCGAGGTGCAACCGTGACCCTGAATTTTGGCCCTTTCATAGAGGCAAAAGCTCAAGTGGCTGCAAATAAGTTGGGGATCCTAGCAAAGGTGAGACGGTACTTCACGCCGGAACAGCTGCTCAAACTCTACCAAGCGCAAGTTCGATCATGTATGGAGTACGTTTTCTACCGGTTGCATTTTGGGGAATGTGCGACTGAATTGCATAATTTAATTCCACCAAGCCCGTTCCATCATAGGACCACAAGACGAACGGCGATGCGCCACCGGTACATGGTGGACATCCCACCCACGCGCACAAAACGTTTTGGGAACACATTCATAGTGCGTACAGCTAAGGAGTGGAATTCCCTGCCGGAGTCTGTGTTTCCTGATAGCTACAACCTGGGAGTCTTTAAGTCAAGAGTGAATAGATTACTTCTAGGCAAGCGTGCTCCATCTTCGACCACATCATCGCTTACCATCAGGTGAGATAGTGGTCAAACGCGTGCCTATCAATAGTAAAAAAAAAAAAAAAATTTACTAACGTGCCGTGTTACTTTACCGTAACGAGGCCCAAAAACCACTAACTGTTTTAGTTTATTTTAAACCGTAATTTAAACTATAACTACTGTACATTCCTGGCTATATCTAGGCTTATTTTAGGTCTGGATAGGGGTTGATGCACCTGTCTGTAAAGCCCCCGAAATTCCCCGTCGAACGGGGTGGAAATCAACCCTTTAACCCTACCCACTTAGGGGTTTGTTGTATTTATCTATCGAAACTATTCATAAGTTTGAACTTGTTAACTATTAAGGGTTGACTTCCCGAAAAACTGTGCCCTTAGGGCTGTTGGGCTATATGTCTTACGGTAGGTGCATCATCCCTCTATCCAGATACACATCTTACAAAGCCACCCCTCTAAGGGTGGAAGTACTATGAGGTCAGAAGCCCGGAAGGGAAAAAAATCGGTATTTTTATATTTTCCTAATTTATGGCTTTATGCCTTAACTGACCATACAGATGTATACATATTTGGATAGGGCTTAGTGCCAGCTCTTAAATGCCTATTGTCTAAAGCCTAAATATCTAGATTTTCTGTATGTTTAGTAAAGGGAGGTGTCTGTGAATGGTGGTTTGTCTGTCCACCCTACTACCTTTTGAGTAGCTGTCCTGTGTCGGTATATGTGAAATGTCCGATACCTGTGTACCTCCTTTACCTTTGACTTTTACCAGGTACCTTTTAAGGGTTTACCAGGAATGTGTAGGGGAGTGTGTAACCCTACCTAACTATATTCAGCTAAATAAGTTCCCCACGAACGTCCTACGCGCCTGGGGAAAACGACAACAAATAATGAATTTAATTTTCGTAACAAAAGTATCTACACTATAACTTATCCTATGTTTTACATATGCTCGTATGTATGCGAGTTATATAATTCTATTTGACGCTACCGTCGCGAACAAGTAGTTTAACTCCATTACAACATCGCTTGACAATTCCTCTCTTCGCTGCCATTTTCCAGATTTGGAAATCATTTTATCCTCAATCCATCGAGCCTTATGCACTATTGTCGCTTATGCATTATTATCTTCTGATAAAGAGTCCTTGTATTATCCTAAAGCTGGAGGGGGGCGTCGTTATGCGTTTCGCGTTTCGCGTTTCGCGTTTCGCGTTTCGCGTTTCGCGTTTCGCTTTTCATTTCGTTTCGTTTCGTTTCGTTTCGTTTCGTTTCGTTTCGTTTCGTTTCGTTTCGTTTCGTTTCGTTTCGTTTCGTTTCGTTTCGTTTCGTGTCGTTTCGTTTCGTTTCGTTTCGTGTCGTTTCGTTTCGTTTCGGTTTACTTTGCTTTGCTTTGTCTTGTCTAGTGAAAAAGATTTATTAGATATAAGTACACGGTTCCTGTTGAATACAATTGTTATGTTTAGGAACCATGCATTTTTCTAGGATATAAAAGTAGCCTATGTCATTCTCAGACCCCAAAAACGCTTTTTGACCCCTAAACAACAACTACTATACAAAATATCATGTTAATCCCTTGCTCTCTGAAAAACAATAATAATTCTATCCCACGGGAACTGTAAACATTTTCGGGATAAAAAGTAGCCTATGGCCTTTCTCAGTCTCTAGACTATCTGTGTACAAAATTTCATTTAAATCGGTTCAGTAGTTTTGCCGTGAAAGCGCGTCAGACAGACAGAGTTACTTTCGCATTTATAATATTAGCAAGGATAAGTAAGGATTATTCCCCAATCTATACTCTATACTAATATATAAAGCTGAAGAGTTTGTTTGTTTGTTTGTTTGCTTGAACGCGCTAATCTCAGGAACTACTGGTCCGATTTGAAAAATTCTTTCAGTGTTGGATAGCCCATTTATCGAGGAAGGCTGTAGGCTATATATCATCACGCTAAGACCAATAGGAGCTGAGCAGTATTGAAAATTGTGACGCAGACGAAGGTGCGCGGGTCAGCTAGTAATATATAAAGCTGAAGAGTTTGTTTGTTTGTTTGTTTGCTTGAACGCGCTAATCTCAGGAACTATTGGTCCGATTTGAAAAATTCTTTCAGTGTTGGATAGCCCATTTATCGAGGAAGGCTATAGGCTATATATCATCACGCTAAGACCAATAGGATTGTGACGCAGACGAAGTTGCGCGGGTCAGCTAGTAGGAAATATGCATGAAAAAATATTTATTAACAATACAGTTTTTCTAAAAATATACGAAAATATAATAATAACAGTTAAATACAAAACCCTAAACGGGTAACGTAATGAAACCCATCCGTGGTGGGGTGTAAAAATTTAAGCTCACTACGCTCGCTCTTACATTCTGCACTCTCTTTGTTCTCGAGCTTCTCTGTATAACTCAACAAAATGACTATGTTTATGTATGATTGATCAAAAGAAAATAAAAGCTTTCCCGGGTGCATAAATTTTCCATTTTGCTTCGCTCGCACTTGTGTTTTGCCCTCTCTCTGTTAATGGCTTTCTTACATCTGTCCATAAAGTAACTTCCATGTAAGTACCTATGAATGATCAAAAGAAAATGAAACCTATCAGAGGTGGGACTGCTCTCTCTCAATATATTCGAGGTGGGATGCAAAAATTTTCGAGCTCGCTAGGCTCGCTCTTGCGTTCTACTTTAGCGGCATCAATGCCGCCACAAGAAAAACCAACAGAGCAAATCTACATCGCAACAAAAAGAACCGCGACACTGCGAACTACTAGGTTGAAATCCTGCATCGCGCAAGCAGAGTTTACCATGCGATTTGAACATATATATCAGCTCGAATATTAACTATCGGGGTAGTTTCCCGCCAGACACAACAACTGTCTGGTAGGAGGATCCTCCCTTTTCAATGGTGTGTGGGACTTTACTCTCTGTACCGCATACCCTCCAAACTGGTGACCCTCGACATTGAACGTCAGCGCAGCCTTCGTGCAGCTACTTCAGCGAGACGTCATCATCAATTCTCATCGCGACCTCAAGCTCTCGAGTTGCGAGTCATACAGCCAGCCAGTACCCACGGCTTCTACGGGTATCCTGACCACCAGTATGCAGCAGCCGCGCATTCCTGGTCAGCATCCTCAGCCTCTATCATCCTCATCAGCGACCTTGGCAAGCACACTGCACTTTCGGCCAGTCACATGAAGAGCCATGAAGAACCTCTCCTGGTCGTTCCCAGCAGTCACGTCACTACGTCGCACAGCACCGCTCCGACTCACTGGAGCCAGAAGCAGCACCACTCCGACTCACTGGAGCCTGCAGCATATCCCGCCTCACTGGGATCTCATCACCCCGACTCACCGAGAACTCTGCGACTTCCGGTTCCGACTCACTGGAACCAACCTTCCACTGGCCTGGCAAGCATCTCAAGATGTATGGACGACTCATCCACTATCGACCTCCGGTCTCCGGAGGGGAGTGATGTAGCAGCATCAATGCCGCCACAAGAAAAACCAACAGAGCAAATCTACATCGCAACAAAAAGAACTGCGACGTCATCTTAGCAGCGAACTACTAGGTTGAAATGCTGCATCGCGCAAGCAGAGTTTACTGTGCGATTTGAACATATACATCAACCCGAATTTCAACTATCGGGCAATTGCCCGCCAGATACAACAACCGTCTGGTCGGAGCATCCTCCCTTTACAATTGAGGTTAGCGGGACTTTACAATATGTTCCGCATACCTCCAAACTACCCTCTCTTAGTTCTCGAGCTTGCTTGCGTCTATCAACAAAGTTGAATTTAGATAATGATGAAAAGGAAACCAAAATAATCCAAATCGAGGTGCACAAATTTTCGAGACTTTGTTTGTAAGTGTGATGTAAGAACATTCACGATTTTAGGCCGCATGGTTTTCGACTTTTGACGAAGAATGTAAAAAAATGAAGATTACAGGAAAAATATAACGATGTCTCTTAACAGCACACTTTATCAGAAATCATTAATTCTACTAGCGGTCAAAATATGGTGCTGACCTAAAACTGCAATATACACCGCAGTGTTGAAATTCTCTGACGTATAAAGGTCTCGCCGATGAAAATTTAAAAACATTTCACGTTTTATATGATGGTACGGAACCCTCGGTGCGCGAGTCCGACTCGCTCTTGACTGGTTTTATTTTTTAACAACAGCGCAATACACTCAGCTCGTATTTTCAGCTAGACGTCTTTTCGTTTGACCACTCTTGCTCAAGTAACTTGTTTGCAATTTCAATCGAAACGGTTCTTCAAGATCTTGCTGGAAGTTAACTTTTACATACCTACTTCTAAAAGCGGCTTGCAAATATACAAAAATGCAGTCAGTGGAAACTAGTCGTCAGTTGATTTCTGCATGAAATTGCAGAAGTTATTTCCCAGTGGACACTTTTAAATAACCTACTATTTAAGGTCATATCGACTCGAAATAAGATCTTCACCGTATCAACTTGAGTCGTGCAGTATTCTTTGTATGAAACTGCCTACTACAATGCACACTAATCGGAATCGTAACGGATTCGTAACGTAATCGCCTCGCCTCGGGACAAACTCATGAACCGCGTTGCGGTGCGTAGTCAACTTGCAGTTCCCGCGCTTAGGCTGCCTGTTCATTAACGCGGAGCGAGGTAGCAGAGCGGAGAAACGGAGAAATTTTAACCAATGAAATTGCATAAAATCTCCGCACCACGTGAGTCACTGAGATTTTATACAATTCCATTGATTAAATTTTCTCCGTTTCTCCGCTCCGCTGCCTCACTCCGCGTCAGTGGACAGGCAGCCTACAGCTAATGTGCATACGTTAGGTTGACGCCTGTTTGACGGCGGTTTGCGAGGCGAAAGGCAATACGGTGACGATCCGTTTCCGATTTAATATGTGTGCTATGAACTTTAACTGAATAGCTAACGAAGATACGATCTCTCTTAGGACATACCCTGTATAAAAACTTCACTTTGGTGTAAGAAAAATACTATTAAGAACTATTTTTTTTTCTCGCTACCCTGTAAATTTAATTCGATTTTGTTTTTTTATATGGCTGGTTTATTTTGCCATAGCAACGACTTTTTTACATTCAAAACCCATTGGAAAATTGATTGGCCAGTCTCTTATTTTTAAGGAGTGTACGCATTCGCATCGCAGTAGCAAAATGTCAAAAAATCCTAACGTTCAGACAAGTTTTTGATATTGAGTGTCGCTGAAGTAATACGGTGACTTGGAAGTTAACGCTTTGTTTTTAAAATAATTTTTGTTTTTTTTTTCAGAACTTTATACGATAGGACTTACAAGCATTTCAATCTTTTGATTTTTTAATTTGCAACTGGTTGATAATTGTTTATCTGTATTCAATTCCTCAATTTTGACAGTTCGCAGCTGGTGCTGTTGGATTGTTTCTGTTATGGATTTTTGAGACCTAAAAGCGTAGTTAATACTTAAATTGTGGCGATAAACAAGAAGTAAAACCTAAATTTACTTCATTGATTATAGTTTGTAAAATATTTGGCCCACCAGGCACAATGTTTAAGGTAAATACGTTGTTTTTACTCGAGGCCCATACGCAGAAAATGCGTATTGTATACATTTTGTCCAATTCGAATCAAATATGATACAAATGTAAAGTTATTTACTATTCTGAATAGCTTGTGAATCTTATTTTGAAGAAATTATTTGATGAAATAACATGTTGTCAATTTTCAACATGGCTCACTCCGGTCATTTGGTATGGTAGGTACTTTTATGTATAATCGTGATACGATAATGTACGTGACAGACGACACCAATCAACGGTAGTTGCAATGTAATAAGAAAATCTTAATTGGTGTGGTATCCAAGTTGTTACATAAGACATTTTCATTGTTAGGACGAATAGGCGTAAGTGTCAACCAAAATACATGTTTACATGTATGTTGTTCCATTACAAAGCAACATTCAGCCGAATAATGTATGTTTTATTTTCAGATTTGCTACACCCATTTCTATTCAATGACAACGAAAACATAAAGGTAAATAATAAACAAGTAACCTACCCTCCACAAGTCCACATGCTTACTTTTATTTTTAACATAGGTATTTAGCAATCTCTTTTAAAAGCAACAATACCTAGATAATAGTGAGTGATAAACAAGTGGCTATATATTGACTGATGCACTTATCACTTAGGTAAGCTTTAGTAACTTAACTCTTATAACTAGGAGACAAACATTTGTATTTACAGCAGCTTATTTATTAAGTTGCAAAATAATGACATTAAAAGTCACACTTTTCAACTTTAAATCATTTAAAAAAAAAAATCTTCTATTTTACTGCAATGTAGGAATAGCTACCTCTTACTAAAGTTTATTTATAAAATTCCTCAATATAGGTGCAAACTTATTAGTAGATTATGTAGACCCTACAAGATTGTAGGTACTTTTTTTTTTTTTCAAAGAATTGTTTTATAATGATTGCATATTTTACTTGAAGGACAGGGCAATGGACCCAGTTATAGACAATGAATGGCTTGGCTGCAAGAATGAACCACTTGACGAAATACAGCCTGTGGGCAACATTGCTCGAAGCTGGCAATGGAGAGAGAGGGGCATCAACCCACCCAACTACCCCAACAGCAAGACAGTTCTTGAGAACATGGCGGAGGACATACTTGTTCAGAAACCCCTCCAAATAAGAGTATGACTACCCTCCTTTAAAAATAAAATTCTAGATATTGGTTATGTTTACTATTTCTAATCCAATTAGTTTTTATTTTTCTAAGACCTTAACTGATTAAACATGGAATTTAACTTAACTTTTCAGAGTTGTGATTTGCCAGGTTATCCAAGATCCACATTTTTGATGGTGTTTAGTCCTGATGGGTAAGTTAATATGCATAAGTATCTTTTGTAGAATATTTTTGTTTATTTAGTTTGAAAGTGTTAGTTATTCCACTTCTATTATTATGGCAATAAGTACATTTCTTTTTCCTTTATCTTTACTATCCGTGACAAATCAATGGATAAATAAAACCCACCTTATCGAATAAAATAGTCACAGCCCTATGCCTCATACTAATACAGGAAAGTGCCCTCTGTTGAAACAATGCATTTGCATTTTTCATAAAAATGAATGCGACGATTGTGTATTAGCGCGATGGTTGATTTGTGTTAGGATAACACCTTAAACTCAGCTTGAGTTAGACTTTTAGAAAACAACTATATTATCTCAACATAACTAGCTTCATATAACTAACTCAACTCATATTTCCTAATTAATTTTCTATGGCTTAAATAAATCAGTCAATTAAAAGTAGCTTACATTTTAAATCTATAGTTTTCACACTGCTAAATATTTAATTTCATACCATTAACTAAGAGTAGCCAGTGGCTATATTGGCTAATTATTATTTAAACAGTCAAAGAATATTCAGATTATTGTATACATAAGGCATTTACTCCTCTTATAAAAGTAATCTGCCCTAAAACGTAACTAACACTGTATAGAGACTTTTCTTAAAAGGTAAATAAAGCTTTTTCTTTATAACTTCTCATTCAGAAAGATCGTCAGAGAATGTGCAGCAGCATTCTCTGTAATAATCAACACCATACACTACGATCGCCAACCTGCCTGCCAAGCGTGGCGATTAGGCCTATGTCCAGCAGTGGACGTCTTTCGGCTGTTATGATGATGATGATGATTCAGAAAGATTATTATCAAATAAAAATTTAACATTTTAGGACTAAAGTAGCATCAACACATGGGAACCATAATGTGTATGTGTCCGAGCTGGCCAGTGGCAAGCATGTGCGCATTCTGAAGGGCCATCCTCGCACTCCTTGGTGTATTGCCTTCCATCCCTCACACCCCCTGCTCATCGGCTCTGGCTGTCTTGGCGGGCAAGTCAGGGTGTGGGATATTGCAAGTGTGAGTTTTACTTATATTTATAGCATAAACTAAATTTTTAGGGTTCCGAACAAAAAACGGGGCCCTTATAAGATCACTTGGGTGTCTATCTGTCACAGCCAGTTTTCTCCGGATCTACTGGACCGATTCTGTTGAAATTTGGTACACATATGGATTTCTGTGACTCAAACACGGACGCGTTACGTAATACATAAATTTTGAGTATGGGGGTCAGTTGAAAATTTAAAAAAAAGTTTTTCAACTGTATCGTGCGACATATCAAATGAAAGGGCTTACTGTAAGGGTTTTAATTATATTTTTTCATAATTTTAAAATAAACACTTTTAAAGTTATTCAAGAAATTAGACCAGAAATGACCATTTCTACCCCTTATCTCAAAAAGCAATGAGCCCAAAATTATGAAATAATAATAATAATAATAATCATTTTATTATCAGACAACTGAGGCCCATAGATAAAATACACAAAATTAAAATATACAAAATTATCTTAAACTATAATAAACTAATACATATTGATAAAACCTTATTAAAACTATAACTATACACATTATGTGGTCGGCGTCGTGTTCCGCTGCGTGGTGTCACGTAACCGTCCAAAAATCCGTCCGTTAATAAATGCAGATAATAGTTCTTTACCTACAAATTACAGGAAAATCTATCAGAAGTCTATAGTATTAAAATAGCATGCCACAAAAATGTAATCAGTTCGGAACCCTTTGCATGCGAGTCCAACTCGCACTTGGCCAGTTTTTTTATTAAAAGTCTACAGAAGTTTAAGTAAATAATTTTCTGAGAAAAAATATAACTCAGTGGTATTTATTTGACAGGGTGGCAGTGAGGTGTGGAATGTGCGCAATGAAACTGTCATAGCTTCCATTGCGTTCCACCCTCGTGAGCAGCTGTTGGTGATTGCAACATACAATGAATTGTATTTCTGGGACTGGAGCCAGCCTGCCCCTTTTACCAAAGTCTGTACTAATAATGTTAACGAGAAAGTCAGGTATGAAAATAAAAGTATACAACATCACACATGTTAAGATAGACATATAAAAACCAATTAATAATTAATATTATTTTTACAAGTACGATTTTTTATCAAAAGATATACAAATATATATGTATATATATGTATAAGTATAAACTTACTATGTATTACCAGGCAACAACAGAAAACCTAAATCCATTAGTTTTAAACTGGTATTAAATATTATGCACTCTTCTTAGCTTGTGTCTTTCAGATATGTGGCTTTCGATTCTCTTGGCTACAAACTTATCACTGGAATATCGCTATGGGCTTGTTCGGGAGGGGCAAACTCGTCGCAACAACAGAACCCTGCCTCGGGTCCGACAAATAACCCCAATAATAACCCTAGAAGAGATGACGACGATAGCCAGGGCGGCGGCCGCGGGCAGGACAGCCCCGGCTCCGCACAAGACATGATCGTGAACTCTTACCAAAACTTGGTGCAACGATACGATAGTTTAGTGAGGAATTATCAAAGACTCTTTATGGTACGACATCGACTAACCAACACTCCGCCACCTCCAAATACGGTAAGAAATAATTAAAAGTATAATTTATTAACATTGTTTAAGATAATCTACTGGATATATTTTTACTGCTAGAAAGCTATAGCCAATTAATAAAATGCAAAATATTCGGCAGACGGACCGCGGAACGGATCCTATGGAGACAGACTTTGGGCTTGGCACTGCTGGCTGGATGCGACCCACGCGTTCTTCCACTACTAGTCAGGATGATGGTAATATATTATGTTGCGAGTCCATTCGAAAATGACTGGAACTTTCTAAATTATAATTTTCGCTCAGCCCTTAGACTGTATAAATCTGCCTTAGACTGGGACACCTAGTCTTATTTATACTTAACATTTTAACGTATCTTTTCAGCAAATCCGACACCCAGCACGTCTCGCGAGGTAGTGGAGCCCGCAGACACCGGCGACGGAGAGAGCAGTCGCTTGCTCAACTTAGATGTGCTCTCAATTGATAGCAATCCATCCAGGTGAGCATTCTTATTTTTAGCCACTCATCGTCTCTAATTACTAAGGGTTACACTTGACTACTTCTTTCCCAAAAGATCAACAAAGTTTAAAAAAAAAGAATGTTTTTTACTTTTTAGAAATCCAAGTTCAACAAATCAAGAGCGTTCGCTGTTTGGGTCACGATCATCTGCCTTCCAACCACTAAACGGTTCGGACAGACCATACAGAACTATCGAGTACGAGAGTACCCGACTCTTGCCTAATCCTTTCTCGTCTTCCAACGGCACACCGAGGCCGACCAGGGTGACTTTTACGGAAATCACTCCCTCCAGTTCAACGAACACGTCGCGCACTAGCATTTTTACGTCATCTAGAGGATCTTCTTTGGGACGGGATTTCGCACTACGCCGAAGAAACTTTTCCCCAAGGCAACAAAATAATGAATCCACACGTAACGACCCTGCAACGACAGCGGCAACTCCTTCCGCATCACCGTTTGTCCCGCGACGCTCATTCCAGACCAATGCATCAGCTGAAAGCCAGCCTTCGACATCTGGTTCTTCTTCTTCTTCCTCCTCGCAAAGACCAACAATGACTAACTCTTCTACACAAATGAGCCCCGTGACGGCGGCGCCAGTCGATGCACAAACTATTAATGAAAGTCTCGATTTAATTCGTGATATTCTTCGCGACTCTGGCACAAGATTGTTGAACTTAATCACCAACATGTCGCTGTCCACGCTGGCCAGCGTAGAACGCAGCATCCCGCGACGCGCCAGTGCGGCGCGCGCGCACTCGGACGAGAGTGAGAGCGGCGGCCGCACGCGCGGCGCCAGACCCCGCGTGCGCCTGTTCAGCTCCTCTTGGCGACGAGACTTCTTGTCATCCAGTTCCGATTCTGACAGTGATCAGTCCTCGGAAGTTAATATTTTTAGGACAAGAAATACTACGTTTCGAGAAGACGAGTCCAGTATTAATAATGATCCGACTGCTTCCACTTCCTTCGAGAGAGTGCCGGCACATACTGATAGATTGGTGTTTGAATTGAGTGAGATAGACGCGCGCGTCGGTGCCCCTCCTAGAGAGCGTCGACCGTCGAGAGATGCAGGAGGCATCAATGTGTCGTTGTCGAATAACAGGTTCCGCGTTCGAACTCAGAGCGATTCAATGAGCACAGACGTAGCTCCCGCCTCCGCACCGGTCTGCCCCTCAGCCGCCACTGACGGAGACGCGCCTACGCCTACTGCCCCGGCGCCGGCCGCAGCCGCAGCTACCGCCCAAGCCCCGCCTGCAGAGGGAGAGGATGTGGCGGACGGAGCGGCAGCGTCAGAGCCTCGAACGCAAAGCGCATCTGAATTTAATCCCGATAGGCCGTCAACGAGTAGGGATGAGTTTTGGAATAGAGGCGGTGTAGTGCCACCTGACGAAGCTTACAGAAAAGTAAGGAGCGGAGTAAACGCGTTACAGAAGCACACTTTGCAGTTGACGAATCTTTGGTTGCGAGGCAATCGCACGACCATGAGAGAATTACGCGGGATGTGGGAAAATTTACGTCGTCGTATACTTATGCTACATAGGGAAACAGGAAGACAAGATGTTCCCAGTTATTATACTCGACCATTACTGGATCGGTGTATGATGTTGACTGACATGACGGACAACCTCGCCCGCACCACTAGAAACCTAAGACACAATGCAAGAAATGAAGATAGTGACAGACATTCGACTGGAAGTCGTAATGCGCCTCAGAATCCTAACAATGCAAACAATAATCAGACAGAAAGTGAACGCAATACATCTAACGACAATCCTACTGAGAATAGACCATCACAAGGTGGAAGGTCGTCTCACGTAAGGTCTACACCCAGCACCCGATTTTCTCCACCTTTGAGAAGAAGACTACAATCGAACTATCGCTGGCGTGCGGAAGATGAACTGAGGAGGCGATCTCGAAATCCCACCGCTAATCGTTTGGCTCCACGCTACACCAACCGATCCCGCAGAGACTTCGCTCGCGCAATTGAGATTAGTGCTACGAGACATGAGATACGCATGCGAGCTATGCAGGTGTTGTCAGTTATGTTCAACATGATGATGATGTGTCTCGAAGAGCGAGGTCTCAGCCAACTCATCATCAACATGTTGAGGACACTGAAAAGGGCTCTAGCGTTGACTTGCTTAATTGTGATGTCAAACAGGAATAATGGCCGAACAGCCACTAGTCAGGCCCCAACACCGCAACGTGTGGAATCTCTAGATGTCGTCCGTATTCAAAATGTTGAGCATAACGTGGACGTGAACGTTGACGGCCCCGACGAGCAGGCGCCTCCTAATAACTCCCAGCGTGCTGCAGAACCGGTTGCGAACCGATCACAACAGAGTAATAAAGACAACAAAGCTGAGAAACCCTCAACATCTCAAGTTGAAACTGTCGAAAAAAGTAATAAAAATAAGAGACCTCACGAAGAAACCCCTTCAACTTCACAAAATAAAATTTCACAAAGGTACAGTAATCGTCTTGCCGTCCAGATAGCCGCAGCCAACAGGAATAATTCTGCAACAGCAAGAAATAGACGAGATCTGTACATGGAAAGTAGGAGGCAAAAAGCTTTACATAGAACAAATCCCACTGCACATCCTCTCATCAAAAAGAGGATTTTACCTCCAGTATCGAATTATAGAATACCGGCACTGCGAAGTATACCTTTGAGGCCTAGTGTGTCGAGATTCAGAAGTCCGAGGGTTGATCCGCAAAATAACGAGCCTGTGGCCGGACCCTCGAACGCTCCGCCACCTGGCGACAATCCTAATCTTCAGGAATCACCTGGAAGTGAGCTTATGAACGAGTTCGAACACAGGGTCAATTTTATACGCATAGCTCACATGCAAGCTGTGAGGCTCCGGAATGCGGCCAGAAACAGGTTCAGACGCTTGCAAACTATCCGCCTGTACACGCCGTCGTCCGTTCGGGAGATGTTCTCCCTGCAGGGGAACAATGGTGACCCAACGGGGAGTGGCACGGCGCCGGGGCCCAGCGCCGCTGGGCCCAGTGGGGCAGGGTCCGGCGGCGCGGGGCCCAGCGGGGCGGGTGGCAGCGGCGCGGAGGGCGCGCGGCACCCGCTGGCCATGTTCCGGCCGCACATCCTGTCGTCGCGCGCCGACCCGGCCGGCCGCGAGGAGCTCAGCCATCAGTTCCACACCGTGCTCAATAATGTCGCCATGCCGCTCATGCAGATGAGCGACCTGCCGGGAAACGACGGCGGCTCTGCCCAACGCCTGCCGAGGATACACGAATATCTGCAGCCCATCATCCTGGCTCAGGTAAATAAACCTCTACGTTATGTAAATGTAGAATAAAGTCGCACTCGTGGCAGTAGTGTAAGTGCATGTGTCCGCAGAACGCGATGGTGATGGACGACGAGGGCGCGGCAGGCGAGGGCGGCGCGCGGCGCATGGCGGGCATGGCGGGGCTGCTGGACGCCGGCATCATCTCCGAGGCGCTGCCGGCGCCCTCGCACCGCGTGCAGGCCTGGGACTTCACCACCGGCAACACGCCCGAGATAGCTGATAGTACGACATTTTATTTTGTATTCATTCCACCTTGGATTCTTGCCTGTCTCGACTGAGCATATCTGCTTTGGTCATGGAGATTAGAGCAAGGAAATATGTATAAATTCCCAAATCTACTGACAGTGTTTTTATGTGTTCAGGTACCAAAAATGTAGTTGTACAGCGATGCAGAATTCATAATGACGCTAGTATCGACATATCTAAAGATGGCAGGCTCTTGGTCGCACTCCTGCCTGTGCCCAGGTTAAGAAACACGAACCATTGGCTCGGTAAGTTTTGTAAGTATAAAGAAAGTTTGCAAGACACCAATATAACAGTGCCATTATAAGTTGCTCCGTACAAAGCTTGGTACTATAAGTTTTTACCTCGTGATCAGGTGTGTACTCGCTGGAGTGGGCACGGCTGGGGCAGTGCTTGCACACGGCGGTGCTGGAGCAAAGCGCCGTGTCCGTCGCGCTGTCGCCCACGGCGCGCCACCTGGCGGTGGGGCTAGGCTCGCGCCGCTTCACTACGGCGCAGCACGCGCGCAACAACGTATTCGCGCTGCTGTACCGGCTCGAGCCGCTCGGTATGTAACAACTACCTACACTAGCGCCGTGTCCGTCGCGCTGTCGCCCATGGCGCGCCACCTGGCGGTGGGGCTAGACTTGCGTCGCTATACTACGGCGCCACAGAATTTCTAAAAATCCCTTGATAGTGCTAAATTTCATGTTCAATCTACGCACTACCTAAACTGCTGGCATTAGCCATGGTTGTATGGTAATGGATGTGTGGTAATGGTTGTTTTCTCGCGGCAGAACGAGTATAAGTAGTACTATCGAAACATCAAATTTACAAAATGATAATATTTCTGTTTTCAAATAATTTAAAAAAAAAAATTCATAAACTCGAAAGCGTGAGAAACAATAGTAGTTCACTAGCGACGTAGGTCGTAACTACTCAAAACGCACACTGCCGAAAAGTGAATGGCGATTCATAAATGTTCAGATCGAAATAAGCTGTCATGCGTAGGGACGCATTTAAGTACGCAAAAATCTTCAATTTTTGTTTTTTTTTTATCTCTTGTTTTACCAAGACAAAATAATTTCGCTGCGGGAAAACAACCATTAAAATTTCACGGTGTGTTATAAACCTGAAGAGAAGCCTGAAGAGTTTGGTTGAATGCGCTAAACTCAGAAACGATTGGTTCGAATCGAGGAAGGGTTATAAGCTATCATCACGCAACGAGCAATAGGAGCGGAGCATTTATGAAAAATGTAACGCAGAAGTTGCGCGGGTCAGCTATTTAGTAAACAGGATGAATTTTTAAAGTGAGTATATCGAAACACTGAAAGGAGTCTCTAGCCTAACAAAACCGGCTAATTGCGAGTCGGATTCGCATAAGGTTTCCGTACCATACCACCGAAAAAAAAAACACGTTTCTTGTATGGAAGCCTCCTTTAATTTTACCCTTAGGGTACGGAACCCTAAGAAACAAAGATGTAATTTTAGTTTTATCAAAATCGGGCTCGAGACTCAAAGTGTACCGATTGACTTGTTACGTAGAATTCACTGTCTAGAAGTTATAAGCTAAAATATGATAAATGACCGAAAATTTTTAAGTTTTCCAAACACCACATAGGTCTTTTGAAGTTGGAAAATTGGGCTGGCATATTTAACAGCATCCCACAAAATTAGGACAGTGCAATTTATTGCGACCTAAAATAATGTCTGATGTTTAGATGTTTTAAATGACTTTGACAACGCGGTTGGCGCAGTGGCTGAGCGATTGACTGCTGCGCTGCGTGTCGCGGGTTCAATTCCCGCACGGAACAAATATTTATGAACAAATTTTATATGTTTGTAAACGCACCCACGATACAGGAGAAATTCCTAGTGTGGGGCAACGTTTTTTTTTTTTTTTAAAATGACTAGCCCATACAAGTTAAGTACCAAACGAAGTGTCAAGTCATTTGTTTTTATAATATTATATGTACTAATCCGTCCTTTTATTTGCATTTTTAGAAAGTTCAAGCCGCACGGGATTATCTCCTATCAAAGAGTTGGAACAAAATTGGGAGCATGGCTTTACCAGCCTCAACTGCCTGCGATGGGCCCCCCAGCCTGGCCAAGGACTTGTCTATGCAAACAACACGGGACAACTCATTATTATGAGCTAAGTAGAAATGTCATGACAGTATGTTTATAAAAATGTTCCAAACACAAGCCCATGCTGTGTGTCACTGCCACGCTGACTGCCGTTTTTGTATCATTCAGCTAATTTATTTTTACGCGTTTGTGGCAATTTATTCATGTTTAAAACTACTAAATGCTCTTGGTTGACAACTGTTTATATTTGATAATACATAATAATGAATGTTAAGATGTATTTTTAATATATCATACATAATACAATAACGCTAAGATAAGACTTATCACAGATTGTTTGAATGGTAGTCAATCCGATTTTAAAATACATAGTTTGTAATGTCCAATGCCAATGTTTTTTTTTAAATTGTGATTGATCTCGTGAATCGTTGGATTGGAACTGATTGTGCAACATTATTATGCCTATGGTGTAATAACTGACTTCTAACTGTTACAGTTATACTTCAAAACAAGAATTTAAACTTATGCTTGTATTACTTATTTGCATTGTAAATGTTTAAACTAAATACACACATCAATGCATGAAACATGTAATACATAATTAAAAGAATAGATTTATTGCCAGTCTTTAGATATTTATTCTTAGTAATAATCTGAAATTTTGAAAATTCGTGTAGGTATCTATATTATACATTTTTTAAGTTTGTTTTTTTTTCTTTTATATAATTGTGTTATTGTGGTCCTCTGCCTTCGTGTCCTTAAACTACATACAATGTTATTTAATTTTGAGTTCTGATTATAAAAAACATAGAACTCTGCAATCAGGTTTCGATGGACATGTAAATTATTCTAGGCTATGTACTAATTTCTTATCAATAATTTTAAGAATATTTCTTGCGAAGGTAGTGTGATTTTAGTTCTTCCATATTATTTTATTAAAAAAAAAATCAGGCGTGGCGCCATTCTTTAAGTTATAGAAGCTTTATTGGTACTAGCCTAGCAATTGAATATGCCATTTTTCTTAGTTTCCTTCTGTTATTTAATCGTATTTATTTAAATATAAACGATTTTCTAAACCCATCTATCATTTTAGGCTGGGTCTGCACGCATTCGGTTATACTTGCCACATTATTTAAAACTTATTGTACCAGTATTTTGTGTTAAATACAATTTGAATGAGTATAATCTCGTTATATGACTAATTGTGTTTGATTATTCCTGACACAAAAAAAAATACCCGAAGCCGTGTGTGTGGCCAAGCTTGACTGATTTTTTCGCGTTTATAGACTGATGATCGATTTAACCAGGGTAAGATGGATAATTAATTGAGAAGTTTGAAGAGGGGATAATTTACAATAAAATTATTTATGGTAAAATCTTGACTATTATGTTGAACATTTGATAATGTTAACTACAAAAGTGAGGGCCCAACGTTTTTGAGTTCAGCATGATCAATTAACCTTCATTTAAAAATTATCACTAGAATTATGATCAGATGCAGAATAGCAACAATAATGTCAATCTGGTTTGACCAAAACTAGTCATTTGGGTGCGCCGACATGCATGAGTCGAAAGTGCATTATTATTTCTTAAAGATGGTATGTAGGTACTATGTGGCGAGATTTGCTTTAAGTAACTGTGTTCATGAGTGGAGATGGAGACCCACAAGTATATATAACAAACAGCTTCAACCACGGTACACTCGATTATTCCGTACTTGAGACTTGGTAATCGTAGGAAAAAAATACCTATACCAGTCGATTTTCACAAAGTGATAGACAGTAAACTAGATATCGGTGTACCGACTAAATGAACAATTTTGCTTTCGTGTCTATGATTTGATAAAATCTATATATAAAAGTGAAAGGTCTTTCACACACTGATTACTCACGAAAGCTCGAAAACTAATTCACCTACGAAGATAAAATTTGACACGGAGATAGATTATGAATAGCAGAAGACGTCATCTAAGGAAATCGTCATTTTACGAAACTCCCCCCGTAAAGGGATGAAAAATAGGGGGTGGGAGTCTGTATGGAAAATCTTATTCCTCGGCCAATAAACTTGAAACTTGATACGAATATTGTCCTAAATTAATTGTAAAGGATGTCATTATTAGTTATTCAGAACTACTCCCAAAAGACGATTTAGGGCATTGATATATAAAAAACCCAAGATACACACTAAGCATCTCAAAAACGTCCAAAAAAACAAGCGCAAAATGCATAATTGTGCGCTAGTTTCAAAGAGTCTCGCATCGCTCGCCATACTGCACTGCTTTGTAAAAACAACTTTAAAGCGATCCGTGTAAGGTTGAATTTGCAAAAAAAAAATGTTTATAGTATAACTACACACAACACACATGACACTTGATACATGTCAGTTTTTGACGAGTTTCGAGTGTTGCATTTGTTCGAGATTGTGCATCTTGGGTTTTTTTATATATATCAATGGTTTACGTGGTGTTATTTCGTATAAAAGAGTCTTCTTCCTTAAGTAAATATACTTGAAACTTAGCAAAAACTAAGTAAATAATGTTATCATTTGTTTTTCAAAACTATCCCTATATGTGAGTTTTGAGGGTGTCCGACGAACTTGAAACTACGCATAATTTTGATTAAAAAATATATATAATAGTAACATGGTTTTGATTTTTTTTTAATGAATGCATGTAGTAGATATCTATTTAATCCGCGCGAACGCGAGTCGCGGACGAAATGATAGTAGCATCATATTTCTCGGGGAGGGAGGTGGTATTAATTCGGTCGATAGCCGACATCCACGATATTGTGTGTATTGTATTGATTTTATCTCTCAATGCTATGTTCGACGTAGAACAGAACTTCAGTTCGTATCGTAAGTGGTACTTGTAATTTTTCCTGCTTACTGTCGTGAATCATTACATAATGAATTTATATTTAATAAGAAATCAAACTTAGTTACATAACTTGCACGTTTTTCGGGGTCCGTATCCGTAGTTTAAGCAACGGAATCCTATTACTGATCATCCGCTGTCCGTCCCGTCTGTTTGCCACCGTGCTATGTCTCATGATGAACTGTAAACGTAATAAATGGATAGTTGAAATTTTTAAAGCGTGTATTTCAACTGTCGGAATAGCATAAATATAAACCAAAATCATAAACGTGATTTTTTGGTTTATGGTACGGTACCTTTCGTCCCCGACTCGTGTAAAATTCAGCCAAGTGCGAACTTTGCTGATTTTGACTGGGGAACTTGTTTCATCGTCATAGACGTATATAGGGGGGGAGCCGGGTGGGCCGTGCCCACCCCAGAATGGACTAAGGCCCACCCCAGGATGTTTGGGGACCGGTTCGAAATTCTAAGCTGGACACTTATTTAACTTCACAGAATCATTTATCAATCGCAATACTTAAACAATCTCCACCGAGAAACCTACAAACATATTATTACCCACATAATACATAGGCCAGACATTTGAAACGTCTTAGATAGCAATAAATTGCACAATCCTGATTTTCTGAGATGTTAGGAAAGATACCAATAGTGTACTGCTTGGTGATGGAAAACTTCAAAATGTTTATAACCTAGCTGCAATAATTTTCGAGCCCGCTTCGCTTGGCTTTGCATTCTATACTCAAGTGCTTGAACTTCTGTGCATATTTCGTCAAAAGTTTCTTCTATTTAAGTACCTACATATAAAAAACTAGTGGACGTCACGCGATTTCACCCGCGTAGTTCCCGTTCCCGTGGAAGTACGGGGATAATATATAGCCTATGTTACTCCCTGATAATGTAGCTATCCAATGCTAAAAGAATTTTTCAAATCGGTCCAGTAGTTACGGAGCCTATTCAATTCAAACAAACAAACAAATCTTTCCTCTTTATAATATTAGTGTAGATTAAACCTAATGAGGAGTGCAAAAATTTTAAAGCTCGCTTCGCTCGCTCTTGAATTTTACAATGTCTCAGTTCTTAACCTTTCCTGACGAGGCAAAAAGTTACTTCTATTTAGATATCAATGGCAGAAAATCAAACCTATCCGATAAAGGGTACAAAAAGATGCACTTAACACTCTCTAAATTATTGAGCTTTCCCGCATCAGTCAACAAAGTAGCTTAAATCGTCCCGGAGCCCTGGATTGTAGTGAGCTACTTGGGCCTTCTGACTATGACTGACCTAAAATTCCAAATTTTGATCGTGCACAGCGTAACGATTTTTCTTATTGGGCGTCGCATCTCAGGTTGGGGGCCAGGCCCTCCCTTGAAAAAGCCCTACGCCAATATTCATCGTATTTACCCGAATCATCATCTGGACCAGATATACTGAAAATTAATACCATTTCGAAATAAGGTACGTATTCTGGATGGCAACAGAAATACGCACTTATATTTAGCCTTATCTGATAATGCTACTACAAGGCGGTTCAACATTTACCTCTTAAGCAGACAAATTAATTAGACCCGCCTAGCCTGTTAGCTTTTTCTCGCGGCTTCGCTCTCAGGCCACAGGATAAAAGTCGCGCTCAGCTATAAGTAAAATAATATAATTGGTCATAATTCGATCAGCTCTTCCAGTTATTAACCTCTACAAATAAACAATTTTACCTCTTTATAGTAATCGTTTAGATACAGATGAATCTATTGAATATATTTTTATCATTTATAGCCCTTACCGCTGACTTATCGTAAGCTTTATTTTTCGAAAATGCTTTTTATATCTTAAACAAAAAGGTTTATGATATAAAACACATAATTTTGGCCTGGCTTATGTCTCTTAGATAAGCATATTCAATTCATTCTAATAATATTACTAAGTTGGGTTTCCTAAATCTCCAGTAGCAACATTCATAATTATAATAATTATTATTATCAGATTTTAAGTATTGCGGTTTTGTAACTATGTGTGATTTCATAATTTTTAATAAGATATCAATTATTGTAGATTCTATTTTCAGTTTTAAGAAATTGAAATCCGCGGAATATTTTCCATACGCTTAATTCATGGTAGGTATAATTTTCAAATTAAAACTGGTTTTATTTTCGCTCCTTTCCATCTACTAATAATTTTTTCCTTTTCTAAGAGTTGGCCTTATACCTCAAGTCTTTAGTAGATACAGTGTGAAGGTATGTTTGTAGTAACAGAGCAACTATTACCTTTTCTTATGGACATTTACGACTATGTTACATAAAAGGACATTTTAAACTTGACTAATTCAATAACCTGTAGTTTTCACAAGTAAATAGCATAATAGTTTATACATTTAAACACTCTACTAAAGGCTAGACATAAGTAGGCACGCCAACACTACTTGAAACAAGTTTCCTCTCCATTGCTACCTTGTCAAATCTGCATGCTAGGATCTCACTATATTATATTTGCCTAGTGATTTACCGGATTTGAAACTATTTTTCTTAAATTTTCACAGCTCTAATACATTTCATCTTTTTTCTTTCTGTAAATAATTAGTTCTTCAAATATTTTGTGATAATTATAAGAATAGTTAAAAAATAACTGTACAGTTTTTATGAATAAGATTCTATGTACAGATCTTTCCTTGTGTCTAATAAAATCGTAATAGATGAAAGAAGTGTTTCATTTTTTATCATACCCGTAATTAGTAAGGTATTACTATTTAGAAAAAATAAATTAAAATGATATAAATATTGTATTTATTCCGTTTCTATAGAATGTAATTGCATTAATGATACTAACAAAATAATCATTATACATTAAAATATGATACAGCAATTTTGAAAACTTATTGTTACCTATCTATAAATTTAATTTAATAAAAGATACCTGTGTAGATTTTGCAAATATGTATTAAATCATCAGAATTAATACTAAGCATGGAACAAAATTATGTTAACGACATTAAAGTATTGTTTGTGTTCAAAGTAAATAATGATATTTCTTGATGTAATTAAAACCAATATTGATAAGAATGATATACACATACAATATAAAATATATTTTCCTTCATGTTCAACAATTTATACTTCTGATATTGATTCAAAATACAAAAAATAAACATTACAAAACGCTCCAATTTAAAATGTCATATATACAAAATCTCCTTTAAAGATCACTGTTACCTGTTTTATTTAGTCATATCCAAAGAAAATAAAAAAAAAAAACTTAGGGAACTTGCAGACTAATGTGACAAAATATAATGATAAACATTTCGATTGTGACTCGAAGCTGTCACTAAACACGTCATAAAAACTAAAAATGGTTTTAACAACTTACAAAAGATATAAGTCAAACCATAAGTAACACTAATTCCTACAATTGTTTATTAAAAATGTTAATTTGCTCGTAGCACAAATATACTTTCCCTGACTCATCACAGACCAAATGTAAAATCTAATTAGATTTCCAATGTTTATTACTGAACCTTGTGTCTCAGCGGCGCCGCACAACACCCTCTGGTGACTTAGAAGCATTTAAATATAATAGCATCTATAACTAACTTCTTTCTGAGGAGGAAGTGGCGATTTAATGAAATGCAATAAGTGTTAGTGTTCCGAGGGCTTGAGTTCTTTAATTTGCTTTATAAGGTAAGCCTTCTCATCATTGAACTGCTCATCCTCAGAACGATCTGTGTGGAATTTGGTGAGGAAGTCGACCAATTTATCTTGATTCCTTAGCAAGATATCCAATATTGGTTTAGGTTTATTAGGGTTGGCTACAAATACCTGAAACAAGAATTAAGACTTATTAAAAAATAATGAATACATACATTACTACTGTTGGAAATGTTGCACCAACTGAGATAATCAGCCGTTTAATAGGATGGATTGAACGGCGCCGTTTAAACATCGGGCTAAATGACATTTAGCCAATGCGTCTTATACAACATTTAATGAACGTGCTGACAGATGCTTAGACCATTCATAGGAAAATATGTATATGAAATATTTTAATTTTCCTAATTCTAAATTCAAACAACAATCAATTTCAACATTCTCTAACCTCGACGACGGAGCCCCGCTGCGCGCTGCGCGTGGCTCCTATTTCTGTTTGCAGGATTTAAAGGAACCTAACATGCTAAGTTTGCTTGCTCTCTCACTCTGGCTCCCGCCATACCATTCAACCTAACCTATCTGTGCCGGGATGCCCTAAGCTCCTTGACTAGGCAAGTCAAAAAACAATATTGAACCAAGTCTTTTGCCTAGCTGTTTAATTAAAGATCAGGATGTCACTTAGGACTCTGATTAAAAAGTGCCCTTCGATGAAAAGGCTAGGCAGCCAATTAAACGGCTAATTAAGGTAGTTGGCGCGACGTATTACATTTGTACACTGATTACAATAATTAACAAGTACCTTAAAAACATGGAAAGCCTCAAACTGAATATTACGTGATTTCTCTTTTAGCATATTCATCATAAGCTTTAAATTATCAGGGTTTGTGATGTAACGTGTCATTATGGAGAAGTTGTGGCGGTCCAGTAACAACTCTCCCAATAGCTTCAGGCTCTGCCGTCGAGTCACATAGTTCTCAGAGTTCAGCAGTCGCTGATAATGACTGAATACTTTATCATAGTTTGTTTCTAGAAACTCAGCACACAACATTTTATGTCGTGTTAGCAATTCCTGGAAAAAATAATTAAATATATATAATTCTTTTTTTAAATTAAAGTAGCACTTTGCAATCTGTACTCATGCAATAAACTTAACATCATCTACATAAATTTCCAAATGTGGAGAGATTGAGTTCTTATTTATATTTAAGAAAAATGAGTTGATTAAACACAGAAACAGATAGATTTCAGCATGATAAATAATGTGTTCAAAAACAAACCTTAAAAGTAGAAAAGGCATCTGAGGCAATATCAAAAGTGGATACTTCTACATAACGGAAGAAATTGTAAAAATCATCTGAATACAACATTATTTTAGCAAGAGCTTCATATCGGGCACACTCCCTTAGCATAGTTCCACAATTGGATGCTATCTCCTGATGTTCATATCTGCAAATCACAATGAAACATTATTACACTACTATACTCTAAAACCTACATTCTTGTGTCACTCATTGACATGATAACAAACCAGAATATAAATAACTATGTTTCTTGTTTGTTTTTTAATTCCATTGCAATATCATAATTCTACTTCTATACCAAGAATTCTTATAAATGATACTATACATTTATATCAAATTCATATTTACAATAAATAATGTTACCCACCCAGACATCAAAGTAAACAGTATCTCAGGCTTGGTGCATATGTACTCAACTGTGGGAGATCTGGTGCCAATCTGACGTCTAAGCACATTGTTGAACACTTGGGCAACATCCTTCTTGCCTTCAAAGTCGATGCGGTTTAGATTCTAAATGCAAATGTATGACTCATTACAAATGATAATACAACAATTGATAATTTAATTGATCTAATACTCATATGTTTAGATACCTGGATGAGAAGTAGAAGCAAGTTGGTGTTGTACAGTTCCTGAGCTAACTGTGCTACTATGATATCCGTTTGTGGTTCGGCGTCGGATGTGCCATATAGCATGTTCTTTATCAAAACCTATTGACACAAAATCAACACTATAAATAATTGTCCACTTAGTTACCTATAAAATTGTTGACCTCCAAACATTGAAGTGCAATAAAATACTTACCAGATTTTTGCTTACATCTTCTTGAGCTTTTTCAGCTTTTTTATCACCCCTTTCTAAAGCAGTAACTGCATCTTTCAATGATCTCACAAGCTCCGCTGGGCTCTTTTGAGACTTACCAAAAAGAGGCATAGTATTTCGATAATTTAGACAGATGATCTAAGCAATTCCGTCTACATAAGATTGTACCTGTAACCAACGAACCAATGCGTATAAATCTAACACAAAATCAAATGTTTTACGCGACTGTTCTTGATATTTCACGAGAACGCAGGAGAAACGAAATTTGTCAAATTTATAAAACGTTTGCCGACCTGGAACGACGACACTGAACTTTAAAACGATGTTGAATTTTAATTTTAATTACATAGATTGATGATAAATCCACGAAAAATACTAAATATAACTCACTTTCAGATTAATTATTACAATTTTCCCTAGCAAGACAGACCACACGAAACGAACAGCTGTGATGTCAATAGAAAAGTGTATTGCCCGAATAAAAAAAAAATTAAATGAGAAAATTTTATTTTGAAGCGTATATTCTCGCTGGTATCAATGATTTAATAGGTTTCTGTTTCGTCTCACTCACCTAAAGTGTGGTCCAGACTTTAAAAAATTCTATAAATATTTTCCATAGATTTTAGTCTATGAAATAGGATAACGTGTCAAATTAGCAATCTGGTAATTTTAGGTTAGAAGTCTAGTTTCAGAATTTTTCAGCACAATAAGACATCTATTTAAAAAGTCATGGCTGAAACTGCTAGTGAAAAGTTGTCAAAGAAGTGAGTATAGTGTGAACCAAAAATGTTTGCCTTGAGGAACCTGAGTGTCTTGCCTCTTAGAACTAACCATTTCATCACTCGATGTGCGAATTTGTCATCTGCTGTGAGCAAACGGTTAGTGATATTTTATGTTTATTTACGTTTATCAATCATACTGATATGTTATTCTTAATTAATATTTTAGTGAATTGAAACGGCGTTTGAAAGCCGAGCAAAAATTGAAAGAGAAAGCGGAAAAGGTCGCTCAGCTTCCAACTCCCACGGCGGATAAGAAAGCATCATCCAAAGCTGAAGAAGAGATCAGTCCCAATGAGTATTACAAACTACGAACTGCTGCTGTTGCGGCTCTCAAGGAAGGTTCTAAAGAAGACCACCCATACCCCCACAAGTTCAATGTAACAATATCTTTAGAAGAATTTATTGAGAAGTACAACCATGTAAACAGTGGTGAAGTTCTAGACAATGTTACACTGTCTGTTGCTGGAAGAGTTCACTCAATTAGAGAGTCGGGAGCTAAACTCATATTTTATGATTTGAGAGGTGAAGGTGTTAAAATACAGGTAAAATATAATATTTTAAGGTAATATAGAGAATGATATTAATCATTCTTTCTGATAATTGAGAAAATTTCAGGCAACCAGTTTCAGAATTATATCAATAAATAATACAAATTTTAATATTTCAGGTTATGGCTAATGCAAAATTGTATGAATCAGAAGAAAAATTTGTTACTGATACTGATAAGCTAAGGAGAGGAGACATTATTGGCTGTGTCGGACATCCTGGCAAGACAAAGAAGGGCGAACTTTCCATTGTACCTAAAAGTATTAAGCTGTTGTCTCCTTGCCTGCATATGCTGCCTCACTTACACTTTGGGCTGAAGGACAAAGAAACTAGGTTTAGGAAGAGATATTTAGATCTTATTTTAAATGATAGGGTAAGGTAAATTTGTTTTCAGATATTATTAGTGTAATTTCCAAGTCATTGTATTTAATATTATTTTCTTCCACAGGTAAGACAAACATTCTATACTAGAGCAAGAATCATTGCTTATGTAAGGAAATTTTTGGACAATATGGGTTTCCTTGAAATTGAAACTCCAATGATGAATATGATTGCTGGTGGGGCTACAGCTAAGCCCTTCATCACACATCACAATGATCTCAACATGGACTTGTACATGAGGATAGCTCCTGAACTATACCACAAGATGTTAGTAGTGGGAGGTCTGGACCGTGTTTATGAAATTGGCAGGCAGTTCCGGAATGAAGGCATTGATTTGACTCACAACCCTGAGTTTACAACTTGCGAGTTCTATATGGCTTATGCAGATTACAACGATCTAATAAATATAACAGAAGCTATGCTATCAGGCATGGTGAAAAGTATCCATGGCTCCTATAAAGTAAGTTAAAATCATTAGTAATAGTAAATTAATGTCTCATTGTGTTATTGCAATGTGTTATCTGCATGCATATGAATTCATTGTCTGTAACCTCTTTGTTTCGATTTCATAAGCCAAACAATAGGTTATCACTTATCAGACATACTCTTACTACTATGATAACGCCTAGAATATGTCTTAAATGATTATAGTAAATGCATAATTAATGACATTAATGAATTTGTTCACCTTATAATGATTACCAGTATAAAGACACATTTTATGAATGAAATTTTAATACACTAGTAATCATTATTGTAAATTAAAGATATTTAATTTTCTGTTTACAGGTTAAATATCAACCAGATGGGCCTGAGGGTGAAGAGGTAGAAATAGACTTCACTCCTCCATTTGCCAGAGTACCTATGATTGCAAGCTTAGAGAAGGCATTGAATGTCAAACTGCCACCAGCTGATCAATTGGAATCTCAAGAAGCCAACCAGCTGTTGAGCCAGTTGTGTGAGAAACATGAAGTAAGTTTTACAGAAGATATTGATACAAACAGGGATAAATCCAGGATTGTTGTTTGGGGAGCTTGACCCCGCTGAGGGTTTTAGTAAACGTTAAAAAAGCTTATTTTGCCTCAGAGGCCTATTACAATTTGAGCTCAAACTCAAATCGTATATTTCAAATAAACCATTTACAGGCACTTTTGAATTGTCAAAGTCGGTCCGTCAAAAACATGAAGCTATTTGCATGTTCCAAAGCTTAGCTCTCTATGGAGAAGAATGTGCAAGATACTCCACGGACACTGTTTTAAACCTGTATTACAAAAATCTTGTTAACATTATCTTTGATTGCTTCTTTATGTGAGGACAATGCAAAGAACAAGAAAATACATAAAAAATTCAAAATGTAGGTACAGATTAAAATAAGCCAGTTGCAGGTAAGAGATGACCAGTCTCAACTGAACGCCCCCGTTCACGAACATGACGCGTGCATCAGCACCATTTTGAAGGGAACCAAATGATGCAAAACGCGCCACCATCAGCAAAACCTTTGTGTGAGCATGACAAGCTCTCAACTGCCACGCTTGTTCATGTCAAACTAATTTAATAACAAAATCTATTACTAATTACATATGTAAATGGCTCCATAGTGTACATTTACAAAAAAATTAAAATATGCTTCATTATACAAAACTATGGTTTTCAAGTAACTAAGAAAAAAAAAAGAAGGGTGCTTTATTGTGTATAATAAATAAATTATAGTATAGGAGAACAAAAAAGGGTAAGCATTTCTTCCAATTATCAAAAACCTAACTAGTGGACCCATGCGGCTGTGGCTGCGGAGCAGGACCGGCATTTAGCCAAGCATTTTTATCAAGGACATAATCTTCCAGTTTATAATATGCTTGTCTACATAGTGTGTTTTATACATTTTTTAAATTTTCTCTCATTCAGTTCGAGAATATCAAGTGGTATTTTATTATAAAATTTAACACAGTACCCCATAAAAGAAGTGTGTACTTGAGCTAATCTGAATCAGGGTTGATCTAATTTGTTCCAATTTATAGTATTAAAATTATGCCTATCACTAATTTTGCTAAAAAGATGAAGATTTTACTGAACATACATAATGTTTTCATATATGTATTGACAAGGTACTGTCATGATGTTAATATTCTTAAACAGTTCCCTTAGGGAATCGCGCCGGCGGAGATTGTAAATGGCTCTGATAGCTCTTTTCTGCAGAATAAATATAGATTCGATGTCTGCAGCACGTCCCCATAATAAGAGACCGACTTGACTGTGTTTTTTGCGTAAAATGACCAACTTTGGCTTTCTTATTCTCAGAAACTGAAATATTTAGACAACTTTGGCTTATTGGGTAGTTGAGAATAGTTATTAGTATTGAACATAGTGGCCTCACAATCAGGGACCGGACAACCCCGCTTAAGAGTTAAGCCTTTTGATAGGGTAAGCCGTACATGAGGTAACTCATATCGCAGTGTTACCTTTTGATCGAGTTACATCTCCGAAACCCAGCGAAACGGTTACCACCTTTATTATGGTAAGCACGTGAAGGGGTTAACCCCTTCAATGGCTTAAGCCTTTGAAGAGGTTACCTTCACGAACAGCTTTTATTCGGGTTACCCTGACTTACCTAATACACTTGAGCTGCATGTAGGTGCGGGATACTTGCACCCGAGCGGCGCCTCATTGCCTAACTATTTTTATTGACTTATTACGAATTTGAAAACAAGTGATGAAAGTCGACAGATAAGCGAGCTAATAATTAGGATGAGTAACACAGGTTAGTGATTATTATTTAAAGTACTGAGTTAGGTACCTTAATGTTAATATTGTGATGTGTAATTATATTTGTTATTTAAAATTATTGTAATTATGTTAAGTTACAAGTTAAAACTGAATTACTTGGCCTTGTAAGTACCTACTTATTATTTATTTAGTAACATATATTTTTTATTATTATTACCAATAGGATTGATTGTGTTTCAGGTGACGCTAGCGATACTGATGATGATAATGTACGATTCCAAGAATATAGTCAGCCGCTTTTTACAGAGAATCAAGACGAATTCCCGAGTACGAGACGAATTACTAGCACAGGCGGCAATGATATATATTAATAGGTTTAAACTTTAAACTGTGTACTCGTAGGTATAGTATATTTGGTTCGATGCAAACTCTGGCGGTTGTGAAAAAAAGTGCCGAGCGACGCGACGCGCGCGCTATGTTTTTATTCTAATAAAAACTCTCCAAGTGCGAGTCAGACTCGCGTGCAAAGGGTTCCGTACGTATTTCATTTTAATAACATGTTATTTTAACACTGTAGACTTTTTATAGATTTTCCTGTAATCTATAGACAAAAATCTATTATCTCCATTTTTTCAATATTTTAGGCTCAGTAGTTTCGGAGATAAGTGGGGGAATGGTCATTTTTCGTCTAATTTCTTGAATAACTTCAAAACCATTTATTTAAAAATTATGAAAAAAAAAAAATTAAAACTCTCACAGTAAGTAAATGGAAGGGCATTTGATATGTCACACGATTGCACGCGAGTCCGACTCGCACTTGGCTGGTTTTTCTATGGGAGCTTGGCATAGCACCCTCGCTGCCATTTAGTTTTTTTTTCAAAGTAGCGGCGCATGATTTAACGTGCATAAACACGGTGCCATTTAGTCACACACACTACATAGATTGACTTGGCCATCGCATGAAAACACAATGTATATATAAATCAAGTAAAGATCCTTAAGTAGAGACTGAATAAATTAACCGACTTGATATTACATGGATCTCACAACTTTTTACGGTAGAAGAACTGAGTTGGAAGACTTGGTTTTTTACAAGTTATGTTATGGCATTACATTTGCTTGTTTCAATTGATGCATCGTATACATAATATCGGTGAACAGCACCTCGCCTCGGCTGTGACATTGTCACAGATAAAATACCTCCCTAAATTCCTTGCTTAATAGAGAAGTACTACAACATACACTTTGCCGTGTAGTATCCGGCAAGTAAAAAGAATAGACCAACCCATCTCCTCACGTGGGTGTCGTATGAGGCGACTAAGGGATATTAGTCGGAATGACAACAACGCATCCGTTTTTTGGCTCCGGTAACCGAAACATGGCGGTATATCCATGAACCATGCTGGAATGCTCCCAAATGCCGAACCTTACAGTGGGCAGCAACACTATAAGAGAAAGCATTCTAGGAACTGCGGTCACCAACCCGCCTGCCAAGCGTGGTGACTATGGCAAATTCTCACTATGAGAAGCAACCCAGAATCCCAGATTCACGGCCCCCAGTTCCCGGTAGCTGCACTATTCCTGGCCATGGTACCGGCCACGGTAACGGTGCGGTGCTAAGAATCCCCTGGCTATGGCAGGGTACCAATCCCGAAAAATTAACCTGGCGACGTACAACGGACGCTCTCTGCGGCTGAACGAGCGCTTCGCTGAATTGGAAGTAGAGTTAAGTCGTTTTAACTAGCACATCGTGGGACTATCGGAGATCCGAAGACGGGGAGAAGATGATACACCTCTATAGTGGTCATTTGCTCTATTTCCGAGAAGGACACCAACCATCCCAAGGTGTCGTTGGGTTTATGGTCCACAAGTCACTCAGGGGTAACATTGTGGAATGCGGCAGTGTGTCGGCAAGGGCTTGATACCTTTTACTTAAGATATCAGAAAAGTCAAAAATCCGCACACCCTGACGAAGAAGTCGAGGCCACGTACGAGTTGAGAGTAGGTCCATTTGGCTATGAGCGCAGAAATCACAGAGAGCGAATGCTGCTAAACTTCCTCGAGGCTCAGGGGCTTTTTCTGATGAACTCTTTTTTCCAGAAGAATCCTCAAAGGAAGTGGACCTGGCGAAACCCCGATAACGTGACAAAGAATGAGATCGACTTCGTTATGTCTGATAAGCGCCATATATTAAGAGATTTCTCTGTGATCAACAGGGACAATACCGGAAGTGATCACCGACTGATTAAAGGCAATCTGAATATTAATGGTAAAATCAAAAGAGTGCGCCTAACGAGGTCGACCGTCAGACCAACGCTGCCCCAGGTCGAAGCTGGTTGCGAAAGCTTCCAGTAGGACCTCCAGACCCGATTTGCCATGTTGGAAACCACTGAGGACATAAACGATGCCACCGAAAGCCTGCTTACGTATCATCCGCGAGGTAGGTAATAAACACTTTCGACCAATGAGTTATAGACGTAAATCAGTACTCACAAGCGAGAATCTGGAATTGATGAGGAAACGACGAGAACTCCCGAATGCCACACCGTCTGAGCGTCAGTTACTTAACAGGGAGATCAAGAAGCTAATCAGACGCGACACTCGGGAGTCCAAATACCCGAGACATCGAGCAAGCCATAGCGCGGAATAAGGGCTCGAAGGTATTTGTCAAGCCCCATACCTCTCGTTGTCACCTGCCGAAATTCAAAACGTCACAAGGCACCACCGTCACCTCGAAGCCAGAGATACTCGCTGAAGTCAAAAAGTTCTATGGAGACTTGTATGCTCAAAAAACATGCCTACCTTACCTTAGGCCCACGGAGCGGATCATCCACGGGCTAGGCTTACACACCATCTCAAAGACGAGCTACCCGACATTCACATGGTTGAGATTAGGATAGCTCTCGGACAACTTCATAACGACAAAGCTCCGGGGGATGACGGGATAACCACAAAGCTGCTCAAGGTAGGAGGAACACCTGTCTTGACAGAGCTTGTAAAGCTCTTCAATTCCGTCATCCACACTGGCATAACACCGGAAGAATAGCACAGCAGCGTGGTGGTATTATTCTTCAAGAAGAGCGATAACACGCTCCACGAGAACTACCGCCCCATTTTACTCCTGAGCCACGTCTACAAGCTGTTTTCGAGAGTTATCTCGAATCGTCTCGCCCATAAGTTTGATGACTTCCAACCATCGGAGCAGGCCGGGTTTCGAAAAGGCTACAGCAACGTAGACCACATACACACCTTCAGGCAAATAATTCAAAAGACCGAGGAATATAATCCGCCTCTGTGCCTAGCGCATGTGGACTACGACGAAGCCTTCGACATCGTCGAGACCTGGACTGTCCTGGAGTCCATGTAGAGATGTCTTATCGACTACCACTACGTAGAGGTGATGAGATGTCTGTACAAGGCCGCAACAATTACCGTCCAAGTACAAGAACAGAGCACAAAATCAATCCAACTGCGTCGAGGTGTAAGACAGAGAGACGTCATCTCTCCGAATCTGTTGACGAACGCGTTGGAGGACGTTTTCAAGACGCTTGATTGAAAGGATTGGGCATAAATATCAACGGTCAGTATATCTCACACCTCCGATTTGCGGATGACATTGAAATCAAGGCGGAATCTTTACAGAAGAATACATAAATATCTAGGCCAAATTATACAACTTGGGCGGCACAACTTTCAGAAGGAGGCGACCAGAAGAATTCGCTTGGGCTGGGCGGCATTCGGGAAGCTGCGTGATATCTTTGAATCGTCGATCCCACAATCCCTTAATACCAGGGTCTATAACCAGTGCGTCCTACCCGTAATAGCTTACGGAGCCGAAACGTGGACAACACTCGCCATAGGCCTGGTCCACTAATTCAAGGTTGGTCAGCGTGTAATGGAGAGAGCAATGCTCGGGGTTTCTCTGGTGGATAGAATTCGCAACGATGTCTTTCGTCAGAGAACTAAAGTTACTGACATTGCGCGTAGGATCAGCATGCTGAAGTGGAAGTGGGCCGGCCATGTCTGCAGACGGACAGACGGTCGATGGAACAGACATGTGTTAGAGTGGAGACCGCATATGGGCAAACGTAGCGTGGGACGCCCTGCGGCACGATGGATCGATGATTTAGAGAAGGTGGCTGGCAGCGGATGGATGCGGACTGCTCAAGGCCGGGATAGTTGGCGCTCTTTGGGGGAGGCTTACTTTCAGCAGTGGACGGATATTAGCTGAAATGATGATGACTTCTGTCTCTGCTCCAAAGTTTAGAAGTCTTATCTACGAAATTATTTTAGATTACAATGGTTAATTTATTGTTTACTTATTCTCTCTCACTCTTTATTTATCTGTTGTTTGCATGCCTATAGTTAAAAGCTCACTACTAACTAGGTACTTTCCTGTTTTTACAACTTAGAATAGCGCACTAATAGTGCGCTATTCTAAGTTGTAAAAACAGGAAAGTATAGTATTATGACTTAAATATGCTGTGGAAAATGTCGTAGGTTATACATTTGTTATTCTGATATATTTATAACTTAGCATAATATTTTTAATGTATAACTGTTTATTTTCCCAAACAAATAAAATAAAATAAAAATGACAACATTAAGTAAACAAAAACACTGCTAAATTTATTTAAGTTACTTCCGTAGTTCCGTCCGTGTTCCGAATTAAATGACGAATGATGAGAATAAACAAGAATAGACACGAAAAAGAAACATTACCTACAATGTTTAGCCTGTGCGACAAGAAAAATTGAACTGTAAGATCATACGGACAATGATTATTATTCCATGTTTACAAGTCGCTTGGTACATGCAACAATGGCGCGCGCCGGGCGACAAGATGTCACATGCGGTCGTGGTTATGCAATTTTCAAACTAATGTCGATTTCGAAGAGTGCATATTACGATGTGTTGGGTTCGAATGGCTTACCCTGTTACAGAGTTACAGGGTATTGAAAGGGTAAGCCGTTCGGAAGGGGTTACATAACACCCGTTCGAGAGTGTAACACGTATCATAGGGTTTATTTTTATTTATCATGCTTTTGTGTTGTGTCTTATTGTGTTGTACTGAATAAATGTTTTATCTATCTATCTATCTATTTTTGAAGCGCTTAAAAAAACCCGTTCAAAAACCCTTTCAACGAGTACCCGGCCGGTCCCTGCTCACAATTCGCATTTTTCTCTTATCTATTTGTAAAAAGCCAAAATTCCAAAGTAAGTTTCTCATGAAAAGCGCGACGGCACTTTTTCGAGCTCGTGAATTGAACTATTGTACTAACCAAATGAAATGAAAAATATATCATAATATTCCTTATATAGTGGTTTCGGTCATAGCGGCCTAAGAAATATGACAGAAGAATGCGATGTCCGTAAAAAAAATCCATAAAAACTACTAAAAACGCTCAGACTTAACTGTAAATTTCTCCTTTAATACATTAATATTATTACGTAAAATGTACCTATACCAAAATAAACAATAGTTCATAAGAAATGAAAATTTAATAAATATTCATTAAAAAAAATTAGTAATAAACCCTAAAATAAACGTAACTGCAACTGCATAATGCGATGAGTCAGCAGTTTTGTGAGTAAAAACGCAATTCTGTGATAATTTCCTCAAAGACTGTAGATTGTAGTCTACCAAACAAATCTGACTCTTTTGGGGGCCTTGAAACTCTTAGCCCTCCCCCTCCTGGGTCTGCCCATGGATACACTTGGGAACCATTTAAACAAAGTGGGCCCCCACTAATTGTCATTTGGCTGAGATTTGCTTATAAATAAACCTGAACTCAATAAATGTTTAATCTTTTAAATTAATTATTTCTAGGTAGATTGTCCACCACCAAGGACCACAGCCAGACTACTGGACAAATTAGTAGGAGAGTTCCTCGAAGAAAAATGTATTAACCCCACATTTATATTGGACCACCCCCAGATCATGAGTCCTTTGTCCAAGTATCATAGGGATATTCCTGGTTTGACTGAAAGGTAACAAGGTTTTTTTTTTATCTATACTTCTATACTAATATTATAAAGAGGAAAAATTTGTATTTTTGTATGTAACCAATAAACTTAAAAACTACTGGACCGATTTGAAAAATTCTTTCAGCAATGGATAGCTACATTATCAGCGAGTAACATAGGCTATATTTTATCCCCGTACTCCCACGGGAACGGGAACTACACGGGTGAAACCGCGTGACGTCCGCTAGTGTCTATATATTTTCAAAATTATTCCTCTCACACTAAACATTTTCTTTTTAGATTCGAATTATTTGTAATGAAGAAAGAAATCTGCAATGCCTACACTGAATTGAACGACCCAGCAACTCAAAGGGAGAGATTTGAACAGCAAGCCAAAGACCGAGCTGCTGGTGATGATGAGACTCCCCCAACCGATGAGGCATTCTGCACAGCGCTTGAGTATGGCCTCCCACCTACTGCTGGCTGGGGCCTGGGCGTTGACCGCCTTACAATGTTCCTCACCAATTCGAATAACATCAAGGTATGTTTATTTGAAGTGATGTGGAGAAAACATAATTATTAGCCAGACAACTGAGTAGAATGCTGCTTATACACCTGTTTAGCCCCTCATGTTTCCTTTTGTTTTCACAAAACCAACAATTATTTGGAGATGACGTCAAAACAGTTGTCCAATTAACGTATTTATACTAAACTAGCACTTCGCCCGATTTATGGTACGGGCACGGACGCCCGCGACTTCGTGCTCTTGGAGCTTTACAAATAGCTTATTACACCCGCTCCCGTAGCTTATAGCGTGATAAATGAGTAAATTACTTATTAATAGATTATCACTAAACGTAAAAAAGTTCTTTCAAACCACAACATTTTTCTTACTTACAGCATTTTTATAACCGTCTAACTTTTAAACAAAAGGTCTAATCTTTAATAATTGTATAAATGTACAGTCAACAAAGCTATTCCGTATACAGGCAAAAATATTTTTTTTTCCACAGTACTGCCAATGTTTATTTCTAATGTGTGCATTATAATTTTTTAAGCTTTTGACATACTACCGAGTGTGTTGTACAATAATAGTCTACTCAGCACACTCACAACATTGTTTAAAAGTAGTTGCAAGTTAGCTACCTGCATACCTAATAGCTTTGTTTACTGTACATATGTACAGAAGAATCAATCTTAGTATTGTCAAACCATTTCGATGCGGTTTTTTTTTTCATTTGAAAGCAAAGGCTTTCTAGCGGTGGTTATTAGACAAGTTTTATCAAAATCGGTTGAGCCGTTAGAAGATCATCAGCTCTTTTCTGGTTGATGAAGGCATTTAACCAGCTTTTGGTCCAGGGTCTGATCGATGCGAAATTTGGTATTCTGTTACTTTAATGACATTGTAAAAACATGTTTATATTGACCTGATGCTGTAGCATAACCTGAGGTCTGCAGAATACCCAATTCCTCACTAAGTTACAGCAGAGGTATCGTGTTTGGACTCACTGGAATGGTGAAAGAAAAGGGAGTTAGTGATAGCGTGACGGCTGATAGGACTGAATGGAAGTAAAAAACGTGTTGCGCCGACCCCAAGTAACATGGGATAAGGGCAGGAAGATGATGAGATCATAAGTTTTTTAGTAGTACCTATTAGGTAAATTAAGTTTAAAAAGTATGAAATAAAAATTAAATAAAAGATTTAAAAAACCCTGAAAAAAAAAATTACTTAAGAAAGTGAAAAAAAAAATACGTATTGATCCTTTTACTTTAATATGGGTACGATTCTTTGGGCCAAGCGTCTTTGCCTCAGGGGACCGCTAATAATATAGAGGTAGTTAACAAATGAATACAAAATAATTTAAATTCTCCCGAGGCGAAAACGATTGGCCCAAAGAATCGTACCCATATTAAAGTAAAAGGATCAATACATATTATTTTTTCACTTTTTAAAGTTATTTTTTTGTTGGGGGTTTTTTACTTTATTTTTTTTTATGTACCATCAATAGTTTTCTAAGCAGAAGGCAAATAATGAATTTATAAGACAAACTTTTGCTACCTTTTTTTGATGTAGCGTTCTAATGGCGAAAGAATTTTAAAATCGGTTGAGCAGTTTTTGAGCCAAATTGTAACAAATCTTTCCTCTTGTAATATTTTTATTAGTATATATATTTGTCTTTGGTTTACAGGAGGTACTGCTGTTCCCCGCCATGAAACCTGATGACCCCAATAAACATAATGCTGAAGGTGAAACGGTTGAAACACCTGTTCAAAATGGTGCTTGAAGGCCCATAATATCAAAATACCTTAATGTGTGAAATGTAATGTTTATACAATATTGTACTAACACTGATTTTCTGTTTAATAAATAAATTATTAGTACTTGTAGTCATTTTTTTAAAAATAAAACAAGGTATTTAGTTAAACAATTTATTCTTATTAAAAAAAATATTTCACTAGCAATGTGAGTTAGTGAGTACGCAGACTATTTATTTATTTTTTATTGAATACCTTTAAACAAGCAATTCTTGTAAACATATATATGAACTGAATCTCGGAAACGGCTCCAACGATTTTCATGAAATTTAGTATGCAGGGGGTATCGGAAGCAATAAATCGATCTAGCTAGGTTTCATTTTTAAACATAAAAAAAAACATCCAGGTATTTGTATTAATACAACAGTAGTAATATTTTGAAGCTTGTGAATGAGTTTTTTACAGATATTGGTATTTGTCAATTGATATTTCATTGATAGGCATAAATTGCAATGAGACTAGTCTTCAATTTCACTAGGAATAGTTGAATTGTAGTGTTCACCTAGTCCATACATGTGCCTATGATACGTTATTACTAGCGGTGGCCCCTCATACTCAGTACCTTGATCAATAGAACCTGGCCCTGTTGCTTGTATGACACTTATTGGACATTTCAGAGAATTAGACAAGGCTCTGATCTCCAACTGACCACCCCACACTTTAGTATTCTCTATTTTGCAGCAATATTCCTCAAACTCTTCACTGGTCATCATCTCACATGTGTCCGGATTAGTCATGAAAGGAATAAAATCATCTTTATTTTGCCTTATGTAATTTGCTACTATTTCCCTTAAATTTTCTACAGATAATTCTTTCTGCTTGGTTAATGTCATTTGATGAGCAATAGCTTTATACAAACAATCACCATCAGATGGAATTAATAATATTTTAAAACCCCTTTCTTTTAATTTTGTATTTATTGCCTGCAATTCAGTGTTTCTGGGTCCGTGAAGATTTTCTTGTTCTTGTTGTTTTATTAGTTCTTCTCTTATTTTTTCTTGTTGTGACTTCTTTTCTCTACGTTTTTGAGCTTTTGAAATTTTCACTTTGGATAGATCATTTTCAACGTTATCGAGAACCGTATCTGGGACGTCGTCTACATCTTTGTTTGCAGAAGCAGAATCAATTTCTTGCTGATGTCGAGCGTCCATTTCTGCTTCTAATCTCGCTATTTCAGCTGTTAACTCTTTCTTCTTTGTTTTATCATTTTTTGCGGCTTTTTTCAACGCTTGAATTTGTGCTTGTAGCTCCTTTTTTTCTTTTCGATGTTTACTTTCTAGTATGGCTAATTCCTCAATATCGTTGTCCATTGTGAGTAAAATCAAAAGTCTCACGTACTAACCCGTAACCGGTGCAAATTTAGAACTTTTTATATTAAACTGTTGTGTTTTGCCAAAATCACTTCCCTCAGAATGTCAGTACTGTCAGTGAGACGCGTGACGTGAGTGAGTCGTTGTCACTGTGACACAATGCTGACTTTTTTATTTTTATTTATTGACCTGGCTACTTAGTCTTTAAAATTATACGTACACGAGCAAGTACGCGTACTTATGGCTCAACGACCTTTTTCGCTCGTGTATCTCCCTAAGTACGCGTACTTAAAAACAACACGCGTAGAGAAAAAGGTCGTCTAATAATAAGTACGTGTACTTGCTCGTACGTCTATCACTCACTTAACTCAAGTTCTTAGTTTTGTTTTAACTAGTGAAACCGCAGAAGTCATGGGCATTGATATCATAGGATGTTATAACAAAACTTCAAACTCATAATTATTTCAAGTACCTAACGACAAATAACTGACCAACGGCCATCTCAGGAATTTAGCTACCGATACAATTTGTTGTAAGTTATTTTCATATTCTCATAGAGGAAGTAGGTATAGAATCAGTCAGAGTTGACGTGAGCAAGGTCAGAATTTAGCGGGATTTTATTTTAAAGAGTGAAGTTTTGTTTTAATTATTCGCAAATTGATTCCTAGTGGATATTGTAGAATAAAAACGGGGTATTTTTGTCTCTCAAGTGTCCACGCAACTGGAAAAGGTGGAATCACACAGGCACGATCTCGGTAAAGTGGAGCTAAAAATTTTATTATAGCTTCTGCTAGCGACTTCGCCCGCTTTACTATCGGAAATTATACTAAGGGAACATATTCCCGGGATTAGTAGCCTATGTGCTATTTCAGACTATTATCTATTGCTGCGCCAAATATCTCCCAGATCCGTTCAGCCACTCTGGCAAGACTACAACCTGGGAGTCTTTAAGTCAAGAGTGAATAGGTTACTTCTAGGCAAGCGTGCTCCATCTTCGACCACATCATCGCTTACCAACAGGTGAGATAGTGGTCAAACGCGTGCCTATCAATACTAAAAAAAACCGGGCCGTCCGTCACCCGTGTCCACACACATCCGGGTCAGGGCTATCCGAGTTACGAGGTTTTTTCTTATAAAACAAAAAAAAGATCCTATTCTCTAATATTCTCTGATTGTGATGTTAAGAAGAGCACAGTTTCAATCACCTCTAACGCAGTTGGTAGCGATTGTGTCAGTCGGAAAATGATACTCCCTGTCCTCGACGAAATCCTTCCTATCCTATGCTATATAGTAGTTCCGTTAAATTGAACCTGGGGAAGCTGAGACCAATTTACTTTTAGAATCATCCTTGAGCTGCCAACAACAATGACCTGGGTCTTTGATGGATTAACCTGAAGACCATTTGCCTCACTCCATTCACAAATTTTAGCTAAATCCTTGTTTATTGTAATAATCGCATCAGCCAAGTCTGCAAGGGTGGCTTGTTTGTAGATTTGTAAATCGTCTGCATAAACGTGGTAGGAAGACAGAAGATTTTTGGGAATAGCGTTGATAAATATTGCGAAGAGTAAAGGAGATAAAACGCCACCCTGAGGTACACCGGCAGTTGTATAACACCAGGAAGAGATTCTTCTATACATATACGTTGCCGGCAGTCATACAAGTAACTGTGAAACCAGTCAATCGCCGTTGGAGATATGTTAAGCGAGCGGAGTATGCCAAGCAGGATATCGAAATCGACAGTGTTGAATGCATTACTGAAATCTAGTAAGCAAAGGACCGTCAGATTTCCTTGTTCCATGCCCAACTGTATGTCATCGGTAACGTTTCCAGGGCCGTAGCGGTGCTATGTCCAGGACGGAATCCGGATTGAAAAGGATTCAGCAGACTATTCATACAAACAAAAGCACTAAGCTGATTGTGGACAAGGCGTTCGAGGACTTTGGAGAGGAAAGGCAAGATGGAAATAAGACGGTATTCGGAAAAGGAAGTAGGATTTGCCTTTTTGGGTAAGGGAGTGAGTTTGGCCTCTTTCCAAGTTTAAGGAAAGACACCATGGGATATAGAATAATTTAGGATATAGCATAGGATAGGAAGGATTTCGTCGAGGACAGGGAGTATCATTTTCCGACTGACACAATCGCTACTAACTGCGTTAGAGGTGATTGAAACTATGCTCTTCTTAACATCATAATCAGATAATATTAGAGAAAAGGATCATTTTTTTTTGTTTTATAAAATAAAACTCGGAACTCGGATAGCCCTGACCCGGATGTGTGTGGACACGGGTGACGGACGGTCCAGTTTTTGTTTTACTATTGAAAGGCACGCGTTTAACCACTATCTCACCTGTTGGTAAGCGATGATGTGGTCGAAGATGGAGCACGCTTGCCTAGAAGTAACCTATTCACTCTTGACTTAAAGGCTCCCAGGTTGTAGCTATCAGGAAACACAGACTCCGGCAGGGAATTCCACTCCTTAGCTGTACGCACTATGAATGTGTTCCCAAAAGTTTTGTGCGTGTGGGTGGGATGTCCACCATGTACCGGTGGCGCATCGCCGTTCGTCGTGTGGTCCGATGATGGAACGGGCTTGGCGGAATTAAATTATGCAATTTCGTCGCACATTCCCCAAAATGCAACCGGTAGAAAACCGACAGGCCAGCAACTCGCCGTCGATGCTCAAGACTTTGGAGCTTCGTCGCGACGAGCCTATCATTGCCGATGATCCTCTTGGCTCGTTTCTCAATTGACTCAAGGGCATCAAGCTGGTATCTGGCAGATCCGTCCCAAAGATGAGAGCAGTACTCCATACATGATCGAACTTGCGCTTGATAGAGTTTGAGCAGCTGTTCTGGCGTGAAGTATCCTCTCACCTTTGCTAGGATCCCCAACTTCTTTGCAGCCACTTGAGCTTTTGCCTCTATGAAAGGGCTGAAATTGAGGGTAGATGTTAACGTAACACCAAGAAGCTCAAGTCGGTCGGTTATCGGCACGGTTACACCCCGAAAAGATGGAGCTGGGTGGAATTGGCTCCTTTTAGCGGAAAATAGACACGTTTGGGTCTTAGCAGCATTGAACTTGACCAGATTGGCATTGCCCCATTCCGAGACAGCCTGTAAGGACAAATTTGGGGAGCCGGCCAATATAAGTCAAGTGAGGGGACGTTATTGGTACATTCGAAGAATATGTGGTCCAAAGTACCTCCCATTCCGCACTCGCAGAGACAGGAAACGTAATTTTTGCAGAAAAACGGGGGTGCAACAAAATATACATGGTGGATGCCAAGCTACATAGCTTGGCTCATCGCCGTAAGGTTGCCTGCTTGTCGGTCTTCTACAGTTTGCACTTCGGTGAGTGTGCCCAAGAACTCCACGACCACATCCCACCTGTCCCACCGGTCCCCTTCTACCATCAGACATCCATATTCCACCAATTAGCACTAAGCGTTTCCAAACGTCTTTTATAATGCGCACAGCAAAGGAGTAGAACTCTCTGCCGGCGTCTGTGTTTCCAAACGCTTACAACCCTAATCTCTTCAAAATTAGAGTCAACAGGCTCCTTCTGGGTAAGCTCGCTCCATCGTAGACTTTGTCTCTGTCATCTCTGACTAGATTAAAGTCAAGAGCAAACCCATCACAAATAATAAAAATATAAATATAGCAAATAAAAAAAAAGTAACATAAAATTGACAGTGATCCTGATGATGATGAATGACATTTGACTTATGTATGACAGTGACGGCAACCAACACACAACCTTTAATAGAAACCGCCAAGTTATTTTTCACCTTCGTGGTTTTATACAGTTGATGTGGTAATTTAATAGTCTATTAATACGATACTTATTTGATGTGATACAATTTCTTGTAATATTGCTGTAGAAGAATGAATCCTTGTTCAGTCGCCGCTCCTCAACATGACACTGAAGGGGATGGAAGATGGAATAGCATTGTAAGTTTTCAATTATAGTAATATTAATTCGTGAGCAGTTAGAATTTGCTAATATAAACGGTTGAATTCACAATTCATTTTGTGATTTATATACGTGGTACTTATAATTTTAATTAGATTCGGATTTCATTTGCTGACCTAAATTGCTAATAATCGGCAAGTGCAGATAAGTCTAAGCTAGCATTAATTAGCCAATTTAACTTCAGCTTTACTCACAAGTCACACACATAGATTTTTTTTGTTTTATTCACTTGAACATGTTCTTATAGGTGAACTATAAAAAATGTGCAGTTCTTCTAAGTAGAGAGAAAAAGAAATTCTAAACCGAGCTCCCAGCATATCTCCCGAAAGCCGCGTTTAGGTCTGCTCTTGCAAGTCTGTGGCACTTTTTTATTATTAATTACTTCCTTAATTTCTGTTACAGCATAATAGATTTTTGTCAGATGCAAAAGGGAAAGATGCTGATGTGATTTTCATTGGTGACTCAATCCTGCAAGCTCTAGAGCATACTGAAGTTTGGAACCAATGGTTTGCTCCCCTGCACTGCCTCAACTTCAGTATCCACAAGGATCAGACTCAAAATGTTTTGTGGCGCATCAAAAATGGAGAACTTGATCATGTTGATCCTAAGGTAAGTAAAACTTAGTTAAGACACCAAGTCAACACCATATTAAAATTTTAGGTAGTGACTGATACAAATTAAAAATTCTTTATATTACCTAAGTTTCTAATCTGAATTTGGAGTTAAATTTAACTGTTCTGTGTGATCATTAGGAGCTTTGATTCCATGCTCTTTGATGTTGTAGGTAATAGTTGTGCATGTTGGAACAAACAATGTGGAGCACACTCCAGAGCAAGTTTGTGAAGGTATACTAGAAATAATTAGAACAATCAGAGAGAAACACCCAAGTGCTTACATAGTATTGCCTGTAAGTATGGCCTTTATAACAGATAATACATTTAATAGTGTCAATACATTTGAAATGTACATCTTACTAATATTTCTGTATTTTATTCTAGAGTCTACTTCCTCGTGGTCAATATCCAAATACATTAAGGGAGAAGAATTCGAATATCAATCAAATTTTACGTGAAAAGGTTACTAACATGAATAAAGTGGAAATGGTTCCCATAGACAAAGGTTTTGTACAAACTGATGGCACTATCAGTCACCATGATATGCATGACTACCTCACTCCAACTAATGCTGCTTGTAGGAAAGCATTTGAACCTATTTATGATCTGCTTCAACAAATTTTGTTTGAGGGAGAGCCTGAAAAAGACTTAACACCTTCTGAATGAGGCATTCTATTTGAACTATTACTATATGGCAGCTTTTTTTGCAGCAGGTTAATTGTGATGGAATCAGTAGTACTTATCATTAGCTTTTTTATATTAAGCTTAAGTGTCAAACATTTTAAACTATTATTAACTTATAAACCTCTACATTCCAAATTAGCATTATGATATTCTAATCGGCTGTGTTTATTTAATCAGTTCATTTGAAATATTTTTATTATTATGGCTTTATTATGTTTATAAGCTTGATTTAGCTTTAAGGTTATGCATTTTTATGTGCACAGTTTATTTGTGCACTACAGGGTTAGTACTTACCTTTCTAGTATTTATTTTCTCACAATCATGAAATGAGTTTATGTAACATTAGAGACAATGGGAAAAGTATTATGTTACTATTGTTACTTTTAGAACCTCTTTTTTGGAGATATGTAACAAACCTATCTTGTTAGTTTTATTTTAGATGCTTAAATTATTCTTCTCATAGGTACTCACAAATGCAAGTACATTAGTCTAAGTTTACATATTATAATATATTGCACATCACAGTAATGGAATTGTCTATAACCAAAGATCTTGGAAGATTACTTAACCAAAGTTATAACAGTATATGAATTGCATTGGATGATTTTAAAATGCAATTCTATTTTTGATAACAACCTACTTACATTTTTAAATTACGTGATAAGATCGATACTATGTAAAAGGCAGCAAATGTTTTAGACTTTTATTTTTCTTTTGTTGCATATGTATCCAGCTAACATTGCACAAAATGTGCATTATCCAACACAGTAATTAATTGAATATTGTTTATAATCACTGTAGGCATATCTAGTGACTATTTAACTGATAACTATAAGGTACTCACGTTGCCAAACAAGTTTGCTTGAATCTCGAAATGTTATGAAATATTTATTTGCATGAAGAAGCTTAAGTAAACAGTGCAATTATTTCTATAAAATTATATGTTGTTTCATTGACTACCTGGGTCTGGATGTTTCTGTATGTACACGAGAAATTCCTACAATGGGGTAACATTAAATAAAACCTACCCTTAGAATTAGATTTATGGCATATAAAAAATACAGCTTAATTTTTACTGATTTTTTTTTTGTTTATTTTGGACTATTTACTACTGCACACTACATCAACACTGAGATTTTAGTAACGGTTGTCTTAAACTAATATTTGTTACGCATTCTATTAAAATACAAACTGAATGGTAAGGTAGGACTCGCCATTAGAAGGGACTTGTCAAACAGGTTGAAGTTTTTCTTTTCAAGTTTAGCTAAGTACTTATTTATAGCTACTGCTGGTAAAAATATCTGCTTCGTAACTTGAGGAACTTTAATATCTCTTGCCTGAAAACAGTAAAATAGCACATTAATAAAATTGTTCTACTCAGAATAAAATACAATGGTTACAAAAACATGTTTCCAATCAAACGTTTCTGAAATTGTTTTGCAAACATTTTTAGGGTTCCAAACAAAAACGGAATCCTTATAGAATCACTCACCCGAGTAATCCTATAAGGATCTGTCTGTCTGCCACAGACAGTTTTCTCCAGATCCACTGGAGTGATTCTGTTGAAATTTGGTAAACATATGGACTTCAGTAACTCGAACACGAATGCGTTACGTAAATTATTAATTAGTATGGGGGTCACTTTTGGGGGTCAAACTAGAAAATTTCAAAAGGATAGTTTCTTCAACAATAACGTGTGACTAATCAAATGAAAGGGTACTGTGTGGGTTTTAATTATATTTTTTTCATAATTTGAAAATAAACAGATATTCAAGAAATTAGACAAAAATTACCATTCCCCCCTTATCTCCGAAACTACTGAACCTAAAATAAAAAAAAATGGAGATAATAGATCTTTACCTATAGATTACAGGAAAACATATAAGAAGTCTATAGTGTTAAAACATGTTAAAAAAATAATGTTTGGAACCCTTTGCATGCGAGTCCGACTCGCACTTGGCCAGTTCTTTATACTCATTGATTTGCTTTCCTATTGAAAGAAATAATATGCTATGGGATTATCACAGGCCTATATTATCCGGCAGTAAAATAAAAAGTTGAATAAATGCTAATACAATTTATGGAGTTGTCAAGACTTCACTCTGGTGGTGTACTAAACTCCTCTTAGTTACCTTTTTCAAATGATTATTTGCCCTTGTTGCAATTTCAAAAGCCACATTCCTCATTTGCTCACTGTCAGTACACCTTAGAACATCCTCTTGACTTATTTGGTGCTTCATAAGAACGTCCATGGGCAATGAAACCATTTTATGGTGACTGGATACATGAATAGACCTGAAACATGTGATGTGTGAGAATAATCAAAATAAAAGTTATGGAATTTTCATACTCTGGAACAGAAGGTATACAGTGGCTCCATACCTCAATATATTGGCTATCCCTTGGGCTTTTCCCAAATGAGATGCAGCATGGTCTGCATGAACATCTTTAACACCTGCCACACTTAAAAGTAAATAATATATTGAAGATACAGATTCTTCAGCATATCTCTCAATCTCTTCTAGAGTCATAAAGTGTTTAGTCTTTAACATATTACTTCTTGATGTTATAAGTCTTTCCAAATGCCTCCTTTGGAGTCCATAACTGCAGCTTACCTAACAAAAGTTAATTGGTTTAAATATAGGCAGTGATTCCAACCATCCATAATCATAAATAAATCATCTGTTCACCTTAAATAGTTCTTGTGCAACAGGATTGGCAGGTACGTTTTTTTGGGATTTCTCTTTACTATAAATGCATTGGAGAGCATCTTGCCAGAATTGTAATCTGAATGCAGCAGTTTGTGAGTCAGTTGTTAAGTCTTGTACTCGAGCTACTTCGACGTTGAACGCTCTCAGTACAAGTGCAGGAGAACGCAGAGACTGCGTCATGAGAAGAGTAGCCAAGAAATTTTCATAGTCATGCTGCCTATCTGCAAAATATATAAAGTACCAGAACATGCGATAAACGTATCGGTCGAGACATGGTATCTTATAAATCATGCCAATACTTCTACTTATTATAAGGTTTGAATTACTTTACGATATCTGCACAATAATCGATTGATGATTTGTTGGAAGTAGTTTCATTTGAAACAGATCTCGTTATTAATCTCATAAGCTTCGAACGTTCTAGAATAAAAGTTCGGTGTTTATTCATGATTATAGAATACTTGCGGTGTGTTCACGAATTTATTTTAATCAGCTGCTCTGTTTAGCTAGCCTCTACTTCATAAATTAGATTATGTCAGAATCAAAACCTCAATTGTCAAAATTTAATGTCAGAATTTGACATTTGATAGAAATGGGGTTGGCAACATAGACATAGTATGGACAAAAAGTATGGACTGGAAATACCACAGAGATAGAAAAAATATGGAGGCGCCGCGACATTCCATATCTAGCTTTGCTTATACAAATATGGGTGAAATACGAAACAGATTGTGAAATATCGTTTTGTTTCATTCTAATGTGGTAATCGTATTTGATAAATGAGACAACAGTATTCCAGTTGTTGCTCATAATGGCAAAATTTTGACGTGACAACGTCTTATAAATTGGTTTGCCGGGTGACACTTCAAGAAACTGCGTTACGCTCCGCTCACGTTATGCGCTCACAATGAGAGCGAGTGAGAGGCACGCGTCCCTTCCACTAGCCCGCCTAAGAGCGAGAGAGACAGACATAAAAAGTGAAAGGCACGCGTCCCTTCCACTCGAGCACAGTTAGCCCGCCTAAGAGCGAGAGAGACAGAGCGAGAGAGAGAGAGTGAGAGAGATAGGCATACACCGTATACCTATACCACTCAAAGTCGTTGTCACGTAAAACTTTCGCCCGTATACCGACTTTACAGGCAACCAATTTTTCTTGTGACGTTGTGACAGTTGTAGGTAAGTGCCGTTTTCGCCATTTTTTGCTGCCTCCACACGCTTGGTGTTTGCCTCAAACAGGACAAACACCGAACATGTCCCGAACACAGACTACAAACACGGCATCCAAATGCTTGGCGAACGTGCTAGTATTTTCCGGATTACTTTCAGGTTAATAGTTCTCCCGCAGTAAAAAAAAATGACGTATCTATACAAAACAACGTAATCGATTTTCGACCTTAAGTTATTTCATAAAAGTCGGAAATCGGTTACGTCGTTTTATGTATATACGTCCTTTTTCTTATGACGGCAGAATAGAACTGAACAAGCGTGTGGATACATCGCAAACACGTTTGACTTTGACGAACACCCTTTGATTTGTGCACAAAAACCGACACCGATGCCGATCACTGCCAAACACTTCCCTAACACATACGCAAACAGCAAACACCTATCCACACGTTCGTGTTTGTTGTTTAGTGTTCGCTGTTTGCCGTTGTTTGCCAAGCGTGTGGAGGCAGCATTATGCGACATGTCTCGTGGTAGTTCTGCTGTCAAATGAGTGTTTACTTTTGTACAGTTCGCATCATCGTTGTTTACCCCTCCGAAGTTAGGTTTTAGTGACGACCGCGCAGGTGCAATCGCGTAAACAAGTGTTACGTTCCTAGAATATTTTTTTGTTAAACGTTTTATATTATAAATAAGTAACAAAGACTACCAGTAACAATAACAATATCAAAAAGTAACACCACAAATACATACACCACAAAAACACACAAAAAACAAATCAAATAGTAAGAAATAACCAAAATAATTAATTATAAAAAATAACAACGTGTAACACTTTTCGCATCAACAGTCGTATTGCATTGAGCAAGCGGGTCACACGTATGCATCGAACGTATACGAGCGAGTGAGATGCCATTACACCCGCCATCTTGCGCAAACACGCGCATGCGTGAGCTGCTCGCGCATGCGCTGTATTATGTTTTTTGTCAAATTGACATTCTGCGCACTCGATTGTGACGTACTTCGGGGAGGTAAAGTTGCGTGACGGGAACTGTATTTATTGTGATTTGTGAGAAAATTACGAGAATTTTATCTTTCAAATTGCACGTATATGATGGAAAACAGCCATTCAAGATGCCTGTGCGTTGTATTATGGAGTGTGGTGCTAGAAAGAAGGAAAATCAACCTCAATTGCTTTGCACAGGTTAGTAACCGGTTTTCATGCAATATTACACATAGTTAAACAATTTCGATGAAAAAAATGCTAAAAATGTAGTTTTCATATTTGGGCTTATTCTCGTCGAACAGACTTTTTTTAATTTCATTCGTTTGTTTACAATAATACAGTTCGCATCACCGTTGTTTACCCCTCCGAAGTTAGGTGTTAGTGACGACCGCGCAGGTGCAATCACGTAAACAAGTGTTACGTTCCTAGAATATTTTTTTGTTTATACGTATTATATCATAAATAAGTTACAAAGACTTCCAGTAACAATAACAATATCAAAAATTAACACCGCAAATACATATATATGCGTATTATCAGGATTGGATATTTTAAAGTAAAAAGTAGGTAGTTTACTTATTAATCAATTTTATTCGATTAACTCACTTAATTTATAATAACTGTGAACTCAATTAATTATCATATCATAATTATTAACTAAAAGGTTTTAACACGATATTAGCAAATCTAGGCGCTATGACAACACGTGTATCGGACCGAGGTCTAGAATAGAATGCCCCGATCGCTCCGCGCGGTCTCCTTTTACGTCCGAGCACAAACAAGTCGAGTAGTGGGGGAGGTGGGGATGGCGACATCGCCTGATCGGTCCGGTGCACGTGCCGTGCACAACCGTACGATGACGTAGCGCCGTCACGGCCATTCTGACGTGCGTACGTCCTCGGACGCGCACTTTAGAAGCACTTAGGTATTTGTAATGAGAACCACAATTTTACTGTTCGTTCATCCTGACATTAAAATCTTATCTCATGGTCTGGTCCGGTCCTACGACCCTTCAGAGTAATAATCTTCTGGTCCGGTCCTAAGACCCTTCAGAGTAACATCTTCTGGTCCGGTCCTAAGACCCTTCAGAGTAATATCTTCTGGTCCGGTCCTATGACCCTTCAGAATTATACTACTGGTCCAGTCTGATGATCCTTCAGAGTAATATCTTCTGGTCCGGTCCTACGACCCTTCAGAATTATACTACTGGTCCAGTCTGATGACCCTTCAGAGTTATAATTTTCTGGTCCGGTCTAAAGACCCTTCAGATTTGTAACTACTGGTCCGGTTCTAACGACCCTTCAGTGTTAAAATCTCCCGGTCCGGTTTAACTAGCCCTTCAGGATTATTACTGCTTGGTCCAGCCATGGAAGACTCTTCAAGCTCTTTTAATTCTTTTTTCGTTCCTTGTGTTTTCTTTTTTTTTTCCTTTTAAACGCTGCCCCGCACTAGGAATCTATCCTGTTTTGTGGGTGAGTTCACAAACATACAAACTCACTCGCACAGACCAGACCCGGAACAACTATCTGTAGGCCATACAAATATTTGTTCCGTGCGGAAATCGAACGTACGTCACGCAGCGCAGCAGCCAAGCGCCCAAGTACTGCGCCAACCGTGACGTATCTTTTAATTTAAACTGTTCCTAGATTTGCTAGGCCGGACTAAACTGGTCCCTGTAGCTAATATAATAATAAATTAACTCGTGATTTGTCCTTGTTCTATTGAATCAATTTTCTCTATGAATTTAAAGCACCTGTCACAACGTTAATTGGTTTAGGATCCAAAAACCCTTCCAATGATGTACCTACATGATCTATTAAGTTAACTACTGCTACTGGCTTTTTAAGTACGAGAGTTGGCATTTTTTTTAAAGTGTGAGTCATAAAATAGTACCACTTAAAACTTCATTTTTATGGGAAGTTTCATGAACAATTTCTTCATTATTATTCGCCGTCACGTCATCACTGATATTTTCTGCATCTAACGTTCATGTGAGCACTCACGAATTACTTTACGTTAATCTACAATCATCAAAATCATCGCTGCGCTGTGCGGTTCGAATCAATCAATGTTATTATAATCTCACCCGTATTAAATTGCACAAAATGGAAAATCTATTTAGAACTTGTAATAGCTCAGAATTCTCTGTACCTTTAAAGCTTTTATCAATGTCATTAAAATCAAATTGCTATTCCTGATAGTTTTGATACTATCAAATTTACTAACTGATGTTATGTATGGCAAACTGCCTCCGTACGTTAATACGAAAGCCTAGATCCAAATTTTCACTAAAAAAAACGTCTAAGTTGAAACATGACCTTGTGGTACTTGCTATGCGATAACTAAAGCTAAAGCTCACACTGAATACAATTTTGACACTATTACCACCAATGGGAAACTCTTTTAAGTACTCGCTTTGTGCTAACTATGTCAAAATTACCTAGCACTATCAATGCAACCACCGAATTGGTATCAAACCCTTTAAAGCTTCGTTTGCTATTCAAATAAAACTTGAGCGACTCACCAAGTATTCCAGTCGGCCTTGAACGCTCTTAACCCCACAGATGTTGACATGATACTTGGCTACTGCAGTTTGCCAACTGTTTGCCAACCTTCAGTCTCAAATCAAATCAAATCAAATCGTATATTTCAAATAAACCATTTACAGGCACTTTTGAATTGTCAAGGTCGGTCAGTCCAAAAAGATGAAGCTATTTGCACGTTCCAAAGCGTAGATCTCTATGGAGAAGAACGTGCAAGAAACTCCACGGACACTCTTTTAAAAATAATAAATTGTTAAAAAGTTTTGTTTACATCAAGTTAAAATTATACAAACATGTGAGAACGATGTAAAAGACGAACAGGATAAAAGCGTCCGGGAAAAAAGGAACAATTCAAAGAAATATTTAAAATAAACCATGGCAACTGAGAAATGACCAGTCCCAACTGACAGCGTCCGTTCACGAACATGACGCATGCGCTACCACCATTCGGCTCAACCATTTTGAAGGGAGCCAAATGATCCAACGCATACGCCACCATCAGCAAGACTTTTGAGTGAGCATGACACTCCCAACCGCCAGGGTACATTCAAGTCAAAAACAAACCTAAAACTGATAGCTATAGCTTAAGTTTAAGGTACACAGAACTCACACATGTGCCGTTAAAATGGTTGAAATTATACATTGCTAAATAAATTGAGTCTATACAATGCAAATATTGTTTTTTACAATCTTCAGCCGGTCCAACAATGTTTCCAAATGCTAACAGATTATTTTGTGCGCCCTAGTGATTTTGTGCGCCCTAGTGTCTGTCTGTCTGTCACGCTCAGAACCGTTCAGAAGTTGCAGCTGCTCAGCAGTTGTTGCAACTGCTCAGCAGTTATGGCAGCATGCCAACCGCTAGCCTCCTGCTGGCTTTATACACCATGATACGATGTCTGAAACCGAAAAACGCTACGACAGTACAAGTCCAATAAAAGCTGTGGTGGGCCAAAAGGTTTCAGGTAAGTGTAGTAGTCACAGTATCAAAGTAAATAAAAATCTAAATTTTATCGGACCATTGGCACAAGAAAGCGGCCTATGCCTATGAATGGTGATATGAAATCAAAATATTCAAAATAAAGTGTTTGGTAACTAAATCGCTCTTATGTCCAAAAAAATAAAAGCTCTCTGGTATTTCACTTCATGACTCGATCAGCGATAGCAGAATAATGTCGCTTCATCAGCATTATTTGACCAATGACCAAGGCTTTGTGCCCATTTCAAGCGAACTCCTGTGCAACCGCCACTTCCAGGTATGTGCTTCCAATTCACCAAGAGTAGATAGCGACGGCAAAAGAATGGTCTCCCTTAGGGCAGTGTGTTGGCGCCGACGCTTTTTTTTTAACATCTACGCGAACGAACCGCCTTCCACCTAACACACGGAGCGGTTCTTGTACGCGGATTACCTGGCCCTAGCAAACCAAGCAGCGACTTTTATGGACGTGGAGCATAAACGTACAATGGCACTCAGTGCACTGCGAGATTAGTGTGACCACAACGCTCTACGGCCGAACCCATCTAAGAGACAGTCGTGCGCCTTCCATCTCTGCTATAGGCCCGCAAATCGAATGCTTAACATCACATGGCGTAGAGCCAAGGTCCAACACTGCTCGAATCCAAAATATCTCGGTGTGACGTTAGATATGGCCTAAGCGTAAAAGTCAAACTGTTACAATACTTAGTTCCGTCGAACCCGGAATAACTTGCTCCGTCACCTAATTTCCATCAATTGGGGAGCGGCACCCGATGTTCTCCGTACAACCGGCATGTCCCTATTTTTTCTGCTGGCGTGTTTGCTTGCACAGTGTGGCACCGACCTGCTCCTTCTCGGAAAGTAGACATTGCCCTAAACGAAACGTGTCAGATAATATCAGGCTGATTAAAATAGACTCCACAAAACAAACTCTATCCGCTTGCAGGCATCGCACCTCCTGCTGTTCGAAGGATCTGAAAACCGATTCCCGACATCCCTGTATGGCCACATGCCAACTTCGGGAAGACTAAAAAAGTCGCAAGAGCTTTCTTCTTTCTACACAGGCGATCCTGGATATGCCATCTAAAGGGAGAAGCAGACTGTGGGAAGAGAAGTATCCACCACCTCACGACTTCATAAAACCCAAAGAGCAATTGCCTCTGGTCGTGAATCGCAATGGCCCCTGGAAAGCGTTAAATCGCGCGCCAGCGCAATTTGCGCACCCAGGTAGGCCGCTGCAAACACAACTTGGCGAAATGAGGATGTAATGATCTGTTGTATACCCAACGTGAGTGCAGTGCCCGTTTTCAGAGCACGAGCCATATGTTACAGTGCCCCAAGTGCCCATTCTCCTGTAATTTGGAGTATCTAATGAATGCCACTGTTGCTGCAATTAACGTAACTACCTACTGGTCCAAAACAATAAAAAAGTTAACGATTGAATCGAAAAGAAGAAGTATTATTGAAAATGCTATCGCTTAATCAGCAACACTTATGCTATTAATAATAGCTTCTAAAAATGAACACTCGTAAACAAAATAAAAAGCAGCTCTACAGCAATTTAAAAGTTTAAACGACTCACCAGATTAGAATCAGATTGGCGTAGAAATCTTCATATAAATTCACACTCCTCTCCTTGACCTGACCAGCTGTTGTGAAGTTGCTTGCCTCCGGACGGAACTGGTTTAGTTCAGTTTGATGAGGGTAGCCGCATAAAACTCGTCGAAAAGGAATTCGGCGCAAAGCTCTTCAGCGCCATATGGTAAAACAATAAACTGCTCTGCACATCACTGCATCCTCGACAAAACATACCACCACGGTGACACACTATGATCGTGTGTCGAACTTCGGCCTTTCGGATTTAACTTCACGACACTTCACGGCACACATCAAGTTTTTAGCGTCTGGATAAACGCATGCGTTTTAAAAACAAACCGCAATTTTCACTATCACTGTCATTACATTTCAAAACGTAACCGCCACATATTTCACTAGCATTGTCACGAATCTCCATGTGGGCCCTTTGAGTTACGTCCCAATTCTGATATAGGCGTATTATCAGGATTGGATATTTTAAAGTAAAAAGTAGGTAGTTTACTTATTAATCAATTTTATTCGATTAACTCACTTAATTTATAATAACTGTGAACTCAATTAATTATCATATCATAATTATTAACTAAAAGGTTTTAACACGATATTAGCAAATCTAGGCGCTATGACAACACGTGTATCGGACCGAGGTCTAGAATAGAATGCCCCGATCGCTCCGCGCGGTCTCCTTTTACGTCCGAGCACAAACAAGTCGAGTAGTGGGGGAGGTGGGGATGGCGACATCGCCTGATCGGTCCGGTGCACGTGCCGTGCACAACCGTACGATGACGTAGCGCCGTCACATACACTACAAAAACAAACAAAAAACAAATGAAATAGTAAGAAATAACCAAAATAATTAATTATAAACAACAACAACGTGTAACACTTTTCGCATCAACAGTCGTATTGCATTGAGCAAGCGGGTCACACGTATGCATGGAACGTATACGAGCGAGTGAGATGCCATTACACCCGCCATCTTGCGCAAACACGCGCATGCGCGAGCTGCCCGCGCATGCGCTGAATTATGTTTTTTGTCAAATTGACATTCTGCGCACTCGATTGCGACGTACTTCGGGGAGGTAAAGTTGCGTGACGGGAACTGTATGTCATGATGGAATAGTGTAGTACCGTTGGAGTAATATTTTCCGATACTAGTTCCTTCGCTGCGCTTATACAATATCGGTATAATACGTGTTCTAATCGGTTTGAGTGACCTTGCTAGGTCCGAATCGCTGTTCACAGCACTGAGAGATCGTTCCGCAGACTTTTATGATGATTGGTTATACAAGATCCGGAAATAAGACTTCATTTTGTTATGTTTTAATTTTTTAATTACATATTTTAACAACTCGAATCAAATGATTTATTGATAAAAATATTAACCTTTTATAGGTTTCCTAAAAATGAAGGATTAACCTCTCTGTTTTGTAGAGGTTCTACAGGTTTAAACTACGGGTACAAAGCAGCGTTTTCGATATAACTTAAGGATTGAAGTAGTTTTTTCTCTTTGTCAGGTAGAACAAACGAAAAATTAAGACTGAAAAATATGTCAATCAACAGAAAAAAATTAAGCGCTTCAACGAAAGGATACTCTGAAGAAATCCGAAAGTTCGCATTAACGTTGCATTTTTATCCCCGCCTATAATTATACATATAAGGCGAACTTACAATGAGTATCCTTTCGTTGAGGCGCTAATTTTTTTCTGTTGATTGACATATTTTTAATCTCTTAATATTTCCAGTTTGTGCAACCTGAAAAAGAGAAGAAAACTACTTCAATCCTTAAGTTAGATCGAAAACGCTGCTTTGAACCCGTAGTTTAAACCTGTAAAACCTCTACAGAACAGAGAGGGGAATCAGTCATTTTAATACACACTTACTGAAAATATTGTAGGAACAGAGTTATCTTGTAATCTCATTACATCAAGTGTTCTGTTGAACACTTTCTTCAAAGTGAAGTGAACAGATGTACCTTTCTTTGCTTTTTTTTTTCTTTTGTTTTTTATTTTTTGTCAGGGATTAATATTTTCTTCTCCAATAGCCTTTAAACACTTTTTCGTTAATCCTTAATTTTTAGGAAACTTATAAAAAGGTTAATATTTTTATCAATAAATCATTTGTATCTATCATCATAATCATTTATATCTCCGAGTGTAGTGTTGATAAATTATATTCAAAATGTCGATAACTATCAAGTGTAATTCGTGTAATATAGTGATCAACGAGTTTTTATCCTATATTCAGAACAAAATCTCGATAATAGACGAGGAAACGCTGGTGCGAATATGTTCAACGTCATTTACGAGCGAAGAAATTAAAAAAGCTACATCGTTATTATTTGAATCTATTCCTACGGACAAGATCAAGAAAAATCGGAAGAACAAAGGAAAGGAAGAAAGAGACCTAGTCGATATACTGAGCCTCTTTAAATCGAGTGAACCCGACATTATACCTATTTTTGTGGCTCGCGAGCTGGAGAAGCTCCCCCCGATTCTTTTCGATCATCTTGATTGCACGAAATTATTGAAAGATCTATTAAAAGTGCAAAGTGAACTAGATGAAGTTAAAGCTAACTACGTTACCAAAGAGTAGCTGAGTGAGTGCAGATCTGAGTTACTACAGTTGAGACATGATTCTTTACCAGCTGTGTCTTCACAGAATGTAAATATAAGGCGCGGAGCTTGGCAGCTGTATGATAGTGGGCCAGTTGGTCTCTCGAATGATATAAACGATTCCAAAATAAACAATTCGACGTTAAATGAGCTGGTAAATAACCAGAAGAATATCTAAGAATACCGAGAAATTTTGAGGGTAAACGTAATACAAAATGCACGTAAATCAGCTGTGCAAAGACAACGGTCACCGGTATTGAGCAAAGAGGCAAGCGGTGAGGAGCGGCGAGTCGAGGTGACGTCACCGCTACCTGCGGCCGCGGAGTCGCGGTCAGCCGGCCAGCGCGCTGATAACTGCACAATAACAACTGAGCGCCACAATGCAGTAAACACAGAAGGTGAATCTGAACTGAGCGAGAATGATAACGAAGGCTGGAAGACCGTATCGAGACGCAAGAAAGATTACCGTTATCGTGGGAAATCCGGAATTTCGAGAGATATGGAAGGGGGCTTTAAAGCCGCGGTTAAAAAAGTTCCGATATTTATAACAAAGATACACTTAGATACGACGGATAAAGACATTATTAAATATGTAGGTATACAGAAAGACCAAAGATACGATAACTTTAGAAGAAATTAAAATAAAACCGGAGAAGAGTCATAAAGCTTTTAAGTTTTTTGTATCGGAGCAGAAGCTGTCCATGTTTTTAAACAGTAATTTATGGCCAGAAGGAGTTATATTTAGACGGTTTATAAATTTTCGACAGAGGAGCACGAACGGTAATTACGCTGTGGCCGACCAAAAAACAAAATAAATATGGTAAATAAGGAATTATACAACATTATAAGTTTCAACTGTAAGAATGTGAAGCGCTCAGTAGATGATGTACGGCAGTTATGTCGAACATCCCACATAATTGCCTTGCAAGAACATTGGTTGTTGCCGCACGAAATCGATTTTCTGAGTTGTATTCATGATGACTTCGCTTATACGGGTGTATCGCCCATGGACACGTCGAAGGGGATGATCTCAGGACGACCGTGGGGTGGAGTTGCATTGTTGTGGAATAAGAACATATTTAATAATGTTACTGTAGTGCGATGTGATAATAATCGAGTGTGCGGTATTAAAGTAGCGATAGGGCAAAGGTCATTCTTAGTGTTCAGTGTGTACATGCCGACTGATAATACGGTGAATCTAGCCGAGTTTACGGATTGTTTGGCGACGCTGAGCGCAGTAGTGGGCAATGAAGGTATTGAGTGTGTTTACATGCTCGGTGACTTCAACGCCCACCCGGGTGAGCAATTCTATTATGAACTTTCTAACTTCTGTAATGATTTGGATTGGAAATGTGCCGATTTAATTTAGGTTTGCTATCTGACACATATACTTTTATAAGTGATGCGAATGGGGCGCTAAGATGGTTGGACCACTGTGTTGTAACCGAGTCGGCTTATCAAACGATAGTCGATACACACGTAAAGTATGATCCGGTGTGGTCTGACCACTTGCCACTCATTATTCAATCTATACTAATATATAAAGCTGAAGAGTTTGTTTGTTTGTTTGTTTGTTTGCTTGAACGCGCTAATCTCAGGAACCACTGGTCCGATTTGAAAAATTCTTTCAGTGTTAGGTAGCCCATTTATCGAGGAAGGCTATAGGATATATATCATCACGCTAAGACCAATAGGAGCGGAGAAGTAATGAAAATTGTGACGTAGACGAAGTTGCGCGGGTCAGCTAGTGTAATATAAAGAATGTAAAGCCAAAGATTTTGCAAGAGAATTTTGAGTATAATAAAATAAAATGGGGGGAGAGAAACCTTAAACAAATAGACATATATAGTAAATATTGTAATGACATTTTAAAAGGAATTGATTTTCCGCCTCAATTCCGGAACTGTAGTGATAAACGTTGTGACGATCCAGACCACTTGCGTGTAATTGACAGTATGTATCTTAAGATTGTTAATGCATTGTGTAAAGCCGCCTCTGAGAGTTATACTATTGTTAAACCGAGAAGAAAGCGACCTGTGATCGGGTGGAACAAGCATGTGCGTGACGCTCACGAGGTGGCTCGGGGTAAGTTTATGGAATGGGTACGGTGGGGTAAACCGAGTGAAGGACGTGTTTGGGGGGAGATGCGGGAGAGTCGTAGAATCTTTAAATCACGGCTAAAGTGGTGCCAAAATAATAAGGAGCACATTAAGATGGATATTCTCGCGTCTCACCATTCCAAGCATGACTTTCGAAACTTCTGGAAAACTACTAGTAGGCTAAATAGTAAGCCGGGATTACCCGTGAGCGTCAACGGGGTGAGTGAACCGAAAGGTATTGCGGACCTATTTAAAGATCACTTTATGGTGAAATCGCCATTGGGACCATCACGGTCATTCAGTACAGAAGGGTCACATGGACAGGAGATAAACACCAGATTCACAGCGAAGGACGTTCGGGGAGTTATAAAATCAATGTCACGTGGAAAATCTCTTGGCCATGACAGCTTGAGCATTGAGCATCTAAAGTATGCCGGCGTCCACCTGCCCAGAGTTCTTGCCATGTTATATACATTTTGTGTAGGACATGCGTACTTACCAGCAGAGATGATGAGGACCGTGGTGGTACCAATTGTGAAGAGTAAAACCGGTGACTTAGGCGATACGAGCAACTACAGGCCAATCTCACTAGCCACAGTGCTTGCTAAGGTTCTTGATAGTTTGCTTAATACACAACTTGACCAGTATGTTAACATTCATGATAATCAATTTGGTTTTAAGCCGGGACTGTCTACTGAGTCAGCTATCTTGTGTTTGAAGCAAACTGTCAGGTACTACTCCGATAGGAGCACACCTATTTATGCCTGTTTCCTCGACCTCTCGAAGGCGTTCGACCTGGTTAACTATGACATCTTATGGCAAAAGTTAGCTGACATCTCGATGCCTCTCGAACTGACAGAAGTATTGAAGTACTGGTATCTTAACCAGGTCAACGTCGTTCGATGGTCGGGTGCTCTGTCGGAGCCGTACAGGTTGGAGTGCGGGGTGAGGCAGGGAGGGCTGACCTCGCCGAGGCTCTTCAACCTGTTCATGAACGCACTGATAGAGGAGCTCAGTAGCACCCGTGTCGGCTGTCATATTGACGGTGTTTGTGTCAACAACATTAGTTACGCGGACGACATGGTGCTGCTGAGAGCCTCGGTGTGTGGTTTGTCCAGGTTGCTAGGTGTCTGTGAGCGTTACGCGCTTGATCACGGTTTGCTTTATAACGCGAAAAAGAGCGAATGCATGCAGTACATTAATCATTGTTATATGATTAATGTACTGACAAACGAACAAATGACTCAGAGGCAGGTATACTATTAGGTTTCTTATGTTAGTTTCTGATTTTAATTGTGGTTATTTTATGATTTTAATTTTATGATTTCTGGTTTCATAATTTCAATTTTATTTATTATTTATTTTACTTGATTAATTATTATTATTGTAATCAAATTATAATTACTGTAATTCATATTTTCTGTCTGACATTGTTTTTTTGTATTATTATTATATTATATGGCTATTGTGCAATGGGTCGAATTGCCTGAGTAAATAAATGAATTATTATTATTATTTGGTTCGAGTTGTTAAAATACGTAATTAAAAAATTAAAACAAATAACAAAATGATGTCGTCTTATTTCCGGATCTTGTATAACCAATCATCATAAAAGTGTGCGGAACGATCTCTCACTGCTGAGAACCGCGAGCCGGACCTAGCAAGATCACTCGAACCGATTAGAACACGTATTATACCGATATTGTATCAGCGCAGCGAAGGAACTACTATCGGAAAATATTACGGCAACGGTACTACACTATTCATCATAAAATATTATTGTAAACAAACGAATGAAATTATGAAATTAAAAAAAGGTGAAAACTGCAACCATAAATACGTGGTAGCTTAGCATTTTTTCATCGAAAATGTGTTACTATGACGTATAATATTGCATGAAAACTGGCTACTAACCTGTGAAAAGACAATTGAGGTTGATTTTCCTTCTTTCTTGCACCACACTCCATAATACAACGCACAGGCATCTTGAATGGCTGTTTTCCACCATATACGTGCAATTTGAAAGATAAAATTCTCATAATTTTCTCACAAATCACAATAAATACAAAAGTAAACACTCATTTGACAGTAGAACTACCACGAAACTTGTCGCTTAACATGGCGAAAATGGCACTTACCTACAACTGCACAACGTCACAAGAAAATGTTGCCACTATAAGCAACAACTGAAATACTGTTGTCTCTTTTATCAAATACGATTACCACATTAGATAGAACGAAACAAAATGATATTTCACATTCTGTTTCGTATTTCACCCATATTTGTATAAGCAAAGGTAGATATAGAATATCGCGGCGTCTTTATATTTTTTCTATCTCTATGGTTGGCAAGTAAAAGCTGATCTCAAATGGCGCTGCCACTACACGACACGAACCTCTGTCAAAGAGAGATTAACACTATTAGTCTGTGATTTCAGTCTTTAGAGTCATTTGTTCGTTTGTTTGTGTATTTTAGGCAGCCTGATTTCACTTAAGGTTTATAAAATGGCATTCGCATTACCTTACATTATAGGTTATGTGATGCAGGTATGTTTGGGATCGAACAAATAATTGGAAATAGTTATTGACGATCTAATCAAACTGAAAGTAATCATTTACCTACCTAAGTTTTTCATGAAAAGATGGGTAAATACCCATCTTTTCATGAAAAACTGCTTTATTATTGGTTTGTGCGCTACTAGCGCCACTTTGACAGTTGTCGGCCCCATTATAGAACACGCTGATTGATTGAACCGTGGATTAGAGAGACCTCGGAACTTGGGACCTCGACTCTCTCACACTATTTCAACTTGTCAGTGTCAAGTTTAAAAAGTGTCCACCAGTAAGCAGTAAATAACAGTTCAAAAACCTTCCAGAATGGCGCTAGCACAGCAGGTAGATGGGTTTAAGTGTGTCGAGTTTGATGAACATTACAATGTATTTACTTTTTTAAATTTACTAAAAAATAATACACCAAAATTGAATAATGATACATATCATTGTTTCTTACTTGCGCCGTAACGAAATAATAACGAAGCGGAAGTTGTTCTTTCCTTGTTTATTTTGCTATCCTACTCTAATAACTTTTGGCAAATTTACCCTGATGCGATTGTAGCGCCACCCTAATTTAACGTTTTTCGATGATCACTTTTCATATACACAGATATAGTCCTCCTAGTCTCTATTCTCCATGGATTGAACAAATAACGGGGGTGTTCCGAAATGTAACCCAGTATACTGGCCAGTGCTCATGACGTCATGAATCCGACGCCATACTGTTGATTCGCTCCGAAATATAATGGCCAGTACGTTGACGTCATAAATTGACGCCATATTGAGAATAGTGTTTGTGCTCTATTACAACAATCGTTGTTGCAAATATTACAAACTAGCTGACCCGTGCCCACTTCGTTGGGAGGTATTTTTCGGGTAAATATATATAAATAGCCTATGACACTCACAAATAACGTGGCTTAAAATAACTATTTCTAGCACTAAGTAATTAACTATTTTGTGTAACTAAACATACTTATAGCTAAACTAGGGATATATTGCAAGGGTAAAAAATTAAGAATCCACCATATCCACCAAAAAAATAATAATTGGAGATATAACAACCAATTATTATTTTTTACACTTTCAGCAAAAAATCGGGCCTTTTTTACACTCGGGTGAAAACAAAAGATATCTCAATAAAACTTATAGGAAATAAAAAGTACAAGAAAAGGACTATAAATAATATGAAACAATCAGTCCTTGTCATTCCCATCTACGGGTATAGGCAGAGGTGTAAGGAATAACCTCTGAATTAGACACTGGCGGTGGAATTTTCAGCCTTCTGAGAAAATTATAAATATTGGTTCTACAGTACCGGGAGTTGAAATATCCTCCTCCTTTTGAATCTTTTTCTAGATTTCAAAAATCTTATTTAGATTTTGAGATATTTGCAAAAGAACAAAACCCTGTTGTTTGTCAGGAAATTGTTTAAAACTTTTGCAATTTTTTCGAGTGGTACTTTTTTTTTTCAATAATCATCTACATGCTCTTTCAAATCGAATGAGACGTCATTCATATTTTTCCGAGTCTGCTGAAAAACAGTTAAACAAAAAAGCACTCGTTGACTAAACAATTACATTTTACAATAAGCTGAAACTTTTCACATTGAAAACCAAATCACTAGTAGATTATATCACTTCACGTTAACTTTGCACATGCATTTATCTTTGCCTCTTTATAATATTAGTATAGATAATACATTAAAAAACCGGTCAAGAGCGAGTCGGACTCGCGCACCGAGGGTTCCGTACCATCATACCTAATATAAAACGTGAAATGTTTTTAAATTTTCATCGGCGAGGCATGTATTCGTCATATAATTTTAACACTACGGTGTACCTATATTGCAGTTTTAGATCAGAGCCAACTCTTAACGGCTAGTGGAACTAATGTAACTTTTGTTGATGATTTCTGAAAAAGTGTGCTATTCAGAGACATTGTTTATTTTTCCTGTAATATTTACATAAACTTCTATCCCATAGAATAATTTCAGATTTTTGTATATGCAAACTTCGGAGATAAGGGGGGGAATGGTATTTTTTTTTTTTAATTCGTTGAATGTCGAATACCATGCGGACTAAAATAAAAGAAAAATGTTTGAGGGAACCAAGATTTTCCAAAATCCAATGATGCAGTTTTACTTTTCATCAAAATCGGGGTGTTTTTCGATATTCCTCATAGTTTCAGATTTGGCCCTGAAGGCACACTTGAAAAATTCACCCTGTATACGTCACACTTGTCTCACCAGTACAATATGGCGTCGGATTCATGACATCATGCGCACTGGGCCAGTATACTATGTTATATTTCGGAACATACGCAACATATTCTCGCAATTGTGCTCGCTGCTCAGTACATAAAATTAAATGTGAGTTTTTATAAGCACGCTCAAAAAAGTACCGTACCTATCGACATAAGTCGATAGGTACGGTACTTTTAATGTAATCGGGAAATTTGCCCAGCAGTGGAACCGCTGCGATTCCACTGCTGGGCAAATTTTTCCCTCCATTCTTTCCAAAGTTCACGATTTTGTGCCTCTTGCCAATGAGGGGTTTTCAGGAAAATTACGTCACCAGTTGGCGCTACAAGGCGAGAAATCCTCTTAGTTGAAAAAGTGATTTTGATGTGAAAATTACGTTGATGTCAAATGTCAGAAAACCTTAGCCGAGCACCTGCGTGACCGCAGTCACGGACTCCTGCTCGTTAGCGTACAGCTCCCTGAACCGGTTCTACCTATAATGTTGTAGATTATTATCTACAACAATAATGTCTCTCTTTTACGTCCGCCCCCAGTGGAGATAGCCGAGCACCTGCGTGAGCGCAGTCAGTCTTCTGTTCCTTGACATACAGCTCCAACATTATTGTATTAGTAATGAGTTGGTTCAATTCGGTTCAAACTACCAAACACCTTAATCAGAGCGACGGGGTGGTTGTGTATGCTAAGTCAGACATTGCAATAACTTGCGAAGAACCTGATTTCCTTGGATCGGCCTCGGGTCTCCTCGTGAGGCTAAATTCTGAAATGGCTGTACTATGTATCTACCGCTCTCCCTCAAACGAAAACATTCATACATTTCTCACAGCACTCAATAACATCCTTCCATCCCTCGGATCCTACAAATCAGTCATATTAACTGGAGACATTAATCTGGATATTAAACCCACTACCCAAGATTCTCGATCCCATGAATATCTTAGTACCATGGCGTATCACGGATTCCTACCTGCTCATACACAGCCTACTAGAGGACAAAACTGCTTAGACCATGTTATGATCCGAACCAAGGCTTCTATTCTTACCCTAATTTACGACACAACGCTCACTGATCATTGCTCTTCTCTATTATGTATAAACAACAAAAAAGCAAAACCGACCACTCAGAATTCCTTCCCTAAAATAAACTACGAAGAACTTGATAGCTACATGGAATACTTAGACTTTAGCCCTCTATTTTTAATCTCTGACCCTAACGAAGCTATCAACAGCCTTATACATATACTAAAAAATGCAATAGATAAATTCACGACTGTTGTCAAAGTCCCAGCAAGTAAAAGAACACTGAAACCATGGATTACGCCAGGCTTGCTGCGGTGTATCCGGCACCGAGATTCTCTTCATAAAAAAGTAAAACTGTCTCCAGAAAATCCTACAATATTACTTACATATAAGCGATACAGAAATTTTTGTGCAACCCTATTGAAAAAAAGAAAAAGAAAATATGACTCGGAAGAACTAAAAAAGGCATCGGAAAATCCTAAAAAACTATGGGACACAATCAAAACTATCACAAATTCTCAAAAAACAAAGAATCCCTCCAACCAACTCTTACACCACTCCTATTCTCCCGGACAGTCTTGCAATAAGGTAAACGAATACTTTGTCAATATTGGGAAAAAACTTGCAGAAAATATTCAAAATCACGAACCCCCCACACGTAGCTCAAGATCCTACAAATCTTTTGTCTTAGAACAAACAGATCATGATGAAGTCATAAGTACCATTAATCAGCTGAAGGTTAATGCGGCCACTGGATGGGATGGCATATCTCAAACCTTTCTTAGAAGATATGCTCGAACCCTTGCACCTATACTATGCCACATTTTCAACCTTTGCTTTGAATCGGCTACCTTTCCTACTTCTTTTAAAAAGGCAATCATTCATCCTATCTTTAAGGGTGGCGACGGGAGTTTGCCAAATAACTATCGCCCAATAGCAGTTCTTAGTGCCTTGTCTAAGGTGCTTGAACGCCTTATAAACAAACGGCTTGTGCGCTTTCTCGAACACTTCAATCTGTTATCACCCCAACAGTTTGGCTTTCGCAGGAACAAATCCACTTGTGACGCTGTCCATATGTTAGTCAACAACATAGTGGATAATCTGAATGCTAACAATAAAGTCCTAACCATATTCCTGGATCTTGCGAAGGCATTCGACACCGTTCCCGTCTCCACTCTTTTACTCAAACTTGAGGGTTTGGGTGTGAGGGGCGCTCCACTTGATCTATTCAAGAGTTATCTTACCAATCGCTCCCAACTAGTGGCTACAGAGAATTATAAAAGTGATGAACTACCCATTCAGTATGGCGTGCCTCAAGGAAGCATTTTGGGACCCACACTATTTCTTGTCTTTATTAACGACCTTTGCAGTCTCCAAATTCCAAATGCTACAATAGTTTCCTTTGCAGACGATACTGCTATCACTTTCACTGCAAACTCATGGTCGCAACTCCAAGCAACGGCACAGGACGGCTTTAATTCTGTGTTGAAGTGGCTTTCTTCTCACACTCTGACTCTCAATGCCAATAAAACTAACTTCATCACTTTTTCAATTTCCAACAGCTCCCAACCAAAAACCCCAATCTGTATAAAAGCCCATTCTTGTCTCACACAGTCACAACTTAATTGTCAATGTCCTACTCTAACCTTAGTGGAACAAGTTAAATATCTTGGGATAGTTCTAGATAAAAACCTTAATTTTGGATTACACATCAACTCACTTACTGGTCGTTTACGTAAGCTTATTTATATTTTTAAAACCCTGCGACATGTAGCCAATCCTTTAATTATCCGGAAGGTATATTTTGCTCTCTGCCAGTCAATCCTCATGTATTGTATATCTTGCTGGGGTGGTGCTGCAAAAACCTTACTTATGCCACTTGAGATCGCTCACAGAGCTATTTTAAAAGTGGCGACATTCAGACCGATTTTTTTCCCAACTACCGAACTGTACAAATCTTGCAATTTACTTAATGTGCGACAGCTATTTATCCTACAAATAGTTTTACTACAACACAAGAGAACACCTTTTAAGCAAATGTCTAAACGTCGTAAAGACCTTATCTGCACAGTTCCACCGGCACGCACTGCTTTTATAAAAAAATTCGCTCTATATCTTGGCCCTTCACTCTATAATAAAATTAACGCAAGAACTCCAATTTTTGGTTTAAAACATTTTATTTGCAAAAATACTGCTCGCACATTATTACTTAATTTAAACTACAACGAAACGGAGGAATTTCTAAGGAAGTGACTCAAACACATTCATACATTACACACAACGTACCAATAATAAAAACCCAACACGCACTACACTATTTACAATTATTTCGCACACAATAACACTGAACATATATATATATATATAATGATTTATTTATATATTTTTTTTTAATTGTTTGCCTCGTTTTTGTTTTTTTTTTTTCTGTAAAATTGTAATTTTATTGTCCAAATACTACCTTTGGTTTTTCGTTTGTTCCCGTTTGTATAATATTAATTTTCTATGTAAGTTAATAATACACTGCTGCTCACGTACTAGGTATATGTAAACCACTACGTTACCACAGGGGATCGGAACTGTTTCATCTAAACACAGGTTACGTCGTAACCTATCTAGAGGAACAGTACTGCACCCACAAACTAGATTTAGAAACTTTATACCATGTTACTGAATCCGCAATGTAATCTAGTCCTAAGTTATTGAATAAAATTATTATTATTATTATTATTATAATTGTTATCTTTGATAAACTTATACAAAACCAGTCCCGGATTAACTACGTAGCAAGAGATGCGACGGCCCGATGATAAATGATATTTATTTTGTAAGGTTAAACATAACATACAATTTTTGTATCCTTTATCGGATAGTTTTGATTTTCTGCCTTAATATCTAAATAGAAGTAGGTAATTTTTTGCTTCATACAAGAAAGGTTAAGAACCGAGAGATCTTAAAATTCAAGAGCGAGCAAATCGAGCTTGAAAATTTTTGCACTCCATCTCATTAGGATTGATTTATTAAATAGATGAAACTTGAAAAATGCACCTAATTTCGTGCACTTGAGAGTGCACAATGCAAAAGCGAGCGTAGTGAGCTCCAAAATTATTGAATCCTGGAAAATTAATCAATATAAAGGTTGTAAGTATCTAACAGTACTCAGTAAGAACTGGGGCTTAGGCTATCTAGGCTGGGTCTAGCCCACCTATGTTTGGGTCTATGTCTGGCGGCCTGTCCCGCAAGCCAGGACGAAGAAAGAGAAATGCTTAAAACTACAATTTCTAATTTTTTGGGAAAAAAATCTGATGTTTGAAGTGCTATATCTCGACACCAATTTAACCTACAGAGATACGAGTTATGGTGAAACTGAAGCAAAATTTGTCTACTTTAAAAATATGTGGAATAAATTTTTACCTACAATGCACCGTTTAGATTTTTTTTTTCTCTTTTTTTTTGGGCTTTTGTCTATACAGTTATACCAGCCCCATCGTACCCTTTAGCTCTTATCAAAACAATATTTTATATATTAGATAACACTGTGATAACGATGGAAGTCACTGATGAAGAACTGTTATTAATCGACATAACTTTTTGGTATCTTCTGAAGTTGGTTGAGACAGAATCGATTGGATTAATCCCACGTCAAGTTTATTTTAATCTAATTCCCTCAAGAATGACTCCCTTTCGCGCCTGTTCTGGACAATTTTTTTTCCATTTCAGCGTATCATTCTAAACGTTTTACTATCATTAAATGAGAAATCTTACATAAACATGAGATCAAAGATATAGGTCTTAAGGGTCAGCATTTGAATTATTAGCTTTAGGTATTGGGATTATTTGGATATGACGCTACTGTTGCGGTACAATACTAAATTTGAAAATCTATACTAATATATAAAGCTGAAGAGTTTGTTTGTTTGTTTGTTTGCTTGTTCGCGCTAATCTCAGGAACTACTGGTCCGATTTGAAAAATTCTTTCAGTGTTAGATAGCCCATTTATCGAGGAAGGCTATAGCCTATATATCATCACGCTAATACCAATAGGAGCGGAGCAGTAATGAAAATTGTGACGCAGACGAAGTTGCACGGGTCAGCTAGTATTGTTATATATATCAAGTAGATAAAATTTAATAGAGGTGGGTAAAAGATCATAGAATAGGCTACACCGTCTTCGCCCGGGACTGAATCCTTTTTTCCTTCAACAGTTTTCAAGCTCATGAATATTGAAATCGCATTCCAAGACTTCATTAGTAGAAGTAAAGACAGGCGTTTGGTTTGGAACATAATCTTGTGTTAATGCACACAATAATTCTTTTTGTTTCTCAATAGGGGGGTAAGTTTTAAGTTGCTTTTACAGCCCTTTATCCAACGCATACGTCGCCACATTTCAGACACTGACGTTACTTCATCGATTTAATCACAAAATCCCTGCCAGCCTGCGGACTTTGCTTTTTGGATCGATAATTAACTTTCTCTAGTTTTTTCTTCTAGTTTGGTCAAATTGTCAGGGGTTGGTTTGCGTCGAAATTTAGATAAATATAGGTAATCTACGCTGTGCTACTAAGTACTTTATATAATTCCGGATTCCAATATTTACTTGGATTAAAATTACTTTTTTTAAGGTTGACAACTACTTTTAACTAACGGAATATTTGCAATATAATTTATTTGAAGTAATAGATAATCGTACATTTCTTGAATATTGCCAGTTAAAATTTTGTGCAAGGTAATTGTGATATTCGTTCCAATTAGCTTTAGAATTATTTTTTTTTGAGTAATGAAGTCGTCGGTTATGTTGATTGCCATTTTAATAATCATGTGGTCACTTCCCAAATTTTCATTGAATACCTGCCAGTCAAATTTAATCGCAATGTCCGACGATATGAATGAAATGTCTGGTGAAGTTTCTTGCAAGTTCCCGCTTACTAGTTTAACCCGTGTAGCTGTACCATTATTAAGAGAAACAAAGGAATTTTGAAAGCGCCAACCGGTCACAATTCCAGCGCCGGAAATATTTTGACATGTTTATGGTCTCCTGGTACTTGTGAATCTTTAGCGCTCATAATTTCAGCGAAAGAAATAATTCTTCAACATGTTTCTGGTCTCCTGTTATATGTGAATCTATCGCGTTTACAATTTCGGAACGGAAAAATCTTCAACATACATATTTCTGTTCGACGGTTAAAAAAAAAAACAAAAAATATTCGAGCCCAAAAATACTTAAACATCGTTCTGTTCTCCTGTTACTTGGTAATCTTTAGCGCTCTCAATTTCAGCCCCGGAAATACTTCGACATGTTTCTGGTCTCCTCGTACATTATGAATCTTTAGCGCTCATAATTCTTGCTCGGGAAAAACTTACACATTTTTTGGTTGTCCTGGTACTTTTGAATCCTCACCGCTAATAATTCTAGCACCGGAAATATTTTTACATGTTTCTGGCCTCCTGGTACTTTTATGAATTCTAACCGGTCACAATTCCAGCGCCGTGAATATTTCGACAGATTTATGGTGAATCTTTAGCGCTCATAATTTCAGACAAAGAAATACTTCGCATGTCGAAGTAATTCAGGTCTTCTGTCACATGTGAATCTATAGCGTTTACAATTCCAGCCCGGAAAAACTTCAACATATATATTTCTGTTCGACGGTTAAAAAAAAAACAAAAAATATTCTAGCTCAAAAATACTTTAACATCGTTCTGTTCTCCTGGTACTTGTGAATCTTTAGCGCTCATAATTACAGCCCCGGAAATACTTCGACATGTTTCTGGTCTCCTGTCACATGTGAATCTATAGCGTTTACAATTCCAGCCCGGAAAAAACTTCAACATACATCATACATATTTCTGTTCGACGGTTAAAAAAAAAAAAAAAAAAATATTCAAGCCCAAAAATACTTGAACATCTTTCTGTTCTCCTGGTACTTGTGAATCTTTAGTGATCCCAATTTCAGCTTCGGAAATACTACGACCTGTTTCTGTTCTCCTGGTACTTGTGAATCTGAAGTTCTAAGGCAGCAGAAGCGCTGGGTTTCCACGTCCTCCTCAGTCTCCATTAAGCCATGCCTTTTACCGGGATAAAAAGTATTTAAGCCTATGTTTGATTCCAGGATGTGAATTTTATGTGTGCCAAATTTCATCCAAATCACTTCAGCCACTTTTGCCTGATTGAGGCACAAACATACAAACTTTCACATTCATAATATTAGTAGGATTCATTGCGACCATTAAAATGAATACGAAAACGGTAGGTCTGCTGTAAGTAAGTGAGGAGTTGGGTATCCTGCAGATTTCAGGACATGCTTCAGCATCAGGTTAAGGTTACTGATCTAAATATAATCTGTTCATTGAAACCATTCCAGTGAGTTCAAACACGATACCTCTGCTGTAACTTAGTGAGGAGTTGGGTGTTCTGCAGACCTCAGGTTATGCATCAGGTCAATATAACCATGTTTTTGCAGTGTTATTGAAGTAACAGAATACCAAATTTTGCATCGATCAGACCCGTAAAAGCTGCTTAAATGCCTTCAATAACTAGAATAGTGCTGGTGATCTTTAAACGGATCAACCGATTTTGATAAGACTTGTCTAAGAACCACCGCTAGAAAACCTGCTTTCAAAAAAAAACCGCATCCAAATCGGTTCACCCGTTTAAGAGCAACGGTGCCACAGACAGACACACAGACGGACACACAGATACACATATATTGCGGTCAAACTTATAACACCCTCTTTTTTGATCCGGGGTTAAAAACAACTAGGAACACTGTTTTTGGAATCATTTTAAAAACAATTATAATTACAATTTATTGTTCTATCAATACCTAATCAAATCAGCAATAATTATAATAGTCTAATGTAGAATGCGAGTCAGACGCGGATTTTGGATTTCGCTCAAGAAGGGGCGTAAATATTTGTCTGTGCGGTGCAATTTCATTCTCACAACGTGTTAGACGCATTCACAGTTCATTAACGGTGTTTTTTTTTTACAAAAATAACCTAAACAAATAACATTAACAGCGAGTGTAGCGAGCGCTACCTCATTTTTTGTTACTATTCGCAGAAACGCGCTTATGCGCAAAGGCTGTAACAATAAAGCGAACTCGAAATCGAGGGCGAGCGTAGCGACCACGATATTTTCAGTACCTTGGCTCGGATATTTGTATTAACTACTCATATCTAGTTCGGTACCTAAAAGTTTCTCTGTCAACTTATGCCTAAAAATTGAAATAATGCTATAAGAGCGAGCGGAGCGATTTCGATTTTTTTTTTGTCAAGTTACCTAATACCTATGCGGCTTATAATTACGAATAAATTTTAGATTTGTTGTAATATATTTCTGCACTTAACCTTCAATAAATAGAAGCTTCCTCCCTTTTTGAAAACCCAGCCCGGGCGCTCCCCGGACGCCCTCCAAATACGAACAAATCCAGGGAAACCCGGACGGATGGCAGAGGTATTATTTCTATAGAGGGCAAAGCCGCGGGCAAAAGCCAGTTATTACACTCGGCTTCGCCCAAGAAAGAGTTTAATTATCCCAATGGAACTTATTACCGGGATGAAAAGTTGGTATCCTATATCCTTATCCGGGTAAGTATCAAATCAAATCAAATCAAATCAAATCAAATCAAATCGTATATTTCAAATAAACCATTTACAGGCACTTTTGAATTGTCAAGGTCGGTCAGTCCAACAAGATGAAGCTATTTGCACGTTCCAAAGCGTAGATCTCTATGGAGAAGAACGTGCAAGAAACTCCACGGACACTCTTTTAAAAAATAATAAATTGTTACAAGTTTTTGTTTACATCAAGTTGAAATTATACAAACATGTGAGAACGATGTAAAAGACGAGCAGGATAAAAGCGTCCGGGAAAAAAAGGAACAATTCAAAGAAATATTTAAAATAAACCATGGCAACTGAGAAATGACCAGTCCCAACTGACAGCGCCCGTTCACGAACATGACGCATGCGCTAGCACCATTCGGCTCAACCATTTTGAAGGGAGCCAAATGATCCAACGCATACGCCACCATCAGCCAGACTTTTGTGTGAGCATGACACTCCCAACCGCCAGGGTACATTCAAGTCAAAAACAAACCTAAAACTGATAGCTATAGCTTAAGTTTAAGGTACATAGTACTCACACATGTGCCGTTAAAATGGATGAAATTATACATTGCTAAATAAAATTGAGTCTATACAATGCAAATATTGTTTTTTTTTTTACAATCTTCAGCCGGTCCAACAATGTTTCCAAATGCTAACAGATTATTTTGTGCGCCCTAGTGGCTGTGGAGCCGGACCAGCATTCAGCCAAGCATTTTTATCTTCAATATGATCCCCCAACTTATAATATGCTTGCCTGCATAGTGTGCGTTTAATACAAGATTTAAATTTTGTCTCATTAAGTTCTAATATATGGGGAGGTATCTTATTATAACATTTTAAACAGTACCCCATAAAAGATGAGGCAACTTTAGCCAGTCTGAAACCTGGTTGAACTAATTGATCCCTATTTCTAGTACCATAATTATGTCTGTCGCCTCTTTTACTAAAAAGATGTAAATTCTTTCTGACATACATGATGTTTTCGTAAATGTATTGACAAGGTACCGTCATGATGTTAATATTCTTAAACAGTTCCCTTAGAGAATCGCGCCGGCGGAGATTGTATATCGCTTTGATGCCTCTTTTCTGCAGAATAAAAATAGACTCAATGTCTGCAGCCCGTCCCCATAGTAAAATACCGTAAGACATGATACTGTGAAAGTAACTAAAATAGACCAGTCTCGCGGTATCGACATCCGTTAATTGGCGGATTTTCCTAACAGCATAAGCTGCTGAACTTAGCCGTCCAGAAAGAGATGTTATATGAGGGCCCCATTGTAGCCTTGGGTCAAGCGTAATTCCCAGGAAAACCGTTTTATCGACAAATTCTAGTTTTTCCCTGTTCAATACTATGTCACAATCACTGCTTTTGACATTGGGTAAAGAAAATCTTATACATTTCGTTTTCTTTTCATTCAAAACCAAATTATTCGCCGTGAACCAATTTTGGACTTGCATTAGGGCATTATTTATGATATCAACATTGTCTGTCTGTCTATTTATCTTAAAAATTAAGGAGGTATCGTCGGCAAACAGCACCATATCAAGTTTTTGTTGCAATAAATAGGGTAAATCATTGATATATACCAAAAACAAGAAAGGACCCAAAATCGAGCCCTGGGGAACGCCCATTATCACGTTTAATCCCGACGAATTGACACCGTTTATTTGAACCAATTGCCGTCTATCATTCAAATAAGATTTGACCAAGTTTAACGCTGTTTTGACCAGTCCGTAATGCCCGAGCTTCAGGAGTAATGTATCGTGATCAACGCAATCAAACGCCTTCGAGAGATCACAAAAGACACCTATGGCATCCTGTGCGTCCTCCCACGCATTAAAGATGTGCTTTAGTAAGGTAACACCAGCGTCAGTTGTACAACGTCCCTTGGTGAAACCATACTGTTTATCATGAAAGATGTTATTCGTGTTAAAATTATTAAGCATCTGATTTAGCATCACTTTTTCAAATACCTTACTAAACACTGGCAACACAGATACTGGTCTATAATTATTTGTGTCTTTACTATCCCCAGATTTAAAAAGTGGTATCACCTTACTGAATTTCATTAGGTCCGGAAAGACTCCTTGATCCACACACAAGTTAAATATTACAGCTAAGTACGGCGCTACAGTCTCGATGATTGAGGTACAAACTTTGATAGACAATCCCCACAGATCTTCGGTCAATTTAATTTTGATTTGTTTAAAAGCTTTTATTACTACTATGGGGTTTATATGTTTAAAATTAAATTCATGTCTTTTGTTCCTATTTGTTTCATTGTTTATAATTTTCCAAACCGTCTTTATTTTATTGTCTGCTGTTTTTACCTTATTACTTATATATAAAGCCTTAGCTACCTTACAAGTGTTTTTATAAATCTTTGAGTAGGTAGCTACATACTTATTAAAAGTCTCAGTGTTAATAAAAGGCTTAAGGCCATACAACTCATAAAGTCTTTCCCTACTTTTTCGGAGTCCTTTAGTTGCCCAGTCACTAAATAAAAACTTAGGGCAGATAGTTTTAGTTTTCTTTTTAAAAGTATTATTGAATTCGGTTTGGACTAAAGAAAAAAAATCTGTATACAAAATATTAGCATTATTCATTCTAAGGTTCCAATCACTTAACTTCCCGATTAAAGTGCGGTTAAATTTATTTAAATTACCGGATGTTATTGGTCTAGTTTGTATTTGCACTTGTTGAATTGGAATGTTGGACTCAAAAGATACCAGTAGCCCAATATCATCAGCCCGGTATCATAGTCTAGGTATAGTTTCCTTTAAATTTAGGTATCAACATTGTGTGTATCTGTGAGTTTTCTTTCTTTTTCTATCCTTGCGCTGAGTTCCTTCAAAGTGCGTTCAGTGTTTTTAATGTAACAGATGGACATACCTACCCACACACTTTCGCATACCGTAAAACGCTGAAACTTTGCCAACCATGCCCAATTTTGCCTATTTCGTTTAAATTACAATATATCCGGTTTGCTTACTTTTTTCTCGTTTTCTACCCTTTGGTATGAACTATTTGTTATTAGGCCAACATATTTTTCACTTTTTTTTTTAATGATACTTCATTGATACTCTGTCAGTTGGGCGACAAAAACCGTTGCGAGTGGGTGGATTTTTTGGCCTTCTGTAACTTTTGCTATTGTGACTACAGTAACGGTGTTTTCGCGAAGGAATGTCATCCCAAGGTAAGAAAATACTGTCTTTTTTCCGTATTATTTGATATTAGCTTCTGCCAGCGGCTTCGCCCGCGTGGTCCCTAGGGAACATACTCCCGGGATAAAAAGTAGCCTGTCCTCTCTCAGGCTCTAGACTATATGTGTACCAAATTTCATTTAAATCGGTTCAGTAGTTTTGGCATGAAAGCGCAACAGACAGACAGACAGACAGAGTTACTTTCGCATTTATAATATTAGTAAGGATTTTGATGAAAAGGACTAGATTTTATCAAAATAACTTAGTAGGCAATGTTGCGCACTGTTTTGGAACCATTGACACGACTTTGCCTGGGTCTAGGGTTGTCACTAGATGGATTTTATCTATACTAATATTATCTATACTAATATTATAAAGAGGAAAGATTTGTTTGTTTGAAATGAATAGGCTCCGAAACTACTGAACCGATTTGAAAAATTCTTTCAGCAATGGATAGGTACATTATCAGGGAGTAACATAGGCTATATTTTATCCCCGTACTCCCACGAGAACGGAAACTACGCGGGTAAAACCGCGTGACGTCCACTAGTCAATAATATATTTGTATATGATTTGATTCAGTCTATAATATATGTTCTCACTGATGTGTAAAAGCTTCTCTGACAATAAAACAGAATACAATACTAGTCATTAGTAGTAGTGCTTATTACTTTGCGTTAAATTAATTAGCAAAACTTCACACAGTACGTGATGGGTAATATTTTTTTCTTATTCCTCTTAGCGAAATTAAATCATTACTAATATTATAAATGCGAAAGTAACCCTGTCTGTCTGTCTCGCTTTCACGCCAAAACTACTGAACCGATTTAAATGAAATTTGATAGTCTAGAGCCTGAGAAAGGACATAGGCTACTTTTTATCCCGGGAGTATTTTCCCTAGGGACCACGCGGGCGAAGCCGCTGGCAGAAGCTAGTTTTTAATACCTAACACTGTTACATGTTAGTTAATATTTTTAAACAACTGATGCAACTAAACATTACAAAAGTAACTGAAATTAATATTGAACACGCAAAACCAGCTGTTAGTACCTAAGTTCGGCTAATTAATTTAAATTAACGTTATATAGGTATAAAAAATCATAGCTGGCAAAATGTGGTGTAGTAGGTAGGTATTAACACTTCTGCAAAACCCTTCGCGGGTTGTTTTGTGTGATAGGTAATCAAGTAAGTCTAAATCTATTGCAGTTGAATGAAAAAATGGGAAACAATAAAAAACGGAGCACGAGAAAACCAGGAGCGATCTTGTGCGAAACAAAGATATTTCATCTTGTTGAATTGTTTACCTAAGTTTTTTATTTTTAGTTATTTGCGATAAAGAATACTCGAACATACACACACATATTATGCTCTGGTAACACCATGGTATAAAAATTCATTGTTTTTTATATTAATAATTGTAAGTTTGAAAAAAGTATTAAAATTTTAAAATGTAATCAGTATTGTTTGGTTCAACCCTACAGTCAACGACATTTTTATGGAAAGTTTATGGTACCTACTACAACTTTGCCTATTAGATGTATTAAAAAAGGAAATAGCTACATTGTACAAATAAAACTGGCGGGACAAGCACGGTGTCTCATGCACACGGAAAAAAATACTACAACGATAAGCATAATACTTATTGAGTGGTCCTTCTAGACAAAGTTGCATGTAAAAGACGCAACTTTTCTCCAACTCAACGTCTTTGAGTACTTGTAATTTAGAAAAACAGCATGAATCACAAAGATTTGGGTAGGTAATACCAGGCAAGATAGGTATAAGTTCTATTTTCCATCTAAAACTCACTTGAAGTGATAATAATAAATACAGTTCAGAGATACGAACAAAAAACGTCAAAATCCAGGCAAAGTTGCAGCATTTTACGGTAAATATTCAATATTACCTAGTATGAATTGCTATTTAATATGTATATAGTACCTGGATGACCGAGCTTTGCTTGGTTTTTTTTAAGAGGTTTTCAAAAAATGAAACCTAACTAGATCGATTTATCGCCCCCGAAACCCCTGCACACTAAATTTCATGAAAATCGTTGGAGCCGTTTCCGAGATTCAGATTATATATAAATATATATATATATATATACTAGCTGACTCGGCAAACGTTATTTTGTAATACAAAAAAAAACCCTACAACCTATTCTCATACCTACCGAATATATACACAAAATTTCATGAAGATCGGTCGAGCCGTTTCGGAGGAGTTCGGAAACAAACACCGTGACACGAGATTTTTATGTATTAGTTATAGGTACAAATATATACAAGAATTGCTATTTTAAAGGTATTAGATAGGTAGGCACAATAACTTAGAAATTAATAGTTATTTTACCTTGCTACAAGGAACCCTAAAATATATGAATAGCAGATGTTTTTATCAAAGAGAAGTGAACAAAATTGTTTCATAAATATCGGCTAATTTGCATTTCTAGTTTAGCGAGTAATAGCCGTACTTAAGTGAGGAGTAAAGAAAAATTACCGTCATAATAGTCTCGATCTTATAAGAAGATGTCGTGTCGATTACGGGGCCGTAAGGAATGGGACGTGCGAGCTTCGTCGTTAGCAAGCAATACATTTAATCCTATACGAGACATCATTGAAACTCTTCAAATAAAGCCGAATCCAAATAAGTCATACATCCCTCTCTCAGTCGGTGAGTGCCACATTTTTTTTTAACACGGTCTGTAAGGCCTTATAGGTCCCCGTTCAGGTCCTTACCATTTAATAAAAGTCCTTTAGTTCTATAGGTTCTTTTACTTGAAGTGGGGCACCTAAGTAGGGTGTATAACATAGTTTATTTAAATTACAAAAATGAGAACCTCTGAAGGGGTCATTGCACTACCATTATGAAAATCTTTTATTATGAGATTAAACCTGAAATCGCAAGAAAAAAACGCTCTAAAATGTATATTTAGGTAAGGAAAATCTTTTTTTTTGCGATTTCAGAGCAACCCCGAAGTAAAATTTATTCATACTACTTTTTACTTACAATATTAACACTTTCAGATATTTCAGTTTGGTACGCCTTTTGCACACCTTGCACAAAGACGGTTTTTCTTAAGTTTATTTTTATGTTGTTGTAACTGTTAATATAACTAAGTAGGTACCTAAGTAGTTAGGTACCTAAATTGTTGGATTACAAATAATCAACTAACGAATGCTAACCTTATTTAATAGATACCCGCCCAAAGTGATACTTAGAAACCAAGTTGGGATGCATGAACTGCTGAGATGTTGAAAAATATTTCTTCTTTTGCATTTGTTCTGGTGAAATTGTAGACCGTGAACCGACTGAATGAATAAAATCATTAGCACTCTTTTCCAAAGAGTGAAATTACCTATGAATATGGATACAATTATTCTGAAGTAGCGACATAATCTATTTAGACCATTTAAATTGGTAAAAGTTAAAAATTGCGTTTTTGTGATACACAGTACACATTTTTTACGATTATTTATTAATATATTATATTCTAACTAGCACATCATTTTTAATATGTACTCATTAGTGTGTCCCAGTTAATTGTTAATATTTACCTACTAATGGTGGGTACATTCACCCGGGCACAGAAAGGTTGCAGAAGGTTGATTTGCTGAGTTCAAAGTTAGCTGATATTGGTACAGATGTTAATTAATTATTTTGAATACATAATTCATTAATTCAAAATGGCCAGAAGAATCTATAATTTTAGCGTATGGCATGCGATTGGCAATAGATACCTATGTATATTTCCTGATATAAGTGACAGTACCTGGATGACCGGTTATTTATATATATATATACATATTATAAAAGAATTGCTCGTTTAAAAGTATTAGATACCAGCTTTCCGTGTCGTATTCATTTAGTATTCATAAGACTGCCCTAAGCACATAGTGTATTTAATTTTTTTTTTAGATTATCTATACTAATATACATATAAAGCTGAAGAGTTTGTTTGTTTGCTTGAACGCGCTAATCTCAGGAACTACTGGTCCGATTTGAAAAATTATTTCAGTGTTGGATAGCCCATTTATCGAGGAAGGCTATAGGCTATATATCATCACGCTAAGGCCAATAGGAGCGGAGCAGTAATGAAAATTGTGACGCAGACGAAGTTGCGCGGGTCAGCTAGTTAAATAATAAAAGGACTACGGTACCATAGCTGCATAGTCCACTTATCTTACTAATGGACCTACTTTATACCGAATCGGCATCATCGAGTAGGAAAAGAAATATGGTTTCGATATTGTTTTCTATAAGCAAGCTGTATTTCGTAGGTACTTGGATCGTACATGGTCTTAATGCATTCACGTGATTGCACGGGGAATACAAGTTTGTCAGTCATTTGATAGGATATCCAATAGGCTTATACTAGGAAAAGCTTCGATTAGGGTCGGGATTATTCAAAACTTTGTTTTGCAACGTTTCTCAAGCTGTGTTGCAATAGCTTCTTGTGCTGAGAAACCCATGCATACTTGTCATTACTCACTGCAACCGTTACGTCCAGCCGTATTAGATGTACCTACTTAGATTTCTATTGGACCTCGTAGTGCTAATATTTATAATATAAAGTTATTTTTATATTTTCTATGATATATAAAAGGAGAGGTCCAAAAATACTGTCTTGAGGAACGCCAAACTCTAATGGTTCGTCAAATATAATAGAAGTAAAATGTCCATGCTCGGATAAGAGCTTTGCCAAAATGCAGCGACTTAAAGTTACATCATCGTTGAAAAAGTCTGTTGAAGACGAAAATGGTGTCGAAAGTTTTAGAGGTATCTAGGAACAAGCTATCTATCGTTTGGTATAATTGTTTGCTGGAATAATCTCATGTGTCTTCGTTAGTATTTCTTTCGACGATCAACGACGTTCGCAGCTAATAAACATTACCTATTTAACGCCTATTATAGTCATCAATATTTAACTTACCGTGCCGTCACGAGTCACGACTTGTGGTCAGGGTTGGTTTAATACTTTCAGATAATTGGTGGAGCAATTACAGTACCTACTTAGAAATAATAAATAAAAATACAACACTTATCCAAGTTCTGCATCATCACTGCGTTAGTTCGTTAAATTATAGTTAATTATTGTATTGTTGTCAGTAGTGATGAATAAGGGACATTAAGTATCTAAATTCTTTTATGATGACAAGATCCACTTGACGTTTAGGGTCAGATGTTCAACAGTTAACCATATCTACACAGTTAACCAAGCCTATATTTCGGAAATGCGGCGTTGCACTTCCGTGCTACCTAGCAACATAGACGAGACGACACGGTTGGCGCAGTGGTTGATCGATTGGCTGCTGCGCTGCGAGTCGCGGGTTCGATTCCCGCACGGAACAAATATTTGTATGGCCTACATATAGTTGTTCCGGGTCTGGCTGTTTGTGTATGTGAGTTTTTATGTTTGTGAAAGCACCCCACGATACAGGAGAAATTCCTAGTGTGGGGCAACGTTTTTTTTTAAAAAAAAATGGTCCCTACAACGGCCTCTTCGTGTAAAAACTGGAGAAAAAACAGTAAGTAATTTTTCGTTTTATATGTTTCAGTTTAATATTACAAGTGTATTGTTGTGTTAGCTCCGTAGATACTCTTATTGTGCTTCTTTTGACGTATTAACTGTATAATAATAATTAATAATTAAAAAGTTATCTTAACCTATAACATTAAAAAATGGTGTGTCCCACAGTTAACCAACTTTTTATGTTTAACAGCGAGCCATGGTTCATTGTGTGTGTAGGTACTTCATGTTTGTTAACTTTGTACCTAGTTAATTGTGTAGGTGTAGCGAAATAAGTTTAAGTAATAATTTTTTGTTTTATAGATGCGGATTAAAAGGGTCATACGGAAGGATCCATGAAGGCAGCTCTTGAGATCGTAAAATCTTGTGAGCCCTAAGTGTGGTACCTACTCGATACAGCAAAAGTACAAATAAAGACTAACGCAACTGAAATTAAGTAAAAAATGTAATAAAGTATAATATTTCAGCATTATTGCCATAAAATGACAAAATAAACCATTACATTTCTAACAAAAACTTAAGACTGATTTTAAGTGTCAATATGTGAAGCTAAAATATATAAATAGATTTGGTTTCCAGTAGCTATGGTGTTTATGCGATTAATAATAAGAATTATGTTACTAAATATTATTTTAACTTAAAAAGCCTTTCACACATTATCCTATACTAATATAATAAAACTGATGAGTTTGTGTGTTTACTTGAACGCGCTAATCTCAGGAACTACCTACTGGTCCGATTTGAAAAATTATGTCAGTGTTAGATACCCCATTTATCGAGGCTATATATCATCACGCTAAGACCATCAGGAGTCCACTCCTGATGGTCTTAGCAGATGAAGTTGCGCGGGACAACTAGTTCATCATAAACAAAGTGTCCTAGCTTTTAATTTCTCGCTGATCGAAAACAAATTGTTTCTTTTTCTGGTAATTTGTCGTTAAACATAAATAATTTCGCTCATAAAAAACAAGTTTTGCTATACTTGTTTATTAAAGACAGATTTTCTAACATTATGTGTAATTATTTCTGAATAAATAACATTTTTACTTTTATTGGTTAACTGTAACAGACCCCCCCAGGTTTGTTGTGTACCAGATTGTGGACACAATGAGCCAAATCTCATTTTCGACAAAAACGCTTATTCTATGAAAAGTATCACTAAAAGTTACATTAATTCTTAAATGAAAATAGGTAGTCAACTAACCTACCTATCCAGTATTTCAGATAAAAGTTAATTTCGAAAGTAAATGTTTTAGTTATGGTGAGAAATTTACCTTGCCCTACAAGCTTTTTTATTTAACTTTACATGTATACGTTCGGCATGTTAGTAGGTACGTGTATTCAGTTCAAATCTTGCAATCTCTTAGGTACGTATTACATAACGATTCTCAATTCCAGTTTGATCTTCAATAGGTTGATAGGGTTCAAGTACTAATAGAATCAGTACCTACTTCAACATAAATAAAAGGATGTAGATTGAATAATCGATTTATAGAAATACTACTTAGTTACATCAGTTGTAGTTCACTAGTTCACGACACTAACTTTAAAAAAGTAGGTACCTAACAGTAATTAGCAATAGAATTCCAGATAGCTATTTAATAAAACAATACACAGACTTTTTATAGATTTTATGTTTTATTGTAACTACGACGACGGTGTCGTCAGCGCAATTAAGTAGGTACTACCTAATTATTACCTAAACAGTTCAGCATCTTTTGATGGTATTAAAGAGATAGATATTGCAGGTTGTAAAATATTTAAAAAATCTGCACAAGTTTTTCAAAACTATCCCATAAAAGTTGTCTACATTCATATACTTTTTAATTAATTAAATTAACCCTGTTGGCTCTCGATAGCACCATTTCCACTGAAATCGATGATTCGGTCTGACTCGAAACCAACAGCATTACCATGTAAGTATTGCTTGGACGATGGTGACGGACGGATGATGTCGGATGGATGTTGCCAAATCGAATTGAATTCACGATGATGCCGATGAATAACCGATAGTTACAGCCATTTCTACCCGCCAGGGTGAAAAATTTTAGCAGTTTCAGAGGACTAACGACAAAAGACGTTTATTTATATAATTATGTTTATTTGCATTTGAGATTATGCCTAAGGGCGCCTTCAAATTTGTCACAAAAGCAGCGCTGTAGCCGCGCTGCTGCCGCGCTGCTTTTTTAATCCGTACAAATAATAAACGGCAGCGCTGCAGTTGTCTGCGGCAATTTGCGACAAATTTGGAGGCGTTCTAACCGTTTGTTGATTGCATTATCACTTATAACATTTTCGCATAAATTAATAGTGGCGCGAAATTCTCAATCTGCATATTAGATAACAGCTTTTTTAATTTCCAAATTAGTATCTCGATTATCATTGGTCGGTGAGGAACACGCGATCTGTGCATGTTTATTTTTATAGGTAAATAACATTCTTAGAAAAATTAGGTATCTGTCTGGTTTTTAAACATGAGGCAAGCATATCTACCTAAAATTATAATTTGTCATATCATTGACTCTGATGAAAGTTAAATGTTAGAACATCAAAGCGATCATCAGAAGAAAAATTGTTAGCAACGAGGGGTTGTGAACTTATGACTTATACTATATTACTTGATGTTCCGATTGGCATGGTACCTACCAAAATCTTACTCCATAAACGAAGTACGACTCGTCATCATTAAAAAACTCTCTTGTGATTTTTTATTTATGTTGATCTTTCTGACCCGACTGTATTTAACAACTAAATAAAAATTGCCTGAGTTACCAATATCTCATCTAAAAATACTCTCAGTAATTTCCGGGCAACTATTTCAATGTATCTCCCTCTAAAATCTTAATCGAATGTGACCGCTTACCCACGTGACAATAACTTGTTCTCTTAGCGTCATTTATTTTGAATTGGAGTGTTTTCTCGGTCGTGTCACTCGTGTCACGTGTGGAACAAGTTATTTTAATAATAATTTAGGTGACCTTATGTTGTTTTCAATCTTCTAGTCGACGCAGACTGTGGCATTTAGGCGGACTAAGGTCATGTCCAGACATAGGTACCACTTTCGTATCATGATACGAAAGTGGTACCTCTACATATTTATATCAACTACAAAGTTTGAATCTACACGATGAATAGATAGTTATGAAGGTTTATGTAACATAATACATTCTAAGTACTTCTTCATACTGTTCCCCGCATGCAGGCAGGCTATGTTACTTAAACCGTTGTATTTAATGGTGCTCCTGCACCACAACCCTCGGTAGCTTGGCATTACCAACCAACCGAAGCTTTAATGGCCTCTATTTCCGTCCGGATTGTGCTGAGATGGTATTTTGCCACCAGGCATTTTGCATTGTGCAGGCATGCCAAAGGTTAAACTTAAATATTTGAGTCTTCTTTGCCTTTGAAATGAACTCGGCATCGGGCCTTTAATGAACTATGATAACTTTGGTTGGACTTGTAATTTTAAATTTAAATAAACCTGATATTTAAAGCATTTAATGTCTATTTGAATCACTTAATAGTTTGTTAAGTTGTTTTTAATAATTTATTAACGAAATCTAATAAAAATAAAAATATTTATAACTTCCAATCCGATACCAACGAAGGTTATCTACATCAAATGTTAAGCCCCCACTGCCCCCAGTATTTTCATGTATTACAATCAGAATCGTTGGCACTGCCACAGCTCCGCTGCATCAGGGAGGCAGCCCCCTAAGACTGCGTGTCCATTGTCGTGGAGCGAGGTAGCGGAGCGGAGAAACGGAGAAATTTTAACCAATTGAATTGCTTAAATTTTCCGCACCACGTGAGTCACTGAGATTTTAGACAGTGGACAGGCAGCCAGGCTGCCTATCCACTATCGCGGAGCGAGGCAGCTGAGCGGAGAAACGGAGAAATGTTAACCAATGGAATTGTATATTCAAAACTTTTGTTTCCTATTCCTCTAATTAGCACTTAAAGTACTTTTCATTACTCATACTCGGAAAGTAGGCCTAAAGTTGCCTGAGGAGCGGGTTGAAAGTATTACTTTTCAGCCCTAGGGAGAATCGTTTTCAACGGACAGCCGTCAAATTATGAAAAAAATATTTATTATCTATACATTTTATCTAAAAATATACAAAAATATAATACTAACAGTGTAAATAGAATTACTCGAAAAACAAACGAGATATAATTATTTTGAACAAATATATCTGTCCCTCTCGCGAAAACGCTGTTTTAAGTTGTATAGGCGTCATGGACTTGACGTCCAAGTCCAAGTTTATATCAGACTTCTTTTTCTAATTGTAATCTTTGAAACTTTATAACTTCATCGCTGATGGTGTTTAAAAAATATTTTCATGATTTTTTACTAGAGCTAATAAGTGTTTTTTATATTGCAAATTTAAAAATCGCATGCATATTGATATTGAAGCATGTCCCAACTTTCTATACAGCCAGTCAATTACAGCGCGATGTAAAATTGAAATAACATAAAGATGAGTATTAAGATTATAATTTTTATATGACTTTATTATAATTTACTTTCAACAATCTAATATATAAAAATCTCGTGTCACGGTGTTTGTTACCGAACTCCTCCGAAACGGCTCGACCGATTTTCATGAAATTTTGTGAGTATATTTGGTAAGTATGAGAATACGTGGTAGGGTATTATTTTTTGTATGGCAAAACAACGTTTGCCGAGTCAGCTAGTTTCTTTATGAAAATGTAAAATAATGGCTGAATAATTGGCCGGTCACAGAATAAAAAAATAAAAAAATAGACGGGAAAGCGGCAGTTCGATCTTCATTAGTTTTTTCGAGTTGTAAGCTTTTTTCATACTTTTTACGTATAGCAGAGATTTGTATAGCAGGGTTTTTTCTAGCTAATTCGTGTTTTTATTTTTACTTTCCTTGTATTCGCAATGAAAAGCACAGTGTTTACCTCGGGTGAAAGACTTATTTAGTCCCTCGAACTATTGGCGCCCTCGCTACGTTCGGGCGCCAAACGCCGTCTCGGGACTAAATCAGTTATTTTCAGCCTTAAGATGTACTATTTCACACCACCTGCACGAAAACGTCAAATTATTGGCCATGCAAACCTAAAATACTTCATTCTAACCCGCGAGCGGCTCCCGTCGGCCTCCACTGCTAGGTGCAGCGAGCAGAGTAAAACTTCGGTTCCAAATTCAAATCACATTATTGCCGAGCGGGTTATAATAAAACTAGTTGACCCGCGCAACTTCGTCTGCGTCACAATTTTCATTACTGATCCGCTCCTATTGGTCTTAGCGTGATAATATAGCCTTTCTCGATAAATGGGCTATCTAACACTGAAAGAGTTTTTCAAATGTGACCAGTAGTTACTGAGATTAGCGCGTTCAAGCAAACAAACAAATAAACAAACTCTTCAGCTTTATATATTAGTATAGATTAAGTACAATATTATTGCCCGGTGGTGGACGGGGGCACAACGCGCGACTTGCTCCTAGCAGTGGAGGCCCACGCGCGCCACCTCTTTTTATGGCTTGAGCACAATTTTTTCGCAGTAGGTGTGAAAAGTAGAGTATGCTCTTCAGGGATAAAGGTGTCTTTGCCTTGGACTAGCATAAATCCCTTGCTGCATTCAGGATTCTTGTATTAACTCCCTCGCTTCGCTCGGGAGTTAAACTCTACACTCCCTCGCCCCGCTCGGGAGTTAACTCTCGAATCCTTCATTGTGTTCGGGATTCAATATGACGCCCGTGTCATAAGACACTGCGTTATCGCCTCGAAGCATAATCGACTACATATTTTTACTCTATCGTCCGGCGCCCTGTGAGAGCTTCTATAACTGCGCTCTTGTTTTTTGTGCGTGTAGCCGGCCGCTTGACTCCGATAAACACTAAACACAAATAAGCTCGTGTGCTGCCAAAAAAATGAGTGCTATGTTTTGTCTAATTTAACAGACGTTTTTGATGATACTGGCATGTAGGTACGTAGTATGTGTTGGAATCAAACAATATGGGCGCAGCGGGAACTTATCAGGAGCAAACCGAAAAAATAATAATCCTGGCTGGCCTGGCCATTCTTGCGCCCCCCAGAGTCTACGCCTTGTGCCTGGGCACCGGAGGCACCGCCCTATTTACGGCACTGGCTGCTGGTACCAACTGGTATCAGTAAATTCGTAATGCCGTTGAGCTCGGCTGATACCAATTGGTACCAGCAAACCTTCCCAGAATTTTATCCTTAGTAGGTAGCGAAATTTTCGAATGGTGTTATAATAAAGGGTGTGTTTTTTTTTCAATTTCAACCGGTTTTATTTCCGGCTAGGAATAACGATTTATCCAAAATCAAATTATGCTGTTTTAGTTTTCATCAAAATCGGGCTCGAGACTCTTTTCCATGTTTTCGTTATTCCTCATAGTTTCGGATTTGGCCATCCATACATCCCGTATATTCATCGACTCATTGTTAGTCATAAATCGCTAAAATACGCTACTATAATTCTAAAATATCAAAATACCTACACATTATGGACAACTTTTGAAGAGTGGCATTGAGGATGAATAGCTACCGAACCCGGAGGACCGGAAAGTCCTTGTAGAGACTATCCGTTGGGTATAAGAAAGGCCTCTTAAGCATTACTTTAATTATTGCTCTTTGCGCTCTTTCGACTTCCATAGACATGGTTTTGCCTGCTCCACCCCAGACAGAGATACCAGATAGATAGGTAATGGAGGACAGACTAGCAGAGGCCAAAATATAGTGCGCAGTATAGGCGAAGGAGTAAAGTCACGCAGTATTTTCATAATATGGATAAGTTTTCTGACCCGACCAGATAATGCATGAATGTGTTGTTTAAAAGATAAGTTCTCATCTAGGGTGATTCCTAAATATCTCGTATAGTTTATACGGTGAATTACGGTACAAGTACAGTCTGAAGTTTGGACGTTACGGCAAGTGTGAAATTTAAGAGAAAGGTGCTGAGGGGGCCTTGATGCCTTAGTTTTATAAAACGTTATTATCTTAGTTTTATTTACATTTAGGGTTAGTAAATTGTTATCGAGAGCTTGAGCTACAGTCCTCAGGCCCTCCTCTGCATGGCTGTACACCTGGTCCCAAGTTTCACCATGAAATATGATCGCTGTGTCATCTGTGTAGGCTATTAATTTAGCATTGGTACGATTTGTTGTTTTTCATGATTTTAAAGACAAATATAGTAAATTACTTATATTTAGATAGTTTAAGGCTGCGGTTTCTTCAAGAAAACACTGAATTACACGGAATTCTTATAAATTGTCACGATCGCGGTCGAAAGCGCACTAGTTCGCCGAGACGACCATTTGCCTATGACATGCTCGATTTGAGCAGGTCGCGCGGACACGGACACGCCCCCTTGCCACTTTTCCTGTTTTTTATTTTTCTATGGAACCACCTACATTTCTAACCATCATAACTAAAAAGTTTACTTTCTAAATTTAACTTTTATCTGAAATACTGGATAAGTGCGTTAGTTGACTACCTTTTTGCATTTAAGAATTAATGTAGGTAACTCGTATTGATACATTTCGTTTTTTTTTTCGAAAATGTGTCCACCCCCTGTACACAATAAACCGGGGGCCCGGATTTGTTACAGTTAACCAATAAAAGTCAAAATGTTATTTATTCAGAAATTATTTATAATTACACATACCTAATGTTAGAAAATCAGCCTTTAATAAACAAATATTCTAAAAAACTTGTTTTTTTTATGACCGAAATTATTTATGTTTAACATTGATATATAAAAATCCCAAGATACACACTCAGCATCCCAAAAACGTCCGCAAAAAACAAGCGCACATTGTATAATTTGTGCGATAGTTTCAAACAGTCTCCCATCGCTCGCCATACTGCACTGCTTTGTAAAAACAACTTTAAGAGATGCGTGTAAGGTTTAATTTGCAAAAAAAATTGCGCATCACTCGCCATACTGCACTGCTTTGTAAAAACAACTTTAAGCGATGCGTCTAAGGTTGAATTTGCAAAAAAAAATGTTCATAGTATAACTACACACAACTCACACCTGACACTGATACATGTCAGTTTTTGACGACAGTTACGAGTGTTGCATTTGTTCGAGACTGTGCATCTTGGGTTTTTTATATATCAATGATGTTTACGACAAATGTTGCGGTGCCCTAGCAGGGTTCATGTACGAAACTTATACCTATTTGTAACAAGACCTTGTAAACGACATGAATGCAATAAATAAATAAATAAATAAATACAAATTTCCAGAAAAAGATACAATTTGTTTTCAATCAGTGAGAAATTAAGAGGTTGGACACTTTGTTTATGATTAAAAATGTGTGAAAGTCTTTTTAACATAACATTTTATTTTCTCATATACTACTTATAACATAATCATCGCATAAACACCATAGCTACTGGAAACAAGATCAATTTGTATATTTAGCTTAACAGATTGGTACTTAAAATGAGTCTCAAGTTTGTTAAAATATATTTTTCCTTCCTTTATTTTGTCATTTTATGGTAATAATGCTGAAATATTATGCTTTATTAAATCTTATACTTAAATTCAGTTGCGTTAGTATTTTATTTGTATTTTTGCTGTATCGAGTACCACAGGCTCACAAGATTTTACGAGCTCAAGAGCTACCTTCATGGATTCTTCCGTGTGACCCTTTAAATTCGCATCTATAAAACAAAAAATATTAGTTAAACTTATTTCGCTACATCTACACAATTAACTAGGTACAAAGTTAACAAACATGAAGTACCTACACACACAATGAATCATAGGTCATTGTTAAACATAGCAAGTTGGTTAACTGTGGGACACACCCTTTTTTAATATTATAGGTTAAGATAACTTTTGAATTACTAATACCAAATATACAATTGATACGTCAAAATAAGCACAATAAGACTATCTACGGAGCTAACACAATAGAATACTTGTACTATTGAACTGAAACATAAAACGAAAAATTACTTACTCTTTTTTCTCTAGTTTTTATACACCTCGCCACGCGGCCGACACGAGTGCGAGCTCGCTGCAAACTCGTAAAACGGATGGGAGGCTGTTGTGGGGTCTATCTTGCTAGGCAGCATGGAAGTGCATCGCTGCATTTCCAAAATATAGGCTTGGTTAACTGTGTACATATGGTTAACTGTTGAACATCTGACTCTACCTTATGATGACCGTATGGACTCATGTATAGACTATCGTGTTATCAGTCCTTTAGTCCCTCTAAATGAATCTGAGTACTATCCAAGCTTGTGTGTAGAAAGAAATAGGTGAAGGGAACTACATAGAATTATTAGCTGTCGTTACGTCTTCGCAGGAATGCTTACAAGCCTCAGAATTGTTTGCCAATAACTTACGACAGTCATCTTGAATTGTAAGTAGGTCATGATTTTGTCAAAATAACTACAAACGCCATTATAGAGCATCAATCACATTGCCAAAATAAGACATGCTTGTCCCTACCACCAACATCAGGCAACCACGTGCCATCGACTAGGATGAAATTTATTTATTTATTTTATTATTTATGTACACACAGAAAAACAGTAAAAATTAACATTATAAATATGAGTATAAAGGAACTGCTTATTTCTAATGAAATTTCTTCCAGCAGACCTGCGACAGGAGAAATGAAAAAGAAATGTAGACAATAGTGTGTAACAACAAGAGAAGAGTATGTAAAGTCTTAAAATTAAAGTAACAAATAAAAATAAAATATGCAAATAAAATATATACCTATACCGAATACTATATTATAAAATAAATAAATATTGTAGGGCACACCACTAGGGCTTCTGGAATGCCCCCGGAATCGATTCAATAAAACAGCCTTTAAGCGATTTAAGAGATTATTATATTGAGCTGGTGCTCTCAGGAAAAACTTTTACAGAACTGTCTTAAAAACAAATCAATCATTTTTTATGTCAATATTTAAACCTATTCTAAATTCCTAATTCTTCTAAAGCTTTTTTAATTATTAAATTGACGGAGGTTCCCGAAGGGTGAGCCATCCAAGGAGGATGTATCACATGAGCTACGCCCTCACGAATAGAAGATACTAGGAAAGTCTTCCTGTAATCTTTTATTCCAAGCTTTGGAAGAGTTAAGCACCTACCTAACCCTAACCAGGAGTTCCTGCCTATGGGTAGAATGATCGTAGACAGGGTTGCATATGCTTCTATAGAAGCAGCTTCAGTCATGTCCTGCGATAAGCATTATTCTTTTAAATTCTAATGCGCCATTTGCGCTGAACAAAAACGTAGACATGCTGAAACCCTGCTGCAGTAAAACTACCCTAAAATCTGCAGCACATTGCTGGACATAAACAAAATGATGTGAAAATTCACATCCATCCAGAAGGGATTGACTTCACGAAAGCTACCCTAACTATTCTACGCGGCAGCCAGACGGTTAAGAAGCGAAGGTCTATTCTGTCAAAGAATTAACTCCTAACATCGAACTCACTCCAGTAATCAAAGTCTGTTAGAAAATATATGAATTGAAACTATTTGCCTCCATCGAACAGCTCAACCAATGGTGACAACTTGCCACCCCTTGCGAAGGCTATGCCCCGTATGCAAAGTTGGTATCACCGCCCATGGAGTCCTTCAATTGCGTTACAGTGGACGCTGAAACCTTAATACAAATATAAAACTGGAATAACTTCAGCCTAGCTAAATATCGTTATTACTCGCGACCTTCTCTTCTCCACCCGGCAGCATCATCGAAGTAGTCTATCATCATCCGTATTCCAACATCACATGAAAAAGAAAAACCGATTAATAAACTATTCAACATACCCAAACTAAAATAATGTTTGTTTACATGAATATGATTATAGTATTGACATTTGATTTGACATCATATTTTCCTACCATAGATCCGTTTTTTTTTTTAAAGTCTAACGTAAAATGGTTTCTACCTATTTACATGAACAATCTATAAGGCTACATTTTACATAGTTAGTCTGTCACCTATGAGTTCCAAATAAACTTCCTACTACCATACCTAGCAGTCTGTTGCATGGAAGTACGAAGTACCACTTCCATACACCAAATTCTATTCATCCTGTGTCCTTTTAAGTTTGTTTGACACATTGACAAATTGTTTTTAACGTCGTCATGCCAACCTATGACTGAACTGATACTAGCCAATACTTCGGGTTTCGTTGCTATTAAAACCTAATAAAACTATATGTTATGAGATCAGCAAAGAACTTGAAAATAGCTAACATATACCTAACTAGAAAGTAAAAAGTGGAAACTCAAATAACTAAACTCTTCAAAATAAAACGTTTCCTGACTTTATAATTGTGAAAAATAATCTCGTATTTCTTCCTAAAATATTTCCATATAAAATTTAAAGTCTGAACTATCAAATCATTTGTGGAATATTTTATATGATTTGATGTATATGATTTCTCTTTCAGTTTGTAAACATAAGTGGAATATTTCTGTGTCTTTCTTCTCACCCTTATTTTCTTTATTTTACGGGCTCGAAGGGGAAGCTTGTACTCACAACGAGTTACGTACTCATGTCTCTTCAGGGCATTATGTGTGTGTATGTTTGTGTGTAAATTCTTCCTATCAAATAAAATCAAGTCCCTAACATTTTTATTTTCTACACTACTCTTTGCCTTTCTGGCTGAAATGATATTTATGGAGGAATTTGAAGCAACATTCGACGACACGGCGAGTTGTGCTTCGTACTGGACCATCTCCTTCGGTCCGTCTTCCATCGAGGCAGCTTCTTCGTCCTGGTTATTCTTCCAGCAATCCACTTCGACAGCTTCCACATCAGGGTCGACAGCTTCCACATCAGGGTCGTCAGTGGGACTGGGTTCTGGTTCGTGCATCAAAATCACCTGGTTTTCTGGAATGAGACCGGATATAAATATTGGAACGGACACACCAGCTTGAACACTTTCCTCCGTTCCGTCCAGTTCCGTCTCGACTATGTTTAGGCTGCTCTCTCCACAGCTCTGCACATCATTGTCCTCGTGGTCATCATATTCTTCATAGTCATCAGATTTAAATTGTGAATCTTCAATTTTCACGCTAGAATATAAGATTGCATCATTATCGAGATTCACAAGCGACACAAGCTCTTGCTGTCTGCATCCGTCAGATACTTTGGCACTCGTCTTTTCAACATGAACTAAACATTTTAATGCCCTTTGTTTACAGGCTGTGCATTTGCATGGGAACTCGTTTCTTATTTTGTCGCATAGCAATGCAAAATCGATACCGTCATGGTACGTGTAGTTGTAAAAATATTTGGCTGCGCTTTCCATAAATGCGCCCAAAATCAGTGCGTAATCGCTCTCACGCCATTCGCTACTCACAGCGACGAGCCTGAATTCTTCTATGAATTCTTCAAAACAAACTCGTTCTATACCGGTATATAACAACATGTTTTCCAATTCAAAATTTCACTTTATATATAAAAACCACTTAGCTTTATTGTCCAGGCGTTCTAGTTATCGCCTGACCATCAATATCTCGTCCTCCTTCGAGATACTTTATAAAAATAGGGCTTCGTGCTATATACGCTTAGCACACGCATTACTATAAAATGGGGGTCTTCATGCACTATTTTTTTACGCAGTGCATACGCGAAATTATCTTTATACAGTGTACGCCCTGTATACGCGACACTTGTATCTTTTACTATTTATTAAGTACCCGGCGCCGCCGCCACATGTAGGGCACACCACTAGGGCTTCTGGAATGCCCCCGGAATCGATTCAATAAAACAGCCTTTAAGCGATTTAAGAGATTATTATATTGAGCTGGTGCTCTCAGGAAAAACTTTTACAGAACTGTCTTAAAAACAAATCAATCATTTTTTATGTCAATATTTAAACCTATTCTAAATTCCTAATTCTTCTAAAGCTTTTTTAATTATTAAATTGACGGAGGTTCCCGAAGGGTGAGCCATCCAAGGAGGATGTATCACAATATATACATATATATATTTATATATATATATATAACTATCATAGTTGAGAGGAAATTGTACCAATGACTGAAGATAATTGTGTGCATTCAATGAAACGTAGTATTAAGAGTAACGACAAGCCAAATGATATAGAAAACCAAGAACACATTGAAATTTAACAGCCAAAAAAGGCAAAGAGATTGAAAGATTCGAAGGATATTCCAAAAAATTGGAAAAAGTAGCACCTAATGAAACCACCTTGCCATAACTGTATGAAGTCATGTACTGAACATATAGATGAATTGAAAAGAGAAGAAATACATGAACAGTTTTGGAACATGGTCAGACAAAGGCGTCGCGATTTCTTGTCTAGACAGGTGAAAAGTAACCAGCTGCTATCAAAACTGCTGGTTAAAACTCAAGAAGACATAACACATTAGTGGACATTCAATAGAAAAAAGTGTGTGAGAAGTTTTTCTCAGCAGTTTGGGTTATACAAATAATGGAGCAGTACAAGTTTTAAAAGCAAATTTCATGTCTGTGAAGACCCTCGAGGGCGTCTCCCATATTCGACAGCTTGGCATCGGAACAGCTGCTCAAACTCTATCAAGCGCAAGTTCGATCGTGTACCTATGGAGTACTGATCTCATCTTAGGGGCGCATCTGCCAGATACCAGCTTGATGCCCTTGAGTTATTGAGAAACGTGCCAAGAGGATTATCGGCAATGATAGGCTCGTCCAGTCGAAGCTCCAGAAACACAGAAGTTTCCTGGGAGCTTTACAGGCTTCGCGGAACGACCTCACCATTCCGGGAATATGTTGACGTTGGGTAGCCACGACCTCGCATTTTAGGATGACGCGGGTTATTCCTACTCAGGCTGAGTAGTCGTTTTGTTAGTCGCGGATGTAGACTTGACACTGCCATTTTTGATTGTCTGCAGTCTGTAGCCTGTGACCATTTGTTACCATGGACCTAAAAAAGCCTCTTTTTTAGGTCCATGTTTGTTACTATGAAGTTCATTTGATCTCTAGCTGATCCGTGAACGAATTCATAGCGCGTACAGCTAAGAAGTGATATTCCCTGCCAGAGTCTGTGTTTCCTAATAGCTACAACCTGGGAGTCTTTTAGTCAAGAGTGAATAGGCTACTTCTAGGCAAGCGTGTTTCATCTTCGACCACATCATCGCTTACTATCAGGTGAGATAATGGTCAAACGCGTGCGTGCCTATCAATAGTAAAAAAAAGCATTCTCCAGGTCCCTGCTGAGGCAAGTCCTCTGTCTCCTGGAAAAAAACAACCCTCCCTCCCCTCCTAAATACTATTTCAAGTATAGATGGTACATAAGTGAGATTTTATGAAACTTCTTTTAATTTCAGGCGACCCCACAGCGTTCGGAAATCGGATTATCGGCAATGATAGGCTCGTCCAGTCGAAGCTCCAGAAACACAGAAGTTTCCTGGGAGCTTTACAGGCTTCGCGGAACGACCTCACCATTCCGGGAATATGTTGACGTTGGGTAGCCACGACCTCGCATTTTAGGATGACGCGGGTTATTCCTACTCAGGCTGAGTAGTCGTTTTGTTAGTCGCGGATGTAGACTTGACACTGCCATTTTTGATTGTCTGCAGTCTGTAGCCTGTGACCATTTGTTACCATGGACCTAAAAAAGCCTCTTTTTTAGGTCCATGTTTGTTACTATGAAGTTCATTTGATCTCTAGCTGATCCGTGAACGAATTCATAGCGCGTACAGCTAAGAAGTGATATTCCCTGCCAGAGTCTGTGTTTCCTAATAGCTACAACCTGGGAGTCTTTTAGTCAAGAGTGAATAGGCTACTTCTAGGCAAGCGTGTTTCATCTTCGACCACATCATCGCTTACTATCAGGTGAGATAATGGTCAAACGCGTGCGTGCCTATCAATAGTAAAAAAAAGCATTCTCCAGGTCCCTGCTGAGGTAAGTCCTCTGTCTCCTGGAAAAAAACAACCCTCCCTCCCCTCCTAAATACTATTTCAAGTATAGATGGTACATAAGTGAGATTTTATGAAACTTCTTTTAATTTCAGGCGACCCCACAGCGTTCGGAAATCTACAACCTTCTGAAAACATTATAGACGCTATTTGTGACGCTGCAAAGCTAAACGAAAGTCGGAACTACGGTCCTACGATCGGTCATCGGTACGCTCGGCAGGCGGTGGCGGAGTACAGCGCCCATCAGGGCACCGTTACGGCTGATGACGTTATACTCTGCAGCGGCTGCTCCCACGCTATCGACATCGCCCTCAGCGTCATCGCTGACGCTGGACAGAATGTCCTGATCCCCCGACCCGGGTACTTGATTCATAAAACTCTTGGAGAAGGACTGGGGATAGTTATAAAATATTATGATTTATTGGTGAGTTTTACTGTCCATTATGTACCTATGCGTAAGTTTTACTATCAAGTTTTTAAGTCTTGGATACTCTAATAAAGAAATTTCTATTCTATTCGGATTCAAAAGAGGCATTAATGGACGAACGTGTGGGCCGAGGCGAAGCTGAGGCGCACATACGTAAGTCCATCAATGCCTATTTGTGGCCATGGCTGAAATAATGCGCGGAAATTAAAATACAATTACTTTTCAAAATCCGAACGACAATAATATTCCCGCGTTAAAGTGATCATTTGTTTTTTTTTCTTATCAATAATCAGCTTTCTATTTAACAGCCAGTTTAACATTTAAATAAAACCTTTGATAAGTTGGTACCAACAGCCTCTCTGATACAAAAATACTGTGTTGGGTAAGTCTTGATAGCCATACTCCACGTGTCTCGCAGCGCATGTGCCACGGAAGCGGCAAACGCCCTTTTTTACCTCCTTGGTTGCCATATTTCGAAGTAAAAGATCGTTCCATTTTTAAATTACACGACAGATATGAGTTTACTATGTAATTTATTTGGCCGCTAAACCACGCCAAATATGAATTTTCATACGATTTTTGCCAGCCGCTGCTTGCATGTATTTGGCCAGTTTAGCTATTTCGATTTATCTCGAAGAACGTTGTCAAAATAATACTCAAATTTCCAAGCATGTTTGAGAAAAATATTAAAATGATATGGTATTAAAAAATAAGAAGCTAATCCTGGCCTCAAATGTATTTGGCTATGGTGTATAATAGAGAGTAAAATATGTAAATATCATCTATTTGATTGTATTTTTAAAAATGTAAGTGCAAATGATTTTAATATTTTAAATTCGATATTTTCGAGATCGCTAACTGTCATGTGAGATCGTTTCACGGAGCGCTAGGGATACAATTATTTTTTGTAAAGAACTGAACATTAAATTGCACAAATATCTCTTTCGTTTTCAGCCTGATATGAACTGGCAAGTGGATCTAGAGAGCCTCGAGAGTCAAATAGACGAGAACACAGCAGCGATCATCGTCAACAATCCCTCTAACCCGTGCGGCTCGGTGTATACCAGACAACACCTGAAAGACATAATCGATGTGGCGTCGAGAAATCGCGTGCCTATAATTGCTGACGAAATCTACGAACACTTCGTTTTCTCCGATCACGAATTCACTGCACTATCGTCTCTATCTAAAGATGTCCCCGTTTTGACTTGTAGCGGACTCACGAAAAGGTTTTTGGTGCCTGGCTGGCGGCTGGGATGGGTGATCATCCACGACCGCCAGAATATTTTAGGTAAAGAAGTTCGGAAAGGATTGTTGAGCATGTCGACAAGGATTTTGGGACCGAACACACTCATGCAGAAGGCTTTACCGAAAATACTTAAAGATACTCCGCAAAGTTTCTTCGACGACACCATGCGTTTTATTGAGGTGAGATTTGAAGCACAAGCGAGCGGCAAGATTTGAATTTTCTACAACCATCTACAAGTTAAAAAAAAAACACAATAAAACTGCTTTTTTAGTTTAGACATAAAGACGACTCGTAGCTTTAACCGAAAAGTGAGAAAGAGAAATCGAGAGATTCCTATTTTTGCAACTCACCTTTATTATCTATCTGTGTATCTTCTAATATATAAAAATCTCGTGTTACGGTGTTTGTTACCGGACTCCTCCGAAACGGCTCGACCGACTTTCATGAAATTTTGTGTGTATATCCGGTAGGTATGAGAATAGGTGGTAGGGTACTTTTTTTTGTATGGCAAAACAACGTTTGCCGAGTGAGCTAGTACCAAAACAATAAATTCAATACTTAATTTTAAAAGCATAAGAATAAGAATAATAAGAGTATTTATTTTCAAGAATAAGAAAACAGCAAGCTGACAAAATATTAATTAGGGATTCCGTCATATTCTGCCAGGTCACTGGAGATGACTTATTAGAAACCTGGCTTACTAAAATTACAAACGTGTAGGTAGGTGAGTTACCAAATGCATCATGTGTTTCAGAGTCAAGCTAAACTCGCCTACACGGAACTGCTGAAAGCTCCGGGGCTGCGTCCCATCATGCCACAAGGGTCCATGTATATGATGATTGAGATCAAAACCTCATTGTTCCCTAAATTCGACAACGAGCTTCAGTTTATTTCTCAGATGTGTAACGAGCAGTCTGTCCTTGTTATTCCTGGGAAGGTACGTTGTTTCACTACCAACCTACTGAATAAATTCAGAGATAGTATCAAAGGTATCTTGATATTCTACAAAAGCCCGAGCACCTGGTGAGGGCATTGGAGTCCGAGACCGGTCAATGTTGTGACGTTTTGGGAAAGCCTTTGTCCAGCAGTGGATGCTTTTCGACTGAACGAGACTGAACAGAAAGAGAATATTTCGCCCTTCACATTTATTGTGCTATTGACTATATCTAATAATTTGGGGCAGTGTATTTACTACATTAGACACACTAGTTAACACAGTAAAGACAAGCATAATTTTGGCCGACATACAAAATATTGTTTTATTTTGAAATTTCAGTGTTTCAACTATCCGAACTTCATGAGGATCGTGCTCACCGTTCCTGAAGATGTACTGCGGGAAGCCTGTCACAGAATCACGAGCTTCTGCGAAGATCACAGGCTGAAGCAGCAATTGAAGAAAATGGACCATGATGTCGTGTCCATCGTTAACGACGAGAAGCAACATGTGCAGTCGAAGAAAAACTCGTTAAAGAATATCGCTTAAATTTAAGGAATAAATCTACGGTATACTTAATTACTTAGGTTAAGAGAGAATAAGATTTTACATATGTATAACAATAAAAATGTAAGTCCCTTGCAAAACAAGGCTACGCTATGTTATCATACCTCTATTGTTTATATAATTACTGCTTGTTACTTCGCAGTAGAAAATAGGGGCCCCAAAGAAGAATGATCAAAATTTCCCCACGTCCTACAGCAAAGAGAAGCACCTAGGTATCTAAAAAAAAACTAATCTGAGTACAAAAAGATGGTGGACCTACTTCCGGATGCCATCCTAACAGTGTAACAAATAAATTATAATAAAAAATGCTGTGAAAATTCGTTCAATCATGTATTAGAAAGAAAAATGTAATCATGAATTATTTTTATAACGATTGTAACCATGATCTTGTAAACACTAATCAGTGTTTTGTTAAAAGTTTTAATTAAAAGAGTGTCCATGGAGTTTCTTGCACGTTCTTCTCCATAGGATTTACTCTTTGGAACGTACAACTGCCGCGCTGGAGATAGGGTCGGTGTTTTGCTGCAGAGCAACTTGCTGTTCTTGTCGCTAGCGCGGCAGAATTAACTTCATCTTTTTGACTGACAAACCTTGACTATTCAAAAGTGCCTATGTTATTGGTCTATTTGAAATAAAGGATTTTGTATTTGTATTTGTAAAAGAATGAAAAAAGTGTGCTTACTGTAATATTGAGAAATACTAAGCTACTTAATATATTGACTTTTCTTCGATTATTGAGTTCAATTATCGAACTTCTCTTTACTGTAGGGTAGGACCTTTTTCTTTGGTTCCCCATTCTGAATTTATTTATTTTTTGTAAAAAAATTGCTGAACACGCTAAAATAAATATTGAGGGTCTTTATGAGATAAGATAAGATAAGATTTCTTTATTTGTTTAAACATGGTATACATACAAGAGCATGCAAGATATTACATCGTTTACATAATAGATTAGTATAGAGTAAGTTTTTCTAAAGTCAAAGAGTATTCTTCTAATGAAATACAAAATGTGATCAGCAGATCAATATGCTAAGGCTAATTACGGAAATTATTCGGAAAAATCGAAAGGAATGTTTACTAATATTTTCCATGATTTGAATTATTACTATTAATAATATTGAATTACAACAATACTGGTGTTCAGCTGAATCCGGTTTGACTGGAAGCCGACCCCAATAAAGTTGGGAAAAGGCTCGGCAGATCATGATGATGATGATGAATATTGAAGTACACAAACAATAAATATAATTTTCATGATATTTTTATCGCAATGAGAATTTTCCGCTGACCAATTTAAAAAAACCGGCCAAGTGCGGCTCGGACTCGCCCACCGAGGGTTCCGCACTTTGTAGCTACAAATTACTTTAGTTAAAGACTATTTTTTATGATTTAATTACAAATGTCAAACAAATGTACAGTTTTCTAACTTTTCCCTGTACTTGTAGTATAAAACGGTGTTACTTGCCAAAATAGTTCTAGGTCAACGGGAAATACCCTTTGCATTTTGATTCCCTTGAGAATGTCGAAATATACGGGTTTTTCGGCATAAACGACCGTTTTTTTTACGTTAACTTAGAAGTTTGTTTTTTTCACAGCTGCAAGGGGCCTTTTACCCGAGCATGTGATTTAATTTCAACTCGATACCTCCACGCGTTCCGGGATAAACGGTCTTGACAGACGGACGGACAACAAAGTGATCCTATAAGAGTTACATTTTTTCCTTTTGAGGTACGGAACCCTAAAAAAACATTTAGGTACTTAAGCATCTTTTAAATATTTCCCATGGAATTCCTTCTCACAAAGCCTTACCTATTAATGAATGATTTCTGTTGTCTTAGAGAAATAAGTAAATTTAATTTAAAAAAGATAGACATTTTATACAAAAAAATAACATGGTTGAATGATTTAGCTGTAGTCACTTACATATTTACCGTACAAATAATATTTTATTGGGAATTCTGAATAAAAATCAAACCTCAAAGCATTTATTTCGATAAAACCATTTACAGTCACTTTTAAATTGTCAAGGTAAGTAAATCAAAGAGATGAAGCTATTTGCACGTTCCAAAGCGTAGATCTCTATGGAGAAGAACGTGCAAAAAACTCATCGAACACTCGCTTCTCTCAATATTTTTTCCAAAGGTGTTTTATATTATGTGAGAACGATGTAAAAGACAAGCACGATAAGAACGCCGTTAAAAAAAAGCAAAAATGTAAATACCTAACAAAAAATATTTTAAATATACCGTGGCAGTTGAGAGATGACCAGTCCCAAATGATGGCGCTCGTTCACGAACACGACGCATGCGCTAGCACATTTCGGGACACCATCAGAGGCATATTTAAAGATTTGGCGCCCCGGGCCAGTTAGCCTTGCCGTTCCATTCATATAAGAAAAAAAAACCTGCTATGTGGTGTACAGTAATAAATTAAAAAAAAATCCTAACTATTAATCATTTACTCACTATAATAGGTAAATAGTTACATTTTTTTTCTGTGTACAATTTGGTCAATGAAATCGTCAATGACGCTGTCATAACTTATGGCGTTTGTCAACTCAGCTTCTAAATTCAGAACAGCTAAAATGCCTGAAATATTTGACTGTATTTTTAATGAAATTATTTAAGGAGTCATAAAGGTTAGAAACGACCTCCGAGTCAACCCCTTGCAGAACTTTTGAAAGTTTTGGGTTCGAAGTGTTCATGTTCGTTTGTATTTTATATGTTCATTAAAATACAATATGTATTTTAATTAAGCTTGACAATAAAAGGCGCCCAGAGAAAGCTGCGAGGGGCGGCCCCGCCGCTCCTCGCAGCCTGCCGCCTCGGGCCATGGCTTGCTAAATACGGGCATTACGGTACTGGTCTATAATTTTGTGTCTGTCACCAGATTATTGCAAAATACGTAAGATTACAAAACATCTTGATGGATTGTTAACTCTCGATAAATTGTCAACTGAAAATTTGGAATACTTTTTACGCATCAAAATAATTAGTTTAAATGATTAATTTCTCGGATTCATTCCGAGAAATTAAGGACTGACATAAAATGGCGACCAATCTGAGCACAAGTCTACAATTTATCTATTTTGTTGTTATAGTAAAATTTAAAACTTGGTTCATTGGCATTGATGTATAAAAACCCAAGATACATACTCAGCGTATCAAAAACGTCGGCATAAAATTAGCGTACCTACAATTTAAAATTGTGCGCTCATTTCAAACAGTCTCGCATCGCTCGCCATATTGCACGCTTATCAAAAATGTCGAAGTGTTCGTTGACAAATTGTAAAAATATTACGTCAAGAACATTGAGAAAGGATGGGAAATCGTATTTTCGGTAAGTAAAAGAGTTAATTGATTTTTTTTTTGTGGTTTTTATGGCTTAATATATAAAGCTATATGTGATTTTGATTTCATTTGCCTCAAAACATCACTCTACGATCCAAGTAGAATACGCCAAATTTCAATAGCCGCTTTGCCAGTGTAAGAACGATGCATTAAAGCCTCCTTATATTTTAGTCGCATACTGCAAATGATCCTGTTCTTATTAATGGAGTCGATTTTTTTATTGTGTCTAATTTTTTATTAAAAAATTTATTCACTTTTTTGGATTGAGTTTTTAACAAATATTTATGCGTCAAGTATTGTAATATAGTTTTTAATGGAGTTCCAAAAGAAGAAGAGGTCATTAATTCGATGGTTTTTTAATGTTCGTAAATATTATATCTGTTACCGGCAATCTGGTTAATCCGATAATACCTAGACAATGTATAGAATACCTTAAACATTCGGATCTGATTTTTACAAGATACGGTTTAGTCACAATATCATTTATATGAATGAGTTTACACGTGCGTTAGGTTTTAAGATCCGACAAATAATCGGAACAGGCAAAACTTAAGATCCGATTATATTGTGCGTAACTGATCGTAAGTCCGTAGGTGATACGCAGTAGAATACCTACGCCCGCAACTAAGCCCGAAACTACTGACTTTGGGCTTAGAGAGTAGCCCCCCCGATTCGGTCACACGTCACGAAACCGAATATGATTTAGTGGCAGTAGCATTTCACACGAGCGGGTTTTTACGGAATGCCAGAAATCAGAATCAGATGCGACAAGAAGGGTCGCGGGTGCGGAATTTAAATATTCTCATTTTTTTCCCCTACATTTTGAGAATTACGCGACAGGGCGTTCTTAAGAGTGGCAAATTTTTCATTAATTTTTCGACAGAACACACCGTTTTCGAGATATAAGCAAATTAAAATAAAACCATTTTTGCAATCGAAGTCAAGGGGTTGGCAGTGTCAGAGCGCTTTCCTGCAAAAAACCGAATTGCGCATTCACTCGGTGACACGCCATTCGTTTTTTTTTTTCAGAAAAGCAAAACCGAATGCCGTGTGAACAGAGCATTCGGTTCTGTCGTATACGTACGGTTAAAATTTAAAATACCCTGACAAAAAAAACTGGCCAAGTGCGAGTCGGACTCGCGTGCAAAGGTTTCCGAACGAATTTATTTTTTTTAACATGTTATTTTAACACTACAGACTTCTTATAGGTTTTCCTGTAATCTTTAGGTAGGGCAAAGCGTCTTCGCCTCGGGAGACCGCAAAGTATTTGTTAAGTACCTCTATATTATTAGCGGTCCCCCGACGCGATGACGCTTGGCCCAAAGAATCGTACCTATATTGAATTAAAAGGATCAATACGTATTATTTTTAAGTTTTTTAAAGTTATTTTTAGTCGGGGTTTTTTTAAATTTTAAATTTATTTTTTATTTCATGCTTTTTAAACTTGATTTACCTAATAGGTAGACTACTAGAAAACCTATGATCTCATCATCTTCCTACCCTTATCTCATGTTACTTGGGGTCGGTGCGACACATTTTTTACTTCCATTCTGTCCTATCAGCTATCACTAACTCCCTTTTCTTTCATATTACTCCTCACACAATCCATCCATCTTTTTTTGGCCTTCCTCTCCCTCTCCGTCCATCCACATAAATGATCTATACTCACCTAAACGGCACTACATCCTACAAGCTTGAAAAGTAGCTTTGCATCTCTCACCAATGTATTCACTCATTTCTCTTTTCTGTTTCATCATCAGACCCTGATCACAATCTATTTATAACCTATTCATTGCGACCATTTAAATGAATACGAAAACGGATGGTCTGCTGCAAGTGAGGAGTTGGGTCTCCTGCAGATTTTAGGACATGCTTCAGCATCAGGTTAAGGTTACTGATTTAAATATAATCTGTTCATTGAAACCATTCCAGTGAGTTCAAACACGATACAGACCTCAGGTTATGCTACAGCATCAGGACAATATAACCATGTTCTTGCAATATCATTGAAGACACATAATACCAAATTTCGCATCGATCAGACCCGTAAAAGCTGGTTAAATGCCTTCATTAACTAGAAAAGAACTGATGATCTTCAAACGGCTCAATCGACTTTGATAAAATTTGTCGAAGAACCATCGCTAGAAAACCTGCTTTCAAATAAAAAAAAAACACATCCAAATCGGTTCACCCGTTTAAGAGCTACGGTGCCACAGACAGACACACAGACACACATAGCGGTCGAACTTATAACACCCCTTTTTTTTGGTCGGGGGTTAAAAAAAGAGCGATAACGCCAGATCGGGAACTTATGGTACCCCGACACGGATAGGTTACTTTAAACCCTGCAGGTAGAAATGTGAGCCCCGTACTTTTTTACGCAGCGGGGCTCCGTCAACTTACCTTGGTCGCAACTGTAATTTAAGCTAAATGTATAGTCAACAAAGCTATTGGGTATGCAGGCAGCTAACTTGCAACTACTTTTAAACAATGTTGTGAGTGTGCTGAGTAGACAATTATTGTACAACACACTCGGAAGTATGTCAAAACCTTAAAAAATTATAATGCACACATTAGAAATAAATATTGGCAGTGCTGTGGAAAAATTAATATTTTTGCTTGTATACCGAATAGCTTTGTTTACTGTACATTCATATTATAAACTAGCTTTTGCACGCGACTTCGTACGTGCATACCCCGTTTTATGCCGTTCCTGTAGGAATTTCGGGAAATCTTCTCTTAGTGCTCCTTTACGGTGTGTATGGAAGCTACATGCCAAATTTCAGCTTTCTACGACCAGTAGTTTCGGCTTGCGTTGTCTGTCAGTCACTCAGTCAGTCAGTAATGCCTGGTTTACAAGTATTAAGTTTTTAAGTAGATCACTAAATTTTAAGTTAATTTTAAGTAACTTAATACATGTAAACACACAATTTGTTCAAGTTAGTTAAAAATGTAGTCAACAACTAAACGAATAAATAAGAAATTTATCTATTTTTTTCGGTTAAGTTGGTGGGCGTTCGTTCTTTGGTCTGTTGATTTCTGTAATTATGCATCTTATATTCCACATATTCCAAAATTTGATTTCTTCAAATAATTTTCAACAAACTTATGTGTAGTAGCTTCCGTCTACTTCGACATTTTTAAAATTGAAAAACACCACGAATAATTTCGAACAAATTTAAACGTCGCTTTTTTTAAGTCGTATAGGTGGTTTAATGTCACTTTCTTCGCGCTTTTTTTTTCTCTTGCTCCAGTGTTACTTTTTATAATCGTTTTATATGTGACAAGCCTCGCTCGCGGCACCCACCAACTGACCCGAAAAAAAAGGCAAATATCTATTTAATTTATTTGTTTACTAAATTTTTGCTTGAAACTTGCTACTAAATTGTGTTTACATGTAAAAAAAGCTGTGCATCCTAAATAGGGCGAAGCGATACTTCAGGCCTGGACAGCTTTTAACCCTATACAAAGCACAAGTCCGATCCTGCATGGAGTATTGTAGCCACCTTTGAGATGGCTCAGCTAAGTATCAGCTTGCCGCGCTTGACACGGTGGAACGCAGAGCTAAGAGGCTCATCGGTGACGTAAAACTGGTAGATGCCAAGCTACATAGCTTGGCTCATCGCCGTAAGGTTGTCTGCTTGTCGGTCTTCTACAGACTGTACTTCGGTGAGTGTGCCCAAGAACTCCACGACCTCATCCCACCGGCCCCCTTCTACCATCGGACATCCAAACGCACTACATCTTACCATCCCTACCTTGTTGCTATTCCACCAATTCGCACTAAGCGTTTCCAAACGTATTTATAATGCGCAGAGCAAAGGAGTGGAACTCTCTGCCTGCGTCTGTGTTTCCAAACGCTTACAACCCTAATCTCTTAAAAGTTAGAGTGATCAGGCTCCTTCTGGGTAAGCTCGCTCCATCGTAGACTTTATCTCTGTCTTCTGTGACCTAGACTCTAGAGTCAAGAGCAAACCCATCACAAATAAAAAAAGAATAGTATTAAGACACTTAAAATTAAGTTAAAAGGAGATGTTTCAAAATGGGCCAGGTCTATTTACACTTCCTCATAGAAAAAGAGAAAAATCCGTAGAATTCGGCAAAAATACAAAATTAATTCATTTAAATGTTTACTGTGGTGGTAGTTAATTGATGTTTATAAATTACTTTTAACGTTTTTCAACATGGCGACGCACCGATTTAGTTACTCTGTGCTTAAAAACAATGACAGTAAACCATAGATCATAGAAAGATAACTGTCAGCTGTCATAACAATGCCACTTCAGTCACTTTTTTCGTCTCGTTGCCGGTACCTAAATAAATATATCAGAAATAAATGTCAAACGTCATAAATCAATTAAAATGATAGCTTACTGCCATGCCGGGTTTTTGCTGTGTGTTGCAATTTCAAGTGTAATTTCTTGTGTTTTACCATCAAAGAAAGCCACTTTAAAGAAATTGGACAGCTGAGAACTATTTTAAAAGTATTTATCTATTTTTAAGTATAGTGTACTAGAACCTGGCCCAGGCTACATTCATTTATTTGGAGCCGGACGCTCAGTGTCACCACAGCGTCGACTGTCGGGAGGACACGGCGCGGCATACGATGGCAGAGTGTGCCGCTTGGGAGGAGCCGCGCCGTGCCCTCATCTTTGTGGTAGGCAGTGACCACTCGCTGCTGGCCGTAATCCGTGCTATGGTCGACGGCGAGGAGTCCTGGGACGCGGTGGTCTTCTTCTGCGAAACAGTTATCGCGCAGCGCTGCGGAAAGGGAGAGGGAGATCTCGACCTCTCTCCCGGCCCGTAGCCGACGCACCGGGCGTTGGGGAACGCTGCCCTCTCCCGGCCCCCCTAACTGGGTCCAGGGGCGGCGTACTTGGGGATGTCCGTCGTCCCCCATTCATCCGGACCCGAGGTGGTGGTGCGTGATGTTACCGCGCGCCCCTCTTTGACGCCGCGGGGGGAGTCAAACACCTCACTCCCCTCGCTGATCCGAGGTGGCCCGCAGAGGTGCACCAGCCGGGGATCACGGAAGTCGCATAAGTTGCCACGATCCCCGGCGTAGGTGAGAGATGGAACACCGGGGTGGTTTTAGTCAGTAAGAGTCTGACAGTGTGACTCCCAGGGCGGAGGACATCCATGAGGATTTCCCCCCGTTAAAAAAAAAAAACATTTTGAACATCTCCTTTAGTAACTAATCCACTTAACAACTTAATATGTTAACTAAGTTTTAAGCTGCAACTTGCTACTAAATTGTGCGTTTACATGTATTAAGTTACTTAAAGTTAAAATTAACTTAAATTTTAGTTATCTACTTAACAACTTAATACGTGTAAACCAGGCATAACGGAAGAATTTTATTTATTAGGATGTAACTAGCATATACCTAAAATTACACACCCAAAGTAAACCCAACCAACATCGGACAACGGGAGGTCCATTTAATTCGTAACTCTATGGCGTACATGTGACGTCACATTTGAACAGACCAATGAGAGCCTAGTTTCTTATAGACTTGTGCTTATAGATGGGCAATCCACCGGGTTTAAACCCGGTGCTTTGATAAAAACCCGATAAACACCCGTAAGCACCCATAAACACCCAGAAAATTGGGTGTTTACATGATTTGACGAAATTACATTAGTTATGTTAAAAAATGTGTTTTAAAAGTGATTTTCATTCATTTCATATATTTGTAGGCAACATTAGTCAGATCAGGGAGGGTAAAATAAATGGTACGAGATAAAAACGAAATTTGAAAAATCACATTTTACTTTTGAATTACTTATTTTATGTTGTAGTGTGTAATTAGCGTTGTATTAGTTGTCATATTCTTCATTAGTAAGTTGATTTACATGATACCCCTTAGCTTCCTGTAAATACTTTAAGATTTGTTCATAGCATTTGGTGCGCACACATGGCTTAATGTACTTAAATTCCTTGGAGTTCATCCGCGATTTTTTTTTTATTTTTTTATTTGTGATGGGTTTGCTCTTGACTCTAGTCTAAGTCAGAGGTGACAGAGACAAAGTCTACGATGGAGCGAGCTTACCCAGAAGGAGCCTGTTCACTCTAACTTTGAAGAGATTAGGGTTGTATGCGTTTGGAAACACAGACGCAGGCAGAGAGTTCCACTCCTTTGCTGTGCGCATTATAAAAGACGTTTGGAAACGCTTAGTGCGAATTGGTGGAATAGCAACAAGGTAGGGATGGTAAGATGCAGTGCGTCTGGATGTCCGATGGTAGAAGGGAGCCGGTGGAATGAGGTCGTAGAGTTCTTGGGCACACTCACCGAAGTACAATCTGTAGAAGACCGACAAGCAGGCAACCTTACGGCGATGAGCCAAGCTGTGTAGCTTGGTATCCACCAGTTTTTCGTCACCGATGAGCCTCTTAGCTCTGCGTTCTACCGAGTCAAGCGCGGCAAGCTGATACTTAGCTGAGCCATCCCAAAGGTGGCTACAATACTCCATGCAGGATCGGACTTGCGCTTTATATAGAGTTAAAAGCTGTCCAGGCTTGAAGTATCGCTTCACCCTATTTAGGATGCCCAGCTTTTTGGCAGCGGTTTGGGCTTTGTACTCGATGGTGGCGCCGAAGTTGAGACTGGATGTCAACTCCATGCCTAGGAGCTCGAGCCGATCAGTCACAGGAACAGATGCACCCCGAAAAGTAGGAGTTTAGTCAAAACGACTCCTTTTTGAGGTAAAAAGACACGCCTGTGTTTTGGTGGCGTTAAAAGTGACCACATTGTCATCACTCTACTGGGAGACAAGGCTTAAGGTCGAATTTGTCCGCTCTACCATGGCCTCTCTCAAGGAACGAACTTCATCCCCGCTGGTTGTTGCTCTGGACAAGTATCTCTCTGAAACCGTACTGTCATCTGCGTACCCAACAAGACCAAGCTGAAGTAGGTCATTGATGTGCAGCAGGAAAAGAGTTGCAGAGAGAACGGACCCCTGAGGAACTCCGGCATCAATAGCCATGAGGTCAGAGGAGCAGCCGTCAACGACTACTCGGATCGACCGTTCACTCAGGAAGTCTGATATCCAGCTACAAAAACCAACTGGGATACCATAAGCAGGAAGCTTGCTGAGCAGACCTGCGTGCCAAACCCTGTCAAAGGCCTTCGAGATATCGAGCGACACGGCAAGTGCTTCGCCGTGTCTCTCGATGGCCTCGCCCCAGCAGTGCGTGACATACACAAGAAGATCGCCAGTTGACCGTCCCCGGCGAAAGCCATATTGACGGTCACTGAGGAGATCATTGTCTTCAAGGTAGATCAGCAGCTTACTGTTAAGAGTCCTTTCCATAACCTTGCATAGGATGGAGGTAATGGCGATCGGACGGTAATGTGCAGGGTCAGCACGGTCTCCCTTTTTGGGCACCGGTTGCACATTCGCAAGCTTCCATGATTTCGGCACCGTTCTTTTCTCAAGAGAGAGGCGGTACAGGCGTGCTAACACAGGAGACAGTTCAGGTGCACATTGCCTCAACACTCTCGCTGGAATGCCGTCAGGCCCGCTGGCCTTATTCACGTCTAGACTGCACAATACTCTTCGGACCTCTTTAATGTGAACTGTGATCTTCGGCATCGAAGAGTCACAACGAGGTAAAGTTGGTGGTTGCTTGGAGCCAGCGTCCAGACGCGAATTGCTTGCAAAGAGAGTTGCAAATAAATTTGCTTTCTCACTTGCAGAGTGAGCCAGCGAGCCATCAGGTTTTAACATAGGAGGCAAAGTGGGTCGACAGAAATTCGTTTCAACCGCTTTCGACAGGGACCAAAACTGCTTACTACCAGGAGGGTGCAATGCTAATTTGGCCCCGATACGTCCGACATGGTCAAAACGTGCCCTACGTACAACCCGCTTGCAGAACAAAGCGGCAGAATTAAAGGCTCTTTTCCTCGCGCGAACCCTACGTGCTTTAACCTTTCGGTCGCGGGCCTTGATCCACGCTTGGTATGCAGTCTCTTTACGGGCCTCAGCGTGAGCGCATTCTGCATTATACCAAGGCCGGGATTTGTGACCGAGCGGGATGTTGGAGAATGGAATGAAATACTCCATCCCCTGCCGAATCACGTCCGCAATCAAGTCAGCACAGCACGAGGGGTCACCCGAGGAGAAGCACACTTGACGCCATGGATAAGATGCAAAAAAGTGCCGCATCTCATCCCAATCTGATGACTCGTATCGCCATACTCGTCTCGTGCCTCTAGGACTCTTATCTGGAGGAGAGCAGGTCAATACGGATTTCACCAGGCAATGGTCAGACGTTCCCAGCGGGGCTGAGACCGATACTGAATGACTGCCCGGATCAGTTGTCAGCAGAAGGTCCAAGCAATTGGGTGTATGGGCGTCAACATCCGGTACCCGCGTTGCCTCATTCACCAGCTGGGTTAGATCTAGCGTTAAAGCAAACTTGCGCGCCTCTAACCCGGCATGGTCAGTTTTCTGGTACGGGAACAACCACTCTTTATGGTCTCTCTCAACCACTATTTAGGCCAGCAACTAAATTTACATAATGTCATGGCCGAACTGGCTTGTTACAAAGCTAAAGAAAACTTTTGGGCCAGACAATTTATTTGGAATTCAGTGCGTAGCATTGAACCCATTGTGTGGTGGAAAGGAATCTGTAGTTCGACTGAGCTAAGCAAAGTAGCGGTACGCATCCTGTCAGCTCCGTGTACATCAGCAGCAACCGAGCGTTCCTTCAGTATTCAAGGATATATACATAATAACAAAAGAAATCGACTTTCAACGGAAAGAGCCGCAAAAATTTCATATATTTGTTACAACTGGAATCTTAAACATAAATTTAATAATGAGAACATTCAGTTAGATGAAGAAAATGAAGACGAAAACATAATAGAGAGTTTTATAGATGAACTTAATGAGAGCTACCAGTTAAACGAAGAAAATGAAACCGGAATAGAGAGTTCTATAGACCCAATAATGTCGGACAACGAACCTACCCCTTCAACGTCTGGGGAAGCCCGACAGCCTTTCCATTTTGTCGTCTATAACAATGTTAGTGGAGAATCCGATAGTGATTAATTGTTAAGTAGGTCATTTGTTTTTGATAAGTATCAGGAAAAAGTCTTTTTTTAAAAAAAAAAAAAAAAAAAAACACCTAATTATGTATAATTCAATAAAAGAATAATAATTAAAAACTCAATGTCATTTATGTATAAAAATCATTTACACCCGAAATTTGGGTGGAAATCGGGTGTTTATCGCAAAACACCCAAAACACCCGGTTTAAACCCACCTGGGTTTAAACCCGGGTGGGTGGATTGCCCATCTATACTGTGCTGTGATTGGTCGCCATTTTATTTCAGTTCACAATTTCTCGGAATGAATTCGTGAAATTATAAACAATCAAATGATGCGTAAAAAAGTATTCCAAATGGTCAGTTGACAATTTGTCGAAAGTTTACAATCAAGTAATTTTATAATCTTACGGAATTTGCCATTTTCTGGTGACATGTCTATATACTGTTCCAAGATTTAAAAAGTGGTATCCCTTATTTCATTAGATCTGGAAATACTCCTCGATCCATACACAAATCCTTATTAATTATCCTTACTAATATTATAAATGCGAATGTAACTCTGTCTGTCTGTCGCGCTTTCACATCAAAACTACTAAACCGATTTAAATGAAATTTGGTACACGAGCCTGAGAAAGGACATAGGCTACTTTTTATCCCGGGAGTATGTTCCCTAGGGACAACGCGGGCGATGCCGCTGGCAGAAGCTAGTGGTATATAAATGAAAGCTAAATACGGCGCTATAGTCTCATAATTGAGGTACAAATAGACAGACGTTGATAGACAATCTCCATAGATCTTCGGTTCATTTAATCTTGGTTTGTTAAAGAGCCTATACTATATAACCCATTATTCTCATTGGACATTATTACATATTACAAATATTCGTCTGAGATGTGGTTAAACGCCTTACTCAGTTAAAATAATAAGGTATGGGAGTGGTTGGAACAATTCTCCTAATCTATTGATCTTAACTGTTCTTTTTTTGAAAATTATTTTTACTTTCGTAAAAGAGGAAAGATATGGACTACTAGTGGGACACCAAAAGCTAGCTACTTGAAACTTGTATCAGTGTACAATTTTAATAGCAACTTTTCCTTTTCCGTCAACACGTTGCTTCTTTGAATGCGAATGTTATGTCTCTTTTACATCTTAGCCTTCCAAATGATGATTGATCACTCCGGCCGGCAGTTTCTTTTTTGACTCCATCGCAGCTAGCTTGGTTATATAAGACAGGCGTTTTCGGTGTTTTCTTCAATAAACTCTCTATTACTGTTTATTCTTGTTTAATTGCTTGCTAAGGCAGTGTTCTTCATTTAATGCGAATAACACCTACTCGTATTTATGAAAATTTAATGTCTAAAACATGAAATATCTCATTACCGGCCTGAGTTCGAAAGTTACCTATTGCTGCTACCCGTGCCTTGGAGAGTACGCACGCTTGCCAATAGGTACCTACATGTACAGGCTTAGAATTTATTGGGAATATGGATTTGGGTTTAATTGGACCACAAGAATAATTAACGAAACAGCTGCACGGTGTGCATGCTGAAGTATTAGCAATCTATACGCTCCATCTGCTATGCCGCTCTGTGCACTCAAAGTCCTGCAGCCGCCACTCTGTGTTGCCACTTACCACCAACGGGGAGTTGTTGAAGATTTCATCAAAAACATTTATTTTGTCTCTTACATTCAGAGAGAGAGAGATACCTAGTTGCTGTGTGATGGAAAAAAGATAGTAGGTGCCAAGTTATATTACATAACATTAGTTTAAAGATAATATCGGTATTTATCACCTACCTGTTTACCGCGTAGGCGTAGACGCATAATAAATGCCTTGTTATTGTTTACGTTTTTCTCTGTTTACATTCCGAAGTGTGAGACGGAGCTTGGGTGTAACAACAACAACACAACACCAACAACAACATTGCTTACGTTGATTTTTAGTATGTAGGTACCTACTTAAGAACTGCATTATCTAAGTCAGCTTCATAATTAGTATGTACTTGTTAGTTTTAGGGAAAACAATCCTGAACTATGGCATCGGTACAACCTGGGATAAAAATATATTTTTAGTGTTCCGAATCGTTCTCGTCCCGTCCATAACTTTATTTAAACTTGCAGTTGCTTATTAAAAAGAAAGAATGCTTGATAGTGAGAACTTGTATTTTTATCACGCTCGTATTTTAACTAATTAGGTAGGTACGTTAATTATTAGATAAAATGTGACAATCTTAACAAACGGTAAGGTTAAATAAACAACCAGTTTTACATTGGTATATACTTACCTACTCTACTGTAGGGCTGAGGCAAACATGACACATACTTTTTTAAAGTCCCTGTTGATTTATTTTGTATGATGGAACTATTTAATGTAGATGTAGATTTGCTTCGTTGGTTTTTCTTGTGGCGGCATTGATGCCGCTACACTAGCACTTCGCCCGCGACTTCGTCCGCGCTGCAATTTTCTTAAGGATCCCTAATTTTTTTCTAGACAAATTATATACCTACTAAAACCTTCTTCGAGAACCACTTTATCCATTGGTGAAAACAGCATGCAAATCGGTAGTATTTGAGTTTATCGCGAACAGACAGAGAGACAAACAGACAGACAGGCGCGGCGGATTACTTTGTTTTATACTATGTAGTGATAGTGATAATACACATGGGCAGGCTAACTGGTCTCAGCTTCGGTTGCATTTGATGGTACGTATAATTTATTTCATTTCATTTCAATTACAGCGGCTTTTGGGGTCTTCTTCACTAACGAACTGCGTTTCAGACAAGGGCAAGGGCCTGAACCTGTCAAAAATCAAATCAATTAAAAAAGGGCTTTGCGTATAGTGGTTATAAATTAGTGGTGGGTTCGTGGAGATTTTTTTTCGATTGAGAATTTGCAAAGAAGTTCATCGGCAATGATGCTCTGGTGGAGTCAAAGCTCCAAAGCCTTGAATATCGACGCCGAGTTACCAGCCTGTCAGTTTTCTATCGGTTACATTTCGAAGAGTGTAATTCCACCAAGTCGGGTGGACTTGGTGGAGCCGCCAAGGCAACCCGACGTCGATGACCAGGATATCATTGCCGATGAGCTTCTTGGCTCATTTCTGCGTCGAATCAAGCGTAGGGCTGCCATCACATAATTTGTCGACCCCGGACAAAACCTTTAAACTACCCCGGACATTTGGGTGAATTTGAGATTATTATATATATATATATATATATATATAGATAGTTTTTTGACTATTTGCAGAAACGCGCTTATGCGGAAAGGTTGTTACAATCAAGCGAACTCGAAATAGAGATCGAGCTAAGCGTGCTCGCTGATTTTAGTACCCCGGCTCGGATCGGATTAGAAACTACTACTCATATCTAGTTCGAAAAAAGTTTCTCAAATTATGCCTAAAAAAGTGAGAAATAATGATGTAAGAGCGAGCGGAGCGAGGTCGAATTATTTTTGCCAAATTAAACGTTTCAATTAATCGAGCTTCCCCGGACACAAAAATATGTCCGGGTTCCACCCAGACCCTTTTTGAAAACCCGCCCGGACCCTCCCCGGACGCCCCCCGAAATAGCACAAATCCGGGGAAACCCGGGCGGATGGCAGCCCTGTCAAGCGCATCAAGCTGGTAGGTATCTGGCTGATCCGCTCTAGAGACTAGAGCTGTACCTAACGTTAAAAATCTCAAGATAATCATTTATTGGCACGATTAGCACATGTGGTCTTCACTCATTGTTTAACTATTGTGTCTGCTGTGCTGAAAGTGAACCTGTTAATTTGCAGCAAGAACAATGTTGCGACCCCTGAGGGACCCCGGTATTACCTACATTCAGTTGACCGGACAAGCAGCCATCGATATTTGATAACCATTCGGATGGACCTCTCAGGAAGTCTCCAATCCAATCACACTGTCCAGTGTGTAGACCGAAGGAATCTTACCAATAAAGCTTTCGTGTCAGACTCTGTCGAAAGCCTTTAAGATGTCGAGGGCGACGGCAAGCGCTACCCCGTGCTTTTCGATGGCCTCAATGAATGGCATACGCTAGAAGATCCCCAGTTGACCAATTTTGTCGGAAGCTTTATTGACGATAACTTAGGATGTCAATAGCTTCGAGATGTGCCAGGAGCTGACTGTTAGCTGCAGCTTGCCAGGTCAGGCCGACTTCTAATCACCTAATCAACCGGCACTTTTTCGGTCTCAAACGAAAGGCGAAATAGGCGTGTCAAGACCATAGACAGTTTAGGCGCTAAAGTAATGTGGTCAAACTTGAGTCTATCAATAATAAACAAGTGCGAGTCGGACTCGCGTGCAAAGGGTTTCGAACGAATTTTTTTTAACATGTTATTTTAACACTATAGACTTCTTATAGGTTTTCCTGTAATCTATGGGTAAAGATCAATTATCTCCAATTTTTTCAAAATTTTAGGGTAGTTGCGGAGAAAAGGGAATGGTAATTTTTCGTCTAATTTCTTGCATGACTTCAAAAACTTTTTATTTTATATTTATGAAAAAAATATAATAAAACCCCTAACAGTAAGCCCTTTCATTTGATATGTCACACGATATTGTTAAAAAAACTTTTTTTGAAATTCCTAGTTTTCTAGTTTGACCTCCAAAAGTGAACCCCTTACTAAAAATTTAATGATTTACGTAACGCGTCCGTGTTTGGGTCACGGAAGTCCATATGTGTACCAAATTTCAACAGAATCGGTCCAGTGGATCCGGAGAAAACAGGCTGTGACAGACGGACAGACAGACAGATACCCGAGTGGTCCTATAAGGGTTCCGTTTTTTGTTCGGAACCCCAAAAATAACACCCAGTCTCTTAAAATAAGCAAGTATAAATAATTATATAACCGAAGATGCGAACATTCACACATAAGTATAATTATGTACATTGTGCAAGCAGCCCTAACAAAACTCCTTAACCTTCACTGAAATATAAGTTATTGAACACTTTAAATTGATAAATAACATTTCCCTTGCTGAGACAATTAAGACTTTAATTAAAGAACACAGTCTTACACCGAAATTGATCCTTAGCCTACTTGCTTACTCAAATATACAAAATTATGTCCATTTCATCGTCGCCCTGTAAAGTTTTACAGGAGGTACAAGTAACTTCCGATATTCAAGAAGTAATAAATAAATTGGTAGATACTTAATCAAATGCCGTATCATGCGCTTTAAAGCGGCAAGCTTGTTATGTTAAAATAACGAAACTTTCCACAAGATTCTGGAATACTACTGGGGGAATACTACCTACTTCGATGCAAATTGTAAGCTAAGAAATGATACTTATAACAAAATGGGTATATATAGTAAGTGAGGAGCATTCTCAGAGAAATGTTGCTATCACAATATTTATCTGAGAATGCTCTTCTTTCTAATACATTTCCTTTCTTTACCCTGTTCTAGATATCTAATTATTTATAATGTAATTCAAAACGACAGTGGCAATGGGCCTTCTCGATACGGAAAAAGCTAAGCGTAAAGAGAAAGGATTCGGTTCCTTTTCTTACTGACATTTATTTGCATTTTTTTGTAGTGATTTATCTTTTTACTAGATTTGGGGATCGCACTAAGAAGGAATTGTATAGAATATACGCCGCAGTATTTTATGTTTTTTTGTCGTAGTATCCCGTAGAGTGAGCGTATTAACCGCTAAAGCGATCCGTAGGGGCAAATATGTGGCTTTTAGAATATATCAACAACCTGATTCTATTGCCGTCATCACATCTACATTTCCAAACCAGTTTCACGACTCGAGAGCCTGTGCTTGTCAAACGCCACTGTTCCGATACAAAACTGAGTTGTATCGAAATGCGAGCAATATTCTCAATTCAAGTTTAAGTGACGCCGCAGCTTTTGATATTCCGTAAGTTTTGTGCCCATGTCGCGACGTTCTCGAGGAAGCAACACATGGGAGGTGCGTGCATCGACGTTGGCTCGCAATACCCATAACCTGATACGGGACATCGTCGAGAATCTTCAGGTAGAGCCCAACCCGGACAAGCAGCTCATAGCGCTTTCAGTCGGTAAGTGTTTTGTTATTTTTTTATTCAATTTCTAAAATTTTCTTAAGACAATATAAAAATATGGGATTTTAATGTGGTATTTACGGAAATCCAGTATGATAAAAACAGAAAAAAATACGGTAAAATTCATGACGACGACGTAACGTTCTTTTAAAGAATTACTTGTGCAGAAGTGTTTTTATTGCTATGAGTTTTGAAGCATAATTTGTAGAATTTTGTATCGCATAATAGAGTTCGGATTTCCTAGCAGTAGACAAGCAAACAGTAGTACGGCGGCAACAACATATAATTATTTTGGTAGCTGTTAATGCTACACTTATGCGTAGCATTAGCAGCTACCGCGAGAAATAGGCTATTAAAAATGGGTTAGCGGTGGTATATTTATAGATCAAGGTCAACAGGATTTCGATTTCACAATATTTTTAACTAGATACTTCATTTGTTTTGCACGTTAGGTGATCCGACAACTTTCGGCAATCTTAACCCTCCCGAGCAAGTGCTGCAAGCTGTTCGAGAGAGTAATGAATGGCTTAGCAGTCGCAGTTATGGTCCTGCGAAGGGACACTTGGAGGCGAGGGTTGCCGTAGCGGAGTACAGCGCCCACCAGGGGGACATCTCACCTGAAGACGTCATCCTCTGCAGCGGGTGCTCTCATGCTATTGAACTTGCAATCACAGTGATTGCAGACTCAGGACAAAACGTGCTCGTTCCACGGCCAGGTTTTATGATATACAAGACAGTAGCCGAAGGATTAGGCATTAATATCAAATATTACAACTTATTGGTATGTTTATTTTAATTACAATTATTTCATTTATTCCAACGCAAATAATTTGGGGCCTCTGCTACTTTTTTGCGAATATTTCACATGAATCAATGAGATGTGCGAAATCTAGGGGCATAGCATATCAGCGGGATAGACAAGTATTAATATGAGGTGATGTTAAACGGGTTTTTAGAAGTATAACTAGTTTCTTGTGGAATGGATTTGCATACTGCTCATTTACGCTTTATTTTATTTATATCTGCGTAGATCCTTGATTAAAGGTTATATAATGAAACGATAGATCATAACTATGATGATGTTTTGTTACAGCCAGATCAACAATGGAAGATAGACTTGGAGGATCTAGAGAACCAAATAGATGATGACACAGCCGCGCTAGTCGTTATAAATCCGTCGAATCCGTGCGGCTCAGTGTACGACAAGGAGCATTTGCGCGAGATACTCGACATAGCGTCGAGAAACCGCGTGCCCATAGTTGCTGATGAAATTTACGAGCATTTAGTTTTCTCCAACCACGAATTCACTGCATTATCGGCTCTCTCTAAAGATGTTCCGATACTAACATGTAGTGGACTCACAAAGCGATTCTTAGTGCCTGGCTGGCGCATGGGCTGGGTGATCATCCACGATAGAGATAATATATTAGGGCAGGAAGTTCGTCAGGGCTTGTCAAACCTGGCTTCTAGAATTTTAGGGCCGAACACCCTAATACAGACGGCATTGCCAGCAATATTGACATGTACGCCGCAGAGCTTTTTCGATGAAGTTGTGCTATTTATAGAGGTGAGTGAAAGGATACTTGTTTTGTTTTCATAATCATAGGATATCGCAGAAAATTAGCAGTTCATATTTGTATTTGGTTTATTAACAGTTTAATGTCCTTTAAAAAAACATAAGGTTTTTTCAAAGTTTCATTACCACAACCTTTTGTGCGCACTATTAAGTTGTACTTGTTAATGTTTTCAGAATCAAGCTAAGCTGGCGTTTGATGAATTACGTCGTGCTCCCGGTTTGCGACCTATAATGCCACAGGGTGCAATGTACATGATGATTGAAATTCAATTGTCGCTGTTTCCAACTTTTAAAAATGAGTTACAATTCGTAGAGCACATGGTTTCAGAGCAGTCAGTATTTTGCTTACCAGGACAGGTCAGTGAAGCTTTCCTATTCTTACATTTGAATAATTTTGTAATGTGCTTTTGTCTTGAACAAAAATAGCGACAAAAAGTTTTTAATTAGGTACTAAACATCGTAATAAGTGATTTTTAGGGTTTCGTACCAAAATGATAAAAAAGAACCCTTGTGGTGTGACTTAGTCTGTCCGTCTATCACAGCTGGATATCTCAAGAACTACTTATGTTATCAACTTGAAATTTGGAGTAGATTTAGATGACGTTTGCTCAACTATTTTGCAAATAAGAAAGAAATAAAAATGTGTACATTTTTTTGCACAGCCACTGAACGGGGTTCATAAAAAATCGAAGTGTAGCGACTATAGTTGTCAAAAAATAAAAGGCCCATTTTGACAGCAGGATACAACATTGCTTTACCAGTAAGTATGAAAGAGACATAGAAATAAACCTCTTTCGCACTTAGTGGTAAAGCAATGTTCTATCCCTCTACTCAGCTGTCAAATCGGACTTCTTAGATTTTGGTGACTTTAGGGTATGTGGGGTATCATATGAAAAAGCGCTATTTGCACATTCTCAAACAATTTTTCTTTTTTTTAGGCCTCATGTTTTCGACTTTAACCGAAAAATTACAAAAAAACATCATCGTTCCCCCCCCTCATCTCCGAAGTTTGCATACAGAAAAATCTGAAATTATTCTATGTGAGTTTATGTAAAGGTTACAGGAAAAATAAAAAGGTGTCTCTAAATAGCGCACTTTTACAGAAATCATCAAAAATTACATTAGTTTCACTATAGGTCAAGAGCTGGCACTGATCTAAAACTGCAATATAAACCGCAGTGTTAAAATTCTCTGACGAATATAGGCCTCGCCGATGAAAATGTAAAAACATTTCACGTTTTATATGATAGTGCGGAGCCCTCGGTGCGCGAGTCAGACTCGGTCTTGACCGATTTTTGAAAATTACAACACATTCTTATCTATCGTCAGGCATTGAATATAGGTATTTGAATTATTTAGCGAACACCCTTGCGGTACCTAGCTACTCTCATTTCAACACGTCTACACAAGAATGATTGTATTGTTACGAGCTTGGGGTTCGTGACCATAAAAACAGCCGATAAATTAACCAAAACTGACACTTTAATTTAACACACTAATTAGCACTTTAAAACACACAATCGCACTACTGAACACTTCACTTCACTATAATTCGCAGTTGAAGATCGCTCTCGAAGTTATCGTTTGTATCGCCAATTCAATACTGACTCCAGTCGCCGGATGTCCGCCCTTTATATACCGACAGTTGTTTCTAGAACCTTCTAGTATGGAAACTTCCGGAAAGTTCGGGTACATACCGGTCCCGACTGACCAGGTGTCGAAACATCGAGAATGTTCTAGCATAGAAAATTCTAGAAACATCTTGACGCCTTTGATCTGGTTAGTTCCCGCTACTTGATACTAGATGGCGTTAGCAGCACGTATATGTCGTTATATAACCAGCATTAATTCTGGCGCGTAACACTGCCCCCTCCTAAGACATGCTCGTCCCGAGCATTATCGGCCCCATAATAACGCGCCAGTCGATCCATGTGGACGATCTTAGGAGCACTTCTTGTACCTTTTTGTATACGGTAGGTCACGTCATTGATTTTTGTCACAATCCGGTACGGCCCGTCCCATTTAGCTTGAAGCTTCGGAGATTTCCCTTTACTGCGAACTGGATTGTGCAACCACACTAGTGAACCTTCGTCGAAACCTTTATTGTTCATTTTGCGGTCATAACGGGTTTTCATCTTTTCAGACATTTGCTGGCCCGATTCTCTGACGTGCTCATAAATGTCATTAATTTTGTTCCGGTAGTCATTCGCATAATCCGTTATACTACGTGGGACATCAGGTGGTATTCCAGTGATCAGGTCTGCAGGCAGTCGTAATTCTCTATCAAAGTTTGCGAAAGCTGGTATCACTGATGTGCTTTCGTGAACAGCACTTCGGTATGACAACAAAAACGGTTGCATATGCTTGTCCCAATCGCGTTGCCGATTTTCCACAACTTTTGCCAGGTATCTCTCCAATGTCTGATTGAATCGTTCCACCATTCCATCCGATTGTGGGTGGTAAGAAGTTGTTCTCGTTTTATGAGTACCCATAACTCGGCAAGTTTCCTGGAATACCTGTGACTCAAAATTCCTTCCTTGATCGCTGTGAATCTCCAAGGGTACTCCAAAACGACAGAAGACTTCATGAACCAGTTTATCTGCAACTGTTGAAGCTTCTTGATTTGGAATGGCGAAGACTTCCGGCCACTTAGTGAAGTAATCCATTACAACCATGAAATACTTGTTACCACTTTCACTTTCCGGAAACGGTCCCGCAACATCCAGGGCTATCCTTTCCCATGGTGCACCATCATTGTACGTTTTCAGGTCCTTTTAGAGCCGCACAACTTGTACATTTCCGACACCAGTCCTCGACATCGTCACGACAATGGACCCAGTAAAACCGTTCCCGTATTTTCAGTAGAGTCCGTTTACCTCCCATATGGCCTCCTGAACAACCATCATGGTACAGCAGTAAAACATCCGGTACCTTAACTTTAGGGACAACCATTTGCAAATGATAGTTGTCTCCCCGGGCATTTTCCCATCTACGGCACAGTACTCCATCCTGAATCACTAAGCTGTCCCATTGGGCCCAATAGCTTTTTGTGATCGAACTCATCGCTGAGACATCACTGCACGTGGGCTTAGGAGCACTGGCCTTCATCCACTCCAGAATCGGCTTGATGTCTGAATCTTCGTGCTGAGCACGGTGTAGGCTTTCCTTCCACTCGTTGCTGAGGTCTGTCTTGAGCATCCTCACAGGTATGACTTCTTTACCCTCTTTTCTAGTACAATGCTTGCAGTCTTCAGGGCAAGGTCTTCTTGACAGTGCATCAGCGTTGCCATGAGATAGACAAAGTCGTATTCCTGCAGTAGTTCAATCCATCTCGCAACTTGTCCTTCTGGATTTTTGAACTGCAATAGCCATTTCAGCGCAGCATGGTCAGTACGTAGGTGGAATTTCCGCCCCAGTAGATATTTGCTAAAATGTTGCAATGACTTTACCACAGCAAGCAATTCCCGTCTCGTGACACAATAATTCCTCTCTGGTTTTGACAACGACTTGCTGAAGTACGCAATCAAAACCTCTTGATCACCATTCCTTTGAGATAACACACCGCCAAGTCCGATATCACTTGCGTCTGTGTCAAAACTATAAATTCGTTGCTGGTATCAGGATACCCCAAAATAGGTGTTTTGCACAGACGGTCCTTTAGCTCCTGGAAAGCGATGTCGCAAATTTCACCCCAACAGAAATGTCGCTTTTCCTCGGTTCGCTTGTGCAGGGGTTTGGCTATATCTGCAAAGTTCTTGACAAATCGCCGATAGTAGGAGCACAAACCCAAAAATGCTCTGACCTGCGTCTTGTCTTTTGGAATTGGCCAATCCTTAACAGCGGCGATTTTCTCTGGATCCGTGCGGATACCTTCTTCCGACATAACATACCCCAGAAAGTTAACTTGCCGTTTGAAAAATGAACACTTTTTCGGACGCAATTTGAGGTTGGCACTCTGGATCTTCATGAGCACGCGTTCCAAGTTTTGAAGATGTTCTTCAAACGTACGGCCTACGATGATGATGTTATTCAAGTAGACAAGGCAGGCATCACCAATCAACCCGGTTGTTCCATCAATCTTTCAAACGTTGCCGGAGCGTTACACAATCCAAATGGCATAACTTTAAATTGCCACAGACCCTTGCCTGTCGAGAATGCAGTTTTCTCCTTGACCTTCGGATTCTTCCTCATAAAGTCTAAGCCCAGGATGCAATCGTCCATTATATCGGCCACAACAACATTATGCAGGTAGATTTTGTTGCCTAGCTTTAACTCCATCTCTCTCTCTCCTCGGACGGGTATGCGCTGACCGGTGGTTGTCACCAAATTTATGCGCTCTCGGTTGTATGCAGAGTCCCCAAGGAACCAACTTATAAGTTGGGAACTGACAACCGTGCGAGAAGCTCCAGTGTCTATCGTCAGCTTACATGGTGACCCGTTGACCTCGCCCTTGATGATAAGGCTGTTCCCGTCACGGGTTTGTGAGATCGAAATTCTTGGGGCTCTTTGAACATCAGCCAGCACCTGCCCCGCAGTCCTGGCTTTTACTCGTTTCCCTGCTGTTGCTGGGCACTGCTATTAGCCGCCCTGCCCTCTGGAGATCGGCTACCTTCCCCTTCTGCAGTTCGCTTAGGGCAACTGGATCGAAAGTGGCCCCTTTCACCACAGTCGTAGCACTTCAGGCTGTATCCTTTTAAACGATCGCGAACTGTAACCGCTGCAACCTCTCTGACACGGTGGGAACGATGATCTTGCCGCACAGCTTCCACCTCCAGTGCATGGGCCAAGGCGTCTTTAGGCGTCCCGTGGTGCCCGAGCCTCACTGCAGCCCTAACCTCAAGGTCGCGGATGCCGTCGATGAATGCCTGCACCAGGTTCCCTTCAATGAGCGCTGGTGCAGACTGGTACGCTTTTCGCATCAGCTTCTCCACTTCAAGGGCCCACTGCTGTAGGTTCTCACCGCTGCGTTGCACGCGATCCCTTAACTGCGCACGAAACACGTGCTCCAGATGAGCGTCGCCATACCTGGCTTCCAACGCCTCAAGGAGCTGCTCGTAAGTCACCTCCTTACCGAGAGCTTCCAGGACAGTTAAGGCCTGGTCGCGCAGGCCTAGGGTGAGGGCAGTTATTGTCTGATTTTTACTCCACCCGTTCGCCTTCATGACAGCCTCAAACTGAATTTTGTAGGCCGACCAAGAAGACGTCCCATCGAACGGCGGCACTTTGAACCCACGTGGCGAAGGTGTAGTGGCTGCAGAAGTAGCAATCCCATCTCCTAGTTTAAGGTTGCCCAACTCCTTCTTCACATCCGCAATGACGTCATCAAACTTGCTGATCCTGGTTTCAGCGTCTGACAAGCGGTTGTCATACTGAGCAACCTTATCCTTCACCTCCTTCATGTCTTTCCTGAAGGACGCGTGAAGTTCCTTCATGAGGAGCATCTGTTCTTCCTGGCGGCGCGCCTGCTCCTCCTTGTCGTGCTGCAGCTGTTCTTCCAAGCGTCGGGCCTGCTCCTCCTGCCGGCAGGCCTGTTCTTCCTTGTCGCGCTGCAGCTGTTCTTCCAAGCGTCGAGCCTGCTCCTCCTGTCGGCGGGCCTGCTCCTGCACCATCATCATCAGAGCAGCTAAGTCTAGTGCTGATGATGCTGGAGCTGCTGTGGATGGGCTGGCCTCGATGGTCAGTAGTTGCCCTTCCGACGTCTGTGACGTTGCTCCACCAAAACGCCTCTGGTCCGTCTCCTGCTTGCGTTGACTACGGGTACGGATACCCTCCGTGTCGTCCTTTGGCAGAATCGGCATGATTATCCACTCTTCTGACATCAATTGTTACGAGCTTGGGGTTCGTGTGAATAAAAACAGCCGATAAATTAACCAAAACTGACACTTTAATTTAACACACTAATTAGCATTTTAAAACACACTAATTATAACACACAATCGCACTACTGAACACTTCACTTCACTATAATTCGCAGTTGAAGATCGCTCTCGAAGTTATCGTTTGTATCGCCAATTCAATACTGACTCCAGTCGCCGGATGTCCGCCCTTTATATACCGACAGTTGTTTCTAGTATGGAAACTTCCGGAAAGTTCGGGTACATACCGGTCCCGACTGACCAAGTGTCGAAACATCGAGAATGTTCTAGCATAGAAAATTCTAGAAACATCTTGACTCCTTTGATCTGGTTAGTTCCCGCTACTTGATACTAGATGGCGTTAGCAGCACGTATATCTATACTAATATATAAAGCTGAAGAGTTTGTTTGTTTGTTTGTTTGCTTGAACGCGCTAATCTCAGGAACTACTGGTCCGATTTGAAAAATTATTTCAGTGTTGGATAGCCCATTTATCGAGGAAGGCTATAGGCTATATATCATCACGCTAAGACCAATAGGAGCGGAGCAGTAATGAAAATTGTGACGCAGACGACGTTGCGCGGGTCAGCTAGTATCGTTATATAACCAGCATTAATTCTGGCGCGCAACAGTACTATGGAAATTCTTATTTCTACAACATAGGCTAGTTTTACAATATCTTAAGGATTAAGCTCTTAAATAGCTCCAACATATTGATTGACACATGTGTCTTGTTTTCAGTGTTTCGCGTATCCCAACTTCATGAGGATAGTACTAACTGTGCCGGAAGAAATATTGCGAGAGGCTTGCAAAAGGATTACCCTGTTCTGTAACGATCACATTGTATCCCGAGAAAGTCTGAAGGAAATAGAGAACGACCTGGTCACCGTGTCCAGTGAAAATGATGTAATCTGTGCCGATGATACTGCACATGTTGCTTAGAGAATAGAATAATTTCTTTTGCTTATTAATAGTGTAATAAATATCATTTATTATTGAACAAATGGTTTCAATTTGCTTAAAATACGTATATTTTTGAGAAATCGTGTCTTAGTTATATTAGAGCGTTGAATATTTTGTCATTTTTAGAACTGCAACACTGTCACTAGGTAGGAGTACCTACTGGTTTGAATTGTTATTTAATTCAAAAGTTAACTATTTTCAATAGTCGAGTAATAACGTATCCTGAAAAGAAAGTGTATTTTAGATTTTTTTTTCTAGTTTACCCGACTATGCCCACCCGGGTAAAGCTAATATTTATACTTGGTGCAATTTAATTTTATGGTGATGATAATGAAACTTTATTTATCATAATTGAATTTTGTGATTTCAGTGATTGCTTATACATCACGCACCTAACCACTTACTCATTGCATGGGAATTGTACCACGCATGGACCAAGTGTAAGCTTTGCACAAATTTTCCTCTTACTTGCATAATAAGTATAACTATCTTATTTACTCGTCAAAATATTCATACAATTCCTTCATACCTCGACATTAAATAAAATGTGAAATCTCAGACTGGTGTAATACAAATATTATGTGCATATTTCAAATGTTATTAACTAGCTATAGACAAATTTTGTAGTTACCCTTTTCTTTATGTAAATAAAATACTTTACAAAAAGTATTAACTTTTATTTAATTATTTTCTAGTTTTTGAAGTGGGTTTGGGGGGTCTGTCCTGTGCGTTCTAGACACGTCTAGAACGCACAGGACACATGGACCCGAGTCTTTATGCAGTGGAAGCCAGAGAACAGGCGCCGAGGAAGGTCTAAGGAACACTGGCGTGACGACTAGAGCCGTTCATGTGGGATCATGTGGGATCATGTGTTCATGGGGCTTGCCATCTGATCAGACGACGCCCGGGTTAGCGGCGCCTTGTGTTCCACGAGAGGAAATGCTGGCGGCGAGACTTTGTATGTAAAAAGTCATATTTTGAGGTTTGGCTCTCGATTTTTTTCTCCTCCAATATTGGACCAATATAAGAGATATTTCACAAACTGAATAAGAAGGATGTATACTGTGTCTCTATGTTTTCCTTTTTAATTTGCCCAATTTGTACACAGCATTTTGTGAGAGTTCTAGTGCTTATACGGTTAATAAATCATCAAAGTCTCGCCGCCAGCATTTCCTTTTAAGGCAACAACATACGTCAGTGACCTTGGAAGAACAAAACGCGCACTCGTTTCACAACCGCGCGATCCAAAATTCAGTACTTTCCTTATTATAATTATAAGATAATTAAATTCGAGATAGTGCAAATTCCATTAAAATACGCCCGGTGGTTTTAGTCCGACGATCGTTTTTATGTCCTTGTTAGACATAAATTTACAAATTAATTACACTACTTTGAACGAATAACACTCAAAATTTTCACAAATCAAATTATTAAGAAAATAGTCAAATGTAACATAAAAATTAATTACACTATTTTGAACGAATAAAACTCAAAATTTTCACATTATTAATTTATTAAGAAAATAGTGAAATCTAAAATCTATTTTTTTTTTCAAAAATAACAACTAGCCGTTTCTAGACGTGATGCTCATTTTAAAATCAGCTACTAAGCCGGTTAGCATATTAGACAGGGCCCACTAGGGCCAGTGCCTGCCAAGGTTGCGGAATTGGTTCAAAAGAGTAAAAGAGTCACGGCGGCCCTGGGGGGCTACTCTCTAAGCCTGTGAAGTCCGTAGTTTCGGGTTTAGTTGCGGGCGTATTCTACTCCGTATCACCTACGGACTTATATTACGATTAGTTCCAAATCCGAACTGAGAATGAATGACAACACGATTTGACAGTAACTTTCAAATCGTATTGTCATTAATTCTTAGTGGTTAGGTGAGGCAACTAAGCCCGAAACTACGGGCGCAAAGGGCATTAGGAGGAACACGGATGGGTTTAAATCATTTGATGATTATTTTCCAAACCTTTTGTTCGCGACGGTAGCGACAAATAGAATTATATAATTCGAATACATCCGAGCTTATGTAAAACATAGGATAAGTTATAGTTTAGATACTTTTGTAACCAAAATTAAATTCATGATTTTGTTGTCGTTTTTCCCAGGCGCATAAGACGTTCCTGGGGAACTTATTTAGCTGAATATACATAGGTAGGGTTACACACTCCCCTACACATTCCTGGTAAACCCTTAAAAGTATCTGGTAAAAGTCAAAGGTAAAGGAGGTAAACAGGTATCGGACATTTCACATATACCGACACAGGACAGCTACTGAAAAGGTAGTAGGGTGGACAGACAAACCACCATTCACAGACACCTCCCTTTACTAAAGATACAGAAAATCTAGATATTTAGGCTTTAGACCATAGGCATTTAAGAGCTGGCACTGAGCCCTATCCAAATATGTATACATCTGTATGGTCAGTTAAGGCATAAAGCCATAAATTAGGAAAATATAAAAACACTGACTTTCCCCTTCCGGGCTTCTGACCTCATAGTAATTCCACCCTTAGAGGGGTGGCTTTGTAAGATGTGTATCTGGATAGAGGGATGATGCACCTACCGTAAGACATATAGCCCAACAGCCCTAAGGGCACAGTTTTTCGGGAAGTCAACCCTTAAAAGTTAACAAGTTCAAACTTGTAAATAGTTTCGATAGATAAATGCAACAAACCCCTAAGTGGGTAGGGTTGAAGGGTTGATTTCCACCCCGTTCGACGGGGAATTTCGGGGGCTGTACAGACAGGTGCATCAACCCCTATCCAGACCTAGAATAAGCCTAGATATAGCCAGGAATGTACAGTAGTTAAAGTAAAACTTAAGGTTTAAAATAAACTAAAACAGTTAGTGGTTTTTGGGTCTCGTTACGGTAAAGTAACAGAGTACTTTAGTAAATAGACAAAAAACATAGATTTGTAGTCATTGGCAAGAAGAAATTTAGAACTTTTAACTAGAAAGTAAAGTAGTCGCGAATTCATCCTTTAAACCGCTAGCTGCTGTGTTAAACAATCAATTCTGCATCTTCATTAATTCCCTGGTAAGCAAACATCCCTAACCCCAATCTATCCCGAAGACAGCAAGTTCGAATATCAAGAAAGAAGAACGGTACACGTGTGGTACAGAGACCTTCGTACATAGGTACAGGACGTCAGCGCGGCTGGACGCAGTTGGGTGCTCGCAGTTCACATCGAAGGAATAGAAGAAGGATAGACCTACCCCAAATACACCGTTCCAGCCGATCACGCCCGTCTGGTACGCCTGTAATAAAAAAGGTCATCGAACTTGTACTTAAATCACTTAGCTCCAACCCTAATCTGGTTGCATAGGCTTATCTAGGGATTTTTTTCAGGGAGGGCCTGGCCCCCAACCTGAGATGCGACGCCCAATAAGAAAAATCGTTGCGGTGTACGATCAAAAGTGCATTTTTAGGACAGTCCTAGTCAGAAAGCCCAGGTAGCTCCCCACAATCCCGGGGCTGGGACGTTTACCTGTGATTTAAATACGTGTGCCATCGGGCGTCAACTGAAATTGACGCATAATGGCATCCCACATGCCATACCAAATCACGCGGTTTAAATTTCTTTTTTTTAAAAAAACGGTGTGTTTAATATCGATTTTTTTACAATAAATTATTCAATTGTTGTTGCGTCGCGACGGCTATTGCGTCCGTGTGCTCACAGTATCTAAATAGAAGTAACGTTTTGCCACATACAGGAAAGGTTATGAACTCAGAGATTGTAAAATTCAAGAGCGAGCAAAGCGAGCTTGAAAATATTTGCGCTCCATCCAGTTTTAATTTTTATACTTAAACTAGTTGACCCGCACAACTTCGTCTGCTCCGCTCCTTTTGGGGTAAGCGTGATGATATATAGCCTTTAGCCTTCCTTGATAAATGGGCTATCTAATACTGAAAGAATTTTTCTAATCGGACCAGTAGTTCCTGAGATTAGCGCGTTCAAGCAAACAAACACAAACTCTTCAGCTTTATATATTAGTATAGATAGAAGAAACTTTTTTGACAAAATGTACAAAAGTTCCAAGTACTTGAGAGTGTAGCGCCATGTCCGGAGCGAGGAGATCGCGGTCACCTCACGCCCCAGCCGCCGCAACAGAAGAAGACGCCCCGGGCGTCGGGAGTCGCAGGGCGATTCTCGGCCAACGTACGCGCGTGCATGCGGACGGCGAGCATTGGGTGGCTCGCCGTCTGATCAGAACCAGGCCCGGGTGTTTCTATTGCATAGTTTTCAAACCACCACAATAAGATCCGATTGAATAATAATAATTAAACACAAGTGCCACGGCGTAAAATCGTAACGTAGCTCGAAGTCGAGCTTCGCAGTGACGATTTCGCTTCGAATTATTAAGACTCGTCATTGCGAAGTTTAGCTGCGAACTGAACGAATTTTATGGCATAGATAAGGCTCGGTCTGCATCAACAAATACTGTAAACTGTAGGTATATTAAGTAGCCGTCATATATTGGGCATACTGTTTGTGTTTGTTGTGTTTCAAATAACTGGCAACACTGGTTTATACGAATTCAGCCAAAACGTTTATGTTATATCGTTATAAGTCCATGCCAAAACACATAAACATTCAAAAGTGCTGAATATTTGCCGTCTCTTTTTAACAAAGGCGACACTCATCTTGCTGGCTAATGCAGGCCATACACGTTTACGTAATTTGATCAAACAGGCTGGTTCAAACTGTTTGATCAAATAGAAATACGAAATTTTGTATTTCGTCATGGCCGAAATTTTTTTAACAAAAAATGAGTCTTCAATCGACTCATTTTTTGTTAATAAATTTGTCCCACACACATTCATGCCAAGGACACGTTCAAAAGTGGTACAATATTCTGAAAATTTTTAAACGCTAATGTAATATACCTTATTAGAAAGCTTATTTATCAAGCTTCTTGATTATAGTTAAAAATTCAAGAAGTATGGAAACCCCAGAGACGAAATTGAATACCACCTACTCCGCTCAAGATGTCACGCAATGTACGATAAATGTTTCTCTGAATATAAAAATAAAATAGAAGCCAATATCCCAAAAAACCCTAAAGTTTTCTGGAGCTTTATAAAACATAAAAGATGTGGAGACTTGTCGATACCAGCAAGTATGAATTTTAAATACAGGCTCTGAAATAGTTAATCTTTTTGCGAAACATTTTGCGTCAGTCTATTTGCCTAACACAACACCTCCAGAAACCTCTACGCTTAATACTCGGTGTCAAGTGTCCCCACCAGAAATATTGTGCACATTAAAAATCGAAGAGATTGAAGTGCTTAAAGCAATAAAAAAAATCGACTCAGCGAAGGGTGCCGGTCCAGATACAGTTCCACCAGTATTTGTAAAAAGATGTGGATCTGCGATAGCTCTGCCTCTGGTGTTAATATTCAAACGATCATTGGCACTTTTCCGTCGGACTGGAAAAAAACACGCTTTGTGCCAGTTTTTTAGAAGGGGGAACATTCTGACGTACATAATTATCGCCCTATTTCCATTCTGTCTTGCTTCTCCAAACTGTTTGAATCGATTGTCAGGGTTCTGAAAAAAAAACGGAACCCTGATAGGATCACTTGGGTGTCTGTCTGTCCGTCTGTCACAGCCAGTTTTCTCCGGATCTACTGGACCGATTCTGTTGAACCTTGGTACACATATGGACTTCTGTGACCAAAACACGGTCGCGTTACGAAAATCATTAAGTGTTTAGCATGGGGATCACTTTTGGGGGTCAACCTGGAAAATTAAAAAAAAAGGTTTTGAAGTTATTCAAGAAATTAGACGAAAAATTACCATTTTCGGAGATAAGGGGGGGGGGCCTTATCTCCGAAACTACTGAGCCCAAAATTTTGAAAAAAATGGAGATAATAGATCTTTACCTAAAAATTACAGGAAAACCTATTAGAAGTTTGTAGTGTTAAAATAACATGTTAAAAAAACTTAATTCGTTCGGAACCCTTTGCACGCGTGTACGTTACCCCAGCAGGAAAGTGTCTCCTGGAGATGAACGTGAGTGGAACGTATATTTAGTGCGTAATCTGCTATAAATATGCGCTGATTATAGAATTTGTGCGCCTGGCCGTTTTGTAAAAAAACGGAAAAAATGATTCCTGCTAGGGTAACGTTCTTCTAGCAGGAAAATTCTAAACGAATGATCGGAGAGAGAAATGTTGCGCATGGGCAGAGAGCTTATATTTGTGCAAAAATGTGCCCCGAAAACATAATTTGTGCGTCTTCAGGTTTTCGAGATATTGCGTTTCCTGCTGGAGTAACGTTTTGCAGAATCGTGTATCTCTAAAAGCATCGTATGTGCGCCTGTAGAAAAAACGTACACGAGTAGCTCTTAATTTGTGCGTATTTGTGACAGAATTAGATTTACAAATTTATTTATAACTTTCAAGTAATTGAACTTATTCGAAAACCAGAAAAAAAATCGTAGCTCCTAAATGAGAAAACGTATAAGCTCGCTGAAAACTGTATTCGGTCCTTCTTGACGCTTTTAATATCCATTAAAAATTTCAAAAGTGCACATGCATGCGTTATTGAATAATATTGCTAAAAATCAAAACGACGGTGTCATAACTTTGACGGCAAAATACAAGAAACCGGCTCAACCCAAGATGTGTGTTTTTAAACCAAGATTTAGTGCGTTAAGTCAAAAATATATAGTGAAAATATTCAGCTTGGAATGTTTCGCATTAAGTAAATATAAACAAAAAACAAAACATGTAAACAACGGTTGGCTATCCGACCAAATTCGAATGACTACAAAAAAGCGGCGTTTTCATACATAACGGTGACCTTCTTTATGGGACGTATTAAACCTAAGCTGTTGCTGTTGCTTTTACTTGTTAACAAAGTCAAATTGAATACCTTTTCCTTTATCAATTTAATAGCATAACATACAATAGTAATAGTCGTCCCAAAAAGCAATTCCCAACCTCGTGATTTTTATTACTTGGTCGTAACAACCAAGAATAATCGTTATAAACGCGACAAGTCTGTTTTACGAGCAGTATAGTTTGAATTTATGTACGAATGAGTTTTTGACTCTACTAGTTTGCTTTACTCTACTGTTTTCTTTTGAAACAATTTTTTTTTACATTTTATAGGCACACGCTTGACCACTATCTCATCTGATGATTAGCTATGATGTGATCGACGATGAAATGGAGCATGCTTGCCTAGAAGTAACCTATTCACTCTTGTCTTAAAGACGCTCGGCTTGTAGCTATTAGGAAAAACAGACTCTGTTAGGGAATTCCAACCCTTAAGGCCGCTCTCTCGAAAAAAGCTTAAAAACAGCGTGCAGATGAAGCAGTTTTTCGTCGGCATTTACTTAGAAATTACATCAAAAAAAAAAAATAGGATAATAAAACCAAATTACGTACCATATCATGTAGATTACTATCTACATGATGGTACATAATTTGGTTTAGCCAGAATTTATGTATCGGTATCACATAATAAGAAAAAAAAACACTAAATCACCTCCAAATAGTTCAGATGAAACTATTTTACTCCTTCATTTTTTAACAAAAGACTAAAAAAAATATCTACTGCATTGCAATACCAACGAAAATAATTTGGTTTTGTTACTTTTTTTAAATATGTGTTATTTTTATTATAATAAATTAAAAATGCGACCGGTTAAATTTCGCGTCTATAATCACCCCTGCATTCGTCCACGAATTCAGTGCGGGGCGAGTCATGTAGTAATATCGTAAAATATTACTACAAAAATTGAGTTTGAGTTCATTACATTGACCCATCATTAAATTGCTGCTTTATTTTTCAAGTTGCGACGTAACCCGGTAGTATATAGGTTAAAGTTGTTAAAATGTCCGTAAATGTAATTACTACGCCACTTTCGACCAAATAAAAAAAAATTGTAAACAAACAGTCACAGTGCAACCGCATGACTCAACGTGACAGTGTCCTTGGCTTCATAACTGCAACTGTTTACGAACAGATAATAACCCAAACGCACTTCCTAGTAAAAAAAAAAAACATTTTGCATTATTGATGATAGAGCGACGTTTATGTATCTGTCTCTGTCCCACTTATACTTGCGACGTGACGTCAGTGGATGGCGTGGGGCTAGAAGGCAAGTCTGAGTTGCGGTGGCGAGGCGTAAAAAGGAATCTTGTATTGACGATTAAAAACTTACCATTAATTTATCGAATCTACGGCTTAAATCAATATATTTAGATACTCTATGTCTTCCTAACTGTTGTGTTAATTAGCTTTTGTTAATAAAATGTATATGCAGGCTCTTTTACACACATTTCTTGATCTATATATTTTTTTAAAAACAATCGCCAATCATATTTTTGTTCTTTATAGCACCTACTTTTTTTCTTCCTTTGAGGGGCTTGTGGCTAAGCACTACACTTTTCTACTTCAGTGTACTCGGGCACAACACGTTTCAATCGATTTGTGAGTAAAGTTAAGAAGGTCACCTTAATGTATGAAAACGCCGCTTTTTTGTAGTCATTCGAATTTGGTCGGATAGCCAACCGTTGTTTACATGTTTTGTTTTTTGTTTATATTTACTTAATGCGAAACATTCCAAACTGAATATTTTCACTATATATTTTTGACTTAACGCACTAAATCTTGGCTTAAAGCCACAAATCTTGGGTTGAGCTGGTTTCTTGTATTTTGCCGTCAAAGTTATGACACCTTCGTTTTGATTTTTAACAATATTATTCAATAGCGCATGCATGTGCACTTTTGAAATTTTTAATGGTTATTAAAAGCGTCAAGAAGGACCGAATACAGTTTTCAGCGAGATTATACGTTTTCTCATTTAGGAGCTACGATTTTTTTTTTCGGGTTTTCGAAAAACTGCGATTACTTGAAAGTTATAAATATTTTTGTAAATCTAATTCTGTCACAAATACGCACAATTTAAGAGCTACTCGTGTACAGGCGCACATACGATGGTTTTAGAGATACACGATTCTGCAAAACGTTACTCCAGCAGGAAACGCAATATCTCGAAAACCTGAAGACGCACAAATTATATTTTCGGGGCACATTTTTGCACAAATATAAGCTCTCTGCCCATGCGCAACATTTCTCTCTCCGATCATTCGTTTAGAATTTTCCTGCTAGAAGAACGTTACCCTAGCAGGAATCATTTTTTCCGTTTTTTTCCAAAACGGCAAGGCGCACAAATTCTATAAGTAGCGCACATTTATAGCAGATTACGCACTAAATATACGTTCTACTCATATCACTCAATTTCCCGGCTTGTGAACAGTAAACATCTCCGATTTACAACACGGTTTTAGACGCGGTCGCTCAATCCTCACTAACTTGGTTCCTTACATTTCCAAAATATCTTATGAAGTTGACTCGGGCAAGAAAATAGACACTATCTATACAGACTTTAACAGTGCTTTTGATCGAGTTAACTATTCTATTCTTCGTAAGTTTGGTGTGGAAGGCACGCTTTGAGTCTTATTTAAAATGGTTTGAGTCTTATTTAAAACAAAGGCCCCAGTCGGTGGCAGTCAACGGATTTTACTCAATCACCTATTTAGCAAATACCGGTGTTCCTCAGGGATCGCATTTAGGACCCCTTCTTTTCCTTATCTTTATTAACGATATAGTGGATCAAATAAGACACTGTAGGGTATCTCTATTTGCCGATGACCTGAAGATATACAAAACTATAAATTCCGTTGTTGACTCTCGCCAATTGCAAAGTGACCTTGACGCAATTCTATATTGGTGTCGCTGCAACAGTATGACTCTCAACGTAAGTAAATGCTTTCATAGTAGATTCACTCTGAAAAAGAAGCCACTTGCTGCGGAGTACAAGCTCGATAATACACCACTGGCAGAAGTCAACGAAATCAGGGATCTTGGCGTGATAGTTGACAGTAAACTAAAATTTGCCTCGCATATCAACAAGTGTGTCACAAAAGCAGCTCAAATGCTCGGGTTTTTGAAACGGAACGCAAGCGGATTTAAACATCAGCGCACCAAAATCTTACTTTACCAACCTTAGTGCTCAGTCATCTTGAATTCGCCAGCGTGGTATGGAATCCGTTTTATGCAGTACATTCGCAGCGCGTTGAGAGCATAGAAAGAGCGTTCACCAGGCATCTGGCCCATAACACAAGCGGTTTTACACACAGGAATCCCTACAAAGAAAGCTTAAAAAAATTAATGTTATATGTATGTGATGTGGCAGTACTCTTAATAAATAAATATAATATAATATATGTTTTTTTCAGGCGCGTGTTTTTGAAAAAAAGGGAAAATTGTTTCAATACAAACAAAACGCACACCGACTTTATTTACTCATTTCTATTCTAAATGTGGCTTAAATTACCGTTTTTATTAAATCTTTAAGATTTTATTGTAATTTTAGCTGCAGCTCCATGAAATTGAGACAAAAAATATTGATTATCATTACAATGCAATATCAAAACGTGTCGATAAAAGGTAAAATCCATAGATACAGAATTCTGATTAGAAATCTGTAAAAGTCAGAATGACGTTGAAATAAAGAAGACACCATAAAAAAAGGGTGGCTGTAAAAAAAAAATTAAATGCCGAAACACATGAAAATAATTATACACTTTCAGCATAATAGCTCATAGTAGGGGAGGCATTAATGCTAAATGTGGATTTACTCGAGCATCGTGGGGACCTATTACATTTTGTAGTTTAGATGATAAGAAGAATAAAAGTTTCTGTAATGTGTCTCCGTTTAGTGGTGGGGGAAGGGTCTACAGATTTTCAAAAATGTAAAAAAATCAGTTACATGGACATCCTCGAGCGTATCAGATATTTATAGTTTAGATGCCCAACGTGTCTCTGATACCAAAGGTATGTTTATCTGCCGACTTGTATGTTAGAAAATAGAGAAAAAAAAATTCACCCTTTTTTTCACCCAAAAAGTGAACCCTAAAAATGCTCCCATTCTAAAGACTGACGTTTCGGAAGTGACGCAAGCTCGAAAAGATTTTTTGAAAATGCAAAAAAAAATCGCTATGTTGCAATACTCAAGCGTGTCAGATTTTTATACAGGAGGTGCAGCTTGATGTTCTAGTCATATTTGCCAAAAATCTGGAAATTATTTTGAGGGATTGTATGTGCCATAATTAGTTTTCTTTCTTTCTTGTTTTTGCATATTGTTAATCTGACACTTTTAATTTTTTTTTTATAATGTGACGAATTTTTTATACAGCAGGTTCAACTTGATGTTCCAGTCATGTTTGCAAAAAATCTGACGATTATTTTGAGGGGTATTGTTAATCAGACACTTTGAACTTTTTTTTTTATTTAATGTGACAAATAAAACCACGCAAAATTCCTGATTCCGATCCTGTCGGTCCTCGAGAGGTAGGGAGGAAGATGTAGGCCGTAAGACACCCCTTCTAGGGTTCTGCACTCATAACTTTTAGAGTTACGATTTCAAGTAGTAACTAGCAAGGATCTAGACTTTTAAGGAGTACTAAATGACTATTCGCTTCATCTGATGTGTTCCCGAGAAATGACATGCAGGCCCATAAAAGCCTCGTTTCCTGCAATATGGCATCGTAGGGAGACATGGCCAATCAGCGCGCAGCTGTCATTACTTAAAATGTTGCCACTATAATTCCAATTAAATGTTGTCAGATTATTTTTATAAAGTTTACCGTAGAAATAACAATAGAGTAAGAAGGGCAGAGTAGCGCAAAGTGGGAAATATGTTCATAATTCTCAGCGTCTGCATGCACCTAACTTTATTTATGATTTTAGTTACTCCGGCTTGTGCAAACCGGCAGACAATATTATTTCCTTGATTCGTGACTAATTTCTTTAAAAAAATAAAATCGTTGTCGAGAATGTCCAGGTGACGTTTTTTCTTGCAACTTTGTGACTCTCCCATTTCCTTATGTCACGCTCAAATTGTCAGATTATTGAAATACACGCTTTTCTGCATGTACCTTACTTACTTTACCTTAATCTGACGCGCTCGAGTAAATCGAGAGATCGTTTTTTTTTTACTAATCTGATCAGCTGCCCTAGACGTTTGACCCTATGTACAGGGCTCATGTATTGTGGGAGTACTTAACAAGGTACTAGGTTGTCCCCTTATCTTATTCTGACGCGCTTGAGTAAATCTCGACACCATTGTAACGGAATCCCCGCTTGGGCTCCCCTACTATCAGAAGACTGTTTTAACTATCAATTATTTTAGTACCAAGCTCCATACATTTATTGAACGTCTCCTTTGATAAAACTGTTTAAACCAGCCTGTTTGATCAAATTACTTGAACGTGTGTGACCCGCATTATAGCATAAGACACCATAACCACACTATAGAGTGCGCGCTAGATAAGTCTGCGGATGATGGCGCTGCTTCAAATAACTAGCCTAATCAATGAATATATATAAAATTCTTCCGTTACTGACTGATTGAGTGACTGACAGACAAAGCACAGCCGAAACTACTGGCCGCAGAAAGCTGAAATTTGGCATGTAGGTTCTTTGGGGAGTGAAGGGGAGCTAACAGAGTATCACTCGAAATTCCTACGGAAACAGGTAAAACAGGACACGCGCGTACGAAGTCGCGGGCCAAAGCTAGTTAAACATTTCTGTCATTTATTTAATAATCATATTACGTAACTTAATTTTTTATTCAAAGAATTAACTACCAAGGTATAAATTGTACTAGATTATATGTATCACCTAGGATTCACATAGCCTCTGTATTTGAGAGATAAGAGGCACTTTTTTGCGATGTACACGTGCCCTAAGACTCCGCTTGTTAGCCTACTTTGATGAACACGTTTAGTTCCGATTTTAATCGCGCGTAGACTTATCGTGCGCGCACTCTACCATCGTCATTACCTATGTTTTAGAACTGCTGCGTTGGAATGTGTGCTTGTCAATTTGCTATGTCATATGACATAAATTTTTGACAAAGTCAAACAAGTGACAGCAGCAAGAAGCAAGTGAAATGTCAATAAGATTATTGAGTTTCACACTGTTCTAAATAATTAATAAGGAAATAAGTAATATTCTATCATTAAATAGTGATTTGTAACCTATTTGATTCATTGTTCCTGAGTTACATTTACCAAAATGTCTCAAGTTAAATCTAACAAGAAGTTCAAATGGGCTTTGGATTTCAATCCAAAGTAAGTATGGACTCATTATGTTTTAAATTATAATTATACAACTAATTGTCTAGTATCCGACATTTAGTACGTCGTTTTTACATACTACTACGTCGCTTATTACTTAATCAATTATTTTCTTTTAGGACTCGTACACAAACAACTGAATTACCATCACCACCTGGTTATAGCCAGTCCACCAATGCGAGCTATACTGAATCATCTAGAGATACTGATTCAAATTTACTTCTAATCAAAAAATTGTGGGATGTTGCCTTGGGTCCTCTCAAGCAAGTGCCAATGAATTTGTTCATAATGTACATGGCTGGAAACTCCATATCTATATTCCCAATTATGATGGTTGGTATGCTGATTGTTCGACCAGTGAAAGCTTTATTTACTACCCAGAGCACATTCAAGATGGTTGAAGGCACCCAAGCTACAGGACAGAAGTTTGTGTATTTTATTGGAAACATTGTTAACATTCTACTAGCTCTTTACAAATGCCAAAGTATGGGACTACTGCCTACACATTCAAGTGACTGGTTAGCTTTTGAAGAACCTCAAACTAGAGTTGAGCATATTGGAGGGGGCCTGTCACTTGTATGAATCAGAAGAGTAATTCAAACACTTTGTATTTATTGCTAACTTTATTTAGTTTATCATTGTATAGAACTACTTAAAATATTTACAATAAAGTAACTAAATGACTAATGTTGTTTCAACACATTATCTTAGCCATCAGTCTCCTTCATTTATCTCCCTTCTTGTCACTGATGTCTGCTAGTTTGCTGTTCACAAATGCTTGTGCCTTTGCAAATAATACCGATGGGTCTTCAACCTTGTCTATCTGTACATAAACAGAAAAAAAAACAAAAGTTAATTTAAATTTTAGACCATTAAAGCAACTAATTTTTTTGATCAATGAGATCATTTATATTCCTGGTTCAAGTAATATAATTGTTAGAAGTAACACAATATGATAGTATTTAAAGTAATGTACTGTAATTTTACATACTCCCATCTATTATAACTCCAGTGTTAAAAATAATACACCAGTTTAATCCATTTCAGCAAGTTTTAAGCTCTATTATTTCACTGTCTTTCTATTAATACAACACAATATTCCAATTGGTAATATCTGTTACTTTTTAATGCATTGAGTATAGGTAGATGCATTAAAACTAGTTAATGAAATCAAAACAAATGGTATAACAGAATGGATCTAGATGGTCTTGACATGACAATTAAAAATTTCCAACAAAAAGGGTGGTATAGACATACTGTTAATCTTAACTTTCTCAACATTATAAAATACCAAACATAAAATAAAAAATAAATGCTAACCAGGATTTTTTGTTACTTGTTGCCTTGTCACATTCCTCAGTAGCTTTCTTACAAAGTCCCTGTAGGGTACCCTGCGTCAAGTAGAAATAGTATAGATATATACAATCAACATGATATAATTTATTTATTAGAAGCTACACAATGTAGACAGAAATGTGACAGAGCAAAAGAGGCCATACAATATTGAAGAGTACCTACATTTTTGAACCAGGAATAATGTTATGTTAGTGCCTTTATTATTTGATGAGGACAGAAGGGTTGTTAGGTTTTAGTGCTAATATAAAAATGACCATTCAATTGTGTAGGCCTCCTTTGCAGGACATGGAGTTTTGTGAACAATAAACAAAGCATGAGAACTTGAAAAGCAATTATTTATGTCAGTCACCTTATAGTTTTGAGCCACATAGACTCCTGTGTAAACACCGGCACCAAATATTACCTAAAAAACAATTTCAAGTAAGTACACAAAAAGATTTTTAATTTTATATGTTCTTATTTACAGAATCATTGTTGGATCTGCAATTATTTCCTCTTACAGTAGTTTTGATCACTCTCAACATACAACCCATGACTTAGTTGGGATTCCTGGCAGTTAGGTATCCTGCTTTGATCCAGAGGTACGTTCATTTCAAGAAACATTTGGATTTACTTGACAGATATTTTATATATCATTATGTAAATTCTTAATAAAGCTAGCAAAATATTGTATACATTTTGTAAAAGTTGAACTGTCAATTTGACATTCCAATTCCAAATTTTTTGTTTACTAGGACAAGTCACTAAGGCTTACTTATGGCAAAAAACTTATTTATGGTCCCCGATTCAAAAAGGTTATTAATTTGTCATCAAAATTATTTTATAAATACAGTGCGAGTCATTACATATTAAAATGAGTGAAACTATGCTATTATCGAAGGAAAACGTATTGAAAAAATGTAATGTATTTTTTTATATTTTCTGTCGATTTTTTAAAATAAAATCTTCACTACTGTGACCCCAATGAAAACAAAACGGTGTAACTTTGAAACTTAGGTACAAGATCTATCGCGATCATTCGTGATGAAACAAACTCCATAATGATCGGAAGTAATAAGGCATCCTCATAAAATGAAAATAGTTGAAAAAAAGTACCCTTAATTGAAAATGAACATGTTTTTCTTAGCGAGATTTTTTTTTTTTCATACATTTTAACAATAATCGTAAAATTTCTCAATAACTTTAAACATTACCTACCTTTTTATTACCTACTTTAAGTTATTCTTCATTATTAATACAATGAAGAATAATTTTTAACTCAAACATAACTATTATAGGATACTAGCTGACCCGTGTCCACTTCATTCTGCGGTATTTTTCGGGTTAATATATTATAGCCTATGACACTCACAAATAACGTGGCTTTCTATTGGTAAAAGAATATTCAAAATCGGTTCAGTAGATCCAGAGATTACCCCCTACAACCTCAGAACTTTACCTCTGTATAATCCTTATCCCTTAGAATAATAACGCCTTATCCTTACTAATATTATAAATGCAAAAGTAACTCTGTATGTCTGTCGCGCTTTCACGCCAAAACTACTGAACCGATTTAAATGAAATTTGGTACACAGATAGTCTAGTCTAGAGCCTGAGAAAGGACATAGGCTACTTTTCATCCCGGCCGTATGTTCCCTAGGGATCACGCAGGCGAAGCCGCTGGCAGAAGTATTAAGTATAGTAAGTATAGATATAGTCCATCCAATTAAAGAAAATAGGTGAAATAATTCGTGTTTAAGCGTATTTTGGTATAGTTGTAGGTAAAGGTGCCTTAAACAACCCAATAAAGTACTGTTGGATGGGGTGAAGCTAACGGGTAGGGGGGTGTAAGGTACCTTTTTTTAGTTTTTCGTAAATAACTTGTAAACGGTGGCCCATAGCAAAATTTTTATACATGTAGTCTACATAAAATTTTCAACAAAAAATTTACACTGTTTCGATAGGAACAATATTTAAATAACGTTATTTTAAGAAGGGTGTATAGTCGGTAACTCTTGGGCCTTTCTTCATACAAACGCATTCCGCTGTTTTCTTCGTGGATAATGCTGCTAGAGCAATGATTTTTTTCCAAAAAATCTAGATCAAAATAATACGTGCCTCTATAATTTTTTTTCCAAAACATAATTACTTAAAGAATTGTGACATTCCAAAAACCCGAAAAAACAGCCCGTATTTACCGCCATGTTCAGACTACTATCAGACAAATTTGATAAGTTTTTAACAAAATAGAAAATAATGGAAGCATATATATAATCTTCCTCTAAATTTTGATATATAATTTTTATAGATCAGTCCAGTTTTGAAGAAGAAAACAGCGGAATACAAAACGTCTAACAAGCAAGCAAGTTGCAAATAAAACTTTAGTTAACAACTAAAAAAATAAATTAGTAACTTGTTTTTTAAAAGTTTTCATACATGTTTTTAACTACAGTCGCTAGCGAGTAGGTATAGATTGATAAAACTCATGGTAGACGTACAGTTGTCGCTTTCGCACTTTACGTGATAGGGCGCAGCGCGACGGCATCGTCAATAGTTTCTTCAAATACCTATTTTTCAAATTCCTCGGGACTAGAGTCCCCTCTTAAGAATGGCACGTAAAATCGGTATAACCCTAAAAATTAAATTCCTAATTTGGAAAACTTGAACTCACGTAGATAATAAATACATCATCATCATCTGCCTAGCTTTTTCCCAACTATATTGGGGTCGGCTTCCAGTCGAAAAGGATTTAGCTGAATACTAGTATTTTATGAAGAGTTGCTGCCTACCATACCTTCACAACCCATTAACTGGGAAACACGGTATTTTATGGCAAAGCTGGAGTTAAATTTACTTGCTTCCGATTATCCGTAACGACTGCCAAAGATCTACAAATGACAGCCGGGACCAACGACTTAACGTGCTTTACGAGGCACGGAGGAAACTATTTATGTTAAGATGGTCACCCATCCACAGACCAACCTTGGCAAGCGTTGCTTAACCTTGAGCGTTGCTTAAACTAAGCATGATACGAATTTTTTTGTTAAGTATATAAATAAAATTTATGAAATTTGATCAACAAAATCTGAATTTAAATATTATAAATTAATACAAAAATTAACTATTCTAATTTAACTAAAATAGTTAAATTAGAATAACTTCTAAGTACAATGTAAACAATGATTTCAGTATAAATAACTTTTCCCAATACGGCGGAATTTTCGAGAAAAAAAAAGCAAAACTAAAAACCAAAAAACTCATATATATCAGGATCAAATAAAGTTACGGAGGTTCATTTGTGCTCTAAAATATTCAGCATAAGAGACGCCATCAATGCACTTAGCAAAAAAATTCGTATCATGCTTAGTTTAAGCGTAATTAATTTTTTTCTTAATATCCGGATGGAAAAAGGACGATTAAAAAAAATATTACTCACAATCTAGATATGTTAGCTAATTGGGGATTCGAAATCTAGCATTTAAATGATTATTTATGTAAGCTTTTTTAATAAAATGTGAAGTCCGAAAAATGGGCTTTACAAAACACTGTGCATCCCTGCAGTTTAAAAATTCACCCTGTAGAACTTTTACTTTTATTTGGCTAAGCCTGAGAAAAAACTAAAACATGGCTTTGAGAAATTCCCACACATCGCTGTTGACTGTGTGACGGTGGCATGGCTACATAGTATGGCAAAGCTTATCTTATGTTCTAACCAAGATCAGAGCCAGCCTTTGGGTTTCCACTAGACTTGGATATGTTTTCAAATAATGTATGTATCTTTATTAAAATAAGTTTATGAATACTGGAAACTAAGTTTATGAATGTTTGGTCTAAGGCACTTGTCTCACCGCCGGCGAGGAAGCGACTAGCTATCGACTATTTGCTCGCTGGGGAAAGGGACAAAAGATATAGATCTCATGTCAGTAAAAGAGACACTTACATTCATAGTCGATAGCTGGCTGTTCGCACTGCCGGCGAGGGGCTCTTACCTCTAGTTGATTGCAGCGACAAGAGCTATCAAAGATTGTACTCGCTCAGCGACACTCGATTGGCGATGCTCGCTTGGCGGTCAGAACTCACCAAGCAGCGGTAATTTCTACCTATAGTGCGGGCCAGAGCGAGTATTGCGAGTAAACCCCGTCGCACGAAAGCACTCGCTGAAAGCCGAGCGTCAAAACTATCGAAACTTATCACTCACTACTCGCTGCTCGCCAACTCGGATTTTGAAGCTTTAATCGCTACATACTGATCGCCGGCGGTGAGACAAGTGCCTTATGTTATGGTCTCAATTTTATTTTATACCCGTGCCCGCTTCATAGGGCAGTATTTTTCGGGTTAATATAATTATAGCCTATGACACTCACACATAACGTAGCTACCTATTGGTAAAAGATTTTTTTTTTTTTACAACTATAATATAAGTACAGATTGTATTTTTAAAGTGAGTGTCTAATGCTGCCTCCACATGCTTGGTGTTTGCCACAAACACCAAACACCCAACACAAACTTGGCATCCACATGCTTGGCGAACATGCTAGTATATTCCGAATTACTTTCGGGTGAATAGTACCCCCGCAGTAAAAAAATGACGTATCTACACACAACAAAGTACTCGATTTTCGACCTTAAGTTATTTTCTAAAAGTCGTAAATCGGTTACTTCGTTTTATGTAGATACATCCTTTTTCTCATGACGGCAGAATAAAAATGAACAAGCATTTGGTTACATCGCAAACACGTTTGTCGAACACCCTTTGATTTGTGCACAAAAACCAACACCGTTGCCGATCACTGCCAAACACATTCGCAAACACCTATCCACACATTCGTGTTTGTTGTTCGCTGTTTGTCACTGTTTACCAAGCGTGTGGAGGCAGCATAACAGTGATATGTAACAACACCAAATGTGGGCACTGCTATGCCATATTTTCTGCTGTTACTTAGCTTTATTATAATCACTCATTGGTCAAATTATTTAATCTACTTATGAAAAACCAACCATCAGTAAGCTTCAGCAAAATCTATACTATCCCTGGAACTAATGGTTGTATTTGGAAAATTATTTTTGCGTATGACAATCACATTCATAAGGAAGGCTATAAGCTATACGGGAACGAATCTGAAAAAAATGCGCATACGAAGTGGCGGGCAAAAGCTAGTACTTAAAACAACCTACAGCAGGCACTCATACCCTTGATGGATGAGCCCCAAAAAATTGGGATTGGAGTAATAGAATGGTGATGATTCTGTGATGGTTTATATTATTGCCATCATCCAGATAATCTGATCCAAACAATAATTTACGAAAACGGGTCGCCTAGGTTAATTTTAGAATTTCTTCTTCGGAATGATTCAAAATATTGATATAATTTCTTTTGTAACATGAAGCTTTTTTATCTTACTACCATGATCTACTCTGTAGTTATTTGCAGATTCATTGTCACATCATTATTTATTTTTATACTGAATACATACTGCCAAATGATAATTTTTAAATGGTTTTATATTATGCATTTGAATTACTTACCACTGCTTTAATCATTTTTATAATCATTAATTATATTTTACTCCTTCGTAGGTTGGTAAAAGTATTTTTGGTGAATTCAGTAAAAGCGCTTTTCTCCTAAATTACGGCAAATGAAGGGATTTTCACAAAACTTTATGCAGACTTTTTCTTTGTGTGAATGACATGACTGACAGTTAACATTGACATTGACATTTGTTTAACAGCTGATTGTTGTGATTGTTGCTGTGATGCTGTGATGCTGTGGGATGATAAATTAATCAAATCTGTTTTGATTTTGCATACATAAATGTATATTCATAAAATTATACCAAACAATTTCACCGATTGCTCTCGTTATCTGTGGTTAACATCTATTTACGCTGTAAAATTATTGCAAATAGCGAATGCCGGGTACAGACTTAATGAACGAACGATAGTGAGTTGCCATTGCACATTTATTTATTTATTAGGGACAATAAACACATATACTCGTTAAGATTTAAATAAAACTATGAGTAAAATAATGAATTGGTAAACATATAACCCACACACTCCCACGGATTTATATGTGAAAAATAGGAAACGGAAGAGTATTGTTCATCGCGTTAATTGTTATTAGATTATTGTGATAAAGTTTTATAGCCAGATATTTAATTTTTTTACAAGAGAGAGAAGATATCTATATTCATGAAGTATGTGTTCTAGGTTTCCATTAGCTGTCGCAGAGGCACTCGCGCCCCGGCCGGCGTTGGTCCTACTCCTACATGAATCCATATGGAACAACTGGGGCACACGGGCCACCCGTCTTATAACATTTCGAGGTACTGTATAGCGTAACTTGTTTGTGATTTCAATACAATCACATCTCGTCAAAGCTTTTGGCCACTAGGCCATTGGCCGTAACGACAATCCGCACAATGACAGCCGAGTCCACATTCCACATGTCAACAATCCCGTGTGCGAGGTTGAAGTCGAGATACTTCATTTGTCTCTTTCTCAGCTTTCACAAGATTCTCATCATGTGGGATGGTAACATCGATTATATTATTGCGCGGCGCGCTAATCAGTCTATCACCACTATGTCAGGCTTATTGGCAACAATAGTCCTATCAGTGATGATAGACAGATACAAGTACAACGTTTATTATTATTAAAATAAGCAATAAACTTTGTCTTCATTAAATAGTCTTACCAACATTCTGTTCCAAGTCAGTTTTTTTTATATAAACATGGAACATTTCGTTTGTAATTTTCCCACTATTCAAAAAATAAACATGCGAAAGCGTTTGCGAACGCACTCCCTTTATCATGTAAAAGTCCCACCAATAAAGACAACGTTCACGAACTAAGTATATCTGTATGGTTCAAATCTGCGTGGTGCTTTCCTCAAAAGGCCACCTCAGACGTTAACCTACATGGTTTCCATATGTTATTGGCGATTGTATGGACTTCAAAAGAGACTATGACCTCTGAGTTTGTTTCGGTGTTTCTTCTCAGAGTAGTCAGCTAGGAAACATCCGGCCTCATCTAGATAAATAATAATAATAATAATACAACTTTTGGATTAAATGGTTTCAAAGATCGCACGCTCGTTTGGCATCTCAATTCCAGTCTGCCTTAGAGTCAGGGTCGCTGCCCCAGTTCCTAACTACTGGAATAACCCACCTGCTTCATAAATCAGGAAGTACCGCGGAACCTAAAAATTATAGGCCGATCACGTGTTTACCGACGGTCTATAAAGTTCTTACATCCATTTTGAGAGCAAAGATTAACCATCATATTGATAGTAATTCAATAATGTCTGCCTCTCAGAATGGATGCAGGAACGGGTCCCGCGGTACTAAGGAGCTGCTCCTCATCGACATTGCCATTAGCCAACAGGTTCGTCGTTCCCGAAGGGATCTGTCGACATGCTGGATAGACTATAAGAAGGCCTACGACTCGGTGCCCCATACATGGCTCATGAGGGTGCTGGAGCTGTATAAAGTTGATGCAGTTCTACGCGCCTTCCTGATGTCGTGTATGGGGCAGTGGAGTACCGTCCTTCACTATCCAGGATGTCGACAGACCCAGGCGAACAGCGACCCGATAAGGATCGAGCGTGGCATATTTCAGGGCGACAGTCTGAGTCCACTGTGGTTTTGTCTGGCCCTCAACCCTCTCAGTAGCTGGAGGGTTCAGGCCAAGGCTACCGGTTGAGAAGAGGTGGTCAGGTCATATCGCACCTCCTTTACATGGATGATTTGAAAGTCTTTTCTCCTGACAACTTGCAACTGATGAAGCTACTGAAGGGAACAGAAACCTTCAGTAACGCCATCAGGATGGAATTTGGTTTGGAAAAATGTGCGGTCATGCATGTAAAGCGAGGGGAGATTATGGAATCCGTGGGAACCCAACTCTCGGATTCCGTACACCTTAGGTCCCTCTCCTCGACCGAAACTTACAAGTATTTGGGTATGTCGGAAGCGTTAGGCATCAATGCTGTTGACGTGAAACAATCGTTGAAGGAGCGCTTCTTTGGCCGCCTGAACAAAGTACTTAACAGTCTTTTATCAGGCGGAAACAAGGTGCGCGCCTTCAATGGTTGGGTCATGCCGGTATTGATGTACTCTTTCGGCATACTCAAATGGACTCAGACGGAACTTGACGCCCTGGATAGGAAGGTACGCTCACTGCTTACCGCAAATCGGATGCATCACCCACGGTCATCGGTGATGAGGCTGTATATCCCGCGGAAGTGCGGGGGTCGTGGCTTCTTAAATGCTAAGACCCTGCACAACCGCGAGGTATGCAGCCTTAGGGAGTACTTCCTAGAGGCCGACGTGGGTATGCATCGAGATGTGGTAGCGGTGGACAAAGGCCTCACCGCGCTCTCCTTGGCTAACGAGAACTGGCGCAAACCTGTGGTATTAGATACTAATGACCGCAGGGAGGTATGGCAGAGCAAGGAGCTTCACGGACGCTTTTATCGGGTCCTACATGGGCCCGATGTAGACTTCTTAGCGTCCGTAGCCTGGCTGCGTTTTGGTGACCTATTCGGGGAAACCGAAGGTTTTGTCTATGCAATTATGGACGAAGTTATGATGACGAACAACTACCGGAAATACATAGTGAAGGACGGCACGGTTGACATATGTCGGGCATGTCACCGGCCAGGGGAATCCATCCGCCACATTATTTCCGGTTGTTCTAGTCTGGCTAACGGAGACTATTTGCACAGGCATAACCTTGTAGCCAGGATTATCCACCAGCAACTTGCTCTTAAATACAATCTTGTGGAATCGGAAGTACCGTACTATAGGTATGTGCCCGACCCAGTTCTCGAAAGTGGCAATTGCACATTGTATTGGGATCGGTCTATTATCACTGACAGGACTATTATTGCCAATAAGCCTGATATAGTGGTGATAGACCGACTAGAGCGTCGCGCAATGATTATTGATATAGCAGTCCCTCATGACGAGAACCTCGTGAAGTCTGAGAAAGATAAACAAACGAAGTATCTTGACTTAGCTCGCGAGGTTGTCGACATGTGGGATGTGAACACAGCAGTCATTGTGCCGATAGTCGTGACGGCCAATGGCATAATTGCCAAGAGCCTCGACCAACATCTCAAGAGGCTCTCGTTGGGCAGCTGGATCAAGGGCTTGATCCAGAAAGCAGTACTCCTGGACACGGCGCGTATAGTGAGGAGGTTTCTCTCTCGGGAGCCCTGACCACCGGTAACTTGGACCTTGTTCCCGATACCGGTGGGCTACTATTTTTTATATTTTTAAATGATTTTATTTTTTTATAGAAATATTTAAAAATGTAAATTTATATGTATTTAATGTAATAAATGGAATAATAATAACTCCACCACCGTATCTCTACGTTGACGTCGTGGTGGGGCTTGCGTGCCCCAATGAACCTTAGGTACTCATACTTAGGGTGAGGGGCCAGACAAAGAGAGATACAATCCGCAAGGCAGTTTTGTGGCGAACTGTTGGGCAGTAGCGACCCCACGGACCTGATCTCCCGGGAGAAGTCTTGTTCTTCATCTCCGGCTTGCCTTTATTGGCTGGCTGGAGTAAACACTGACGAGGAACAGAGCTCCCACCTCTTTCTTGCCTTAATCGGCCGGTCTGAGTGGAGATTCGCAAGAGCAAACGTGCTCGGGAGAAGGATGTATAATCCAGTAAGATGCTGCTGGTAGGGATCTTGACCGTACTTCCGGGATTGTCCTGATAGCCGTGGTATACCTCTCCACTCCTCTAGCACCTCAGGATATGTTGCCTCCTTGGAGCTACGTCACTTTGTCCTAGCGACCGTTTTCGGGGGCCCATTTATTGAGTGTGCAAGTCACCCCCTGCCATTTTAAAGCCGTGTATATTTTCAGTGGTCAGGCAGGGGCCAATAGTTCTTTCATAGTATACGTTAATGAATCCACTAAACCACCCAAACCCATAGCCTGTCACCTTTTGTTACATATATTTATACTTTGATAGTGCGTATAGGGATAATCGTCGGTTGGTGCCCCATTCCATTAGAAATGTCTAACGGGGCCTCTGCGAGTTGGCTTCGGCCCCTCGTACGCCTACCAAAGGACCGGGACCTCAGGGTCCCGAGATTGTTCAAGACATACCTTAAATAATAATAATAATAATAATAAAATATCTTTATTTCCCAATAATAGTACAGATAGTGGTACAGTTAAGTCTTAGTATAGTTAACAATTTTTGCAATACATACAATACATCGACCAGAACATTTACATAAACATTTGGATGACATAGGAATCTGTACGCAATAAGTAAAACTCTGCCTCTTAAACTAGGTTATCCTGTATTTCAAGAGACAGTGTTTCGCAATGAGGGCCCAATTGAATGTGCAAGTGGACTGTGTCAATTTACTTTGGAGGAATGGAAAAGAAACGTTATAGTTTGATTACTTATATAGATTTGTATATTGCTTGAGTATGTGAGAGTGCGAGGGTGTGGGTGAATGAGTGTAAATGTAGGTATGAAGGTGTATATGTGTGAGTGTGAATAAGTAGTTTTTTTTTTTTTACTATTTATGGGCTCGCGTTTGACCACTATCTCACCTGATGGTAAGCGATGATGTGCTCGAAGATGGAGCACGCTTGCCTAGAAGTAACCTATTCACTCTTGACTTAAATACTCCCAGGTTATAGCTATCAGGAAACACAGACTCCGGCAGGGAATTCCACGCCTTAGCTGCACGCACTATGAATGTGTTCCCAAAACGTTTTGTGCGCGTGGGTGGGATGTCCACCATGTACCGGTGGCGCATCGCCGTTCGTCTTGTGGTCCGATGATGGAACGGGCTTGGCGGAATCAAATTATGCAATTCCGTCGCACATTCCCCAAAATGCAACCGGTAGAAAACCGACAGGCTAGCAACTCGTCGTCGATGCTCAAGACTTTGGAGCTTCGTCGCGACGAGCCTATCATCGCCGATGATCCTCTTGGCTTGTTTCTCAATTGACTCAAGGGCATCAAGCTGGTATCTGGCAGATCCGTCCCAAAGATGAGAGCAGTACTCCATACATGATCGAACTTGCGCTTGATAGAGTTTGAGCAGCTGTTCCGGCGTAAAGTACCGTCTCACCTTTACTAAGATCCCCAACTTCTTTGCAGCCACTTGAGCTTTTGCCTCTATGAAAGGGCCAAAATTGAGGGTAGATGTTAATGTAACCCCAAGAAGCTCAAGTTGGTCGGTTATCGGCACGGTTGCACCTCGGAAAGATGGAGCTGGGTGGAATTGGCTCCGTTTAGCGGAAAATGGACACGCTTGGGTCTTAGCAGCATTGAATTTGACCAGATTGGCTTCGCCCCATTCTGAGACAGCCTGTAAGGACACGTTCAAGCGCTCAACCATAGCCTCCCGGAGAGACCGGATCTGCGACCCATCAGCTCGTGCGTCGGACACGTATCTCTCAGCAACAGTGCTGTCGTCTGCATACCCAAAGGTACCGGGTTTAAGCAGATCATTAATATCCAGCAGTCCAGACGAGCAGCCATTAATGACCACTCGTATAGACCGATCCCTCAGGAAATCCGCGATCCAACCACACAATCCGGCGGGCAGACCGAAGGAAGGAAGCTTACTAATAAGGCTATCGTGCCAGACCCTGTCGAAGGCCTTCGAGATGTCAAGGGAGACCGCTAGTGCCTCCCCGTGCTTCTCTGTGGCCTCACTCCAGATATGAATGGCATACGCAAGAAGATCCCCAGTAGACCGATTTCGGCGGAATCCGTATTGTCGGTCACTAAGGATATCATTTGCTTCTAGGTATGCCAGGAGCTTATGATTCAGCACGCGTTCCATACTCTTACAGAGTATGGACGTTACTGTGATAGGTCTATAGTTCGACGGGTCAGCTCGACTACCTTTCTTGGGCACGGGCTGCACGTTAGCTTGCTTCCAAGCCTTTGGCACTTTTCCAGTCTCAAACGAAAGGCGAAATAGGCGTGTCAAGATCGGAGACAACTCAGGCGCACAAGTCTTCAGCACAACTGCCGGTATCCCGTCGGGGCCACTAGCCTTGTTCACGTCTAGGTTACGCAGTACCCTACGGACGTCCTTCTGATGAATGCGAATGTTCGACATACTCGACTCGCATCCAGCAGGAGAAGCAGGGGGCTCCGCGCCGCCAGGATCCAGACGTGAAGATTCCGCAAACAAAGAAGCAAACAAGTTCGCTTTCTCCTCAGCGGAGTGGGCCAGCGTCCCGTCGGGTCTCAGCAGTGGTGGTAGTGAGGGGCGGCAGAAGTTCGATTCGACCGACTTAGCCAGGGACCAAAAAGCCTTACTACCTGCTGGGTATGAAGAAAGTTTGTTCCCTATTCGGCTAATGTGGTCAAATGGAGCCCTCCGCAACACCTTCTTGCAGGACTTGTAGTTGGAGAAGTATTGGTGTGAAAGTGAGAGGAGAGTGAATGTATGTGTGATTGTATGCGGATTAGAGTGCGGGAGTATTCGTCAAGCATGAAGAAGTGTTTATGCTAATATTAGCCGATGTAGGTAAGTAAAGTCTCTGTTGCGGCATAATCCTGTTTAAGTAGCCATTCTGTCACTTTTAATTTTTGATTGTGTTTGTTTAGGTCCAAGATATTCAGTTTTTTATGAATCTTTTTGTAGATGTAGGCGCTAATTACATAAAACTGATGCTTTGCGAAAGTTGTCCTGTGTTGGGCGCCTGTGGGAAGGTTTGTGCGCTTATTTGGGTTAGACGGGGGAAGGCTATTATGTTTCCTAAGGACAGATTGAAGCACAAAGAGCTGACGGACTGTAAGAACCTTGCAATCTGCGTACAATTGTACTGTTGGATATCTATGCGGCTTCCTTGTCATTACTTTCAGTACAGCTCTCTGTGCTCTCTCAGCCCTCAGGATGTAACTTTTCGTAGCTGCACCCCATACAGAGATGCAGTAGCCTATGACAGATTGGCATAGTGCGTAATACACCATTTTCAATATATCGGCATTAGCTGAGTTTCGGAGGGATTTAAATATATGTATGAGGCGCAGAGTTCGAGTCGTGACAGCGTCAATGTGTTTTTCCATGTCAGTCCATCATCTATGTGGACATAACACTGTCACATCTGGTAAGCGCTGGACAGGAGCATGGTGCAAGTCGATTTGAGCATGAGTGGACAGTAATTAAAAAACTAAGTGACGGAGCGGTCTGTCGCCTAATTGCGAACGGGATGTAGCATGTTTTGTTTAGGTTTAAAGTCAGAAGATTTACATTGAGCCATTTTATTACTTCTGCCACTGACCTCTCAGCTGTAGATTTGAGTATATCCCAAGTAGGTCCGTGAACTAAGATCGCGGTATCATCAGCGTATGTATGTATGCTAGTATTTGGGATATTCATTTTGCAGAGGTCGTTGACGTAAATAAGAAATAAGGTGGGGCCCAATATGCTGCCTTGAGGGACGCCGAATGTAACAAACTCCTCCTCACTGAGGTGGGTATCAATTTTAACTCTCTGAGTCCGATTCTTGAGATAATCTTTGAATATATCAAGTGATACGCCACGAACACCTAAGTGTTCTAATTTTGAGACAACAAATATGTCAAAAAAAAAACACCGGTAGCACTCCGGGAATGCCGGCAGAAGTGAAAACATGTAAATAATACATCCTTACTGTCGCGGTCACATCATAGACAAACCACCGACAACAAAATAAACAAAAAGACACTGACGTGTGGCCGCGACAGCGACTGTCAGTGACAGATGTCAATCTTGACACAGTTCCTGACATAAACAAAACGAACCATAAAAACAACAAAAAATAACGTTGTGTTTAATTATAAGTACAAAAATACTATCATTTATGAGGTAGAATACAATGTTTATTTATTGCGCTATCGTACACAAATATGACAATTTACATGTTATTATTCATAATATTATATCGTTATTTATTTATATATTACATTAATTTTTATCTCTTAGAAAAATCAACTTTCATCCATAATTTCGTCATTCCGTAATTTCGTATCCTTGGATACGCGTGGCACGCTGTACATAAACACAGACGGGCATTCGCGCAAGCGCCCTGTGCCGCCTAAGCGGAGCAGCACACTCAGGCACGGTAGAAAGAGTGGGAGATACTAGTTCCTCTCCCTTCCCCTCGATCTTACGCTTTTTCGCATCACGTGACCCTGACGCGAGTCCGTCTTACGCTTTTTGCGATCGGGTCACGTGACCCTGACGCGAGTTTAAGATTTTATACCCATTACAGAAAAGTGCTCAACGCCGCTAAAGAAGTTTTCACTTCAAAAAAAAATTGACGTGTAAAAGAGTTACTTGTAACCTATTTGCAAAATAAATATCATTTTTCATTATATGTGGCAACTACAAATCGACACGAGAGCTATAGCGCGATTGAAAAAAAAACCGTTCCGTACCATCATATAAAACGTGAAATGTTTTTTAAAGGGGTTCGATCTTTTTTGTATGGGAGCTGGCATAGCACCCCCGTCGCCATTTTGATATTTTTTCTTAATCGCGCCGCACGATATAGCATGCATGTACGGGTAGAGAACATTTAAACCAACAAAAAATGTTAGCAACATGGTACCTAAAATGTCACGTTACCGAGATATTTGAAGGTAAAGTCACCATATGAGAACAATGAAAATCATTAAAAATGGACTTACTAATAATATTTCTAGGCTTGATTTAACCATTTATATAAATTAAACACTATTCTTTTGCGAAGTTCTTAATAAAGTGGTTTTTACGTGTTTTTATTTTACTTCCTTCCAAAAAATTATTAAATCACGCTGGGAACTATTATTTGAATTTTATCTAATGCATATAAGCACATAATTAAGTCATTTCAAGAGTTCCGTTCCCAAAGGGTAACTAACGGAACCCTATTATTAAGCCTCTGCTGTCCATCCGTCCGTCCGTCTGTCTGTCAGCGGGCTGTATCTCAAGAACCGTAATAGGTAGAAAGTTGAAATTTTCATAGATTGTATATTTCTATTGCCGCTACAACAACAAATAATAAAAATTAAGGTTTATGGTACGGAATCCTTCGTGTGCGAGTCCGAGTCGCACTTAGCCGGTTTTTTAATGATAGTCATAATGTCACATGGTGACTTTACCTCGAAATATCTCGTCAACTTGACAATTTAGGCAACGATGTTCCTAACATTTTTTGTTTGTTGAAGTGTTCTCTACCCATAATTATATGCATGCTGGATCGTGCGCCGCAAAGTTGATAGAAAAAAAATGGCGGCGGGGCGCACAATAGTTCTACGCCCTTTTCATCGGCGAAGCCTATATTCGTCAGAGAATTTTGCGGTGTATATTGCTGTTTTAGATCAGCAGCGCCATCCCTTGACAGATAGTGCACTGAATGTATTTTTTTTTCGATGATTTCTGAAAAAGTGTGCTATTTAGAGACATCGTTTGATTTTTCCTGTAGTCTTTGCATAAAGTATCACATAGAATAATTTCAGATTTCTCTCTATGCAAATTTGGGAGATAAGGGGGGGGGGAGGAACAGTAATTTTTTTTAACCGATTTCAAAAAAGAAGGAGCTCCTAAATTGGGTGTTTTTTATTTTTATGTATGTACACCGATTTTCCGAGGTTTCTGATCCGATTTCTGTGATTCGCCATTTGGTCCCGTAAATTTCATTCAGTTTGGTTCAGTCGTTTTTATTTTATGAGCATTTTCGCTTATTACAATTTCTACTTAGACGAAGACGTCGTCCAAGTATCACCACTTAAAAGTGAAAAATAAAAAACTTTTTACAAAAAAATATAACCGACTTCCAAACAAAACACTACAAAGTATAAAATAACTTAAATTTAAACCAAAAAACCGACTTCTAAGGTTATTTTATACTTTGTAGTGTTTTGTTTGAAAGTCGGTTATATTTATTTGTATAAAGTTTTTTTTACATTTTTCGTCAAAAGTCGAAAACCCTTTTATATGATACCCCCCACAAACACCACATTTACACACACCATAGTTGAGCAAACGTCATCTGTAACTATTCCACAAGTTGATAGCATTAGTAGTTTTTGAGATATCCAGCTGTGATAGACAGACAGACTTCGACCGAGACAGACAGACGTCACACCGTAAGGGTTCCTTTTTACCATTTTGGGACGGAACCCTATAAAGTCACTTTCAGACCTGTCATTCATTGTGTTGCCGTCAATGTCATCCACCACATCGTAAGACGCACAAAGGGGTCAGATAGAATACCCAAATTACATTATACTGTCTTTTATTATGATTATTTTTTTTTTCTTTGGATTTGCACGATTTGTGCATTTATCTTCTTCTGCTTCTCAAGGCTGGTTGATGACGTCACACTCCCGGCGCCACCTGATGATGTCTCCCTCCACAGGGGAAACCCTTCCAAGCCAATGTCACGTTTGGTTTATTTTATTCGAAGAAAATAAAGGCCAGGAAATGAAATTGGGTTCTTCTACAGTGCCGTAGTTATGAGCGATCGTATCATCATATCAGCCGAAAGACGTCCACTGCTGAACATATGCCTCCCCCAAGCGTCGCCACAACGGCAGGTTCTGCGCGTCTCGCATCCATCGGCTACCCGCGACCTCACCAGGTCATCGGTCCACCTTGTAGGAGGCCTTCCAACGTTGCGTCTTCCGGTACGCGATCGCCACTCCAGAACTTTTCGGCCCCATCGACCATCTGTTCTGCGAGCAATGTGCCCTGCCAACTGCCACTTTAGTTTGGCGATCCTTCGGGCTATGTCGGTAACCTTGGTTCTCTTGCGGATATCAGCATTTCTGATTCGATCTTGCAAGGAAACTCCAACGGTGACGGTATAGTTATATGGAAAACGCTAAACTAGGATAGGATAGTAAGCAGTTTTTCTGTTTCTTCATAATCAAGTCCCAAGAGCCACTGAGTAAGCTTCTTTTTCCATTCTACCCTAGACAAATTAACAATTGTAAGCACTCTGTTAACGTTATTATATAGTCTGCTTGCTCTGAAATTAAAGAAGTTCTGTGCAAAAGATGTTTTTACCGTAGTTGTTTCACAGATTTCATAAAACGCCTAGTACCAACCTTCTGTTTAGCTGTAGAAGCGTCTATGGAGGAATGTTTTTTAGTACAGTTATTAACACATAAAGCTGCCTGATTGTCAATACATTTGCTTCCTTATAGAGGGTAGTTGTTGTGTATAAACGTGGTTTGAAGAGAGCGACTTTTAGGAGAAGTCGCTGAGCTCTTTCGACGTTTAATATATTCGTTTTATACGAGCCGCCCCGGGTGGAAATACCATACGAAAGGATTGATTGGCAAAGGGATTCGTATACAGTTTTAGCAAGTTTCCAACTTGCTACATGCCTTAGATTTTTAAATACATGAATGAGTTTTCTTGTTTTCTGTACCAGATGTGAGATGATGTGCTGTTTGAAAGATAAGTTTTTATCGATTATTATTCCTAAGTACTTTATTGAATCTGTTTTTCTATCATTGGGCACATATTACAGTTTGTTGTTACAGGATTACATGTGTGTGCATAAATACTGAAATTATTAGTGTGTGATGCTACATTGTTAATTGTAAACTCAATATATTTAGTTTTGGTGACATTTAAGGTCAGTTTATTGAGAGCAAGCCAATGTGTAACTATATTGAACCCTTCTTGGGCCGCAACAAAACTAAGGCTACCCACTGACCAAAGTTTCGTCCCATGAGTTTTCATCCAATAAAACGTTAAGGTAGTGTCGTCGGCATAAGACATTATATGACAGTTTCTAATGTTTAGCTGGCAAAGATCATTAATATAGCAAATGAAGAGGGGGGAGGCTAAGATACTGCCTTGCGGAATTCCGATATTTATTGGTCTTTCTTCACTCAGCGTATTGCCTATCCGAACTGACTGATATCGATTTTGTAAATAGTCCTGGAGTAGTTTTAATTGTGTGTCTCTTATTCCCATATGTTCTAGTTTGGTTATTAAAATACGTGGACACACCGTATCAAAAGCTTTCTGAAGGTCTAGAAAGATTGTCAGGCATTTTTTTCTGTTACCTATCTTATTTACTCACAATTAGTTCAGCAAATGTATGAAGACAGTCAGTTGTTGATTTTCATTTTCTAAAGCCATACTGGTTAGGTGATAAGATGTTTTAGATGTTTAAGCATTGCCCTCTCCATTGCCCTTTGCCTTCTGATGAGGCCCACTGTAAGTGACGTTTCGTTCCATAAGTCATCACTGGCAATACGCAGTGGCCATAGACTTTCGTCTTGAGACACTGTGGTATGTGGGACGAGAAGATACCACGCAACTTCCGAACGCTGCCCAGCCGAGTCGGATTCGACGGCTGACCTCTTTCTCGAAGTTAGCCCTACCTAACTGGACCGTTTGTCCCCAGGTAGACGTACTCGTCTACAACTTCAAGTGTAGAGTTTCCGATCTTGATAGGAGTGGGTATTTACCATGATCTTGGTTTGGTCCATGTTCATTTTGAGCCCTACTCTTTCGGAAGCTCTACTGAGGTCATCGAGCATTGTACTGAGGTCCTCCGTAGTCTCAACCATGACGACTATAGCGTCGGCAAATCGAAGGCGGCTGGTGTAATCGCCATTGACATTAATGCCTAGCCTTCTCCAGTCCAAAACCTTGAAGACATCCTCCATTGAGGCCGTGAACAGTTTCGGAGAAATGACGTCTCCCTGCCTCACACCCCGCTGCAGGAGAATAGGTTTCGAGGTCTGATCCTGTAGTCGGACTGACATGGTGGCGTTTTTGTACAAACATTTCAGCACCTCGATGTACCGGTAGTCAATCTGGCACCGTTGGAGAGACAGCAGCACAGCCCAAGTCTCGATCGAATCGAAGGCTGTCTCCTAGTCCATACACGCTAGGCAGAGGGGCAGATTATAATCTTCGGTCTTCTGTATAGCCTGCCGGAGCGTATGTATGTGCTCTACGGTGCTGAAGCCTTAACGGAATGGGGCTTGTTTGGGAGGTAGGCAGTCGTCAAACCTGCGCGCGAGACGGTTCGTGATGACTCTGGAAAATAGCTTGTAGACATGGCTCAGAAGTTATATTCTTAGCTGTGCCCTAGTGTATTAAATGCGTGTTTTGTAAGTTTTTAAAGGTGTCTGTTTATTCATTGATTGGTAATTAGTCAATTTCTCCAGCCTTCGGCAAGTGCATTTATAACTTAATCGATCGTTATTTATTTGTTTAGTTATTTTGATTTAATTCATCCGCGTTGTTATTACTTTAATTCATGATGTTAACAAATGACCCCCCAGATCGCGGCGGAGATATATTTCTTAAAAATACAAAAACCCAAAGGTCACCCGTGTCGACCTCCGCTTATTCGAAACGCTTGTTCAGCGAAATGTCTCCGTCATACATTAATTTCGCCCGATGATAGGTCAAAACGGCTTCATCAAACTTTCGGAACCGTGGAAAAATCCTGGCCGATTTTAAATATCAGTAATGTGAGCAATAGGTACCGATTACTGCGACTTTAGTGTGCAAGGCGTCGGCATTCCTGTCAAAAATTAACGACTTAGTCAACAGTTATCAGGGCTCTCGCATTAACGTTGCAAATAAATCTGCCATCATAGCTATGCGTGTCACGGCCATTGTTTCTATGCTGGCCATAAAGTCATCATACAACAAAACGAAGTTAGCCAATACGGAACGCGAATTAGAAAAAACAAAGCGAATGACGGTGTCAATCCCAATCCTATCAATAACAACAATAGTAAAATTTCGTATGCGGTTTCGTTGAAACTATGTTTGCCAAAAGTAGCTTCAGCAATAATGGAGTCCCGTCCACTATTGCCATGTGTGGTGGTTTTCCGACCGCGGCTCGATCAGCTGATTATAGCAGTCCGCGACCAGTGATGATAGTTTTCAAACTGTAGGCGTGAAAAAAACCGCGAAATCCGGTGTTGTACTACGCGTCGCTAATGAATATCAGCTTAAAAGTTGGAATCCGTGGGCGCAATCAAGGCCGCTGGTTTACGACTAGAAAAACCAAAAGGTAGACGCCCTCGAGTATTAGTTAAGGATGTACCATCTTCAATGGATGATGGCGCTTTTCTGAACGCGCTATACCGCCAAAATCAGACGCACTGCATCTTACCAACCCTACCTTGTTGCTATTTCACCAATTCGCACTAAGCGTTTCTAAACGTCTTTTATAATGCGCACAGCAAAGGAGTGGAACTCTCTGCCTGCGTCTGTGTTTCCAAACGCTTACAACCCTAATCTCTTCAAAGTTAGAGTGCACAGGCTCCTTTTGGGTAAGCTCGCTCTATCGTAGACTTTGTCGCTGTTATCGCTGACCTAGACTAGAGTCAAGACCAAACACATCACAAATAAAAAAAAAAAACCATAATCCCCCCTCATCTCCGAAACTACTAAGATAAAAATTTTGAAAAAAAAAAACTGGCCAAGTGCGAATCGGACTCGCGTGCAAAGGGTTCCGAACGAATTTAATTTTTTTAACAAGTTATTTTAACACTACAGACTTCTAATAGGTTTTCCTGTAATCTTTAGGTAAAGATCTATGATCTCCATTTTTTTTTTCAAAGTTTTAGGGTTAGTGGTTTCGGAGATAAGGGGGGGAATGGTCATTTTTCGTCTAATTTTTTCAATAACTTCAAAACTATTTATTTTAAAATTATGAAAAAAATATAATTTAAATCCTCACAGTAAGCCCTTTCATTTGATATGTCACACGATATTGTTCAAAAAACTTTTATTTTTATTTTCTAGTTTGACCCCCAAAAGTGACCCCCACACTGAACATTTAATAATTTACGTAACACGTCCGTGTTTGGGTCACAGAAGTCCATATGTGTATCAAATTTCAACAGAATCGGTCCAGTGGATCCGGAAAAAACTGGCTGTGACAGACGGACAGACAGACAGACAGGCTTCCGTTTTTTTTTATAAGGTTTTTTTTATTATAAGGGTTCCGTTTTTTTTTTCGGAACCCTAAAAATGGAGATAATAGATCTTTACCTATAGATTACAGAAAAACCTATAAGAAGTCTATAGTGTTAAGATATTGATAGTAATTTAATAATGTTTGCTTCTCAGAATGGATGTAGGAACGGGTCCCGCGGTACTAAGGAGCTGCTCCTCATCGACATAGCCATTAGCCAACAGGTTCGACGTTCCCGAAGGGATCTATCGACATGCTGGATAGATTATAAGAAGGCCTATGACTCGGTGTCCCATACATGGCTCATGAGGGTGCTGGAGCTCTACAAAGTTGATGCAGTTGTACGCACCTTCCTGATGTCGTGTATTGGGCAGTGGAGGACGGTCGTTCACTATCCAGGGTGTCGACAGACCCAGGCGAACGGCGAACCGATAAGGATCAAGCGTGGCATATTTCAGGGTGACAGTCTGAATCCGCTGTGGTTTTGTCTGGCCCTCAACCCCTTTCAGTACATTGCTGGAGGGTTCGGGCCAAGGCTACCGGTTGAGAAGAGGTGGTCAGGTCATATCGCTCCTTCTTTTTATGGATGACTTGAAACTCTTTGTTCCTAACAACTTGCAACTGATAAAGTTACTGAAGGTAACAGTAACCTTCAGTAGCGCCATCAGGATGGAATTTGGTTTGGACAAATGTGCGGTCATGCATGTAAAGCGACGGGAGACCCAACTCTCGGATTCCATACACCTTAGGTCCCTCTCCTCAACCGAAACTTACACGTATTTGGGTATGTCGGAAGCGTTAGGCATCAATGCTGGTGACATGAAACAATCGTTGAAGGAGCGTTTCTTTGGCCGCCTGAACAAAGAACTTAATAGTCTTTTATCAAGCGGAAACAAGGTGCGCGCCTTCAACGGTTGGGTCATGCCGGTTTTAAAAAGTCACTCAGAGTTCACTCTTTCGGACGGAACTTGACACCCTGGACAGGAGGGTACGCTTACTGCTTACCGCAAATCGGATGCATCACCCACGGTCATCGGTGATGAGGCTGTATATCCCGCGGAAGTGCGGGGGTCGTGGCTTCTTAAATGACTAAGACCCTGCACAACCGCGAGGTATGTAGCCTTAGGGAATACTTTCTTGAGGCCGACGTGGGTATGCATCGAGAAGTGGTAGCAATGGACAAAGGCCTTACCGCTCTCCTTGGCTTACGAGAACTGGCGCACACCTATGGTATTAGATACTAACGACCGCAGGGAGGTATGGCAGAGCTAGGAGCTTCACGGACGCTTTTATGGGGTCTTACAAGGGCCCGATGTAGACTTCATAGCGTCCGTAGCCTGGCTAGTGATGGGGAAAAAGAACATTCTCACAATGAGAATATTCTCGGAACGAGAATGTTCTAAAATATTCTCGTGAGTGGAGAACATACGAGAACTTAAAACGAGTAGGTGATCCTTCCATTTTTAACATGAAACAGATAACTTTGATAATTTTTATTTTCATTATTAGATGTAATTAACATATATTTTTATAAACTAACTTTTAACTTTAATAAACTTTATTCCTTGTTTGATTCTGGACTTTGTAAAAGGTGTTTATATTTAAATAAAACTTGAGGATCCATTTAACCTGGACATACATATAAAAAAACAGCCTGAAAATGACTACCTAGTCTTTAATGAATAATCAACATAAACCAAAGTGATTTAGATAAGAAAAGTTAATTAAGTTAATTGTACTTTAGCAAGGATTATCGAGAAACACGGGGAGGCACTTGTGGTCTCCCTAGACATCTCGAAGGTCTTCGACAGGGTCTGGCACGATAGCAATATTGACAAGCTTCATTCCTTCGGTCTGCCCGCCGGATTGTGTGATTAGATTTCAGATTTCCTGAAGGATCGGTCTATCCGAGTAGTCATAGACGGCTGCTCGTCCGGACTGCTGGATATTAGTGCCGGGGTTTCTCAGGGGTCGGTGCTCTCGGCAACATTGTTCCTGCTGCGTAATGAACTGCTAAAACCCGGTACCTTTGGGTATGCAGACGACAGCACTGTTGCTGAGAGATACATGTTCGACGCATGAACTGGTGGGCCACAGATCCGGTCTCTCCGGCTGAACCTGCTCATTACCGTCCGATCGCCATCACCTCCATCCTATGCTAGTTTATGAAAAGGGTCCTGAACAGTTAGCTGCTGACCTACCTTGAAGACAATGATCTACTCAGTGATCGTCAATATAGCCTTCGCCGGGGACGGTCAACTGGCGATCTCCTTGTGTATGTCACGCACTGCTGGGGCGAAGCCATCGAGAGACACGGTGAAGCACTTGCCGTGTAGCTCAATATCTCGAAGGCCTTTGACAGGGTCTGGCACGCAGGTCTACTCAGCAAACTTCATTTCATTTCATTTATTTATTGCTTCAAATATGGTAGGTACAAATTCTTATATACAAAACTAAGTAACACACATTTGGCCAATATATAGCATGCAATAGTAGGTACAAGTTTTTACTAAAAATATTAATTACTAGGTAACCAAATTTCGTCAATTTATATATCATTGCTTGTCGGTCTTTTAAAGATTGTACTTCGGTGAGCGTGCCCAAGAACTCCATCGGACATCAGACGCACTGCACGTTACCATCCCTACCTTGTGGCTATTCTACCAATTCGCACTAACCGTTTCCAAACGTCTTTTATAATGCGCACAGCAAAGGAGTGGAACAGTGGCGGTCCCTTCATATAAGCCGAAAAGCCCGGCATGCCTTACTAAAATGCTCGATAGAGAATCAATATCAAACCCGAACTATTTAAAAGTTCGCGCGCTTAATTCTTATCAAAATAACACAAAGTATGCTACCTATGCCACATTACTACATAACTACACATCGCGATTGTTCGCGCGCAGTGTTTCGCATTTGCAGCATCTACATATAGCTATCTCGCTTACACGTACCGGCTTTTACCGGGCTTTCAAATACTATCTCCGTCACTTTCGCACTTATAGCGATGTGCCGTATAACGAGTTCTAAACCTTGTGCGCCTACAAATCGATCAGTATTGAAGATTAAGCCGTGCATGCGTATGAAGTTGCGCGCGTATGCGTGACCTTGTCACCTTGCCAACTCTGCAGTGTTGCCGTTTTAGCGACGTTGTGAGATCTTGGAGATTTTTAACGAGTTTGGGGACTTTTTTTAAGATTTAGCAACAATAAAAACTAGCGACTTTTTAAAATAACGAAATTAAATACTCAAGCAATATCTTAAAAATAAAAAATTTGCGACATCTAGCTAGATTTTTCATATACCTGGTGACTTTTTTTGCCTAAATGACAACACTGCAACTCTGCGTAAGTAGTTCTTGACACCGGAGTGCAACTCACTTCAGTTTTATTTGCTTGAGAGTTGAAAAGTTATGTTGTTAAAGTTTTTTGTGTGTTTTCTTAGATTTTCTCAGTGATACAATTGTTTTGGTGACTTACCTACAACAATGGAGGTAATTGTACCTTGTGAGGATTTAAAATGCGTTCAAGTTTTGATTGGCGAAGATAAGGTAAAACCTTTAAACTTTGCTCAGAAAAAACAGTTAAATTCTTCATTAAAACCGACGCCTAATCTGTGTTTTTCTCAGACTAGTATATCGCATAAACGAAAATTTAATAGATCAGTGTATTAAACTACTTGGATTGTTGGCTGTTCGCACACTAATAAGTTGTGTTCGTTTTGCTGCCTATTTTTTTCGAATGAAGATTCCGTTTGGAATACATCTGGTTATAATGATTTAAATAACATATCTGGCGCCATTAAAAGGCACGCAAATTCCTATAAACACCTGTGTGCAATGGTTTCTTTCGGTAATTTTGGTAAACAACAAATTGAGACATCTATATCAGTTTATGAGAAAATTGCGATGATACATACGAAGGTACCTACAGACTCAGTCGAAAACTGAACTTTCTTTTTTTGAAATCGGTTAAAATTTTATTGGGCTTGCCTTATTTTGAAACCCTAGGCACGCCACTGGAGTGGAACTCTCTGCCTGCGTCTGTGTTTCCAAACGCTTACAACCCTAATATCTCCAAAGTTAGAGTGAACAAGCTCCTTCTGGGTAAGCTCGCTCCATCGTAGACTTTGTCTCTGTCATCTCTGACCTAGACTAGAGTCAAGAGCAAACACATCACAAATAAAAAAAACTGGCCTAGTGCGAGTCGGACTCGCGTGCAAAGGGTTCCGAACCAATTTCGTTTTAACAATAGAACTATTATCTGCATTTTTTTTTTAATTTTAGGCTCAGTAGTTTCGGAGATAAGGGGAATTGTCATTTTCGGTCTAATTTCTTGAATAATTTAAAAACTATTCATTTTAAAATTATGAAAAAAATATAATTAAAAGCCTCACAGTAAGCATTGGCATTGCATTGTTGGCATTTAATAAATATCACACGATACAGTTTGAAAAACTTTTTTTTAAATTTTCTGGTTTGACCCCCAAAAGTGACCCCCATACTAAACATTTGTTTATTTACGTAAAACGTCCGTGTTTGGGTCACAGATGTCCATATGTAAACCTCAACCGAATCGGTCTAGTAGATCCGGAGAAAACTGGCTGTGACAAACGGACAGACAGACAGACAGACAGATACCCGAGTGATCCTATAAGGGTTCCGTTTTTTACGGATGTTCGGAACCCTAAAAAAATCATCTGCCTAGCCTTTGGGATCGGCTTCCAGTCAAACCGGATTCAGCTGAATTGTTAACGGGTACCGAACAGTACTTATGGGTACGAATTCGATTTCAAATATATTATATAATAAACCATATTAAAAAAAAGAAAAATGATGTTGTATTTATAGGTTATATATATGTCATAAAATTATATAACCTGCTGGATTATATAGACTGTAATAATATGTATAATGTAACAATTATTTGAATGAACAACATCAACGACCGATACAGGAAAACATGCCTAAAATGCACGCTTTTCTTTTAAGGTGACTACTGACTGTACTTTGTACTTGACAAGATAGACACCATGGAAAGGCTGAGAAAACAAGATGGTACTTATTGCTTCCATGGATGCAATTCTATGGCTCAAACAGTTTGCTGTTGATAACAAGGGCTGTGTGAACGTACTGCAGTGCCGCAAGACGCAATGAATTCGCAGGCGGGTACGGTACTATGCAGTTCTGCTATTTCTCTTGTATCGTGAGTGCGTTTACATACATTTAACCGCACATACACAAACAGCTAGACCCGGAACAACTACCTGTAGGCCATACAAATCTTTGTTCCGTGCCAATCGCTCAACCACTGCGCCAACTGTGCCGTCAAAAATTCTTTAGTAGATCGTTTAGTAGATAAGTAGTTATCGTAGTTTGGCACTCAATAAAACTACTACTGCGATACTAAATAAATATAGCACTAATAATGTGCTGGACCCTTGACTACAGCGCCACACAGGAAAGTTTGGTTAAGTAGCGATTGGCTGATTTCCATATATTCCTGAAGGCGACGCGTGACGGTAAACGCTGCCGCTTTGCAGTTACCATCTAACAAATAATTTGTGAGCAACGATGCCAGTGTAGGTTGTGCATCAAAATCAAATAGGGCCATAAAAACATTATACCCTGACTGACTCGCTCACAATGCAAGTAATAAATATTTTGCTTGAACAGTTTCATATTTAAAACTATAGAATAGATGAATATAATGTTTTTATTTCAGACCGGAGTCCATAGGGTTAGTAACAATTTTTCTTAGATTCTTCTTTTTTTCTTATTCTTTTTTTTCTTGCTATGCTTGAAATAAAACAATGTTGTGAAAAATACGCATAATATACCTAATTATACTTATTATTATGACATCATATCAAAAAATAATGCGTCTATTTACAAGAAAACAAATTAAAAGTTAATTACAAAATTATAATGACTAAAAATATTTTATTTGTATGCAAATAAATACTATCATAATACTTTATTAACAGTTTCAGCATGTAACCGGCTATGGCAGGCGCCAAATAAACTTGCAGTGAAGTTGATTGACCTTGCCCAAATATCCCTTCGTAGATACCCGAAAAATAAATTATGAACCATTTTTCATTACCAGAGAACGTAAAGGATCACGAAAGAAGTCGATACGTGACAGCTTTATGTCTTTATTGATGTTTTTGATATTAAGAAAGTCAATAAATGTAACTATATGGGTCAATGACTGTTATTGCAGATTTATCTGGCGCCTACCATAGTAGAATATACAGGGCAATAAACTTATCTACTGGAACAATAATCTACATATTTTTTAATTTCTTCATAGACTGTAATGAAATAGGACTCAGGCTTTTGCAAAATCCCTGTGGGTCAGGTCATACATGGCCGCCGGGAGTGGGGTACAAGGGGGTGCACTTGCACCCACCTGGCTTCCAATAATACATACGAAAACAATAAGAAATTAAAAAAATTGCCGTCACGGGACGCCCGGCAAATAAGAATTCATAATTAATAAAAATCTAAATCGTAGTGGGGCATCAAAAAATATGTATTAGACAAAAAGAATGTAGTAAGAGAAACTAAGAAATAGGCGAGGTAGGTACTTTGAGCTCCCCTCGCACGGCCTTGCGCTCATCTTCTTAAGTAGGTAATATCTTTGTGTGAATGGGCAAAAGAAAATCTGTCCTATTCGAGGCGGGGTTTTGCAACTGCACCCCCTTGTATATAGTCCTGCCGGCGCCCATGAGCTCAAACCATACTCTTTTAAAATAACTGGCGATGCTGCTCTGTGGCAACTATCAGTGGCGTTTTATAGAATAAAATAAGTATCTCGAGTAATATAATTTACTTGGTCGACTTATGCTGAGACGAGGAACTAATAAATAGAATTTTGTATTTAATAGTGAGCAAAGCGGGCTCGGTTTAGCGCCCTGCCTCGTGTAGGTAGATTAGATTTTTATTTTTTACTATTCATAAAGATACCGCTAGTCGATAGAATCTTAGTAACTTTGTCGACTCATCGAATAAAAAAATAAATAAATAGTGAGCAGCTAGAACCTTTAGGTATGCACCTGGCCTCGAATATGTGAAACTTGCTTGATGCTTGACATACCAGAAGTTACAGTAGGTAGGTAGGCATTGTCTCAAGACAGTGTGCCAGGTTATTATGCTTACGAGTCGCCGCCCTTGAAACGGTTTATATGTCGCAGGGATATGATGAAAACAGAGATTTGGTCATGATTTGATCAAATCACTTAGGCGCCGATCCCACTGCGCGCGGTCTTCTCCGCGGTCCGATCCGCGGCCCGTCCGCGTCCACACACGCGCACACTGCGAGCCGTCTAAGGGCCGAAATAACGTGAAGCGGTCGCCCGCGCGGTCCCATACAAAAGCGCTCCGTTGCGGGAACGTGCGGGTTCCGTCGCGGGGAACCAGACCCCGCGCCCCCTTTTTGCTACGTAATAATGATTAAGTTTTCCATCGACTCGACTACATGCATACCGTTAAAGTTGAACTAGCGACACTGTGCAGATAATAATCCGGTTTCTGACACACACGACACACACTCTTTGTCACGCGACGGGTGCCCGTCGCAGGCGTCCGCTTTACGGCCCATTCACGACCTTACCGCGGTGAGCGGCGGCGGCATGCGGGGCGGCGAGCGATAAGAACAAATGTATGAAAATGTTTGAAGCACGCCATTACGCAGTTTCGGCCCTAAAAATCTGGAATTCAGTAATCTTAAGCAGTGATAACACGTCACACGCTCTTTTTACTGAAAAACCAAATGTCACTCTCAACCAAATGTCTCGCAAATCGTAAAGAAAACATTTTCCTCTCACTAATTAAATAAAGACCAAGAGATTTGGAAGGAGGCCTTTGCCCAACAGTAGGCTAAGGCTAACACTCAAAAGGCTAACACAAGAGCAGGCAAACAAAAAAAAAAAAACATTTCGATCTCGTCGGGTATCGTGACCTTCCAGCTTTTGCAAAAAAATAGAACTCGGTCAGAACGCGCGTCCACTTTGACCGTAGCGGTCTAACAGCTATTGTGTATGTAGGATTCATAGCCACCGCATAAATTACAGTGGACGCGGAACACAGAACTAAGAACTCTGACCGCTAGACCGCGTGCAATGGGGTGCCTTAGGGATTTGACTAAATCTCTGTTTTCATCATATCCCTGCGACATACTTATATATTATTTATTTCTCAGAGAATAGGATCAGTAGATACCTAATTAATATGATCATCCACTGTTAGATACCAACTGTAGACTAGAGCTAAGTTTAGGTAGACTTGTGCCTGTCACCGGAAAATGGCAAACTCCGTAAGATTATAAAATAACTTGAGAGATTGTCTTTTATGGCGTACATGTGACGTCATATCTGAACAAACCAATGAGAGCCTAGTTTCTTGTAGACTTTCTTGTACTCTGATTGGTAACCATTTTATTTCAGTTGGTTCACAATTTCTCGGAATGAATTCGACAAATTGTAAACTATCAAATTTTGATGCGTAAAAAAGCATTTCAAATATTCAGTTGACAATTTAAGGAAAATTTACAATCTCTCAAGTTATTTTATAATCTTACGAAGTTTACCATTTTCCGGTGACAAGTCTACAATAGTAGACGCTCGGAAATCTACATGTTTAGAAAAATTAAGAGTTCTCATTAGACTTGACACAAATCTAAGAAGACTATCAGTCTGCAATCGATATCATTATAAGCAGCATCATTATTAGAATATGCAAAATGTTGCGATTTGGAAGCCTGTCTCACACCTTTCGACATTTTGTAGTTTTTTTGTACAGCTACCTCGAAGTATACTTAACCTCCACAATTTTTACCATAATTAAGAATAACTAAATAATTATAACAAATGGGAATGTTCATGAATACAATGTCTTATATATATAGTGTCAGGCAAGGAACGTGCATAATAACTATTTTCCATTTTCCAAACACAATGGTTTGTGATCAGCTGATTTAACTCTCAGAGGAATGTCTATACCTACTTATATTAATCTAAATATTCTAATGCATAAAAACAAGAGCTTAGGTATCCAATACAATGTACAGTTTTCTTCCTTGACTATTAACTATAGTGACACTTAATTACTTAATCTACGCATAATACTACATTCATTTTTAACAACCATGAGTACGAATATTATCACATAACATGTACTGTTATAAAGTATTTGTTTTCACATAAATCACTACAATTCGGGTGTATCGATGTTAAGGCCGGCGACGAGGGTACAAACCGCAGCGCCTGCGTCACTTCACTGCAGTGTCTTCAGTTTTTTAAACCAAACACTTTCGGCACACACCCAACACAAGCACGTAAATGTTACTAGCACACGTGTCATAATAAGTATTCATAACCGAGCATTGTTTTAATTTGTCCAACATTTTATTGTTCAGCATTTCTAAAAAGATATTGTATTGAGTCTTCATGAAGAGCGATCATCAACATTATAATGCCGCCCGAGAGTATTCCTAATATTGCGAGTAGTAAATTGATACTTTTACCATTGTTGTTTGCATTTATTTCAGGCACTAAATCTGCGAGTGCTATATAGAAAAAAGTTCCAGCTGTTGCGGCATAGATCCACTGGGACGCAGATTCATGATCTTCTGCCAGCCAGATTCCACCTGCCATGCCCATAAAACTGAGCACCGACGAAAGTAGATTGTAATAAAGAGCGCGTCTGATGCTCATTCCGGAGCGCAGCAGCACAGCGAAGTCGCCGAGCTCATGAGGGAGCTCGTGACAAAATACGGCCAAAGCCGTTGCGAAACCAGTTACCGGATCTCCACTAAAGGCCGCTCCAATTGCCAGCCCATCTGTTAAATTGTGTAGTCCGTCTCCTACAATCACCATGAGCGCTGTCGACGTCATCGGCCGGTCGACCGGTGGCGGCGGTGACCCCGGCATCATTGCTCCGAGTTCTATAGGCTCGATTTGTTTGCCTGAATCTGTCTTTATTTCAGTAGATATTCCCGAATCGTGAGAGTGAGCGTGACCACCATTTATTAATTGCATAATTGCTTCTACACTGTAGAAAAGCAAAATGGTGAGGAAGGTGACGCTGCATTTTAGCACAACTTCGGTTTCTTCTTGTGGAGCTGAAGGCGGGCCGTGCGACTTGAGCGCGTGCGGCAGGAGATGCAGGAGCGCGTCTCCGCACAGCGTGCCCACTGCCACCGCCACCAGGAAATGTAGCACGTGGCTGAATATCGCTGACTTTAGCAATGGCACAATAGCTACTCCGAGGAGACCCGTAGCACTAATTACCAATATACTTAAGGTGGCGTATATCCAAGCTGAATAAAAAAAAGAAAACTAAATTCAAATTGTTGACATTTTTTCAATATTGGGAGATAGGTACAGTTTCTTTTGTTATTATCTCTGTTTACTTATTAAGGTAAACTGACTTATTAAAGTAAGAAAAAATAAATTTCGAGCTACTTACTCCGAAATCTGTCTAATTTCGGTGTTAATGCTTCTGTTTTGTAACAAGACCGCTGGTCTAGCTGATACACCAGGGCGGGACACATTTCCAGGAAAGTTTTTGGACCAATAGTTATGATCCCCGGCGTTTCGCCTTCCATTCCATATACTTCCAAAATTTCCCTTGGAGATAGACATGATTTCTGCAGGATTGGCTCAGCTGGAACTGTTAAATAAAAATTGTAAATAAAACAAAAACTTTATTTTGATACAAAGATAAAATATACATGTATTATATTTACCTATACTTGTTTATCTTATGCTCAATAACTGAGTAGCTACGACTTTGAAATAAACGTGCAACTGAATGACAATTTTCAACAATACGATTCATTCATGGATTTATGTGACAGATCCTTGGTCGGGGTCAGACAACTGCGCAAGAGCAGTCGGCCGGTAATAGGATAATCGCGATTATAAAGGACAATCAAATTCTCCGTCCACAGGCGTCATGAGCCTCATACATATACTTTATGTTAGTATATTTATATTATATATTAACAAGCAGAAAGCCGAAACGCGACCAATGAAGGCCAGTATAACAAAGCCTATTGGTATTTTTAAGAGAGTGGAAATTTGGAAACTGGGAAGTATTTAAGGTCTTAGTTGTACGCGCTATTGAGATGAATAGTCCTATTGTGAATGAGAAATGTTCCAGTTATTAAATTCCTGCAGAAAAATAAATATGGTAAAAGTAACGTTGTTTCATATAAGGGACGGCTGACATCGTTAATGCTGTCGCAATAAATGAGAAAGCAGCGGAACTATCTGCATCGCTTTCTACCAAACACTGGTACTACGAGTACAAGTCACACCGGATTTCAACTGTTCATTTGTTGTTTTAGACGTTATAGTCTAAAATTATTCAAAACTGCCGTGAGGTAGGTATATTATAGGTTTCTACAGTTTTCCGTCTCTTATTAAGAATCCTATCACAGAATTGAGTTTTTACTCAGAAAACTGCTGACTCATCGCATTATGTAGAAATTAGGCAATTGCAATTACATTTATTTTAGGGTTTATTATTAATTTATTAAATGAATATTTATTAAGTTTTCATTTCTTATGAGCTATGGTATATTTTGGTATACATTTTACGTAATAACATTAATGTATTGAGGAAAAAATTATAGTTAATTCTGAGCGTTTTTAGTAGTTTTTATGGATTTGAATGGGATTTTTTTTTCGGACATCCCTTTTTTATTTCAAATTTCTGAGGCCGCTATGTAAGGAATATTATGATATATTTTTCATTTCATTTGGTTTGTACAGTAGTTCAATCCATGAGCTCGAAAAAGTTCCGTCGCGCTCTTCATGAGATACTTACTTCGGAATTTTGGCTTTTTACAAATAGATAAGAGAAAAATGCGAAAAGTGAGGCCGCTATCTTCAATATTACTATTCTCAACTACCCAATAAGCCAAAGATGTCTAAATATTTCAGTTTCTGAGAATAAGAAAGCCAAAGTGGGTCATTTTACGCAAAAAACACATTCAAATTGTAATAGGCCTCTTAAGTAATGATCTGCATTGAGTCTGATTAAGTCGTTCGAGAGCAACCACAGCAATGCTGGGTAAAAAGCTGAGAATGGCACTTCGCCTCATTTTGCAGATAGCTTCTCCTATTTTGTAGAATGTAACCTCAATATTTAGAAACAAGTGCGAGTCGGACTCGCAAAAGGCGGAACCATTTACGAATCAATAGAATGTTATTTATTTTAAACGATAGACTTCATAAAAAATATACTTTCCTGTACCCAATCTATAGATGTAAAAAAATACGTTAGAGTAGGCATTAAAAAAAAAAAATATTTTACAGGCGCGGCACAATGTGATTTTTGGAACGAAGTTCCTTATCGCGCGTTGTGAAAGGGGGCTAGACGGAAAAAATTCATACGAAAAGTTGTAACGACACTTTTTGCTATAGTTGTAAGCCGTGCGGCGAGCGTGTGTTTCTCTCTCTCTCTCTCATAGAAAGCAAGCCAGTTATTTTGGTTTCGTCTTTCTATTTCTGTTTACATTATATTTGTTAATAATAATAAAAATATTATAATAACTTAAAAAAAAATTATTACAATTCCTTCACTAATTCATCGAAAGGAACTTCGTTCCATCCGGGTGTCCCTTGACACCTCTCAAGTTTTTTTTTTTCAGATTTTTCCACCAAAGGTGACACTTATGGTGACACTATATTCAAAATGTATTTATTTACGTTACGCGTCCGGGCTATGGTCACACAAGTTCAAAGTGTACAAATGTCAACTGAGTCGGTCCACTGTATTCGTATCTTATGGAGATACGGAACCCTAAAATGATACAATTTGGAGGAAATAAGGATTGAATTACAAAAAGGCAATCTACAGAGATTGGTCACAGCTCAGAAGTAGAATATAATGTACTTTGGCTACCTTTGAAAAATATAAAAATCGTGACAGTCGCTTGGTCAGGAAATAATAACTTTTTGCTTCAGTACACGACAGATAAGTGGGTGGTAAATTGTATATTTTTGTGCAAAATGGCTCTCTTCCTAGAACTAGCAGCTGGTTCATGTTTTTAGGATTCCTTACCCAAAGGGTAACCATCGAAGTCCGTCCGTGTGTCTTTCAGCGGGCTGTATCTCAAATCACGTAATAGGTAGACAGTTAAAATTTTCGCCGAGTGTGTATTTCTATTGCCGCTATAAAAACAAATAATAAAAATTAAACAAAAAAAAATAAGTAAAGGGGACTCCCATACAAGAAACTTTTTTTTTCGGTTTATGGTACGAAACCCTTCGTGTGAGAATACGACTCGCACTTAGCCGGTTTTAAATGTTTACAAAACTTGTTGCAGGTAATGCCGCAGTTGCATTTTCACGCTTTTAAAACTACTTAACTTCAGTAGGAAGGTAGGTAAGTACCTAATGCCTCGCCGAGGTGAAGTAAAATTAAAAATCTTTTACTAAGAATAGGTAAACATTCCTAGTAACAAGTTTTTGCACAAATTAACTGAGAATTCCGACAGTAGCTACTGTCGGAATTCTCAGTTAATTTGTTTTCGACAGAACATTTCAAGGATAAATTCAAATGAACAACATTATTACAAAGAACATTGATTAGACCGTGTTTCCTCCTTTCCTTCAGGTGTTTAGGTACTTTTTTAGCTTTCAAGGTTTATTCGATTGTCACATTGGGTTGGTTGAGTGAATGCACCATTTCTTTCATCATCATCATCATATCAGCCGAAAGAATTCCACTGCTGGACATACCTAGGCCTCCCCCAAAAGGACCCCTCCTTTTTGCCATAATCGCCATGCTTGGCAGGCGGGTTGGCGATCGCAGTGTATGGTGTTGAGTTTTACAGAGAACGCTGCTGCCCATTCTCTGGCGAGTCCCTTAGTCGCCTCTTACGACACCCTCGGGAAGTGATGGGATGGTATTATTCTTTTACGGCACCATACGGCACCGGCCGACACTATACGGCATGGGTACTTAATATAGCTGTTGTCTATACGAGGAAAAAAACGATTTAATAAAAACTAGAACTGCTTTTAGTTAATACTCAAAGGGAAATTGATTATACTGTTTACTGAAACTGGTAGGATGGCAGTCGTTTCATGGTGATTTATTATGCCAGATTTTTAATCACCTTCCAAGTTTTGTAAAGGACACGAAGAGACAAAAAAGCCGGCCAAGTGCGTGCCGGGCTACACGCTTTGTGGGGCTCGGTAGTTGCACGTCACAATTGTCGACTTAGAACGGTGCTTTTTGTTTGATTATTTGAATTTAAATTTACTACCTTTTTAACGTAGCTAACAAATTTGGAAGTGAGCCCAAAAGACTGGCGGTTTGCCACGTTGTATGGCAATGCTTTTATCCTCTGTCCGAGGTAAAAGCCAGCCCTTGGGTCACGCGCAGTGTCAACTAAGCGTTTAGCTAGTTTTGCATTCGGACCCCACGGTCCAAGAGTTTCAACTCCAAACGGCTCAAAAAATATAATTGCCAATAAGGCTATTATATTTCCGACGTTTGGGATTTGCAGCAGCCGCAGCGGCAGAACCATAGCACAGCACGACGAGCTAGGAAGATGGGATGGCGCAAGAGTATCGACACAAGTAGCGTCCCACACTAAAGGCCTATCCATCTTCCATGGAAACAAAGACATACCGCCAAGACCTACCACGCGACGATGGCAAGCGACCGCGCTTGCCATCGTCGCGTGGTAGGTCATTCTGTTCTAGTACGGCTGGAATAGTTTTCCTTTTACGTTCGTTATATTTGCTACTACCATGATTTTTTATGTCTCCAAAAATAACCGTTAAGCTGGCAGAGGGGGACACACTTGACTCTAACAAAAATTAGCACTAAAGTTTAATACATTTTTCGAAAAAAGATCCTAGGATGGAAAATAGATTTCGCACACCCTTTTCAAACGATATCCAATGACACCCCACACCATGGGACTACTACAAATTACTTACAACTTTCTAGTAAGCGTCTCTGAGCTAGACCGCGGACAGACAGACAGACGGATATAGCGAATGGCCTGGGTTCCTTGTTGGCTACGGAACCCTTAAAATGGGCTATTTCACGTTTGTTTATTTATTAGAATTTTTTGCCCTTGTATAAAACACTGCACAATGGTGGACTAAACAAATGCCTAGAAAACATTAGGAACGTGATAAATAATGACAAGATTTTTATGATGTTGATTTTATGTATCTTTTATGAATTATGATATGCTATCAAATTTTTGGTGTTAATGCCTTTATTTTCTGCTCAATGCGCAACTGAATTATTCCATGCGGTTCTTATCTAATCACCTATACTTACTATTTATTTTAAATACACAAATAAATGCCGATATAGTAGGTATGTTATTCATTTATTTATCAAGAATTGTCGGAATTGTCAACAACACAAGGTAGAATCATTTATATCATCATTAATCGTCTCACTCTATTAACATTTGTTTGTTGACTGTGAGAAATAAATCAACAGACGTCGACTACTTCTTGAGTGTTGGTTAATGCTATTGCTCATAAAGCGATATATGCTGGCTTGAGCATGGATATCCCGTCATATGTTCCTTCCGAAAACCTTCAAAGTAAAATCAATGGCCAGGCAGGTTTAATTAAGCGGGAAAAAATAGAAAAAAATAGTAACTTTTCTGTTAAACTCGACGAGAAGATAACGTATTACTTGCCTAAACTGGACCAATTTAAAATTGGCATAGGTACGTGAAGAGTAACAGTACTAGGGTAATGTTAGCAGTTAGGACTACTCACTGGCAGCGGGCGATCTGCGGTGCCTGTGCTGAGTGTCGTGCAGCTGGCGGAAGGTGCCGTTGATGCGGTGGATGGCGAGGTCGTGCGGCGACGTGAACACGCGCCCGCCCAGCCCCAGACTGTCTAGCAGGTGCTCAAATCCCTGCAAACATGGAATAATATTTTAAAAATAAAACTAAAGAAATACATACATAAATTTCATACATAGCACAGCAAAGCCAAATTATTAGTTATACCGAAACTTCTAAAATCTAGGTAGAAGTCACGCCTTCAAAGTGCTATGCTACGCGGCGTGTTTGAGACGCCTACGCTACTGCTACATAGTGCTACGCCTCTGCTACGCCGCTGCTATGTAGTGCTACGCCATTGCTACGCATTGCTACGGTGTTACTACGCTACTACTACTGTGTTACTAGGCTGCGTTTTTGTGTTACCTACTCTACTGTGCGGTGACTATCTCGATGGGTTTGCGTTTCATTTTCAAAGTAATTACAATTTACACGAAGTAAATTACGATTTTGACTAAACTTTATTTCGAGTTAATTACACAACTCATTCCTTCTTTGTTCGTTTTGGATAATATTACAGACCGACTGAAGGTTCGGTTTCGGTTTCCACCAGTTTCGGCTTAAATACGAGTATCTTACATTCGGTTTCGGTCAAAAATTGACCGAACCTTCGGTCCTGCAGAAAGTCAGTGTTCGTCATTGTCGTGCGTCGTTCGGCTTACTTCAGTCTGTGATCGCTGGTTAGGAAATGTTTAATATCCAACGTGTAACAGAATAAACACAATACCTGAAAAGGGGTCATTAGTTTTCATCATTATGAAAAAAAAAATACGATATAAAATCAGCTGTTCAGTACATTTTGTCGAGTTATGCGCACAAAAATGTATGGGGCAGTCGATTTCTTTTGCGATTTAAGGATCGGCCCCATAATAAAAGTTGTTCATAGTGATGAGTACAATGTACCCTTTTCAGGTAGCGTTTACACTGTTACACGTTGCATATATGCAAAATATAATTAATGTATTGTATGTCCATGTAACTTGCGGTTTCAGAAACGAACAAAAATCTTGTTTCGGTTGGACACTACATAATATACATACGTCCCACATGTACTATACTGAATAAACAATTAAGGATTTTTTTGTGTTTGTATAGCCAAAACTTTGTTAAGAATGATTTGTAATAAATAATCGATAAAATTAATACTTTTGAAGCATACGCTTAACATCATTTGATAGATTTAGTTAAACTTATAGGAAGACTGCCTCGTAATCGTCAGTCACATAATAAATTACACGCTTAAAACTTGGATAGATTACGTATCAAACTAAGGCAAAGAATTTAAATCGCATCAGCTAATTTCCTAGTTCCAAAATTGGGCTTGTTTAGTCATCATTGATCATTTGATTAATAATAAAGTGATTCCATCAAAAACATAAATGTGAAAAAGGGAGCCAAAGTTCAATGTTAATAATATTCGTTACTGTCGACTTTAGCGAAAAAAGAATTGAGATCTAAATGGGCGTCAAATTCTGTAGATAATCCTGAAATAAGGTAAATAAAGGTTCAAGATTCGACTTGGCTAGTTTTACAAAATTCAAAAGTCGTTTATTCAAATTAGGCTGAGAGCCAGCACTTTTTTAACGTCAAGTACTTACTTACTTAGGTTCATGTTGCCTTATACTGTTGTATTTGGCTTTACTTATCATCTTTAGGTATGTTACACTTACGCAAAAACAGTTTTAATATCTTACTCTTTGACAACTAAAAGCTGTTGAAAACTGGCCAAGTCAAATTTTCAAAACGCTAAGCCGGCGCTTCCAGGAGTAGTTGGTGTTATTATCAGTTGTCTTAGTTTTATTAATAATTCGTAAGTACCTGTAAAAACGACCTTTCATCATGGAACTTATTCGCTTGCAAAGAAGAAAGCAGTTGCTCTTATAATTTTGAAACGCACTAAGTGTTACCTTACAAAATCGATAGATTGGAAAAATTAAAAATCTTAGAAATTCCCAGTTTTCAGATTTTTTCCTTTGTATGCACACAATTATACAAAGCCAAGGCTGCATGCCAAATTTCAACTTTCTAGGACATCTGTAAGTGGGTTAGGTTTTTGATCTATATGTCAGTGAGTCAGTCAGTCATAAAAATTCCGGTTTTTAAACGTTAATATATCAATAACTGTTTGAGCTACATTTATGAAATTTTGGATTGGCAAGCTAAGGAGCTTTAATAAATGTGCGTGCGAAATTTCATGTATGTAGGTTAAATAAGTTTCGAGTTGTGAAGGGGTCAAAAGTAGCTCAAAATAGTTCGTGTAATTTACACACGGCTGCTGTGCCGCCAGTTCCTTTTTTTTAAACTATTGGCTGGACACGCCGCCGCGTGTCTAGATTAGCACGTGTGATGTGGATGTCACACGGGCAGTTGTTTGCAAAATTAAAAAAGAGTCATTTTCCGCTGTATTGTTATCATCGGTAATTCGAGAAAGGTGTGGAGTTGTCGTATGTTTTTCGTCAGAAGTCACCAAGTCAAGTTGAAGGACGGTCTGACTTCATCAAGTACTTAGGTACCAGTATCAAAGATAACTGCAGAACTTATCTTTTAAGGTAGTGGGTATCAGTCAGAATTCGCAACGGACACAGTATATCGATAGCTGTTAGAGAGATTATGTTGTAAAGATTAGCATTTAGCACGTTATTTGTGTTTGATTAAAATGTATTTGCAAGAATCAGCAATGTTATACCTATAACTTGAGCACAATTCAACATACTTTTTGAAAGATACCTCTGGGTTTAATTCGGTGTTTTTTCTCAGAGTAATCAGTTAGGAAGCACTGGCCTCATCTAATTTATACTGTCCAAAAAGATTGACGTGCTATTTTAAACCTATATGCAAATGAAATATATATCAATAACCATTTTCCCAAAGGAAAGGGAAAGAAGAAAGAAAAACAAAGAAAGCAGGCAGAAACTACATATAGCAGCATACCAGCTACATATATCTTAACATTCTCAATTGGTTGCGTTCATTAGGCTGCTATGTTTGTTTTATAGTAGCTTGGTTTATTTACGAATGCTCGTAGGTAAACAACAGTAGAGCGAGGAAAATTGACACTCTAATTATATTATGAATGAAGAACAATAACAAATAATTGAAGGCGCATCGACCTTACCTTGAACCTAAGCTGTTGCTAATCGATCATTCTGCGAGCTCGACTCTTTGCGAGTTGAACAGCGAGATTTCCGCAGTTATCTACTCACTTGGTCCAGAAAAAAAGGTACAATTTTATCAAACAGTTACTAAGGTATTTATTGTAATATCTTTTGTCATGTTTCAATTATAGAGCGTCATAATGATCTACAAAAACAATAAGGTAGTTGCTTTAAATGGAAATCGTGCAGCATTATGATATTAGACTGTGCCTAAGCCCAAGGTTACAGCCGAGTTAATTTTTGATTGAAAAAAATTAACTCGGTGTTACTCATTATTATTCACTCATTATTTATTTTGTCATACAATGTTATAAAACTTTGTATGACTGAATAATTCAGAACGTCAATAAACACAATAACGTTGTATGACCCGTTATAATAGGGCGCACGAATAAACGAAAATCATGTTTTCACAAATGATTGACATGTATCCAATTTATCAGCAAGGTGTATAAAATACATTAATAATAAAATTATACAATACTTATACAAATAGCATCCTGAAAGTTATTGTGGAGAAGCCAGACTGCCCTTTTCTGATGCACTGGTCCCGTAGACATAGCTGCGGGCCCGGTGCTCAGGAAAAATATTTAAATTAGATTTATAAAAAGAATTTGTTGTGATACTAACATAGTTTGTAAGTCCTAATACTAACACCATATGGATGATTTCCGAAATAAATTTTTATTATTATTATTATTTAAGGTATGTCGTGAACAATCTCGGGACCCTGAGGTCCCGGTCCTTTGGTAGGCGTACGAGGGGCCGAAGCCAACTCGCAGAGGCCCCGTTAGACATTTCTAATGGAATGGGGCACCAACCGACGATTATCCCTATATGCACTATCAAAGTATACCTAAGGACAATCCCCGGTAGGTGCAAAACTATTGCATAATATGGAAACAAAAGGTGACTATGGGTTTGGGTGGTTTAGTGGATTCATTAACGTATACTATGAAAGAACTATTGGCCCCTGCCTGACCACTGAAAATATAGACGGCTTTAAAATGACGGGGGGTGACTTGCACACTCAATAAATGGGCTCCCGAAAACGGTCGCTAGCACATAGTGACGTAGCTCCAAGGAGGTAACATATCCTGAGGTGCTAGAGGAGTGGAGAGGTATACCACGGCTATCAGGACAATCCCGGAAGTACGGTCAAGATCCCTACCAGCATCTTACTGGATTATACATCCTTCTCCCGAGCACGTTTGCTCTTGCGAATCTCCACTCAGACCGGCCGATTAAGGCAAGAAAGAGGTGGGAGCTCTGTTCCCCGTCAGTGTTCACTCCAGCCAGCCAATAAAGGCAAGCCGGAGATGAAGAACTAGACTTCTCCCGGGAGATCAGGTTCGTGGGGTCGCTACTGCCCAACAGTTCGCCACAAAACTGCCTTGCGCATTGTATCTCTCTTTGTCTGGCCCCTCACCCTAAGTATGAGTACCTAAGGTTCATTGGGGCACGCAAGCCCCACCACGACGTCAACGTGGAGATACGGCGGTGGGGTTATTATTATTATTATTATAGTAAGGCAGATACCTGTTGGATTGTCCGTGAATAAAGTGCAATTCTAAAATATGTAAGTAATTACCATTTAACGTGTTGTTTAAAAAAATGTGATCCATGTTTTTGCCGATCCTATCGAAGAGTTCGTAGTCTAACGCGAGCGTAAGCATCTTCGTATGGAAAATTATTTTTCATTAATTACTCATACTTACTTACAGCCCTAGGGAGAATCGTTTTCAACTGACAGCCGTCAAATTATAAAAAAAATTTTTTTTTGAACTTTCCTATTGAACCATGTCCCAACTTTCTATACAGCCAGTCAATTACAGTGCGATGTTAAATTGAAATAATGTAAAGATGAGTATTAACTAAAGATAACTTTATTATAATTTACTTTCAACTATCTCTTTAAAATAACATAGATTTGGGTAAAATATTTACCAAATTTTGGGCATTTCTTTTTTTTCATGATGAAAATGTAGAATAGAGGCTGAATAGCTGGCCGATCACAGAAAAAAAAAACAAGAAAGGCGGGAAAACAGCAGTCTGATCTTCATTTGTTTTTGCGTAGGTATTGTAAAGTTATGTTCATACTTTTTACGTATGCAGAGATTTGTATTAACATGATGAGTTCATCAGATATGGATTTTTTCTTTAGCTACTTCGTGTTCTTATTTTTACTTTCCTTGTATTCGCAATGAAAAGCACAGTGTTTACCTCGGGTGAAAGACTTACTTAGTCCCTCGAAATATTGGCGTCTCGGGACTAAATCAATTACTTTCAGCCCTAAGATAACAATGTACTATTACTAACATGCTTCTTATGTATCTCATACCTTTAAACGAGAAATTCTTGTATATGTATGTATTTATTTTTATAAATATAATCTGAATCTCGGAAACGGCCCCAACGATTTTCATGAAATTTAGTAGATATGCAGGGGGTCCGGAGCGATAAATCGATCTAGCTAAGTTTAGTTTTTAAAAAACGTCATAAATAAAACCGAGCAAAGTTCGGTCATCCAGGTTGTGCACTTATACTTAAGAATGTAAGGGCGGGCGCCTTCAAATTTGTCGCAAAGTGCTCCACGTTTTATCATGCACTATTTGACAAATTGTGATTTATTGCTCGACAAGAGTTAAACTATTGGTAGATTCCAGTAATAAGTTCAATGATTTCCATAGATACCCCACTTAAACTGTAACGCCGAGATTAGGATGTACCTACATCAAAACAGCCTTGCATTGTAATACTGAGTAGCCACTACTGAGAAGATGTGTCGTATGGCACTAATTTGTTTCTTCCGGAAAGCCATTTGGCCTTGACAATACAGGTGTATGGTTGAGGCAGTTCAAACATAAACGGTTTGCTCGTCTTGTTTTAACAAAAGTGTTTGTACTATGAAAATAATAAAAACAACTCAAACCCTAAAAAAATTATAATATCGTATTATCGTACTTATGATAAAGTGCGAATATGTACTACTTATGTTAAAAATTTAGATGAACTAAAAATGGCTTTCTTTAACCAAAAACAGACATGATGTCTTTGCATAATGACGTAACGCGACATGTTTTCACATTCGCTCTTGACCAGAGTGGTTGACTATATCACTCTCTAGAGGTAATAAAAGTAACATGTGCGATGAGACAAAAACAAAACTATTTCCGCACGTGTCTGCCCTATCTTAATAATTTATGTACTAAACTAATATCTATGCAAATAATTCGTAGAATTGCAATGAACTGCTATTTCCTTATTGTATGAGACGCTCTAATTAAAGGATTAGTTATACAAATAGTACCCGTATATTATGTTCGCTTAATAAGCGAAAATTATTCAAACTGTACAGATACACATAATATTGTCAAAGCTAAACAAAGTAATACTAATTCTATGGCCGATTATAGCCAGCCCTTTGTACACGTGTTGAGACGAGCAAGGCGCCCGCCTCTTCAGCATGGACGCAGTAATCACCGTGTTAGACTCACACTCTATTTGAGGCCCTATGCAGGTGTGATGGCGCAAGGGTGTAGACACATGTTGCATCCCACAGCAAAGGCCTAATCAACTTCCAAGGCACTATCTATGCACTATCTACAATTATTTGTGTCTTTACTATCCCCTGATTTAAAAAGTGGTATCTTACCTTACTGAATGTCATTAGGTCCGGCAAGACTCCTTGATCCATACACAAATTAAATATTAAAGCCAAGTACGGCGCTACAGTCTCGATAATTGAGGTACAAACTTTGATAGACAATCCCCATAGACCTTCGGTCAACTTAATTTTGATTTGTTTAAAAGTTTTTATTACCACTAATATGTTTAAAATTAAAGTCAGTCGGGAAGGCTGAAACGTTCGCCTGTAATAAATCAAAAACAAGCGAAGGCGAGGAATTTAAGACTTCAGTAGTTTTAATAGGGATACCTACTTGTAAAGAAATTTACAAATTCTTGAGCAACTTGTTTGTTATCGCTAATAAGTCCATGAGAAGTCTCCAATCCGTAATCAGTATTATGTCTTTTGTTCCTATTTGTTTAATTTTATATAATTTTCCAAACCGTCTTTATTTTATTGTTTGCTGTTTTTACCTTATTGCTTATGTATAAAGCCTTAGCTACATTACAAGTATTTTTATAAATTTTAGAGTAGGTAGCTACATACTTATTAAAAGTTTCAGTGTTAATAAAAGGCTTAAGGCCATACAGCTCATAAAGTCTTTCCCCACTTTTTCTGACACCTTTAGTTGCCCAGTCACTAAATAAAAACTTAGGGCAGATAGTTTTAGTTTTCTTTTTAAAAGTATTATTAAATTCGGTTTGTACTAAAGTAAAAATAGCTGTATACAAAATATTAGCATTGTTAATTGTAAGGTTCCCTTCACTTAAATTCCCGATTAAAGTGCGGTTATATTTATTCAAATTACTGCGATGTTATTGGTCTGGGGGGTACTCTCTGGGTCTTAGTTGCGGGCGTATTCTACTCCGTACGGACTTACGATTAGTCCCGAACCCGAACTAAGAATGAATAACAACACGATTTGGCAGTAACTGACAAGTCGTATTGTCATTAATTCTTAGTGTTTAGGTGATAATTATGAGTACAATAGCTAAGGTTGTTATTTAATAATTTATCTAAACTGCTTCCTATACTATCACTTATCAGAAAACATAACCGAATGAAAACTGGCATTACTATTATAAAATGGAATGCTAGTAGTCTGAGGCTGGTCCACTTGACATAAACCTTGTGTATCAGTTATCACACAGTCCTGAGTCAACCTCTCAGCTTGGGACGGGGCCTCCGGAGCCTCAGCCTGGTCAGGATTTAGCTTATTTGCAGCAAGGATGTGTTCTTAATTTGTAATTGCACTCACATATTTATTATAAAGAGAACTGCGTCGGTCCTCAAGTACCTGTATATCAGTTTGTAGGCGCTGTCAATTTCACATTTTTTTTCTACTATCCTCCAATTTAATCTGATAATTATTTAATTTATTAATAAGGTACGTCACACCGAGCAAAGAATCGCACGGAAGCAGACGACTCCACCGGACGACACAGTCAGTTTAAGAAATAGGCCGAAACCGGAAAAATTACTACAACAGCACTGCTTTATTAGTAAATATCATTTTAGTTGAACATCGACTTTACCATTAGAAACAATGTGAACCTCATGTAGCAACTGTATCTACATATATGTGACTCATAAAATTTTAACTTTAATTTGTTTTCACGATTATATTAGTACACGTATTATGTAGTAGGTCGTTACACGTTCGACTGTTCCGTTTACTTGCATATATTTACAACCTCGTGCAATAATCATTAGATTTCATAGTGAGTGATCCACCTCAAGTACTTTCTGCTCGTTGATACTTTTTCAAAACATCTGGTAGCATTCATGCTGAGTGTTTATCTTTTCCGTGAGAGAACAATACCCTAGACGCGTAATTTTACGCAGTTAAAAGGTCTTGACGTTAATTTAGAAATAAAAGTCAAGCATGCCATTATTATGTATGTGTTGAGTATGCAATCTGAGCCTGAACAGCGCTGAAAATTAATTTACACGTACATTATATAGAGGTAGCCTGTAGTAGTAGGTACGTTTCGTAACACCCGTAACGAAACGCTATGAGTTCGTAGTTAGACTACCTAGATAACACTAACTTTAATCTGAATAGATGTACCTCATGGTATTCGCAATGCGTGTTAGAATTTAATTAGCACTAAAAAGCAATTGGATTTTTGCTGATTAGGATTACACAATTCATATAATCAGAAAATAAAGTAAACCAGTCACTGTGTAACGACAGGGGTAGACAAGGTATAAGATACCTATGGCTCTACTTGTAATTGTATTAAAACTTAACAGAAACAATTACAGAACTCTTACGTATGTAGTGGAATCATCCAATGTTATTCTTTCTCTATTTTACCTAATCTTAGAGTACCTACGATAATATTTGCTCCACATTCAAAGCACTTGTCCTGTCATCCAGTCCCCGTAGACAATCTGTGACTTCCTTTTCCGCAATTATCATCAGTCGAAGATGTTTGTGAATTATTAACCGTCAACTCAAGAAAACAAGCAAGCGTTATTCAACTATTAGTGTTTGTTTTAAGAATAGTAATGCTTTTACACATTAATAATGCTAATGGCTGAACCTTTGACTGATACAGCAAAGCATTCAAACAAACTAAGTATTCAATGAAGGAACAAAAGGAGATGGATGTTTTGAGAATATATCTAATGTAGATTGTACGATACCAAGCGGAAATTTGATGCCATTGAAAATAACTATGTATGTCTTTAGATACCTATCCTGCTTTTGAAATTGAGTTCAAATTAGCAGTTATCAATAGATGTTGGATTTAACTAAATAATGATAACCAGTTGATAAGAAAACTGGTGTTACATTTTATACAAATAATGAAGTAACATTTAAGTTCGATGAACTTCCGTTTGTAGAATACGAATACTATGCAGAAATTTTGAGGCTGTCCTAGTTACTGAACAATTTAAATTATTTCGTTTATTTAATAAATTATATAAATTTCAAAGAAACTGATTCAATATTTGCGATACCGTTTAAATATTCAATCTACGTAACTACGGAACATAAAACATGTACAATAGTGTGATTATTTGGCTGTGCGTCTATAAGAAAAACAATAGCACTCACCTCAAATGTAATGACGCCTTTATCTCCGTATTTATCGAAAATTTTGTCAATGAAGTATTGCTCGGCAGGCAGAGTGTCGTTGAGCTCGTTGCCCGCGGCCAGGGCGGCGTGCCCGGGGCCGGGAGTGCTGCCGCCGCTGTCGGCACTGCACAGTGCCAGCGCCAGCACTACGGTGGCGCTCGTGGTCCACATGGTATCGACTGAGTCGCTCGCGGCGCGCAAGGTGGCGCGGTGGCACGGCGGTAGCTGCGTGCGCCGGCGGCGGTCCCGCGTCTCCGCACCACACTATCAGCCGATCAGCTCCTACAGCGCTTCGATGAACGTGATAATGTCACGCGTCGTGTGGCGCTCGCGCATCGGCCGACCGCTCTTTTGTTTATTTGTTTGGAAATTTCAAATAATTAATCGCGAATTGAATCAAACGTACGACACCGTTTTGGAAGCGTGTTTGTCACTTGAGGTGAAGTGTGCGTCTGCGACTCTGCGCGGTGACTTTCACCCGCTCTCTGGAGGCTCCGAGGCCGGTTGAACACCGTTACTGATAATAAGCTGTATTTACGGAGTGACCGGCATCGAAGCAACCTGAACATAGGTGCCTATTTCACGTCTCTCTCAGCCATGAGGTGTGGACATTGGACAATGATTATGGATCGATGACTGTTGAAAAATAAACGTGTTATACGAATTTATACCAACATCGAGTTATTTACTAATCATATCTAATATGATACATTTTTAACTCGTAGATATTATCGTGGAAGTCAACAAATCAGCGTAAATAGAGTTCTTGCGTAGCATATTCATTCATAAGTTGGGTGCATGTCGAATATTGGGCTATGTCCGTAAGAAATTATTTTTAATAATTTAGTTACGGTGTTTAGTAAATATTTAATAAATAAACAACTTAATGAGTAGTTCCACTTCCTTCTTGCTTTAGTGCGAAACGAAGCCTTTTGTTTTTGTTGTAAGATATTTTTTTGGTCTCGTGAGGAGCTTGTCATTCGACACACGTCCGCGGGTTACGTGTTACGATTACTATTCACGTCTAGGCACGTGTGTTCCTAGATTCCTACAAAGGCAGATCGCGTTCACAAAGAATCACTACGTCAGGCTAACAGGTTATCCACTATTATATAAGGTATTATTTAGTTAAATAAACAATTAAAGGTATTTATTGTGTAACAGTGTGGGTCAAGCGCTTAAAAGAGACAGTTGTAACTCACGATGGACAAACAATTACTTAGTTGTTTCCGTAAACTACGAGAAAGAGTGGATAGTAAGAAAATGACAATTATAAGTTAATCGAGTATTTGGTACCTTCGAACCTTGAGGTTGTATTTACACAGGTGTAGGTAGACAGAGTTGATTAGAAAGCGCGCCACAGATCAGTGAACAAGATATTTTTTCGTCTCTATTGAACACTAATGATAGTTCGGCTAACAAAAACTTAGTCAAATATTGTTTTGAAACTAATTTAGAACTCTTTAATGACATTATTGCTATCGAATTAACGTACAAAGCGAAAAACTAATGAGAAAAAAATGTATTGTTTTCGGATGAGCTTATGCCTTCATCACGCGTGGTCAATACGCTAATCTGTTCCAATTCTTATTAGTTGTTTAACATGGTTCGAGTGATTTGCTAATTTCGACGGTTTTATTAGCTATGGACATTTATAGGATTGAAAATTGGACTGATACTTAATGCAGTGTTGTGTGATTCCTCCTCTTTGCATCGTATTCCTCAGTGCTAAGGGTCGTGACCTCCCTTCTGCATCACTTTTACATTGTTTCTGTCCCTGGCGGTGTGGAGGGCGTTGTGAACGGTAGAGTCAAGGGTGCGAATCTGGTCAGACCAACGTATTAGACTGCTTCCACAAGGCGTTTTTCCATATACTTTGCCGGTCACGATGAGCTTCTCAAGGTTGTTACCTTCTTTCCTTGCAATATGACCGAAGTATTCTAAGACTCTGCGTAGACATTCAGATGACAGCCGCGAGGAAATTTTCAGTTCTCGCAATATGGATACGTTAGTCCGAAACGCCTTCCAAGGAATACGGAGCATCTTTCTCCAGCACCACATCTCAAACGCGTCAATGAATTTGCGGTCTGCAGCTTTCAGTATCCAAGTCTCAACGCCATACGAAGAGATCGAGAAGAGTAGAGTCCGTACCAGTTTAGTTCCAACTTCCCAGATCGATCTACCACCATGACCTTGGTCTTGGATCTGTTTACGGAGAGTCCCATTTCCTCGCTAATCCGCTCCATTTTGTCTAGAAGTGCAGCCATTTCCGACTCATTTGCTGCAAGAATGCTTCTCTCCCAATTCTCACAAGTACGGCTCATAATGTGCTCTCCATAGGTGTTGAACAGAATGGGCGATAAAATGCATCCCTGGCGTACTCCTTGATAGAATTTGAAGGGTTTGATGCTGTTTTATCGACTCTTACGATTCCCGTGTTTGAACCATACAGGGTGCGAAGTAGGGCGATGAGATGATTCGGTACTCCAAGTTCTTGCACGACTCTCCATAAACAACTCCACTTGACACAGTCAAAAGCTTTGCTGTAGTCAACAAAATACAATATCACCGGCGTATCAAACTCGTATGCCTTCTCAACAAACTGCCTGACGTTAAGCTGCTCTCGCATACCCTTACCCTTCTCGAAACCTGCTTGCTCCTGCGGAATGTTCCAATCCTGGTCGTGGCGGATGCGATTGTTGAGAATATGGAGCAAGATTTGGCTAGCATGTGAAATGAGGAACAAAGTTCGATAATTGCGCAACTTTTTGTTGGTCCTTTTTTGTGCAGTGGAAGAATTTTTTTTTGCCAATCACCGTTTTGCCAGACGTGTGAGCAGACCTTAAAAATTGCCTCTACACTCACGTCCCCCATGGCTTTAAGCACCTTTGCTGTTGTGTGATTAGCGAACTAAAAACGTTTAATAATCTAAGAGAGTTGAATAATTCAGCTGAATGGGGAAATCGAGGAAAAACGGGGGTTATTCATGGTACGACTACACATAAGGTTTGATTATATGCAGGTAAGTAATAATATTTGTTTTGTTATTTAAAAGTCTTATTTTTTTGTAACAAGAACACTGTTTGCGGGGGGGACGACTGGTAATCTGTGTGACAGGATTCTCCTAGTACAGATACCAGTCTTCCACATAATATAATGTTAGTAATGTTAGATAGTGTTAGTTTGTAAAGCACCTTTGTGGAAGTAAAAATAAATGTTTTATGTTTTGTTATATTAATAATAATATTTATTTAACACACTCAATAGTTCAGTGATGCTCTGCCTTTTTTACTAGGAGAGAATAAGAACCAGGGTACCTATTATGACATCTTAAAACCATCATGATAAAGGTGTGGGAGGGAGACGGAGGTATACAAGACACATAACACTATCTCTTTTTCACAACTTAATCATTGCATTAGCACGTCAAAATAGGGCCCCAGGTCTCTCAACATACCAGGGAATTTCATACAAAACTACAATTGTTGTGTACAAAAGTTTTTTGTTTATCATGTAGATAGACACTCCCCAAGGAACCTACATGCCAAATTTCAGCTTTCTACGACCAGTAGTTTCGGCCAGGCTCGGACTGGCCATAGGGCAATTCGGGGCAATTCGGGCAAATGCCTGAGGGGCCGGATGTCCGGTGGGCCGGTGTGGCCGATTAGCGGTCGACTTTCTTTTGTTGTTTTAAAAAAACATCGCAGTACATTAGAATAACGTCCTCTACCGTCAAGTGGAAGACCTAATTCAAGTTACGTTACCGTACCTATAGGTATCTACGAGCCCAGGTTAGGGGCGCACATTCAGATGTCCAAAATCACAATTTTTAACGTGGTCTTCAAAGTAGTTTATTTTGGTTTGATCGGGCGCAAAAATACTTAAATAGGCAGACATGAGAAATTTTGGGCCTTTCCCCAAATCTGATGATAAAAATAATCAGTTTTTCCCGCCTGATTATTTTTTAAAATATGAATATCTCGTTAGATAGCTCATTAAAATGAATTTGTTAGCTCACACAGAGCTGACAAATTATTTTTGTATATATTTTTATATGTAGAATAGTGTTTTTTAAATACCCACCACTTTCTATGGTTAATCGATGAAATTCTTGTTTAGCTACAACATTTTAATAATAGAGTTTTTTACTGAAAAAATCTGATTAGTCCCTCAGATAGATTTCCAAAACTGATTGGAGCCGTTTTTTATCTTCACATCGGGCTACATAACGCTACTAGCTGACCCGCGCAACTTATTAATAAAAAAAGAAAACATAGGGAGACAGTATATATCCTTCTTATTCAGTTCCTTCTTAAATCGGTCCAATATTGGCGGAGAAAACAGTCGAAAGCCAAACCTCGAACTATGACTTTTTACATACAAAGTCTCGCCGCCAGCATTTCCTCTTAACATGCCCGGGCCGGTTTCGGGTCCCAGTTCGGCCCTGGTTTCGGCTGTGCGTTGTCTATCAGTCACTCAATCAGTCAGAAACGGAAGAATTTTATAAATATTGATTTATAAATTGATTGATATGATATAGATTCATATTTACGTAGTTAATTGAATTTCACAATTTTTATAAGATATAGTAAACGGCTTAAGTTACGAATCGGTGTAGACCCTGTAGTGCTATTCTGTAACAACATTTTCTAATCTCGACAGCGGAATCCGAGGTGAGTATAAACATAAGACCTTTATGTTGTGTGTAATAAAGTTCACTTTGTGAGCATTGTCACTCAGGTGAAGCTCGATATCGAAAGGGTTACTTACAGACTGTGTTGTACTTGTTAGCACAACCACGAACGCATTCATTATAACTTTAGATGGTAATATTAAGTTGTACTATTATATACCACTTATTACAAATTTTATATCTCTCAATTAGCGTAGATATACAGGTCGTGCTGGAAAGATTCCTCCCAGCACGACCACGCTAAAATTCCAGCTGGCATAGAAGTTGATGAAACGGAGAATGCCTACAAATTTGTACTCATTATGTACTCCTATTTTATTACTGGTAAAATGTCATAAATGAAAAAATCCATCTAGTGTCAGGTATAAAAATCATACACAGAAAATATATTCAGAAAACGTTTTATTTTTTTCTAACTATTTACCTTTTAGTTTTTTTTAGGACGCATCGTTTTCGACTTTTGACGAAAAATAACAAAAAAGGTGGGGTCCGAACGAATTTGATTTTTTTAACGTGTTATTTTAACATGATAGACTTTTTATAGGTTTACCTGTAATCTATAGATCTCCATTTTTTTTCAAAATTTTAGGTTCAGTAGTTTCGGAGATAAGGGTGTAATGGTCATTTTTCATCTAATTTCTTGAATAACTTCAAAATCATTTATTTAAAAATTATGAATAAAATATATTTAAAACTCTTACAGTAAGCCCTTTCATTTGATATGCCACACGATATTGTTCAAAAACTTTTTGTGAAGTTTTCTAGTTTGACCCCTAAAAGTGACCCCCATACTAAAAATTTAATGATTTACGTAACGCGTCCGTATTTGAGTCACAGAAGTCCATATGTGTACCAAATTTCAATAGAATCGGTCCAGTGGATTCGGAGAAAACTGGCTGCTACAGACGGACAGACAGATAAACACCCGAGTGATCCGGGTTCCGTTTTTTGTTCGGAACCCTTAAAAATACCCTCCCTTATCTCCGAAGTTTGCATAGAGAAAAATTTTAATTCCTTTAATCTTTACCAATTTTCCAGTAGGTAGTAGGAATAGGATTTTTCGTGCAAACTTCCATCCCCAATTCCACTCCTAACGGGAGGATTTTCCTAAAATCCTTTCTTACCTGACGTCTCCTACTCATAATCTACCTCCGTGTCAAATTTTATCGAAAAAGGCAAAGGAAAGTCTGACTCCAGTCTTTCGTGTTACACAGTTACTGGATTGTTGAGGCCTGACAGTCGCTCGAAGTAAAGTTCCGGTACTCAGCTGCATCCGACTAGAATGTGTCCCGACCCCAAATAATGTGGAAAAAAGCCGAGGCAGCTGCATCCGACTAGAATGTGTCCCGACCCCAAATAATGTGGAAAAAAGCCGAGGCAGCTGCATCCGACTAGAATGTGTCCCGACCCCAAATAATGTGGAAAAAAGCCGAGGCAGCTGCATCCGACTAGAATGTGTCCCGACCCCAAATAATGTGGAAAAAAGCCGAGGCAGCTTTAGTAAATACCTACGACGAAAAATAATACGATGAAAGAAATGACAAAAGTCCTTAAAACTTTTCGCTCACAATGTATTATGAACACAGGTAATATGAAATTTGCTTTGCACTTATTTGGGTAACAAAAGTATTTCTAATGACGAACAGTATCACACAATGGCCTCAATTTTATCACCGGTATCAATTATACGGGATTAGATAGATACCATCATGTATTCGTTATACATATCCTTAACAGTAAATACAACAATGTCAATGTTAACTCTATCAACGGAGTTCTTGTGACTTTATTTATGTAATACTTACCCATATCATATTATATTAGTATATAGGAAACTTCGCGAACAAAACCTATGTTTTTTATGATTGATTTGGTGATATGATAATCCCATCAAAAACATAACTTGTAAAAAAAAAAACACCGGTAGCACTCCGGGAGTGCCGGCAGAAGTGAAAACTTTAGTATTAACGTTGTGTTTAATTATAAGTACAAAAATACTATCATTTATGAGGTAGAATACAATGTTTATTTATTGCGCTATCGTACACAAATATGACAATTTACATTATTCATAATATTATATCGTTATTTATTTATATATTACATTAATTTTTATCTCTTAGAAAAATCAACTTTCATCCATAATTTCGTAATTCCGTAATTTCGTATCCTTGGATACGCGTGGCACGCTGTACATAAACACAGACGGACATTCGCGCAAGCGCCCTGTGCCGCCTAAGCGGAGCAGCACACTCAGGCACGGTAGAAAGAGTGGGAGATACTAGTTCCTCTCCCTTCCCCTCGATCTTACGCTTTTTCGATCAGCATCACGTGACCCTGACGCGAGTCCGTCTTACGCTTTTTCGATCAGCATCACGTGACCCTGACGCGAGTCCGTCTTACGCTTTTTCGATCAGGTCACGTGTCCTGACGCGAGTTTAAGATTTTATACCCATTACAGAAAAAGTGCTCAACGCCGCTAAAGAAGTTTTCACTTCAAAAACAAGTCTCGCAACTCAGTTCATCTACCGTAAAAAATTGAGATCCATGAAATACCCATTCGGTTAATTTATTCAATCCCTACTTAAGGGTCCTTCTGTCTTAAGTTATTAAGTAATTAGCTAATCTAACAACATCTCATAGTGACCATATCAATGTTAAAAATCTTTTATGGTTTAAATAAATAGACTGACTTGGCCATCGCATGAAAATACAATGTATCTCACAAGTAATACATTTAGTGCAATTGTCAAGTTAATCTATATTAAAAAAAATATTAACTCATTATATTTCTATAGAATTAGATTTATATAAAGATTATTTAAATTTTCGTCGTAAGTTAAATAAAACGTAGTTTGTGTGTACACCTGCGATATCGCAGTAAAACCCAAAGGTTGCCTGGAAGAAAGTGGCCGCCTTTCTGTGACGGACGGGAAGCGTGGAAGCCACGGCGCGGACAAGCCACCTCCGGCGGCCGCGGTTATGATTATTAGTGTTCTTTCTTTCATGGCAATTTTGGGCAATTTAGTCTACATAAATACTTTGCGGGATTTTGGTACAACTTCGTCAGACATAATAATAATATCGTTTATTTAAATAAAAAGGGGAAAAAAAGAAAGAAAAATTGTTTATTCCGCCCAAACAGACGCACATTAACATGACATTATTTCAAAATACACAAATAGAAACAACTATAAAACAAAATAAGAGGCACATTTACAGTAAAATATATCTTAAACTTTCAAGAACACAGTTGCTAATTTGCCTGAACTAGGATGGACCTGTGCTTAAGGCTAGAACATGTCCCATTCTTGCTTATACATTCCGCTGAACATTTTACAAGTTGCCTTTTTTGAACAAAATTATTTATAATAATAATAATTTTATTTTATTTCGTGAACAACAGGTATTACAAGCATTTTGTGGAGGCCTTCTTTTAAGTATAGAGATACCTGTAACAGAAGACCCCACTCTTCTATATCTATGTACATGTATATATATATAGCCGAGGTACTTCCATTATTATATTATAGATCCTTGTATATGTATAATACAATAATGGAAATACACAGATTCATTCACTGCAAATGTAACTTTGTAATCCTATATATTTATATGGGATTACAAAGTTATTTATGCAGTTGGTGTATCTATAAAACTGGACCAAAATTGCAAAATATTTTAGTTTTTCCTTCATTTATACACTAAACACTAATTGTTTTCTAAATTTGAAGCTTCTACGTCTGCTAGAAGTATCTTAGAGTTTTGATGATCCGTCAGTCAGTGAGTGACAAAATTAAGAAACTTTGACTAATTATAATTTTTAAACTACTGGTTCAAATTCAATAAAATTTGAAACATACCGTGTTTATATAAGGCCTGCTTGGTTACTGAAAATTCAGGCTTCTAGTTGTATCCACAACGAAGTTATAGGGGTCGAAAATGGCCTGAACTGCTTCGAGAAAAGGGTGGTACGGCCGTGCCGCTTTTTTGCTCGACTTGGCGGGGGCACTGCTGTGCTTCCAGATATTTAGTAAAGCATGTCTCACTTGTCTAGTAAGACATCCTCACAAAAAAGTGCTTTTTATAAATATTGCCTAACAAACACAGTGCCAGTGTGAAGCACCTTAGCAGGAAGTACTTACTTACCTCCTGACCTGCCCATTGTGCTCAATCATCCTACACCTTCTATTATTTCATATGAACTTACCAAATGTCCGATCTGTCCAGGTAACACATCTGAGGCCCTAGACAAAATGCCATTCTATCAGCGAAGCAAATGTTATGGTTCAATGTTGTTAGCTAACTAACAAGGTATCAATTTATCGCAAAGTGGTTAGATAGCTGCTTCCATAGACAGGTACTGAATTAACCGACTTGGTTTAGACTCGATTTCACAATTTTCTACTGCAAAACAACTGCGTTGCGAGACTTGTGCATTTTTGTACATGTTATGTTTTTGATGGGATGTTACTGTCGAAATGACAAAATATGTTATGGAATCAGTGCCGGATTAAGACTTCTTGATGCCCTATGCAATCCACGCCTGTAGTGCCTCCTATCCATTAGGTACTGTGGACGTTCCGTTTAGGGCTTCTGGAACGTCTCGGGATCGATGTGAATAAAAAAGACTTTAAGCGATTTAAGCGATCATTATATTAAGCGGGTGCTCTCAAGAAAAACTTTTACAGAACTGTCATAAAAACAAATCAATCATTGTATGTCAATATTTGAACCTATTCTAAATTCCTAATTGTTCTAAAGCTTTTTTTATTATCAAATTGATGGAGGTCCCCGGAGGGTGAGAAATCCAAGGAGGTTGTATCACAGTACAGAAAAGGTAAGATATGATAAAAACACATGCAGCAAAATCAAACGAAGAAATCTTGATCATTTGACTAGGATTTTCCTTCTTCTTTAAAATCCACATAGGGTTCCGTGTCCAAAGGACCCTACTACTAAACTAAGCCTCCGCTGTCCGTCCGTCTGACGGTCCGTCTGTCTGTCAGCGGGCTGTATCTCAAGAACCGCAATAGGTAGACAGTTGAAATTTTCACAGATTGTGTATTTCTATTGCCGCTATAACAACAAATATTAAAAATTAAGGTTTATTCAAACTCAAACTCAAAATATTTATTTCAAACAAACCATTTACAGGCACTTTTGAATTGTCAAGGTCGGTCGGTCAAAAAGATTAAGCTATTTGCACGTTCCAAAGCGAAGATCTCTATGGAGAAGAACGTACAAGAAACTCCATGGACACTCTTTTAAAAATAATAAATTGTTACAAAGTTTTGTATACATCAAGTTGAAAAATTATACATACATGTGAGAACGATGACGCGCAGAAACGCTTTTTCTTTCTTTCTTTTCTTTATGTAAAAGACGAGCAGGACAAAAGCGTCCGGAAAAAAGGAACAATTTAAAAAAATAATTAAAATAAACCATGGCAACTGAGAAATGATCAGTCCCAACTGACGGCGCCCGTTCACGAACATGACGCATGCGCTAGCACCATTCGGCTCAACCATTTTGAAGGGAGCCAAATGATCCAACGCATACGCCACCATCAGCTAGAATTTTGAGTGAGCATGACACTCCCAACTGCTAGGGTACATTCCAGTAAAAAACAAACCTAAAACTGATAGCTATAACTTAAGGTACACAGTACTCACACATGTGCCGTTAAAAAGGATGAAATTATACAATGCTAAATAAATTAAGTCTATACAATGCAAATATTGGTTTCTTACAATCTTCAGCCGGCCCAAAAATGTTTCCAAATGCTAACAGATTATTTTGTGCGCCCTAGTGGCTGTGGAGCAGCACCAGCATTCAGCCAAGCATTTTTATCTTAAATATAATCCCCCAACTTATAATATGCTAACCTGCATAGTGTGCGTTTAATACAAGATTTAAATAAGTATGTATTGATGTTTGTATAAATAGTACACCTAAGACTACCTACAGTACTGTATCTCCTTTTTTCTTTAGATTCCATCCAAAGGTTGCCTTGAAAAGATCGCTTTTAGCGATAAGGCCGCCCATTGTGTAACCCTATGTAATGTTTCTCATCTATCTTTTCTGTAACTTATGTGGTGTACATAATAAAGAGTATTCTATTCTATTCTATTCTAAATTTTGTCTCATTTAGTTTTAACATATGGGGAGGTATTTTATTATAACATTTTAAACAGAAGCAGTCTGATACCTGTTTGAACTAATTGGTCCCTATATGTAGTACCATAATTATGTCTGTCGCCTCTTTTACTAAAAAGATGTAAATTCTTTCTGACATACATGATGTTTTCGTAAATGTATTGACAAGGTACCGTCATGATGTTAATATTCTAATCAGTTCCCTTAGAGAATCGCGCCGGCGGAAATTGTATATCGCTTTGATGGCTCTGTTTTCTGCAGAATAAAAATAGAATCAATGTCTGCAGCCCGTCCCCATAGTAAAATACCCTAAGACATGATACTGTGAAAGTTACTAAAATAGACCAGTCTTGCGGTATCGACATGCGTTAATTGGCGGATTTTCCTAAAAGCATATGCTGCTGAATTTAGCCGTCCTGAAAGAGATGTTATATGAGGGCCCCATTGTAGCCTTGGGTCAAGCGTAATTCCCAGGACAACCGTTTTATCGACAAATTCTAGTTTTGCGTGTTCAATACTATGTCATAATCACTGCTTTTGACATTGGATAAGGCAAATCTTATACATTTCGTTTTCTTTTCATTCAGAACCAAATTATTCGCCGTAAACCAATTTTGGACTTGCATTAGGGCATTATTTATGACATCAACATTGTCCGTCTATTTATCTTAAAAATTAAGAAGGTATCGTATTATGGTACGGAATCCTTCGTGTGCGAAAAAATCGGCCAAGTGCCGACTCGCACTTGGCCGGTTTTTTTTGTAAGTGCACGTCTCCAAGAGTGATTTTGGGTCTTGTAACTAACACCTTGCTGACTTTTCGGAAGGTTTTTTTTGTTTGTGATGGGTGTGCTCTTGACTCTAGTCTAGGTCAGAGATGACAGAGACAAAGTCTACGATGGAGTGAGCTTACCCAGAAGGAGCCTGTTCACTCTAACTTTGAAGAGATTAGGGTTGTAAGCGTTTGGAAACACAGACGCAGGCAGAGAGTTCCAATCCTTTTCATTATAAAAGACGTCTAGAAATGCTTAGTGCGAATTGGTGCAATAGCAACAAGGTAGGGTTGGTAAGATGCAGTGCGTCTGGATGTCCGATGGTAGAAAGGAGCCGGTGGGATGAGGTCGTGGAGTTCTTGGGCACACTCACCGAAGTATAATCTGTAGAAGACCGACAAGCAGGCAATCTTACGGCGATGAGCCAAGCTATGTAGCTTGGCATTCTCCAGTTTTACGTCACCGATGAGCCTCTTAGCCCTGCGTTCCACCGAGTCAAGCGCGGCAAGGCTGATACTCAGTTAAGCCATCCCAAAGGTGGCTACAATACTCCATGCAGGATCGGACTTGTGCTTTGTATAGGGTTAAAAGCTGTCCAGGCCTGAAGTATCGCTTCACCCTATTTAGTATAACTGCCTCCGTGGTCGAGTGGTTTAGGCGTTTGCCTTGTGACCCGGTGGTCGTGGGTTCAATTCCCACTTGCAGCATACTTTGTAAAGTTGTTTCCAGTTTGGCTAGGACATTGCAGGCTTGAATCACCTGATTGTCTGATAAAAAGATGATTCCGTACTTCGGAAGGCACGTATAAGCCGGTGGTCCCGGCCGCCAAATGGCGGTCGTTAAATAAACCATGTCAGAGGCCCTTGAGGCGGTTTAGAAACTCTGACACTAGGGTGTGTGGGGTCGTTAGACCTTACTACCCACACGATAAGAAGAAGAAGATTTAGTATGACCAGCTTTTTGGCCGCAGTTTGGGCTTTGTACTCGATGGTGGCGCCAAAGTTGAGACTGTTTGGCCCCGATACGTCCGACATGGTCAAAACGTGCCCTACGTAGAACTCGCTCGCAGAACTTAGCGGCAGAATTAAAGGCTCTTTTCCTCGCGCGATTAAAGCACGTAGGGTTCTACGTGCTTTAATCTTTCGGTCGCGGGCCTTGATCCACGCTTGGTAAGCAGACTCTTTACGGGCCTCAGCGTGGGCGCATTCTGCATTATACCAAGGCCGGGATTTGTGACCGAGCGGGATGTCGGAGAATGGAATAAAATACTCCATCCCCTGTCGAATCACGTCAGCACAGTAAGAGGAGTAACAGGGGGTCGAGGAGTCGGGGGGCTTACGAAATTTCGTCCCACTTCACCATAATAACTAGGTACCTACGACCTCTAATTCCCGTAGTTTATCTGTTTATGGTGCCCGCCCGCCCAGACGTGATGCCCTAAGCAATTGCTTAATTTGCTTATGGGTTAATCCGGCACTGAATGGAATGATCACCGTGACGTTTGACAGCGGTTGTCAATCCCATACTTTTTGATAATCGCCTTCGCCACGCTACTGCTGACAGAATTTCACTTGTCTACAGCTTCTGGGTGGGACCGACCGTAACAATTAGGATAATTCAGGAGAAACGAAAATTTTATTCAGCCGAGGTAACTTCGGAACAGTCACATTCTGGACGGATATAGCTACATACTTTCACCTTCGGGGGAAAGGAGTGCCATTCTGAAGGTGTATTGACAGTGTGTATTTCAGGTGCATGATGACTTCGCGTGGCCGGCTCAAGACACGATTTCGCCACGTGCGACCATGCCAAGAGATTATGATATTTATGATTGAAGGAAAGTTAGAAGCTATTCCTATTTAATTTCATATTCATTTATTGCAAATGCGTGTTTATTTAAAGTAAATAACAAACCTATATATATGTAGAAATATACATAACTAACTTAAATCTATATTCTTAACTTTATTGCATTCCATAATGTTATTTTAGATGCTATATAGTATCACCCAGGATTCACCACATAACACTGTATTTGAAAGATAAGAGACTTTTTTTTAAAGGCAAACTAAGTACTTTACGAATTACCACTAATCTTCATCACTTCCACCATTCTCTTGTATATGTTTTAATTTATCGAGGTTTATTTTGTGTCACGTTTTATGTTGACGATCATTATCAACGTTCAGAAGGTTGAGTCGTCTGCCTTCCGTCTAGCTAAAGGCGGCTTTACATAACATATTAGGTAGGTACCTACTATTTATATACATACATAATAGCACAACACTATGCTGACTTGACACATAAATTCAACATGTTGAATTGGATACTGACTCGTCAGCAAGTTTGGAACTTAGGAACCAACGTCAATTTTGCGCAATGAATTAATATGTCATAAATAAAAACATGATAAAATAGGTGTGTCAACATGTTTACGAAAAGAAAGCGCTCGAAATAGATCAAAACCTACATTTATCGATGTAGTAAATGATTGCCAAATCAGGAATGATTAGCTTATTAGTGTAGATAATAATATATGCTTATCTTCAAATTTGTCTTCCAGCTAGCAGTTTGTGCCCTCTACTTAAATTAATCAAACTCTTTATTCCAATAAAGGTACCTATTATTAGAATAAAGAGTTAGTACCTATTTTTATGTATTGAATGACTAGTATACCTACATAGTTAAATTTTCAGATTTCATCGGCTTCATCAAGAATTTGATCCCAGTTTGTATTTATTTTACTATCCACACAACGCCTACAGGACTATAAATAAAGATTAAAGAAAATGATTTTACAAGTTCTTGAGTGACTTGAGCAAACATGCTTATTAATAACATTTTTATCCTTATTTTCATCTTTCTAATTTTCAACTTCGTAATAGTTGTTTCAGTTATCGGTTGGTGAAGTAAGTATTACACCTGCTCATGTTACCTATAAGCAAGCACTTAAATATTAAAGGTGACTCAGATAATAATTTAATATTTGTTTAAGACATAGATTACTGGCAGTCATTCGTAAAGTAAGGACATTCAAAGTTCACAAAGTAAGGACGAACTTCAGAAACAGTACCTTCGTAGGTTTATTTACTCCACTCAAATTTTAACGACAACAATCGCTGTCCTTCTCAGTATTTGCTTTTAAAACTCTGATATCTGTTGACTAGTGCTATTGCTTGCTTGAACGACGTGTGAAGTTTGATACTACTGTTTGTAACGGTATTTACTGACTGCGCCCAACGCAAACATTCCCATCCAGCAGGACTGATAGCTACAGTCAACACGATACTTGGGTACTTTAATCGAAATATCAACACCAATTAAAAACATCTATATTACTGATAGTTTTCCATAACATGCGAGCATTTGATGACTGGGTAGAAATAGTTGTGTGACTCAAATTAACATCAGATGTAAGCGTAAAGGAATTTCCAGTGCATATAAAATACTGTTTACAATAAATTGAACGTATTGTTCAGCAGAAAATTATCAGTACCTCTTCATTATATTGTCATTATAGTATCTATGCATGACATGTGAATGAAGAAAGGCTTATGGTATGCAATAACCATCTATGGTTATTTCATCCATTTTCCACTGATCCTTTCCTTCAATTGAACCTGTTTCAAAACAGTTATCTAGGTATCCACATGTTGGATTTAAACGTTGCGACGTTAAATAGACTGATAAAATGGGTGGATGATAAATTAACCGTAAGAACCCATTTCCGCCCATCCACTTTAGGTTTGGGGAGATAAGCAACCTATCTATGGTTTGATGTCCGTGACCACCTTCAAAGTCGATTTTCTCGTAAATTACTAAGGTACCAATTTTGTTGTTCGAGTACTAATTAGTACTAATGTGTACTAATGCATACTAATTATATTTATAAATATTGAAGCGATTGACGTTGATAGACACGAACATTATGGTTTGACATGACATTTTGGTTACTGCATGGTTGTGGACGTCAACAGATTTGTCTGTTTTAGTTTAAACTCCGCATTTATAGGGTGACTGGTAATTGAGTGCGTACCTTGAAATGCGTTATACGAGAGCTAAATTGATTTTTCGCTGCACGCCTTGTTTGTTTGGAGTTATTCATTTAACACTTTACGCTCGTAAAAATGTACAGAGGCGGACTTTATTAGGCATTATCTACCAGTCAACCTATGGGTGATGCGGAGACAAATAGTGGTAGGTGCAATATGGAGAATAGATCGCGATTGATATTCACTTATTACATAAATGTTTAAATAAGTAAATTTACATATATAAACGATACATACAAAACTGGGTCCAAAGTTTTCGGGATTCATATTGTGGCAAATTAGCTGTACTTAACCCATTTGAAACTATGTATAACGAACTGAACCATATGCAAAAACACACTGTATGAGTAATAAGAGGACTATGTATGCAATTCCTAAATAAAAATGAAGCTTGTGACTTATAAGTTCATTTCAAATCAAGTTTTACGCCAATCCTAAGCTCATCTGAACCCCGTTACTCGATGATGTAGAAAAGTTTTGGGAAAATAAAAGATGTTCACAGTGAGTGCCGGTGTACCTACCGTTATCAAGCCGTTACAGTTGATCCGACAATACAACCCATTTTATTGCGGATCTGTTCTACACATTTTAAACTTCACAAATTCTTTAAATAAATCCTTATAAATGTCACTGGATTAAAGAGTTCAACACAACATCAAGTCAAGTTGTTCAGGAATTCTTAGATTGACTCAGCTTCGGCTATAGGTACAGTTAAATGCGAAGGGGAAGGGATACAATAATTGAAGAAAAATTGTCATTAAGTTGGTGAGTACTAGTTTTTGACATGGGATGGCTAAGATTCGAGCCACATGGATCGTGGCGAAAGGAAGATGTATGCAATTGCTGAAGCTGGCCTGGGCATTTGCAATATTCTTAACTTAAACTCATTTTCATTATAGTTGTAATTCAGCAAGTCCGAGTAAAATATTCCATTTCTATGGATTATCGAGGTATTCTCGATTTATAATAAATACGAGTACCATGCAATCTTGTTTTCGTAGAACCTACGGTTTGAAGTTTACTTGGGATCGAAGCAATATAAAACTTGGGACCGATGAGAATGTTAACTAAATATCGAAACTCTTGTCATATCCGTCTATTGAAGTCATATTTTACGAATTGCCGGAAACAACAAACTATATATCCTTCATAAAAAGTTCCGGAAAATCCTGAAACGTTGGTTATTATAGCAGCAGAAACCAGTTTATTGAACTAGTGGACGTTTTGTAGGCTTCCGTAACGGTTACGAAACTTTAATTTGGCCGATTTTCACGGTAAGCGTACAATGGCTACGTCGCTTGTACTTCATAACATTGGTTATAGAGGTACGTGATTTCAGAGGTGAGCACGTCAGTTTTCATGCTTCGCCGAGCACTGCTTTGACCAAAAAACGCGCCAGTGTAAATGCGAACTAGTTATTTGTTGGAAAAATAATTCAAATACTAGGACTCCTGTTTTTTTTCTTTGTGTTATAGAGGTAAAATAATAATAATGCGATAATGCAGGTTTGCTGTTGCCTGCCACTTCCTATCTTCATTATAGTGAGATATGTTTTTCTAAAATAATTCAGATTTACAACTTTATAACAATGTGTGTAACTCGATTCGAAATGGGTTTTAATGCGTTGTAAAAGTAACGTATAGTGAATCACAGTGCATAAATAAATAAACAATGATAGGAAATGGCCAAGGTGGGAAGCGACATCCAGGGACGTCGCGTTGGCCACGCTGTTCAGTGATAGATAGGTAGGTATCTAAACATGACAAGCCTACTATGTGTGTTTGGTACAATGATTAACTCAAACTTTTACGTTTCATAATTTAAATAGCAGTACCTACACCGTAGGCCCTTATTATTTTAGTCCATACAAAGGTTGTCTGATAGATGTCGCTGCCCTTGATAATTAATTACTAGATAATGTACCTTGGTGCCTATTGACCTAGGTTGATGTAATCAAGCTGGAATGATTCTGTGTCCTACTTGATGGATCAAGCAGGACACAGAATCATTCTAGCTTTACATGGATGTAATCAAGATGGAATGATTCTGTGTCCTGCTTGATAAGTAGGGAATTGGAAATTATATCTTTTTACTACTCCTCCGCTGTACTCTTCTCTGATTAATGTCGGGATCCAAGACAGTTTTATCGTGTCTCCGGGACTCGTCGAGCTTCATTGACTCGGCGTTTTTCTGGTGGTCGCCACTATTGATTCTGACTTTCAGGAGTTGCAGTGGTAGGTAGGAGGAGAGTGGAGGTAGGAGTAAAAGAGGCGACAGACATAATTATGGTACTAGAAATAGGGATCAATTAGTTCAACCAGGTTTCAGACTGGCTAAAGTTGCCTCATCTTTTAGGGGGTACTGTTTAAAATGTTATAATAAGATACCTCCCCATATATTAGAACTAAATGAGACAAAATTTAAATCTTGTATTAAACGCACACTATGCAGGCAAGCATATTATAAGTTGGGGGATTATATTGAAGATAAAAATGCTTGGCTGAATGCTGGTCCTGCTCCACAGCCACTAGGGCGCACAAAATAATCTGTTAGCATTTGGAAACATTGTTGGACCGGCTGAAGATTGTAAAAAACAATATTTGCATTGTATAGACTCAATTTATTTAGCAATGTATAATTTCATCCATTTTAACGGCACATGTGTGAGTACTGTGTACCTTAAACTTAAGCTATAGCTATCAGTTTTAGGTTTGTTTTTGACTTGAATGTACCCTGGCGGTTGGGAGTGTCATGCTCACTCAAAAGTCTTGCTGATGGTGGCGTATGCGTTGGATCATTTGGCTCCCTTCAAAATGGTTGAGCTGAATGGTGCTAGCGCATGCGTCATGTTCGTGAACGGGCGCTGTCAGTTGGGACTGGTCATTTCTCAGTTGCCATGGTTTATTTTAAATATTTCTTTGAATTGTTCCTTTTTTCCCGGACGCTTTTATCCTGCTCGTCTTTTACATCGTTCTCACATGTTTGTATAATTTTAACTTGATGTAAACAAAACTTTGTAACAATTTATTATTTTTAAAAGAGTGTCCGTGGAGTTTCTTGCACGTTCTTCTCCATAGAGATCTACGCTTTGGAACGTGCAAATAGCTTCATCTTTTTGGACTGACCGACCTTGACAATTCAAAAGTAAATGGTTTATTTGAAATATACGATTTGATTTGATTTGATTAGGGAACGTGTGGCCGGCTTGTCAATAAAAAAAAAGATAACTCTGACAGCGATAAAACCGCGGTTGTACCTCCGTAGAATTAAGAGTAAAATAGTTGTTTAACTAATTTTACCTATCCATAGAAGTTATAATAAAAACAAGCATCACACTTTATTTACCTTTACAATCAAACTACCCGTACGAGTTAACTTGGCATCTGGCTCAACGCATTTCGAATGACGTTTTGAGGTTTTAATTTAAATTGAACAATTCGATTTCGATGAAAATAATATAAACGCAACGGTAATGTGTGATGCTAAAGCGTTTAACGCTAACGGGATATACACACATAGCCCATCTAACAGTTTAATCTTAGCAAATGGTCCCCTTAGTTAGATCCAGCCCTATCGGACCATTAAAATTCAACACTGTTTCTACCAGCCTAGAATTTACTATCAACTGTGACCTTAGTGCGAGTTTTTGAGATCGCGTTAGCATAAACTTCAATTTGTATTGAAAATGAATAAGCGCCTGGTGAAAGTAACAGAAAACCTTTTTCCCCCATACAATTTCACATAAGCGAACGTTTACGTTACCGCGATCGAGCGCGTTAAAAAACTGGCACTAAGCCCTCCTGATCCAGCTACATCTGTGCTAACAGATTTTATTTTAATTCTTGCATCGTTTTTTAAATTTTCATCTATAGTACACTAGTGCAGCAAAAGAAGCATTGATGGACGAACGAGTCCATCAATGCCTACTGGTGGCCAAGGCTTGTATAGTACTTTTCTCAAATATAGCGCGGAAATTAAATACAATTACCTAGGTACTTTTCAAAGTCAATGACGAACAGCGAACAACAATAATTATTCCCGCATTAAGACGCCTATTATAATTTGACTGTGTTTTTTGCGTAAAATGACCAACTTTGGCTTTCTAATTCTCACAAACTGAAATATTTAGACAACTTTGGCTTATTGGGTAGTTGAGAATAGTTATTAGTATTGTATTGTATTTGTAAAAAGGCAAAATTCCGAAGTAAGTTTCTCATGAAAAGCGCGACGGCAGTTTTTCGAGTTCATGGATTGAACTACTGTAAGAACCAAATGAAATGAAAAATATATTATAATATTCCTTATGTTGTATTCCTTTGCCGTATGGTGTCGGCCGGTGCCGTATGGTGCCGTAAAAGAATAATACCATCCCATCACATCCCGTGGGTGTCGTAAGAGGCGACTAAGGGACTTACCGGAGAATTGGCAGCAGCGTTCTCTGTAAAACTCAACACCATACACTGCGATCGTCAACCCGCCTGCCAAGCGTGGCGATTATGGCAAACCCCCCCAATGACAAGCACAACCAAAAAATGGCCCCTAGTGTCCGGCAGGCCCTCTACCCTTGACTCCGGTAGCGGTCAAGGTCACGGCGAGGCAAGGGTGCGAAGAATCCCCGGAGTGGACCCGGCTACCATAATAAACACCGACGACTGGACCTGGCAACACTGAACACGAGAACACCCAAGAATTGAGTAGGTTGCCATGGAGTGTTGTAGGATTGTCTGAAGTCCGAAGAGAGGGGGAGGACACGATAATTCTCAAATCCGGCAATCTGCTCTATTTCCGGGAGCGACCAGAAGTCCCGGGGTGGTGTCGGGTTCATCGTTCACAGGTCCCTTGTGTCCAATGTGGTGAGCATCGAGACTGTGTCGACCAGGGTGGCGTACCTGATACTTAGAATATCGTCAAGATATTCGAAGGTCCCAGCCTCGACACACCCCGATGACGAAATAAAGACCATGTATGAGGATATATCCAGAGCCATACATGGTCATAAAACTCACTTCACCGTGGTCATGAGGGACTTCAACGCGAAACTGGGCAAACGAGATGGTGATGAGCTGCGAGTGGGGCAATTTGGATTTGGCCGTCGGAACCACCGGGGCACTTACTGGCTAGTTTTATGGAGAAGGAGGGCCTCTATATGATGAACTCCTTCTTCAGAAAGCGTGAGCACAGGAGGTGGACCTGGCAGAGCCCAGACGGTGTTACTAAAAATGAGATTGACTTCATCATGTCGACGAAGAAGCAAATATTCAATGATGTCTCTGTGATTAAAGCGGTGAAAACCGGAAGTGATCACCGCATGGTAAGAGGCACATTGAATCTAAATATCAAGCTAGAAAGGTCTCGACTTATGAGGTCTACGCTCCGTCTGGCACAGATCCAGATCCAAAACCGAGAACTCGAACTTCAGAACCGTTTCGAGTGCCTAGGGAGCTCCGTGGACGATTGCAACGATGGGTTCGAGGAAACTGTCCATACAATTGGGTCTAAGTTTTTTTCAAGACTCGCCGTACACATAGGAACAAGAGGGTCTCTGATCCTACTTTGAAGCTCATGAAGGAGAGGCGGCAGATGATTCTGCAGTCTTTAGAAGATGCGTGCAGATACCGGCAGCTCAATAGACGGATCTCCAAGTCCTTGAAAAGCGACCTCCGCCGCTTTAATACAGAAAAGATTAAAGACGCGATAGAGCGGAATAAGGACTCCAGGGTCTTTGCTAAAGATCTGTCTATTGGGCAGAGCCAGCTCACGAAACTGAAGACCGCTGATGGCAGAACCATATCCGCCAAATCGGAGCTTCTGAGAGAGATCGAGACGTTCTACGGACAGTTATACACGTCAATGACTAAACACGATACGAATCTAGCTAACGACCCAAGAGCTAGATTGACCCGACACTATACCGAGGACATCCCGGACGTCAGCCTGTATCAAAATCAAAATCAAAATCAAAATCAAATCTAATCAAAATCAAGTATGAGATTAGGATGGCTCTGAAGCAGCTTAAAAACAACAGGGCGTCTGGTGAGGACGGAATTACGGCCGAACTCCTGAAGGCGGGTGGAAGACCGGTCCTTAAGGCTCTTCAGGAACTGTTCAATCCCGTCATACTTGAAGGGAAAACGCCACAGGCATGGAGTAGAGGTGTTGTGGTACTCTTCTTTAAGAAGCGCAACAATGCCCTGCTTAAGAACTATAGGCCCATCTCACTTCTAAGCCATGTCTACAAGACGTTTTCCAGAGTCATCATGAACTGTCTCGCACGCAGGTTTGACGACTTCCAGCCTCCCGAACAAGCCGGATTCCGAAAAGGCTTCAGGATCAGACCTCGAAACCTATCCTCCTGCAGCGGGGTGTGAGGCAGGGAGACGTCATTTTTCCGAAACTGTTTACAGCCGCAATGGAGGATGTGTTCAAGGTTTTGGACTGGAGAAGGCTAGGCATTAATGTCAATGGCGAGTACATCAGTCACCTTCAATTTGCCGACGATATAGTCGTCATGGCTGAGACTACGGAGGACCTCAGTACAATGCTCGATGACCTCAGTACAATGCTCGATGACCTCAGTACAATGCTCGATGACCTCAGTAGAGCTTCCGAAAGAGTGGGTCTCAAAATGAACATAGACAAAACCAAGATGATGGTAAATACCCATGTAGCACCCACTCCCATCAATATCGGAAACTCTACATTCGAAGTTGTAGGCGAGTACGTCTACCTGGGACAAACGGTCCAGTTAGGTAGGGCCAACTTCGAGAAAGAGGTCAACCGTCGAATCCGGCTCAGCTGGGCAGCGTTTGGGAGGTTGGGCGGTATCTTCTCGTCCCACATACCACAGTGTCTCAAGACGAAAGTCTATGATCAGTGCGTGTTGCCAGTGATGACATACGGAACTGAAACGTGGTCGCTTACAATGGGCCTCATCAGAAGGCTCAAAGTCACTCAAAGGGCAATGGAGAGGGCAATGCTTGGAGTTTCCTTGCGTGATCGAATCAGGAATGATGATATCCGCAAGAGAACCAAGGTTACCGACATAGCCCGAAGGATCGCCAAACTAAAGGTATATATTTTATATGTATATTTTATTTTTATTTGTTACTTTAATTTTATGACTTAACATACTCTTCTCTTGTTCTTACACACTATTGTCTACATTTCTTTTTATTTCTCCTGTCGCAGGTCTGCTGGAAGAAATTTCATTAGAAATAAGCAGTTCCTTTGTACTCGTGTTTATAATGTTAACTTTTACTGTTTTTTTCTGTGTGTACATAAATAATAAAATAAATAAATAAATAAATAAAGTAGCAATGGGCAGGGCACATTGCTCGCAGAACAGATGGTCGATGGGGCCGAAAAGTTCTGGAGTGGCGACCGCGTACCGGAAGGCGTAACGTTGGAAGGCCTCCCACAAGGTGGACCGATGACCTGGTGAAGGTCGCGGGTAGCCGATGGATGCGAGACGTACAGGACCGGTCGTTGTGGCGACGCTTGGGGGAGGCCTACGTCCAGCAGTGGACGTCCTTCGGCTGATATGATGATGATTCCTTATGTGGTGGATTCGGTCAAAAATTTGAAATAAGAATGGAATATCCATAATTTTCCTTTTGGAAAATTACTATTACATAACAACAACGAAGTTGATTTTTCTTTTTAGGGTTCCGAACAAAAAACGAAAACCTTATAGGATCACTCGGGTGTCTGACTGTATGTCTGTCCGTCTATCACAGCCAGTTTTGTCCGGATCCACTGGACCGATTCTGTTGAAATTTGGTACACATATGGACTACTGTGACCCAAACACGGACGTGTTACGTAAATTATTAAATTTACAGTACGGTAGTCACTTTTGGGGGTCAAACTACAAAAGGAAAAAAAAGTTTTTTGTACAATATCGTGTGACATATCAAATGAAAGGGCTTATTGTAAGAGTTTTAATTATATTATTTTCATAATTTTAAAATGCATGGTTTTGAAGTTATTCAAGAAATTAGACCAAAAATGACCATTCCCCTCTTATCTCCGAAACGACTGAGCCTTAAATTTTGAAAAAAAAAAAAGGAAATTGTAGATATTTACCTATAAATTACAGGAAAACCTATAAGAAATCTAAAGTCTTAAAATAACATGTTATAAAAATATAAATTCGTTCGGAACCCTTTGCACGCGAGTCCGACTGTCTCTTGTCCGGTTGTTTTTTTTGGTGATTGTCAAGTTATTTTAATACGCCACTGGGTAGTATAGTTTTGTGGTCGTACCTACGGAACTCGACTACCTGTGCTCCGATACTTTCTTGGCCGGTGTGCAGTGTTCCAAAAAGGCCGCGGGTTCAGATGTGCCCAGGGGCCCCCACATGGGTTAAGACGGCCCTGCTTGGGGATCGTATTGAGATCCTCAGTTTCGACTAGGTATTAGAATAGTCGGTAGATAGTCTAAGCTCAGTCGGATCAACGAGTATTTTGAGGATTCGCTTATATACGATTTTTTTATTAAGACTTTGAAGTTAAGTATTTATCAACCTTTACTTTAGCCTGAGGGATGAGTGATGTATTTTCGTTTAGTTAGGTAGTCAAAAGCGCCTACGATTTGGCTACGGCTTAGTTACTTTAATGCAAATAGGAGCTATCACTATTGTAGTGACATTGTGAGATCACAAGATAAAAAAAATAGTAGGCATGTAGGCCAACCGGCGGGCGATATTGTTAGTGAGACGACGTGTGAGATTTCCACCACAGCCTCAACCGCCGTAAAATACAGTTATCACGAGAACCATCGGTACCTGTCGTCAGTATCTGCCATAAAATATTCCAGTATTTTAGATCGAACTGGGTAACACGATATCCCTTGAGAAGTCTGGTGTCAGATTTTCTGGCTTTCGGCCAAGGTATGGAGTTGGAGGAGTCTCAGTGTGTACTAAATAGTCACGCAACTCACGATTGTCTTCGGCTTTTTGCTATGAAATTGTGAGCTTTTCCGGCAGAATAAAGATATTTTCTTTATAAGATTGACCCATGCTGCCAGTGCCATAATTATTTAGGCACGAGTTACATAAAACAGATTATTATTTAATAATTATGAAAAGGTATGCTAAACCGGCTATTATGTGAACCGCGGCATGACGTAAGTAGCGGGTGATATACATCTGAATAAATACACGTACTAACAATGATTGTATTGTATTATCAATAAGTTTGTCATATACTTAACATCTATTCACATATAGATACTTAACCTATAACTGCATAGGAATCATCAATTTATCTTAGTCATAACAGATCTGTACTTAATATTATGCCAACCCACTTATGCCACGTAAATCGACATAAAAAAGTAAAATAAAAATAGCAAAAATAATTAATCAGATCACACTAAATACATAAATTTATATCGTAAAGATCATAAATCCTTGTAATCTTCGGGGAGGCATAGGAATATTTTGGAGCAGGCGAGGTTGAACTGATTGCACGCTGTGAGCAGCCATTGGGGTTTGTTGTTCCATACGATGAAGATGAAGTAGACTGGAACGCCGAGGGCGATGAAGGCGACGCCGATGCCGACTTCCATGGGGTGCGTGAAGCAGGAGCAGATGACGACGAAAGTGCAGATGATGAGGAAGGAGACAGGCAGCACGATGTTAACGCGGATGGGGCGCTGGAGGTGCGGCCGCGTGAAGCGCATCCACAGCAGGCCTGCCACGGACGCCAGCGTGAACAGAGCCTCCACGGCCGTCACGTATACTATGAGGGACTCCACGTTGTTTGATAGCAGCAGCATCAGCGTTGCTATGCACTGGAAAGAAGAAATTAAATGCTTAATTACTGTTTCTCATACAACTCGAATCATGATGCCCTAGTTCAGGGATGGTGCACCTTTTTTGGTGCTCGTGTCATTTTCAATAAATAAATAATAATGTAGCCAAGACGTGCCCCAAAAAAATCATGATTTTATGATTCAATTGACAAAATATAACACCAGATGACCAGATGCTACAAAAGTTAACTCTTTTTTGTAACTATAAATACATAAACCAATTTTAATGTTATCAACTCCGTGTTTCTTCAAATAAAAGTAAATTTCTGATTTATTAGCAACACACATTTAATACAAAGAATTAATTCTGATAATCGTGTCTTGTCTTGTCTTCTTTTCTTCATTATGTTCGTCATATCGAATCCCGAACACAATGAAGGATTCGAGAGTTAACTCCAAAGTGTGGCGAAGGAGTTGAAAGTTTAACTCACGAGCGAAGCAAGGGAGTAAATACAAGAATCTTGAATATAGCGAGGGATTTAAGCAAGCCTAAGGCAAATACACCTTTATCCCTGAGGAGCATACTCTACTTTTCACACCTACTGGGAGAAAAATGTGCTCTAGCCATGAAAATAGGTGGCGCGCGTCAGCCGCCGCCGTCGGCATCTGAAGCTGTAGCTCCTGCCCACAGGGCAATAATATTGGACTGAGTTTCATTATAACCCGCCGGGCATGAATGTGATTTTAATTTGGAACGCATTTTGACTGCGCTCGCTGCACCTAGCAGCGGAGGCGGACGGGAGCCGCTCGCGGGCTAGAATGACGTAATTTAGGTTAGGTTTACATGGCATATAATTTGACGTTTTCGAGCAGGTGGTGTGAAATAGTAGATTATGCAACGAGGGGATAAAGCAGTGTCTTATGTCACGGGCCTTATATTGAATTCCGAACACAATGGAGGATTCGGGAGTTAAGAGTTTAACTCACGAGCGAAGCGAGGAAGTTAATACAAGAATCCTGAATGCAGTGAGGGATTCAAGATAGCCCAAGGCAAGGACACCTTTATCCCCGAAGAGAATACTCTGCTTTTCACACCTACTGTGAGAAAATAAGAAACTGTAGTAGCAAAATTCAAGTATTTTCACATCAACTGCGTTAAAATTATGCTATAGCCATGAAAAGAGGTGGCGCGTGTCGGCCTCCACTGCTATGAGCAGGTCGCGCGTCCGAAGCTGCGGCTACAGCCCACCAATAATATTATACTGAGTTTCATTATGGCCCGCCGGGCAATAATGTGATTTGAATTTGGAACGCATTTTGAAGCGGCTCGCTGCACGTAGCAGCGGAGACGGTCGGGAGCCGCTCGCGGGTTAGAAAGACGTACTTTAGGTTAGGTTTGCATGGCAAATAATTTGACGTTTCCGTGCAGGTGGTGTGAAAATATTTTTTTCATTACTCATACTCGGAAAGTAGGCCTGAAGTTGCCTGAGGAGCGGGTTGGCAGTATTACTTTTCAGCCCTAGGGAGAATTGTTTTCTACTGACAGCCGTCAAATTATAAAAAAAAACTTGTTGAACGTTTCTATTGAACCATGTCCCAACATTCTATACAGCCAGTCAATTACAGCGCGATGTAAAATTGAAATAACAAAAAGATAAGTATTAACTAAAAATTATATTTTAAAATGAGTTTATTATAATTTACTTTTAACTATTTTAAAATAACAAAAATATTTACCATTTTTGCAATGACGAAAATATAAAATAATATCTGAATAGCTGGCTGGCCACATAAAAAAAACAAAAGAGTCGAGAAAGCGGCAGTCCGATCTTCATTTGTTTTTCGAATTGTAAAGTTTTGTTCATACTTTTTACATATAGCAGAGATTAGTATTAACACGATGAGTTCATCAGATTCAGACATGGATTTTTTCTTTAGCTAATTTGTATTTTTATTATTACTTTCCTTGTATTCGTAATGAAAAGCAGTGTTTACCTCGGGTGAAAGACTTATTTAGTCCCTCGAACTATTGGCGCCCTCGCTGCTTCGGGCGCCAAACGCCGTCTCGGGACTAAATCAGTTACTTTCACCCTAAGATAACAATGTACTATTTTATACCACCTGCACAAAAACGTTTATATTTATTTCCCGGGCGGTGGGCTGGAGCTACAGATTCGGACGTGCGTCCTGCTCCTTGCGGCGGGGGCCGACGCGCGCCTCCTGTTTTCATGGCTAGAGCATAATTTTATAATATTTATAAATAAGCCGAAAAACAACTAAGTTCTTCAACAAATGTGTTAGCGGAATTACTTATGATTTATTCTGTTTTAATTAAAATTCAATACTTTTGTCAAAGCATTAAAATAGGGCTGCCATGACATAATTTACCGACCCCGAACAAAACCTTTAAAAACCCCGGACATTTGGGTGATATTTAATTTTTTCCCCAGATGCAATAAAAAAAATCATCCTTTGAAATGAAAACTTGAATTTTTTTAATCATTTGACTTCTTTGCGACATAAACTACAGCGTTACAATTTAAATACAAAAATAACTAGTAAAACAATGTTCTTTTGGCATCAAGTTCAAAACAATTTATAATTATAAGTTTCTGATCTATCAATAACTTAGACGCGGATCCAGGATTTCGGAGCAGATAGCATTTTTTTTGCCAAGTCAGCTAATATGCGGCTTACAAATATGAACAAATTTTGTACTGAGATTTATTTTAATTTATTTCTACCTATAACATTTCAATCAATCGAGCTTCCCCGAACACAAGACTGTGTCCAGGTTGCGCCCGGGCCCTGTCTGAAAACCCCGCCCGGACGCTTTTCGGCGGCCCTACATCAAAATAACTTGCCTAGCAGCCTAGCACCAATAGAAAATAACAACATAATCTAGATATCAATACTTTTTCAATTTACAGACTAACAGTCTTTTTATTTGTTTCCAATAAATTGCACACCTAGGAGGTTTAGTCGCAGCCACAAACTTGGGGGGGGGGTAGGTCACATGGATAGTACCCAAACTAAGTCGAGAAATTTAGGGATTTTGGCACAAAAAAGGTAATAAAAGTACAAACTCATAAAGTCATAAAACAAATGGGAGACGACTTGGGAGGATCCAGTCCAAAAAATGTAGTTTTCCCTGGGTCCCGAAATTTTTCAAAGTGTGATTCAGACTACGGACTCCATCACGATCAATAGTACCTAACCCACTGCATTCCTACAAAGGAGACGTTTACAAAATTTATGACGTCCCTACCAACAATACTTTTAAGTTCTCAAATCTGGGGTGAAATTTGAAGCACCTGGGATGGGTTACGTTAGTGACTTTTGTAGAAAAGCATTAGCCCGAACAGAACCCAGAATGTGTAAGCGAACGAAGCGAGCTCGTTTTAGCATCTTGTGTTGGAAACCTTAGATTTTTTTCCTATCTTATCACAAAAAGATGTTTATTGGTCGATTTAAGCTAAGTTGGAGAAGCACATATATAAATGAGGATGCAAAAACGAGCTAGAAATGTTCTCGGCTAAGTTGTGCCTCGGATAGTTAAGATCTTCGATAGATAACATAAAAGTAATATGTTCGATTTATGTAAAGCTAAGAATGCAAGAGCGAGCGAAGCGAGCTCGAAATTTTCAGTACCCCACACCGGTTAATTGTAGTTTAAATGTTCGTGATTTGTCTATTTTGAGAAGGTTTGTCAATATGACGAGTATGGTTTTGAGAGGGGACCCCTCGGACCGCGCCTGTCAGCTAGTGCAGTGGAAACGTGTAACGCTATCATAATTAAAGATGTTTCTGAGATTAGCTAAATGAACAATCATTAGGTAATGTATTCCGGTTTAATTAGTTCATTTTAATTGCTTTAAGATCACATCAAAAATGATCACGATGTTGCTTTTACGATGATATTTCCGACACGGCTATTAAAGCAAGTTAATCAAAGAGAAATTAACATCTAAGATTCTAGAAAGTTATGATCACTTTACGTCCATCATTTTATGATAGTTAGATGAGATGACTACTAATCTATACTAATATGTATAATAAAGCTGAAGTGTTTGTTTGTTTGAACGCGCTAATCTCTGGAACTCCAGTCGAATTTTGCTAATTCTTTTTGTATATGATAGCCACATTCATAAGGAAGGCTATAAGGCTATACGGGAACGGAATATGCGCGTACGAAGTCGCGGGCAAAATCTAGTACTGGGATATAATCCCTATATTCCAAGTAATGTCCTTCAACGTAAATTGACATCGAACTCAAATCGACAGATAAAGCTTGTTTTTTATTGATAATAATAGAGGGGTTCATGGGCGTACCTCTAGAAAAGAAGAGACCATACACTAATTTTACCATTGTTATCTATACTAATATATAAAGCTGAAGAGTTTGTTTGTTTGTTTGTTTGCTTGAACGCGCTAATCTCAGGAACTACTGGTCCGATTTGAAAAATTCTTTCAGTTTTAGGTAGCCCATTTATCGAGGAAGGCTATAGGCTATATATCATCACGCTAAGACCAAAAGGAGTGGAGCAGAAATGAAAATTGTGACGCAGACGAAGTTGCGCGGGTCAGCTAGTCTAGGTATATTTTTATATTGATAAAAAGGAAAAGCATCGAAACTACTACAATTTTGGTAGATATACACTACTTAGTTAAGTAGATACCGCACCCGTTATAAACACTCCAAACCTCTGCATAGCTCACCAAACGAAAACCAAAAACTGCCAAATAGGGGATATAATTCGTGTATAGGCGAATTTTAACGTAATTGCAGGGAATGGTGTTTTTAACGGGAACACCCAAATACTCCGAAATATTTAATTCCTAATTTCGATATTCCGATTTTCAAAAGTCCGAATTTCATAATACCTAAGAATTATAATATCTATTATCATAAATCTCTAAACTTATTTGACCGAAAGTCATAAATGCGATTTGTTTGTTTTCCGATTTCCATTCGTCCGAAGACTCAAATTCTCGATGGATTTTCGGTCCGAAAACGACTTTCCGATTTTCATTACTTTGAATAAATTGCTAAAATTAAGATTTTCATTTAGGTTCAATTAGTATAATACATATTATAATATCTAAAGCTATTTTAACTATTTTCGAAATAACTACGGTCTAAAGACCTACTGTTTAATATACCTAACGAATATTTTTTAGCATTTTGAACCTGAAATTAAAATATTGTTTTAAACAGTTAATAAGTTTTGCTACAAAAGTAAGTGACAGAATCGAATCGCTGTAAAACCGACTCCACGTATTCTTGTCTGCCCTACCCCTAGAGTGTAATGTAAGCCCGCGTAGGCGTGGAGGGGCAAGGCGGACCGCGAGCTGAGGAGCAGGTGTTATGACGCCTGCCGCCGCTGCGTTTTTTTTTTCGGAATTCTGATTAACGGGCTGTTATCCGAATTTAGGCTGTTTTCGAATCAATTTTATATGGTCAAATATGTGAATTTAAGCCCGGAAAAAAATGTATGTGAGGGATAAATCCTTGTTCTAGTGGCAAGTGGAAGTGAAAACACGAAATAATATAATTTTCTCGATCAAAAAAAATATTGAAAAAGGGTCGATTTAACTGATATGTCGGAATTATAAAAAAGGATTAATGATAAATCGGAGTTGTTATATTAGGAATTTTGAACCATTCGGAATTATGAAAATCGGTATTTTGAAATTCGTATTTGTGACTGTCGGAATAAAGTTTTTCGTATTAATGCAGTGTACCCGTTTTTTACAACATAATAAAGTTCTGATGGGGTGAAGCTATTGGGGGGGGATTGATGTTACTGCTTTTCAAACCATATCGTGTGACATATCAAATAAAAAGGCTTATCGTGAGGGCTTAATAGTAGATTATGAACTGAGGGGATAAAGCAGTGTCTTATGATACGGGTGTCATATCAAATCCCGAACACAATGAAGGATTCGAGAGTTAACTCCCGAATGTGGCGATAGTTGAAAGTTTAACTCACAAGCGAAGCGAGGAAAACAGGAGGCGCGCGTCGGCCCCTGCCGCAAGGAGCAGGATGCACGTCCGAATCTGTAGTTCCAGCCTACCGCCCGCGAAATAATATTTTATATGTTTTTGTGCAGGTGGTATGAAAAAATTATTTTCACACCTCCTGCACAAAAACGGCTAGAGCATAATTTTCTCGCAGTAGATGTGAAAAGTAGATTATGCTCCTTAGGGATAAAGGTGTCTTTGCCTTGGGCTAGCTTAAATCCCTCGCTACATTCAAGATTCTTGTATTAACAACCTCGCTTCGCTCATGAGTTAAACTTTCAACTATCGCCACACTCGGGAGTTAACTCTCGCATCCTTCATTGTGTTCGGGATTTGATATGACATCCATATCATAAGACACTGCTTTAACCCCTCGATTCATAATCCCCTACGATAAGCCTTTTCGTTTGATATGCCACACGACACGGTTTGAAAAGCACTAACACCAATCCCCCCCAATAGCTTCACCCCCACCCATGAGAACTTTATTATGTTGTTAAAAACACCATTCCCTACAACTACGTAAAAATTCGCTTATACACGAATTATTTCCCCTATTTGGCAGTTTTTGGTTTTCATTTGGTGAGCTATGCAGAGGTTTGGAGTGTTTATAACGGGTGCGGTGTCTATTTGATTAAGTAGTGTATATCTACCAAAGTGTAGTAGTTTCGATGCTTTTCCATTTTATCAATATAAAAATATACCTAGATAACAATGGTAAAATTAGTGTATGGTTTCTTCTTTTCTAGAGGTACGCCCATGAACCCCTCTATTATTATCAACAAAAAACTGGCCAAGTGCGAGTCGGACTCGCGTGCAAAGGGTTCCGAATGAATTTAATTTTTTTAACATGTTATTTTAACACTACAGACTTCTAATAGGTTTTCCTGTAATCTTTAGGTTATTTTTCAAAATTTTAGGCTTAGTAGTTTCGGAGATAAGGGGGGGAATGGTAATTTTTCGTCTAATTTCTTGAATAACTTCAAAACAATTTATTTAAAATTATGAAAAAAATATAATTAAAACCCTCACAGTAAGCCCTTTCATTGGATATGTCACAAGATATTGTTCAAAAAACTTTTTATTTTATTTTCTAGTTTGGCCCCCAAACGTGACCCCCGTACTAAAAAAATAATAATTTACGTAACGCTTCCGTGTTTGGGTCATAGAAGTCCATATGTGTACCAAATTTCAACAGAATCGGTCCAGGGGATCCGGAGTAAACTGGCTGTGACAGACGGACAGACAGACAGACAGACACCCGAGTGATCCTATAAGGGTTCCTTTTTTTCGGAACCCTAAAAAACAAGCTTTATCTGTCGATTTGAGTTCGATGTCAATTTACGTTGAAGGACATTACTTGGAATATAGGGATTATATCCCAGTACTAGATTTTGCCCGCGACTTCGTACGCGCATATTCCGTTCCCGTATAGCCTTATAGCCTTCCTTATGAAAGTGGCTATCATATACAAAAAGAATTAGCAAAATCCGACTGGAGTTCCAGAGATTAGCGCGTTCAAACAAATAAACACTTCAGCTTTATTATACATATTAGTATAGATTAGTAGTCATCTCATCTAACTATCATAAAATGATGGACGTAAATGATCATAACTTTCTAGAATCTTAGATGTTAATTTCTCTTTGATTAACTTGCTTTAATAGCCGTGTCGGAAATATCATCGTAAAATAGCAACATCGTGATCATTTTTGATGTGATCTTAAAGCAATTAAAATGAACTAATTAAACCGGAATACATTACCTAATGATTGTTCATTTAGCTAATCTCAGAAACATCTTTAATTATGATAGCGTTACACGTTTCCACTGCACTAGCTGACAGGCGCGGTCCGAGGGGTCCACTCTCAAAACCGTACACGTCATATTGACAAACCTTCTCAAAATAAACAAATCACGAACATTTAAACTACAATTAACCGGTGTGGGGTACTGAAAATTTCGAGCTCGCTTCGCTAGCTCTTGCATTCTTAGCTTTACATAAATCGAACATATTACTTTTATGTTATCTATCGAAGATCTTACCTATCCGAGGCACAACTTAGCCGAGAACATTTCTAGCTCGCTTTTGCATCCTCTTTTATACAAGTTTTATGTTAAAGTCAACTAAGTAATTCTTCGATGATTGTACGAGTATGGATGGCAAATTAAAAATTTTACCTACACCTATATTCCAAGGCGGTATGCTAAAATTTTTGAGCTTAACTTCACTCGCTGTAACATTAATTTTGTCCAAGAAACATCTGTATGTATGATATAAAGAAAATATAGCGTATCCGAAACAATCAACTATTTTTTTTTTCGGACCTGCTTCACCCCCTCTAGCATCCTAGCTCTCCAGTTTACGCTTAAATCGACAAAAAAAAAACCGGTCAAGAGCGAGTAGGACTCGCGCGCAAAAGGTTCCAAACGAATTTATTTTTGTTTTAACATGTTATTTTAACACTATATACTTCTCATAGGTTTTGCTGTAATCTATAGGTAGCCTCCATTTTTTCAAAATTCAAGGCTCAGTAGTTTCAGAGATAAGGGGGCAATGGTCATTTTTGGTCTAATTTCTTGAATAACTTTAAAACCATTTATTTTAAAATTATGAAAAAAATATCATTAAAACTCTCACAGTAAGCTCTTTCATTTAATTACAATATTGTTCAATAAACTTTTTTTTAAATTTTCTAGTTTGACCCCCAAAAGTTACCCCCATACTAAAAATTTAATAATTTACGTGACACGTTCGTGTTTGGGACACAGAAGTCCATATGTGTACCAAATTTCAACAGAATCGGTCCAGTGGATACGGAGAAAACTGGCTGTGACAGACGGACAGACACCCGAGTGATCCTATAAGGGTTCCGTTTTTTGTTCGGAGCCCTAAAAACATCTGTAATTACAAGAAATTATATTAAATTATAACTATGTGTGATTACAAGAAATTAGCGTTTCTGAGTCAAGGAACTAAAATTATTCGGACTCGCTTCGCTGGCCCTAGCATGCTTAGCTGTCCGGTTTTCGCTTAAGTTGACATAAAAACATGTGTGGATGTAAGATACAAAGAAAATTAGCGTTTCCGAGTCAAGGAACTAAAATTTTTCGGTTGCATCCTTAGCTATCTAGTTTACGCTTAGGTCGACAAAAAAAAATTGTATGGGTTATAAAAAGAAAATTTAACATATCCGAAACAAGGTATCAAACTAAAATTTTCGAGCTCGTTTCGCTCGCTCTAGTATTCGTGCTTCTCCAACTTAGCTTAAATCGACCAACAAACATCTTTTTGTGTTATGATAGGAAAAAATTCTAAGGTTTCCAATACAAGATGCTGAAACGAGCTCGCTTCGCTCGCTTAAACATTCTGGGATGTAATGCTTTTCTGCAAAAGTCACTAACATAAACCATCCGAGGTGCTTCAAATTTCACCCCAGTTTTGAGAACTTAAAAGTATTGTTGGTAGGGACGTCATTTTTGTAAACGTCTCCTTTGTAGGAATGCAGTGGGTTAGGTACTTATTGATCATGAGGGAGTCCGTAGTCCGAATCACACTTTGAGAAATTTCGGGACCCAGGGAAACCTACATTTTTTGGGCTGGATCCACCCGAGTCGTCTCCCATTTGTTTTATGACATTATGAGTTTGTAATTTTATTACCTTTTTTTGTGCCAAAATCCCTAAATTTCTCGACTTAGTTTGGGTGCTATTCATGTGACCTGACCAACCCCTCCCCACCAAAGTTTGTGGCTGCTACTGCGCCTGCTAGCTGTGCAATTTGTTGGAAACAAATTAAAAATCTGCACCAAAATCTATTGAAAAAGTATTGATCTCTAGATTATGTTGTTATTTTCTATTGGTGCTAGACTGCTAGGCAAATTATTTTGATGTAGGGCTGCCGGAAAGCGTCCGGGCGGGGTTTTCAAAAAGGGTCCGGGTGCAACCTGGACACAGTATTGTGTCCGGGGAAGCCCGATTGATTGAAACGTTATAAATAGAGAAAATTAAAATAAAAAAAAATCTTAGTAAAAAAATAGTTCTTTTTTTTTTTTTTTATTTGTGATGGGTTTGCTCTTGACTCTAGTCTAGGTCAGAGATGACAGAGACAAAGTCTACGATGGAGTTCTAATTAGTAAGCCGCATATTAGCTTACTTGGCAAAAAAAAATTGCTATCTGCTGCGAAATCCTGGATCCGCGTCTAAATTAGATTCTATATTAGAATATTATATTGCTTATTTGATTATTGATAGAACAAAAACTTGTAATTACCTATAAATTGTTTTGAACTTGATGCCAAAAGAACATTGTTTTACTAGATATTTTTGTATTTAATTTGTAACGCTTAAGTTTATGTCGCAAAGAAGTTAAATGATAAAAAAAAAAAAATTAAAATGGATGTTTTTTTTTATTGCGTCCGGGGAAAAAATTAAATATCACCCAAATGTCCGGGGTTTTTAAAGGTTCTGTCCGGGGTCGGCAAATTATGTCATGGCAGCCCTATTTTAATGCTATGACAAAAGTATTGAATTTTAATTAAAACAGAATAGATTATAAGTAATTCCGCTAACACATTTGTAGAAGAACTTAGTTGCTTCTTCGAGATTTTGCCGAATATTGTTCCCATTTAGCAACAGGGCTTATTTTCGAGCGATATTTTGCCAAAGCCAACGTTCAAATATTAGTATTTGAGCACAGCGAGGAAGTAATTTATCGGCCACCTAGTACACAGTTTTAATATGTATGTATTTTAATTCTATCCTATCTATATTTACTAACTACTATTGACCTCGCATTGATCGATGGATTAACAAAATTACAACGGATTTTATCAATACTTACAAGGAATAATAACGAAGGTACTGGAGTTAGCCTCTTAACATCAATCAGGGATATCGCGAGCGGTAAGTGTCCATTCCTGGCTCCAACGAAGAACAACCTGGATGAGGCATAGATAGCCCCGTTTAGAGACCCGAAAGTGCAAAGAGCGACGAAGAGAGGCATGATCCAGGACATCATGCCAAGGATCTTGACACTGAAGGTGACGGCCACGGCCTGGGAGGCGTGAATCTCATCGTTGGTGAGGACAGCGAAGTAAGCCACGTTGGTTAGTGCGTAGACTAACGTCACCACTGGCATGGATATACAGATGGCACGCGGCAGGTTCCTGGAAACAGAAACACGCATTGTTATTGTAATTAATGTGTCGGTAGGTAATAAAATCAGTGGGGCTCAGGTAAAATTTACACACCATTCACAAATCGGTAAGGGACCATTAGGGGATGTTCAACTTTTACGTTTCCTAATTCTTTCAATGCTCATGTATTTTATTTTATTGAATTCATGGTGAAATTTCATAAATGTGCTAAATAAATTTTATTCTTTATTTTTTTCTTTCTCTTTCTTTCTAAATACAAGATTTAATATTGGAAATATTAAAATGGAAGATAGAAATCCATGACATGATCAAATCGTGATTTTTAGGTTTGCAGGAATTGTTTAGGACACCCTAAATATAATATCAACGCGATCATGTTCATCGACAACAACATCAAACAAACAGCTACCTGCGGAGAGACCTAACCCCACCCGGTCAGCGAACCGATAGCCAAGTGTGGGAATGGGAACTAAACCTGATTCCTGTTTGAGACTAAGTATTTTTGGTTCCTTAGTAACTAGATACATATAATCTTAATTATAACTGGTAACCTATTAAATCTATATTATTAAGTAGATTTCACAATAACAAATGTGCAAATATTTTACAATAACAAATGTGCGAGAATTCCCATGAGTCATAGGTACTCATAATAGTTTACATTACGAAGTATATTATTTATGATATTTTCGTGTTTACACTACGGATAAACTAATGACCCGTAACTAATGAGATAATGATATTGTGCACCCAACACTATTGGTTCACATTAAGTAATGCAGCTGAAATAAATTATGTATCTATGAGAACGTTTAATGGGTTCCTAATGTGCTTAAATTTATGGCTATTTTGAAGGCAGACAATACCTACCTCGGTAATTGTATTTTTTATAAAAGCTAAAACGAGTTATCAGTATCAATTCATATCCGTAGATTTCAGCGACTTATGATCTTACACAATCTGATTCTTTTGACTTTTCCTTGGCCAAACAATCAGTATTACCATTATTCACTGTGGCAACTCATTAGGTATTATGAGTTCTTTCCCAAGCCCCTTTTTAACACTCTACCTTATTATAACTGTTATCAGAATGTAAACAGTTATTTATTAGTCCAAATCATAGAACAACAGTCAAATTAGCGTTCAAACGATCCTGAACTTACGTAAAGAATTTATATAACGAAATAAACTATTTATCAATCAACGACTCACTTGTACGGCTCTTTCAATTCCTCTGTGACGAAGTTTAAGTAGTTCCATCCGGAGTAAGAGAATAGCCCCGTATAAAAGGCAATAGCCAGTTCTCCGGGCTTTGTGATCGTACCCTGCATCATGTTCTCCAAGTTCTCCGTATGCCCGGAGAATAAGTACCACAGGCTGGCGAAGAACGTCACCAGCAAGGCTAGGATCTTCGCCGCTGTGAACGAATCTTGCACCCGCGTCACCCACTTAACGTTGTAGCAGTTTATAACTGTCAGGAAACCTGGAATAAAACAATTGAATAAATAAGATTACCTATGATGTATGCCTGTACGAAACATATTTGTTTTGATGACCCGTTGTAACTACGGCAGCGCGTAGGCAGTGAGCATATTACTATATTGTTCGGGGGTCCACGATGCGGAACGGGATGATAATGAACCATCTTGAATGCGATATACTTGTCCTTGATTTGGACCTCCTTGGTTCTTTATTTTTAAAATGTGCCCAACCTAATTACGGTGTAATTTGCTTTAAAAGGAAATGACTCTTGTATTGCCACGAATGATCTCGCGTTATCTCTGTGCTAAATCTAAAACACATAACGAGTTTAGCCAATCATCCAATGGCAATTACGCACTAACTAAAGCAGGTTAAAACTCTTACGGAAGTCGCCGGTAATAGCAAAACCACGTCGAGTTATTAAGTGCCCTTACTATACGTTGAGCGTGATAATTCCGCACAAGAGCGTGTGTCAGTACGATGCGGGAGGAAGCTCTCATTATCTTGTCAGGCGCAATCAGCTCGGCGACCGCGCCACAGTACACCTATGTACTAGCGGGAGATAAAGACGCGGACACAGTTGCCCTATTGAAGTGACAGCCTGAGGCCTCAGCACAATACGCTGCTTGACTATGATAGATGTGCGATGTATCACAGTGAAGCAATTTTGCGCGTTTTGTTGAGTTGTTGCACGTTTTTCCGTCAGATAAGGGCTGGCGTATAAAGTGAGCTGATTGGTGCTGACAATATCAGGTGCAATTTTAGCAGTTTAATTGACAGAAAAGCAACAGCTTCTACCTTCTATCCTCCTCCTTTCCAGTGGTAGGTACCTATTATAGAAAAAACTTGCAGCAAAAGCATGGCATCAGCTGATTACTCATAACCTAATCACGACTTTTTATGGTTTGCTGTTAGAAGTTAACATTCACTAGGACCATATTCAACAATGAATATAGATTTTTAGATGTGATGACATATACTCATACCTTACCTTTGAAAATCGCATGAAGTAACATACCAAGTCTCAGACTTATTACCCACTTAACATTGAAATAAGGCATGCAACGATGAAAGGTAATTTAAAGCACTTAAGATGAAGTCAATGATCCAGACATGTCAGATGAATGTGAGACATAATGGCTTCACCAAATTTTTTTGAATACAACTTGGTCACCGCTCACAGCATTGCTAACCAAATTTTTACACTAACAACGCTCCCCTAATTCTTGAAACCCAATTTCGGAAAGCAAAAATAAATCGTTGGAACGTTATTCCATGGAATCAAACCGGTTCGCCGCATGGGGTGATGATTATGCATCCTCTGACGATGAAAAAATATTTCTTATTGTTGAGCAAAACACGAGGCATACTTTTGCGAATTCCGTGGGAGAATTCTTAAATCATCGAACAAGTTTCTTGGAAGCTGAACATTGATACAGGTTTCGTGTTGAGATTTCTGAATACGATTGAGATGGGATTCAAATACCTAAGTTAGACCTTTTCCATAATCAGCCAATGCCATTTCCATTTCGGATTCATAAACAATGTATCTTATTGCTGTGAACATGATTGAAAACATTCCGATGCGAAATTATAAGAATGATTTATGCTTTTGTTATTTTCACATAATCTAAATTATGTTTAATTATTATTACAGATTCTTAGCATAATGGACAGTGAACACACACATTGCATGTTAGTTTTTACGCCTTTTGAGAGACCTACCTATTCAAGTTGGTCTCTACATATAGACATGCATGTTGCAGTAGAGATATAGATGCAAGTAATTAAGAATTGAGTAATATTTGATTCACAATATTATTTGTTACTATGGAATTGAAATAAGGAGCATTAGTTTGATGCGAAGATACAATACAGTCTAACGAGGCTATGTTAAACAAACATTCGTAAGATCTGTGCAAACAGACAAAAATCGGTCGCAATGGCGACCTAGTAACCAACCGGGATACTCGTTGACGCCATCGTTTCCATAATCGGCTCATATTCGTAGCTACACTTGACACGAAAAGGGCAAAAAGTGTTTTGCTTCAAACATGTGCTTGCTTCGTTCTCGGGTAGGTCGTTAACCGGCCCGGAGAATGTTTTCTATTTATAGGGTTCTTGTCTATTCTATCTATCATCACGAAAAGATTCGAATTTATTTCTAGTGCTTCGGTTGCTTACCTAATAGGCAACACTACTCATTTGTGCATGACGATAGAGTCATTTCAGGAATGAGCGTACATGTGGAACAACTATACCATCTGCCTTCAGACGACGTTACTTTTAATATAATTTTCTACTAGGTACTCCGTGCCACGTGTGTTATGGGAAGCCATTAATTCTACAATGTTGGTACAATCAACGATTGTATTATATTCATTTGTATTATACACAAAATCTGTGAGTACGTTGACAGGTAGTCCCAGTTAGTAACTCAGCTTTACAATGGTGATAGTAGCTGAGTGTCAAATATAATCACGTGCACAAATATCCAAACGAGTAGTGGGTCTTGGCATCAAACCCCATATTGGATCAAAACATCATCATTTCGATACTGAAACAAAGTTTAGGATACTAACATGTTATTAAAGCAGCTATGAGGCTCACAGCGGTGTCAGGAGGTGTACAGGCTGGCCACAGAGGCTTGAGAATGTTCTGCGCGAAGGTCAACGCAGTGATGGCGTTGCCTGTGGGTACCAGGATGAACAGCGCCACCCATAAGTACAGGAATGAAGGAAGTGGTCCAAACGCTTCTCCTATGTACGCGTAGTCGCCTCCAGACTTTGGAATCATTGTACCTGAAAGTGAAACACTATATTACATTTTATTGAGAATGCACTGAGGTAAAAATTATTTCCAGCTTATTTTTATTTATTTAAACTTGCTCCGCTAAAATTTTACGCTTGTTTCTCCTGATTACTATAGAAAGAAATGTAGGCTGAAAAGATTTTATAACAAACAATGGTGATATTGATTAGGAAAAACCTAGGTAGGTACTTAGATTTACGTCACGAACTAATAATAAAAAGATCATATGACAAAAACTGGCCAAGTGCGAATCGAGTGCTAAGGATTCCGAACCAATTTATTTTTTTTATCATGTTATTTTAACACTTCAGACTTCCTATAGGTTTTCCTGTAATCTTTAGGAATAGAACTATAATTTGCAATTTTTTTCAAAATTGTAGGCTCAGTAGTTTCGGAGAAAAGGGGGTATGGTCATTTTTGGTCTAATTTCTTGAATAACTACAAAACTGCTAATTTTAAAATTATGAAAAAAAAAATATACCTAATTAAAACACTCACAGTAAGCCCTTTAATTTGATATGTTACGCGATACAGTTTGAAAAACTTTTTTTTTATTTTCTAGTTCGACCCCCAAAAGTGACCCCCATACTTAAAATTTATTTATTCCGTGTTTGGGTCACAGAAGTCCATATGTGTACCAAATTTCAACAGAATCGGTCCAGTAGATGATCGGAGAAAACTGGCTGTGACAGACGGACAGATAGACAGACAGACAGACAGACAGACCGACATTCGACAGACAGACACCCGAGTGAACCTGTAAGGGTTCCGTTTTTTACGGATGTTCGGAACCCTAAAAAAGAAACGTTTGCATGCATTATACATTTATTTCAACAAAACAGAAATTAATCATGTGTAGAAACCAAAGCTACATTACACTAATGCCTAATGGTAACAAATTGTCATTTCGAGAATGTATATAATAAATGTAAAAGAATAAATGTAAACTGCGGATTAATTAATTAGATCTAAGCAATAAAAGCCTGTCAAAGCATCGTTTATGTAACTTTCAAGGCTCTATTAGTGCTCTCAAGATAGGAACTCATCCAAGCGTTGGCGTTGGCGCTAACCAGTTGGCTTTTCTTATTTTGGAATCGCTGGCTGATGCAACATCTTCGAACAGTTTCAACTTTGGAGGAACAATGTAATTAATATTCATACGTGCTTCACGTTCTTCAATTCAAGTACAGGTTTTGAGAGATGCTTTCGCATTCACGATTTCGAGCTGATGTAACATTACTGAACAATTTCGAATTAAATTTATAGGTAGGTACCAACTGATTAAAATATTTAGAGTGGATTTCCCCCTATTGTTAAATAATCTATTACTAATATATAAAGCTGAAGAGTTTGTTTGCTTGAACGCGCTAATCTCAGGAACTGCTGGTCCGATTTGAAAAATTATTTCAGTGTTAGATAGCCCATTTATCGAGGAAGGCTATAGGCTATATATCATCAGGCTAAGGCCAAAAGGAGCGGAGCAGTAATGAAAATTGTGACGCAGACGAAGTTGCGCGAGTCAGCTAGTAGCAAATATAGGAATAGTAATAAAGGCGCCTAATGGTATGGTTTGTATAAAGTTAAACAACTCCAGTGACCCTAATCCATAATCCGAACTTAAGGTCAGGCCATTGTATTGAATTATTTTCTTACGTGTATGTAAAATGGAACATTGACCGATTCAGGTACCTACAGATTTTAAAACCTTTGTTATTGAGCAGTGAACATTTAAAGATATTTGTTCCGGGTACTAAAGTTGCGTAATATATTTCAAAATAGTGTTCAATTATGTCTGGTTTTCGTTTACAATGGCCAGAACCGGTCATTTCCGAATTGAACTAGTTCTATGTGTCAAGAGACATTTATTTTTATTACTTAGGTATCTTTTAAGTTTTTTTTAATAATTTAGTTTTCTCTTACGTAACTAGAAGACGTTTTTACCGGGTACTAAAGTTGCGTAATACCTATACCTACTCCAAAACAGTTTGCCAATATTTACGGTTTTCGTTTTCAATGGGCAGAACTGTAGTGCTATTCTGTAAGAACATTTTCGTATCTCGATAGTGGAATCAGAGGTGAGTTTCAAATTAAGACCTTTATGTTGTGTGCAATAAAGCTCATTTTGTGAGTTTTGTCACTCAGGTGAAGCTCGATATCGAAATAGTGGTTTACAGAATAGACTAGCTGGTCAATTCCGAATTGAACTATAGTCCAATGTGTCAAGTGACATCTTCTAATCTAATCTTCTCTAGTATATAAAAATCTCGTGTCACAGTGTTTGTTATCGAAGTCCTCCAAAACGACTTGACTAATTTCTATGAATTTTTTTGTGTATATTTTGTAGGTCTGAGAATAGGTCATAGGCTATTTTTTTTATATGGCGAAACAAGTTTGCCGAGTTAGCTAGTTTAGGTATTTATATCACTTAGGTATCTTTTAAGATATTATTAATAGGTATTGAAGTTATTTCTTACGTAATAAAAGAAAATTAAACTACGTTGCTGAATAATTTAAGCAGTATTTTAAAATGTTGTAAAAATTAAAATTGAACACGTGTTAAAGCCGTGGTCCATCCATTTCACCCCCCAAGTTGGCCGCCGCCCATTCATTGTAAATTGGTACGCTCTACTAACTTTAACATTTGGGTCAGTCCCAGTCATAACTTGCTCATAAAATAACTGCCAGAAAGCAGCTGCCTAGTGCCTGTACACATAGGTACAAATTACCTCGGTAACAAGGGGTTGTACATTTGCGAGCGTCGAGACTTTTATGGCCTTACCCAATACTATTATTATATTATCTGTGCCAATACTCACTGGTTGACTTGAACATGAAAAATTTAGGCGGTGATACAGATTTAAAACGCTTCCCTACAATTTCCAGCTCTTTTGATCCAATGCAGAGGAAAAGTTCTGAATCCTTTAGGTGTTAGAGGTGAGTATTGACTAAAGATTTATTTTCCTAAGCCACGTTCGTATTCTGAAACAAACATACATAGGTACATTTCGCATTAGCTTTTGAGCGAAGTCACTATTCATTTTCGATATCCCAACCCCTTTAAATTTTCCAACGCATTCCGCATTTTTTTATTCATGAAATTAGGTGGTGGAAATGAATTACAACTTAGGTAAAATAAGTCCTTGGGTACTTTTATCCCATAAAAGTTATCTTTTGGATTGGAGTGCCTACTGGGAATATTTTATGGAGGAAGGACAAAATTAAATATTAAGTACATAGTTGCTTATCTTTAACGGGCAATAAAACTATCCTCGTCGTACTATCATATCGGGGATTTATGACTAAGTTAGGTACGCTGTAATACTTATTGTGTGTTTTTCACACAGCTACCTACTTCAGGCTGTCGTTTGATGTGGATTGGATATAATATTCTTTTCCACTTATATAAAATACGTAGTTACTAACAAGTATTAGAGAAGCTTCAGTAGGTAATCCGTGACCCCAATATTATAGATGTAGACTTATATAATGTCGAATTATGATTTTGAAATCCTAGAAATATCTAGGACGTGATTTTAAAATTTTGTGTTGAGTAGGTTTGTGTGACCTGACAAAATAATAATTAATCGGTAGATGCCGAAGGCAGACTCTGTTACAACTTCTGCAAATAGAATGCATAAGCCCGTCGATAACTCGATACCTCTGCATTGCGTTTTAAGTCAACAGCTAGATCTATAAACTTATTAGTGTTAAGGCTACTGGAGCTTTTGCTTAATTAGAAGTTTAACAAATATTAAAGGTTTTTTTTATTTTTTAAATCCTTTCTTCGGTCAATAACTAAACGACCAACACAACCAATGACAAAAGGCTATCCAGGTACGTTTCCTAATATATTCTGCGTGCATTTAACTAAACATGGTAAGATTACCAATGCCTCTACTTAGGTACAGCTTTTATAAGCAGTAAGCCATACGTGTTACGTGCCGTAATTTATTAATTAAACTTGTAGTTAAAGAAGTCTTTACGAGTGAGAATCGTAAACGTAATAGGGAGAGACTGGAAACTGGATGGACGTCGTCGCCACGAATATAGTAAAATGGAATGGAGGCAGCTCATAGCCATAATTTGTACCATTTGTTTCATTTTTTATTTGTTTCATATTTGTTGTCTGAAATAAAATGTTTATTATAGCCAGGACCACACACTGTGGAAAATTTAACTAAGTATATATCACTACATAGTATAAAACAAAGTCGCTTTCTCTGTCCCTATATCCCTATGTATGCTTAAATCTTTAAAACTACGCAACGGATTTTGATGCGGTTTTTTAATAGATAGAGTGATTGAAGAGGAATGTTTATACGCATAATAACATCCATTAAATAGTGGAGAAATACTGTTATTTTTGAGGTATCTAATGTTATGTCGTAAATAATTACATTTTATGACGCAGATGAAGTTGCGCGGGTCAGCTAGTATTAAATAAATATGAGTAAGGATAGTTACGGTTGATTCAGTCTATGCTCATAGCACCTAGCTAGACAGATGGACAGCCCCGCTGCCAACCTTGCCGACTGGATAATCTTTAGATCACGGTGCGGTGGCATGTTGGCCATGATGTGATGTGTGTCAGTAGCGTAGCTAGCATGTTTGCCACCCGAGGCGGATAATGTGGTGTCACCCCACAAATGAACCCAAATAATTACGAGTGGCGCCTTTCGTTTTGGGTAGCTACGGTCACGTCACAAGCCATTTTAGGAAGGGAGGTGTTCCATTTGTGCTGAACAAACAAAATCTCGAAAATGTTTGCACCTTGTCGGATTATTTTGTTTCTTTTTTCGTTAGACTCAAATTTGTTGACTGACACAAGCAAGCTCAAGAAGTAGGTAAGTGAGGGTAGAACGCATGAGCTCGAAAAAATTTGGACTGACGTTTAACTTTATGGACTGATGCAAAAAAGCTCATTAATTAAGGAAGTGCAGGACACAAGAGCGAGTTCGAAATTGTTGCATTCCACCTTGGATGTTGGGGTTTTATTTTCTTTTGATAATTCATACTTAAATAAAAGTAACTTTATGGACTGATGCAAGAAAGCTCATTAACTGAGAGAGAGTAGAACACAAGAGCGAGCGAAGCGAGTTCGAAAAATCATGCACCCCGGAAATGTTTTGTTTTTTTCTTACATATATAAAGTCATTTTGTTGAGTTATACAGAACAGCTCGAGAATAAAGAAAATGCAGAATGTGAGAGCGAGCGAAGCGAGCTCGAAATTTTTACACCCCACCTCGGACAGGTTTCAATACGTCACCCGCTAAGGGGTGACACCCGATCGTAACAAAAAGTCAACGGACGGTCGAGTGTCACCCCTAAATGCGAAAACCCCAGGAACTAAAGTATTTACATGATCATTCATACTTAAAGTCGGAGACTGTGTCGGAGACTGGAGGAACGGATGAGGACATCACTTAACGGATTGCCAAAGCCCGAGCTACCTTCGCGCAGCTGAGACCTGTCTGGCAATCACGGAAACTGACCCGAAGAGTCAAACTCAAAATCTTCGGATTTAATGTCAAATCCGTGCTGCTCGACGGGTACGAAACGTGGAAGGTAACCAAGGACATCTCATGTCAAATCCAGGTCTTCGTCAACCGATGCCTTCGCCGTATCCTCGGGATTTACTGGCCCGAGACGATCTCTAACGTAGAGCTATTGGAGATATGCCACGAGAACCCCATCGACCATTAGATCAAGCGTCGTAAGTGGAGGTCGATTGGTCACACGCTCCGGAGGGATCCCGATCATATTCCCAAACAGGCTACGGATTGGAATCCTCAAGGGAAAAGGAGGCGTGGCCGTCCCCGACAAACCTGACGACGCACCGTGTTAGCAGAAGCGACGAGCATCGGACTGACGTGGAGCGGAAGTGAAGCGTGAAGCTCAAGACCGCTCGCGATGGAGAACTACTGTGGACGCCCTCTGCCCCAGATAGGGGTCATAGGACTTTAAACTAAACTCATACTTAAAGAGAACTCTTTTGTTGAATCATACAAAAAAGCTCATGAAGTTAGAGAGTGCAGTATGCAAGAGCAAGTGAAGCGAGCTCAAAAATTTTTTCACCCCACTCCCGGCAGGTTTCGTTGCGTCAAACGTTTAGGGGTGACACCCGACAGTGACAAACCAGTGACCAGTCAACGAACGGTCGGGTGTCACCCAGTGCGGGCTGCGGCTCGCTACGCGACTGATGTGTGTATTCTTGTCAATCTCGCGCCGACACGAGGAGTAGGATAGATCATGGATGGACCACAGCTCTGTTTAAGGCGGTAGTGGACGATAGCTTTGCTTGATGATAGGGTGTAGGTGTAAATAGAAATCATCCGCGCAACGCGTGTTAATTTTCACGTCTTGTGAGATTCTTTTCAGAATTTAATTGTTCCTTCAAAGTTAATGTTGATTGTAGGATTATTAGTTAACTACTTAGGAACCGGAATTGGTTTAGAAATTCAGACTATAGATATCCGTGGCCGAGACCTACTTTTCTAGATCATAGAATACACAAATCTGAAAGTATGTAGGTGTAGAAAATGTAGGTGAGCAACAGGTTCATTACACCTTGATAACACAATTATGCTTTCGTCATTAATTAACGTACGATGACTTCAGAACCTACATTGTTGGTTCATGTTTAAATTCTTCTTACCTAACTCTGCATAGCAGAGAGCTCCGATCATCGAGAGAAAGCCGGAGAGTACCCACACGATCAGCGCCATGCCCTTGGACCCGGCATACTTGAGGGCCAAGCTAGGGGACACGAATATTCCTGATCCAACTATCACACCGACGATGATAGCCACTCCATTTATCAAACCTAGCTCCTTCTTCAAACGAACCCCTCCAGTGGATTCTTTATCACTGTCTTTAGCTTCTGGACCCATTTCCATCGCTTTCGGCGGCAAAACGTCGATATCACTCACTTTCGCCATGATCAACGTTTATAAATAACAAATTCTTTGTAGACACACGCGACTTGAATGCGTAACACTAATAAAATTAAACACTTTTACACATTGTCAAACAGCAAGATGTAGCACAACCGAAATTCTGAAGCACGGTCATACAAACATTGCATCACACTGCGGTGTGAGCTGCGGCGGGAAACACCACGTGTGGCGATGAACACCATCGGACTACCATGGACTGATAAAATAATACTCCTGCGGTTTACTAGCCGACAGTAGCTGATAACACGGCAGAAATCAACAATAAATATTAGCGTAAAACAGTTTCATTTTCTTGTATTTAGGTTAAAATATTCAGCACATTAAGGACATAGTTTTTTTAACTAAGCTGTTCTGTTTTAATTGTCTTTATAAAAATATCGGCTTTCTTTAATTTATAAGATATTTTTTTATTTCGCTTTTTTCCCCGGTCGCGATCGTGTCCATATGCTACGAGGAGTAGACGTCCGGCGTTACGTCCGCTTGCCTTACTGTTCACTAAGCTACTTTGCAAGTTAACCACGAGCACAGTCGTCTGCGTCCGCGAGGATGACTCAGACACGAAACGGCATGGGTGGAACGCTATGCCGCGTTAAAATCAACTCTAGCGGTAAAGCAATTGGGCACAGTTTCAGTGTGGTGTCGGGCACGAGAATTCACTGCCAAGTTCGTACAACTAGTTTTTTTTATCTCGTTCTCACCATCACCATCCTATGTGCACCACCACGTGTACAATTGGCACAGTTATTTTTTTAACAATGACTTCTAAAACAAGCGAGTGAGATAAAGTGCCACCACGTTTAGTGGGCACATTGACCGTCTATAAGAGGATTAGGTTCTTCACGTAAGCAGGATATGAGCAATTCATTTATAGCTTGTTCGCTGCAAAGAGGTCATTGACAGTGTGGTGATACGAGCTATCAATCAGTAGGTACGGTGAAAGCTACTGATTCCCATCTGACTACTCGTAAATTCGTAATCCAACTAGGTAGGTACTGCTTTGTAGGATTTGTCGATAGGTACACTTAAATAGATCGCGTTCAGTAATGCCACTTCTTTTTTATATCTGTTTGGTTTACCAGTTCAATTAATGCACGGGTTTGTCTAATTTGAACGCTCCAAGCTTCGCCTCGTTACTTAGTTTTTTTTTTGCTTTCCTGATATTAATAGGAAATTCGGTGTCTAATTGGAGGTCGAGGTTTCAGTTTTCTTAATTAATTATATATTTTATATGCTTAGGGTTAAGACTTAAATTAAAAACACAACCTATTAGTTCATGTTCAAACTTAGTGAGTTTTGACTTGACGAGTACTACCTACCATATGTTTAATAGATAAGATAACATAAGTGCACCTGTTTTCCCGGAGGGTTAGGCAGAGGCATCCATATCACGCCCACATTTCGTGTAATAGGGGTAAGTTCGACGAGCCTGTTGCCATCAACCGGGTAAATTCAGATTGCTACCGATGGAAAAATCCTACACCGTCTCTGCCCGACCTAGGAACCGCACCCAGGACGTCGAGCTCAATAGGAGCTTAGAACCACAAGACCAACGCGGCAGTGTTATCAGATAATAGTTTGTATAAATATACTTATAAATACCGTTCAAGTATTAGGTACGTAAGCACCAATCGGGGGTGGGGGTGTCTTTACTATGCTTATTTTTGATGACATGGGGGACCGGGGTGTTTAAATGGTGATTAAGTCAGCAATATTTACTTCCTCTTTTGTTTGCAAATCTTAGCAGATTTTAATTTGACATAATTATGGCTAGTTATTTTTACTCTCACGCGATGTTCAGTAAGAAATAACAGAAGTGGGGGAAGTAAGTCTATGGTCTCGCGCGAGTAAAAACTATACCAATGCTTACGTAAGCATAGGAGGAGGGGTAAGAGCTTTGATTACTATCGCTGACAAGGGGAGGGGGGTTGAAAATGACTAAAATTCTGCTTACATAATACTTGAACGGCCCCTTAGTATAATCAACAAACTGTTTTCGCAGGAAGTGCTGGGTCATCGTGATGACCTGCGATATCGCCTGATCGAACGTGGACACCGAGTCCCGCTGGAACAAGGACTATTCTATTTTAAGGTTAGCTTACTTATGCGCATCTGATTTTTGGAAAGAAAATCAATGTATCAAAACTGAACTTTCGAGATCAGTGATCAGTCAGAGCTGTTAACAATTATATTTAAATGTTGTTTTTGATTATGCAAGGATCGTAACAGATGGCGTTCTGTAGTTTCAGCCTACACTCCCATGGGAAAAAGGCGTGTTTGTGTGTACTTTCGGTTCAGAAGCCAGGTGTGAATGATCGGCTAGAATCAGCCATCGTTGCAGCATTGTGCTAATCTTGTATTAGCAGATAACAGGTAGCAGCTGGCGGGGCGATGATCAGACGAGCCCTGTTTCTGGACGTGCGAGTGTGCGAAAAAGGGGTTGGAATTAGAACGAAAACATAATGAGACTGTTTAGATTAGAATTTCATGTATTTTGTAAAGAAATAAACGAAACAGCATGATAATATCATTTCAATAAATAAATAATTCAGAGATGGTTATTTAAAGGCAATTTAAAAGTTTAGTCATTATCCTTTTTTTCTTCGTATTTAAATATCCTTGCGGTACCATCATCAGAGGTGGTTAATATTAGGCTTTCCTTTGGGTTGTAGCATAGATCGAGGACTTCGGAGCGGTTTCCTGTGAGAATCTGACTTCTTTCGCCAGTCCTTCCTTCGTATACTCGAATGGATCCATCGAGGCAGCCAGTGACGAGGTGGTTCTTGACCCACACCATCTTGGTGACGCCGCCGCTCACAGCATCCTCTGACTTGGCACAGTGATGACGAATCATTTGCCTCGGGACATCCCATATGCTTACTGCTCCCGTCAGTGTACCTGTAACATTCATGGTTTCCTATAAATAAAGTGCTCACTAAAGTAATATTTTAAGACATTGGACTAAAGCAAAAATAACATAGTTATGCGTTTGTTTTAATTTAAGAATTCCTTTATTTTTAGGAATATTTAGTAGGGTGTACAATATAGTATCGTTTTTCTGATGAGAACGGGTTACATTTCATATAGAATTGTGAGTGCATAAAGAGTTACTAATCTGAGGCGAAATAGACTTATAGAGAGGTCAGATAGACAACACCAGGATATGGCTAAAGCTACTGCTAGTTTTAGTCTTCAGCCAATATTTACACACAGAGAAAGATTTCACTCAATAAAGGCAACTTAGGTGGTATGTGTTCAGTTTCTATACAAAGAGAACATATTACCTGTAGCAAGAAGTGCTAACTGAGGGTCTTGTCCAAAAGCAACTGTTTCCAAGTCATTTTCTACTTCCATCTGACCAACAACCTTGCCATTGTTTGCAGTGGTCAACACCAGTTTACCTGTGGAAAACAGAACATACTTTATTAGAAAAAAATTAAGAGCCCTATCACAAAGTTTCGTTTTCACTCACAAAACTGCTGACTCATTGCATTATGTAGAAATTAGACAGTTGCAATTTCGTTTATTTTAGGGTTTATTATTTATTTTAGGATTCATTATTTATTTATTTAATGAATAAAAATTTACTCAATTTTAATTTCTTATGAACTATACTTTATTTTGGTATAAATTTTACGTAATAATATTAATGTATTAAGGAGAAAATTACCGTTCATTCTGAGCATTTTTAGAAGGTTTTATTGTGAATGGGATTTTTTTTACGAATTTTCCATTCTTATTTCAAAGGGCATAGAACCATTGTGGCATAGCCCCCCCGCCACCATTTTTTCTTTTTCAAAGTTGCGGCGCACGATCTAACATGCATATATGGGCAATAATCAAGCTGGGAACTATTATTTGAATTTAATCGAATGCATATAAGCACATAATTAAGTAATTTTTAATGATAGTCATGATGTCACATGGTGACTTTATCTTGAAATTTATCGGCAACGTGACACTTTAGGGCACCATGTTGCTAAGATTTTTTGTTTTCTGAAGTATCTTCTACTCATAAATATGCATGTTAGATCGCGCGCCGCAACTTAAACAAAAAACTCAAAATGCCAGCTCCCATAGTAAAAAGTTCGAACCCCTTTCTGAGGTCGCTACGAACTAATCTATACTAATATTATTAATGCATAAATAACTCTGTCTGTCTGTCTGTCGCGCTTTCACGCCAAAACTACGGAACCTATATTTAAATGAAATTTGGTACAAAGATAGCCTAGAGCCTGAGAAAGGACATAGGCTACTTTTTATCCCGGGAGTATGTTCCTTAGGGACAACGCGGGCAAAGTCGCCGGCAGAAGCTAGTTTACTATATAAGGAATATTATGATATATTTTTCATTTCATTTCATGGTTAGTACAGTAGTTGAATTCACGAGCTCGAAAGAGTGTCGTCGCGCATTTCATGAGGAACTTACTTCGGAATTTTGTCTTTTTACAAATAAATCTATTCTAATAACTATTCTTGACAAACCAATAAGCCAAAGTTGTCTAAATATTTCAGTTTCTAAGAATAAGAAATCCAAAATTGGCCATTTTACGCAAAAAACACAGTCAAATTGTATTAGGCCTCTTAAGAATAACCATAACTACCTACTTTCTACTTTCCCTAATATTGTAAATGTGCAAGTCTAGATGTTTATACAGTCAATAAAGCTATTTGGATACAGTTAATAAAGCTATTTGGTATACAGGCAAAAATGTGTGTGCATTATAACTTTTTAAGTTAAGCTTATGACATACTGAGTGTGGTGTACAATAATTCTACTGAGCCCACTCACAACATTGTTTAAAAGTACTTGCTAGTTAGCTGCCTCCATATCAAATAGCTTTGTTGACTGTACATATCACACCTCATAATTTAAATTTAATCTGGCACACAGGCAGTCCATGACCAGGATAAGGGTATGAGATACTTTTACAATGGTAGCTTGTTCACTTGGGATAACTCTTACAAGCAGTAATACTACCACAGGCAAAAGGTAATACTTATTACAATAATTAATTAACCTTATTAGTTGGTATTCAAATAAAAAAATACATTTGAAGAATGACAGTAAAATTACAAAATTACTATAAATAACAAAATAAATTGTTTTACATAGTGTCCATTGCAAGGTTTCAAAAAATTGTCTGACTGTTTTTGTGTGTGTTTTTTTTATAATTTTCTAGTATTTAAGGTTTATTTGTCCTATGAATATTATAAATGCGAAAGTTTGTGAGGATGAATGGATGTATGTTACTCTTTCACGTCAGAACGCCTGAAAGGATATTCATTAAATTTGGCACAGAAGTAGATTATAGTCTGAAATAACACACAGAGTATATTCTCTTTTCGTCATTCACGCGGGCGATGCTGCGGGCGATAGCTAGTCCATACTAATATTATAAAGAGGAAAGGTTTGTATGTTACAAATAAACTTAAAAACTACTGGACCAATTTGAAAAATTGCTATATTTATCCCCATAATCCCACGGGAACCGGGATAAAAACTAGCAATGTCTGCTAGTAATAAATAAATGTAAAAAAGAATGTCATTACAAAATATGTCTCACCATCAGTTGAAATCGATGCCATAAGATTGCCATCAGGATGAATATCAATAGCTGTCACCCTGATCTCGTGGAATGATGCAGGCACTTGCTGCAGTACTGCTGAAGTCTTCAGGTCCCATATCTTCACTGCACCATCCTCATAGCCAGCTGCTAAGCGCACCCCATCTTGGAACAACTGAAATATTTATTTTTTATCATTGTTTTATTATTATTATTTAAATATATGATGATTAATTAGGATTACTTTGCAATCTTGTCAATGATAAAGAATGACTGTACAACTTTACTCTCAATATGATATGACTTGCAAAATGGATAAAAACAATGTGGATGGATCATAAGATGAGGTTACACACATATGGGTGACTGCTAGTCAGAAAGGTGACAGTGCATGATTTCTATTATAATATATTCTTAGAAAATGGGAGTCAATGTTTCATATATCCTAAGATAGCTTAGATAAGCACCCAAGATGTTTACCTTCCCACATTCCACTTTCACATTGTATCCTTGCAAGACTTTAGTTTCCCCTGAGGGCACTTTGAATATATAAATATCTCCAGACACTGATCCACATATCAAAACTCGAGTTCCAAAGTGCCACAAGCCCCATGTCAAATCATCAGCTTCATATTCAAAGGCCACTTCCCAATTTAGTTGCCGGTTCTCTTTTTCGCTGCATTTCCAAACTTTAATCAGTCCAGACATGTCAGCTGTGGCCAAAAATGCTCCATCAAAACTGAACCCAACAAAGATGACAGAGTCTTTATGTCCCAGACAGTCCATAATCAACTGTCCATCGGTAACAGACCACACGTAGGCCCTGTCGTCTTCGCCGCCAGTGACTGCCAGCTTGCCGTCTGGATGAAGATCACAACAAAACACTGAGCCGACGTGCTTGCTGAACACAAAAGCTGCATGATCCTCAGGTGGTTCTGTTTCTAATTCCATGTCGTCATCATCTAACTCTCCACTTAACATTTCCTCCAGTTCTTCCAGCTGGACCTCTTCCACATCATCATAAAGGAAAAAGCCTTCTCCTTCATCCATGCCTGTTATTTCATCGCCGTTTACAGACGACGGCGGCGTGTCTTCTTGCTGACCACGCATTATCTAGAATGATCACAAAATTATTCATTAATATTTAAACAAAACACGAAATAATGGCGCAATATAAAGATTATATCTAATAAACTAACCTCTTCTTTGAAACGCTTTGCACAATGTTTAATCTTTCGGTTTCAATTAGTTTGATACTCTCATTTGTTTGAATGTTTTATATTGCACACGAGTTTAAATACAATAATCGTCTCTTGATAAAACGTTACACGAGTTAAAAATGGTGCTGAGTATATATATTTCAGTCACATCGCATCACAACTTCATGACGACTGCTTTGCTTCCATAACGCTGCTTTGCCTGCCTGCGCCTGATGACTGACAATGACATAATTGACAGTTCAGAATTTGCCATTCTTGCCAATGGAAGAAAACATGTTGCGCCGGCCTGTAGAATTCGTAAAAAATTGAATTTTCTGGACCCATAATGTTAAATTTGCAAAATGTTGAATCCCAAGATGTTGAGTACTGTGGATGCAAGAGGCGCAGGACCGGTCTCGATGGAAATATTTAGCGGAGCGTATGTCCAGTAGTGGACTTCTTTTGGCAAATATTATAATAAGTACACTTCTACTTCACGGGAAAATATCTGGAAGAGAGTGCATTTGGCATTAAGTCCACCTCTGAACATTTGTGTGCTTAAAGTGTTAAATAAATCTGGTACTGGGGTGGTACCCACATACATGGCCCTGTACAGGAACCTACCACCTGGTATATTATACATACCTATATTTCGCGAAGCGGCGATGGCAACAAAGATGCAAACAAGCACATACCATGCATGCAGCAAGCATGCAACATGCAGTATGCAAGCAAGCATGCAGTATGCAGGCAAGCATGCAACATGAAGCACGCACGGTTTCTGTCACGGCTCCGGCGATCCCACGCGAACTAATCGTCGCAGACGGTTTTAACGTAGCCACGGTGGCGGCCGTTATAACACCTGCTCCTCAGCTCGCGGGCCACCTCGCCCCTCCGCGCCTACGCGGGCTTAAATTACACTCTAGGGGTAGAGCAGACAAGACTACGTGGAGTCGGTTTTACAGCGATTTGTTTCTGTCAATAATTTTTGCACAAAAATGCAGATTTTTTGACTGCGAATAAAATACGCCTTCTGGACTGCAATAGAATATTTTCGATAAAATACCTTTTTACAAATTCAACATTGTGGTCCGGATGGAAAATTCGACTTTTTGCAAATTCGACGTTTTGGGATTCAACATTTTGCGAATCCAACATTTTGCGAATTCAACATTTTGAAAATTCAACATTGTAGTCTAGAATGCGTCGGCCGACCCCGTGCTCTACTATACTCTGCCCTTGTCTCATGTTATAGTAGGGCAGGCATAAATGTGGATTTTCTCGAGCGTCGTGGGGACCTATTACATTTTGTAGTTTAGATGATAAGGTTTAGGTTCTGTTATGTTTCTCCGTTCAGAGGTGGTGGAGCGTCCACAGATTTTCAAAAATGTAAAAAAAATCAGTTACATGGACATACTCGAGCGTGTCAGATATTGATAGTTTAGATGCTTCAACGTATTTCTGATACCAAAGGTATGTTCATCTGCCGACTTGCGTGGTACGGATATACAGACGTATAGAAAATAGAGAAAAAAAAATATTCAGAGGGGATGTTAAATGAACCCTAAAAATGCTCCCATTCTAAAGACTAACGTTTTGGAAGTGACGCAAGCTCGTAGAGATTTTTTGAACCGTGACTAATTTCCTTCAAAATAAAGAAAAGGTAACGTTTTTTTCTTGCAACTTTGTGACTCTCCCATTTCGTTATGTCACGCTCAAATTGTCAGATTATTGAAATGCACACTTTTCTGCATGCAACTAACTTGCCTTACCTCTAATGCGATTAATAGATATTTAATAAATACAAAGATATATAAATACATATGAACTATACATACAATAGGTACTATAATATATATACTCAATGAACAAACTAATACACGAATATACTTTAACAGTGAACAAACAAACAATAACTAAAAATTTTGCGCTCGCGCTGTGACGATACTACTGCCACTATGTGGTGCTGCTACTATGTGGGTCGTCGTACGATATTCGTCGAGCTTTGCACTGTGCTGGTCTACACTACACCATGCCACAAAACAGTTCGATTAATTCAGGGCGCGAAAATATCTTGATTTTGATTGGTGAAATGTTTTATTATTGGTGAAAAAACTTTAAATCGAGTCAAATCGAAATTCTGTGTGCTCGAAAAAAAACAGCTGTTTCAGTCTTTTTCATTGGCTAAATATTGCATTTTGTATGAAACAGCTGATATTTTTTTCGAGTTTTCAGGGTTGGTCTCAAAGTAAAAGTTGTTTATAATCATGTGTACTTTCACTGCCTAAGAGGTTGTTGGTGTTTTACAAATAACCCTGTAGATCAGTGGTTCTTAACCTTTTAGTCACAATGGACCATTTAACAAAATTTCTGTTCTGCTATGGACCACCAACTTTTTGTAAGAAATAATGCAATAAACGTTAATCAGTAAAAAAAAACTATTCATAAATAAAACACCGTCATAAACAAAATTTTGCTAAGCAATATTTTTTTATTAAATATTTCTTAGATAAAGATATTAAATTAACGCGTTTTTGTGACTGCATACTCTTCATAAATTTGTGAATTCTTGATTCAGTGCTCCTCAAAGCCAAATGCACTGACATCTAACCATAGAATGTAGTGATGGCTTCGCGGACCACTTCGGGTGCTACTAGGGACCACCAGTGGTCCGCGGACCACCGGTTAAGAACCACCGCTGTAGTTCCTGCATGGAGTATTGTAGCCACGTTTGGGATGGCTCAGCTAAGTATCAGCTTGCCGCGCTTGACTCGGTGGAACGCAGAACTAAGAGGCTCATCGGTGACGTAAAACTGGTGGATGCCAAGCTACCTACATAGCTTGGCTCATCGCCGTAAGGTTGCCTGCTTGTCGGTCTTCTACAGATTGTACTTCGGTGAGTGTGCCCAAGAACTCCACGACCTCATCCCACCGGCCCCCTTCTACCATCGGACATCCAGACGTACTGCATCTTACCATCCCTACCTTGTTACTATTCCACCAATCGCACTAAGCGTTTCCAAAAGTCTTTTATAGTGCGCACAGCAAAGGAGTGGAACTCTCTACCTGCGTCTGTGTTTCCAAACGCTTAGAACCCTAATCTCTTCAAAGTTAGAGTGAACAGGCTCCTTCTGGGTAAACTCGCTCCATCGTAGACTTTGTCTCGGTCATCTCTGACCTAGACTAGAGTCAAGAGCAAACCCATCACAAAAATAAAAAGAGAATTAACGTGAAGATCGGTCGCTTAAAGAGGGGTTGTCTACAACCTGACGAAGTCATTGACGAATTTAATTACACTAGGAGCTAACATTGAAGGTAGGGTGAAATAATAAATTGAAGTCAACTGTGTCCTTTTCTAGTAAAGTGACCATACATTTACATAAAAATAAGACACGCACACGCAGTGGAAATGTTAAGGCCTGCCGCAAACTTACGGTTTCCTGATTAGGTTTTCCGATCAGGAATTCAGATTCGGAATTCCGTGAGACGTTCAATTTTCTGTTCTTCTGACCCGATCACACGGCTCGTTTTTGAAAGGAAGGTCATCTGTTTTTCCTATTCGGAAAATAAACAAACATATGCGCCTAGTTAAACATTTTGTATGTAAGGCGAGCATTCAGGTCTCCGAATCTGAATTCCTGATTAGGTTTTCCGATCAGGAATTCAGATTCGGAATTCCGTGAGACGTTAAATTTTCTGTTCTTCTGACCTGATCACACGGCTCGTTTTTGAAAGGAACGTCATTTGTTTTTCTTATTCTAATAAGCTGCTTCCTTATCAGGACACCTTACGGCCAGCCTTAGGCCAGCCGCATACGTACGGTTTCCTGATTAGATTTCCTAATAAGGAATTCAGATTCGGAGACCTTTGCTCACCTTACGTACAAAATGTCCCACTAGGCGCATAAGTTTGTTTATTTTCCGAATGGAAACAAATGTGACGTTCCTTTCGACAGTAAGCCATAAATTTGGGTCAGAAGAACGGAAAATCGAACGTCTCACGGAATTTCGAGTCTGATTTCTTAATCCGAAAACCTAATTGGCAAACTGTACGTATTCGATCAGTCTAAGGAAGAAGAAGACAGTACTTAATAATTTAATGGATTCAAATCTATGGTTTAAATGATTTTGTCTTGGCAAGAGGCTAAGACTGTGTAAGTGCGGACTGCGGAGTGATTATGCCGCAGTGCCGCAAAACGCGGCTATGGCAAGAGTATATTTTAGCTATGAGTATCCTATGTAGTCTGTGCATGAATTTGACATTGACATTCGACGGTCGAGAATTGTAATATTTAAGGTTATGTTTTTGAAACAAATAGTTTTTGAAAGATTTTGTTAATAAAAAAAGACTAAAATCTAATAAACAGGATCAACAATACTTGATAATGGCATCACTTAAAAAAGGTACCAAATAATTACCGTTATTAGCCATAATGTCTCTGTATCGAATATAAATAAAATATACAATTTGTGACCTCTTATTTTTCTGGCTTACAGTTTTGTTACCAACACAGGCCTCGTTTCTAATATCGAAACGGTTTCGCGGGAAAATAAATATCCAAAGGCCGAAGAAACCTCACTTCGAAAGGCAGCTTTTGATTGACTTTACCAAACCTGTGTATGGACCTCCGAAATACACTTTACCTGATGCTGCTTTGTGCGATAGGGGAGAAAAACGGTTCGCAAGACAGATCGAAAATCCGTTTGAAAGAATATTAGCAAATGAATGCCTCAATTGGTTCAACACATCTAAGATGGTTATATTTTTACATGTCAATTCAATAAGTATGGAAGAGAAAACGCCAGTTTTTGCTACTCTAGCAAAGAACAACATGCATTTAAGATCTTATGGCAAAAAGATAGTTAGTATGGCAACCACAGGGACTCGCTATGAAGCTGTAAATCACTTGTTCACATCGCATCAAAATATACTGTTTGGGCAACCTGAAAATGTTGCGAAAATGTTCAAGATAATGAAGAAGGCACCTCAATTAGTCATTATGGGTGGGTAATTGACCTAATCTTATTATTAGAGACAATTTTGCTTTAAGATTAATGCATGGATAAAGAATTTTAAAAGGAAAGGAAAATGAAATTTTAGTAAATTTAAGATGCTTAAGATGTGTTTTGTGGCCATATATCTGCTATGATTCTATTTTCTTATATTTCTAAATTCCCATTCTCCATAGGAAACTTTGATAAAACATCTGCTATTTATTTAACTAAGCAAATGGTTAGATTTATTTTTCTTATGAATAAGTTTGATTGTAGTTAGTTGATTTTTAAACAAAATATTATTTCCATTTTCAGCTGGAATCATACAAGACAGATTGATGTCAAAGAATGAGTTATTAGAGTATAGTCAATTGCAGAACATTGATGTGGCGAGGAGTCAACTGTGTGCAGTCCTTGAGAGTGCAGGGTCTTGTATTGTGAGACAGCTGAATCAGGGACCACAAACTCTTGTTGGTCATCTAGAAAAGCATGCAGAACTTCTGAACGCCCCCTCTGATGGACCTCAAGACACTAACCCAAAAAAACCTCAACACAGTGCCAAGAAAGAAATTGAGGGTTCAGAATAATTTTGTTTATATGTAGACTTATTTGTTAGTATAAGAGTTAGAAGATTTGATTGTGGTTTCCTTTACTTACTGATACTCATAGTTTAAGGCTTATTTAATCATTATTTATGATGTAATGTTATTGTGTCTACATACTAATCAATTAACTTACCAAGGCCAGCAACTGACAGATATTCCACAGGATTAAACTTAAAAATCTGTCAAACTTCGACTCGTTAACGGGATAAACTTGAACATAAGAAGTACTGTATGACTGCCTTTTTCGATATCTCACACACTTTTGACTGAGTGTGGCACGAAGGTGTTCTATATAAAATACTGAAAACTCTGCCCACAAGCTATCATATACTAATCCACTATACTACAACTCAGCAAAATTTTTATGTAAAGCATGGAGGTTAAAGAACTGAGTTACATGAAATCATGGCAGTCCCCCAAGTCAGCATTCTAGGAGCAATTTTAAACCTAATATTAAAAATCAAAATCAAAAAGGCATTTATTCAAACTAGGCTGAAAATCAGCACTTTTTGAACGTCAAAATTTACATGAAGACAGTCCCCCAAATCGCCCAGCCGGTCACAATTAGGGTTCCGAACAAAAAACGGGACCCTTATAGGATCACTTGGGTGTCTGTCTGTCTGTCCGTCTGTCACAGCCAGTTTTCTCGGGATTCACTGGACCTATTTTGTTGAAATTTGGTACACATATGGATTTTTGTGACCCAAACACGGACGCATTACGTAAATTATTAAAATTTTATTATGGGGTTCACTTTTGGGGGTCAAACGAGAAAATTTCAAAAATAAGTTTTTTGAACAACATCGTGTGACATATAAAATAAAAGGGCTTACTGTGAGGGTTTTAATTATATATTTTTTTAATTTCAAAATAAATGGTTTTGAAGTTATTCAAGAAATTAGACAAAAAATGACCATTCCCCCCCTTGTTTCCGAAACTACTTAGCATAGAATTTTGAAAAAAAAATGGAGATAATAGATTTTTACTTAAAGATTACAAGAAAACCTATAAGAAGTCTGAAGTGTTAAAACAAAAAAATGAATTTCGTTCGGAACCCTCTGCACGCGAATCCGCCTCGCACTTGGCCAGTTTTTCACGCACCACCTGCCAGTAAATGACAATGTGATCATAGGCACATTCGCAGACTACACAGCAGTCCTAGCTACACAAAGAAGCTTTAGCGATGTATCTCAATGGATACGCGACTGGTGCTAACGAGATCAAATCTGTTCACGTGACTTTTACCCTTAGGTGCGAGGCAACCCCTCCTGTCGAGTTAAACGAGATCCGCATACCCCAACATGATGAAGTACGTATTATTTATAGCCCTTTTTCAGATATAATCATATAATTTTTTCTTATTTATACATAGGTTTTTTTTTTCTGTTTGCCCTTTAGCTAAGGCCTCCTCCAACACCTTCCAATCTTCCCACTCCTGCGCCAGTCTAGTCCAGGTTTTTCCAGCTGTTTTAACCATATCGTCTTCCCATCTTCTAAACGGTTTCCCCTTTTTTCTCTTTCCCTCTCTTATTGGTATACCTGGGTATAGGTATATCTGAACAAAACATTCACATGGAAAAAGCATATCTTTACTAAAAGGAAACCACTCGGGTTACAACTTATCACTGGAAAACAACTCCTTTTGTACAAATGTATATTGATGCCCATAATGTCATACGGAGTGGAGTTGTGGGGAACTGCCGCCGACTCCAACCTGGAAATTGTACAACGTTTCCAATCAAAGAATACTGCGCATAATATGTCAATGGAAGCAGGAGATAATTGAGACGCTCAAATCTTACTCCTAACGTATTGAAAAGCACCAACTTCCATCGACTAAAAAGAAAAGTTCCCTAAGACCTCATATTATGAACTCTTAAAAGCTGACGGACTACCCACTGGGTTAGGTTCATTCATACAAATTTAAAATTCGTGACCTCTAGCCTAAAAATGTCCTGAAGCAGGTAGTACTGACTACCTACACCAAAAAACAAAAAGAAAACAGTTATTTGTGAAAATGCAATGTTGTCACAGAATACCCACCGCGCCACACACAACACACCTCGTGTGTTAGCAGTCACACGAGGGGTGTGTGACCGTACTGTTGTACCACTCTGTTGTGACACGAGGGGTGTGCGGCGGCACTGTCGTAATACTCTGTTGTGATACGAGGGGTGTGTGTGGGTGGTCCCCAATTGGTATCATTCATTCGTCACACGAAGGGCACAACTAATACTAACATAACTCAGTCGTTACCATAGAGGAGAGTAAGTCGTTACACCCGGGGGCGAGACTGCAGTCGTGTCATTCTGACCTACACTACAAGCCACCGTACTATCGTAAAACTCTGTTGTCGTTTCGAGAGTTTTGTGCGGCTGGCCGGCCGCACGCGGCTGACACATGCCAGTTGTGTGCGGCTATAGTGGCGTAACTTTCTGACGTTACACGGCGGACTACAGTAACACGAGAAGTGCGTGGCGACGCACTTGTTGAACCCTCGGCTATCACATGTAGGTTGATTGTGGTCACACTGTGTTAATGCTCAGCCCGGTACAAAAAAGGTACAACGAATGAAGCAGAGAAACGTTGTGGAGACTTCCTCAAAAAGTTTGTAATTAAGACAGTTTTATTATTCAACAAAATTTATTTTTATTTCAATCTTGAAACACAATCTTTGGTTGGAGGTACAACTTATAACTACTTAGTCCAATAGAGATCAAAAGTTAATGACTATACAAGCAGGATCGCTTCCATGAGATACTTACACTTTTAATAATACTTGAGCAACACTGATTTAATTGGTATTACGTAGTAGTAAATTTTATTTACGTAGCTGTCTAAACTTAACTAAAAATACAAACAATATTCATATTGGCAGTTGATACCTTATTACAAAGAGTATTCACCAGTTAAAAAATATAAGGTTATAGACAAATGTTCTTAAGTCTAGATCACGGAGCTGCGATGCGGCTGGTGGCAGTTGCTAGAGCAGTCAGGGCCACCGCTGCTTCCACTTCGTCTCGGTCGTGACGAGACAAAGTATTTATCGTAAGCCGCTGGATCTTTGTGTCTGGTTTTCTTCGTTTGCCATCAGCCCACCAGGAGTAGTTGCACTCGCTTGGTTGGAATCTGGCTGCGCTCTCCAACCACTTGCTGAGTAACATCGGACTAGTAATCGTTTTTGTTTCCGTTGGTCCAGTCTCATTTGCGTCCGATTTGTACGAGTTATTGTTGAAGTTTACACACTTTTCTTTCATAATTGAAGAGTTATTGGAATCGTCGTGGTGGTATTCAGTGATAGTTTCGGGACTGCCAGTTAGTTCGCCATCATTGTCTAAGTTGTCGTCGGGGTTGGTGGGGTCGGACTCGCTCCATATGCTGTCATCGGAGCAGATGCTGAACTGTTCCACATTGCCCTGAGCGCGATCATTGTATGTGCGTATCAGGTGTCCCCATGTTTGCTGATTTCTGTCTATATTCACATTTTTCAACTTTCTTCGCCAGTTGGCAAACCAGTTACAAATCTGTAAATTGATAATCATCATTTTAATTTAATTATTTTAAAATTGTTAGATAATAGGTCTTGTAGAACTACTGGTACCTAGGATGGGAACTATAAAATCTATTTAAAAACCCATCGTTGTACCTATTAATTTAAGCTAAACGACATTGTTGTAAAATTTGTACAATAGTCTAGTTTTTTACTTAACGTTAAACGGTGAACAAAGCAGGGACAAAAATAGTGCCTATTTATGTACAAATAGCAATTTCTGGCATCGATCCAATTAGGTTGCTGTTAGGCACAAACCTGATACCTATGTATAAAACTCAGAAAACAATGAACTTTAAAATAATGTGTAAACGACTTACTTGTATGTATGTGAGGCCCGTTTCGCGAGACAAATACTTTTTTTCTTCCCTGTTGGGGTACGGGTTATCTCTTCGACGCACTAGCCAGTCTTTGAGATAGCGCTTAATTTCTGGTGTGAATAGCCTTTTTTGCGGACGCTGGCCTGCGACCAAGCTCCTTCTGTAAAAGTAAAAAATCAAATTAGAACAAATACGTTACTGACAAATAAAAACATGGACAACACATCGGAATTCGCAAATAGTTACATTTTTGAATAAAGGGCATTGAGGCATTGTAAATGATACGTAAGTGACGCACAAAGAAAATTATACTGAATACTGAAAGTAATGACTCATGCATGTCAATGTTTGTAGGTAGCCGCTTACCGAGTGTATCGTCTGTTTCTGACAGGTCTCGAAGATTTGCCGAGATCTTCTTTCATGGTCGTATCAGTCATGATGTCTTCTTTGCCTTCAGATGTATGGATGAGTGTCATCTGATCTTCTATTACTTGATTTACACTTAAACGGTTGTCCAGATGAGTGTTCAGCTGTAGAGTGACACGTAATATGTGGACAGCACGTGCAAGGGCAGCTCCGCTTGCGACACGACTCGTGTCTCGCAACACTGCCGCTGCGGGGGATGCTCGCTGATCTATTAAAAAAATAAGGACATGATGACATAAATAGATTGTCTTTCGAAGAGTGTACTGTTTAATTACGAGAAACAGTTACATAGGTAACCGTATGTTGTAGTAGCTGCGTTGATGTAACCGAAACATGACGGTCACATTCCTCAGTTCACTTTTAGATGTTATTTATCCGCGATACCCTCCTGAAGTGCACATCGGATATTTTACTTCGATTTATTTCAATTTCTAAGCTCTACTTTAATAAGACGTTTTATTTTTATGTTTTTGTATTCAGTAATTACCACAATGAACAAAAAACATGTTAACTATTACGTGTGCTCAAGGGTCAATGTTCTTGTTTTTGAACGGCTGAATAATATTGAGTGTTAATTAGATAGGTTCCTGAGTGAGAACGGACGCACTGGTTCACTGAAGCGATTTGTGTACGATACAACTTTATTCAACTTATAAGTTTTGCCTCAAAGCGAAAATTCTGGTACGTACCTGTGTGCGGGAAAGCTCGGGGTTTGTGTGAAAATGGCGTCGGATAAGCGCGCGACGGCAGCGCCACGGCGCGGGCGCATCGCTGCTGCAAATATGTGTTATTTCAGGATGTCTCCCGCGATGTCTTCAAAAACATGATTACAATGATCAACATATATTTACACTAGAGGTATGTACATAAATCTGTTGTTTTGGCGGATTAACATTATTTTATTACGATAGTTATTTCGTGTTTGTTTTGATTGTAGAGCAACAATTTATTTTCTAATAACAACGCGTTAACGCAAAATCTAATTATGTTCATAACCTATGAAAACGTGTTTTTACGTACTGTTCAGGAAGACATGACATTAATAGTGCATCAACTACCTATTGTTACCTACTATAAAGTCTTTGGCCTGTTGTAGAGTCGTCTGTTATTGTCACACAATTATTGTGTTGTTCTTATGTTAGGAGAGTCACGAATTCACAACTACAGTCGTGGACATGTTTTCAGTTTTAGTCGTCTAGAACCCTAGACCACGAGAGTGTCATTGCAAGGTTCGGAAGTATCCCATCTTTCTTTGCCAATTGTAGTCTGAACAAATAATCAGTTGAGCTTTAAATATCATTACCACTAGGGGAGGAAAGCTACCCAGGGACGGCTACTTATAAAGATTTTTAGATATTTGTGCCTATTCCGCTAGGAAATGACATAACTGTGGGTAGTACCTACTATAAGGTATACCTAATCGTGCCTATGAAAAAGGCTTAAAATATTATAGCCTGCTGCGGAATTGTGAAAGGGCACGTTATTTTATTCTGCTGACACCGAAGAGCTCGCCGAAAATTTTTGGTCAACAATCGATTTAGTTGTTTTAATTAGTACCTCGGAAGTGAATCTCGTAGATGGTTTAGTGGACTTGGTATCACTCGTTGGTAGGTTATACGGGGGAGCGGGGTATTAAGGTATTACCATAGGTAGCGTCATCCGGAGTCCTAGTCCCCCAATTTTTTTTCATGTGTTAGGTACCTATTTTAAAGAGGGTTGGTACCCTATTACCTACCCCTGAGTTCATAATGCTATCTTTACTTGTCGTTGATTTAGATTTTCTCTCAAATACTATGCTGTTGAGGCAATATTATACTCATATGAAACAAGGTTGATTCTGAATTTCAGAAAAAAGTGTATTTTTCACATTGATATATAAAAAAACCCAGTCTCGAACAAATGCAACACTCGAAACTGTCGTCAAAAACTGACATGTTTTAAGTGTCATGTGGGAGTTGTGTGTAGTTATACTATAAACATTTTTTTTTTGCAAATTCAACCGTACACGGATCGCTTAATGTTGTTTTTACAAAGCAGTTCAGTATGGCGAGTAATGCGCAATTTTTTTTGCAAATTCACCCTTACACGGATCGCTTAAAGTTGTTTTTACAAAGCAGTGCAATATGGCGAGCGATGCGAGACTGTTTCAAACTTCCGCATAATTATACATATTGCGCTTATTTTTTGCGGACGTTTTTGAGATGCTGAGTGTGTATCTTGATTTTTCACACCACCTGCACGATAATGTCAAATTATTTGCCATGTAAACCTAGCGCAGTCAAAATGCGTTCCAAATTCAAATCACATTATTGTTCGACGGGTGATAATGAAATTTAGTAGCTCCTAGCATTGGAGGCTGAGACGCGCGAACTCTTATCGTGGCTAGACCATAACTTTCTCGCAGTGGGTGTGAAAAGTAGAGTATGCTCTTCAGGGATAAAGGTGTCTTTGCCTTGGGCTAGCTTGAATCCCTCGCTGCATTCGGGATTCTTGTATTAACTACCTCGCTTCGCTCGTGAACTAAACACTAAACTCCCTCGCAGAGCTCCGGATTTAACACTCATATCCTTCATTGTGTTCGGGATTCAATATGATACCCGTGACATGAGACACTGCTTTATCCCCTTGTTGCATAATCTACTATTATTTTTCTAGGTAAGATGACCACTTGCTAGTTATTGTCACTGCCTGTGGAATGTGTAGGATACTATTTGACATTATATCTTCTGCTGCTCTTTGTCAACTCCCTGGAATGCAGCGCCTTCCGAGAGTCCCAAATCAACAAATAAGTAGCGCCAACATGTTCAGGTAGTTTCATAGTGGCTACTTACTATTAAAACGCGCCTACCAAAATAACATGATGTAACTTCACCATAAGGTATCGTCATACCGTTGTCAAGCAGTAAATACCCGCGAACTAGGAAGTGCAATTGAAAAGTGACAATATCAATGGCATTATATTTTTATCGCTACCATAAACACATTCAGAAATTATGTTTTATTCCTGTCAAAGTTTAAAAGAGCCCCGAATGTGCCGCCTGCAACAAGTTCAACTTGGGCAATTGGTTTTGCTGTCTTTGTCTGGTTTATATGGGACACTATGATGGTGTCCCTCTCGGGCACGATGTGGTCCCGGCGCGCTTGGCGCCCGAGTAGTTCCGAGTGGCGCCTCGCACATGCGCTGCGGCGACTGCTCGTAGTGGTCGGCTGAGTCGCGTCCTTACACTGCGCCTGACGTCAGCCCCGCACCGTCTATTCCAGTTTCGCAGATCATAAAATGGTAACAGAAAGTGATGATTCAGTCGTGTGAGATATTCCGTGGCGGCCAGTCACTCCATGGTCGTGTGATCGCGGCACAGCGTGGCTAGCGCGCGTATTTGACCCACGTGCGTGGCGTTTACCGGTGTACGCGATTGATTTTTTGCGGAATGGGTGAAGAATCTCAGGCCAGCAATGGCAAAGTGGTTTTAAAACGTAAAATAACATTGTTTAATGGAGTTGGGATTATTATTGGGACTATTATTGGTTCCGGAATATTTATATCTCCAACTGGAGTATTCTTATATACTGGGTAAGCAGAGTGTTCAAGTTTCCCGCCTTTTGGCCTATGTTTTCAGTCAGTTCGCGTGTACAAATTAAATTCTCCAGTTTTTATCGGTTCGCACTTATCGCTGAATTCGAGACGCTAGATTTGTTTTTTGAATAAACAATATCGTGGTTCCTAAATTAAATTGCTGAAATCTGAAATTAAGTACATATTATCTTTTAAAACGAATTCTTTTAATAAAATGCACAGTTTCCAGTTTTTAGTTATCATCAACCTCGGCTATCAATTTGAATTTTGGATAAATATCTTTTAACAGTATCTACACGCAAAAATACCACGACAACACGACTCTATTGTTTATAACTCCTTCCTTGATTTCCGTGTACTAGGTATCTTATCTACGACATAGTTTTATAAACCCGCGCTTTATCACTTAGGTACTGTTATGCAGTTAGATTTTATTATAATCTGCTACCTAAATTCCTACAACTTTTTTTTTATAACACAACATCAATAAATTCAAGGCAATTCTAAGTTTGGAATACGAAGTTTATAAATAAGTTGGTTTACAAAACATGTTGCATTACCAAATGAACGTAATCCCAAATAATATGTGTATAATTACGTTATTATTACATAAGTTCCTGGTTTTATTGATAAAGTCTTGTCCGTTTACTTAAACGTTAAAATCAATTGGTCAGTAGGTGACACCGGTTGCTAACTTTCATTTATGGCATTGTACACAACGCACCTGTGGCTGCCATACACAAAGTACAGTCGGCAAGTCAACGAACGTAGGTTCAGAAGTAACATCTCAAAGAAAACTTGGGATGTTTACTTATGTTTTTACGACAAAGCAGATAACACTGGCCCCTAATTTAGCGACGTAACCCGCCAGGCCGCGCAAAATTAAAAGACAATAGCAACACATTAGTCTACGCCCCACATGTGGGACGACCGGGCCTGATTTGTAAAAGTGAGACATAAGTTTGACTTTTAATTTTAAAATATTTTGAGATTTGTGATGGTAAATACTGTAGGCACCATTCTAAGTACAGCACAGGGTAACCAGATAGTTCTGATACGAGTGGTGAACGGACTTCTTACAAGTCACACAGAGCAACTCGGTCAAGGCTGCTTAGTGCTTAGGCAGTTGAAACTCAGATAATAATCTGCGCTACATGGAATATCGATACTGTGGATTGTTGATTTCGAGACCTTATAGATAGGTATCGAAAGTCAAAGGTTTGAGATTCTAAGGAGAAGACGTAGGATTTGCTGTGATACGTTGCTCTGTACTACCTACATGATCATTACGAAATACCGGCATGATATTTTGTAACATTTAGCGAGTGGTTAAGTTCAATTATCATAAACCTACCTACCTACGTAGGTACGTTCCAAGTGTTTAACACAGTTTCACTGACGAGTACGCAGATATTTCTGCTTACATCTAAGTAAGGTACCTAGTTCGGTATGTATCTACCTACCTATTCAACAGATAAACTGCGTTTTTAAAATCGGAAATATTAATTTAGAAAATGACTGTTTCAATTAACACATTTTCTACTATTGTTACCTATTTCTAAACGAGTTAAAAAATCAAGAACGGTATTTTCTCACTAATTAACTTGTAAATTAACGTGATCTACAAACGGTAGTCGGGTAAATGACCCTTCACATTCTTCGATATCGTATTAACTTTGATGATCTTTTAAAAAGGGATCAACGGATATTCGATACTCAACCGACTTCGTAGGGGACATTAAAGGATCGAGTTTCGTTCACCTATTGTATTCTAATTTCGTTAAAATCCTCTTGGGTGGGCTCGTGATTTTGTTTTGTAGGCTTCCGGAAAGGCATTTACACAAAATGACATTCGTCAGAGATAACTTATTGTTTAAAGTTAAAGTACACGAGATTGTCCAAGTGACATTTCGCTAGATCATGTCAAACCCATAGATTCTATAGGTACCTTCGGACATTTCGACAACCGTTATGGGCTGTGGCTGCTAGAATGTCACTTCATTATGCTGTGGCTACGAGTCGTACTTTACTAGCGACCTGTCCCAGTGCGGGTGCAGTTTAAATACAAAAACCTTCCTCGTTTATCGCTCTTTCTATTCGTGTCGACTTAACCCTTATACAGACTAGACTTGATACTATTTCAGCTTGTAAAGGTCTAGAAGAAAATTTGAAATGAACACAACGAAAACAAAAAAAAAAATAAGTAGCTGGAAACGCTGCAGGACCAAATAAAGAAATGAAACGTAATTGCAGTATAAAATAAGAAATTAATAAGTACCTACTGCAGTCACGTTCGGGATTTTCTCACGGTAATTTTTTCAAGGCACTATTGACACTCTTGCCTAGATTCATTCATAATTTTATAACTGGTAGACCGTGGCACTGAAACCTTTCTAGGTAACATTAACTGTTTGTGCCCCTTCTAATAAGTCACCTTACTCTCTACAGGGTGTTTTAGAATTGCGTGGTCATTTTCTTCACTCCTGAAACACCCTGTATAGCATGCATGGGCGCTGGCAGGACTATTTTCAGGGGGTGCATCTTCAAAACCCCACTAGGTATAGGATAGGTTAATTTTGGCCATTCACACAAAAACTTCAAACAACACAACTTCATCAACTTTGTTGACTTATGCAGAGAAGCTTGGGAACAGAAGTCGGGTGCCAGGCCGAGCTAGGGAGGTTGATGTACCATGCCTCGGACCATTCTCAGACCTAGCACATATACACAAAAAAAACATAAAAAATCGGTCAAGCCGTTTCGGAGGAATTCGATAACAAACACTGTGACACGAGACTTTTAAACATTAGATTTTATACTCTTGAATGATACGGACTTTAAGGTATACCTTATAATTCTGAAATGAAAGTTACTAATCGAGATTGTAATAAGTAGATAGTAAACAGCTATTAAAAAGGACCTAGAACCTAGAACATCTGAAACACTGGTACCTGAAAAACTTCTCCGTGACTTGTGACTTCTCGAGACAAATGCGCATCTAATATTCATCATTGGTAATTAGTTATGGGATATTTTTAAATGCACATCTGTATAATTTTTCAGCACACTAGGTTACTCCACTAATAAAAAAAATGAATGCTGTGCAAAAAAACCAATTGATTGACTAAACATGTCCTACAAAAAAAAAACTAAAAAATCACACAAAACGCGATGACTTTTTTATCGTATTCACACCAAAAATGTGGTTCGTACATCGCATATATGATTTATAAAACAAAAATACGAATTGTTTATCAAAAATACTAACTAGCACTCTAAATTGTACAAGGTTATTAGGTTATTTATGGAACTTGTAGCGGCATCAATACCTCCACGACAAAAACCAACGAAGCAAATCTACATCGGAGCAAAAAGAACCGCGACGCCATCTATCCAACTAGCAGCGAACTAAAATCCTGCATCGCAAAAAGGTTAATTATAAAAAAATGTTTAGGTTAGGTTAGGTTAGAACTGTGACCTCCTACGCACAAGCAGAGCGAGCGAAGCGAGCGGTGCCGCGGCAGCAGCCGGCGAGTGCCAGAAACGACTAGATTACCTATCATCATCATCATCATATCAGCCGAAAGACGTCCACTGCTGGACAGGCCTCCCCCAAGATTACCTATATTTTTTTTATTTGTGTTGGGTTTGCTCTTGACTCTAGTCTAAGTCAGAGATGACAGAGACAAAGTCTACGATGGAGCGAGCTTACCCACCTATATAAAAAAATTATTTCTTTTCTGCATTTCATTACACCAATTGAATATTCGATGAAATACATTTTTGATAATAGTTATTCGGTCAGTAAAACAGTTCTGCAAATACCAATAAACAGTATATTTAATTTGATTTATTTAGTGTGCATTATTTGTGTGCAAGTCAGTATTTTTAGTTCAACTTTGAAATATTTTGTTCGAAAAAAGGGAATATACAGATATCGATTTAATTACATGCCATTAGTTATTATCTAAAGTTTTTGTTACAAACATACCTATAACCTATCGATATCAAATAAAAAAGATAATTAGTATTTCTCATAATATTATTAGTTCATATTACACAATAAATAAAATAGGCACCTAATTGATGAGCGTGCTCAGTAAAGTAACTAGGTAACATTAGCCACAACCGCAAACTAACGACAAAACTTACAATTTACAAGTACATATTTCAAGTTATTAACCATATAGTTTACTCATTAACAAGCGGAGTACCTACTTCACTAGGAGTTCCTACTAAATACGTAGTTACTTCTTTCATACGTAGTTTCTATCCCTATTTTTAATTACTGAATCGTCTCATTCAGCTTCAAATAAGTTCCTATAAAAAAAAATAAAAACATTGTTTATTTTTAGACAACAATGATCCATAGTGTTAGTAACAAAAATACTTAAAAGCTATGTTAGTAGGTTGATAAGACATTAAATAAATGTGTTGCCATTATTGACACATCAAGCTGCACCTCTCACATGCAGCTTGATGAACCGGTTGAACACCGACGCGTCTAACCTATCTGCTATCATTTTCAGGATCCTGTTGCTACTCCCCCGCACAGCTTTCATGATCGACGCCGTTTTCTTTCGCATAATTGCATAGAAATCGTCTACATGCGCGTCAGCAAACATGCCTGAAGCACTGCAAAAACGAGGGAGGCGCAACAGTGCCCTGAAAATGTTATTGTACTGAACTCTGAGAGCACTGTAGGCACTTTGCGTGTACTTGACCCACAGACCGCTCGTGTAGAAACTTTGACAGTAGGCTTTAAAAAGCGTCAATTTGACGTCAACCGTACAACGAGCGAATCTATGCGCCAGCATGTTTCCCCGTACAGACAGTGCCCTCCGTTCCCTCTCTATGTCCTGGTCATCCTTTAAGGTGTCAGTCACGATATGACCTAAATACTTAAACTGAGAAACACGGTTCAAATGTTCACCATTTATAGAAAGTGGTGGCACGCTACTTGGCCTTTTGTTGTTTCCCACAAAAATCATGAACTCACTTTTTTTACTATTATACTTTAAACCATGCTTCCCAGCATAAGCCTCGCACACAGACAATTATTTGTTTTTTCCTATGAATAGAGTCAACTCACTATTCGTGGGAGTTGAAATGTAGTTAGTAATGACTAAGAAAAACATTTTAGGATAATAATCTTTACTTCCTTACTAATATTATAAATGCGAAAGTAACTCCGTCTGTCTGTCTGTCGCGCTTTCACGCCAAAAGTACTGAACCGATTTAAATGAAATTTGGTAGACAGATAGTCTAGGTAGAGCCTGAGAAAGGAGATAGGCTACTTTTTATTCCGGGAGTATATTCCCTAGGGACCACGCGGGCAATTCCGCTGGTAAAAGCTAGTCAACTATAAAGAACTTCCTTTATTGAAATATCTAGAAAACCACAGTCATGCACAGTCGAATATTTAACGATTTTGTCCTGCTTTTCCTTCTTGCTATGTCTTGCTTGCCATTCGGACTGCCCTGATGTAACAAGATGAACCCCGTAAATGAACCTCTGCTATAATAATATAGGACAATATCGTTACAGGCACCTACTAGAAGATATTATTAAAAGAACTCTACCTATATAGCATTTTAATCGCCAGCACTCTCAATTTCCATTGTATTATTTTTTTAAGAACTCACCAAATATTTTTTTCATAGGTCTGTGGGTGCGTCATTGATAATATGGCTTGCGAGCGGTCTGCTCTCAACCCTGGGTGCCCTGTGTTATGCGGAACTGGGGACCTCCATCACCAGGTCTGGAGGTGACTACGCCTACATCTACACGGCTTTCGGGCCCCTGCCTGCCTTCTTGCGCATGTGGATCGCGCTGCTCATCATCAGGCCGACCACGCAGGCTATCGTGGCTTTGACCTTCGGCCACTACGTCGTGAAGCCTTTCTTCCCAGAATGTGATCCACCGCAACTGGCTGTCAAACTTCTGGCTGCTGTCTGTTTATGTAAGTCGAGCCTTATATTTTTCTTCTTCACTATTTTTTCTACAAACGGTACAGAATTTATGACTCACGTAGACTGTGGTAACAGTTGGGCAGCTCGTTGATCTTGCGCGACGTCAATGTCAATCTTAATAAACATAATAAGAACTGATTTCCTCCTAATGTTCTATAAGTGACGCGAGTAAATTAAATAATGGCAAATCAAAATGAAATCGACAGCATGAATTGGGTTGAATTGACGATAAACGTCCACATGATTTTTTGTGGGAGTGTTTAAATTAGCAGGATTTCATATTGGCCAATGGCTGTTGACTCAATATTAATAAATTTATTGCAATGAAAGTAAATTACAATAGTTATTGGGGCACTTGTTATGGTTAGCGTCAGCTGTAAATACATTACAGTAAATTTTAATAATATCGTGTTTATGCTCCAAAAGGCAAGATTTGCATTTTACTTGTTGTAAGTATATGTTTCGGTTGCATTTGTTTAACCCGAGCGTGCAGGTTGCAATGCGAGCGATGTAAAATGTAGATTATCTTAATAGCATGAAGCCTTGTTAGCAAATGGTTTTAAAAGGTTACAAGCGGGATTATGTAATTTAATTTAAACTTTGCGCAATACCTACCAAGTCACGTCATCTATCACAAAATATCCATTATTCCTACTATTCAAAACCATAGTTCTGAATACAGGCGCTGCTGACACCCCACCGACATGTAACTTCTTGATGATAAAGTAATATTTTTCTCTAATCAATACTCAATATCCAGTTAAAGTTGTTCCTAAGCAACTTTACGGGCTTGTTGATACTATCTGTTGTTGGGAGTTGGGAACGCTTTCGATCTTCGTCCACGGCTCGGGTGGCAGCATTGTTTGGACAAACAATCATCAACATCCTACCGTAAGTGAAAGCCAATTGGCCTGTAGTTTTGTTTTACGTACCTAAACACACTGTAGCAGTTGCGTACTAGTTCATTCATCTATTTGTCTCTTTGAAGGGGATTTGGTGATTCTTCAAGATTTGACTTATCGATTACACTGAAGTTAATATCATTTACGGTTTCTTCCATAGCATTTGCTTGCATAGTAGGTATGTATCGCAGTACTTGCGAACCTACTCTTTTTTATAGATTGTCATTGCCTGATTTAACAGATCAATCGTAGAGACAAAGGACGGATCTGACGTTCTAACAATATTAATAGAGAAGCAAACTTGGGCACCTTAGATATTAATTTATCTTCCAAGGTGTTTCTAGATACTACAGTGTTTACTCGAGTGTGACCCTAACATATATTGTTCAACTTAGATAAACAAGATACAATGTTGTCTAGTCCATGACACGTAACAAGATGCGGATTATGACAATAGATGGCGGCGTGTCGATTTATAACGATACGAGAGAATGTGTGTCAACGTAACTTTCCGATGCTCGTACAATTTACGGAAGTGGTACACGCATTGTTGTGATTGTTCATGTTTAGGAATTCCTATTAGAAAAACTTATGTAACTTTGTAGCAAGTCAAGGCAATACCAACGTAACGTTCGCATTGGCCAAAGTCCTTCAACGACCACTGGAGGTGAAATAAGCGCGTGTCGCGTGCCCAAATACAGCGAAGAATACAATTGCCAACTTGAATTGCCACTATAATGTAGAGAAAATAAATCCATCGGACGTAGGTCTAAAGACTAAAGCTCTGCTATTTCGAAGTAAAGTAAAAGTGTAGAACTACGGGTCTAAAAAGGCCACTTTAGCCATACTTTAGCAGAATCAGAAAGCAAATCACGCTATCCGTCACAGTCAAAGTTTTCCAATCAACCTTGAACCTAATACGTTAGCGAAAAAGATGAAAATGAAATTTGACAGAATGTTGTGTGATTAATGATAGTATGATTCTACTAAGGCATAAGCAAAGTAGGTATATTTATTTGCAAATAAATCTTTGACTTTAAAAGTGGCCTTTTTAGACCCGTTGGATCTATGCGGAATTGCGTTTTGCAAACTCTGAGTTTGGCCCCCCTATCACTGTATGGGCACCTGATCATTGACCGACTGTTCGGCAGGACCCCTTTTCTTATTTATAGACTTGATTGACCCTAATCAGAAACATTATCTGAGATTGAAGGATTGGCATTGCAAGCTGTTTTGATCTGTAGATGTTAACATAAAACTTAAAAAAAAAAGTATTTTGTTACTAAGAACCAGGTTTACCTACGTATCTAACATATGTATGGAACAGCACTTGTATGGAACTACTAGCTTCTGCCAGCGGCTTCGCCCGCGTGTATGTCGGAAATTATCGCAAGAGAACATTCTGCCAATATGATAAGCCAATGTCCTATTCCAGACTTTAATCTATCTCTGTCCAGATCCGTTCAGCCGTTTTGGCGTGATTGAGTAACAAACATCCATCCAAATCTTAGCATTTATAATAGTAAGTATGATGCGAGTAAGTTAGCTGGAATTATCCACGGCAAGTTTGACCACCTGCCAGTGGTCAAACTTGCCGTGAGGCTATTTTCTGTAGCAAGTATTGTTATACAGAACCGTTTTATGAAGCGCTGAAGTTGTTCTAGCTACAGGCTAATTCGTATTTATAACTGTATCTCAAAACAGGAAACGAAACCTGTCTTTAAAATACATGGTACACTCATCCAGAAACTCGGTTCAAGTTTATATCTGTTGGTCAGAAACCTGCCTGGCAACATCTTTGATTTATCGCATGTTATCAACATGTCATTTGCTAATGCAAAATTAATTGCTTACCCTTTAAACCCTTGGTCATGGTTATCAAGATAGCGATGTCCTTATCTATTTATACACGCATTTCTAACGGGATATACTTAGTCGGTGACTGTCTACATTATCTAAAGGAATCCATTCACTGCAAAGCATCCTGATAATTTATTGGCGTCAGTCTTGCCTATTGCCTACTACTTAACAGAGAGCTTGAATATCTAATGTATTTTTATCAGTCTATTCAAGTATGCTTGAATCACGAATTCACATTAAAAGTAGTGTTAAGTAATGGTATTCTGTAGAGATACCTGGCATATCGGTACGATTTGGTAGTGTTTAGTAGCATAACATAATGATAACGTTAAAAATTAACTGTATTATTTATTAGTTAATGATAACTGTATCAAAAGGCTGTAACGATACCATATTATTAACGGTATTTCAAGACCTGCTTGAAATGCAGGTCCTCAGGTATGTGGTGGCGTTAATCATTTTTCCTCAATTGATGTAGTCATCCGAGTATAAGTGGAATCATTACTTAATTAGTCATCACAGCAGTGTTCTTGTGTACTCAACTACTTGGCGGGGGTAGGGAGTTCCCTTTAAATGGTAGGTATAAAACGGTTATTACTCTGAATTTTGTTTTATTTATTTATTTGTTTTTATTCTAGTCAAGCCACAAAACCACAGAATTCTCTCAAATAAGTACTCAGACACCAAGGCATGTCCTTAGTGTAAACAAAGACTTTAAACAGGAAAATTCAAATACCATTGAGAATTCAATTTCAAGTTTAAAAAATCAGTCATTCACCAGTTGGCTTTCGAGCTAAGAAAGATAAATGAAAATCTATAGGAATAGGAAGCCTTTAATTCTTTGATTGCATTGCGTCTCGGGGCGGAACAGTCGGCGGAAACTTCACTTAACCCAATTGATGTTGATAGATGAACGGCTCTGAAAATGAACCTCCATCTTGCCCGTCAATGCTGGCGTAAATTAGATTACTCTGTGAATACGTCTTGTGAAGTTTGCCGATTGTAAATGACACGAAGATTCATCATCATCATGATCATATTTGTGTAGGCCTCCTTTAATTTCTGCTATGCCTGCTCGCATGGGAGCATGCGATACTCTGCGGCACTCATCCAGGTGATTTCTTCGATTTCGTCCGGCCAACCGGCGATTTTGGACGCCCTTGATGTCTTTGCCCCATTCTTAGGCAACATTTGGTCGACACTCCAGAGGCCATTTCTACCTCTAGCCATTGAAGATTCATAAAATAAACCCTAGTATGTCCTGCCAAGATTGATTAATAAGACTCGAAATGTTTTTTAGTTGTTTAAATAAGATTTTGTATTTACGAAAAACATGTCATTTTCGCTGTTAATTTCCTAATCTTAGGATGTATTCTGGTCTCAATCTTGGCTCGATGTAGTCTCGATGGTAATGTTATGCAACCTAGTTTCAAGTACGCGTTTTATTCGCGGGGCTTGATCTAATGACTTGCTCGTTGTTCAGGTTGCGGTTACCGTAACTCGAGCCTTGAACAACTGACAGAGATCTTGCTCTCTATCCTTTACGTAATAATTACTTTACCAACAAGTTATGATGGAGGTATGATTGAGTCCCAGAAGCTGTTGCCACAATTTCGCTTATCTCTCGGTAATTTTCTATCTATTCCAATTTGAGTGCGATCCGCTCATGCATGGGTTTCTGGAAACTTTCTCCTTCTTAACATCTTCTCAATACCGTGACCCTTTATCCAGTTGTTTGCGCTTTGCTCTAAATTAATCAATGTAGAGTTTATCTGCATATACGATAATGCCTTATCGCTAATGTTTGTCGATCTCGAATAGCTATTTCGAGACTTTTTAAGCACGTTTGTTTTATTGAATCGTATTCAAATTCAATTTGCATGAATTTGATGAAAAGGTTAAGTCCTTATCAGTATCAAATTACCTTGTTATTGGTGATAAAAGATATTATCTTAGCGGTGACATTTAACATTTTCAAAACTAAAATATAGGGTTGGATTCTAAATTGAAATACGATACTGATTCCTTGACCAAAGAAAAGGCCAGTGACGAGCTGGATTTTTACTTCAAACAAAGCAGCACTTGATTAACTAATTTGGAGTATACATACCTATTTTCATTGGTTTATAAATGCGTGAGTAACGTGACTGTTTGATGAGAAGCCCTGCAGTGAATGGATTAGAAGCTACTGAGCAGGCCACTCATTTACTTATCAACACCGTATACGCGCTAATCTCAGGAACTGTTGACTCGAATTGAAAAATCATTTTAGTGTTGAATAGCCCATATTATAATATCGAGGAATGCTATAGGCTATGTACCATCACGCTTCGACCAATAGGAGCGGGGTATTAATTAAAAATGTGACGCAGACGTCTGCTAATTAGAAATGGAATGACGAAAATCCTCAACTAACATGAGAAAAGAATAGCACAAAACACAAAATATTATTATGCATTTTTTTCATAAGAGGTAAATGTTTTCGTCAGCAAAAATCAGTCAAAAATTGTAGATCGTGCAATAAGTATGGCTCTACATTTGTTGTGGGTTATTTATAAGCAGTCCTATTCCTTTCTCCGTTGTTGATTCAGTTAGTAAGTAAGTTAAACAAATCGTAATAAATCGAAGTTGTAGTCTCATCTTGCAGTTTACACCTCATAGTTCTTTAATAGTCAATAAGTTCTTTGTACGTTGTCTCATTATAGTCAAACTTAGGAGCGTAAGCGGAAACCTGGGGGGCTACTCTCTAACGAAATCCGTAGTTTCGGGCTTAGTTGCGGGCGGGCGTATTCTACTCCGTATCACCTTCAGACTTACGATTAGTCCCGAACCCGAACTGAGAATGAATGACAACACGATTTCACAGTAACTGTCAAATCGTGTTATCATTAGTTCTCAGTGGTTAGGTGATACGAAGTAGAAAATGCCCGCCCGAAACTAAGCCCGAAACTACGGATTTCGTTAGAGAGTAGCCCCCCTGAAACGATACACTTAGGTACCTACCTATCATAATAATATAAACAAAAGTGGTGTGCAGTAGCGACAAGTCTTACCGAAATACGATCCGGAACTATTTATCTGGAAGCATGTGACGATGTGATGGACTTAAATGAACCTAATGACTTGCTGTAAGTGGATCACTTAGAACAATTCATTTTGCAACGAACATAATCTGCATACAGTACATATTTGTGCTTTCTTAACCTCATGCATGGTGCAGTCGAGTTTAATAAAATTCAGGACGGTAGGTATAATGCTGACCTTTAAATAGATGAATGAGTCCTTGACAGAAACCTTGGTGTTTCCAGACGCGGCATTGTACATTTTAATTTCTCCATTCGTTCAAAACGGGTTTTACATAATGTGATTTATGTTGTTTTTGTCTGCGCTGTTATACGATCGTATATTTTCGTTTGCAGTATTTTTTGAGCTTCAAAAAGTGTGCACGCTATTTATTTATTATTTATTTATATATACTTTATTAACTTTTATTCTATCTTTAAAACCCCTAATACAACAAGAAAGAAACTTAAAATAAAACAAAATATATACACTTAAAATAAAAAAATCCTAACTAAAATAAGGCGTCAAAAAATTCGTCCACATCGCTGTCCACTGGAAGTGAGCCCAAAAGACTGGCTGCATTGCCACGCTGTATGGGTTTTTTAATGTATTTTAATTTTGGTGTACAATATACTTTATTGTACACCAAAATTAAAATACATTAAAAAACCCTCCGCTCCGCTATGTTGACTGAAAACCCTTTTTTGTATAATTAATTAATCAAATTCAAGTCGACATCTAGTTTTAGTGGAAAAGCTATACGTTATTACTTATTACAGGTGGTTCATAAAGAAACGTGTTAGTCCTTAAGTTAGCATAATTGAGTGTTTATAGCATAGCAATATAAAAAACAGGTTTATAGAGTCTCATGTGTCCGAATTATTATAAATGTAGATTGTAGAGCTAATATGACGTGTGTCATATCTATTTTTGCACTAACCTAAACCATGACTGCTACTACTATATATTTTGAGCGTGGCTTTTTCTGCGAGTAAAGTACTCGTAGGTACCTACATACCAGAAGTGCACGCTATTTTGTCCTGTCCCAAATAAATTTACTGGTAAGAAAATGTATCAGTATTTAGTAAGGGTTTAGTTATTTCATTTGTTAGGATCGTAGCAGCTGTGGGTGGCGTTCTGTTGTTTCTGTCTGCCATGAGAAACAAGCTTGAGTTTACCTATGCCAATGGCCACATCCTACATCATTATTAAGTCTTTAATAATTCGATTTAGGGTAGGTAAATGACATTATTTTTACTATTATCACACAGAAAGTACAGTTTGTAAATAATGTTATAAAATTAATGCATGGATTAATGTCATTTAATGCCCTGTCAATATTGTTTTATATTTTTTTTATCCATTTATTAATATTAAGTTCATTTGTCGCCGCTAAATAATTCCCAACAAAGCATTTTTTTTTCTTTTGACTCCTCGGACAGAATTTGAATAGCTTCTGTTTAAAGATTATTGTTAGCCTGAGGAACAAAATGCACTATGTGTTCACTGTTCACTCTGGGCGGCACTTGGCCCAACTTCCATACATAAATTGGCATTATCATTTAATTTCTTAACCTTTAATTCGCAGGTATCCTAACAGCAATCAACTGCATCAGCGTGCGCTGGACCATGAGGATACAGGACGTGTTCACCTCGTCCAAGCTCCTGGCGCTCATCGTCATTATCATCTCTGGCATCTACTACATCTGCATCGGTAAGTTGTTGATGTGACAAATTACAGCTAAAAATAGTCCTCCTGACCGATTTTGGCCATGGCACTTCCATCACTCTTATAGTTCGACTTTTCATTACTGCTCCGTTCCTATTGGTCTTAGCGTGATGATATATAGCCATAGCCTTCCTCGATAAATGGGCTATCTAACACTGAAAGAATTTTTTCAAATCGGATCAGTAGTTCCTGAGATTAGCGCGTTCAAGTAAACAAACAAACTCTTCAGCTTTATATAGTAGTAGTATAGAGTATAGATGGGACGGCAATCCGACATGATCGGAGAAAGATCTGGTGCAGGACCAATGGGTTAACGTGCTTTACAAGGCACGGGGTGTCACACAACTAACTTCCAAACTATCACAGTATAGAGAAATTCCTAATGGAATACTCCTTGCCTTAAACCCATTGCCCGATCTGGAAATTAAACTCCGGGATCCCTGCTCAGCAGTCACTCTTGAGACTGCAAGAGCCAACGGAGCAGTTAAATTGCAACTAGATCGACAACCACTTTTATGACTACAGTTCAAAGACATTTTCGTTTTTATCCAGTCACGAAAGTTCCGTATAATCAAGAATATCTTCTTGTTTAACTGTAGGTAAATTATAATTTATTTTATTTATACATTTATAAAAAGAACCGGCCAAGTGCGAGTCGGACTCGCCCACCGAGGGTTCCGTACAAATTTGTAGCTACAAATTACTTTAAATAAAGACTAGGTATATTTTTAATGATTTAATTACAAAATGTATAGTTTTCAGACTTTTGCCTATACTTGTAGTTTAAGACGGTATTACTTGCCAAATTTCATAGTTCTAGGTCAACGGGAAATACCCTATACATTTTGATTCCCTTGAGAGTGTCGAAATATACGTTTTTGCGGCATTTTATGACCGTATCTTTTTTACCATAGACTTGAGTATATGGTTATAATTTCAACTCGATACTTCCACGCGCTCCCGAGATAAACGGTCTTCTTGACAGACAGACGGACGGGCAACAAAGTGATCATATAAGGGTTCCGTTTTTCCTTTAGAGGTACGGAACCCTAAAAAGGTTCACCAACAGCTTCTGTGTACAATAAATCTTACGTTGAGAATTATACGACATATACTTACACGGTCGCCAATTACTGGTTAATAAGCATTTAAATAAAAAGTGATTACATATGTAGGTGTTTTCTAGAAAAATACTAATTTCTAAGTTATAATGTTATGAAAGTACAAATTGTGTCAGTTTTAATTTATTTATCGGAAATATAGGATGAGCTATCCAGATAGTAATAATGATTGATGCGATTGTCTGCTGATAAGGCTCCGTTACGTATGATTACGTGAACACATATATAGGTATGTACTGCTACGTAAATGTAGCTTCCTCCATAGATAACCGTTTGGTGGGTCAACTGATACAATGAATGATAGACCAAGGTCGAACAGGCCTATTGTATTGTCAAATTCGCAGAACCCTCTTGTCAGTAGCTATGAGTGGCATAGGTAATTAATGTAGCGAAAAATTAGCGGCGTCACGTTTAGTTACTACATGCTTATCTTAAATGGAGTATGCTTAAATATAGGGGTCTGCTCTCTGCTATCACTGTCTTGCTAAGACACGATAAGTAATAGAGGGAGTGGAGGGAAATGAATCAGGAGAGTCTAATTCAGCTGTAGGCTGCAAAACGTACGTTGATAAGTAATTATATGCAGGTGTAAATAAGGTTTATGTCTAAATTGGATGGATGACATCTACTTTTAAACCGTCGTATTTGTACAACCTACCTAAAGCTGATTGATGAATTAATTAAGGACACGTAACTACCGTTATCTTTGTAGGCCTAACAGACCACGAGGCAGTTAGTACTCAGAGTCTATTTATGGCTAACGTACGTTGGTGGCGGTGTTGACGCTCTTCTTAGAAGCCACCTGCGATACCTACTGGCAGGTGGATTCCGTTCAAGCAAACATACCTGTATGGCAAAACCTGTTCTGATAAAAATAAGTTTAGCAGCTCAGCTATTTGTAGACATATGGGAAGCCACGGTTATACTCGCGCCTTTGCCCGCGTTGTATGTCGATGAAAAGTATTTTATGTCCTCCTTCAGGTCCTAGGATATTCTTAAGTGTTTCATTAAAATCTACTGAGTGGTTTAGGCCTGAAAACGTAGTCACTTTCATATCTACTTGTATGGGTAGGCAATTGTGTCCTTATGTGTGTTTATAAGCAGTCCCTGCTATATTACGAACCAGTTTTGTAAAAACTGAAGAAATATTCTATAAACGTATTGGCTTAGATAACTATTAGTCTTGGACGGACCTTCCTGACTACCTCAGTGAGATTAAAGTGCACTAGTCCTTAAGTGTACCTTACTCATAAATAAAAATTTACGAGTAAGACACTTAAGGACTACGTCTTAGTTGATGGATTTATCTATACTAATGTATACTTAATATATAAAGCTGAAGAGTTTGTTTGTTTGTTTGCTTGAACGCGCTAATCTCAGCAACTACTGGTCCGATTTGAAAAATTCTTTCAGTGTTATATAGACCATTTATCCGGGAATGCTTATATATCATCACGCTAAGACCAATAGGAGCGGAGCAGACGAAGTTGCGCGAGTCGACTAGTTAATGAGAATAATGGACTCTGTTGTCAGCTTCCGATAGGTCTTCTTTATCAGCTAGATTGGGTAGAGCTGTTTACTTCGCAAAGAAAACGCTCGCGTGCATCATAACGACGCGGTAAATAACGTCGTCATGAGGTTTTATGGAAATGTACCTAAATATGGACGAAGTGCGTTGAAAGGGAAAAAACATTAATCTCAGGAACTACTAGTCTGATTTGAAAAATAATTTCAGTATTAGTTAGCCCATTTATCGAGGAAGGCTATAGGCTATATATCATCACGCTAAGACCAATAGGAGCGGAGCAGTAATGAAAATTGTGACGCAGACGAAGTTGCGCGGGTCAACTAGTGTTAAATATTTCCCGTTACAAACATTGAATAGTAATGAGAAAGTAAATTTGTAGCAGTTTTTTTATATGGTAACTTTATTATCGAACGAAATAGAAAGTATAGAAAGTTCGAAGGGCCGTGTCTTGATAACAATAATTCCCTAAGCAATAACTTGTCAGTCGTGTAGACATTCTCTTACTGTGACGGAAGTACGTAAATCTGAAGATAGAAAGTTAATATTGAAAAGAAAGCAAAGGGCCGACAATTACGAGTATAATATCTTAGAACAAGTGTGTCTTCGTTGCACTCACTCTATTTATATACGGGTGTACAGCTGCTCACTGAGGGCCAGGGAGGCACTGGAAAGTCATAATGACGCTTTAATATCCAGTGGTCAACCACTGACACTCCATTGAAAGAAATGGCATAGAATCTTGTCAAAATCAACCATTATGAAATCAATGATAGACCATTCTGACACTATTGTAATAGCAGAATTGGGGCCCAGGTACCTACTCCTGGTAGCAGTGCATGAATGAGCTGTCACTTGTCAGACGTACGTAGAAATAAAAAAAAACAAGTTCTCTCTTTCAGCATGGACAGCCCTATTTATAAAAAACTTTTCAACCATGTGCTAAGTTTCTAAAGAATCTGCTACTCAGTATTTTAAACTAAGCATATGCCTAGGTTTTTTTTTATTAAGCCTGAGAATGTACGAAGGAAGTTAGAGTAGGTATACCTATTAGTCCTATTACAGCGTACAGTGCTGCGTTCAGTGCGTTAACTGCCTCCGTGGTCGAGTGGTTTAGGCGTTTGCCTTGTGACCCGGTGGTCGTGGGTTGGATTCCCACCGGAAACATACTTTGTAAAGTTGTTTCCAGTTTGGCTAGGACGTTGCAGGCTTGAATCACCTGATTGTCTGATAAAAAGATGATTCCGTGCTTCGGAAGGCACGTATAAGCCGGTGGTCCCGGCCGCCAAATGGCGGTCGTCAAATACCTAAACCATGTCAGAGGCCCTTGAGGCGGTTTAGAAACTCTGACACACTCTGATGTGGGGTCTTTAGACCTTACTGCCCACACGATAAGAAGAAGCGTACAGTGTAAAATAAGGTAAAATCAATAGGAAAATAAAACAATATTCTTTAAAATCACTGACGAGACAAAGACGCGGATGTAACCGATCAACTTTAACCTTAATACCTAATCAAATTTTATTTTGGTTAAGATAAAATTATGTAAGTAACAATATTATTTAACTCTTCATTTCTTAAGTTTCTAGTAAATTCGTAATCGCGATAATTTTTTAGTTCACGATCAACCCGAGTGGAAACTTTAGGCTATACCTATTTTTAGTTAATTATCATAATTTAAAATATTATATCATACTAAATAGGTGATTTAAAGTGTTAATAACCTTTTAGTTAGGATCGATACGCTTAGGTAACGCAGTTATGCCTGCTCACCTACGTCTACACTAGAAAACCGGCTTTGAAGGGTGAGCAAGTGGGCAAGGGGCAATTCGTGCACCCTGCGTAGATGGACGTGTGAAATTATCTGTGACCCATATGGTCATAAATGGACATGGATGAATGATTGATCGTCCACTGATCCGTGAAACACATGCTTCTGTTATCCTGTATGACTGTACAACCAAAAACAATGATAGAATATAGGAAGTCTCGCACGCAAAGCGACAGGGGTCACAGCACAGGGGTGAGCCACGCGAATCACACCGATGTTTGCACATTTATTGAATGAATAGAAGGATGTTATCTGCCTATCTTTTTTACAACTATGTTTAGGTCGGTTTTCAGTCCACCCAGATGCAGCTGAGTATTTTACATAAAGTGTCTGCCTATCCGACCCCAAAGCCATTAGGTAACTGGTTAACACAATAGATACCTCTTGGTAAGACTGATGTCAGTTTTTATGGTTCCGAAAAAAAAAGGAACCCTTATAGGATCACTCGGGTGTCTGTCTGTCTGTCCGTCTGTCACAGCCAGTTTTCTCCGGATCCACTGGACCGATTCTGTTGAAATTTGGTACACATATGAACTTCTATGACCCAAACGCGGACGCGTTACGTAAATCATTTAATTTTTTGTATGGGGATCACTTTTGGGGGTCAAACTAGAAAATTAAAAAAAAAGTTTTTTTAAACAATATCGTGTGACATATCAAATGAAAGGGCTAACTGTGAGAGTTTTAATTATATTTTTTTCATAATTTTAAAATAAATGGTTTTGAAGTTATTCAAGAAATTAGACGAAAAATGACCATTCCCCCCCCTTATCTCCGAAACTACTGTGCCTAAAATTTTGAAAAAAAATGGAGATAATAGATCTTTACCTAAAGATTACAGGAAAACCCATTAGAAGTCTGTAGTGTTAAAATAACATGTTAAAAAAATAAAATTCGTTCGGAACCCTTTGCACGCGGGTCCGACTCGCACTTGGCCAGTTTTTCTAGTTTCTAACTAGTTCTGGTTTCTAATTAGTTCTAGACTTCTATTAAGACTATAAAAAATCCACCAATAACAGCTAGGAACAACGAATTGACGTGCTGTCCGGGGCACGGAGGAGCCTCGGTATGTAATGGTTCATCCTTGAAGAATCAAGGGCAAATAGCGCTTTATTATGTTGCCACGAAGCCAGGAAGTAAGATTTCCTATAAATTATGTTGAAACAGTTCGTTCAATGTCCCTAGATGCAACGTAGACAATAAGTACTCACATATATCAACACTGTCATTAACTAATTTATGGCCACGAAGCTATCAATGGAGGCATTCTTCCATTATTATGATTTATTCATCGAATAAGCTCCGCTGTTGTGGTCATTACCTACATATGTGTGTTCGCAATAAATTAATGATACGTCTGGCAATGATAGGAAAAATTCTGGAGTCTGTTGCGTAGGTACCTACTCCATATTTATAATTATCCTTATAATGTTGATAAGTTTTATTTATATGTGGAAGGAAATGGAATGCTACACTACTGCGTACGTTAGTTATCTACAGAATTACTCACAACTACCGACAATGTGCATAGAGCTTATCATTATTTATTACATAATGTGTGTGAGTATGTTATCACTACCTAATTGTCTGGTAATCCCGTGCCTTATCTAATCTTGCTAAATCTGCTGGGCTGTTTAATGGAATTTATATGTCGAAGTTAAATCTCTCGATAGGTACCTGTTCTTTGGAGTGAAGGTTGTTATACTTTTGTGTTTTTCAACAGGTCACACCGAGAACTTTGAGGCAGCATTTGATGGAGAGTTCAGTGCTGGCAATATTGCGCTCGCCTTTTATTCAGGACTGTTTGCGTTCGGAGGATGGAATTACCTGAACTTCGTCACTGAAGAACTGCAGGATCCTTACAAGTGCGTATCTTCTTAATATACCTAGTATGGAAGCTTTCCTGCGAAAGTCAACTTTTACTACTCAGGCAATTTGTGACCTACCGCCTATGAAAGTACTTACAACGAACCTTTTAACAGAGGAACAAAGTAGGTAAAATTTATTCCGCTGAGTTAAGCAATAACTTTTACACAGATAACAAGGCAGAAAAGACGACGTTCTGCAAATCTTAGTTCGTAACTAGCATCATTATGAAGGAAACACGTGCGTCGATCACAAATCTCGATACACGACACTATAAATCTGTGTACCTGAAACTTATCTAGCAGTATTGTCCATAGATAATATCGCTGAGCGTGCAGTTTCCAAGGATGCTGCTAGTAACAACTTTTAGATGAGTTGGGAACTAAATATATCTAGGTACCTACATAAACGTGTTGCTAAAGTTAACGTAACTCACGGACGAGTTGCGTCATTCAAAGAGGAACAATAAAAGAATCGGTGTCAAGAACGACGATTTGGTATTGTATTAGGCTAGGGTTGCACACTGGAGAGAATCTAAAATCCGTCTGAGCTTGTCTGAAGTGGTTCCCTGGAGAGCTCCTCAAACACAACCATTGTTTGTAGACGCGATTAGGGTCGGCGCACACGACCGTGTCCTTGAAATAAGCTGCTTAAATGTAGCATTTCAACAAAAGTAGAAATGACACTAGAATTTACAATGACATAGGAATGTTGGCAAAGGATATTCTTTTATTCATTGGGTAGCTAAAGCCAAGTGTTCTCACTCTTCCTATTGCATGTTTTATTCATTGAGACATTTATTTCACGCCGGTTGATAGTGACTGAGTGTAGTGACTTCACATTTCGGTCTATTAGAGTATTTACTCGAGAGGAAATCACACTCGATGTAAGTAGTTTTGAGTAGCGCTGTGAGTTGTTTCTGGGAGCAATCGAGCATGGATTCAATTAAATTGTTTTGTTTTTGTAATTGCGTTAAATTGTAGATAGTATGAGTAGTTGGGCTTTAATGGGATGTAAAGAGACTAGTAAAATGAATGTCTTCTTATGTGAAAAATCTGTCATTAAAACAAGTCGGATTGAGATCTTTGTAGCTTTCCTGTCTTTATTGCCCATACATGTTCTTTAACCTACGATTTGGGGAGCTATTTTAAAAGGTCAAGTACTTAGGTTAGGTACCAACTCGATGCACGTCTCGATTAGAAATCAATTAATGTGCACGCACGCTTTGTAGGTATCCTTAGTCAGAATTTTGGAACAGAAACGGAGCATGGAACAAAATTTTAACACGCCATTACTTTAAATTGGGAATACGTTTACACGACGAGAATTTCATTAATAGTTGTATCACATTTGGCGCTATGCCAATATCCGTCATTTACTCAGCGATGCATTTATTTTATCGCGTTATCAAAATCAGTGTTGAACTGTTGATTCATCGGTTATATTTACCGTAGTTAATATTTTGTCGAAAACATTGTACTTTAAATAAAAATACCTTAGTGCCACGTATTTTAATTAGTTTAGTAAGTACATTGTACCGAGGTAAGTATATAGTTAATCTACCACTCTACTGAAGTACTGTCAATGCCTATTTAGATTGTAAAATTTAATTTGTTGTAAGCATTTTATTACTTATTTTTTCTCCTTTATGTAATGCAATGTCTAGCTTGTTACCTAAATAAGTAGGTACAACAAGACAAGTTTTAATAATGCCCGGTTTAATTTGCAACGTTTTGGATGGAGATAACAACCAAATGGTGTTTGATTGTTCACGATCACTATATTAATAACTAGTGGACGTCCCGCGGTTTCACCCGCGTAGTTCCCGTTCCCGTGGGAGTACAGGGATAAAATATAGCCTATGTTACTCCCTGATGATGTAGCTATCCATTGCTGAAAGAATTTTTCAAATCGGTCCAGTAGTTTCCGAGCCTATTCATTTCAAACAAACAAACAAATCTTTCTTCTTTATAATATTAGTCTAGAAAGGCTATTGCCCGGTTACTAACTGTAATAATCTGTAGAAAGACTTAATGTACCTAATCCTATTCATTGTTATTAGATAACCAAGTCTAAACAAATATCAATTTTTAATTTGCACATGCTATTGTCACGTTCATGATAAGTGAAATTCCCAGCGTTCCACATGGAGAGCAATAATTTTTTATGTGCTATAAGTTCATTGCGTTCTATTTCAGGAATTTGCCGCGTGCGATATGGATCGCTATGCCCATGGTGACTATTATCTACGTGATGGCAAACTTAGCCTACTTTGCTGTCGTAACCAAGCTTGAAATGATGTCAAATCCTGCGGTGGCTGCGGTAAGATGCATTACGTTTATTTGTATAAAACGATTTTCAGTTTAACAGTTCCTACTTCCTAAGTCCTTACTATACTATTATATTTGCAAAAGTAAGTTTGTTTGTTAGGTACGCTTTCACTCCAAAATCGCCTAACCAATTCTGATGAAACTTGGAACAGAGGAAGATGGGAACCTAGAGACGGTTATAGGGTACTTTATCGCGAGCGAAGCCGCGGGCAAAATATCGTATCTATGGCACAAGTGGCATCTCGATGTTTACTTCATCGTCACGCCTTTGAATTAGGTACATGACCCATCACTGGTTTGTCGTAATGGCTATTGTACACAATGTGTCCTTAACGATTTTCCATAGATTTAGCGAACGCAAGCTAATGACCGTTGACATTTAGTTGTTGCCAAGACAATGGCATTGAGCAACCAATAAAAATGTGGGCTCTATAAGAATGTTAATAGGGGGCCCTAGAATGGAATAGCTACCTTGATGACGATGGTGATACATTTCAAATAGGAATGTTTACTTTTTATAAGGCGATCTAGTTATGCTCATACCATATACGAATTTAAGGGGCATTGAAGTGCAAAACATTCAAATAAAAAAAAAACCCATTGCTCCGCAAAACATTTGTGCTTGGACCTTAATTTCTGCATGCCGCCGAGTAGTTCCATCTAAGTAATAACATAATATTTATGACGGATTTTGTAACAATGATAACTTAGACCAGAAAAATCGCATAAATTGCATCGCTGATGCAATCGTAGTGGTCGTTAAACAGGCGCGTGAGTTTGTGGGCCCATTACAAAGTGAGAAAACAAGTGACAATTCAATGCTTCTGGTAGGATCCCGCTAGAATGGGAATCATATTACTCGTATCTTGTTCTGTTATGCTGGAATTCGTAAAGTGCTTATCCAAGTAGCTACGTGAGGTTATAAGTATCTACGAGCATTATCCTCAAGAAATGAGGATAATAACTATATACCTATTTAAAGGATATTTTATGGAAAAGATTTAGGTAAGTACCGTGTTGGTTATGATGAGTAGAATACAAAATATAATTAAGTGTAACTGACAAATACATTTATCGTCACCTATAATATATTAGGAAAGGAGGATGGTCAAAAGTGGTCTATGAACCAATAGCGATACTGTTGTGGTATTTCTGTGGTGATACCTCAACTATACCCTTGTGCAAAGGGGCATCAAAATCTACTCTCTAAGCCCTAAGTCCGTGGTTTCGGCCTTAGTTGGTTAGGTCATTCATTCTTGTTGAGTAGAAAAGGGAAAGGGTTTTCTACTCCGTATCACCTAACCACTAAGAATGAATGACAAAACAATTTGACATTTAGAGGTACCTATGCGGAACAGAGAATAAAAGTCTCGCAAACCTCCATCGAATAGGGAGTTTCCTCCGAGCAGACGGTTGTTGTGTCCGGTGTGGGCAACTGCCTGATAGTCGATATTCGGGCTCATGATGTATATATGTTCAAATCGCACGGTAAACTCAGCTTGCGCGATGCAGGATTTCGACGTAGTAGTTCGCTGCTAGTTGGATAGATGGCGTCGCGGTTCTTTTTGGCGGCATTGATGCAGACAGTAACTGTCAAATATTCATTCGTAGTTCGGGTTCGGGACTAATCATGAGCCCCTAGTTTCCAACCTTTCGGGGGCGTTAAACGGGTATTTCTGACCTTATAATAATTAATAATTTTGTTGCGTTGCACACTTCAATCAGCGTTTGTCGGTCTAAGTGAGTGGTTGTGTGAAAAATACAAATGTCTGTGCAGCGTTTTTTACGCTTATCTTCAAACTTCCCCTGGTGGGGTAAGATATAAATTTGTGACCAATCCCGAAATCCCGAAAAAAAAATCTGTTCAGTACATTTTGTCGAGGCGCATATAAATGTGTCCCAGGGGGAGTCGTTTTTTTTTCACGATTTCAGTGTTGATCCCGTTCCCGTCCAGTGAAAGTGATAATAATGATAAGTTCAATGACCCCTTAAATAGTATTGCGATTATTCTGTTACAGGTTGTATATCCCTGTAAACTTAAGGTATTTTGGCACTACTAGTAGTTTTGAGTTTATAAGGCACTTCAAACTTTAGACAAGTGACCATCAACGACGTCTAATATCCATTTGAACGATTTTAGAAACTATTTCGATCTTTCTGGAATGGATAGAAATGGTCATCAAAACGAAAGGTAAGGGGGTACTCTTACCTTTCGTCTTGCCCTTGTAAGTCCCTGTTTCATTTTCGTGATAAAAACATTTTTTATGCTTTGGAACTGATTTAGCATGATGTCATCAACACAAGCTAATATGGTACTGTTCTACAAGACTTCAAATACAACATTGCTCATCTCATCAAAAAACCGTTCGATCTTCCCCCCACTCACCCTACACAAGCCCCCTTGCACAAGGGTATAGTAGAGGTATCACCACAGAAATACATACCACAACAGTATTGCTATTGGTTCATAGACCACTTCCCATATAAATTTAAATAGTCTCCTTTACAGGATGAATTTTTTAAATGGGACAGTATGACCAAATCCGAAACTATGTGAAATAGCGGAAGATAGGTAGGTACTCAAAGGAGTCTCGGACTCGATTTGGATGAAAACTAAAACTACATGATTGGATTTTTGAAAAAAAAAAAGCAATAACTTCAATTAAAAACATCCAATGATGTAGTTGTAAGTTGTCATCGTTGTATTAAAATTTTAGACTACTCTAAGACAATTCCGACAATACCCACAATTACAGTATAGGGATCTTTTAATTGCCTGAAGCAGCTCAGCTTACAAAATAATACATCATCATCTGACATTATCACTTAGAGAAGGAATATTCCTACTACAGACTACACTCAGTTGTAGGCCATAACTTATCCAGAAAATAATACGATTGTCACCTATCACTCTTCGTCCCGGTATATTCCACGCACCGCTGCGTCGGCCATGCGCCGCGTCCATTGAAGTAGCCATCCATTTACGCACTATTCTGCCGCTGTCAACTAAAAGGGTGCATCTGACCAAAACACAAAATTAATTAAAAAACATATGATATTTTTTTCGGCGAAACTAAACTTTTTAGGGTTCCGTACCCAAAGGGTAACCAATGGAACCCTATTACTAAGCCTCCATCTGTCTGTCAGCGGACTGTATCTCAAGAACCGTAATAGGTAATAATAATAATAATAATAATAATAATATCTTTATTCGTTCCAAAATTAGTTCAATACATATACAACATATTATTTCAGCAGATTTAAGCACTAAAAAAGATAAAAACAATATATCTCTGGCCCCCACACTAGGATTCCCTGTGTCGTGGGGGTCCAGTCCTTCCGTACGATTAAAAGTATACCTATAAAAGTAATGCATTTGTTGTATATAATACATATAAATCATCAAACTATTATTAGTTTCTTTGTAAGACATCTAAAAAAAAGAAAATTTACAAAAAAAAAAAAAGGAATGATAACAAAATAAAATACTACTTAAATGAAAAAAAAAGGAAAGAAAACTAAAAAAAATAGGAGTGCATGTATGCGAGGGTGTGTTATGGTATGTTTATGTGTGTGTGCGTGAGTGCGCTTGCGTTTGTGTGTGCTTATATACGAGTGTGTATTAGTCAGTATAAGTGTGAATTCGTGTGCGTGTGATATTAAGAAACACTGTTTAAGAGGTTTTCGGTAAGGGCATAGTTTTTGGGTTTTAGCCATTTCTGGATGGTGGTTTTGAGGCGGAATAATGTCAGGTTAAGTATTGTATTATTAGTTTTAAAGAATTTATTGTATAGATATGGTCCCATAAAAGTAAAAGATTGACGAGCAAAAGCAGAACGAGCTCTCGGAATATCCCATTTAAGAGTTCTGTAAGAGGTACGCGCTGTGCTCTTTGCAAGTTTATGAAAGCGGAGAAGTACGGAGGTAATGTAAAGCTGTCTCACGCTAAGGAGGTTACATTCTGAGTACAGTGCATTAGTAGAATAACGCCAGGGTTTTTTAAATGCTATTTTTAAAATAGCTCGCTGAGCGCGTTCGAGCTTGAGAAGGTAGGTCTTTTTCGATGCTCCCCAAGCAATGACACAATAACCCAAGATAGATTGACAGAGGCAAAAATATACGGCTCGAATAAGTCGCGGTTCTGCCACAGACCTAATTTTTTTAAATATGTGAGCTAGCTTCCTTACGCGTTTCGTAACTGCATCGATATGTGATTTCCACGAGAGGTGTTCGTCGATCATTATGCCTAAGTATTTTATGCACGAAACTTGGTCAATAGTCGGGCATTGGCATTGCAGTGAAGTTGTATGCTTGGCAGACTCACATGTGTGCAGTTTAACGTTCAGAGCTTGCTTTGGAGCGGACCTTTTGCTTATACTTAAGGCTATGAGTTTTGTTTTGCTTGCGTTGAGAGTCAGCAAGTTGTTTTTCAGCCAGCTATCAGTACCTCTAAGGCCCTCCTGAGCCACATCAACAACCTCCGCCCAAGTTTTGGCGTGAAAGATTATAGCGGTATCATCTGCAAAAGTAAAAATATTAGCCTGTGGCAGGTTAAGTGAACAGAGATCGTTGATGTAGGTCAGAAAGAGACTGGGTCCCAAAATACTGCCTTGAGGCACGCCGTAAGCAATATCTGCGCAGTCGCTTGTGTGTTCTCCTATTCGTACTCGCTGTTTCCGTTCGCTTAGGTAAGATTGAAACCATTTTAGCGCTAGACCTCTTACTCCCAACCGCTCTAGTTTTTTTAGTAATATTGGTCGTGAAACAGTATCAAATGCTTTCGCCAGGTCCAGGAAAACACCAACACATTTTTGTCCGTCATTAATTTTGTCAGTTACAAAATCAACAAGACCCGTGACGGCGTCTTCTGTGGACCGGGCTGAGCGAAATCCATATTGGTTGGGAGCCAGAAGGCCATTCACTTCTAGATATTTGAGAAGTCTGACATTGACTACCTTTTCAATCACTTTAGACACCGTACTTAGTAGTGAAATTGGCCTGTAGTTAGCCGGTTCCAGTGAATCACCAGCTTTAAAAATCGGTACTACCTCTGCAATTTTAAGATTGTTCGGAACTATTCCTGATGACAAACTCAGATTACATATATATTTTAAGGGCGTCGCAATTTCATATTTGTTAAGCTTTAACATGTCATTACTGATTTGATCGGGTCCTGTAGCTTGACTGGATTTTAGTGTACCTATGAGTTTGATAACTTCAATTTCATCCGTGGGTTGGAAAAACAGTGAATGGGCTGATTGGTTTGAATTATGGGTAAGACTGTTGCCTAATTCAGTTTCCGTTATTTTCAATCTATCTAAGATTGTCTCAGCCAAACGCTCACCAACAGTACTGAAATAATTGTTTGTTATATTTAGAGATTCAATAGCATCGGTTTTTAATTTTAATAATTGATCATTTCTGTTTTCACATTTATTGAGATTACAGATAATTTTTAGAGAGCTCCATGTCTTTTTTATGTTATTTTTATTTTCAGCTAGGAGGTTGCGTTCATATTTATTTTTTTGTTCGTGTAATAAGTTAACACAGATATTCCTGTAGGTCTTATATTTTCGTTGTAATTCAAAATTATTGGGATTTTTCCTAGCATCAATGTGTAACTTATCACGAATTCTAATTGATTTTAAAAGACCAGGCGTAATCCATTTTTTTACAATAATATTAGAGCTGCGAAAGTTTTGAGTAAATTTATTTTTTTGAATAAAGTCATTCACTTGGGAGATAAAATATTGTGTCGCCTCCGTAACATCGGTTATATCATAGAGTTTCGACCAGTCAAAATTCTTTAAGTCCTCATGTAATCCTTCATAGTTGATCTTAGTGATAGTTATTTTAGGTTTTTCTTTGTAGAGATTTGAACCAAGGCTACATAATACGCTACTATGATCCGTAATATCGGAATGACAAACAATAGTCGTAGATGGTTGAGAGGATTTGATTAGGCAATGGTCTAAGCAATTTTGTCCTCGTGTTGGTATATTATGCCCCGGGACATAACCATAATGAGCCATTAAGCTTAGGTACTCTTCTGCTCGGTTATCAGTGAAGTTATCTTTAATATCAAGATTGATATCACCTACCAAGACGCAATGTTGGCTTTTACATGTCTTTATAACGTTTTCCAGGGAAATAAGGAAGTTTTGAAAAGATGGTGATCGATAAATCGCTATTATAGTATGAGTACAAATATCTAATCGTAGACAGTTAGCATCATTAATGTCCGGTTCCGACACGCATATTTGTAAATCCGCTTTAGTGAAAATCACTATTCCGTCACATTTATTCAAATACTTAGTTGAGTAAGAACATTTATAACTGTCCAAGTGTAACCCATTAAATGATTCATCCAGCCAACATTCAGTCAACACGATAACATCCGGTTGAAATTGTAGACGATGCAAAAGAACGATTAAGAAGTTAAAGTTTTTATTTATACTTCGTATGTTTTGTGAGAAAATTGTAAATTGTTTCGAAGTATTACCAAGGTATTGTTTACAAATATCAGGACTATCCAATTCTATAGAATTTGTTAATCTCATTCTATCAATATCATCTAGAAGTTTATTATTATCGAACATTGTGATTGGTTAAACTTTTAAATTGCATCATAACTCGGTATGTCGATATATTAAGATAAAAGTAAAGAACGTATGAGGTATTTGCAATTACTCGGTATGTCGGTATAATGTAGTAAAAGTAAAGAACGTATGGGGTATTTGCAATTACTCGGTATGTCGGTATAATGTAGTAAAAGTAAAGAACGTATGGGGTATTTGCAATTACTCGGTATGTCGGTATAATGTAGTAAAAGTAAAGAACGTATGGGGTATTTGCAATTACTCGGTATGTCGGTATAATGTAGTAAAAGTAAAGAACGTATGGGGTATTTGCAATTACTCGGTATGTCGGTATAATGTAGTAAAAGTAAAGAACGTATGGGGTATTTGCAATTACTCGGTATGTCGGTATAATGTAGTAAAAGTAAAGAACGTATGGGGTATTTGCAATTACTCGGTATGTCGGTATAATGTAGTAAAAGTAAAGAACGTATGGGGTATTTGCAATTACTCGGTATGTCGGTATAATGTAGTAAAAGTAAAGAACGTATGGGGTATTTGCAATTACTCGGTATGTCGGTATAATGTAGTAAAAGTAAAGAACGTATGGGGTATTTGCAATTACTCGGTATGTCGGTATAATGTAGTAAAAGTAAAGAACGTATGGGGTATTTGCAATTACTCGGTATGTCGGTATAATGTAGTAAAAGTAAAGAACGTATGGGGTATTTGCAATTACTCGGTATGTCGGTATAATGTAGTAAAAGTAAAGAACGTATGGGGTATTTGCAATTACTCGGTATGTCGGTATAATGTAGTAAAAGTAAAGAACGTATGGGGTATTTGCAATTACTCGGTATGTCGGTATAATGTAGTAAAAGTAAAGAACGTATGGGGTATTTGCAATTACTCGGTATGTCGGTATAATGTAGTAAAAGTAAAGAACGTATGGGGTATTTGCAATTACTCGGTATGTCGGTATAATGTAGTAAAAGTAAAGAACGTATGGGGTATTTGCAATTACTCGGTATGTCGGTATAATGTAGTAAAAGTAAAGAACGTATGGGGTATTTGCAATTACTCGGTATGTCGGTATAATGTAGTAAAAGTAAAGAACGTATGGGGTATTTGCAATTACTCGGTATGTCGGTATAATGTAGTAAAAGTAAAGAACGTATGGGGTATTTGCAATTACTCGGTATGTCGGTATAATGTAGTAAAAGTAAAGAACGTATGGGGTATTTGCAATTAAATACATTGCTCGGCATGTCGGTATATTGAAATAAAAGTAAAGAATATATGGGGTATTTGCAAACATAAAGAATAAGTAAAATTGTAAGCTATTGATTTGTGTACCTTTAAAAGCATTGTGTGAACTATTTTTGATTATTGACAATATACAATTAAATTTATTGATTGATATTAAGTAATAGGGTATGCGCGCGGCTATATTATGAATGTGAGTAAGTATAACGTTGTGATTGCAAGTGAATGTAGTAGGAGCGTTTGTTCTCAGTGGTGAGTGTTTTTGAATATGTAATTGTGTATGTGTAGATGTCTGATAACTACGTATTTTTATGTTACAGTTTAGTTTAAATGCATTAAAAATAACTAAAATTATCATGAAGTAGGAAATAAACAGCATTATGGTTTGGAAAATTAAACCTAGTCATTCTGACTTCCTCAAGTTCATAAGCTGAGTTTCATGCTTGATCTGTATGTATTCTGAGCCATCCTTCTTTTTTATATACACATTGCCGTTCGATGTCCAGCAATATTTAAAATTTTCCGATTTAGCAAAATCTCTTGCGAGAAAGTGTAGTCGTCTTGATTTAGCAGTAAGTGATTCCGATAGAAAGAGGGCCGAACTGTTATTTTGAATTCCCAGGTTAAGAATCTTGAGTTCCTTAGTTTTATTGTAGTGTCGGGCGGTGCTCAAGAATTTAGTTTTTAACTGAGTATTCGAGAATTCAGCAACTACAGTGGTCTTTAAAGGATCTTTCTTGTTAGGTACACGGTAAACGTCACGTAAGTCGCCTGGGTGAAGAGTGATGTTTAAACATTTCGAAAGTTCGGTTATGTAGTTGAAGAGAACGTCTTTGTTTTCCATTTGTACTCGAGGAATATGTAGACAGTTGAATTTTCACAGTTAATTATGTATTATCTATTGCCGCTATAACAAACAAATAATTAAATAAAATTAAAAACGGAAGGAGGCTCCCATATAGCGTTGCCATTGTCCAGATAAAGCCGGACACAGTCAGGCTTTTTGGTTGTGTGCCTGGCGAAATTATACAGTACCCGGCCTGTCCGGCTTTTCTTAGGCTTTTTGAATTTGAGCATTTTTTACGTTTGTCATGTGTTGATTTCCGCTACGCCTACCTCACATTGTATCGCTAGCTACGTACTACTACTACCTATTGCAATGGGGTATTTTACTAAAAATAGATTTCCTAAAAATATTGGACATATCTTTTTTTTTCCGTAAAGAAAAGATGAAGAGGATATAGTGCGTTAAAAACACGCGTGACGTCTCTATGATGGTACAATTTTAACCAGCGACATGACGTCACGCGTGTATTCAACGCACTGTATCGTAATTTTTTGTTTACGTGAAAAAAAATACGTGTCCAATATTTTTAGGAAATCAATCTGACGGACTAATTAGATTTTTTTAGTAAAATACCCCATTAAAGGTGTCAGGACTTTTTACCCAAATGTCCGGTTAAGCGGGCTGATCTGTCCGGCTTTTCGGTTTGAAGACCTGGCAGTCCTACTCCCATACAAGAAACGTGTTTCTGTGTATGCTACGGAACCCGTCGTGTGAGTGTCCGATTCGCATTGGCCGGTTTTTGTGTAACTCTCCATACTCGAATTTAATTATACTAATTAAAAGTTAAAATAATTATTATAGATCGTAATAAAAAAAATATGTGCCCTGTTTTTGCTGATTCCGAATATTATGTAAATTACTCAATAATGTTTAAAAGGGCAGATGCTCTCCTTTTTCCTTGGACTGCAGTATTCATTCTAGCGGTTTCCATCTTTGAATGAATATCCTTCAGACAGTTTGACAGCTAGTGATTGATTTATTTATTTATTATTGAGATGTAAATAGCTGGGCTATTAAAATATTGTTATCCAGAAATGGACCTCAGTATTATGACTACCTATAGTTTAATGTTATGGCGACATTTTAATGCAGCTAGTGGTGGGATTTATTTATCTTCCGTTTAAAATACTTATTATATAAGGGCTGATTTTTCAATCCTTGGATAAAACTTATCCGTCTAATAAAGTATTGCACAATAATATAAAAATGTCATCTGTAAAATAACAAAAGACGGGCAATTAGAACACATTTTTGAAATGGTTGTTTGATACGATATTCGACGAATAAGTTTTATCTAAGTATTGAAAAATCGGGCCTAAAAGTACACCTCTGAATCGTTTCGGTTTTCGCCAGTTTAATTAATATTTTTACCAGGACTGAGCTATTCACTGTCAGAATGACATCATCTGCAATAAAAGCCACTCCTTGAATTCCCTAACAAATAACAGGAGGTACAATACCCAATATTCATCCATTTAAGTATGGTATAAGTAGGTAGCAACATCGGTATTGTATGTAGGCACTATGAATGCACTTTATACTTAACTATCGAGGATACAGCCACGTTGCGGAATTTGTTCGAAAGAGTCACCGTGGCTCTGGAACGCAAAGCACACTAGGAGGAACACGGGTGTTTTAGTTAGTAAGAGACTGACACTCCTTTCTGCTCCGTCCAGAGCGGGAGGAGTAATTTGATGATTTCCCATCATTAAAAAAAAACCGGTCAAGAGCGAGTCGGACTCGCGCACCGAGGGTTCCGTACATGGACATAATAAATAAGGAGATATGCCCGATAGACGAAAATGTACCGGAACCTGTGTCTCCAGTATTCCCCTTCCATACGGCAACTACTACACATGCACGTCAGTAAAAGCAATAGATACGCAGTCGCGCATACACCCGCACTTCTCAAAACAGAACGTACTACATAGTCGATTATAAACCTTATTGCATCGTTCACAACGTGCAGTTACCATGCATCGTATAACTTACGCACACATATACAACGGTCGATATCGTTGTGCTGTGCAAAAGCAATTTATTTCACATATATGCTAGTGATTGACTAAATCGGAAAGTTATCGAATCTTCCATTTATTATTGGACAAAAACATTTTTGGGGCCTAAAAATAAAATAATTAAAAAACGGCATGTCCAGAAAATATTATAAACACTCCCACCGATTGTTAACCTAAAATTTAATTTACCGACTTTACGAAAGTTAATTACGCATTTCTCTATTACGCTGTAAATAAGTAAAAAGCGTTATTTTACATCGATCTTATAACCGGGTTAAAACGGTTGACAAATAGAAAATAAAGTTTTATAGCAAGATTTCAATCGTCAATCGACGTTGTGTCGATAACCTACGTAAGTGGATCTGCACAAGCACATCATTAACTCGTCGCAAGTAGCAGCGGCCGTATTACGCGTTGCATCCGCTTAATGAAGTATCGTATTGTAATATTTACATTGCTTGTCCAGTGACTTAGTAAAAAACTTAGGTAGTAGGTAAGAATCAATGTATTTATTGTACAAATAATAAAGTCGCTGTGCTATTTGAAAACAAGAATAATACAACTTATTTGGATAGTGTGAGTGATTCCTTGATTTACAAATGCGGTTTCTTCAAGAAAACACTGAACAACACGGAATTCTTATAAATTGTCACGATCGCAGTCGAAAGCACACTAGTTCGCCGAGACGACCATTATTTTGCCTATAACATACTCAACTTGAGCATGTCGCGTGGACACGGACACGCCCCCTTGCCACTTTTCCTGTTTTTTATATTTCTATGGTTCCTTACAACCACATTGAACGTGAAATGTTTTTAAATTTTCATCGGCGAAGCCTATATTCGTTAGAGAATTTTAAAACTGCGGTGTATATTGCAGTTTAACATCAGCGCTATCTCTTGACCATTCCCTCCCCCCCCCCTTTATCTCCGAAGTTTGCTTAGAGAAAAATCTGGAAATATTCTGTATGATAGAAATTTATGTTAAGATTACAGGAAAAATAAAACGATGTCTTTAAATAGCACACTTTTTCAAAAATCATCAACAAAACTTACATTAAATTTAATGTAAGTGTTGTTTTTATTTTTGATGGTCAAAATTTCATCATTTTTCGACATAAGTCGAAAACCACGCGGCCAATTCTAAAGAATGTGTAAAGAGCGTTCTCTCATATGATACCCCACATGCCCTAGTAGCCCCACTTTGATATTTTAAGCACCCCTTTCAGTCACTGTTGCAAAAAAAAAATGTATACATTTTTATTTCTTTCTTATTTGCAAAATAGTTGGGCAAACGTCATCTAAAACTATTTCAAATTTCAAGTTGATACCATTAGTAGATCTTGAGATATCCAGCTGTGACAGACGGACAGACTTAGTCACACCATATGTGTTCTTTTTTACCATTTTGGTACGGAACCCTAAAAAGGGGATACAACTACCACTATTCGAACTTGGCATATCAAGTATAATATGATTTTCAATACAATAGAGGTCAGCGTACCTAAATTGGTTGTATGACCAATTCCGGTCGACTGTACGATTATTGACGAAACAGGGTGTGAAAAAAAATTAGTTCAGCTCGTGTTGTCTGGCCTAATGCTTAAAAAATGATGATATATCTAAGTAGCAAAAAACAAGGCATGCTTTGTCTCAACTAGATCAGCTGGTAGGTTAGTCAGCCTGTCAGCGGGGTCCGTAGTGGAGTAACTTCTCAATAGTGTTCTGGGTGCGCCAGTTTCTCCCAAATACATACAAAAGCTATTCCAATGCAGAAGTTTATAATTTTTCTATTATTCTTTTTCGGCAGGTATTCGGTGACCGCTTGTTTGCCGGCTGGAGCTGGATGATCCCCGTGTTCGTCGCACTGTCTACATTCGGCGGGGTCAATGGAGTCTTGTTCACCTCAGCTCGACTGTTCGCCACCGGGGCGCAAGAGGGACACATGCCTGCTTTCTTCTCGCTCTTCCACATCAAGAAACAGACTCCCATACCTTCGCTTATGTTCACTGTAAGTAGCTTTTGCCGTTTTGTCTAAGCATACCCAACATCTGCATTATTGTAAATTGTTCTTACTCTAATTATATAATAATTGACAGGCATTTACAGAGTCACGTTACAAGATGATAATTTTAAACTTGCAGTGTCTCTTCTCGCTCCTGATGTTGACGACGAGCAACGTGTTCGACCTCATCAACTACTTCTCTCAAACACTGTGGCTGTCCGTAGGCGCCTCGGTCGTGGGCATGCTGTGGCTGCGTCGCGTCAAGCCGGACATCCCCAGACCCATTAAGGTCAACATCGTCATCCCGTACCTGTTCCTAATCGCCATTGGCTGTTTGGTCATCATCCCAGCCATCACGCGACCTAAAGACACCGCTATTGGTGTAGCTATTCTTCTCTCTGGCGTCCCAGTGTACTACCTGTGTGTCAAGTGGAAGAGCAAGCCTGAAATGTACCATTCAGTCTCCGGCTGCATCCTAAGGTTCCTACAGAAACTTTGCTCATGTATTTACCTCGAATCCTCTGAGTTAATGTCGAATTGAACCATTCTGGAAAGAGTTTTGGATTTAGATTGCGTTTTATCTGGAGCGAAATGTCGAAAATGATGAAGAAAGAATATAAAAATTAACAGAAATATTCAAGAAACTTGAAGAGATATTTTAAATGTAAAGGACCAATCTGATACCTCATGTACCTACACGAATTCGAGATCATCCATTTGAACATGATGCCATTGATATATAAAAAAATGATGCTGTGATAAACGTACGTCTTCTACAAACGTATCGTACTAGGTGAATCACGTTCATGTTATGCATAAGTTGGCAGGAAAAATGCCAGTTTCACACGTCCATAAGTAATCAGTTTACTGTATGTAGAGTACAGGAGGAAGCTCAGTTCTTTTTTGTAAAAAGTTACAAAAATACAATGATTTATCAGAATATTTCGACAATATTAAACCAAGTCAGTATTCATAGACGATCTGCTTCACTGAATATTATATACATGCGCGCAATAAATGTATGTATTGTAAACCAATTGCTACGTAGCCGTTAAGTCTTGTTTGTGCTGAATACTTGCAAATAAAATTAAAGTTTTTTTTTTTATGATCAGCCGGTAGATTCGAACTTATGGCTCACTCAGGGAATGCTGTTACATTTAAACTGCATCCGTCATCTAAATAAGAACTAGTTATAATATACAAGCTTAATGTATTTGTATCTACAAGCGATGTTACCTCTTTAAGCCTACCTTATATTGGGTTGGTATGTCGTGGTTGCTCTCTGAATATCTACTATATTTAAACACGTAGACATAAGAGCTTATTTGTATTTAATGATGATAAGGTACGGACATTCCTACAAAGCACTGTTTTATATTAGGCTGTATTTGTTAGTTTTGCTACGTTTTTTTTTACAACTGTTTTGAGATATTATGTATTCAGACTTTTTGTAGTTACAATGCTGTTTATACAAAAATAATATGACGTATTTATGTAAGTACGTATATTATGTAACGGATAACTAGATATAAGTTTAATAAATGTGACTGTCAGTGTCTTATAAAATGATATCAAAAAATTTTATCAGTTCAATAGTAACCATTTTCATAGATTGGAAAGAATTTTATCGAATTAAAGAAAATATAACATGACGTATAGATATATTAGGTTTATGACATATTTATTTATGAATGTTTACCTAAGTAACTACAAAACGGTTAAAATAAAACATTATACTTATGAATTCATCATGTTTTATTCAAATGCCAAAAAAAAAACCTTTTTCCTGCTCAAAATGTGTGGGGCGGCCCGGGCCACCTTATAAATAATTTGTTTGTATGGTCACGGCATATCCGTACCTTGGTTTGCGTAAAAATCCATGAGGACTAATGAGATGAGGAGTATTTTTAGCAACACCAGAAAAAATTAATTAAATATCTTTTATGGAACTGATATTTAACCTTCATAAATACCTACCTACTGGCACATAACAAAATCCCCATACTTATGTCAAACTATTTAATAGTAATAGCTGACGTTGAACCGCTTGTGTAAATTAATAATTATGTTGAATGTAAAACAATTACGTTTTTTTAAAGTAACGAGGCAAGCTCGGCAGCTGACCCTCCATGCCCCGCTATATAAGCATGTCAGGTGGTATCCCGACGAGACTTATATCAAACAGTTCGCCGGTTCTGTGATGTACCCCACGCCAGAGACCAACAAGTACTTCAGAATAATCCATCATTCAAAAGTATACCCAGTTGAACGCAAGCTGCAAAACATGGTCATTAATTTTGGTCCTCAACATCCTGCCGCCCACGGCGTACTTCGCTTAATACTGGAACTGGATGGCGAGACTGTCGTCAGAGCCGACCCTCACATAGGCTTCCTGCACAGAGCCACCGAGAAACTCATGGAACACAAGCATTATAATCAAAGTTTGCCCTTCATGGATCGTCTTGATTACGTCTCCACGTTGGCAAACGAGCAAGCTTTCTGTATTGCTGTTGAAAAGCTTCTCAACATAGAAGTACCACCGAGGGCTAAGGCTATTCGAGTCCTATGCGCAGAATTGAGTCGTCTAGCAAATCATTTGCTGAATGTCTCGGGCACAATACTGGATGCTGGTGGCATAACACCTTTCTTTTGGATGTGCGAGGAACGAGAGAAGCTTTATGAAATGTTCGAGAGGATTTGTGGTGCTAGAGTACACTGCTGCTATCTACGCCCCGGTGGGGTGTCCCAGGATATTCCCATTGGTTATCTCGACGACATTTACGAATTATGTAGCAAGATGGAAGCTCGTTTAGATGAAACTTCTGATCTTGCAACCGGAAACCGATTGTTCTATGCTAGAACTGCAGGGCTTGGCATAATAAGTGCGCACGAAGCTATGTCCCTCGGTTTCACGGGGGCAATGATCCGCGGCAGTGGAGTCAAATGGGATATACGGATCAACCTACCGTATGACGGGTATGACCTATATGATTTTGATGGAGTTGTTGGAACATTCGGTGATATATATGACCGATACCTGTTACGTTACGAAGAAATGCGTCAATCTTTAAGAATTATCAATCAGGTTCTTGACACAATGCCCGAAGGAGAATACAAAACGGACAATTCTAAAATTAGCATGCCTTCAAGAAAGGAAATGAAGACTTCAATGGAATCCCTAATTCATCATTTTAAGTTGTGCACTGAGGGTTATCCAGTGCCGCCTGGGTTTACGTATACCTCGACGGAATGTCCAAAAGGCGAAATGGGAATCTATATGGTGGCTGACGGCACGTCCATCCCATACCGCGTGCACCTACGTCCGTGTTCATTTAACCATATATTAGGGGTCTCTGTCATGGGCCCGCAGTTAATGCTTGCTGATATAACTATGCTTATTGCGTCGATCGACGTAGTTTTTGGAGACGTCGATCGATAATTTATTGATTCGATACATTGATTTGCACTTTCGACACTTGCTTTTAATTGACCTGCTAACTACCTATGTACTTTAAATAAATATGCCTATCTGTAGTACCTACCTAATTTACATAGACGAAGATGTCACTATTAAAATTATTGACATTAATCTACTTGATTATTATGATTTAAAAATTATGGCGTTTCTATAAATAACAGTGTTTACTGTGTGTTTCCTAACTGTGAAATAAATAATATGCAGTTAGTTAGACTTAATGGGAAGCAGGGGCTGATTCAGTATTGTCGTTTGGGGGGGGCGACACCGCTGAGGGTCCCTACCCTCAAGTAATCCAAGAGCTTGTTTTGCGTTAAGAAAAAAAAAATACTGCTAAAACCCTTTTTAGTAGTAATTTTTTTTACTTAACGCAAAACAAGCTCTTGGATTACCTACTTTTCGTAAATTCCTCAATGACTTCGTTATGTTGTAGACTGCCAAAGATATCTCGGTCTTTTGGGGCTTGAGCCCCTTAGCTCCCCCTGGATCAGCCATTCACGGGAAGCACCTACGTTTTAGCTGCTATGAGGCACTCGAATAACATTTCGAATGAAAATTATTCTGATCTCCACTTGGCATGGCTGTGATTCATTAGCATTTTAATTCACAAAAATACAGACATTCAAATGACTACAAATAAGTATAAAAAGATTGCTTCAACACACAATGCTGCGGTAAACAACTCGTAGCCGCGTAGGCCTAGGCGTAGCGCTACGTGTAGGCCTAGACGTAGCGCCGCGCATTGGTGTAGCAGAGGCGTAGTACTAGCGTAGCACCAGTTTAGCATTGGCGTAGCATCAGTGTAGCATTGGCGTAGCACTAGCTAGTGTATCATTGGCGTACCTAGTAGTCTTATTTAGTTCCACGCTGTTTTTAGGGTTCCGTACCAAAAGGGTAATCAACAGAACCCTATTACTAAGCCTAAGCTGTCCATCCGTCCGTCAATCCGTCTGTCTACCAGCGGGCTGTATCTCGAGAACCGTACCTATCTATTAGGTAGACAGTTTAAATTTTCTCTGTGTGTTATTGCAGTTAAATAAAATTAAAAATCAAAGGAGACTCCCATAGATGAAACGTGTTTTTTTTTCAGTTCATGATACAGAACCCTCCGTGTGAGAGTCCGACTCGCACTTGGCCGTTTTTTAGGTAATATTACGGTAGTGTAGAGTTTCTTTTTCTGTTTATCATAGTATTTTTATCTATGTACTTATCTAAATAACATATTAAGAGCCTAGGTAAATAATTTCGTGGCGTGATTTAGCATCCCTCTCCCCGAGCGCATGGCATACTCTCCTCGTACTCCCGCATCGAAAGTTCAAAAAATCGAATATAGCGACACCCCGTCAACTAATTTAAACCGCCAAATGATTCAGGGATACTCGCAAGCAAATTATATTAACATATATCGATACTCTTATTAACAACCTTTTTAAAGATAGAATAAAATAAATTTAATATTCAAAGTAGACAAATTGTAAAGTTATTCGTGTTATATCATCATCTGCCTAGCCTTATCCCAGCTATATTCTGGTCGGCTTCCAGTCAAACCCGATTAAGCTGAATACGTATTTTACGTAGAGCGGCTGCCTACCAGACCTCTACGTCCACAACCTATTAACTGGGTAACACGGAACTTCTTGGCAAGCCAGGAGTCAAGTTTATTGGCTTCTGACTGCCAAAGATCTACAAATGACAGCCGAGACCAACGGCTTAAAGTGCTTTCCGAGGCATGGAGGAAAATCGGTGTGTGAAGATGGTCACCCAACCACAGACTAACCTTGGCAAGCGTTGCTTTACCTTGAAGATTGACCCGTGCGGCTGTTATTCTTTAGCCACGAGCTCCTCCATTCGTGTTATATAAGGCGGTCAAATTGGATGTTCAACTTTATTTTGCCACCAAGCTAAGGGCAAGAATTGCTGTTCAAAGGCCGCCATTTTGTTTTCGAGAGTTTTCAAGACATTGATCATTATATTAACTTCATTCGAAAGTTCTAATACAATTGAAGAACTTCCAAATCATATTCATCGCTGATGGTATGTAATAATGTAAGAGCCTATGCACACGGCGTATATTTACCGGCCCGACGACACACGTTTTGCGAACGCACGGCGTTATAGGTTAAAGGACCAAAAAGCAGATCGACGCATTTGCATCGATTCAAACGTGCGTACAAAGCGATACAAACGCGCGCTACAAGCGCATTAAAAGTACGTGTGTATCGAGTTTGTTTATTAAGGGGGACTCTAGTCCCGAAGAATTTGATACATAGGTATTTAAAGAAACTATTGCCGTTGCGTCGCACTGTGCCCTGTCAAGTAAAGTGCGAAAACGACAACTGCATCAGAGGCTGATTTTACCTGAAAAAACCTTGACCAAAAGACGTTTTCTATTCCGCTGTTTTATTCTTCAAAACCGGACTGATCTACAAAAATTATGTATCAAAATTTAGAAGAAGACTACATTCTGTGCTTCTATTATTTTCTATTTTGATAAAAACTTATCAAATTTGTCTGATAGTCGTCTGAACATGGCGGTAAAAACGGGCTGTTTTTTCGGGTTTTTAGATAGTCATAATTCTTAAAGTAATTTTGTTTTGGAAAAAGAAATGATAGAGGCACGTATTAATTCGATCAAGATTTTTTGGAAAAAAAATCATAACTCTAGCAGCGGAATACGTTTGTATGGAGAAAGGCTCAAGAGTTACCGACTAGAGTCCCCTCTTAATTGTCGGAGAAAGGTGCGGGGGAGAGGCACTGCGTGGTTTACTTGTCACTCACACGACATCCGATAGCAGTTCGAATTTTTCCCCCATCTTTTATGATTGGGCAATGTTTTAAAAGTTGTATTAAAATGACCATCACTCAATCTTCTTTCGCTCGTGAATGGGTTAATCCAATAATGTCGCTTATTTTTTATACTTTCAGTAATAAAGCCAGCCTAAGCAGTGCTGTCTCGTCAGACTCCATTTTAGTACTGTTGAGGAGTCTGGTGAAAACACAGAGATTTCTGTATAAAAATACATACGCGCGACTGCAGCCGTCTATCTATCTAGCAGCAGTCTATCGCCGTATCAGCGCGTTTGTATCGATACAAACAGGTGTACGATTACAGCGCCACAAAATTTTTGTATGCAAAAATTAACCATCGGCGCCTGAACTTCGTTAGCACGCATCATCACGATCGATCGATGAGGCCTAACATACGATAGGCTTCTCGCGATTGTCAGCAAAACGGTAAGTTTTATCATAAAATTGGTTCAGACAAAAATTGTAGATCAGATAAATAATTATCTATAAAAATGGCTAGATACTTTTTTCCTAAGAGCCACGGTTTCTGAGCTATATCGTTTCAAAAAGTTGGAAGAGTTGTAATCGTCATAATATGCGCACATTTCCACACCACCTTGAACGATCACTCAGGTCTCAAAGAGCTGAGAAACTACATTGACGGATCAAAGACAAGCACCGGAACCGTAGTTGGTTGGAGTTTACTCCAATGACCTTAACATCAGAATATCCAGACCGCTAGGTAAATTCAACACCGTCTATCAGGCGGAATGCGTGGGCTTTATCCTGGCGGTCTATGCCATAGAAGCCAGGGGAGTCACGGATACCCACATTGCATACTTTCCGAAAGCGCCTCAGTCCCTCAATTCCTAAGGAAACATCACACCACCTCGAAACTCATACAAGAATGCCACAATGCACTAGAACGCATCACGGTGACCAACCGCAACACTGTGACGATGCAGTGGAAAAAAGACACAGCGGATCACAAGGAAATGACGCGGCCGATGAGCTGGCCAGGAGGGGATCTGATACTGTGGCTGTTGGATCCGAACCCAAGTACCACTCCCCTTCGGCCAGCTGCGCACATGGCTACAAGAACACGCCCACAAACAAGCGGAACGCTGGTAGGCCTTAGCACCCCGCAGCAGGCAGTCCAGGGAGGCTATGCCATCCTTGAACAAACACTTACACGCGATAGCTATTACGGACCTTGAGTGCACAGGCGTTACCGAAATACGGAGTCAAACAATAGGGTCACAGAACTCGTTTACAGATGTTTTTACACACCGTGAAAACTAATCAGCTAGTCTATTCTGTAAGTAACTTTTTCGATATCGAGCTTTACCTGAGTGAAAAAAATCACAAAGTGAGCTTTATTGCACACAACATAAAGGTCTTAATTTGAAACTCATCTCGAATTTCACTGTCGAGATACGAAAATGTTGTTACAGAATAGCACTACTATTTCTGGAGGGAGGTTGGCTGGTTGTAGTATTGGCTCACGCACAATGGTCTAACATCAGGACTAAGTGCGGAAACCAAATCCTAATAGATAGATAGATAGATACCGTTTCGCTGAAAATCGCGAAAAACACGTTTTTGTGCCTTTTGACCCCAAGTAATTTTCTTTCAGATATCGGATCGATGAGGCCTTTTTAGATTTCATTTATCATAGTGTTTTGAACAATCCTACCATTTTTGAGCTGGGTGCGATTATTGTAACTTCACTCCTATTTTTAGGGTTCCGAAAAAACAACGGAACCCATAAGGATGACTCGGTTGTCTGTCTGTCTGTCTGTTTGTCTGTCTGTCTGTCCGTCTGTCACAGCCAGTTTTCTCCGGATCTACTGGACCGATTCTGTTGAAATTTGGTACACATATGGATTTCTGTGACCCAAACACGGACGCGTTACGTAAATCATTACATTTTTAGTATGGGGTCACTTTTCGGGGCAAAACTAGAAAATTTAAAAAAAAAGTTTTTTGAACAATATCGTGTGACATATCAAATGAAAGGATTACAATTAGAAGTCTGTAGTGCTAAAATAACATGTTAAAAAAATTAAATTCGTTCGGAACCCACGCGAGTCCGACTCGTTTGGTATAATTTGACCGGACTAATACCTATTGTTTGTTTTTAGAAGTAATATTTTAATTCTGTACCGCAACAACATTATAAATCAAATAATAAACATTATATCATCTAAATAAAGGCTTCTATGTCTAATAGAATCACGAATAAGTATGTTTGGGGCGGGAATTATGAGCAGTAGAGACTACAAGGAGGTCAGAATCATGAAGGAGTAAAATTTTCGGGAGTGACTACTATTTATTTACTCTTCATTTCTTTTAAAGTAGGTATTGAGGCCTCTGACCTCATTCCCCTCTTTATGATTATGCGTTATACATTTTTTGAATTATTCTCACTTCCCTCTTGACCTAGTTCTGCAATTCACGCAGATGAAGTCGCGGGCAGAAGCCAGTTTCTAAACTATTTTTTTTCGTAAACTGGTAAGTTTAATTACATGACATATTGATGTTTGACGTCTTTCAAAGCACGAAATAAATTAATTTATTTTAGCCTGTTTCTTAAGATAAATTTTGAGATAAAAGCTATAAAAATAGACACTCCTGTCCAGAAAAAAATGCTATAGCTATATTACTTTACGTGAGTGAAAAATAATGTTTGTGGATGTTCTATACACAGAAGTGAAAGTGATGATTTTATCATGATTTGCCGGTGTTATTAGCCACTATTAATTTCCTGTGATATGAATCCTTTGTTGCGTTCAGGTTCATGTTCCCAAACGTTGTGCTTTATCCAGTTTCAGTCTTTTATATCATACCATTTTAAACATCATTTCCATGTTGGCACGAATAGAAAATAACTACGATTATATATTGTTCAAGGTCACAAAATTACAGTGAAAATAATTTCATAGCACGAATTTTAATAAATTACATTTTTAAGCTGCTGAACTATGTAAAATATTGTAAAAAAATATTTAAATTACGAAAATCTGACAGGCCGGATCTGCGAAAAAGTGACATAGGTGCTACGTGGACAGGGCCCACGGACCATCAAAACTGTTCTGAATCGACAGTGATGCAAATAATTTTAAAAGGCAAAAGATGAGATGGCGATAGAATGAGGGCGGCTCGGAATAAATAATGTAAGTGCCAAAATTAATTTTCGGATTTTATAACATAAAAGTATAACGAAATCAAAATATGTTAAGAATTTAGCTAGATAAGATTATTTTCTATGTTTGAAAGTAGTTTTCATAAAATCAATACAATGCATTACGCCATGATAATGAAAATGGCAAAAAGACAGACCGAACTTTGCTATTTTTTTCTATCGAGAAAATTTCTTCGTATCGTGTATTCCTTTAGAATTTAGGTAGATCATAAAGTCAAGAAACATGAACCGAAATATCAAATCCCTATTATAGGTACTTTACGAGAAAAACAATTTTCAAAACAACCTTATTATTCGCATAGCCCCTTAAGGAGTCACTGATTCTGAACACTGCTCTTGTTTTTAATTAAAAAAACTTTTTTACAAAAAATACAACCGACTTGGTTGTATTTTTTGTAAAAAAGTTTTTTCCAAACAAAAAGAAACCCTACAAAGTATAAAATAACTTTAATTTCGGAAGTCGGTGTTTTTGGTTTTCTTCGTATTTTAACACCGGCTTCCGAAATTAAAGTTGTGTAGGATTTTTTTTCACTTTTTAGTGGTACTCTACACCTAACAACACTACTGGAAAGTCAAAGGTAAGCAAAATACGCAATTTAAAAAATAAAAATTTTTTGAGTATCACAAATTTTAGTTTATTTTTAGTTTGATCAGAGATCAAACTAAAATTCGTGATACTCAACATTTTTTAACCGACTTCTAAAAAAGGAGGAGGTTCTCAATTCGGCGGGTATTTTTTTTTATATATGTACACCGATTACTCCGAGGTTTCTTATCCGATTTGTGTGATTCTTTTTTAGTTCAATGCGGCATACTTGCCATTTGGTCCCGTAAAAATTTGATTCAGTTTGGTTTAGCAGTTTTTATTTTATGAGCCTTTTATGCTTATTTTAATTTATGCGTAGATGAAGACGTCGTCCAAGTATCACCACTTATAAGTGAAAAATAAATAAAAACTTTTTACAAAAAAATATAACCGACTTCGGGTATGCTTCCGAGATGGTCCCATTGCCACCACTTCAGGATCTGATGATGGAAACCCGGAGAAATCGAGGGCAACTCTCAAAAATTGTAGGCACGCATCTGGTAAAAATTTGATATTCGTGTGTATATCGGATGATACTAGAAAATAATGAGGTTTGGATCAGACCTGATGATGGAGACGACAGAGAGTCAAGGGAACTCCAAATCGGTATGTAAGAACTACCAAGTGTTTGGGCTTATTTCATTCGTATTGACGAGACCTTTACACCGAAAGCACTTAGTAAGTTTTATTTTCATAACATAACATCACGCCGGTACGCTGTGAATGGGTACGCAGGTACCACTAAAAAGTAAAAAATAAAAAACTTTTATATAGCATACCCGAAGTCGGTTATATTTTTTTGTAAAAAGTTTTTTATTTATGAAAAGATCGCTACAAAGATGATGAGAGGAGATCGTGGCTAAAATAATAACAGCCGCACGGGTCGATCTTTAAGGTTAAGCAACGCTTGCCAAGGTTGGTCTGTAAATGGGTGACCATCTTAACATACTAAGTTTCCTCCGTGCCTCGGAAAGCACCAGTAGCGTAGCGAGGGGGGGGGGCGGAAGGGGCGGCCCGCACCGGGTGACACCCGTTTAGGGGTGACACCCGACCGTTCGTTGACTGGTTTTTGTCACTATCGGATGACACCCGTTTAAGGGTGACTGACACACAACCGTTCGTTGACAATTTTTTGTCACTGTCGGGTGTCACCCCTTAAAGTTTGACGTAATGAAACCTGTCGGGAGTGGGGTACATAACTTTTGAGCTCGCTACGCTCGCTCCTTCATTCTGCACTCTCTTACTTCATGAGTTTTTCTGTATAAATCAACAAAGACTTCTTTAAGTATGACTGATCTAAATACAATAAAAACCTTACGAGATGAGGTGCAAAAATTTCTTAATATCTTAAGGTTTTCTGCATTTAGGGGTGACACTCGACCTTCCGTCGACTTTTTGATGTTATGGTCTGGTGTCACCCCTAAACTATCCGAGGTGAGGTGTAAAAATTTCGAGCTCACTACGCTCGCTCTTACATTTTGCACTCTCTTTGTTCTGTATAACTCAACAAAATGACTATGTTTATGTATGACTGATCAAAAGAAAATGAAAGTTTTCCTGGGTGCATGAATTTTCGATTTTGCTTCGTTCGCACTTGTGTTGTGCCCTCTCTCAGTTAATGGCTTTCTTGCATCTGTCCATAAAGTAACTTCCATTTAAGTACCTATGAATGACCAAAAGAAAATTAAACCTATCAGAGGTGGGACTACCAGTATTATAATGAATAATCTATGGGTGGGACTGCCCTCTCTCAATCTATTCGAGGTGGGATGAAAAAATTTCGAGCTCGCTTCGCTCGCTCTTGCGTTCTACCCTCTCTTACTTCTCGAGCTTACTTGCGTCAGTCAACAAAGTTGAGTTTATACAATGATGAAAAGAAAACCATTATAATCCGAATCGAGGTGCACAAACTATCGAGATTTTGTTTGTGAATGTCATGTAAGAACATTCATTAAAATAAAAACCTGCAGCACAAAATGGAACACCCCCTTCCGGAAAATGGCTTACTACTGCCGCCGTCACCAGAACGAAAGGCTTCCCTACGACTAAAACTTCTCATTATCCGCCCCGGGTGTCACCCATGCTAGCTACGCCACTTGAAAGCACGTTAAGCCGTTGGTCCCGGCTGTCATTTGTAGATTTTTGTCAGTCGTTACGGATTGTCAGAAGCCATTAAATCTGACTCCAGTCTTGCAAAGAAGTACCGTGTTACCCAGTTAATGGGTTGTGGAGGTTTGGTAGGCAGCCGCTTCACGTAAAATACAGCTGAATCCGGTTTGACTGGAAGCCGACCCCAATATAGTTGGGAAAAGGCTAGGCAGATGATGATAGCTACAAAGACGATTGTTTGCGTTTCTACGAATCAGAGATAGGCTAATGACGATGAGTGCCAAAATATGAAAACTAAAATTACAAATAGAGCCCCTCTGAAAATGTTTTTCAGGCACAAATAGTTCCTTTTTGCACTTACAAGAATATGAACACAAATATACTTGGCACGCTGTATGTTATGTAACATAGAACCTGTACCAATTCTGAGAATGAGAATATCAACCAGCATAGCACGATTGTCAGTGTCTGTCAGTGTCAAATGTCAATCTCTTAACTTTAACGTCATTTTGAAGTTGACACATTTATAATCTGACGCTGTCTTTGGCTGTCAGCTGCAAACAAAGCTGCTCTTTGTCAATCACAATTCACAATCAGTTTTGTTTGTCATTTCATAAAACCACCCAAATAGTTGTTAATTATTTAAGAATAAAAAAATTAAATTAAAAAATTGTAACTATGCTAAAATTTCAAATCGTTTCTTCAAGAACGGTGGATGGTTTGGAGAATGAAAAGAAATTCGTTGCTTATATGGTACAAGCAAGACAAGCTACAGAATCCAGGGTGTTAGATCCAGACCCAGCCAATGTTGAGAGGCGATACACCCACTTCCTAGAACTGTACAACGGATTGAAAAAGGAATTTCCGGCTCTGTTAAGCAGTATTTCATTCCCAAGAAAGGTAAACAAGTGTTAAATTATAGTTCTTTGTTGTTATTATGAGTCATTACTTTAAATTAATCTAGTAGGCTTATGATGCGGGCTTCTTATTTTGTTCGTTTGGTGAGCTATATATTAAGATACACGCAATTTTTCCACCAACCGGGATTTCAGTTAGCCCACTTCAATTAGCAACTGTTCACCAAGTAGTTGCTAATATTGTGATGTCATTTTCTAATTTAAGTATGTAAATTACCAGTAGTTTGAAGGCTTTTGTGAAACATGACTTGTTACATAGTGAAAACTTCAGTTTTACAATATACATTGTAAAACTGAAGTTTTTCAACCATGGCCACATAGAACATATAGAACATGGATAGATAGAATATTCTTTATTATAAACCAGTCATTTCAAACAATAGTTCAGAACCTATCCCCTCTTGAAAGACTAAAATGAGTGTCACTCAACGGCCAGTCTTTATTTCTCATTTAATTTAATTTCAGATAGTCATGGGTAACTTCGATCCAAATTTAATTTCCACACGGTGTACTGCATTTGAGTCACTACTAGACTTGATAGCGGGTGACTCACGTTTGCGGGACTCCCCAGCTGCTATCATATTCTTCCAGGACATTGAGCTAAATGAAGCAAAACAACTGATTAATGAGGGCAAGTTTGATCAAGCACTGTCCGTATTGGAGACAAGTTTTAAATTATTAAACAAGGTTTGTATGTTAGTTTGTCTTATTTTATAATGATGGTGTTTTCATTTTCTTTGTTTGTGGATTCACTTTTAAATTTGTGAACTGCCTGAATGAATTGATACTGTGTTATTTTCTTGTTTATCTCTTTATGAGATAAATCATAGTATGTCACTGTGATAGTCCAAGAGGAATGGCCCATTTCCATAATACAAATTAATATCTACAGATATTAATTTGTATGGGTGTGGCATAAACAGTAAGATAACCCTTGAACAGTAGATAAATGACATAGGTACCAAATATGTCACACAAATATTTACATCACAGATTGTTTAATGCTACTTGATATTGCTTGTAAAGTGTAAGGGATCAATTAATTTAACGAGACTAAAAACAGCCTAACTTTTCAAAATTTAAGTAAAAGGGTGGTCATTTAAATCACTTTATTTATTTGCTAAACTTTTGCCTTGGATTTTCTCACTTGTCCCACAGAAATCATGTTATTTTTCCGGCATAAAGAGCATCAGTGATTCTGTATTTTCTATCAGTGAAAGACATCAGGTCAGACTAGTACTCCAGAGATTACCTCTTACAAACAAAAGTTTTTACTTCATAATAGGAGTTTAGATTTACTTCTGATATTCCTGCTATTGCTATGCTTTTTTGCCACCCTATCGTTAATGATAAATAGTGATGGGCATAGGTAGTGCTATTCCTGGGATTTAGTGACTGTTATCTTAACATGAATATACCTTCTGAATCCCAGGACCAGTAAGTAATACAGCAATGAGCACCATGCGGGACTAGCTTAAACTGGAAACAAGCAGCTTGATATGTCGTTATGCGTACTCATTACATTTGAAACAGTTTAACTTCATTTAATACATCAATATTCAGAAAATTAATCCAAGGAGTCCTGGGGGCCCTGACGGTGCAACTAAAAATGAGATTGACTTCATCATGTCCACGAAAAAGCAAATATTTAATAATGCCTCTGTGATCAACGCGTTGAAAACCAGAAGTGATCACCGCATGGTAAGAGGCACATTGAATCTAAATATTAAGCTGGAGGTGTCTCGACTGATGAGGTCAACGCTCCGTCCAGCACAGATTCAGATCCATAACTTCGAGAGCTTTCAGCTCGAACTTCAGAACCGTTTCGAGTGCCTAGGGAGATCCGTGGACGCATATAACAATGGGTTCGTCTAAACTGTCCATACGGTCGGGTCTAAGATCTTCAAGACTCGCCGTACAGATAAGAACAAGAGGCTCTCTAATCTTACTCTCAAGCTCATGAAGGAGAGGCGGGAGATGATTCTGCAGTCTTCAGATGATGCTTGCATATACCAGCAGCTCAATAGATGGATCTCTAAGTCCTTGAAAAGCGACCTCTGCCGCTTTAATACTGAACAGATTAGACGCGATAGAGCGGAATAAGGGCTCCAGGGTCTTTCCTAGAGATCTGTCTATTGGGCAGAGCCAGCTCATGAAACTGAAGACCGCCGATGGCAGAACCATATCCGCCAAATAGGAGATTCTGAGAGAGATCGAGACATTCTATGGACAGTTATACACGTCAATGACTAAACCCGCTACGAATCTAGCTAACGACCCAAGAGCTAGATTGACCCGGCACTATACCGAGGAAATCCCGTATGAGATTAGGATGGCTCTGAAGCAGCTTAAAAACAACAGGGCGTCGGGTGCGGACGGAATTACGGCCAAACCCCTCAAGGCGGGTGGAAAACCGGTCCTTAAGGCCCTTCAGGAACTGTTCAATTTCGTCATACTCGAGGGGAAAACGCCACAGGCATGGAGCAGAGGTGTGGTGGTACTCTTCTTTAAGAAGGGCGACAAAGCCCTGCTTAAGAATTACAGACCCATCTCACTTCTGAGCCATGTCTACAAGCTGTTTTCCAGAGTCATCGCGAACCGTCTCGCGCGCAGGTTTGACGACTTCCAGCCTCCCGAACAAGCCGGATTCCGAAAAGGTTTCAGCACTGTAGACCACATACATACGCTCCGGCAGGTTATACAGAAGACCGAAGAGTATAATCTGCCCCTCTGCTTAACGTTTGTGGACTACGAAAAAGCCTTCGATTCGATCGAGACTTGGGCTGTGCTGCAGTCTCTCCAACGGTGCCAGATCGACTGTCGGTACATCGAGGTGCTGAAATGTTTGTACAAAAACGCCACCATGTCAGTCCGACTTCAGGATCAGACCTCGAAACCTATCCTCCTGCAGCGAGGTGTGCCTCACGCAGGGAGACGTCATTTCTCCGAAACTGTTTACGACCGTAATGGAGGATGTCTTCAAGGTTTTGGACTGATGTAGGCTAGGCATTAATGCGAGTACATCAGCCACCTTCGATTTGCCGACGATATAGTCGTCATGGCTGAGACTAGGGAGGACCTCAATAAAATGCTCGATGAGTAGAGCTTCCGAAAGAGTGGGTCTTAAAATGAACATGGACAAAACCAAGATCATGGTAAATACCCATGTAGCACCCACTCCTACCAAGATCGGAAACTCTACACTCGAAGTTAGGTAGGGCTAACTTCGAGAAAGAGGCCAACCGTCGAATCCGACTCGGCTGGGCAGCGTTCGGGAAGTTGAGTGGTATCTTCTCGTCCCACATACCACAGTGTCTCAAGACGAAAGTCTATGACCAGTGCGTGTTGCCAGTGATGACTTATGGAACTGAAACGTGGTCGCTCACAATGGGCCTCATCAGAAGGCTTAAAGGCACTCAAAGGGCAATGCTTGGAGTTTCCTTGCGTGATCGAATCAGGAATGACGATATCCGCAAGAGAATCAATGTTACCGACATAGCCCAAAGGATCGCCAAACTAAAGTAGCAGTGGGCAGGGCACATTGCTCGCAGAACAGTTGGTCGATGGGGACGAAAAGTTCTGGATTGGCGACCGCATACCGGAAGACACCACGTTAGAAGGCCTCTTACAAGGTGGACCGATGACCTGGTGTAGATCGCGGGTAGCTGATGGATGCGAGACGCGCGGGACCGGTTGTTGTGGCGAAGCTTGGGGGAGGCCCATGTCCAGCAGTGGACGTCTTTCGGCTGATATTATATAATATGATATGATGATGACGATAACCGGTCATTGACCCAAAATAGCATTGTCTACGCCGAGCCCTAGTGATAAGACTAGCTTTACTTTAATTTGACAGTAGGATATTTTGGCCCAGTCCACTACCCTTATTCTCATTGACAAGAAATGTTTCATTTTCCAGGTGTACACGGACCGGTCCCGCGTGGTGCTGGGCGCGCTGTGCCGCATCGTGGCGTGTGCGGGCGCCAGTGACGGCACGCTTGCCGGGCCCGTGGAGCGTTGGGCGCAGCTGGCGCTCAAGCGGTACGAGGCCGTCAGCGATTCCGATCTGCTGCTCATATACATACCACTGTTACATACCTGTATTTCTATATGGTTAGTATTTTTTTGAAAATTTGTGCTGGTTTGAGGGGTTACCTACGCGAGATCGAATGTCGTTTGACCAAATAAAAAAAAAAAAATTAAAACCTAAGCTAACCTAATTAATACATACATAACTGCAAGCTCGAAACATCGGTTTTGCGAATTACGGTTTCTCAAAGCATCTCTTCTTGAATCTTTTTTAGGGTTCCGAAAAAAAACGGAACCCTTATAGGATCACTCGGGTGTCTGTCTGTCTGTCTGTCTGTCCGTCTGTCACAGCAAGTTTTCTCCGGATCCACTGGACCGATTCTGTTGAAATTTGGTACACATATGGACTTCTATGACCCGAACACGGACGCGTTACGTAAATTATTAAATTTTTAGTATGGGGTCACTTTTGGGGGTCAAACTAGAAAATTAAAAAAAAAAGTTTTTGAACAATATTGTGTGACATATCAAATGAAAGTGCTTACTGTGAGGGTTTTAATTATATTTTAATTATTTTTTCATAATTTTAAAATAAATGGTTTTGAAGTTATTCAAGAAATTAGATGAAAAATTACCATTCCCCCCCTTATTTCAAAAAAATGGAGGTAAATAGATCTTTACCTAAAGATTACAGGAAAACCTATTAGAAGTCTGTAGTGTTAAAATAACATGTTAAAAAAATTAAATTCGTTCGGAACCTTTTGCACGCGAGTCCGACTCGCACTTGGCCAGTTTTTTTAGTTCAATATTGCTAGATTTTTTATTACTATATCATATATTTCTGGGTATTAGGTTAGACGCCACGCCATACACGAAGTAGGAAAAAGGACTTTTAGATTCTGACTTCAGTAAGAATATAAGTTGTGTACCTACATCCAAAACTCTTTGTCTGTACACTGCACAGTGACCTTCCAAAATTTTGTAGATTATCTAAAAATACCGATATTATCTAGTTATATATCTTGTTTTTTTTTTGGGAAGTACCTTAAAATGAGTCCTTACCTAATGCACGTGATATTAGATATCTATAGCTCATGCAAGACAGCTGAGGTTAGATAAAGTAAATGGTGACGCAAAACAATAGAAAGGTTCCTTGCGAATAAACAACTGATAACATTACAATAGGATGCATTGAACTGTTAAAGGATATATCATAAATAATTGTGATAAACTTAAGATTTAATTCGTTCGTAGGTATTTGTCATAAAACTGATAGTAATTTATTTATTTAAACTTTGTGTACAATAGTGATACATGGGCGGACTCAAGCGGGGCCGGACTGGGACCCGAAATCGGCCCGGGCATTATTTAAAGATCGTCTGTCAATCACTCTCAAGAATAAGGAAAACTACTAATAATGTTTTTAATTTTTTTAATCATATGTATATTATACGGCGCTACGCACAACAAAGACAAAGACAAAGTTTTGTGAGAAGGACAATCACTAACCATTTGATTGGGGTTGTCCTTTTCACAATAATATTTATTCTGTTCTGTCTTCTTCTCTGTTGTATTTTAGCTACTAACACTAGTAATAAGTTATAATAATGTTTACTAACACGCTGGATCATTGTTGTCCGAAAATAAAGAATATTATTATTACAACGGACCGAATGAGAGTCTAATTGCGGAAATTGGAGTACCTAATCTATCCATGTTACTGTTAAAGAAAATTCTGTGGAATGCCAACTTAATTTCCCATCTGATTTTAAATGCATAGAATTTTGTATTAATTCTATTTTGACCTATTGTCAAAAACTTACTAATCAACATAATAAAATACTTATCTATTTGCAGGGAGTCCCTCGGCAGAGACAAGACTAAGTTGGTCGAAGAACTAAACGACCTTCGTAAACGTGGAATGAAAGTAGACTCCGTGCCAAGCCTCATGGAAGCTGTGGACGGCCTCATCGTCTAACGAGATAAGTGGTTAAACATTGATTTGCCCCTTGCTTGACTAGACTGCTACCGATATATTTTTACATGATATATTGCGACGGTTTTAGACCAAATTTAAAATCTTTTAATCATTTTGAGCTGTGTTATTTTTATTTGAGTAGGTATTATTCTATTTAAGTGGCTTTTTGTGTCCTCGAAGGGTGGCTAAATCAATTCATCCGTTTGAAAAAGAGATGGCGCTGCACGTCTTGTACAACGTCAACTAGGCAGGCAAATATGGTTGTTATCAGGCAAACATTTGGAGTTCAAGTATCCAAATACCTAATGTAACATGTAATCAATATTTCTGACCTGAAAGGTGCTAAATTGAACCTCATAAGTTTATTTGCATGGCCCCGAACGACAAATTGTGGTAAGTTAGCGATTGATACTCAATGAGCTAGATTCGTTCGTAGTTCAATCCCGACTCGACAGATGGCGTCATCTTCTAAAAAGTCAAATAATTAAGGGCATTATAAAATTATTATAATTTCAAAGAATCTGTGTTAATTTTGTATATCTGGGATGGCGAACCATTATACATATAGTGTGCCAATTTTCTAAAAGAGTTTATATGTGGTCATGAGCTGCCAACAAAAGATATAAGACGTAAGCAAATGTGGAATTATTTTGTACATTAGTCAATGCTTTGTCCACAGCTTTTTGTGCCACTGGTTCGCCATTTCTGAGATGTATAAGTCAGTTTCTCATTTTGTATACTTTTAGTGATTTCTGTATATTTGTTGTTTTAAACGTATACGCGTTAACTATATTGTATTGGCTTGTATCTCATTAGATTGTAAGTAAAGTTTTTTGTTAAAATCATTTATCTATTTATATTTAAAAAATTAAATGAACTGTTAGCGATTTTGTTAGTTATACTGGTATGTAAAACATGTTAGTTTAAGTGAGAAACAATTGAATTGTGCCTCGGCTTTACTGCTCTAAGATCAATAATAAGATGTTTTTCCTTGAACGTTTTTTGATTGGAAATAAACTGAAATTGTCAATATGTAAATGAATTAGAATTTTCTATAATCAATTTTGGCATATTATGGGGTCAATCATCCCTTATCGACAAGATACCAAATATACATATTTGTGAATTTATCAAAATATTTTAAAGTTGCTTGTAATAAATCATCTCTTATTCATAATTTTATAACGAGCTTTAACATGCTTCTAGAGCTTAAAATCAATTTTTAGCTTTCCCAAAGCTCTGATAATGCCCCGAATATTACCATTTCTACATTTTTATTGTATGTATAAGCTTTCATTTAAGTAAAAAGATATTAGTCTAGTCGTACTCACAAAACATATTAAATAAATATATTCATAGTTACCGCGATGTCTATGAAATAGCTTTAGAACAGCACTAATTATTTCAAGTCAATTACGTATTGTAGAAATTAGTAAACATTTGAAAAATACTTAGCAACAAGCATGGCCTGGTAATCTACTCAAGATTTAATATTATTATTATCTGGTTTAAAATATGATATAACAAATAATAAGCATAATATGCTAGGCAATTTTAATAGATATAGGTTTAAGAAAATATAGTATCCATCAGCAGAGGGTCTAACTCGAATTCCAACTAAGTATATAGTTTTTTTAAATCAATAAATATGTAATCCGTATCTTATCAATTGGTTTAAACGGCTAAACGTTTTCTATGATATTATTGTTTATAATAATGCTAATATTAAGATGACTGATATTTTATACATTTGTAGCCATCGTAGGAAATAATAAAAAATATATACATACTTATTTCTCAGTGTGGTGTTTTATTTATATTTATTATAGCTTGCCCAGATCACTCAGTGAAGTGTCTGACGAGATAATATTTTTACCAAAGAACGAAAAAAAAATCATTTATTTGATGAAAGTCCACCAAAATACAAACACATAAAATAAAAACTGACAAAAAAATACGAAGTGAGAGAGGATGACTGAAATGGGCTTACGAGTTCGCAGAGCGGTCACCGTAAGTATGAACAAATCAGTTAAGAACGTTGTGATCCAGCGCCGAAATATTTCACTAAAAAATAATACATAATGGGTACCAAGATTCCGCAAACCACAAAACTATTAATGTGAATGAGTGATTCACAATATTTGGAAGAGTTTTGACGCAAGTTATGATAACGAATAATCAATCGAGATCTGTAAAATGTTTTTTCTATCAAATGACCTGATTAAACAGTTATAAAATTAATAATAATTGGTGACGCCGTTTGCTTTTGCTTAAAAACATGAACTTTCGTTGAAATCGCATAAAAGCCCATATTTATCTATAGATTTATAAAAATACCTGCCTAAACATATTTTTTGTCATAAGTAGCTACTCACGTGATGCCGCTCTAACATATAGGTCTAAAACATTGATCAATTTAGTAAATTGATTGGGGATTCACCAAAACAATTTGCCCTTCATAAAGGTAAATTAATTTGGTTCAATTATTTGATGTGAGGGCCCTAATACTGCGGTTGAGTGGTTCCTTCATTACGGGCACTTAGGTGCATGAACCATACTTTCAATCAAGCAGAATTAGCTAATGTTCCCGTGCCTCATAATTATTTTGATACGATATTGATGAATTAATTTGAAAGGTACCTACTATGCAAGTTCGGTGCACGTAGATAGTCGTACCTATCTTTGTTTTTTAATGAGAAATCATCCTCTTCAAAGACTTGCATTGTCTCTTATTACTTGGGGTTTTCGCAATTCACTTTCTTTTTTCATTCTCCTTGTCAACCGTCAGGAATGTGGTGGCAAAAATGCGCAAAACTTGCAGCCTGAAGGCTACAAGTTTTGCGGATATTAACTAGGTTTTCGCTTGAAGAATTTACCTAATTGCACCTTCTTCCTTTTTATACAAGAGTGGCCAAAATTCGAACTAATGCGAGGGTCCTCGAAATTACCCACCAACATAATACGATTCTGTTCAACTCGAGTTCCCAAGTAGGTACCTACCTATTCACTTCACATAATCGTTCTCAAAAACGCAAGCAATATCGTAGGCATGAGCATCAGTGTTGACTCGAGCGAGGTTCCGTCACGCGAGGCCGCAGCAAACCCTCAAATGCCTCAAATCACCTAATTGATTCGCGTGGCTTCTCAGACACGGTAAGGCGGCGGGCTGCGCCGTCCGAACGCCCTCAGGGACTTGTTTGCGATCCCGTCAGCCCCAAGCTTGTTAATTCCTCGAGGAAGTTTCTTGTGGCACGCGATAGGGCATCCAGGTTTAGGTATGTACCTAAATAGGTACCTAAATCTTCGTAGGTTTTTAAGGTATATTTGAGAACTAGCTGTTGCCCGCGACTTCGTTCGCGTGTATGTCGAAAAGTAAAATTATGTCGCTATGTAAGAACGCTAAGATAAGTTATACAAACAGTCAATATCTAGCATTGCTAGACCCCTCTTAGAATAAGGAATTTGGAAGACTTATGCAAGGCATTGGCTGTATCATCTCTTCTGTTTAAATGCTGCCCTAGTAATTTTTCGTTATTTTCGTAATGAGAAACTTCTGTACACGATGTTGAAGAAAGTTGTTAGGTTTGTTAAAACGCAATAGAGCTACATAAAGTTGGCCATGGGTATACCAACTAGAAAAGAAGTCTACCCCCGCAACGGATGGAGTAGAAACTCCGTCATCCGCATTTAGACTCCCATTCGGTCCATTGCGCGTAAGTAATCTGGCTAAGTTAGCCAGCTTAGCTCCACCCAAATGCACCGAAGCCTCCTGGGTGCTCCATAGGTTTCACGGAGCGACCTCACCGTTCAAGGATTTGTTCACGTCGGGAAACAACGGTTTCACGGTTTCATTTCCAAGGATGAAGTGGGCGACTGATTTCTCGGCGTCGAAGCAACCTCTGCAAATTGGGCTGTCTATGGCGCCTTTGTTGTAGAAATATTTTTGTAAAGGGCAATGACCCGTGATTATACCTATTTATTATTTGGAAGGTTTACTCGGGAGGTATTTCTACTTAGGCTGAGAAGTAGTTAAGTTAGTCTCGTGTATAGGCTTCACATTGCCATTTTTGACTGCCTGCTATTTGTAGCTCGTGACTATTAGTTCTCATGACGTTAGTATATCTCTGGCAAATTCATGTACGAAACTGAAAAAGGTAGCAGGAAGAGTGTGTATAGCTAGACCCATACCATCTTGGAACCTCTTCGCGAGTTCGTCTGTGGCGTCATTGCCGGATATACAGTTCCCCATGTTCCACTGGAGGGTGAAGCCCGTAACGGATAATTTCTGGCCCCGAGCTGGTCATGACGTACTATATATATCATAGGCTCACTGGAAATTTAACAGTTTTGAAAATTAATGGAAATTAATTGGGAATGAGGGGGGTGGGTTCTGGGAATGATCACATCGTCACTGGAGCAATCGGAATCTTATTTCAGCTACTATAACAGTTTGTTGGATATATGTGACTTTCAGCCGTGTGCCTTTGCAAAATTTAATCGAAAATAAATATGTTAATAAAAATTAATAGGGTGATGTGTACCATTTTTCCATGCCAGTTTTCATGGAAATGGTTTCCCCGCAAGCATTTGTCAATTTTATGCGTGTTGATGGTTGCTGCTGGGTCTGTGGGTTCCCCGTACACAGAAGAAATGAATTAATGCTGAAGCAAGGGGACAACACAGGCTATCTTCTAAATAACCTAACCACCTTCTTGATTGTGGTATACGCCGTCAGAAAATTTTCGCTCTGTATTGATACTTCTAACAGCCTTTTTTTGTGGCGTCGGACCATAAAGAAGACCATATGTTTGCATTTTGAACTTTAACGTGTTGATATTATATTGCGCTAAATGAATGGTGCTATTCTTCAAACTACGAAGTTAAGAAACAACTTTATGAATAAAGTTGATTCTTAATTTATTTTGAATCAAGAACGTAAATCATAAGGATGTTAAGTTTTTGAAACACAGTTAGACATCCACCGAGCTAATTCAACTGTTTTTGCGATTCCTCTATCATGGGACTTCGCCACCTGCTCGCGGGTGACATGACCCCTAGCTTGTAAAGGTTCATTTTTCTTCGTCTTTCCAGTCGATGGTTATCTCTATGCTGTTTTGACCCAGTAGGTGGCTACGTTAAAAGCAGCATCGGTGTTATTCATAAAATCCTCCAAAGCTCAGGTCTTATTGAACAGCTTTAGACAAGCTAAAGCTGTTCAAGCTTATGTTTGCTAAGCCTAACAAGTAGGCTTAGCAAACATAAGCGCGTGCAAGTTGACGAATATTGTAATCTTAACACCGCGAAAATGAGATCAAATGCATAACGCCATCTATGGAATATGAAATGGAACTATCAAAAGAATAGTTTGGAGTTCGTTTTGTTTTTAACCCCCGACGCAATATTACAGACATTCAGAACGATTTTTTTTAAGGTATTAAAAGAATCACTTTTATAAGACGTTTTAAATGTACCACTAATAACTAAAAATATATATTTTAGTGTAATCTCATGCCGTCGACAGTACCTACTATTTGGGTTAATAGATGGCATTGCAGGTACTTTTATTACGTCATAGTAAGTTTCATCATCAAGATTTCATCTACATTGCCACAAATCCCTATCAGGTTTATGTGTAAAAGATAATTATCTACTTTGGTTTTGTACTTTTTATCGTGATGCGAACAAAAAGAATACAGAGAGCAGAAAATAGGTTCTGTTTATTATCCTACTAATCCGGAATTTCAGTACTTCGTCACATCCAGTTCCACACATATTTAAACGTACAGGCAAACGAAGTCACTACCAACGAAAATACTAGAGCAGGAACATAAAAAGTCAAAACTAAGTCAACAATAATCTTAATAATAATCTTAATAGTTGCGAAAACTGGGGTTCGAACTTACATTTTATCATTCGGAAGCCAGTCATTGTACCACCGGGTCTATGAATTTAAATAGCCGATATTATAATAAGTTATGGTTATTGACTGCTTAGCTCCTCGAAGATATAGCGTGATGATTAAAATTTCTAAGTATATGTTTTTAAAGGCTAATTTCATGCTTAACTGAACGAATAATTTTATTGAAAGTTGAACAAAACTTGTCGAAAAACATTGATACGTAATTTTAAAATCTTTCAATGTTATACCTTTTTTTCCGGCCACCAATTTCAATGAAAAAATACTATAATTTATAAATGTTGCTTAGAAATAAGCTTAATCTAACTTTGAAAACGCAAACAAAATCTGTTCAGTATTTTCGGAGATTAGCGTTAACAAACAGACAGACAGATAAAAAAAATAAAAATGCTCTTTTTGTGTTCTAAAGCTTTTTTCGCGGTCTCTAGTTTTTTATTATAGATAGATGTAGATATTAAAATTGATTTTAAAAATGATTTACTGATATGAGCTTTCGAGGGGCTCGGTGCTTTAGTAGCCACAAGAGCGACTGCTGCGCAGGAGGACCTTTTTGCCTTCGTGTCCTGATGGTGATTTGTATACCTACACATTTTGAACGTTATAATTTTATTGAAAAAAGTTTTTCATCTGTTTGTTTTGCGCAGGTAGGTACCCCAAAACGAAGTAGGAAAGTATAATTATTCTGTCTCCAGTTAATCCGTATCCGTAATCATTGTGCAAATTTGCAGCAACCACGATTAATAGGTGGCACTCGAAACAATCAACAACTCGAAACGTTGGAAGGCCTTCCACAAGGTGGACCGATGACCTGGTGAAGGTTGGGGGTAGCCGATGGATGCGAGACGCACAGGACCGGTCGTTGTGGCGACGCTTGAGGGAGGCCTATGTCTAGCAGTGGACGTCTTTCGCCTGATATGGAGGCCTATGTCTAGCAGTGGACGTCTTTCGGCTGATATGATGACTCGAAACAATTTCAGAAGATTTTCACAGACAAGATACTTAACATCCCACGGTAAAGTGGATTTCAGGAAAAATATTAACGGGAGCTATTTATCTGGAAAGCTGGTTTTTCATTACAGGGCTGTATAAGGAAGCAACGGATAGGTAAGGAAGTCCTTTAAGAAGCAACTTTGTTTTAAGCGCGCCTGGTAACCGCCATAAATCAGCCGTTCAGAATTTACGAGGGCCCTCCGCAAATCGGTTTATATTTTCGATAAATAAAATTGGCGCGGGTTTTGCGAGGTAAGCAGAGGCAGTTAGGAGCGCGTCGCCGCCCGGTGCCGCCAGCTGCCGCGTGCACATAAACCCGACTACCCTCGCGTTTTCTTGCTGACAATTTTTTCCTGCTCCGGTCATTACGCAGCTGGGCCCCGAGACAAAACGGCGAATCGTTTAAGCCCTCTCCGGAGACCGTCCAATTTTATTGTGTGTACCTAGTCGAAATTGATATGCCGCGCGAGCGTCGACGGCTCGCTCCATATGACGGACACAGGTTCCGCAAGGGACCATTTGCTGCCTCGCGAATTTTGGGCACTAAACCTTACAAATGGCGATCGCTTCTTTGATGTTTTGTCGTTACGTGAATAAGATGTTTGTACCAATAATGTGGAATGTGGACTGAATATCGGGAATAAAATTGACCATTTGTATGAATTTGTTATTGAGGATGTCTTGAGGTCAAGGATAGGTGGGGAGGCTAGGTACCTATTCTTAGGCACAGCATATAGACAGCCGGGCAACAGTTATAATTAAAACATAAGGTTTTAATTATTAAAAGGCTGTCTGGCTGCCTTAGTTGACTATGCATGACGACTAATAATATAACTAAATTCTTCTTTAACTGCGACACCTGTTTTATTTTTTTATTATAAGTAAGTCTGTGGCAAAAGTCAGTAAATCTGTCAATAATTTTCTTGTGCTCATTTTTGGTTTGTCTTTCAAAATGAAGTGTTTTTCAATATTCTCCTCTCAATAGCTGTACAGTATGTCTGACAGAGACTGCGACATAACCGTGATCATAGGAGTGTTGGTGGTATTCGCTCTGCCGCTGACAGTCCTGGTGCCAGGGTTCTCGGTATGGGACGTGGTGCCCAAGGTGCGGATCTCGCGCCTACACGTCTTTAGCCAGGACCTCACCTGGCCGCAGTTGAACGCTGCCATCATTTCGCTGCTGACGCTGTTCTTCTGCTTGTATCTTGAAATTCGGAAACGGAAGTAAGTTGATTTTCTTTTTCGGTCTATTTAGTATGTTATACTCCGTTCTCTACCGTAAAATCTACAGCTAGCGGCTAGATCACGCAAAGCCAGCCTTTATGTGCCAATGTTTTTAAAACTTCGAAGCTTTTTTAGGGCTTGCGAGTGAACCACCTTACGGCTTATGCTCACAAATTGCACATTAAACGTACATCCTATTTACGACATTCAATAACAAATCCTTCGTTACGCATCCTCGCAAATCTGTGGTGGAAAGGCACCCTTAAGGTTATCAATTTCAAACTTTAAACCTAACCTAAAAAGTGGTTAGGTCAGTGTAGATACTTTTACTTATGCAGGTAATACATGTTCAAGTAATCTGATCAAAGAGTGAACTGGTTTAAACAGTTTTATGAAATTGGTATCAATTATCATAATAGCAGCCGAAAGATGAATGTCTGTGGGAAAATTTGACCAAAAATAAGTTTTCAAATCAAATGGCATGAAGAAATACAATATTTCGTATTTCTATTTGATTATTTATTTGTTTAAAATAATGTAAATAACAACAACAGCTGTTACGCCAATCCGGTGTTACTACCACAATTGCGATTTAAATACAATAGATAATGCAATTTAAAAAGAAAAACAATTACAGTGAAATTAAAAATACACTTAAACATTCAATAAAAATACAATTGAAAACAATAAGAATAAAATAAAAACTAAATGCAATTAAAATTATAGGTAAAATACAATTAGAAATTAAATAAAGTCACAGCAAAAAATCAATTAAATTAAAAAAAAAATTCAATGCACTTCTGTGCCACTCCTGTGAACTTCGTCAGGCTGCAGTGAAATATATCTACTAGGGTGGAGCGAAAAAAAAAATTTTTTACTTTGTTACTCCTGTATCACCAATGGATGATCGACATTCTCAGAAATTTAAAAATAAAATTTCAAGTTCCTACGTTTACATCTTAAGGTGTCGCATCATATTTAAAAGTTAAAGAAAATAACAAAACTTGGTTTTTTATAAAGTTTTTATTTGAGACAAACTATTTATCAAAATGAAAATATTGAAGCTTGAAATTAAGTATTGTACCTATAAATATACAAAATATATTAAATAAAAGCATTTTAACATTCGGAAGCTGAAGCTACAGACTCTTCTTTTTGCTTAAAAAATTGTGATTTTGTGCCAAATACTGGTATGTTTTGCCTTGCCTTTATCCTCGTGCGAATGAATCCATCTCTTGCCTCTGGCCCACAAACAGACGATGAAGCTTCAATAACGAGCTCGACGCACCGCTCTACTGCCTGAGTGTGGCAAGGATACTTTTCGATTTCAAATAATTTGCCACCTGAGGAAATCACGCTTCAAATTTCTGCGTCACTATATTTCATGGTCATCGGAGGTTCTGTTATTTTTCATTTGACCAGTCAATCAAATCATAATAATTCGATGCATCGATTTTAAGATTTGGGAGTTGAAATTCTCTTACTTTCTTTCCTTTAAACTCTTTTCTTGCCTTTAAAACTCTACGAAGTCCTAGTTCCCTTATTTGAGACTCATCATCTTGTTACATTGTTAATAGTATGTTTTCTGGATGTGCAAAAAAGGAATTTCTCTGAATAGTTTTTAAAACAACGCTTTTTTGATCATCCGGTAGATACAGACATCTTTGAATCATGTTAAAGATATGAATTGGACCATATTTGCAAGAAGGTTTTGTTGTAATGTCAAACCAAGTTGGTGCAAAGACTTTCATTATGAAAGTTGCAAGATCTTTTAAAGCCTTAGAAGATTTCATTGTTCCAACATATAAACGAAGAATTCTATTAGCGCAAGTCAACCACCGTGAATGTGCAGGTTTACCAGGATCTTTGCTGGCTAAGTTTTGTGGGACCGTACCTGTCGAAATGGCAGAGCATATTTCATTTAAATATTTTTGATCAGTGCTAAGGGTATTAGTATTTAAATCCGGTAATTCTATGGGAATGCGTTCGAACACCTGTATTTGACAAATTTGGCATTTTTCTAACATTTACCCTATGGTCCCAGAAAAACTGTTTGGTCCTGTAGTTGTACCATCAAGGCTGGTAAATAAATGACGAAGTGGTAGTTCATTTGCATGTAGCAAACACACAAACCATTGCAAAGGTCTTTGCAGATGTTTTTGGAATAAAGTTATGACTCCATTTTTATGTCCTGTATTTATAGCGGTACCGTCACATCCAATAGCTACCAAATATGGCCGATATTCAAACTTTGACTCAAGAAACTCAATTATATGTTTCACAATAGTCGTGGCTTTCTGGGAAAGCCACGACTATTGTCAATCAATCATCAAATCAACAGAAAGATGACCGATATATTCAGAACCAGGCTCCGAAATAATTGAAATATGTTCTTCAGTAATATTCTTCCGTTGTGAGATACTGTCACTTTTAGTCATAATTAAAGTTTTGTCTTTACGACCATCAAAGTAAATAGCCGTCAAAATTTGTTTGCTCTCAAATCTTTGCGTGCCTTTTTCCGCTCTCTACGTATTTTACTTCGATCTATTACTTTTGACGAGTTTTCAGTGCTGATAACGTTTAAATCCAACAATGCAGCATTTACGATTAATGCAGCAGATCGGTCAGAAAATCCAGTTCGGTCACAAGAAGTAGCTAAGTTTTGCAATTTACTTCTCATTTGTTCAGTTTCTCTGGTTGATTGAGTCGTTATTTCTGTTCTAAAAATCACATCTTCATCCTCGTCTGATGCTGCAATGGACGAAATACTAGAAGATCACTTAAGAACTGGATCAAAACAAGTACTTGGGATACTACTGGCGTTTTTTAAAAACTCATCATACGTTCTCTTCCTTTTCTCTTTACGGCAGATAGATTTAGTAGACACTTTATCAACAGACCCAATATACATTTTTCGTTCATTTCTTTGGTCTTTCAAAAAGGTTTCTTCCGCAATAGGGACTTTATTCACACACTTACAAACTTCTCTAGATTCACATTTACAAGTAGCGATGTCAAATAATTTTGATTCAGATTCTTCGTAGAACATTAAAATTTGCTTTTTCTTTTCATTGCGTAATTTCTTCACATTCTTGTATTTTTTATAATAGGAAATCAATCTGGCAACTATTTGCTGATGGCTTATGATGGGAATTGACGCCTTGTTCCAAATTTTTTCAATATCAGCAGCTATCAATTCACACAAATCTTTCACTGCAGGATCTTTACCATTATTCAGTTCCAGTAAGTCATTTCTTAACCACAAGTAATATTTTATAATATCACAATAAGTTGGTAACACATTATCACTTAGTTTTATTGGATCGCCAAACAAAGGGCATCGCAAGTTTTTTCGAGTTCTCGGCATTTTATTGACGAATAATCAGACTTATTTTATACTTGTCGTTACCACTTAAATGAGAAAGTTTTAACCCTTTAAAGTAACGTAAGACAAGTTTTATTAATATAGATACACAATAACATTGACGTGCAGGTACACGATAGACGTAAAAATTGTTTTTTGTTGTTTTAAATTACCCTCATAGCGCGCCACCTCAAAATAAAGTCGTAGGGTTTTGATTTTTAGCATGAATAAAGATTTTATGTACGGTCATCGATTAATGACACAGGAAAAGTGAAATTTCAAAAAAAAAAAAATATTTCCAAGTTTACTCCACCTTAATACCTACTTCTTCTGAAATATTGTTTAATCAAACAATTTGAACCAGCCTGTTTGATCAAATCACTTGAACGTGTATGGTGCGCATTAGCGTATCGATGACAATTATACTCATCCCCATTGTTATAATATCCCCATGACACCGATTACTGACGCAGTCATTAGGTCCCCACGTGTACCTACAGATTATTGGGCGTATGGCGCAAGATGGTTCAATTGTAAGGGGTCACCATTCTGAGACGGTGTTGCCAACAGGTGGAATCACGCTCATAGCCTTACTGAACTGGTATTAAGCAATAGACCAATGCGTGTTACATTGTGGTTTCTGAAGGCGAAGAACCGGGTGTTGTGGCATAATGTTGAAAAGGACGAGATGTCCTGCAGTGGATTTCGATATGCGAAGATGATAGAAATACAGTGTTAACCGCATCTTATTCATTTTGCTTTAGGTTAGACGATATGGTGGAAAAGGTCCTAACGGTAAGTCAAGCCACAGACTCAACCATGGAGGTGGAACGTGATCGCCAGACGAACGCGGTTCGAGTGTGTGTGGACCTACTGGACGCCTCCGCGGATCACTATGAGAACCTCGTCCTACTGAGGGACGAGCTTCGGAAGAGGGAGAAGCTCAAAAAGCAACACCCGCCAGTCATCGTGCCAAGCTCTTCGTCGTCAGCTCCATTGTCGTCTTAAAGAAGATTAATTAGGTATGCAACCTCTTTAAATCTTGTGTAAAAGTATGAAATATGATCATTATTATAATTTGCATCAATGAACACAATTTCATCATTTTCAATGTGCCCTTGCATTATGTGAACAGTTAAAGACAACAACATCTACAATTGCATCAGTGAATATTGTTCGTTAAGAAAATGCTTGTGTTACTGTAATTCATGTTTTTGCTGTTAAGGAATAAACAATTGTTTTGACCAGCCATATCCTTTTGTTTGATTTATTTGTGGGTTACCTACTTTTTTGTGATAACGCTCTATAACTTAGCGTGAACTAAGTACAAAGCTACTAATACTAAGACGTGTGATCCAAGTCAGTTCTATCTACCCCCTCCACCATCACACAATCCCATAGTTTCAAACAACAGAAATTATGACTCTCCGACACACTAGAAAAAGCAGACTTTTTTTACCTTATCCGTTTCAGGAACTTCGTTGGCAATGATTTAATAGAAACCTCTTTTATTTGTGAACCTTTCACGACCGTTACAAACTCGGTCTGTTAGCAAAATACTGAACTCGTAAAAGCCAAATAAAAAGTAAGTACCGATGACCGCTGTGAAAATAAGAGTTTTTATTCTACTGTCTCAGTGCTAGTAGTGTTCATTAAAGCAAGGCAACGTCCTCAGGCTCTCGCGGGACGCTGCCGACGCGAAAAAACCAATCTGGAGCTAGCAATTATGGCAAATGACCTAATTACGCCCCACCGGTGCGCCTGGCCCGTCTCGCCACCGCAAGATTTTTCACCTCCCCCTTTGTTTGCGGTCTCCGAGAGAATTGGCTTTTAATATGTGTCGAGTTATTTTGTTTTGTGTGAATACCTGGAATAACGGAGTAGGTTTCATGGTTTTGTAGATTGTGGGTCTATGTTTTGAAAACTTTGTATTGTTAATTTTTTAATTAACGTCTGCTTTTGTGTAGGTAAGTGACAGGCAGCGCGCAGTATGAATGTGCTTGTATCTTGGTAATCTATATCTATACTAATATATAAAGCTGAAGAGTTTGTTTGTTTGCTTGAACGCGCTAATCTCAGGAACTACTGGTCCGATTTGAAAAATTCTTTCAGTGTTAGATAGCCCATTTGTCGAGGAATGCTATAGGCTATACGGGAATGGGATATGCGCGTACGAAGTCGCGGGCAAAAGCTAGTCCTCTATAAATTGGTAGTAGCACGAGCTGTAACCACTAGAATATCCAAACTTTGAATTAGGATCTGTACTAACCATGTATCTTTAGGTACCTATCTGTATTGCGTTTATATTTTAAATATCGTCTGTTGTTATAAGTCGCAATGTGTTTCGGTTTACGACATACGAACTCAGCGTTACGACAGTTGTGGTCGTTAATCGCGACTAAATAAACTCGAACGTGGCATGTCTCCTTGCAACTTTGTCGCAGTTCTCTAGCAGACAGCTTTAAGGAGAAATTAACAAAAGTTCTTGATGACGAATAAATGCCGCGTTTGGAACCCTCACTTCAAATAAAAGAGCAGACGAGTGGTGTGCACTTGTGACAATTAGTCATGTACCGTCTTTGATAAATGAGAAAATCCAAAAATTGGTAATCATTTGTTTGTTGTTTGTTTGTCGTCTGTGTTTCCAAACGCTTACAAACCTAATCTCTTCAAAGTTAGAGTGAACAGGCTCCTTCGGGGTAAGCTCGCTCCATCGTAGACTCGCTCCATCGTGTCTCTGTCATTTCTGACCTAGACTAGAGTCAAGAGAAAACCCATCACAAAAAAAAAAAACTAGAGATAGTTTTGTTCAGTACGTCTACCATGAGTTTTATCAATCTATACTCGCTAGCGCTCTCGCTTTTTAACTACAGTGTTAAAAATATGTATGAAAACTTAAAAAAAAAACAAGTTTTAAATTTATTTGTTTAAGTTGTTAACTGACAAGCAAGCAAGCTGCAAGTAAAACTTTAGTTTACAGCTAAAAAAAATAATTAGAAACTTGTTTTTTTAAGATTTTCATACATTGTTTTAACTACAGTGGCTAGCGAGTATATATTGATAAAACTCATGGTAGACGTACTGGTATTAGAATCCTTGCTCGGAGACACATTTGTCTCAGGCGCGTCTCCGCCGCGGCGCGGTGTTAGCGGGCATGAGCGCGCCTTCCTCTATTTTCATTAGACGGATCCGCCGGGAGCGGATCAGCCGTTCGCAAAAATAAATAAAACTGTTATTGAGATAAGCATCTGCGCGGCGAGGCTTTTCGCTAAGTCCCGCTGTGTCGCGCTGAGCAATGTACCGAGATATGTTTGGATTACGGCGCGCCGCAGCTCCGTGCGCTTTCCTTCATATCTACTGCTTTTCTTCAGTGTTTTGCAGCTGGAACCCATTTAGAAAAATTATCTTCTGTATTTAGGTATTTAGAGGCATTATAAAGTTTGTAAGTTATTTATAAATAAAAAGCGTTTAAAAAAGGAATGAGCTCGTACCGTAAAGTAAACTCTCGTAATGCTTCAGCCCTCATTAAGGGTACCGAAAATAAAAACAATTACAAAGATGCCGCGCGCTGTTCAAGGGCTCTTAAGTGGGACAACTGAAGACATAAAGTGCCGGGGTTTAGTGTGCGTGTGCGTGGAGACGTAGACGCACGGATTAGGTGCACTCGCGAAGAGGCGGCCAGCTTATTGTTGCGGCAAATTGGCCGCACACCGCACCTGCGGCGCCGCGCCTTGGCAGCCACCTGCCCACCCCCGGATTAATTTCTCATCACACCGCCCGTCTTCCCAGGAAATAATGAACACGACATCCTCCGAGAAAAATGCCACTGAGCCCAGAGATGTCGCTCCACTTGATTAATAAACTCTGTATAGCCGTAGCCTGTCGTGGCTCACAGTTTTATGACCGCGCTCTCCTGAAATTGGGGTAAAATTATAATACGACTTTCCAAATAATTCTACATTCTACAATGTTTTTATTAAGAATACATGAAAGAGATTACAAAACGTCGCAAATAGCTGACACTACGTAGCTACCCACTTAACAGTGTTCGCGACGCAGATGGCAATTTCACGGTTCACAACTTCTTGCCTTGGATCCCATATTGTTTTTTATAACTCTGGCGAAGTATTTGTTATCTACATGTATGAGACAAGAGCTTGCCAATAATGTATATTTTTTAAAATTAAATATAGCGAAACATTGTCGCGAAGTTGTAACGGTCTTTATTTAGGAAATTGGTAACAATTACTAAAACTGTACATAATTATATTAAAAGTTACATCGTCGTCACATCATTTACATGGCACCGGCAGCTTTCAGTCGTTACGAACAATTTCGGCGACATTATATTACCGAAATTTGATTTTAAACGGCGACATTGTGACCACAAAGTCACGAACTTGTCATGCGATACTTTTGTCGCAGCCGCAAGATGGCCGGGAGCATCTGTCGGTTTGTCGCTCTTTCCCTGCAAATAACCGTTTTCTTGATACAATTACTGGAATGTTATTATTATTGCGGTTCACTGCATTCATATGAACACTTTGTGTAATTTCAAATATGCACTAAACAAATATCGTCACATTATTGAAAAAAAAAAAATTGCAGGTTTCGTATTATTGTTATCTTTGATTCTTTGTAAGGCTTACATGACAAAAACAAACTGTATTGATAGACAAAGTACACTGCGTAAACGAACGCATAGAGATGATTAGAAAAAGTTTTCCAAGTACCTATGTACTGCTACGCCGTAGCTGCTGGCTACGCTATGCTACGCTCGTGCTTCTTGACTACGATGGATGTTCAAAAGTCGTGTTTTCTTCTTCTTTCATCATGTTACGATAAATTTTACGAGAGAGCTCATACACGGTATGAAGTGTTATCTTCTATACTAATATATAAAGCTGAAGAGTTTGTTTGTTTGTTTGCTTGAACGCGCTAATCTCAGGAACTACTGGTCCGATTTGAAAAATTCTTTCAGTGTTAGATAGCCCATTTATCGAGGAAGGCTATAGGCTATATATCATCATGCTAAGATCAATAGGAGCGGAGCAGTAATGGAAATTGTGACGCAAACGAAGTTGCGCGGGTCAACTAGTCTTATATAAAACTAGCTGACCCACGCAACTTTGCCTGCGTCACAATTATCATTACTGCTCCGCTCCTATTGGTCTTAGCGTGATGTTATATAGCCTATAGCCTTCCTCGATAAATGGGCTATCTAACACTGAATTTTTCAAATCGGATAAGTAGTTCCTGAGATAAGCGCGTTCAAGCAAACAAACAAACTCTTAAGATTTATATATTAGTATAGATTTAAATAGATAAGGATTAACATCATGATACTAAAATCACTACTATTCCATTTCACCCGGGTTTTGATTGAATAATTTGAAAAAAAACGATCATTGTGAATTAACCATAATAGTTACCCATGCAGACTTTATTGTAGATATTGATGTCCTCTATAAAACTGCAGTACATCACTTTGCTCTATTGTCAATAGTTTCCGCAGTGTCCGCGGTGTAAAGGATCTTTTTTGTTGGTGTTTTTTTCACAACTTGGGTGACATTATCGAAGTTTTCATACGGATCCCTAACTTAATAAAGAAAATATTATATAGCCTATGTCCATCAGGGATAATGTAGGAATCTAATGGTGAAAGAATTTTTCAAATCGGCCAAGAAGTTTCGGAGCCTATTCGTTTCAAACAAACAAACAAACAAATGTTTCCTCTTTATAATATTAGTGTAGAAAATTTCGTGTCACAGTATTTGTTATCGAACTCCTCTGAAACGGCTTGACCGATTTTTATGATTTTTTTTTTGTGTATATTTGTTAGGTCTGATAATAGATTGTAGGTTCTTCTTGTTATCTTTTATATGGCAAAACAACGTTTATCCGATTAGCTAGTAACTTATAAGATTACATACGAAAATTGCAATACTCGTAGCGGCGTTGATTGTTTAAGGCGGGAAATGTTCTAATAAAGTTCGTTTTTCAAATGCAACGCAAGTCATTATCCAATACTGTAGTTCTTATGTTAGGTTAAACCTAATAAAGTTAATGATATCAGCTCATACCGTCTCACTGCTGGGAAAAGGCTCCCTCCACGTATTGTTCAATCCCTCGTATACCAGATTATTTCGCATCGCCATCTTACGACGAATTACATGATTTAGTTTTGCAACCGGTTTAACTAGCTATTTTAGACCTGAATAGTATACTCTACTCAACCGATTTATTTATTTATAAGAGTACTAAGAATCAACTTTGGTTATGTCATGAAGAAGATTTAAGATTCATTCCATATTCTTATACTTACTTTCTAAAGTACACTAATACGTATAATAAGCTCTACGACATTTATATGCACAAATCATTCAATTTGAATACCTAGTTGCTCCTTTAAAGACAGTAGACTGTATATACATAAATTTAAATTGTCTTCTGTGGCTTCCCCCGAGATATTTATGTCACTATTTATTGTATTAACATAAATTGGACATGAGTTATTTTATTGGCCCGAATGCGTCGAGAATGCGTCGGACAAAGGTTATGATAGTGATTCAGATTTGTCATAGCTCGTAAATGCAACGTTTGTTTATTTTATATAGCTACGATAGTAATGTTCCTGATGTGCGCAGTGCAAGTCGTTAGTTTTATGTGCGCTTATAAAATAGAAGGTAGTTAATTGGTAAGTATGTGCCTATAATATCTCAGGTCAATGTCTATATGGACTTTTCCGGTGGGCGTTGTGGTTGTTTCGCATTGACGGTCGCCAAAAGTCAGGAAGCAAGTTCTGTCTGTCTAATTTACATTTTGAATGAGTCTACTAAGATGTCAAAAATAAAACCAAATACAAATTGTAGAAAATAACGTGTCAAACGATCTTCTATTTCGAAAGAAATTCTACATTTGAAAATTCGTAAAAAAAATGTGTAATACTCGTATGTCATTTTAGGAGTAGGAGTTTATATCTAGGTATAACACTTTTTCTTATAACAACACGATGCCATAGGAATAGAATAGAATAGAATAGAATACTCTTTATCATGTACAACCATATAAGTAACAAGCAACAGTAGCAAGCAAGCAACAGCAAGCAACAGCAACAGCAAGTAACAGTATTTATGTTATGTAACTACAAGTTATTATTTATAAATTATGGCTATTATAATAAAGTACCTGGAAGACTGAGCTCCGCTCGGTATTTTTTTTAAGACGTTTTCTAAAAATGAAACCTAGCTAGATCGATTTGTAGCTCCCGAAAACCTCTGCATACTAAATTTCATGAAAATCGTTAGCGCCGTTTCCGAGATTCAGATTACACATATACACATATATACAAGAATTGCTCATTTATAGGTATTAGATTAAAGCGAAAGACACATTGGTCCTACGTACGCAACGTATGCAACGCATGATATGATATATTATGATATCTTGACTCATATTTTTATATGAAAAACTATGCAATAGAAACACTTACCGTATGTTGCGTTGCATACGAAAGTGTGTTTCTATTGCATAGTTTTTCATACAAAACTGCTTTTACTTTCATCATAAGGTATTGGGTAAAAGTTTTTTTTTTCCTTTTTTTTGTAAAAATAAAATTTTAACGTGTCTGCTTAACATCATGTGCGTAGGTACTAGGTGTGAAAAAATGGCGGACTTCATAGTGCTGAGTACTGTGAAATTGAGAAAATATAATAATGTCATATAATAATCATACCACTAGATAGCTTATTGGAACTTGTATGATGGTTGTGAAAATGGCCATACGGGTTGACCGAGTTCAATATCACGGTTGAATCAAAACTTTAATGTCATCAAAAATCACTTGATTTTTTTGTTACCTACATATCGATGTGTATTTAATGCCACCGGTACTCGATCATTCCTGTCCAAACACGGAATATCGAGGGCATTCATATCCTCGAACAAAATCAGTGTAGTGGAGCGTTTTGTGGCCTGGCTCGGCGGGGGTCCGGCATTCAGCGCTATCCCTTGCCTTAATTCAATAATCGCGTATGAGACATAACACGAGTCAACTGGCCATCGAACATAGGGACCTACTAACGATCATGCGACAGCCACATCATAGCTTTGGTTCATCGCTTATCGTTGGCCATAGAGTGTGGAATATTTAGAAAGGAAACATGCAATTTGTTTAAGTTGTTTGTATCTTGTGAATTGTAAGTCATGTATTATAGGACACATTTTTACGGCCTAGGTGCCAATTACTACTACTACTAGGTGCAATCCAATCCAAACTATAGCGATGGACTTAAAGGATTTAGGAAAATATTTTCAATAGGCTTTACGGGAAATTGATTAGGAAAGTTACTAAAACTTTAGGAAAGTATAACTGAAAGCTTACTGAATCACGATTTCACGAGTCGGAAAGTTTGATCAAATTAACATAGAGACAATTGAAGAAAATGCTGTAACTAGGTTTTCACTTTAAGGGATATAGTAGACATTTGCAGGCTGATGATAAGACAACGGTGCAAACAAATTAAACGCTAATGGTAACCCCATAAGGCAAAGGTTTACGATTTGAATGAAAACCTTAGGCCCTATCGTGTCGAGCTTTGTTATCGCATGGAGTTTGTAACAGTTCGGTTGTCAGTTTACTCTGTGAATAGTTTAGCGTAATGGGGTATTGTTAGAGCGGCTGGCGCCGAGCGGGACCGGCGACGAGTAACGTCTTTCAGTAACATTACTGTAATGTCCTCCCACTCGGCGACGCGCCCCGCTGGCTCCACAGCTACATCCATCGATACCACACTACATCTCTCCACTATCTACTTCACAACCATTACCAACCATCTATGTTGCATTCCGCACATATTTATCATCAATCAAGGAAGGACAGTGCAACAAGATGAACTTTACTTTTGTTAGTCAGGAAACATTTAAATATTTGTGTAATAAATAATACCAAATAACTTTAAATTGACCACAAATAATGAAAATGGACGTTAATCATATACAATGTCTATGGGACAAAGCAATAATTTCATTTGAAATGTTAACGATATAGCACCAACAATCTCACATTAAGCCTTTTCATCTGTCAAATCTTAACAGCCATGGAATTGGGTTGTAATTTACGATTTTATCTCGGCGGGCACCCCGCATAGGGGCAGCGGTCAGTGTGGCCGGCGAAAAAACTTGCACCGGGGCTGACCGGGGTAATAGAGGGATAATGGTCATCGGCCGGCCACCACGCCCGGCCTGTTGTGACTTGCCAAAATAGAGTCGTAATAATGAAAGATGGCCCGCGTAAGTTGCGCGTAATTTAGTGCGATCTGGTAACGAGCACTGGGGGCCGTTTGTAGCTGTTTGTCCGGTGCGCGCCTCTCTTGTTGTATTAAGTAGTCGGGGGTGATTCAGTTTCACTTTTGTTGGTCACTTTATGTCCGTTTCGTATTTATTACCGAAATCGGCAGTAGATAACGTTGCCACTGTTAATAATAGTGGCCACTCGATTATTATGCGATTCAAAGCGGCGGGATGATAAATGGGATACGTATGTGAGTCGTCAAGGATCGAGGTCGCGCTAAGCCAGCAGTTGAGATTGATGCTGGGCGGCCGCCTGTGCCTGACAAATAGTTGGTCCAGCGGAGGCGTCGCAGGCCGTCTTGCCATAAATAAGGATTACGCTCGTGACCACGCAGTCTTGCGGAGTGGACGCAGAACAGCCCCGTGACGGCTCCTGGCGCCGCACAAGACTCATGTCAAACGTCTCGTCGTCCGCATCGTTTGTTACTCAAGACAGTTGAGAAATCCAGTTCTATAATAAATTGTATCGCCTTAATTTACAAAGTCTTTTCGTCTTTGGCTTCCTCGAGTCGCGAATTTGCGTTACTTCGGCGCCTAAGTCCCAAATCACAAGTTAGAAGACGGGTATCAAGTTTGACTCGAGAAGCGCTAAGCCTCGGCTGTTTTAGGCTCGGCGGCGATGTTTCAATCGTAAGTGCGCCCGCGGCTTAAGAGCTCACCCTTACTCCGGAATGCGTTGAAACGCGTCTAACCTTCCATCCTTTCATTTATACCGTTTTCGCTGTCTTTACAACCTATTTCGGTTCACCGACTCAAGATGCTACCTCATTACAATTGTGTTTTTATTTGCTCTAATGTCTTTTGTTTTTTTCTTGTAATAATAATTAATTAACGAAGAAGGATCTCTTCGATTGTTTCAGTCGTGCATCTGCTAAGTAGATTGTAAATTAACACGCTCGATAAAGCTGAATAGTCAGAGTTTGGAGAAAGGGCTTAAGTTAGCGATGATAATCTCCCTGATAGCTTGGGGTTGGGGTGAACATTCTCTCACTTACGCTCAATAGTTATGTACTCATTTAAATGTCGTAACGAAACATCAGGGTGTATTTAAAAGCTTGCAATACAAAGCTCTTCCTTAAAACAATACCTACATAAAGTTAGGCACGGTTTTACTGTCATTTATTTTGAGTATATTAGTGACAAACACACTATTAATTAAAGCAACGAGTAGGCAAAGTAAAGTGTAGTAAGTTTAAGTGCATTACAGCAGATAACAGGAAGTCGTAACGTCTTACGTTACCTCGGGGCCGGGACGTGTGCACCCCATTTCATAATTAGGGGTCATAGTGTTATCTCGTGAAATCTCCAATTACATAGATGTGTATGGGCAGTGGGCACTGGCGGGCGGACAAGGTCCAGCCTCCGAGGATTAGGCGATGGTTAGTCTTCTCACGTCGTGGCGAGCCGGGGTTTCAATTAGAGCGACCCGCCCGGCGCCGGCCCGCCCGCACAAATGACAATATTGGTTTATTATAGCCTCCTATGAATATGTAACGTCACTTTGTTATGAGTCAATATCGTAAACTTGTACGTACTAAACAAACGTTACAGATAAATTATACCATAATATCCGTCTAAATGGCTCGAGTACGAAAAAGTTAACGGCGGAGGTCATAGGCGGTCCGAGCTCGACCCACCTTTTACGAATGATATTATAACACATTACATTAAAGGGTTGTTGCGTACCGTGTCTACATATTTTTTTAACGTTTTAATCACGGATCTACATAATAATGTGGAACGGGACTTCCCGTCCATCCGACAACTTGATTGATGTGCCTTCCTAGATTTATACGCCCAAAAAGTAACACGCTACACGTCCGCAAAGCTTTTACCACACAAATATGGCATCCGTAATACCTTTGTTTTATTTTTAAATACGACCCTTTCATAATTAGCGTAATAAATTATAAAATGATAATAATACGAGGGCCATCTTGTGAAACGCTTTAATACCGCGCGTCGGGGGGCGCCGCCGGCGACCGCATGTCAATCACTCTCCCGAATGTAGAACAATTCTTATTTCGAAAAAGAATAAAAAATGAGTATCACTTTTATTTTGTGTCCCACTTTGTCCAGTGGGGTCGCCGTGGGCGCGACAGAGACATCGTATGAAATCGGTCTTGTGGTAACATCTGTGCTTTATAATAGACGCTTACGTAGGCTTCTTTTCGGGGATCGGTGCGAGCCCGGTGGGATCGCTTTAACATGATTGATCTGTTTATTTTACATTTTAAAGGAGCATTTTTACGGTTGCTTGTCAACTTAATAACAAAGTGTTTTATTTCGGTACACGTTAAGTTCAGTTTTATTGATAGGTTTCTTTTAACATTATTCATTATTATTTATTCCTTGCGACGTTCTGAGATGTTTCAAAGGTATTTTTTTGTCTATTCGTCATTGATTTGGTTGGTATTGGCATGTTGAGGGATAATGTTACGATGATGAATTAGCTTGACGTAAATGCGGAATAAATAAGCGCCACTTATGAGTTGAAAGTGGTTTTAAAAATAGATGTTTTTTGTAAGAGGTTGAAGTGTTCAAGTGTGTGTGGAGGCGCCGGGGGTTAAAGAGAGTGCTACTGTGTATGGTGGTTAACATTGTACAAAGTAAGAGGTCGGCGAGTGTGTGGGCAGAGCTTTTAACGTCGCCGTCGGCGTCGGCGCGGGCGCACTGAGCCACCGCCGCGCGCCGCCGCTATCATAGCAGACCGACAGGTGCCGATCTACTTTATGTGTTTTGAGAACTACCAATGGCTCTATTAAAGTGGTCTGCGTAACCGGGTTTTAAAATATAATGACTGCTAGAGAACAGGATCTATTAATGCTTCAATTACTTTCATTCACGTTTACGTATCGGTTCAAGATGAAGACGAATGGGTTGGTATTTTAAGTTTTCTTAAATTCATACCATGCTTATTAAACCTTATTATGCCGTATGGTGTCGGCCGGTACCGTGTGGTGCTGTAAAATAATAATACCATCCCATCACTTCCCGTGGGTGTCGTAAGAGGCGACTAAGGGACGCACCAGAGAATGGGCACCAGCGTTCTCTGTAAAACGCAACACCATACACTGCAATCGCCAACCCACCTGCTTAGCGTGGCGATTATGACAAACCCCCCCTTTTTGGGGAGGCCTATGTCCAGCAGTGGACGTCTTTCGACTGTTATGATGATGATGATGATGCTTATTAAACCAGCAAGAAATGAAAAATAATTTCTGCAATAAATGCCAAAGTGGAAATATCATCTAAAATGTAAAAAACCGAAACCACAAAAAATATATTTGCTTATTAAAAATTTCATCGACAAAATCAATTAGAAAAAACTTCGTCGAACAAATTAATAGCGGGTATCGTTTAAGACGCGGTGTTTGTATTGCGCTCAGCTCGTTAAAGAGACAAAAAAACGTTGCGCAGGCGCAGGCGAGCCGCCCAGCTTATCGGAAGCAATTACACGTTGTTCACTTTATTAATTTCCATAACTACCCTCGCGACATCAAAGCGAGCCGCGATCGCGTGTGCCGCCCTCGCAGCGGCGCAAGCGACGGAAACCTTTCTCGGTGTGACGTGGTATGGGAAATAGTTTGGCTGGAAAGTTATTTCAGATTTGCGTTTGGAGTTTAAGAATTTGTTACTTCTTTTGTTCTATGATTGTAAATTAATAATATTTGAAAATAAGTCTGCACTGTATTTAGTACAATGTTAAAAAAACAGAACGGATAGTCTTGGAAAGATAAAATAAGCTGTAGGTATAAAATATTATCAAATCTAAACCATTTTAGTTTGTAAGCTCCCCAGGTAAGTAAATAGGCCGTAGGGAATATTTTAGTCAACCCACACGTCTCGTGACTTGCGCCAGCGCCTGCGCTACTGTTTACAGCGCTGAAACCCTTGAAGACGTTTTAACAACGCTCTCGGCCTGGCACACACTCTTTGATGTTTAGCGACACTTCAAATACTCTCTGCTCTTCAAAACACATTCATCCTTTGAAAATTTGTATGATGTAGATAAATACTGATTTACAAGAGACAGTCGCTACCTTTTTTATTTTACGTCCGATATGTAAAGTAGGTATCTCAAATAAAAGACAGGCGAATCACAGGATACAATAAATCAGTATTCCAAAACAAACAAAATCTCCATACATCGCGAGAGGTGAACAGTGGAACAGAGGAGAGACTTATCTCGCTAAAACGATTCCCACATAAATAAAGCTCATCGGATATGAAACCGTATTTACATAAGAAAAATATAAAGAGGCCTAAACGATAGGTCCATAAGGGCGTCGTATCGGGCAGGCCGGCACTCGGGACGCCGCTCACGTCCGCGGGGAGCGCTGCGCCTTTAATAACAATACGAAATATCAGTTCGTTCCTCCGATCGCAAATCTACGTCAATAACATATCCAATAGTAGCGCTCAATTCATTTCGACATAATCTAATATAGCGGGGCACGTTTCCCGCCTAAATCTCCTGCCACATGTCGCCAAGATGGCCGACCGGGCGAAACGCGAAACTAAACAAAAAGGAGATCACGAATCGGTAATATCTTTCGAGTCCATAAAGTTAAACGTTTATTTGCAGCGATATTTTGTCCTTTTGTAGATATTGCTTTACTATGTAAGCACTGGACGTGGGTCTCTCCCGTTGATATTTGTGGAAAATTGCCCAGAAAAAATTAAAGTCAACCACTCGTATCTACTTCGTTGTTACGTGAATAAACAAATTCAGTTAACATTTAAACAGATTTCGCAGTAATTTCAGCTAAATTGCTGCCAATTTTCTCTAAAGAGTTATTTTGAAACCGACTTGGTTTAGCTAATTAGGCCACTTTGTTGCGGTTTACGGAAACCTAGGATTAAGTCAAATGACTACATCAAAGTCTATTTAAATCATTAGCATTAAAAAGACAATTGTACCTTTGTAAAACAGAATGTGTTTTGGTAAGTGCTTCAGGATGGCTTTTTGATAATGTTGAAATACCACACAAATTCATTTTTAAACTATTTGACTAAGAATAACATTTTCTTATTTTCATGAGCATTTTCCGCAGAAGCAGAAAATGGTGAATATTATTGCTATTTCATCATAATATCATTGCGAGCATTTTATTTAAAAATGTGATCTACAATCATAATAAGTACCTTTAAGAAAGAAGATTAAAATTTCAGGAAACATTTTGTGTTTTAATGAACATTTGAATGAGAGGGAGTAGATTCATGAAGAAATCTACTTTAAATGCCTCTATAAAAAAAATAAAATAAAAGCAGTATTAAAAATCCTGAAAACCGTGAAAACCAGAATGTAAATACAAGTCCATTTCTAAATAAATCACAAATAATTTTCCTAGAACTGACCTGCCCTGTAAAAGAAGCATTATCGTAATTCGTCGGTACAAACAGTCGTTCGGAATGGCTGCAATTAAACAGGGCTTTCTAATGATTTCATTGATTAATCATCGGACGACAATCGAAGGAAGTGCTACCCCATTTATTTCTCAAAAAACATGAAAACTCAGAAGAAGTTACAAAATTCCAAAAACGCGAGTGGAAAATAAGTCTCCATCCAAATAAATCACTAATAACTTTCCCAAGAACCGACCTGCCCTGTAAAGCTAGCATTATCGTAATTCGTCAGTACAAACAGTGGTTCGGAATGGCTGCAATTAAGCCGGGCTTTCTAATGCACTGATTGATCAATCATCGGACGACAATCGAAGGAAGTGCTGCTTTGTCTGCCGGCCGCAGTGAGCGCGGACGTGCCCGCCGAATTGTTGTGTAGACTAGACACGGAGGTCGGAGGGCTTTATGCCTATTTTTTCAGATTTCAGGTTTATTGACGACAATTTGTTAAGTCAGCATTTCGGTGTTGAGGCAAGATTTTGAAAACTAACCTCTATTTTCTGAGCATTTTTTTTCTACTCCTTCTCAATGATATAGACGGTTATAACTTACTAGCTGACCCGCGCAACTACGTTTGCGTCACATTTTTCATTACTGCCCCGCTCCTATTGGTCTTAGCGTGATGATATATAGCCTATAGCCTTCCTCGATAAATGGGCTATCCAACACTGAAAGAATTTTTCAAATCGGACCAGAAGTTCCTGAGATTAGCGCGTTCAAGCAAACAAACGAACAAACTCTTCAGCTTTATATATTAGTATAGATTATTTGTTAATCGGGTTTGTTTCTGTTATCATGACAACTCAGTCGATTGCAGTGGAGAAAGTTTCCTTCAAAAGGATTTAGATTATTGCCCAAAGAATTAGCCCTGATCAAGGTTTAGTTTCGCCTTACTAACAATAAAATCAGCTATGTTCCTAGCAAGTGTATCATCATATAAACGTAATGTGCCAAGTACCGTACTTGATTATTGTATCCATCTAATTGTCATGATTCACCTAAAGTTACTTTACCATTTTGTCCTACAAAGTTGAAATAATTATAAACATCTATATACTCAACGAGAACTATAATTTTTCCTTTCTCTTTACGTGTTTTAGGGAGATGAACTGCAGTGTCCGGTTATTTTACCTAAACTCGTAAAGTTGGAGCGATGTTTGATCTTTGTCGTAATAGCAGGCTACACCGATTGATCCGTCATTGTGTCGGAGAACACTGATTTCAGCAGGAATCGTTCCAGCGACTTCTGTACCAGCGTAATGCACGAACAAAGCTTTTAGATTTGATTGAGAGAACATTTGATTTTAAGATATAAATCAGCGGAAATAGCAATATCGATGAAAGATTTTTAACGTTTGATAAACGTACGAGTATCTTCCAATCATTCTACAAGACCAATTAACAGATTAACATGTTGGTTATTGTCATTCGGGATGGCCAGAATCTGCTATGGTATATTGAAAACTTTACCAAATCCTGAAATGTTTGTCACCTCTTCCGGAATATGTTTGCGTTCTTCCTTTTAGATATTTTTAAGTTGATTCTGTCATAATGAATATTGAAACACTCTTTCATCATCATCCTTTCTTCTAGGAAAAACCCTCCAAATTTTCCGGAAAGAATTTCCATTTCGCCCAATCAGGTTGCTGCTGACCAAAACAAACGAGTTCGCACGATCCCATCTAGCGGCCGGTGAGCGTTTTCTATTAAGACCATGATCTGTCACGAACTGCCATATTCTTGGGCTGTGTGAGTGATGGCGGCTGTCGGCGAGATGTAAGGGTCGTCGGTCACGTGCGCCGATTGCTATTGATTTCCATTTAATTCGGCGCGTGCTTCCACTGGCCTGCCTACCGGCGCCGCTGCTATCAACGATAAATTGCTGCTGAACCTCTGCTGCCTTCATTTCCACTGATTGAAGTGTGCTGTTGCTTTTGTGTTTTGTTTACAGGTTTATTTTGTATGTGGGTCTATCGTCATGGTGGGTTAAGGACTTAGATGTGGGAGTAAGTACGTGAAAGTCTGACCAAAGGTGTTTTTTTTTTTCATGATTTTATATCCTGTATTTGAAATAAGGAGATAACAGTTTAGGCGACTCATAACTTGTGAGAAAATTATGCACAATTTGGCGCAAAAGAACTGATGTTGAATTAACCTAAAGCTGGCTAGCTACCGAGGATGATGAAAAGCCGGTAGGCAACAAATAATTTAGTAGTCATCTCAGTAGTAAGCAGTTATCGTACATAATATTACAGTGTACAAATGATTGTATTAGTTGGAATAGTCTGTCGTCGGTGTTCGAGACAATAGCGCGCGTGACTCCATCTCGCACCACCACCGTGCACCGCTATGCTGCGCCCGCGCTGTAGATTGCATAGAATTTTCTATAAACAATGCTATTTTATTAGATGACCTACACCTTGATTATAAACGTATTTCCCAGCTACCCAGAAAATGGTACAACGACAATTTAAACTCTCGGAGGCAATTTAAAAAGTTTGTTAAATATAAACCTTTATTTGATCAATTACTTTTTGATACCCTTTTTTGCAAGAAAATTGTTTTTTTATTGTGCCCAGTAAATTTCGAGACGGCTTACGCCGCCCAAAAATTAATTGATCGGATCTCGTTTCTCAGAGGAAACAGCGCGGAAGAGTTTTAATTAGCGAGAAAAAAAGCACCACAAAACTTCCGACGTAAAAAACCGGGAGACAAGGGTGGGCGTAGCGAGGAATAAAAATCTCCCGCTCGTAATGCGGGCAACATTTGTGTGAGGAAGACGCTCAGTAATGGAAGACAAATTTCAATATAATTTGCAATACATAAGCGTGTTACTTTAATAGCCCAGAACCACCCTTCAAATTAAACGGGGCTTAAGTTTTATTTTATTTTTTCCTCGTCGGTTCGATCGTGTTGTGGGCGCGTAAGCAAGCTCGGGGAGAGCGCGACGCACAGGCCGCCCCGGGAAAAAATATAATCCGAGCAAATTAATTGCTCCTACAGGCAATAGTGGCACGGCCGCGATGCCGCCAAATCAAATTAAGGACGCGCTATAAAAACCAAATTAGTGCCCGCTTTAACCGTGAGGGGGTATTTAGTTACAAGACGTTAGTTCAAATCCCGCCATTTTCATTAACAATAAATATCCCCTTGCAGCCGCACAGAATCCTTATTGTTTTACTTTTTACACCCTTGTGTCCCGAGTGGGATATAGCGGACGACGGCGACGTCTTGTACTGAGGCTGGCTAATTTGTTCTTTTTGTTTACTTACCGGGCAAAGGTAATAAAAATTTGTGTTGCGCGAATTGTATGGACTTTAAATTTTATATAGCCGCCGGTGCCGGGCGAGTTTTGCATTTAATTGGGAAAAATTTAGGGTCGGCGAAGCGCTTCTGTGCGGATTCTTAAACTAATTGGATGGCCGTTACAACTTTTTTGTCTTAAACTTTTACGCAATTGAAGTAGGGGTGAAAAGGGACATTAGAAAAAATAAATTTTACTCTAATATCCGTAAGTATTACGCAACACTTTGGAAGACTTGAAGGAATTCCGTTGGTCCGTTATTTGGGTCGTTCTATATTACATGGTTGCAGTTATCAGTACCTAAGGGGTGAATTTGATGTGTTTTTTTGAGGTCGGCGGGTGGTTAATTAGAGGCAATGCAGTGAATTAGAGGGCGGTGGTGATCTAAAACAATAAGCTGACTCCGTCATTAGAGGCCGCTTGGCCGCCTGGCCGCCTGGCCCACAACCCGCTGCAGATCGCTGCACCTCCCTAATGTGACGACATTTAGTCCCTTCACATTTAATTTCGTATTTATTACGTCTGGGTACCTGTGCTATGCAATTGTGTTATTAAGTTTATGTTACCTGTTTTTTAATAATATTGATTTAAATTCCATTTTAGTTTTTACTTTAGTCACAATAAAATGTTATATTCAGTAACCCATAATAATTTTCAGGTGCACAAATGATTATTTGGTTTTTGGGAAGGACGACGGAAAAATTGTTTTCAATTTTCCGTATATAAGAACAGTTGACTCAGGTGCACCAAGAGAAAAAAATTGAAATCCTTTATGGTCCGGCCTTATTCAATGGGACTTTCTTGTTGCTTTTCCTGATTATGTTGGATTATACTTTTTTATTTATTTCAACAGCCAAATCATACCTTTTTACTGCAACTTTCTTCCTCACGAAAAAAGTTGCCCCACACTAGTAATTTCTCCTGTATCGTGGGTGCGTTTACAAATATAAAAAGTCACATACACAAACAGTCAGAACCGGAACTACTATCTGTAGGCCATACAAATATTTGTTCCGTGCGGGAATCAAACCCACGACACACAGCTCAACCACTGCGCCAACTGTGTCGTTCAAAATGCGCATCGACCTAAACATTTGTTAATTGCAATCCATTTTCTTAATTCTGGCACTAATTCACCGGCATTAACGAACTAGCAAAAAAAGACTAGAAAATTAAAAAAAAATATAACACATCAAATCTCCTTTCAAGGTAGTTGTGAAGTATATGCGGCACTAATTACAAGTGAGATGGATGCGAAGAGGAAATTAAATTCAGTATTAATATTATCAATTAAGCTAATTGCTGTGAAGTAAAACCTTATGTTGAAATAAATGTAGTAGGAGGGTGCAAATGATGGTAGGATTTATGAGTTCCGCTTTACCTGGTAGGCAAATGTACCTAAGTGTGATATTTATTATCATAGTTAGCGAGTAGATAAGCTTTATGAAAAACTACGTATCTTTTCGTCACATTATAAATGTAGATGAGTTACTTCCTGCCAGGGTTGCGGAATTTAATCGGAAGAGTCGTCACCGCGGGCCTAAAATGCAAAGGGCATTAGGAGGAACACGAATGGGTTTTAACTCAGTAAGAGTCTTTTTTTTTACTATAAATAGGCATACGTTTGACCACAATCTCATCTGATGGTAAGCGATGATGCGGTCGAAGATGGAGCACGTTTGCCTAGAAGCAACCTATTCACTCTTCTCTTAAAGACTCCCAGGTTGTAGCTATCTGGAAACACAGACTCTGGCAGGGAATTCCACTCCATTCAGCTCCGCCCAGCAGAAGGAGTCATTTGATGGTTCTCCATACTTAAAAAAAGATGGGTTACTTATGGAAAACGTATGTGCTCAAAAACTTTTTGTACCAACTAGTTTGTAGGCAGAATGATAAGGATATAGGATTCCGCCCAGCCTGCTCTAGTTTTTGTTAAATTTGTTTTGTCCTCATCATTAGACTACCACGGTTAGTTTTAGATGTCGTTTTAATCGACCTAGTTTTAACTGGATCGCATCAATAATAATTTATAATAACTAAGCATCCATATTTCTAAATAACATACCTTCCTAAAAGCCTAATTTAAACAGACCGATTAAAATCTATACTTGCCTACATTTCAGTCGATTCAAAAACTCCCCAAATTACACGATCAATGTGTGTATGAAAACATAATAACAGTTCGGCGTGAATGGTATAAACACATTGTTTGGTGTTCGGCATTATTATAGGGCTGAAAAGCCGCCGTACGAATATCGTAATTATATTATTAAAATTACCACGACGATTGCAGGAAACGTGTTATTTAACGTAGTCGCGATACGATCTTATCGCTGATCCTAATACCCGATGTGTGGGTATTATCGTGCTACCTGACGAAATCGACGGATATACGGGGATATTCGGCATCGACACATGGCCGCCATTAACGTTTTATGTACAGGCTGTAGTTTTTGATAATGGTCGGTTTAGGCCGCGTAATTACGTAATGAAAGATTTACGAAATATACTTACCTATAAGATATCCCTGAGCAAGAAAAGCTTGCGCACATAAGAGCTCCGTTTAAAAAAAAATCCTGAAAACCAGTTTTTAAAACATATAATTATTTTGTTTTTATAAGCTTGTACATACAACAGGAAAGGTTTTTAGGGTCCCGAAAAAAAAAAACGGATCCCTTATAGGATCACTCGGGTGTCTGTCTGTCTGTCACAGCCAGTTTTCTCCGGATCCACTGGACCGATTCTGTTGAAATTTGGTACACATTTAGAATTCTATGACCCAAACACGGACGCGTTACGTAAATCATAAAAATTTTAGTTTGGGGGTCAAACTAGAAAATTAAATAAAAAAGTTTTTTGAACAATATTGTGTGACATATCAAATGAAAAGGCTTACTGTGAGAGTTTTAATTATATTTTTTCATAATTTTAAAATAAATGGTTTAGAAGTTATTCAAGAAATAAGACGAAAAATGACCCCCCTTATCTCCGTAACTGCAGAGCCTAAAATTTTGAAAAAAGCTGGAGATAATAGATCTTTACCTAAAGATTACAGGAAAACCTAGTAGTGTTAAAATAAAATGTTAAAAAAATTAAATTAGTTCGGAACCCTTTGCACGCGAGTCCGACTCGCACTTGGCCAGTTTTTTTTAAGTAATATACCAATTATTCTTAAACGTTCTGCTTTGCGCCAATATTTATGTTATCGCAATACTCGGCAAGTTTTCCATTTTCACTTGGCGCGAGCCGTCGTTCGTTGACGCTTCAGCAACGTGTACGTTACCTCAGGATTAGTAAGGAAAACCCTTCGTTGACCTTTACTACTACCGTAGGGAGAGATGAAAAGGTTCTGTGTTTTGATTTAAAGTGAAATGGAATATCATTATTTGTTCGAAGTTTTTTGTATCTGCTTGGCTTAAGCCTGATTTAAACAAGAAGTAATTATTAGTGAACACGCCGTATAAAGTATTATTACGAGACAATGCGGTCTGTTTGTCTATCACGATAATCTGTGGACTGCTCATTTCAATTCCGTGTTGTGTAAACGTCCTAATGGACTCCGGTAATGTGACACGCTTGACGATTTTACTCACAAATTGTTGTACGAAACTCTATTACAATCTAATGACAGTCACCGTCTAATTGCAAGGTTATTACGTTTTGTTGTGCACGCGGCTTAATGATAGCACCGGTAATTATTGAGCGAGGTGAAACCCTGAAGATGTGTCGAATTGAATCGTCGGGCCCGTAATGACGGGGCGCGGGTGCCGGATGCCGCCGCATTAACCAACTATCAATGGCCGCATAAGATTAATTTTTAATTGTCTTTACCCCCAGGCTACGACTCGATACACATTCTTTATATACGTAAATTGCAGTATATCTTGTATTTTAATAAGTAGCTGCGTGATTGATATTTATTTGCAACTGTGTAGCTTTATAGCGTGTTATTAGCAGTGGAAATACGGTTCATTTGAATAAAAAACCTGATTGATTGATACATTTTGTTGATTCGTTGAATAACTTAAAAAGGGTGTAATTACATTTTTTGAATAGGTATTATGATAATTTATTCTCATCTAGATAGTTTGACTTTCTCTTCCCCGAAACAGTTTTCTTTAAAACTAAATTAAGCAACAGGGGAAATCATAAAAACCATAAAAGACAGCCACATCATTTATACATTTAAAAACTGTAAGCGCCATCATTAACCACGTGTAAGTGGGCCACTCGATACCGGCTGTCACGACTGTCATCAGCGCCACCAGCGTGAAATATGGAAACGCCGCGATCCACCATATCACGGTATCTCAGTCAAGATCTAGAGCAAGTGACGAATAGATTTCGTGAATAATTTACCAGACAATGGACTGTCAACTCTTTTATTGTATTATTTCGGTATTGTCGTGTTGTCGTCACGAGAAAGTGGCATTTGTTCATAATAACGCTTAAATACGTTTGCGTAAGCTTTGTGAAAGCGTAATGACTGGCGAAAATAAACGCTACGAAATGATAGAGATAATTTCTGGAGGGTGAATGTTAAGTCGTGTTGTGTTGGAAATTAATTTTGTGTACCTATGTATTCTTGATTAGAATCGGCGTTGGCTACAGGGAAATTTAAGTGAAAATGTTTGAAAAAGTACTTTTGCAACGATGACTTTCTTTAACACGTTTGTCATAAAAGAAAAGTTAGGGAAAAATGTCAAATGATGCAGCTGTTATGTTTCTTATTTCTATGATACGATTTCTATAAACATTTGCAAATGAGAGACCTGTCACTCCACTTACAAGTTAATGAGTGTCGAGCTGAAACTCGGTCGCTAATTACAGAAAAGTGGAACGCGGCAAGTGGCCGGGAAAATGTTAGTATGACGAAGAAAAAGATGGAAGATACGCTACAACGTATGAACACTAACAAGATGCTTGCACTCAACACTAGCTTATCTTATAATTACAAGAAAAATCTTTAGTGTTTTGTCGTTGTAAAACGAACATCTAGCAAATAGTTTTCATAAGAATGATTTGATATCTCATCCTGTTGACGTACATTAGGCTGCATTTATTTGAATGTAGCCTGAAGTAGCTGTCGACAATCCAGAACAATAATAAGTAATTTATTCGTATTGATTAGCTAACTTCGCTATGTTTAGAACAAACTGTTAAGAAGAGTGAATCTAATTATTATCATACATCTATATACTTTAAAGTCGATAGGATCTTTTAAAACAGTGTTGCATTGCAGCTGCATTTTTAACCGAAAGAAAAAGCAAGAAAATCCGTGAAACCGACCGAAGCGGATTTGTTTGTCGCCCGGCGCAACCCGTGCGGTGTAAACCTCGACCTCTTATTTTTGCCGCGTCGCCTGAGACGGACCTGGATTGATTTACGGGGCCAAGTGAGTCGCCTCTCTGGCCTCTCTCGCCCTACCCGACCCGGCTTACTCCTAACTAAGCTTTATTCCGGGATTACGCAAAACACACGCCACCGGTCGTGACGTGTGCCGAATTGAGAACAGCTCGCCGACGACGAAGGGTTGACTTCTGATTCGGTTTAAGAGGTTAAATTGTCTTTTGGAAAGTTGATTTTATGACCTTTATTCATCGGTTCTGGCTGTCCTATAGAGTTGTAAAATAATATTAAATATTCATGTAATAATGGAGTTAATGACCATGATTTTATTTCCCAAACTTAGCTAAACGCAAACAGCAAACTTATGAATATTTATGAAGAAAGAGATAAACTCATTTATGGCATAATTTAAGCCACTTTCGAAAATACCATCGATTGGTCAGATCAGGCGGAACTTTAATAAATCCCGGTATTCTATTTAAGTTATTACACCTATTAAACGCAAAGTAAGAAGACACGTTCCGCCATTAAGGCAGTCTCAAGCAGCGGCCGGCTGAAGCGCGGGATATTATCGCGCCGCTTGTTGCCCGCGTAAAATAATAATGGCCGAACTTCCGGTGCCGGCGGCGCGGAAAACTTAAGCGAAAAAGGCGGGAAACGCCCCCGGCCGTCGCCGCTAACTTTGTTAACCGCTCGGATGTGACGTCACTTAATTTATTAACACATCCCTACCTCCACCGAGAGGTAATTCTTGGTTTTTACGACACTTTTCCACTTCTCACTCAACGTGCTAAAATTTCGTGGAGCCATCGTCTACGCGAATAGTTTTGTTGATACTCCGTTTAACTGCTCAGTTTTCTGTAATCTTACATGTGAGAACTGTTGTGCCTTTAAGAGAAGGTAGTTGTCTTACTTAACTAACACAAAATTACTTAATCGATTTCCAAAATTATTCTGTATTTAAATAAAACTTCTTCAGTACAAGGAAAATCTTAAGAAGATGTTAATCGAAGTGCCTGTTATGTCATTTAAAGGTATAATATACATTTAACCAAATAATAAAACTATTCACATCAGGAATAAACTAATGTTGTACGTCAATGTTATAAAATTGTTTAAATTGAGTCTTTTTCTTTGTTTATTGTTGCTTATTAAGATTTGAAAATATCTAAATTTAAATGATTTAATTTAGTTATGACGCTAATAAGATTGAAATTAATAATGTTTTAAGTATCATAATTTATGGCTTGAGGATCAAAAGGTTAATAACGTTATTAGAATATTTTATCAGGCGCTTCTTTTGTCATCCTCTTAATTATGTTGACGAACGGTATATAAAGTTTGTATATTAATATGTTTTCTATAAGGATCATTCCGAAATAAAAAATACCGTTTTAGTGTTGCCCGCTACAAACGTCGCGTCCATCGATAACGACAGGTGAAACTTAAAAACAACGTTCCCGAAAAACACAGCCGACGGAAAATCAATAATCGAAACCGCACAGAGAGCACTCGAATAAATACACACCGACTATCCAATAAAACACGTGAATCGTTTACAATTAAAGCTTTAAATCGGCAATAGGTGTTGCCATAAATCGGACGAGAAAACAATCAGCGAGGCAGCGTCGTTCGCAATTAGCGCTGCGCGGCTCGATAAATTTGCATTAATGCTTTCGAAAAATCGGAGCGGCAATAATTTTCGCGTGCCATGTGTTGTATAGTGCCATAGTACCGGATACCGTAGTACGCGCCTACCCCTAGCTACCTTTTTCAGTGCGGCCGCTGCCAAACGGAGCCGAAGCTACTTTTTTCAGCGAACAGATTTACTCCGTTCACCTGTAGTTTCAGTATCAGATATCTGTCCGGTTGTTTCTCGTGTTTTGGCATATTGAGTTGTTTCGTAAACTAGGGTGGGTTTTCACTTGTTATGTACGTTGCAAGTGTACATAAGATATACCTACAGGAGTTTTGGGAGGAAGATATTTGGAAAATAAACATAATTTGCTGCTTTCTTCATGTTAATTCATTATGCTTTCTTTCCTCTTGAATGGCATCGACTCTTGACGCCATTGGATTAAGAACCTGTGACTCTCGCTTATTCACAATCCCTCAACTAAGATACGGAAGCGACAGTCAAGGTAAAATTCTCGAACGAAGTGAAAAGTCAACCCTTAACCTAAAGTAGGGCAGAGCGGTCCGCGAGGTACGCGGCGCCCGAGTCTCGGATGGACATATTTCCACGTTGGCAATTCACGCGTATCCGCGCGTGATTTACGCAACGCCCCCTGCCTCACTGCACTTTACACTTTTGCAGCTCCGCGCGCACCAACGCCTATTAATTGATATTCGCCGCGACACACTCCACACATTTTTATACACAATTCCCAATAAACAATTTTTAGAGCGGAACATTTTTGGCACAACTTTTCCGGAACGTTTGCTGCAAAATACCCAACAATCAAGTTATTCGGCTACTCTTTGACGTGCAAAGCAGGGTTTAATTAATATTAATAAGTTTCTTAATCCTACTGCCGATACAATTAGTAGCTTTTAAATAAGACATCTTAATAAATGGTATTTTTATCGGTGTTTGTTTTTTCTTTTTTTTAATCAACCGAAACTATCAGGCTTAGCTAAAATGGATTTCGATGTTGCGTAGGCGTCGAAATCAATTTAGCATGCTAATGAGCGAGTCTCCCGGAGAGATAATGAGCCTTTATAAGTGTGGGGCGCCCACCTCGCGGTGCACACATCTCGCGTGAAGATAACCGGTTTGTTAATAACCTCCGCTTGCCGATAAATACTCTATGAACATAACGCGAAACTCAGGGTTTACATAAAACCAACGATTTGTACGACTAGTGCTGTACTTTACGTCTTTTTAATAGTCTATTTATTTAAAGTGAGTTTTTTTATAGATTTGTTTTAAGTTAATGGTGAATGGCGCAGGAGCGTGGTTGTCACGCTGGGCGTTATGTCCGATATATCTCCATGTTTATGTCTTATGTTCCCAAAACTCTATGTGGGCTTTTTAGCTATGAAAAAACAATTGAGTTCGATCAAATTGTTTGGGTGTTTTATGTCAGAAAATCTGTGGAACGGTAGGAAATTTGCATGTCATGTACAAGTTGATTCCGATAGTTACACACACCATGCCGTTAAGTATATTAAGTACAGTGAATACACTGCTTGCTTTCGAAATGGGAATGCTTATCAAGTACATTTTGTTATCGACTTCATTTGAATACAAGATTAATTTGTTGAGTGAATTATCGTCAAGTTTTATTGAGCTGTGTCGCCTGCGTTCAGCGTTACCAATGTGTTGTATTCTATTTCGTCATAAAACGTAGCGTCTGACCGGTGCAATACCTGTATTTACTTTTTTGTTATTTATTGAATACTTATAGCATATAATAAACTGGAATGACAACTGCGCACAGCACATCGAGAAGGAAAAGTATTAAAAACATTTTTCAAATTTTGTGTAGACGTTAACAGCGATATTAAATAACATCTCTATTCACAATAAAATGTGTCATAAAAATGTTTAGGGATAGTCAGGACAGTGGAGCGAGCCGGAAGAGTGTCGCCGCGGGGGTAGGCAGCTCTGCTTAATATATGAAAATATTCAATTTTATAACATTCTGTAGCGATAACATCTTCCTGTCGATTTGATATTTTCGGCGGTAAGGTAATATTATCCGATGGTCAGTGAATGGAGGCCGGAGCCACGCTGCGCGCGCGCCTGCCAACATCGTAACTTAACACTTAATCATTGCTACGGACACTTTATGTCCCTGCAGGGCTGATGCTGAGGACCACGACACAACGACACTCGACCACTGACGTCTGCGGAGAAGCCTGTCTACTAACGACCTACATTGTGGTATATTGCTACTCATTTGAATATAATGCTCCAAGATTTTATACACCTTTATGAGGAGGACATGAAAATTATAAATAGCTTTTATTTCAGGCAACTTTTTCCAGCGCCTTTTATTCCCCGTAGTAGTAGTGCCAGACACTAAGAGGTATCCAAAACAATCCAACTTATTAAGATATGATCTCACGACATTATCACACGAGAACAACGTGGCAAGCAGTGACGTTCGTCCATTAAAGTGTGTGCATATAAGGGTAGGCGCACACACAGATGTCATAAGTCAGGCAGTGAGGTGGCCGATAAATTACTGGGCGCCTGCCGAGTCGACGGCCCGCGTGGGCGACCGGTAGCCTGGGCCAGTATAGTGTACACTCCTGCTTACGCGGTATCATGTTACAGTTTGCAGACTATAGCTGCCATTTAAGGGTTTGTGGTAAGACTAGGTTTGTAAATGGTAGTTGTAAAAATGAGATTATTTTTGTGAAACTGAAGGACGAAGAGTCAACTCTTGGTGATCTTCTGGCACATCATACCCTACAATTAATGAATCAGCTTATTGTTATTTTTTGATTCTCTGAGTTACAGCTGCTGCTAATGCTGACAGTGTTTATCATAGTAAGCATTAGCAGCATCTGTTGTATAAGTCACAAATCAATAGTATTTTCTGCAGTATGATCTGTTAAATTAAATATCTATACTAATATATAAAGCTGAAGAGTTTGTTTGTTTGTTTGCTTGAACGCGCTAATCTCAGGAACTACTGGTCCAATCTGAAAAATTCTTTCAGTGTTAGATAGCCTATTTATCGAGGAAGGCTATAGGCTATATATCATCACGCTAAGACCAATAGGAGCGGAGCAGTAATGAAAATTGTGACGCAGTCGAAGTTGCGCGGGTCAGCTAGTGTTAGATAAATCAGATAGCCAAAAAGCGAATACTATACATTAAAGCAATTAGGTAGACACTCAAGCGAAACTACTTACAATTAGATATTTAATTTGCGATCTGAAAGCAGCGAGGTCTTTGTGAAAATATGGTAATACAGAATTTATAATACCCAGGTACCTATGAATATTCCTACCTATTCATCAAAAACAAGACTGAAGGTCTTCATACTTGAAAACATACCTTTATTCAAAAAATAACCGAGACGTACACCAAACTGTACGTCGAAAATAAGTTTATTGTTATTCAAGCTGTGACCGAATGAATATATCTCCAAAGTCCATCGGAATCAATGAGAGTGAGTCAGGGACTGATGCCAAAACTCGCGAACAATAACAAAACAAGCAGTGTGCGCCTGCGCAAGTTACGAAGGCAGCACAAAAACGTCGTTAGTCAACGAACTGCTACCTACCACCAGCCCATAACACAGTTCATTACTTATATTAACAGTTTAGCAGTCAGTGGCAGCTCTCTCGATCCCGACTTATGGCCGCGTGAATATGCGTGGGCATTATTTGTACCCTTGTTAAGCGCTGAGGATATTATAAAAATGATTCCTTTATCCGCGCTGTGACACTCGTTGGAAATTGGTCGTTTAATTTATGATCATCATAAAAAAGGATTCGAACCCGTGCAGGTTGGAATTTCATTCATAAGAACGCAGAGGCGTTTGGGTCTTTATGGATGGATGTTTTCATTAATTTAACGCGGATCCGAGGATGCCACCGAGGTGTCGGGTGTCCGGTGACACTCGCACAGATCAGATAGCGAGGCTCGTGCTGCGACTACCGTTCATCCTTCTTCAACATTTGTCACACCTCTCAGGTTTCTCTGACGTCATCTCCATAAACATAGCATTCACATCAACATTTCCAACTCTCATGATTGCGCATTCGCGTTCTTGATAAATATCGATCTATCTCGATATGAAGAAGTGCAACTCATGGTCAAGTCGTGTTATGGTTATTTACATATTAAATCTCGCATTCCTTGAGAGCCGAGTGCGTGACTTAATTTATTGCCGCGATCAATGTAAAATAATTCTTAGACATTATTGAGGATCAGTCATTATTCATCATGAGCGGTGGTTGATGTGGCAGGAGAGCATCAGGCCACCGAGTGACCGGCGGGGAGGTGCGCGGGCGCACATCATCAGATAAGCGACAATAACTCGATACGCGTTCCAAATAAGCTCAGGAGCGCATTAGTTACCGGTGACCGACACCGACAGTTCGCCTAATCCACTCAAAACATTCGGAGACATTTGTCGGCTCGCGGCAGGGATCGGGTGATCGATAGCGCGACTCGCCACAAAACGATAGATAAAAGCCGATAAGTCAGAAGAAATATGACGCGAACAAAATCGGGAGATGTACGTAATAAGATAAAAGTCAAACAATGATTCGACCGCGGATTCGCCGCGGCATAATTTATGTGACAACGCGTGATGGACGAGCGGCGACTTTCGGTAAACTATTTACATACGGCGGCGGCCGCGCTGTCGGATTGGGTTCTGCTTGTGACAGAGGGTGGGGCTTAGTACCGAAAACAAATGTCACTGTTATTTATTAGGTTACGGTACTATTAAGCCTAAGACGGGAATTATGGTTTGGGGATAGCCAAACAATTCGGTGGCGTTTAATCCGGCGAAAAGTTCCGGAAAAGCTCTACTTTGATATTGGTAGCTCTTGTCACTTATAAGAGATGAAAATTAAAATGGAAAATACCACGTATAAATCTTCACGATTATAAGCCACTTCCTAACATCCAACTTTAACGTGGTTAAGTTTGCGAGTGACTCTAGCCGTCGCGTCTTCGTAGCGGCGGTCCCACGGCGATCTCTCTAATTGAATCAAATCCCGCGGTCTCGCGCCCGACGCCTCCCTTAGCACGTCGACTTAGATTACTTCCGTCTGTAAGCAGGTAGGGGCATCATGTAGCTGCTTATGTGCAAAAGGGGGTGCAATAATAATGTGAATGCGGAACTACTCTTGCAGAACGGAAAGTTGTGATTCTCACAGTTTTTCTTTATGCTAACTAACTCTATGCGTTCACGTTTTCCTCATCAATGAATCTTTTCAGCTTTTTCAAACTATTTAGGGGTCGGCTTCTGGTGGTTACCCCTTGCGTTATCCTGGTGGTAACCCTTGCGTTATCCCTTGGTTAGACTTACTGTTAGACTTTCAGACTTTTAATTATCTACAGACTAGTTGACCCGCGCAATTTCGTCTGCTCCGATCCTATTGGTCTTAGCGTGATGATATAAATGGGCTATCTAACACCGAAAGATTTTTTCAAATCGGACCAGTAGTTCCTGAGATTATCGCGTTCAAGCAAACAAACAAACTCTTCAGCTTTATGTATTAATTAATATATAGATATACATAGATAACGATTGTCAAAGATCTACGTATGACAGGGACCAGGGAATTATGTTGCTTACCGGCTTCCCGACCTTGGCTGTTATTATTTTGCCATGAGCCCCGCGTTTTCCTATTAATTAAATTTAAAAAAAAAAACGTCAGGCATACAACTTACTTTAGCGTAACCTTTCGCAGCCCCTCAGCAGCCGCTACGCAACCGCTTCAAGTAAACTTACAGTGTGCGAATAATTTATTATTGCGAAAGAAAAACAAAACATCATTTGTAAAGTCCGAAAAAGCTTGTATTTATCTATTCACATTGACCTTATTGCGAACCGAGACGGTTGGGTTGTTACAGTGGGGTGATAGCTGTCGCCGTGTCGGGACTCCGGGACACAAATTGAGTTGGTAGCTACAGAGGACGGTCGTAGGTGAAAACGTTAGGCGAGCGACAATCCCCGCGGAGACAGCGTCGAGGCAGCGCCGTTTTTATCTCGCCGGGCTCGGCGCGGCGCGGCGCGGGCGCTCGACCGTGTAATTGGATGAGAACGGCGCGATCCCAATAGCGAGCCCTTATCTGTTCGCGGCAAATCCACCCCCGCCCGCCCCTCTGCACACCCGCGACGCCCGACAATAAGTTTTTAGTGAGTAATTCAAGATAACCCCTTGATGTTGTTCATTTTCACACTTCCTTTCGCGAGAACAGCTCTTTATTGCGTAATATGTAACTGTCTCGTCGGCGACGGCGGTCCCGGGGGTCGTACACAAACTTCGCCCCTTTTATGATGTTAATGCGATCGCCTCCGACCCTCCTATCTGGATAATGATAATTGCTTTTTCCGAAATTATTGTTTGATGTTGTCGCGCGGTGTAATTTCTCCAAGTCCTTTTAAATGGAGTTTTGATTCTTGACGTTAGCAGGTAATTTGTTTTAAATATTTTCTAGGCAATTTACTAGAATAATTATTTCGATTACCAACAGTTGTTCTGTGATTACTTAAACACTATTCATTAAAAAGTTTATGAGGTTGTAAGAAAACATTTGAATGAATTTATTTTAGCTTTTTAGGGTTCCGAAAAAAAAGGAACCCTTATAGGATCACTGGGGTGTCTGTCTGTCTGTCCGTCTGTCACAGCCAGTTTTCTCCGGATCCACTAGACCGATTCTGTTGAAATTTGGTACACATATGGAATTCTATGACCCAAACACGGACGCGTTACGTAAATTATTAAATTTTTAGTATGGGGGTCACTTTTGGGGGTCAAACAAGAAAATTAAAACAAAAAGATTTTTGAACAATATCGTGTGACATATCAAATGAAAGGGCTTACTGTGAGGGTTATAATTATATTTTTTTCATAATTTTACAATAAATGGTTTTGAATTTATTCAAGAAATTAGACGAAAAATGACCATTCCCCCCTTATCTCCGAAAATACTGAGCCTAAAATTTTGCGAGTCCGACTCGCACTTGGCCATTTTTTGCTGTAATATCTTTGTTTTATTAAAATGGTAGCTAAGGACTTCTATATCTTCGGACACTGCAAAGGAAGGCTTTTGATATTTCTACCTAGTTTGGGCGAATCTTTGGCGAAGAATCTGCGCTACAAACCGTCTCCCACTTAAGCTACTGACCTCCCGTTTTACTCGTTTTGTATGTTTTGGACATTCAAAACCAGTTTTTGTAATATATATTTAAAGAGAAGATTATAAATCTTCATCATAATTTTTTTACAGTTTTCCTGAACGTTTTTACATGTGGTGTGATCTCGTGGTTTTCCATATTTCATGCGTGACTGAGCTCATACTGATACTATGTAAAATTAAACAAAAACCTTCATCAAAAACCCACGATAATCATTTTACAAAAGACTTATATCAGTAGACATATGGCAATCCTTTCTAATGGGTGCACGATAAGCTGCAAAGTCCTAAAATGCGCCTCATCTCGCCCAGTCGGGGAGGCAGTGCTCTGTTTATCTTTATCATTTACGTGCCGGCATGGTTCGGGAGAGTGCTCGCGAACTGTCGTCATATTCCAGCGCTATCAGATGGCCTCCCCCGGGGACGCGCTATCTCCGCGCCTAACCGCAGCCCGGAAACAACTGCTCGCTACAACTACGACATGTTTATATTTTTAAATTGTACAAAATGTTTTGGGGAAAATCTAATGTGTTTGTGTCGTGAGGATCGGAGCTTTCGGAAACTGGTTGTTCGGTTCCTTTTATACCTTGAATATGGCTTACGCTTCATCCTTTCATCATTTCGAGTAAACTTCTTTTAAAGTGCTACTTAAGTTGAGTCTGCTCGTATCTTTTAATATTTAATTGACGAAGAGAATATTAAAAAACCGAACAATTTAAAGATCTACCTGTTTAGCATCCGCAAATTTATCGCTTTTATATACCTACATATTACCCAAAATGATCGCCAGATTCAATCTTATAAACCCCATTCAATAAAGCAAAAAGCAATTTGGAAGTTCGTAGAACAATTTCGTCAGATCAAAACACGAATGAAGCTCATCTGAGTGGGATCAATACAAGAGGCACGAGTACCGAGAGCCAGGAGTCGCGGCTCACGTCGCCAGCTCTCATTTAAGGATCCGCCGAAAACTTATTTTTTACCGTGTTCATTATTTTGAGTGAAATTGCGAGAGCATTAAGTTGAGTATAGGGTGGGACGCGACGGGCCTATTACCGGCCGCCTTGTGATCAGCGCCGCGCCGGCCGGCCCGTCCGCGCCAACCGCCAACACAACACTCGCAACACATATCATTAATTTGTTAGCGATTTCTTGGACTGTTCCTCGAATTGCTGAGAAGTGACATACCATGTAACTGTTATTCCCTTTCGGAAGAGAGAACTGTGAAATCAGTTATTTAATACCTAATATTTTGGCGGCACAGGTTGCTATCAAGACATTTTATTTTTGCATCATTGCCATTGCATTAGGAATTTCGGTAAAAAAGTCGATAACATTGATAATTATTATACAATATTGTTTCATATCCATGTAATATATTCAGCATAACTATACTCTTGGATGTTACAATTTGACATAGAGTCGGTATCGGCGCGGCGAGGGACTGGCGCGGCGCGGACGAACAGAGCACGCGGCCCGTGGCAACGCATCATAAACGTGCCATCGGCGCGCCAGCCCTATAATTTCCTCCCTAATTTTCCCATTTTAAACCTGTGATCCAAATTAGGATTTGCATAAAATTGTTAATGACAGTTAACGCAATATTCGACGTGTCAAAATTGGCGTCTACCTATTCCAATTTTATTATGGACTATATTATCGCCGAGATCGTCTTAAATTGGGTTCGAGCGGGTAATTTGGCTTAAACATTCGGTTGAGCAGAAGCTAAAAAAGTTAATGTGAACGGTATTAGAATCGCTTTTTATAATGCCGTGCACGTAAGCTTTATAATGTCTGCTAAGTGTCCCACACAATGGGAACATTCTGCTAGAATGACTGTCATGAAAAAGACAACGCAACAGTGACCGCAGAGATTACAAAAATGTTTCGGAGCCGTAGTTTCTTGGGTGGCAATAATTACTTATTCTAACACTTTATTACAGCTAAATAATGGTAATAAGTGAGTGAGAGAGCTCGGCGGTGGCGTGTCTCCTGTAGCCTGTAATCTCGTGCCGGCCCTCAATCACGCATTTCTCACCCGGGCGCGTTGAAAAAATAATACCTCCCAGAGATTTGTCTATAATTTGTCGGATGCCGCACGTCCGCCGCACGTACGGAACCGCGCTCCCGAAACGTAGCAGCTGAATCGGTTTCTATTCCTTTGTTATTTTATTTAGACAGTAGCTTTCTAATATATCTACACTATAATTTTCGTTAGATAAGTATAATCGACTTCTGTCGGGTTTTAATATCAGCAATTTGAAGTGTTACGCAGAATTACAAACTTAGTGCTTGAGTTTTCGTGAGGCTGAGGTGTAATAATTTTGAAATAAAAATAATAATAGAAAAGCGTTATAACGCTCCTATTTTTGTGATGTTTGGTATTACATGCTAACATCAGATTTATCTCACAAAAGCGTTTATCCTGTCAATCGGGTTCTATTCATCCGCCACGTGTGTTGTGACCGCACCGAAATTCCCGATGTTATGGGAAATTAGCCGACAAACTTACACATTCTATAGTGTTATTTTGACAGATGACTGACAGTTGCTTTCGATGAAGAATTATGCGTAACCGACAAGTGACGTAAACCGAGATAATAATAACAACATGGCCTTTATTTCCAGGCAGCCATCAAAACAGTTAACACCGTAACAATGTGAACTTGGGCAAATAATAAAATGTGGAAATTAAAAGGTACATGTTTTAGGAACAAGCTTGTCGACTTGTGGTGTTTTATAAACAAAACGATAAAGTATAATCTTAAATGATCGCTGTTTTTTTATTTTTGTTGGGTTTGCTCTTGACTCTAGAGCAGAAATGACAGAGACAAAGTCTACGATAGAGCGGGCTTACCCAGAAGGCCTGTTCACTCTAACTTTGAAAAGATGAGGGTTGTAAGCGTTCGGAAACACAAACGCAGGCAGAGAGTTCCACTCTTTTGGTGTGCGCATTATAAAAGACGTTTGGAAACGCTTAGTGCGAACTGGTGGAATAGCGACAAGGTAGGGATGGTAAGTTGCAGTGCGTCTGGATGTCCGAAGGTAGAAGGGGGTTGGTGGGATGAGGTCATGGAGTTCTTGGGCACACTCACCGAAGTATAATCTGTAGAAGACCGTCAAGCAACCTTGCGGCGATGAGCCAAGCTGTGTAGCTTGGCATCCACTAGTTTTACACCGCCGATTAGCCTCTTAGCTCTACGTTCCATCGAGTCGAGTGCAGCAAGCTGGTATTTAGCTGTACCATCCCATAGGTAACTGTAATACTCCATGCAGGATCGAACTTGTGCTTTGTATGGGGTTAAAAGCTGTCCAGGCCTGAAGTATCGCTTCACTCTATTTAGGATGCCCAACTTTTTGGCCGCAGTTTGGGCTTTGGACTCAATGGTGGCACCGAAGTTGAGATTGGATGTCAACTCCATGCCTAGGAGCTCGAGCCGATCAGTCACAAGAACAGATGTACCCTGAAAAGTAGGAGTTTGGTCGAAACGACTCCTTTTTGCGGTAAAAAGACACGCCTGTGTTTCGATTTGCTCAAACATCACTACCGAAGACGTTCTTCGATTCGGTCCGATAAGTTGCATACGACATTATTGGCAAGAAAAATAAACTGTTCTCCGAAGTTCGATACGCGATACAATCGGGACACGAACGCAGAACGTTTAGCTCGGCACACTGTCACTTGGGCCACACAGCTCGGCCTGTCAAGCTGCATGAACGATTGCTTTTTGAACGCTACCTACAGTCCCGGGCCACTCACGCTCACAATATCCATTCACGTAAGATAAGTTCGTGTAGCTGCGACAAAATCGATGTTAATCTTCTTCATCTTTACGCCTTTTTATCCTCGCGGGTTAGTAATAAGCCGGAAGACACATTTAATTTAAACTGTCTACGTTACAAATGGTGTTCCCGTGTATCATGTGTGACATTTTGTAGTCACCTTAAGATGGCGTGACGGAAAGGAGGTTCATACGCAGTACCAAGCACGCTCTATCGTGACAAGATCTATGTCATGGTAGTGCTACCAGGCTTTTACAGTGACATGAAATGTACTCTGTAAATGGATTGTCACCTTAATGTTCAGTCTTATTACATGACAATAATTTGCGCGTGAAGAAAGTAGTTGCACCGGCGTATAATTTGCGCGATATTCTGACGTGGAACAAAATGATTGCCGTGACAAATCCATAACTGTTGGCGAATTGTCGTAATATGTTTTTTATAAGGCCTTCGACAGGCAGTGGCGGCAGGTGAGAGAGTTGATCGACGCTCGATAAATTGGATTGACAGCTGGTGTGTTGCTTGCGCAAGAGTTGCTGCCGCTCTCGTGTCAGACTTGTTTGCGTTTCTCAACTCGCAGATAATCGCAACAATCTTCTACTGTTAGAGCTATTGTGTTGCTAATTTACTGGCGTTTTGTTGTAGATTGGTACAAGATTTGTTAATAGTTCGTTTAGCAAGGTGCTGTCTTAGGAGTTAATCACGTAATGAAAGCGAAGGCAACACAATTACCTAGTATATTTAACATCCGTCGTTATAACTTTCGAATAAGACGATTTTAAGATTTGTTTTATGACAAAATGTGAGTTTCTTTTAAAACCTTCCTACGTTGAATTGTAAGGAGAAAATGTTAATGTTCATATTTAACTATTTAAGTTCAACTTTAACAATTTCTTGACGCTGATGTAACTGAAAAGTTGAAGAAGTTGATAAAAAATTAAGGAAAGTATTCAGCAGATATTGTGAGTTTCGTGTTGTATAAATACTCTATTAAAGCATCTAACAGAATACAAAATTTAACAAAATATATAAAAAAGTAATACTTAAATATAATTAAGCGACTTTGAATGCACCTACTATGCTCCTACTCGTATATAAATAGTTCCGTGTTCACATTCGAATTTGGCGAGCTCCGTCAGAGATGGTGGATATGTCCCATTGTGCTCTGTTGCTGTCGCGTCGCCTAGTGACGGATTACCGGCTCTTTAGGTGCTTATTGATACAGTTGATACATGCGGCTTTGTATCTGTTACCTTTGCCTGCAGCCGACCGCCGGGGCTGGGAATATTGGAGAGGGATATAGCGTACATCGAGATGGGGAGACTGTTAAGCGGTTTGATAATAATTGTATGATTTGAGAATTAAAATTCTTTAAAAAAGTCTTACGCTTAATCAAATCAAATCAAATCGTATATTTCAAATAAACCATTTCCAGGCACTTTTGAATTGTCAAGGTCGGTCAGTCCAAAAAGATGAAGCTATTTGCACGTTCCAAAGCGTAGATCTCTATGGAGAAGAACGTGCAAGAAACTCCACGGACACTCTTTTAAAAAATAATAAATTGTTACAAATTTTTGTTTACATCAAGTTGAAATTATACAAACATGTGAGAACGATGTAAAAGACGAGCAGGATAAAAGCGTCCGGGAAAAAAGGAACAATTCAAAGAAATATTTAAAATAAACCATGGCAACTGAGAAATGACCAGTCCCAACTGACAGCGCCCGTTCACGAACATGACACAAGCGCTAGCACCATTCGGCTCAACCATTTTGAAGGGAGCCAAATGATCCAACGTATTCGCCACCATCAGCCAGACTTTTGTGTGAGCATGACACTCCCAACCGCCAGGGTACATTCAAGTCAAAAACAAACCTAAAACTGATAGCTATAGCTTAAGTTTAAGGTACACAGTACCCACACATGTGCCGTTAAAATGGATGAAATTATACATTGCTAAATAAATTGAGTCTATACAATGCAAATATTGTTTTTTTACAATCTTCAGCCGGTCCAACAATGTTTCCAAATGCTAACAGATTATTTTGTGCGCCCTAGTGGCTGTGGAGCCGGACCAGCATTCAGTCAAGCATTTCTATCTTCAATATAATCCCCCAACTTATAATATGCTTGCCTGCATAGTGTGCGTTTAATACAAGATTTTAATGTGAAAGATTGTAGCTTTTTAGGGTTCCGTACCCAATGGGTAACCAACGAAACCCTTTTATCAAGTCTCCGCTGTCCGTCCATCGATCCGTCTCTCTGTCTGTCAGCGGGCTGTATCTCAAGAACCGTAATAGGTAGACAGTTTACATTTTCAAAGAGTGTGTATTGCTATTGCCGCTGTATCAATAAATAATAAAAATTAAATTAAATTAAAAATGGAAGGGAGAAACGTGTTCTTTTTGGATTATGTGAGAGTCCGACTCGCACTTGACCGGTTTTTTTAATCATTATAGAGCACCAATGATGATTTTAAACGTGCTGACAACTTTATATACTACGAGTACCTACGAGGAAGTCTCAAATAGCTCGAAAACAAAAGTATAAGAATCGATAAATGACATAAGATCTTGTCTTGAATTGATTTGAAAAAAAAAACTTTTATGCCACTCGTAAATAATATAGTTTTCAATAAAAACCTACCTTGTGTACCCACATAACGTAAATCAAACCCTGTCACCAACATAGCAACGTCTTTACCCATACACATAATTAAACGGAGTCACGTATCATTTAAGCGCAGATTAAGGGTGTACTCCAATGACCCTTGCGATTAGTAGCCGTGGAGGAAGCTCTGGCTGCGGAACGCAAAGCCGCCAGTAATTGCGGCCTCGCCGATATCCCGGCAAGCCCCAACTTATCCCCGAGGATGTTCGTTAGTGATGCCCACTCACTCAGCCGAACGGGAAACACTTTCGAAACAATTGCCAACTAACCGTGGTGCTCCAAAACAAAGTGCCATTAAACTGAGTGAAGAGCGGATGACATTTCACGATTGTGAACTGGGATTTTGGGGGCTAATTTCAAGCTCAATATTGCAAATCATTGAATAATATTAAGTTGCTCAAATATGAAGCCTTTGCAAATATTCGCAAAAGGCTTCTTCGTGACGAACTACTTAGCTGACAAGTTCTCTTTGACTTAATACAAAAAATAAAGTATCGACTACAGTAATATCTGTCTAATCATCGTGTTAGAAGCGGACCGGGCTCAATGCCTACTTGGCGCATTTTCTACGGTCCGTGAATCAATGACATAAAAACAATCACACTGATAAATTACTATCAGAGTTAACTAACTGAAGTGAATGTTAGTGATTTCTTTCACCGCGGCTGCCGCCCGCACCGGTGCGCGCGCGCAAGTCATCCAGGCATCTCGGCGGCCATCACAAATTACAAACAAAAAGCTAGGAGCGTCCTAATCTGACGTCGCATCACGTTCGATCATCGACTGATCATGATTTACGGACACGCTGAACGGTGATAGGTGATCAGCTCCATAACAATTGATTCTCGTTTGTTGAACTTGCGCGGGCATCATCCATTTCTGTTTATTGTACTAGTCATTGAACAGCGTGGAATCGCACACGCCGATATGTACTCAACAAATCAGTACAATAGATGTAATGTAGGAGCGTATCGCGTTTTCAGTTAATTCTCATATCGCGGAACAAGTCAATTTCGCAATAGGTCACGCGGCTTACTAAGCCTCTAATGAATTGTGATTTATGAGTTCGGTTTACACAAGCCTTTGTTCACTTTTTCATATTTGGTAACTGGGCTGACGTTATCGATGATGTTGAACTGCAGTTGCGCAGCTGATTCATGTAGCATTTTATCTAAAGACTTCAGTCAGTCTATGTTTAATAGTAATCTACTTATAGACGCATTCGTTTAAGTGTTACCCAAGTATTTATAGGTACCTTCTGTTCCACAAAAAAACTGATTGATCATCGGATTCACCTGTGAAATATTCTAAAAATGTAACAAAAGCGAAGAATTAAAATATCGATCGATCACAACACGAGTTTTGTTTAGCGCGATCTGGCGGAGCTGGGTCGCTCGGGGCACGGAGCCCCACGTCAGCCCACCTGTCCGATTAGCATCACCTCCTTTATACGGGTCACTCACTGACGGCGTCAGGCACTCCGCCGCACGCCGCGCCTCAATTGAAATCTGTTTCGTTATGCCGTGTCAAAGGATCTAGCTGACGCGGAGCAACGCCGCTGGATTAGGTACATGATGACTAATAGCGAGGAACGCAACGCATTCCCCAACTTTATAACTGTTGCGTGATTCAAAAGCAATCAACGTTATAGTCGCACTCAACGATATCAAACTTCCATTACCGTGCAATATCAATAGACTAACAATCGTCTCCTTAATTGATTACAAAAACAATATTGTTATGGCGCTGGGACGCGGACAGATACGTTTACTTCCTCGGTTCTTGCATATTAATCCGAATTAAAAGCAGCGACGGTACCAAATGCTGGGCATTAACCGGCCGGCCCTAGAGACTCCATTACGGGCAATAAAATGCCTATTATTATCGAGGGCCGAAAAGCTGATGCACGCGATGCAATTACTTGATTGGTGGTGTTCTGGCCTGTTCGGGCTGAGTCGTGATTGATGGTGTACATAATTAGAAAACACTTCAGCGTGTGTCTTCATCGGCGCAATCTTAATTGCGGGCAGCACTTACTGCGCTGAGTCAAACAGCACGTGCCACAGCATCGCCCAGCGGCCGTCGATAATAACTCGATACTGTCTGAAAAACATTCACGTTTGATGTACGCACGGCTGCAGCCACGATAACGGTTGAACGCTGCTTTATGTGCCACCGATACGAGCTCAATCACTTTTCATAAGACATTAAAGAAAATTCTCTGAACTATAGCTGATTATAGAGGGTGCATATTTGACAGCTTAAAATAGGTAATACATACTATTTTGGTCGGAGGTCCTATGGATAACCAACTGAGCTAGACTCAGGAGCATACACGGTGCGTAGTACCGGATCTGGCGGCAGTCTCACCACTATGGTTATAAAGTCGCTGCAGGAGGCTAACTATTTCAGCGTTTTGATCAAAATACATAAGGAGCTCTAGACAAAATGGTATTAGTATCCAGCTTAAGATAGCACATAAAACAGAACAATAAACTCGCTTGTTGCAAACTCATATCTGTTAGTCCAGTAATAAAAGTTTCGGAATTAGTTAGTAGTGATTGTTTACTAATCCACTTATTCAGATACCCTGTAACATCAAACCTCAATACACAACTAAAACACAGTTTTCTGTCTCGCTTAGGGTTGATTTTTCAATAGTCTGATAATTTTTAACTGAAGAATAAATATGGCTGTTTGACACATTTAAAGCAAGCAAAGCAAAAGCTGTCAAACCGCCATTTTTATTCCTCTGATATCATTCATCTGACTATTGAAAAATCGACTCTAAATGATACAATTTAATAACTAATTGAGATAATTAATTGCGAGTTAAAAGCACACATCATATGACTAACTCCTTGAAAGATTTCAATTTGCGTTCGGCGCTGTTTTCTTTCCATTTCTACATATGTAAGACGCACTCAAAATACTTCCTAAGCTGCTTTGCAAATGATACAAACCATCAGGCGGAGAGTGAGCGGCCGATAGCGGCCGACACCTCGCAGATTTATGGCTGAATGCCGATATGGCCGCTATTTCCGGACTATATTGATATTTTCAACTCGCTGCACGGCTATTAGCTCCCGACGCGCTAAAGTACTCTGTGAAGTGAATTCGCTGCACCTCAATGAACACCAATATCAATTCCATACAACGCGAACACACTGGAATAAAAATAACCATAAAAATCGTGATGCAAAACAAAGTAGCCTGCTCAGATTGCGCTACACAGTACACACTGAAGGCTGGCGCGCAGCGTTTTATATTATTTACCACGGATTTGTTGGAAGTACATGCAATTGAAACTACTTTACAGTCGCAAAGCTTTTCTTAGCTCCGTTGCATAAGTCGAGGTCTGTGAGGCGGATGCAGATCGGCGGCCGGTGGAGCTGTGGCGCGGTGGCAGCACGCGCGCCTCCGCAAGTAATCAACCTATTAATAAGGGGCTCAGCACTAATGCGACCAATTAAAATGGTGACTCTCGTCTTGAGACGCCCACAGTTTTTGGGCTCGTTCCAGCCGGATTAGGATTGCTTCGACGAACTTGCTGTGTGTTTTATGCGCTGCGCCGGCCATGCTTCGCGCGATTGTGTTTTATCTCGTTTTCATAAGAATTTTATGCAAATTCGAGATATTAATATTCAATTGTCGATAGCAGTCATCGCCCGTAATTTCAGCCGGGGGCGAGCATTAAGTATGGACCGTGACTGCGTTGACAGGGCGGGAGGAGGGCGGCGGCGGCGTCTTTGTCGGCGTCGTTCTTTGATCGGTGCGCGGGCGCCAGTAGCGACGGGTTCGAGTGCCAGTTTACGAGCACCGACGCGTTTTATTACCAGCTGCCTGCTTCAATCAATAAGCGCGAACGGCCATTAGCCAACCTACGCGGTGCCAATGTTGCAGCGGCCAAAATTTGCACGCTGCTTCAATGCCTTTGGTTTCCACTGACACCTGTTTCATCTAAAAGGATAAAACAATACCTCAAAGTACTTATAACTCCACTGAATGTTTTTTTTAAGTAATTTAGCTAATGTGATAAACGTTTCTGTCTTGCGAATGAAAGGTAAAAACAGCGCAATCAGCTTCTCAAATCAGTCTGCAAATTGTAACAATCAGCGGAGCTAAATGGGAACTCGTTACAACTTATTATAATTATGAAGTTGCTATTGTTGCGGTAAGGCTTGAAACAGAACTTAATGGCAGATAGTGTTGCTTTTCTTACAGCGTTAAAAACAAGTCAATGTGGCGGATATTTGGCGCGGTAGGTACTCAGAACAGCCTCTCGGCTTTTCGGTTGTAATAAGAGACGAGGGCGTCATTAATAAGGACAGTGTATTTATGTAAGTTGCAGAAAATCTAGCTAGCTTTTCCTAAACATGTAGATTCGGAAATATCAAGTTCAATCGTCTAAATTAAGTCCTCCAGAAAGCAACAGAATTTCAATATTTTACGAGATCTTATAATCGATCTAGCTTCTGCCCGCGACTTCGTACACATCCCGTTTTTGTATTCCCGTATCTATAGCCAATAGCCATCCTCATGAATGTGGCTATCATATACAAACAGAATTTTCCAAGTGCGAATGCTACTTCCAGAGATTAGCGCGTCCAAACAAACTCTTCAGCTTTATTATATTAATAGTGGAGGTCGAATCCACAAAGCAAGAAAGCAAATATTTTGAACAAATTAATGTTAGTCTTTACAGATTTTGGCTATCACCAACAGTAACTAACTTACTGGTAGCCCAAATCTACTTGGGGATTAACTAAATCAATATTAAATAAATCACCAAGCTAAAACTTCTTCTCTACTTGGCGTCGTGACAGTTTCAACCGCATAAGTAATAATTTATTCTTGTTCTAGTTAGAAATGCATAGAATACAGCAGCTTAGTTTCAGCCGACGGCAGATGTCGTCATGTTAGCGCTGCTACGCATGAACCGTTTAAAACAATTAATATCGATGTGAGCGGCTACCGAGCGGCGACGGCGCTCGATTCTCGCGAGCAATATATTTAGCGTCATTAAGTTTCGATACACCATCGATATGGAAGCTCTACTGTATCGGCATCGTTTATGCGCTGTAAGGAGAGTACCGCGAATCTGCGCAAAAACTCTTTCATCAACACCAACTAAGGACGGGACGGTAATTAGCTTCGATTGCCAACGAGGAAGGGTTTATGCCAAATGAATTCATTTTTCAAATGTGTACAGGATTTTTTTTAAAATTCGAAGTTATACTGAGTATTTCGAAACTAAAGATTGTTCTGATACCTAAGTCTTTGAAACCAATCGGAACAACTGTAAAGAATTTCTTTTAGAAAAAGTTAAGACATAATGCACTAGAAAGCATAGGTTTTTGTAGTCGATTGTCTTGGTATGATTTTTCCCACATTTTAAAATTTTCCGCAAGCATTCGAAGGATACCTTTAATTTTCTTTGATTTTTTACTTTCTTCAAACAACAAATTAATAAATAAAAAGTACTTAGATGCATTCACACATGGTTCCTTTCAGCCCAGCACCCTCCAAGTAATAAAATGATATCGTTACAGCAGCCGGGCCGCAGTAATAGTGGACGCCGGTTCTCTGGCGGCCGAATTTGCAAAAAATCACGCCTCAACAGTAAACCTTTGTGTACTTGCTGATGGTACGGTCTGCATATTAGTCAGTACATCAGAAGCTAGGACAAAATACCAACTTGGTCATTCTAAAGATTAAGCTTATTGCAGAAACATGTTTATGAGACCAATACTTAGAAAAGTGATTAGTAGACTACGATTTCCTAATACCAACTTTTTTCTGGATGCCGCTGTTTCCTTGTTCCTAGATTCCTGATTTACAGTGACACTTTTCCAAAACTTGGAAAATAGACAGGGGGCTATACTAGTATAAATTTCGATGTCTTTTCAGACTAGAAAAGTTGGTTTACTCTTCGCGGTGGGTAACCCTAACTAATATTATAAATGAGAAAGTGAGTTCGTTAATTTGTTTGTTACCTACCTCTTCACGTCGCTGAACGTATTTGACTGAATCTTGGCATGCGCATAGACCATATCCTAGAAGGAAAGACATAGGATACTTTTTATCCTAGGAGTATGATACCTTGGGATAATTTTCAACTTTCACGCGAGTGAAGCCGCGTGCGGAAGCTGGTAAACAATAGAATAAAAAAGTCGGTTGTATTTGTTGAAATAGACTGCTGTCATGAGATAAATCTTTTCACATAGCTTTGATCCACTGAAACTCAGCAACATATTATTGTCGGTATTATTGTTGTTGACGCTACGTGTGAGAGCGGACAACACAAAGAGCGGGCAAGCCGAGCTTACAGGTGCTTAAATCGCGATCAAACATGATCGAGACGGGGCCGCTAGGCCGCTACCTCACATAAATAATACCGCTCCGCACATGATAAGTTATGTACCTTATACGAAACTTATACGCTTATCCGCCAACTTAATGGTGAGAAAATTGAATCGCGGCGCTGAATATTCTTAGCATGTATGCTAGCTAGCTAATAAGCTAAGCTAGCTAAATAATAACAGCACGGGTCGATGTACAAGGTAACGCAAAGCTTGCCGAAGACGGTCTGTAGATGGGTCTTAACATATCGAGATTCCTCTGTGCCGTTAAGCTGTCGGTCTCTGAAAGCACGTTAAGCTGTCGGTCGCGGCTCTCATTTGTAGATTTGATAGTCGTTATGGATACCCAAGATATGTGACATCAAGCTTGCCAAGGAGTATCGTTTTACCCAGTTACTGAGTTGAGGAGGACACACGGGTAGCCGCTTCATGTAAAATACTGGTATTCAGCTGTATCTGGTTAGACTGCAAGCCAACTACAATATATTTATTTATTTAACAATTTATGTACACACATTACATAAAAATAGGTACAAAGGTAATGCTTATTTCAAAAGAAATCTCTTCCAGCATACATGCGAAAGGAGAGTTGTATAAAAGATATGTAGACACCGTGAGTAAAAGGTATAGGTGCTTACAAATAAAACAATACTTTAATATAACATACAATACATAAATATTAAAATAAATTTATAAGATAAATAGTAACACATACTTATATGCAACTATGACGGTAAAGAAAGGTAATGTTCTTTCACTCTTCTTTTAAAAACTGAAATAGACTTATATAGTTGGGAAAAGGTACATTAATTCAGTGATAGTTTTAGATTTTGTGTAGATCTATAACCAATCTATACTAATATGTAAAGCTGAAGAGTTTTTTTATTTGCTTGAACGCGCTGATCTCAGGAAATACTGGTCCGGTTTGAAAAATTATTTCAGTGTTGGATAGCCTATTTATCGAGGAAGGCTATAGGTTATATATCATCACGCTAAGACTAATAGGAGCGGAGCAGTAATAAAAATTGTGACGCAGACGAAGCTGCGCGGGTCAGCTAGTAGTAAAATATGCTGAAGAGAAGAACTGCTTGTATAGGTGAGTGTAGATATAACTACCACCAGTGCAAATCCTAAAATTGCTTAAGTATATTTTGGTCTGAAATCTAATATATAAAAATCTTGTTTCACGGTGTTTGTTATCGAACTCCTCCGAAACGGCTTGATCAATTTTTATGTAGGCTATTTTTTATTTATATAGCAAAACAACGTTTGCCGAGTCAGATAGTAATGTATTAAAATTGTGTGATTGAGATAGACATCAGTACTTCAGTTTTTATTGATAACCTTACGTAGGAGCCTACGTAGCACCCTTTATAGGTACCGTACGATACGTGATACTACATTTTACAAGTTTTCTATAACATGTAATTGAAGTAGCACAGAAATTAACTTAACAACCAATAACCGAAAGAAGCTACAAAAACTTACAAAGCCATTCATATTTTCTTAACAACTCCACAAAGAGCTCTTAAGAGCACTAGAAGAGTATCAAATGTGTGGCGCCAGGACCCTCGACCGTCGACCGTCGGCAGCTCAGTGTTGGTGGGTAATCTCTCAGTGAGCCGCCGAATCCATCACTCTTGAGGACGTAAATAGACTGAGAGGAAAAAATGTATGTGGCCCAGTTATCTGCGACGATGCAGCGAGTGTGCTTGGTGCTGCCGAACTAATGGGTCTCTTTGTACGCCGCCTGCACTTGTATGTAGGGCTTACCAGTTTATGGCATGTGGCACGAAAGGATTACAGTTGCTGAAGATGCTTATTTAATTTGGGCTTCCCAAAAATTGTGATTTCTTGCAAAGTGACTCTGGCTATTAACGACTAATGTTGCGTGGAATGTGTGAAATGAAATCCTCAGTCATCAGTTCAACAACATACGTACACGTAGGCAAGGATATAAAAATAAACAGAAAAACAACTCAAGTAAAGTATCACAATACTTTGTTTGTCCTCCTAACATTATTAACACATCTGTTGTAGGAAAACATCTCTCTTCACCTAAATGGTCGCAGATCACAATTGTCACCAATTAACAGGGTGTGGGCGCGCAAAAAAACGACCACCATGATGGAAACACCTTGGCTAATGTGCCAGTTGACAAACTAAGATACAGGGCGTGAAAAAAATATAGTTTTGCGAAACCGCAGGGGTGCCACGTTAGTGGTCGTCTTGTCCAAACATAGACCTCCATGGGTGACCACGTGGACGAGATCTGATAGGTTTTTAATGAACTTGCAAATTTATTGAAGTTTAATGTAGTTGAGATTAAGAATTGTGTCTATTTTGTAGTACTCAGAAAGGGTAAAGTAGGCAGACGATTGCCCTCTTTTACCTTAGGTGGTCTAGAATAAATTGCTTTATAATAAGGCTGCCTGTTGGTCAAATTTTTTGCTGAATATTAATTTATTTAGAACATTTTGAAATGGGCCGATTGATTATAAAACTATCTACCATCTGTCAACGTTGCGATGTCATCTAGATTAGTGGGAAACACTTCAAATACTATTAGTAAATAATTATTGATTAGAGATATGTAATTGAAATGCTCGTAAATGTCCTTACATTACCTCGCCGACTATTTTGGCCACTCGCAGATTCATTTTGAAGCACAATCTCGGTTCCAATATAATTTTTCCCTGTCAATATAATTTAGTAATTCGATTACCAATATCGATAACACAATCCCCAGTGCCAACACAGCAAAAAGTATCGCCAAATCATTCACCTACAATGACGAAATCCTTGAACTTTAGCAACAATAAGAAGGTCCAATTATTCTCAAGTCATTGTGCTGGCCACACTGGGTAACCGCAAATATGGCGCCTGGTTACCCAGCATTTAGTTAATACTAGGAGACGCCCACAATAGTTCATGAGTACAATAGGGGCCACTGGAGGTATCTTTGATAGACTTAAGTGAGTCGCGAGTGAGGTCGTGATGAATGGCACAGTGGGAGCTAACGAGACTTCTATGATGCTGGCAGATGTCACCTGGTTAGGGGATTCTATGTATAAGGGTGATGTTGTAAGAAAAAAGTCAATTGTTGATCTCCTTCCTCGGCAATTAATTAATCATGAATACCATATGGCTTTATAACTTGAGATGTTCGTTCAATAAACATTTTTTAACTTATCAATATACCTATATAAATTTCTTCCGTTGCTGACTGATTGAGTGACTGACACACAACGCACAGCCGAAACTACTGGTATATAATAAGAGGATTTCCCGAAATTCATATGGGATCGAGAAAAAACGGGATATACGCGTACATAGTCGCGGGCAAAAGCTAGTATAATTTAAGGTAAACCTACATAAAATGGAGATAGGTAAGTGTCATGACTAGATCCTTATGTGATCTGTGTTACTCAGTTTTTAAACGAATGTTATCGAAAAAGCTTCAGAATATTATAAAGGCTAAAAATAGAACTAGCACTTTTGCGCTCTAGTTAAAAAAAAATTAAAGCGCCATCCCAAGGATACAAGGTTTTGTTTCTTGAGTTCCATTATATCAAATGGTATGGCCTTGGGATGGCGCTTTAATTTTTTTTTAACTAGAGCGCAAAAGTGTTAGTTCTATTTTTTTAAATTGAGTTGGGTTTGCTCTTGACTCTAGTCTAGGTCAGAGGTAACAAAGATAAAGTAAGTATTTAACTCTTTTGTAGTCACTTCAATTAATCAGGAAACCCCATGTAATTGTAACCCTCTAAGGTAATCAATATCAAACTTGTTCCCACTATTTATTTCAAATATTTGTCACAAGTCACCTTATAACTTACAAAGATGTTCTCCAAACAATAAGTGTCTCTTGCTCAAGAGGGGCACAACCGTTGAATGAGTATTATAGCACCATGAGAATGAAAACAACGATGTACAATATATAATAGTCATTTAAAGACACGAATAGACACCTGGTGCAACATGCTGTGCCATGTTGGCTAAATAGAGTAATCTTCGCATTCATTTTGACAAAATATTTTGGTTATTTAAAGGGCCATTACGTTTTATTGACGAAAGAACTGGTAAGTCTACAAAAGTACAAAGATCTTTAATTTTCAGTCAGCTTTCCCTCGATATGAGGAAGCTATACGATTACGCAGTAAGAGTACCCCAATGTTCTGTTCTTCAACAGTTATTTACCAGTGTATCGACCTGCAAAGAGTCGAGGGAAACGGATAATTTAATGTTCGTAGTCCATGAGCAAGCAAACGGTCTCAATTTACTGTAGGTAAGTACTTACCTCGCCTGTTTCTTATGCAAAGCTACATACATCCGGCATTGACGACTTGACTTGAGCTTACAAATAAATATGGAGATACAACCGCGATACAATATTAAAGAGAGGATTACTCGCTATGATATCGTGACACTTTGTAATGAGCCCTGATATTTATTCGTGGATTTATTTACTTACCGAAGCATAATAATATAAGACGGAATGCGCGTCGTGTCGAGTGAAGGCAGCGACCGACCGAGCTAGATATGTCTTCGTCACAATTTACATAAATGATGTATGCGATCCGCCTAATACTGCGCGCTGGTCATTTATTAAGCGGTTGAGTAGTGGCGCGCGCGCAGCCGGGCCGCATAGCGCGCGTGCCGGCCGCGTCGCCGACAGCCGGCCAGCCGGACCACACCAGAACAACACTCCGGCCTCATCACAGAATGCCATAGGTACTCGGTTCTGGGTCAACCTTGTTGACGTATGTAAATGGACGAAACGATTGTTATCTCCAGATAAGAAACGCTGGACGCCACTTGCCTCATAACACAACGGTGCCATTCCAAACGAATGGAATTCAAGTCATCGAATTGTAACGTAATTTTATTTTTTTGCAAATATGTCATCTGGTCACAAAAACTATGAAATGTAGGGAACTATTAGCGTGTATCCACGTGTGCCCGTGCCCGCCCCCGGCGGCCGGCGCGCGGTGGCCAGCGCGGGTGGTCTGCTCGCGCCGCCGCCGCCCGCTCCACGCGTCAGCTTCACACGTCTACTCGACACGATTCTACTCCACGATACTCACGAAACTCAAACAGCCCTACGGCTGACGTCACAAGACACAATTTCCAGCAATACGAAAAAAATACAATGTTACCTTTAGAAGATCACCGATGCATCGAGCAACTCATTACACATGATAGTAGGTCTACCGAAAGTAAAGATTTGGACGTAATAACAGATGGGTGTTAATTGCTATCATGAGGCGTCAATAATTGTTTTTTTAGTCACTAATGGCAATGGAAGTTCCGGGTTATGAAAGTTTTTGTAGGGTGTAATCAAGTCGTAATCAGCGGTTTGGCTAGAGCGTGTGAGCTACTCTACGGCCTCACCTCAGCGCGGGAAATTATTAGTTTGGTGGATGTGTTCCGGCGAGTTCGTGTCGAGGCGCTTGTGAGTGCTGTATGAAGACATTAGAGCGATCTTTATGAGCCGTTGCGTGTGGATCCATGTGTAATTCACGGCGCAATCACATCTCTCGTGTCTCAACAATTTATGAATAAACATCGGTTTGTAACACCATTGAATCATGATTTTTTTTTTTTTTTTGTTATTAGAGGGAGATTTACAGACACACGTATTATCGGCTTCACCCGGAACCTTCGTACGTCATTAACCAGAAGTAATAAATAAGGCAAACACAAGTTTTGGAAAACAATTTGTAACGCCTTACCACGATCATAAATCACAGACATGCATCTTGTTTCATAGAACCGGAGCATTGCCGAAATATTTAGAATCGTTTCTGTCATCTCACGGTTCGTTTTTGTGGATGCTGGTTTTTGTGCGGACCGCTACCGACACGGCGCTAATGAGATGAGACTGATGAAAGTTGTGCGCATCCACACTAGCTGTTGATTTTACTAAACAAATCGAGTAAATTGTTCAAACTTAAGCATTATTGAAGTAAGCATTAAATAAACTGTTAATTAAATATGCGTAATGACTTAAGTTGTGTAGCTACATTGGACAGTGAGACAGTCGTGAACTCAGGGCCACCCACGCCCACCTAATAGTCAGATGCCACAGACTGAAGCACGGAAACCGTCCGTGACGTCGCTTGAAGCGTGTCATGCTCTTCTGGCTACTTCGGAATTCACGACCTTGCCGAGTAGCCTGCCTGATCCTTATCTCCTTCAATCCCAAATTGTCATCTTAAAAAAAAAGTATAATGCTACCATTCCCGCTTCATTTAGGGTGACACATCTTGGTTTTTCTCCCTGCGTAAAAAATACAATCAGCATAACAAAAACATGACAAACAAGAAAACAATCTTGCAAATAAAATTTTCTATACAACGAACGCGGGATCCGACAGATCCTATCGCAAAACCCACTATTTTCCATCGGAGTCGGCCGTATTTTTGTCAATTTTTCGTCTGACGTATCCCATTTCCTATTCAGAAAAAAACATGGAGCAGACGTGGAGTTGGAAAACAAGGGAACGGAAAAAAGAGCGTCTCGTTTAAAACGACAGATAATCGTGTTAGCCGGCCGCACGGCGAGTAACTGATGCGAGCCGCGCCGAGCCGCTGCACCGAACACAATGAGATTGCGGTGTTTTTTCCGCCGACGCTCCGCTGAGACAAACAAGGGATGCAAATTCGTGTTGACACCGCGATCCATCTTGTTCGCCTCTCCGGAGACCAGTTCCTGAATAAATAGTACCGTGATTGAGATGTCCCGGCGGTTTATTTGTACGAGTACGTAGCACGGTTGCAGATGTTTTTCTTGGCGGTCGTACCGAAAAATAAGTCTCGATTTCGCTGTGCGAGAGTAATAAATAAGCGTGAGGTCAGTGAGTAGTGGATGCCAGCAGTTTAGTTTCGCTTAATCTTGGAAACAACACTGGCGGTGTATCGTAAAACAGGGGCAGCGCGACCGCGCCGCGCTACAAACTGGGACCTTCCTGAATGAAGAGCGGCGCCCGACACAGACTTACGCCCTGCACTGAATATTTAAAGCACTTTGCTACTTTTTATCTTTCAGCATAACCCCAACTTGCAGATACTCGGTAATATTTTCCTTTCTACCTTATACAAATAATAATACAAGTGATAATAAATGATTCGAGACTCAACATAAAATATAACGTAAGAAGTCTCAATCAAAATATTTCATAAATTAATAATTAATCAAGAAATACATCCTTAATCCACAAAACAAACAGAAAATCTCATTCATACTGGCCATTTTCTAAATTTTCACGACATTCCGGCTGCGCCCGCTCCTGTCGCTCGCCTCCACGGTGGCAACGTAAGGGCACAGCGAATAGATCATCCTCGGGATCGGGCGTGCCGCGCCACTGTCCAATAAATATATTGTTTCGCGCACAGCCAGCGCAGATAAAGCAAGCTCGCGCCTCGCTCTGCCTCGCTGCCGCTGGGTGCTGCTTTACTTACAGCGGCTCGCAGATTCCAAGTTAGAAAACATCAACATTCTCGATTCGAGAGCCTGTAGACAATGTCGAATGTTTGGTATTAACAGCGTGACATTTCAGTGGCGAATGTTAATCCCGTACATTTTTTAAAGTTACCGCATGCATGCTCTTGTATGTATACCATGTTTAAACAAATAAAGAAATCTTATCTTAGATTGTCACTTTGTCTAAAAGCCCTTATCAAAATTAATTTGGTGTCGGCCCTACATGTTTTCTTCTTCTTCCTTACTTCTCCATATTAGTCGTCATTTCAGTAGGCAGAAGTTACTACCGTTCTTGATTCTTGTTTTCTTTTCTTTCAAACAGTCGATCTATCGTTTTTTTGGTTTTCTCCTTATAGCCCTAAAATGTAGCGCCACTCGTTGGTTACAAGTGCAGTGCTACGACACTTACTTGTGGCTGCAAAAAGATTTTTTTTTAAAGGATTATTTTGCTTCAATTTATAGCAAATTAAGTGCAAATATTATGGTGACAATATAACTAAATCTAAAATAAAATTGTAATGCATTTAATTTTTTCTTAATCCTGCGAATTTCATGGGTTGTTCAGTGTCGTACTTTAGTTGCTACGAGGGTCTACGACGCGTAGCAATTCATAATCTTTTTTTATCAGAAAAGTATGATGTTTTTTTAGTTTTTGTTTTCTTTTTTTTTCATGAAGATTTAATGTATTCGACGCTTGCATTGGGACCATATCGTAGCTTCTATGCCCGGAACAGTGTCAGCCAAACGCGGAGAGCTTGGCGTTTGCACATTATGACTAGCGGAGGGTGTGTTATATTACACTTATTTATCATTTCAGTTTTACTACCCACTGCCGAAATACTGCGGGTCAAGCATGTAATGACCAGCGGAGATTCTAGTGCAGCCTTACCACACGGTGCCAGATTGTGCATGAAGAAATTGCGTGTAGTTTAATGAAAATTAGTTTTGTAAAATATTATTCTTAGAGTAAATGTAGTTATTGCTGCTAATTTAACATAATTGTTTTTCCAGTGTAAAACGCGGTAACTTTAGAAGCAGGCCATGAGTGTAATTTACGTGGTCTTTAACTACCGACCGCTAATAAACTGAAAATTAAACATGTTTTCCATCAACACGACTGTGTGTTTAGCAAAAGTATTTAACCAATACTTCACTAAATCCGTAGCCTATTTACCAAGAATATTGTTGGGGGGAAATGTATGATTCAAGTGTGGTATCAAAGCGGGGGTTGTTGGGTAGAAAAGAGAGCAAATAAACAGAAGTGGAGAGAAACCAATACGATTTAGCGCGTCCCGGGAGGCCCCACGCTGGCGTGGCCGACCGGCGTATTGTCACGACGGATACGTCACAGGAGGCGTTTAGATTTACACTCGCACGTCTTTAAAGAAATGCACGTGGGGAAACGTTACTTGGTTTATTTTGAAGGGGAGTGTGATTTCGATTTGGTTACAACATTTGATTTACCGAGATTTTCTTGTTTTACACTTTTCATCACGTGTCTTGGTTTGATTATATATGTATGTCTTGTTAAGATATTGTATTATGTTGAATACGTTTACAAAAATATATACGCCATTTCATTTGCTGCTATTTGTTAGGGTTCCGTACCTCAAAGGAAAAAACGGAACCCTTATAGGATCACTTTGAAGTCCGTCCGTCTGTCTGTCAAGACCGTTTCTCTCGGGAACGCGTGGAGGTATTGAATTGAAATTAAAACCAAACCAAAATATATACTCAGGGCTATGGTCCCATGTAGCTGTGAAAAAAAAACGAACTTCTAAGTTAACGTAAAAAAGAGATACGGTCGTTTATGCCGCAAAAAAACGTCTATTTCTCGGAATCAAAATGTATAGGGTATTTTCCCGTTGACCTAGAACTATGAAATTTGGCAAGTAATACCGTCTTATACTACAAGTAAAGGGAAAAGTCTGAAAACTATACATTTGTAATTAAATAAAAAAAAAAAATAGTCTTTATTTAAAGCAATTTGTAGCTACAAGTTTGTACGGAGCCCTCGGTGGGCGAGTCCGACTCGCAATCGGCCGATCATTTTTGTTTGTATCAGTTACGAAAACACTGAAAAAAAAAACCAAAGATCGATACAGAAATAACTATTACCAACAAACGTTTATAGTTTTTTAGCTAGAACATTCTTTGGAAAGACGAATTCTTTACCAAAACACAAGTTATCTTGTTCGCTATAAACAGGCTATTAGCGAGCGGGACCCACTTAGGTCCACACACTGGAGACACTTAATCACGATAAAAGTAGTAGTAAGATGTGTCGCACATTAATTAACATCGGACCTTCGTTATTTATTCAGGTGACGGGGGAAGGCGCCGGGCGACGTTTTGTCACTGTCGTGTTGCTCGCAACGGTCGCAGGTTGCCACGTCGCGCCGTGGTCGTGCGACAACACGGACGATGCAGCTTTGGGTATGTGGCTTTGAGGAAACCGTCTGTGAAGCTTTTAAAATAATGATTTGTATTATAAAATTACAAAAAGATTTGTTGCATCATATAAGAGCTGAGGCAAAGCACAAGTGACGGTAAACTGAAATTGTGAATTCGGAATATGATGGTTTAATTGATTTCTATAATCTGATAGTTATTTTAGAAGAATAACTATGGTGACTACTTTCGATACATACGCTGTCAAGCCGTTATTTTAACTCCTCAGATAAAAGTGGGTAATGTGTGGGTATCGAAAAATCAGACCTCAGTTGTTGAAATTCATACGTAATTTTAATGTCTTGTTATAATGAAAACGAAAACAAAAAAAAAAACTTGCAAGAACATAAACACTGTGCACAGCAAAATATACATTATAATAAATAATACCGGCCAAGTGCGAGTCAGACTCGCGTGGAAAGGGTTCCGAACGAATTTCATGAATGTAAAATGTTACTTTAAACCTAGACTTCATAGATATGTCAAACGGTACAATTTGAAAAACTTTTTCTATATTTTCTAATTTGTTCCCCCAAAAGTGATGACCCACCCCTATACCCATTTTTTTTTAATTTTCGAAATAAAATAAATTATAATATAATATCGTTTATTTAAATAAAAACTGGCCAAGTGCGAGTCGGACTCGCGTGCAAGGTGTACCGAACCAATTTCATTTTTTTAATGTTATTTTAACATTACAGACTTCTTATAGGTTTTCCTGTAATCTTTACGTACCTATAGAACTATTATCTGCATATTTTTCAAAATTTTAGACTCAGTAGTTTCGGAGATAGGGTTAGGGTTTCGGGTCATTTTTGGTTTAATTTCTTGAATAACTTCAAAACTGTTTACTTTAAAATTATGAAAAAATATAGTTATTTAAAACCCTCAAAGTAAGCCCTTTCATTTGTGACACGACACAGTTTGAAAAACTTTTCTTTTTTAATTTCTAGTTTGACCCCCAAAAGTGACCCCAGTACTAAATATATATATCATAGAAGTCCATATGTGTACCAAATTTCAACAGAATCGGTCCAGTAGATCCGGAGAAAACTAGCTGTGACAGTCGGACAGACACCCGAGTGATCCTATAAGGGTTCCGTTTTTTGTTCGGAACCCTATAAACCTTTAAATCCAGTTTCTTGATTGTTTCCAGTGTTAGCGTGGGAGCAGAGAGAAGGGTGGCACTACAAAAAGACTCGCGCGAAGAAGATGGATCGTGTGTACTTCACCGCCGAGCCACGGAGCCAGTGGTCACATGTTACACATTGTCCTCCGCCTTTTTTACTCGTGTAACTACCCTCCTGATACGTCATTTAGAAGGTTTATTTTATTAGGACGTTTTGCTGAATAATTAATTGTTCTTTAGTTTAGCTTTTACAGTAAATGTCATAGGTTCAGGCACAGGTTAATTGGATTATGGTGGAAATACATTAAGCGACGTTTAGGGCAAGAACAAAAAAAAAACTTTTTTTTTGTATATATTTTATTATTATTATTCCATTAATTATTCATTTTATTTACATATTTGTTACATGTTTAAATATTTCTATAAAAATAAAATAAACATTTAAAAATATAAAAAATAGTACCCCACCGGTATCGGGAACAGGGTCCAAGCTACCGGTAGTCAGGGCTCCCGAGAGAGGAACCTCCTCACTATACGCGCCGTGTCCAGGAGTACTGCTTTCTGGATCAAGCCCTTGATCCAGCTGCCCAACGAGAGCCTCCTGTGATGTTGGTCGAGGCTCTTGGCAATTATGCCATTGGCCGTCACGACCATCGGCACAATGACTGCTGTGATCACATCCCACATGTCGACAACCTCGCGAGCCAAGTCAAGATCCTTCGTTTGTTTATCTTTCTCAGACTTCACGAGGTTCTCGTCATGAGGGACTGCTATATCAACAATCATTGCGCGACGCTCTAATCAGTCTATCACCACTATATCAGGCTTATTGGCAACAATAGTCCTGTCAGTGATGATAGACCCATCCCAATACAATGTGCTATTGCCATTTTCGAGAACTGGGTCGGGCACATACCTATAGTACGGTACTTCAGATTCCACAAGATTGTATTTAAGAGCAAGTTGCTGGTGGATAATCCTGGCTACAAGGTTGTGCCTGTGCGAATAGTCTCCGTTAGCTAGACTAGAACAACCGGAAATAATGTGGCGGATGGATTCTCCGGGCCGGTGACATGCCCAACATGTGTCAACCGTACCGTCCTTTACAATGTATTTTCGGTAGTTGTTCGTCATCATAACTTCGTCCATAATAGCATAGACAAAACCTACGGTTTTCCCGAATAGGTCACCAAAACGCAGCCAGGCTACGGACGCTAAAAAGTCTATATCGGGCCCATGTAGGACCCGATAAAAGCGTCCGTGAAGCTCCTTGCTCTGCCATACCTCCCTGCGGTCATTAGTATCTAATACCACAGGTTTGCGCCAGTTCTCGTTAGCCAAGGAGAGCGCGGTAAGGCCTTTGTCCACCGCTACTATATCTCGATGCATACCCACGTCGGCCTCTAGGAAGTACTCCCTAAGGCTGCATACCTCGCGGTTGTGCAGGGTCTTAGCATTTAAGAAGCCACGACCCCCGCACTTCCGCGTGATATACAGCCTCATCACCGATGACCGTGGGTGATGCATTCGATTTGCGATGAGCAGTGAGCGTACCCTATTATTATTACCCTTATTATTATTATTATTATAAGCCCGTGGTATCCCACTGCAGGGCAAAAGCCTCCCTTCCTTCTTTCCACTCCAGTCTATGTATATATTTTACATTATTTAATAATCATAGGTAAATTAAGTTCAAAAAAGTAGGCCAAAAAAACTGTTAAACGCTACAGTTCTACAATGAAACGATTTTACTATACTAAGTAGGTAATTAACATAATAACACGTGCCATCAGTGATATTATGTCAATAACAGTGTAGTAGATAATTAGAAAATGGATAAAACACGAAATTAAAGGGTTACCAAACGATACATGAAACCTCTGTTTGGATTCATGAAAAATGTAGAAAGTTTCTTTTAATTATGTGTTACTCAATAAGGGGTTCTGTTACAGCAATTAAGTAAGGTAACCTAAATAAAGATTTCTTAAGTAAAAAAAAAGAAACCAGCCAAGTGCGAGTCGGACTCACATACGAAGGGTTCCGTACCACAAACCTTAATTTTTATTATTTGTTGTAGCGGCAATAGAAATACACGTCTGTAAAAATTTCAACTGACTACCTATTACGGTTCTTAAGATACAGCCCGCTGACAGACAGACGGACGGACGGACGGCAGAGGCTTAGTAGGTTCCGTTACCAAAGGGTAACCAACGGAACCACTAAAAATACCTACTGTCTGTAAGCAGAGCGTTAACGAAACGTCTTTAAAACCAAGACCCACTTTTCCCATCTGCTATTTTCTGTCTGATTAATCTGTACGGTCTTATCGTCGTACATTTTTCTGCTCACTATGTAGCCTACTTTAGGCTAACGATGTGCATGATATTTAATATTATATTTTTATTTCTTCCCAATTGTTATAAAATTGTAATTTTGTTTTATTTAATTTTTTGGTATACGTCATACTTGGCGCAATTAAACGCTTTTTCTTTTCTTCTTCTTTCTTTATATTTAAATAACTAGACTAACGAATTTAATTATAGTGAATACATAACTGTGTAGATGTCAAACAACTGAGAGAAATAATCGCCTTCCTCTCTAGTACCTTATAACTTACTCATAACTTAAATAAACTTAACTATTGCATTTTAGTGGAAAGTGTTTCTCTGTACTTTATTGAACTTACAAACCTTCACGACAAATCGGTGTACGGAGTTAACTAATACAACTCGTACACGACCCTTGTACCTAAGTAATTTCTGGTAATTTAGTTATTTAATTCAGGTTATCACAATTCATTGTTGGACATAGGCCTCTCCCAAGCCGCACCACAGGATCAGGTACTACACAGTCCGTGTTAATTACTGTTTAAAGTCTTGGGGGACAGATCTTGCAACGGTTGCCAATACGCGGTCTCTTCTCCAGGACTCGTCTCCTCTACACGTTTAAACTTGCCATTTCAGTAACCTATATCCTAACCCTAATAATTAGGTAGAGTTTGTTACATAACTCACTCCATAAATGTGAGGACCAGCCTTACCGCCACTGTTCACTTGTTCGCACCATATGTCATATGTGACTGGACACACTTTAGACCTTAGTCTTCTTAATACTCCACCCCAACTGGATCTATCAGTTAGCTTCTTCTTTGCAGTTGTGATTGCCGAGTTAGGTGACTTGACAGATAGATATATGCCGTTGAGTAGTGTATGATCCTATGATGTTGATTAGATTCGAAAATACGAAGGTAAGAAATGGGACGGAAGGCGAGTAATTACTACATTCTTATAAATTGCTCATTATCGCTATAACATTTAATCTTTGACTTTATTGTCTTCCATATAGACAACTATTTTACAAAAAAATTTGAGAGGTTGATGAATGAACTTAAGCATTTTACCATAAAAATTTAACATTTCAATGTAATTTTGGTTTTATAACGGTTTTTATCGTAACTTTTCTGATTTTCGTCAACTAGTGTGCGTTCTGTCAGTTCAGAGCCCTGCGGGCTTTAATTCATAATATTGATTTCAAAAATAAGATTTTACATACGGCATGTTGACGTCTTATTGTCATCTGACTATTAATTAATTATTATTAATTTTGCCTAACCTTATTAGGTTAGGCAAAATTTAAATTTATCGATAAAAAACGGTTAAGAACGTTTCGCAAATAAGTTGTTCCCAACCAAACCAAACAAAAAGCAATACTTGTAAGAACGAAACTTTTTAAAGGACTACAAGTCCTTTAGCTGGTAGAAAAAAGTAAAAATAAAAATAGGAGAAGTTTACAATAATTCGTATAGTGCTGAAATTCGTAGAGGTCGTAGGTCATCACATCAGCTCAAAGACGTCTACTGCTGGACGTAGGCCTCCCCCAAGTGTCACCACAACAACCGGTCCTGTGCGTCTTGCATCCATCGGCTATCCGCGACTCGGTCCACCTTGTGGGAGGCCTTCCAACGTTGCGTCTTCCGGTACGCGGCCACTCCGGAACATTTCATCCCCAACGACCATCTGTTCTGCAAACAAGATCGCCAACCTAAAGTGGCGGTGGACAGGGCACATGTCCACCGCCACTTTAGGTTGGCGATCTTTCGGGCTATGTCGGTAAGTTTGGTTCTTTTGCGGATATCATCGATTTTGTCATGAGACATTGTGGTATGAGGGACGAGAAAATACCACGCAACTTTCCAAACGCTGCCTAGTCGAGTCGGATTCGACGGTTGACCTCTTTTTCTAAGTTAGCCCTACCTAACTAGAACGTTTGTCCGAGGTAGACGTCTTCGAGTGTAGAGTCTCCGATCTTGATAGAAGTGGGTCATGGGTATTTACCATGATCTTGGTTTTGTCCATGTTCATTTTCAGACCCACTCTTTCGGAAGCTTTACTGAGGTCATCGAGCATTGTACTAAGGTCCTCCGTAGTCTCAGCTATGACGACTATATCGTCGGTAAATCGAAGGTCTCCAGTCAGATCTTGAAGACATCCTCCATTGCAGCCGTGAACAGTTTTGGAGGCGTCTCCCTACCTCACACCCCGTTGCAGGAGGATAGGTTTCGAAGTCTGATCCTGAAGTCGGACTGACATGGTGGCGTTTTCGTACAAACATTTCAGCACCTCGATGTACCGATAGTCTATCTGGCACCGTTGGAGAGACTGCAGCACAGCCCAAGTTTCGATCGAATTGAAGGCTTTCTCGTAGTCCACAAATGCTAAGTAGAAGGGCAGATAATACTCTTTGGTCTTCTGTATAACCTGCCGCAGCGTATGTATGTGGTCTACGGTGCTGAAGCCCTTTCGGTATCTGGGTTGTTCGGGACGCTGAAACTTGAAAAACCTGCGCGCGAGATGGTTCGTGATGACACTGGAAAACTGCTTGTAGACATAGCTCAGAAGTGAGATGTAATTCTTAAGCAGGGCATTGTCTAAGGTATATTATAAATGAAATGTCAAAAGTCCTCATCGCGTGCAATGCAAACCTGAGGTCATAAATATCATTATTTTGCATTTTTCTTGTAATGTGTTATCGTCAAAATAAGTCAGAAAAATTGTAGATCACTGAATAATAAACAAAACTAGTTCATTTTTACTTTTTTGTCTACCATAGTAAGTGAGTCCTTACTAGCCTGATACTTGTGAGTCGCAAGACAGTGAACTGAGAAATAATTCAGAGTCGCCTGTCGGTTGAGTGGCACTCACAAGTAGGTACATACCAGGAGACCAGAAACATGACGAAGTTTTCTGGGGCTGGAATTGTGAGCGGTAAAGATTTGCGAGTGCTACAGTACAGTCATTAGAGGTATAGCATAAAAAAATGGGTCAGCCACGCAATGAGAGATAATAAAGCTGGAAAGTCGTATTTATACACACCTTCATTTTTAGGGTTCCGAACAAAACAGAACCCTTATAGGATAACTCGCTTGTATGTCTGTCTGTCTGTCCGTCTGTCACAGCCAGTTGTCTCCGGATACACTAGACCGATTCTGTTGAAATTTGGTACACATATGAACTGCTGTGACCCAAACATGGACGCGTTACGTAATTCATTATATTTTTAATATGGGGGTCACTTTTGGGGGTCAAACTATAAAATTTCAAAAAAATGTTTTTTTAACAATATCGTGTTCCCCACTTATCTCCAAAACTACTGAGCCTATAATTTTGAAAAAAATGGAGATAATAGACCTTAACCTATAGATTACAGGAAAACCTATAAGAAGTCTATAGTGTTAAAAAAACACGTTAAAAAGAATGAAATTCGTTCGGAACCCTTTGAACGCGAGTCCGACTCACACTTGGCCAGTATTTTTTCTAGATATTAAGTCTCATAAAATCTCAAAAAGTGACAAAAATGGTCTTTTTGCGATTAACTCGGTTTCTATAGGTCCAATGATGTTTACACATGTGACCAAAATTATAGAGAGTAAAAATTTGCAACAATTTTTATGCTTAACCAAATAATTGTCTTTACCGTTCGTTTGCTATAGTAATTTCCTGAATATAATCAAAAGATCAGGAGAACGAAGGGATTCCTTAGGAGAATTAATCAAAGATCGTGTACTTGGGAGTACAAATAGACGATGGCCTAAGATGGGATAAACAAATTGATGCCCTCACCACCAGAACGTTGCGCTTGATTCACATTTTCAAGTCTCTCAGGCAGTCGGCTAACGCTAACACGCTGAAAATGGTGTACTACGCTCTGTGTCAGTCGGTCATTGGCTATTGTATTACTGTTTGGGGTGGTACAGCAAAGACTATACTTCTTAGAATTGAGAGAGCACAGAGAGCGATGCTCAAAGTTATGACAAGAAAGCCCCATAGATACCCAACATCGGAACTCTACTCTGACTGCACCTTTCGGTTCGCCAACTCTTTGTGCTTAAATTGATTCTCAGAAAACACACTAGTCTTCCTCAGTCCGACCCAAACAAGCGAACATGTGTTTTCCCGGGCACTCAACGTAAAACTACTTTCGCAAAGCGCCAGTTTTACACATTGAGTACACGCATCTACAAGAAAGTTCACAAACAGCTAAAAATTCTAGATCTAAATTCATACATAGTAAAACATAGAGTAACAGAGTGGCTACTACAGAAGGACTATTCCTACACGTCTTTACTCACTTACATCGCCTAAATCAAAGAACGTACACTTTCACCCCCATACGCACATACACATACCCACATGCATACACCAACACACACTTCCACACATCACCACACATTCCTCCCACATTTCACATTCAAGGTACTCTTACAAACAACTACTATTACTGCTGACAAGTATAAACGGTAGATCGACACTGTCCACTTGCTGTATAATTAATGGTAAATTAATTTATTGGATAAACACTGTCTCTTAAGATACAGGTTAGCCTAGTTTAAGAGGCAGGGTTACTTTAATTATGTACTTACAGAAATTTTGCAAAACACTGTAATGTCGACACTTAGTCTACTCGTTAGTAATACCTACTTATGTACATTTTCTGTAATTATTTTGGTAAATAAACTTTATTATTATTATTATTCCCTTAAAAGTATGAATTGATCGCAGCTGAATCAAAGTACTATTCCGTTTGCTATACTAATTTTGAACCGAAAAAATCGCGAAACAACCGATTTTCGTGACCTTCAGTAACTTACGATACAGATACCTGATTACAAGGTACAAGTTTGTTTTTTTTACTAAAATCCAGAAATGCAAGCTCAAAGTTTGTCAACCGGCGTTGGAGCGCAACTTACTTAATATTGAACTGTCTTACCGTATAAGAAACACCAATCAATTTGCGTTTTGTGTCTGGCCGTGGTTCAATCCATGGTCCGGAGGCAGTTACCTCCTTCTGCGAAGCAGTCACGCAAGTAAAGGAGTCGGTGGGACACGTGAGCGAAAGGCAAACCTCACGCCCCAGCTGCCGCAACAGAAGGCGACGCCCTTGGTATCGAGGGTCGCAGGCCTGGGTAGAAGGTTTGTTGTATTCCACGTGCACCTCAAAAAGATATCAGCATAATGGACGGGGCCCGCTACAGTCTGTGTCTGCCAGGGTTGCGAATTGTGGCTGCGGACTTTGTTCGAAAGAGTAACCGCGGCCCTGGAATGCAAAGGGCACTAGGAGGAACATGGATGGGTTTTAGTCAGTAAGAGTCTGACACTCCCTCCTGCTTCACCCAGAGCGGGAGGAGTCATTTGATGATCTCCCATCCTTAAAAAAAAGGATTGCGAATTGTTAGGAAGAGTTACCAAAAGTAAAATACCCAAAAGTACTGTCTCAAAGGTTGTTAGATGATGTAAAGTCTAAACGTAGACTGAAACGCAATATTGCCTAAAATATGACACAAATATCTCTACATACGAGAGCTAAATGCGACGAAGTCCAAGTCTTCTAATTCGGACATTCAGCAATAATGCTGAATGTCCGAATTAGAAGACTTGGCTGTAACAGAAATATAAAAAATATATCTAAGTGGCTACATATTTCCAAAATCACCATTCACATCGTTGCGAAAAATGGAAGTTCACATGCAATTTTGAAATAAATCTTTCTTGAACATTGGTAGGAGTATTTTGAAGAAATTTCGAAGTAATTAGCGGTTTAAATTTTACATGATTAAGTAGATATACTTAATTATGTAACTTGACCTCTGGCTCGACACATTTCGAATGACTTTTTGAGGTTTTAATTAAAATTGTACATTTCGATTTCGTTCAAAACAATAAAAACGCGTTAGCATTACTGTTGCCGCTGCGTTTATATTACTTTCATTGAAATCACAGTGCCCAATTTAAATTAAAACGTCAAAACGTAACTCGAGGCAGGTGCCAAGTTAACGCGTACTTGTAGTAAGTATATAAATAAACTTTTTATAATTGTTAGACCTGAAATGAAGCTTAGGTACCATGCGTGTTGCCAAGATAGAGGCAAAATCTCATTAGAGCATAAAAAAAATCTGGATATGTTTAAGAGTCCTCGATCCATATTATGTGTGTTTCGTCGTACGTCACAACATAGTTGAAAAACTAAAATGACTAGGCCTACTTCCATAAAAAAGTTCTAACCCAAGTATATCTAAAGTAATAAACTCGATAAATTATAGCTACAGTAGTACTACACTATTGATAATAAAGTACGGCAATTGTTTCTTCAGACAAAGCCGTCAATATTTACGAACTTCATGAGCTGGCAAGCATCAAAAACAAAAGATGGACAGCTTCTTCGGTGAATCGTATATATCCGACGACCTACTAAATACGAGGGGTCATGGGTGGAGGAGAGCTTCAAAAGGCCTGCTGGCTCCTATTGTAGAGTCTTAATTCAAGAATTCTGAATGCAGCGAGGAATTTAAGCTAGCCCAAGGCAAAGACACATTTATCCCTGAGGAGCATACTCTGCTTTTCACACCTACTGCGAGAAAATTGTGCTCTAGCCATGAAAACAGGTGCCGCGCGTCGGTCCCCACCGCAAGGAGCAGGTCGCACGTCCGAAGCTGTGGCTCTAGCCCACCAATAATATTGTTCTAAACTTTATTTTAACCGACCGGACATTAATGTGATTTGAAATTGGAACGCATTTTGTCTGCGCTTGCTGCACCTAGCAGCGGAGGCCGACGAGAACCGCTCGCGGGTTAGAATGACATACTTAAGGTTAGGTTGCATGACAAATAATTTAACGTTTTCGTGCAGGTGCTGTAAAAATATAATTAAAACACAATCACAATAAGCCCTTTTTCAACACATTTGCTCAAAAAATGCATTTACAAAGCCTGTATACATTGTTCGAAAGTTAAAAATTACGCACCATACAATGGAGCGTGCGGTAAAATAGGTACTCTCACCTAAGTACCTATTTTACCACACGCTCCGTTGTATAGCACCGTGCGTATCCTTTACGGTTTTTTTTTTAATTTCAATAAACAATATAATTATAAAAATCCACTTCATTCCGTAGACGCAGACCGAAGCGCTTTTGCTCAATACGTTTATCTCACTTTAACACTAAAGAAAAAATGAGACGATAGATGTAGTTCTAATTACCCGACTGCGCCAGGAGGAGGATTATGGTATGTGTCGATTGTATGTATGTATGTATACAACCTGTAACAAAATAAACGCAATACCTCTTAAGGGGTCATTGAACTCATCACTATGAACAACTTTTGCAACGGGACCAATCCCGAAATCGAGAAAAAAAACAGCTGTTCAGTACATTTTGTCGAGTTATGCGCACAGAAATGTATGGGGGAGACGACTATTTTTCGCGATTTCAGTATTAGTTCCATAGTGATAGTTGTTCATAATGATGAGTTCAATGACCCCTTAAGAGGTATTGCGTTTATTCTGTTACAGGTTGTATTTCTTTGGAACGCACTGTAGCCGCTGTTTAGGCTTAATGGATTTTAGCATGAGAGATGTCGTTAGATTCGTGTTGTTTAGGCTAAAAAGCGTGCCAAAGAATGTATACATAGATACATACACTCGATAAAAACATAACCTCCTGGCGCAGTCGGGTATTTAGAACTACGGAATAAATGAGACGATAGTCATTTTTTTTTCTTTAACGTACCGAGCAAAAACGCTTCCGTCTGCGTCTGCGTCTACGTGAGTTTCACAATACGAGAATAAGAAAAGTTCAGAAGCTAGGAGGTGAAATAAAGCGTTGTATACTTTTACTTACTTTTTGTAGTATATTTTTTAATAATTCTCAATTAATTATTAACAAAATTATATTCAACTTTCCATGGCGGGGGAATCGCGTTTCCCACAGATTAAAAATGACCGCCACATAAAACTAAAGCTTGTTCATTTTATGTAGGTAAGTACTTTAAACTCAATTAAATTAAAAATGGAACATCCGAAATTACTAATGCTTATTCATTTTAAGTATTTTGAAGTTCAGTTTTAAAAATAGAATATCAGCAAAATAATAAAAGATAACAGTTAATAAATAAGCCGAATGATCAAACCTCCTTGGAAGCGCTCTTGCTTAATACGTTTGTGAGTAAGACGTAAGATGTAGTTCTAATTTAAATTTGCAAATTCGAGCCACTTCTATATTGCAAAGATTGTTGCGACTTTCCGACTGATATCTAAAAACAAAAAGTTTGTCTCATTGTACTGTTTTCTCACAAATGTGTTGAAAATGATGTGATATAGGTACGTGCGGATATTGGTATTTACAAACTCATGACTATGGTAAGCCCTCGACTTCGTCTCGGGCTAACATTCGTCTGCTCGTTTGTAAAATCCATCTTACCGCACTTGTATCATAAATAATCATTATTTAATTTGATATGTCAAACGATACAGTTTGAAGAACTTTTTTATATTCTAGTCTGTCCCCCAAAAGTGACCCCCGTGCTCAAAATTTATCTATTTACGTAACACATCTGTGTTTGGGTCACAGAGATTATATTTGTACGTAATTTCAACAGAGTCGATCCTGTAGATTCGGAGAAAATTGGCTACGGCAGACGGGCGGACCGACAGACAGACATTCAAGTGATCGTATAAGGGTTCCGTTTCTTACGGATGTTTGGACTATTTCGGTCTGCAGGATTTAAAGGTACCTAACAGGAATGGTATGACCCTAACCTATCCGTGTCAGGGAGCCGTAAGTTCCCTCCAACCTTACGTTTTCTCGCAATGTAGTTGCATCTGTCAGGAGCCCAGAACGCGATATGGCATTTCATAATTGCCACAACGCATTGTGGCCATTTGAAACAAGCCATAACGCGATGTGTGTTGTTTTTTCGCTTGATGGGCGTTTTTGGTCTTTGGGCGTAACACATACCTCTATACGTACACTCCCTGACACTCTTACTGACTAAAACCCATCCGTGTTCCTCCTAATGCCCTTTGCATTCCAGGGCTGTAGTGACTCTTTCAAACAAATTCCGTAACCCTGGCTGAATTCCGCAACCCTGGCAGCAAATAGGCTTACAGTTAATCAATTTTAGTACTTAAGTAACATGCGTGTCATAACAGTCATACGATAAGTCCATTTCCAAGTCATTGAAGCAGTACCAGCCCATAATCCTATTGTTCCTTTTGTTCACAAGTTTGCGATTACAAGATGCGTCAAGTAGAATGACTCGATGGAAGAACACGTCGAAACAATCATACCAAGTTCCTATGACTATTTTGATCGTCCATCGTACTGCTGGCTAACGTGTTCTTCAGTGATAAGAATCTGCCGTAGTCCTGTCCTAAACGAAGACATTTTCACAGGTAGGTACGACGTTTATGATTTTTTATTAAGCACAATAAAAAGGTAAGTTTGGTAGTTTATCTCATACTAAATGAAATATATATTAACGTCAGTGATGATATAAAAAACCCAGAAAAACTAAAGATACCCGCACTGTTACCCGCGGAAACCGCTAGTCAGTACTTCTACGGCGACTTCAAATGCGCATATCCCGTTTTTCCGTTCCCGTAGGAATTTCGGGAAATTCTCTCATAGTGCTCCCCTACACTCCCCAAGGAACCTCCACCAATCAAATTTTAGCTTACTAGGACCAGTAGTTCTGGCTGTGTGTTGTCCGTCAGTCACTCAGTCACTCAGTAATGGAAGAATTTTTATATCTATATCTATACTGATATATAAAGCTGAAGAGTTTATTTGTTTGCTTGAACGCGCTAATCTCAGGAACTACTGGTCCGATTTTAAAAATTTTTTCAATGTTAGATAGCCCATTTATCGAGGAAGGCTATATAGGAGCGGAGCAGTAGTGGAAATTGTGACGCAGACGAAGTTGCGCGGGTCAGCTAGTAAATATATATATTGACAAGCGTGAATCCGATGCGGTTTCGTATCTGTAAAAAATACGAACTGGTAATACTTACAATAAAACATTAGTAAAGTATTAAAAAGAAAGCAGGTTGAAAGCAACCGATTTCAATGTATGCAATACCAAGGTATTGTATATAATTCTTTGACTCGGAAACAGATAAAGTATAAACCCCGACCGCCCCACATGTGGGGGAACCTTAGTCTTACTGTTGTCTTTTAATTTGCGGGGCCTAACTGGTTAAGAACTCTTGAAAAAGATTCGTTGTCCAGACTCAGCGGTTCAGGATTTGGTTGTCTAGCAGTAAATGAATGAGCTTAGGATTGTCATTTTATAGAATATCTAGTCATTCTATACAATGCCGAGCTTGTCTAGACATTGTTTATAGCATTTTGCATCGTTTATCTTTATTCACTCTACCTAATCATTGTATAAAATCCCAAAAGATGAGAAAAGTACCTACATTTAGAACAAGTAAAACATCTTTATTATTAGTAGGTAAGGGAAACGTTTTCATTATTAAGATTAAATACATATACCACAAAAACAATTTGAGACCCTAAGCTCTCTTACCAAAAACTACATTATAATGCATGTATTCCTCAACCTGAAACATTTACTCCAAGAGCGAGCGAAGCGAGCTCGAGAAATTCAGGCGACCTCGAGATGTTCAGGCGGTCTATTATCATCTCACCGTGTTAACTTAGGTGGAGTGAGCAATGTGAGCATAAAGTGTACTGTCATTCCATCTTGTTTGTGAGGACTGACAGCTCAGTTTAGGTTCGTTTCATTTCATTTCATAGGCAACCAAAACTAATACCATAACTTTTTCTCGAACTCTTGAATATCCATACCTGTTTCAAATTCCGCTCACTTCTTAAAGGGGCAAAGTATAATAGTAACATAGATTTAGTATTAGGCGTAGTTTACATGCATTATGTGGGTAATATGGCACAGTATGATTTAACTGTTTCAATAAGGGAACGGTGCTAAAATTTTATCGTTTCGGAGAGCGGGAAGGCAGCTGCGTAGCCATCTATTGGGTGGACGGCCGCTGCAATAGTGTGCATGCTTCTACTTGGACTAACTTAGGCCAATATGTTATGGATGCAGGGTAATATCGTATGTAAGCACATTGTACAATATAAGAAAATATTTTGGGCTCAGTTTGATGGAAGTCATACTCTGGTCTTTTACATATGACGGTATGAAATTGCCTGCTTGTTTGAAAAACAACGCTGCGTGTCGCGGGTTCGATTCCCGCACGGAACAAATATTTGTATGGCCTACAGATAGTTCTTCCAGGTCTGGCTGTTTGTGTATGTGAGTTTTTATATTTTTAAACGCACTCACGATACAGGAGAAATTCCGATTGTGGGACAACGTTTTTTTTAAAAAAAACAAGAAACAAGAAAACGTAGTAGTTGTCAATGACTAATTATTTTTAGTAAGTAGGTATTATAACGGCTGTTTAGACGTCTTTTTAATTTTGAGTGCTGAGTTAACAATAAAACTTCGTAAAATAAGGAATAACTAAAAGTTTTATTATGTTAAAAGTTTTAATATTTACTTCAGAAATATTGAATTTATATAATGTAAGTAGGTACTAGGTAATTAATATGTATAGGTATTTAGATCAGTGAAATAAAATTAAGAGCCAAAGTAAAAGGAAATTGTGAAGATCACTTATTGCACCTTCTACCATTCGAATTTACAGGTCATCAATGTCAAGTCCATTTAACCAATCGAATTGAATAATAAAAACAAAATTTTCTTAAACTACCAAAGGTTTGCCATCGAAAAAACGAAACATGTCGCGTACTCGGACGATACTTAGCGAAGAATTGCCTCTCCCACGCAGACTTGCATAGGATGCACACTACAAACACAAAACGTCAAAAACAACTCTACGTCGCTTCAAATAAAGTAGAATTTTGTTTGTGGAGTGGCCGTCCCGCCTACAAGGGGCGTCCGTTCCCCCTCTTTCGTCGTCGAAGCGAGTGCGTTCACACGAGTTGCTACTTTTAAATTTTAATCACAACTTGCCGTTGATTTGGACAAAAAGTGAAATGGACGCCTCTGTGACAACTGAAATGTTTGCAGTGTCATTTGTATGTAACGCAGTCATATAACCGGGTAGGTTGATAATTGAATTTTTTATATCTATAGGGGTGATTCATCGGTTTTATTTTGACGGGGAGTTGATGTCTAATGATAGTAAGGGAAAATGTGTGCATAAAGTATGTAAGCAATGACTAATTTTCATGTTTGAAAAGTACCTAAGCCTTTAATTCTAATTATTTTCTAAAATTAAATAAGTATTCCATTTTCTAAAAGTAACTTAAACTAAAAAAAACAAAAAAAGAACGTACGATACCTACCTATCAATATCAAAATACCTACTTATTTAGTAAAACAAGCATAAAAACCCCATAAAAGTAAAATTAGGTCAACATGCTTCCATGAAAATTGTTCACAGGTGGTTTAAAACTAAGTTTGTTTTCAAACTTTGTTTATTTTTTATTACGTATATTTTTTCAGTACAAACGTCCATTTTGTATGGTCTTCGTATTTTTATTAGTGTGAAACTGTGAGCGGCCGTCGATGTTATTACTGTTTCAGTAATTGTAAAATCGATTTTAGTGTGAGTGTTTAACAAAAACTCATTAAAATGAACGACTTTGAGTTATTCGTATTCCGAAGAAAAATTAAAAGATAAAAGAAATGATTTGAGTTGAGAATTGTTTGGAGAAAGTGAATAAGTATTCATTATAATGTTTTTTTTTAGAACTGTCTATGGTTTATTCTATGCATCTATGACTACGTTAAAACTCTTAGCAGGCAATCACGATTTACTTCACCTCCCCTTGATTTTATTTCAAATACTGACTTTTATGACCAAATTCACTGAAATAGTACTTATTTCATATCTATCACATCACAAATTAGTAGGTATAAAATATCTATTTAATTATTGTTAAATAACCTTAAAAGCGTAAAAGGTAAGGAACAGAAATATTTACGAAACAGAACAGAAATACTTTTGAACTCTACTAACATAATGAATGAAGGCAAAGCTTAGCTAAGCTCAGAAAAATGTGCCTTTTGATAGCTAACCTTGAAATTGGTAATAACAGAGAAAATTAACTGATTTATTACCTTCATTATGTTTAAGCAACTAGCCATTAAGTGGTTATACAATAATAATTGTTGAAACCGTGGACTGAGTGAGCAATTTTTGTGGCAGCAAATGACAGTGATACGAAGGCAGGCAAAAGATTTTTTTTATAAAACATAATTTTTTGTTTTTTAAATAAATATTATAAAGTCACTTAATAATGGTTTGTAAAAGATGATCTCTGGAAGTACTGACCCCGTTAGGAAATCTTTTTGATTGACAGAAAACTATACTTAATGTTTTTATTGCTTTTAATCCAGGGCACATTCTATGAAAAAAATAAACGAAAACTACGACTTGGTTTAATTTAATCTAACTGAAAGGCCACAGGGTTGAAGCTACGGGAAAGAGCCATACAATACAAGCAGCAAATATTTTCGTGTTTTTTTTTTTTCAAATCAGATTTTCCGATTGGGTAGACTTTGTATTTCTGTCAGAACGTAATATATATACTTGTTCACAGTTAGCTACGTACGTACGTACTTTACGTACCAATTGTAATTCGAACAGAAAAACTATTTTCAGGAGAGACGCATCGCGTCGCGTTTTTCACCTACCAGATGTAAAGACGCGATGCGAGTTTCTTCAATATTGCAAAGGCGAAAATTTGCTTAATGTTGTGCCTCCCTATGTTTCTGGAATTACAACTATTTTTATGTGAAGTAAATATATCTTTTTAAAGTAGGTAGGACATCTTGTCGCGCAATATCATATAGAATTCATGGCGCGGCATTCATCATTACTATAAGACGTGTAAGTAATCAATTTTATTCATAATACCGAAGGCTATTCAAAATTAACGAATAATAACAGTTATTATCGTTGCCTTACATGGAAATCAACAAAATAATTAATGCGATTCGTCACAATTCGCGTATCGGCGGCCATTTGAGCCGCTATTACCGGCTCGACTGCGATAAGCTTTACTGCCTAACGACATGGTTAGTTTGAGCTCCTCGCACGTAATAAATTATTATAAATACAAAACTATGAGAAAGTCTGTGAGTTTAATTTTCCGCAAATTTGATCTAACGCTATAAAGGTGGGCAATCTCTTGCGCTCTGCGCGGCGCGTTGATTGCGCATTACCACTGTTTACTCGGCGTCTCTCCGCTCGCACACGTAATGAAGTTTATAAAGTCGCTCTAATTGAGCGGTTACTGAGCCTGCTCCGGGAGGTAAGCTTACAATAACATTGCCTTAGCAATAGAATTTAAGGGGCTGCAAAGCTTAGACGCGTATCGCGCATTTTGAATATCAGGGATTTTCTTTTCGATTCAATTAAGAGGACGCTACTTCGAGGAAAATAATTCTAATCAGTGCATACTCGTGGCAACTGGATTCCGATATATTTTTAACAAGGAATAAAAATAAATGAAGTTCTATACCTGATCTAAATTAAATTCTCAATTGGTTGTTTTCGTTTGTCCCTGTTTTTCGTTAAGTCGTTTGAAGTAGAACTGGCAGATAAGCTAACCTGACGTAGCGTTTAATTAAACTCTATTTTTATTCTGTTAATTTATTTTAGTCAGAGGTATTAAGTTTGTTAATATATGCAGTTTTTTAAACTCATGCGCAAATTGGTAATTTAAGTGGTTGTATCACTTACTTCACAGCGTGCATAATGTGTGTGTAGCCGTCTATGCACACTCATTAAATCCTATGTAAATGTGTAAGCAGCGCTCATCTGCTGGGTGCTATTTGCGTCGTGTAGTAAACTAAGGGCTTATTTATTCACGATATAACCGCGAATACTGTGGCGCGGCAATCTGCGCGGGCACAGCCCCATCCATGGCGGCGAGCTCTCACAGCGCATAAATAGTGATGCGAAGCGTCGGCGCAGCGAATAATTCGAATAATATACCTCGATACAATCGGCTCACCGTTTAACGAGAGAGCCTTTTCCGCACCGAAGTGAGCCGTTTAGCGAATTTCAATAGTTATCACGCGGAGAAAAACTCGCTGGCGAGAGGGACGGCGTGCGAGCGAGCCGGCGCGAGCGGGACGGACTTCATAAGAAAGAAATAATAAAAAAGCGGTTGTGTGTGCGTGGTCGGAGTGTGGTGGCATAGGGCGGGATGCAGGCCCCTCCCTGAGCGCGCCGCCCGCCAGCCGCCGCCGCAGTAGTCACCAGCGCGCCGCGCCGCACCGGTCCACCCGCTCACACGCGCCGCGTCCTCAGCGCGCGTAAAAAGTTTCAACACTCTGCACGAAACTTGCACGCCGTGGTTACGATTCCGAACTACGTAGCGACCATTCATTCTTACGTTGTTTTGTAAAAGACTCGCTGAAAAGTTTGTGTTTTTCATTTTATTCGGAAAATCTGTGATTTTTGCGGTTCCCTTAAATCTTGAAAATTAGATTTTTTCTTGAAAAGTTATTTAGCTTTAATATTTTCTTACGTTCGTTTGTTTATTTCAAAGCTAATCTGGACAGTATTGAAAATCAGCAGTAGCTAGTGTGAACTGCAGCAGATTTAGAACTTCAAAGTTGCAAAGATTATGTACTGGAACATCGATGGGATGTTCGGACGGTGACGGCGAGTGGTCGGCTGGCAGGCTGGGCTCGCAGGCGGTCAACTTGATGCTGCTGCAGGGCGAGAGTCGGCAGGGGTCCGCCATGGAGGAGGACTGCTCCGCGCGGCCCTGCGCCACGGACTTCTCCATCGCCGCTATCATGGCGAGGGACCGGCAGGAGAGGCGAGAGAGGCGGAGGCACAGGGACCCCAGGGAAGACACGCTCATGCCTTTAGGTGAGTCTTCAAAACGTTGCAACTACATACTTTGTATAAATTACTAAGTACTTCAAAAATATTCTTTTTCTAGGAACAATCAGAATCTTCCTATATAAGAGGAAAATATTTATAACACAATTCAACATAATTGATCTTAGTACCTACCTAGTTTAAACCAAGTACAGTTTTTTAAACCTTCATCACTGTAGTGCACCAAGAACAAGAAACCAATAAGAAAAGTTTAGAAACAAACTGTTGTAAGTTGTATACCCATTAAAAACTTCTCCAAACTTATGTTCCAATAAGATTAAGTTCCTTTCAGAAGTTGAAGTTCAATAAAACTTTGTTGGTAGGCACTACATACCAAGCTGTTGTAAAAATTGTTTGACAATCTCTCCTTTGCAAGGTTAAGGCCATGGAGAACGTTGTTAATTCATCATTCTTATTCATTTAAATAGGTAAAAATTCTGAAATTACCACCAATACCTTTTTTGTGGTCGTATCACAATGTTGTATTGTTGAAACTTTTTAAGTTGAAAGTAAACATACTAAAAATTAAAAGAAAATCTGATTCCGAACTTAATTTATGTATTCCTAATTCTTTATTGTACACCTTAACAACTTATAATAATTTACAGTGATTAAAAACGTTCATGTACAAAGGCGAGCTTAACTCAAAATTGAGTTTTCTACCAGCAAACCTTTGAGTGATAAAGAGAGATCACAATAGAGGGTAACTATGTAACCTGAAGAAATAATAATATGAATGTAAATAATGAATGCAAATCATAAACTAAATTTTCAGAATGAGGTGCCTGGTTATATATTAAAGGTACTCATATTATTTTCTGAAGTAACTTACCACTGAAAGTTATCCCAAAATGTACACCAACCAGTATATTTTGGGAAAACTTAAGTAACAAAAATAATTATGATGATATTACTCATTAACTGCCATTGAACATCGTCTCTATAAACATATTGAAAGGCTACTTACAACGTTAAAAACAAATCATATTAATTATTTAGGCCTATCGGCACACAAATCTTTTTTAACGAAATAGTACCATTAAATACAAAAAATATGACATTGTTAAAAGCATATTTCCCTAATCGAACATAACATATCGATTAGAAATGGCTGTCATTAAAGGTATTGTAATATTTTCTTGTAAAATGAAAACATGACGACTATTATTATTTATAGCTAGTTCTTATCGCGAATAAATGTTAATATTACCTATCAGCAACGTATTTGCTACAAAATTTACGTTAACAACTTTATGAACTTGACCTGTGAAAATAGGTAGTAATAGCAAAAAGAAACACAGGAGACTTAAAAGATATAAAAGATATGTTTAAAGTTATCATTCTGTGTTTTTTATGTTGTTTAGACCAACATACGTTTTTAACAATGTTCGTCAATAAAATACCCGATCTTTTTGTATACGCAAGGGTAATTTATGATACAGCCTTTTAGTTACAGTAACTTTGATAGTGTCATAAAATTAAAATGGAAACTAAGTTTTATGTCTGTAGCGAGAATCATTTTGAATCGAGACTGCATCATATATTTTGATGATTATTTATTTATCAGGTGCCTAAAGTATTTTTATTAGTATTAATGCTGGGGTCTTGAAAAGTACAATAATTGTGTTGGTTTAGGACACATTGTACTAATAAAGTTATTGTGGTATGGGTACTTTGTGCGCTCTATCACAATATAAGTATTATTATGTCGTTATACTTTTTTTGTAAAGTATTTATAATAATAATAATAATAATTAACATTTATTACAAGTAACAAGACTCATAGTGTTAGTAACAATGTAGGTACTTAAAAAACTATGTAATGAAGTTGGATATTATCCACATTTGTTTAAGAAAATTACTCAAAAGGAAAGCCTTTTTAAGTATAAATCACTAAACAAAAAAACAGAAGTTAAATCTTATCACACCTGTACCACAATATAGCTTCATAAATTTAACAAATCAGTCGACACGAAAAAACTAAAACGTATAGTTCTGTTATCAAAATAAAATTTGTTCATAATCACTGTAACCTTTCAAGGGCCTTCATTAATAAAAATGTTGCCATTTTTAAAAATCTAAAAGGATTTCATATTTTTTACGAACATGTTAATCGATTTCTATGAATCGTTTATTATTATTTAAGATCAATTATTTTGGATATCCAACTTCCTAAACCGCTTTGGTGGATATCTGTCCTAGTATATAAATTAAACTCTTAGTAGTTGCAACTATGGAAACAATAGAAACAGAAGACTTTTTCTAATTATTATCAAACTACACAGGATTTGGCACTGATCAAATAAAAGTGCATTTTACTATTTTCAAAATTATAAAACCGCAAATCAGATTTATCCATGACTTAAAAAACCTATCTAACTTACGAATATGTTAGTAAGCTCTGACTGATACTGAACATACTTAATACAAAAAAAAAAAACTAAACTAAAACCAACAAAAAAACCTCAATAAGATACAAGAATGTGGCGATTTTTAGCGCCACAAATTAAAAAAAAAACTTTGCTACGCGACCAACGACGGCCTAGCAAATAGGAAGAAGAAAGTTTGTAGAAAATTCTTAAAAGCTCAAAGATTTTTTTTAACAGAAACATGAAATTCATGTAAAATATTTTTTTTATCAACTTAACGTTGTATGTCACTTGCACGTCATTATACAAAAAGGCCTATTTGTCTATGTGGCAGTTAGGTATGGTAGACGCCAGATAAATATGCAATAAACTACATAAAATTGACTTTCTTAGGTATCAAAAATAGAATTGAGGTCATAAAGCCTATATCGACTTCTATTGTAATCCTTTACGTTCCCTAGTAATGAAAAACAGTCTATAATTTATTGTTCGAGTACTTTACTGCAAGTTTATCTGGCGCCACCATAGTTTCAACATGAGTGCATTCGCAACGCCATCGGAAACTGTCAAAAGCACCCCTAATTTCCCCACATTTTGACAAGTATTGGATTGATTGTCGCTGAGATATTTTGGCCACTTGAATTTGTTGAATGCTTTTTTAGAACGAGAATTCGCTTTCAAATAGTGCTAAGTAATTACATACAAGTTCTTAAAATTCTAAATGAGTGTGAATATACAAAAGAAAGATAGGTAAGTTTGATTAAACACGTATCCTGGTATCGAATTAAATCAAACGCGTTTTTAGAGGATTATTAATCAATTTGTAGAAATTAGTAAGCTAAATGAGATTTCAAAAATTAATTTACATGGTAAATGTAAATTAATCGATAGTTGAAAAGATTTTTCTGCGTAGTTACCCATGTGTAGTAACTCTGTACATTACAATATTTTAAAATTATTTAGCTCATCTGAAGTAAAAGATAACATCAATTTTAGATACGTTTTTTTACCTATATTTTTAGTAGGGTATAGGTAAACCTATCCATTACAGTGTTAACTTGAACAAGAAAAATATATATTAGACTAGCAGACCGGCGCAAGTTCATCTGCATCACATTTTTCATTAATGCCCAGCTCCTTTTGGTGTGATGTTATTTATATATATAGGCCTATATAGCCTTGCTCGATGGCTATGGGCTATCCAACACTAAAATATTTTTTCAATTCAAACTAGTAGTTCCTGAGATTAGCTCGTCTAACCAAACAAACAAATAAACTCTTCAGCTTTAAAATATTGTTAAAGATGTAGCTGGTCAAGTTAACGTCCGTTTTCAAGCAGTTTTTCAGCTGATGAATATAACTTCAGTACATTTTAGTGTAAATTACTTTAACCGAATTTTTGCGGTTCATCAAAAAGGTTAAAATCTTATGTTTGATGACATAACTAAATGTTAAGATGGAGGTTATACGGGCAATGAAAATTGATCAATTATAAGCGTTACAGGATTGTGACGTCACAAAATATGAAGCAATTTACGGCAACAGCAGCGAGCGTCAATTTGGCGAAATATTTGGCAATGACAATATTAAGTGACAAGGAGGCAAGAAAGTAGGCAATGCACGAGTAATTTAGTTGAAAAAAAAATATGGAGAGAGCGATATATGGAGCAATTAGAATCAATATTGCCGAAACAATTGTCGCATTTTATTGAAATTGCTTCACATTGTTCGACTAATTGCTCCAGATTGATCCATACGTGTTGCCGAGCAATAATAACTCAAAAAATGCCCGTGTAAACGCACCTTTAGAAAAGCTGCCTGTTAATGTCGCCAAGCTGCCAGTATTTTGGGCACTTAATTGTTCAACGGTCTATGTAGGCCTACAAATGAGAGAAATAGGGGAAGAGAAGAAACCATTGGTCATCGAAAAGATCGTCCACATTGTTAGGTTTCTTTATGGTTTCTTACTTGTACATAGAATATACTTTACCTGCGGCATTTTATTTTACTCTACAATATACCATTTAATGTAAATAGACTGTATAGATCTATAAATAAATAAATTGAAAAAAAAAAAAATGAAAAGTACCATTATCAACATTTCAAACCAATAGATACGTCCATTCTTGAACATAGGCTTCAAAAAAAAATCGAGCTGATGACGTCACGACATCGTGCAACGAAAAAGTTTAAAAAAATGGCAGTGAACAATCGGCATGGCTAACGTGTCGATTATAACATTATCGTCTCAGGGTCGCTCTTTGTCGCTACCTACTCGTAATCGTTCGGCAGAGGAAATTTACAGCCTGAAGCGATGATAAAGATTATCATAACAATGGCCCTATTCATACGGCGAGTACCTACCTATGTGGTGCTGAACATTTTTCCTAAGATTTTCTTACAGAAGCTTAGGTGCTATTGATTGATTCTTTATTTTGAAATAAATTAACTGAACTGAAAAGGTGTATTTTGGTTAATCTGAAAATTATTCATGAAATGAAATGCCATAGGTAAAATGTATATAATAAAGCTGAAGAGTTTGTTTGTTTGAATGTGCTTATCTCTGGAACTACCAGTCGGATTTGGAAAATTATGTTTGTATATGAGGAAGGCCTTTCCCAAATAGGCTATATAGGAACGGGAAATTCGCGTACAAAGATGGGGGCAAAAGCTAGTCAAGGATATCTGTAAGTTTAGCAAACTCTAGTCTACTACTATAGGTACATGTTTAAAAGTTTACAAGATGCAAAATGTTTTATTGCAGATATTATAGAGCAAATTATTTTATAAAAGGGTTCATTTACTTGGCTTGGTTTTTCAAAAAATACCTATGAAACTATTTATTTTACCGGTTGTACTACTCTGTCAAGAAAGTACCGGGAAAAGATCAATAACACACAAAATGTTAGTTATTCATCCAAATGTGTGTGATAAATAAATAAAATTATTTTATCATATTCAAAGTACAGAGCAGTGGTGGCCGAGAGAGCAGTGGTGGCCGAGTGGTAATGGCTTCGACTTACGAGTTGTAGGTCGCGGGTTCAAACCCAGCCAGGCACATTACTTTGTGTAATTTATTTCAATACCACTGCTCTCAAAACGGTGAAGGAAAACATCGTGAGGAAACCGGCATGTCCTAGAACCAAAAATTCGAAGACATGTGACATTCACCAACCCGCATTGGGCCCGCGTGGTGGATTACGGACCATTCCCTCTCCTAGAGAGGAGGCCTGAGTCCCAACAGTGGGAACATTATAAGGCCGACTATGCTATTCAAAGTATGCTCCTTCAGAAACGATACACTTACGCCAATGAAATAATCCAATCATCAAAACATTTTATAAGCGCTTTTTCCGGAATCGAGTTCGGTTCTCGCCGCGAATTCTCCTTTATGTTTTCTACCGAATGAAAACGGGTGCCACGAAGTGGTAATTTGAGTTTAGGAAAAAGAAAGAAGTCGGCTGGAGCCATATCTGGTGAATAAGGTTGTTGCTCGATGGTATTTGTTGAGTTTTTGGTCATAAATTCGTTAACAAATATGCTTTATGCGAAGGCGCATTATCGTGGTGCAAAATCCAAGACTTTTCTTGACACAAATTTGGCATTTTTCGTCTAATTTGCTCTCTTAACCGCCGCATAACGCGCAAATAATATTCTTTATTTACCGTTTGACCTTCCGGAAAAAAATCCGAGTGCATAACAAGCGATAGTCAAAGAAAACAGTCAACATGACTTTGACTTTTGATCGACTTTGGCGTGGTTTTTTAACCGACGAAAAAACGAAGGAGGTTCTCAAGTCGACGCGTATATTTTTTTTACTTTTTACATAGTAGTCCGATTTTGATAATTCTTTTTTTTATGGAAAGGGTTTACCCCGAAATTGGTCCCATATAAATTTGGAAAGCAAAAATCCAACCCTAAGGGTAGGAAAACAGGGGATGATTGATTGTTCACTCACTGATTGTAATGTATGACCTCGCATAACTTTTTACAGAGTAGTCCGGTTTAGATTTTTTTTTTTATTTAATAGGGTATACCTCGAAGTTGGTTTCATTTAAATTTGGAAAAAAAATCCTACCGTAAGATTTGGAAAATAGAGGTGATTTATTGATAACTCACAGATTTTAGTGCAGAGTTGTGTAGCATTTTTGTAGGCCTACCCATATTAGTAGATAAAACCTGTTTTTTAAAGTATTTTTATGATACAACAAATAATAGTAAAAGTAGGATTATATAACAGTTAATAGCTAAAGTAAGGTAGGTAGCTATTTTAAAAGTAATCAAAAATTATGCATGTAGTAATTAGTAGATTATAGCCATAAAAAAATATAAAATAAAAACTTTTTAACAAAAAAATGAAACCTCCGAAAAAATTGAAAAGCAAAAAATAATCAACCTTTTTACAAAAATTAATTTTCTTAAAATAATAAAATAATTGGTTTTGGTTTAGTTGGAAAGTGCCACTCCGAGGCTTGTTGACTAGTTTGCATGGCAAACTCGTAAACCCACGTCTCATCACCAGTAACAATGCGTTTCATGAATGTTGGGTCGGAATTCGGAATTGACTCGTCCTAGCATGTCAGCGACTTATGCGATTGAGTTTTTGGAGAAAATTCAGGTCTTTTGGGACCAGCCGAGCGGCAACATGTTTCATACCCAAGTGATTATTTAAAATGGTACGCACCGACTGAGACACAGAAAGTTCGGTGGCTATCTTTCTCAAACTTGAATGAGGATTTTCAGTCACTATTTCCTTCACTTTTGCGATGTTAACTTCAGTTGTAGACCTTGTTGGCCTACCAGAGCGAGGCAAATCTTCCATCACATCTCGACCGCTTTTGAATGCTTTGTACCACTCATAAGCACGTGTTCTTCGATTCACCCTAAGTCTTCTGTAACATTTTCAGTGACTCTGAACACGAAATTCCATTGGCGATGCAAAATTTAAGACAAACTCTTTGTTCGATGTTTTTGTCCATTATGAAATTCGCAATACGCACTAGATATGATATAACTAAAAATAGCACTGTATTTAATCTAAAGTACCTGGATGAGCCTTTTTTTAACAAGTTTTCTACAAATTAAACCTAGCTAGAACGATTTATCGCCCCCGTGTTGCCCCGTGGAGCTGTTTCCGAGATTCAGATTATATGTAGGTATATACATACATACATGCAAGTATTGCTCGTTTAATGGTATTAGATGAAAATCTTTGGAGCCGTTTCCGAGATTCAGATTGTATGTAGGTATATACACACATGACATGTATACAAGAATTGCTCGTTTAAAAGTAATTATTAGATTAGATAGATAGATAACAAACAGATGTAACTCAAACTCCGCGCCAAAATGGAAAACAGTTGTGCCAATCTAACAATAACAAAAAATATATTTGGAACCATAAACAAATCATCCATTCCCAAAACTTTTTTGACTCAATGTATCTTTTAAAGTCATTATCAATAGGTACAGTCAACAAAGCTATTTGGTATGAAGGCAGCTAACTTGCAACTACTTTTGAACAATATTGTGGGTGTGCTGAGTAGACAATTATTGTACACCACACTCGTAAGTACGCCATAAGCTCTAGAAATTATAATGCACACATTAGAAATAAATAATGGCAGTGCAGTGGAAAAAATAATATTTTTGCTTGTACTGTAGGTAGGTATACCAAATAGCTTTGTTGACTGTACATGAAATGTTCTCAAATATCTATAAAAGGTATAGAAGAAACAATAACGAGTCCAGAAAGAAGTTTAATTGCTCACAACTCGTTAAGACACATTATATTTTCATAAAGGGCCTCACAAACAAGATGCTGAAAAGAACATCCAGTGACGCCGCACCTTTTTTATTTTTTAACACCTAAAATAAATAAGACAGTTTGTCAGTTGTCAATCTGTCAGATAATAGAGTGTGAGACAGAGGACGAAGAGATATATTTATAAAATATGTGTCAAAAGTATGTGATAAAGAAATTACAGATGTTCCAAATTGTTTTGATCCCGTCGCGCTGAGATTGTAGCCTCATAATGACTCCATTATGATGACAGGTTCTTCTTCACGACAAAGCGGGAAAATGTTTTAATGGCTACTTAACTAAATATACATCTTAATGACGCATCTATTTTTCTCAAGATTTCTAAATTAACTTGTAGAACAATAATAAAATGCTAAGAATTTTTATTCGTCATCATCATCGCACTTTATCGACCTCGCATGTTCATGTAGAAAGACGATTGACGTATGCTATTTTTTTTTTTTCAGAAAAGTTCGTGGACGCGACAGCTTCGGCGTCGGGCTCCCCGTCCCCGCCCCTCGCGGAGTACGAGCGGGACTCCCCCGTGGACGTGTCGTCCACGTCGGAGGCCGGGTCAGCCAGCGGAGCCCCCAGCGGCTCCCGGCCTCTGTCGCCACCCCCCAGGAACCCGCAGCTCGTGGAGCGATGGTCCAGCGAGGAGATGCGACACATACAGTGCCATCTCGAAACTAAAGAACTCTGGGACAAGTTTAACGAATTAGGAACAGAAATGATTATCACTAAGACTGGAAGGTGAGTTCTTATTGTTTTTTTAATAGTTTCAAATGTTATAGGTATACATCAAAGTAGGCTAGTTATAAATTAGTCGGGAAGCATTAGTGCCAAATTACTAACGCTTACTCATTTATCTACCGCGAACACATTAAAATTAATTAAACGACGATTGTCTCATAACTTTTTATAAATCAGCTCTTTTATGGACTTGATTTCCGGCACATTGAGCATTTGTCGATTATGACAAACGCTCAAATTGCAATTCATTTATTTTTAATTACCTGCGTTAAAATGGTCGGTTGAAAACAGAAGTCGTTTTATCGCAATTAATTTTTCATTAATTGAACCGAGAGGCGGATTCATAACAAGCAGTAGGTACTGACATAAAGCACGCGTTATTAACCACTTAAATGACGAAACGAATTGTTTTTAGGCTTCTCATGTTGAACTTGACGAGAAATTAAAAACTCTGTGGTAGGTAGGTAATCGAATCGCGATTGTTGGTTAACGAGATCAAGGCAATATCGACGGCGCGTTTCAGAGGCGATAAGGTAGGTGGCACAGTGGAGGCGACGGCGCGAGGCGTGTCGGTCGCGGCGCGCTGCCGAACAATGGGCAATCGCCCGCCGCCGCGCCGCCGCCGCGCCGCCCGAGCGGTACTCGCACGTTGAACAATGAACGCCACAATCAAAAACGTAACGATCACACCAATCGAACATAACATAATTGCCCTCCAAATAATCTGCTCGTTACAGCTACAACAGATCGAATTTTCATCTCATTAAAACCTGAAATTATTTGGTGGTTATCTGAAATTGACTGGCTTATAACTCTTTTCAGTACCACTATCTTAGGCAGCCGAACTAGATTTAAAGTATTTACGAGTACTACTTCTATCTCTATCTATTGGGGTTTGGTTTCCGTTGTGCGTGGTCTCAACTACTTTTTAGGGTTCCGTACTAAAAGGGTAACCAACGGAACCCTATTACTAAGCCTTCGCTGTCCGTCCGTGCGTCCGTCCATCCGTCCGTCCGTGCGTCCGTCCATCCGTCCGTCCGTCCGTCCGTCTGTCTATATCTCATGAACCGTAATTGTTTGAAATTTTCACAGAGTGTGTATTTCTGTTGTCGCTATAACTAATAAATAACAAAAATATGATGATACGGAACCCTTCATGCGCGAGTCTGAGTCGCACTTGGCCGGTTTTTTTTTACCTTAATTATAAAAAGAAACTAAAACATATTACTTAGAGCTTTAACCGTTTAGCACTACATACGCAAATGGCCAGGTAGGTACGTTAGTTGATACATAAAAAAGAATCAGAATACATTCCGAGTTACTAACACAAAGTACCTAACTGACTCGGAATGTATTAGTAAAATGCCTTCATCATCATATCAGCCAAAAGACGTCCACTGCTGGACATAGGCCTGGTAAAATACCTTCCAAAATTGACATTTTTTGACACTGAAACTTTACTGAAATGAGAACTATACTAAATTGACATGAGAAGCCATTTCTCATGTCAACATAGTCTGAAAAAGTTTCACAAGACCAATCGTGTACCTAACTATTGAAACTGCTGAATCGAATCGACTCGAAGTGCAAGGGCTGGTGCCATATAAAAGTATGATTAAACTCGACTAAATCTGAAAGCAGTTGCCTGCTTAGCTAGCTTATATTTGACGTCCGAGCAGGTGAAAATGATTTGTGTGTAAGTGTTATCGAGGAAACACTGGCACGGTAGTGAGCGGTAGTCGCGCGGCGCGGCGCGGCGGCGGAGCGGCACCGGCGACGCTTATCGACGCCCGCGTAAATCAACGCGACAGCCCACCGATCGTGACAAATTCGCAAACCTAATCTTTTGATAACGTTGTAGCTTACTCAGACAAACCGCACGATACTCGCCACTTATAAACGCTCCACCAATATTCTCTGTTGGGTTCTTTATTTCACATACACTTAACACCTATACGTATCGAAACTATCGTTGAAGCTGTAGAATATCTAGCCGTCCAATACCTGAACCTAATTAGAGAATCTAACCCATTTCACAGTTTGCCTTGAAGTTTATTTAATGCTAAATACGTCGTCTCCATACAAATAAATGTGAACAAAGGCTGGGTATAATGTACAAAACAATGAAGGCTCTTTCACGGACTATAAAGCTGTATTAATACCTCACTTATTTATTCCTTATAATGTTCTCGAGTTAACGACGCTTCGGGCGTCCAGTTTTTCTACCACGCACCATAAAATACGACATCTGGAAATATACATATACCAGACGCATTCATTTCCGAATTTAGCAACACAGAACACAATAATAACAGTGTTGATTTGCTATAATAACCATTCGCAAAAAAAATTGTAGCCATGTTTCGTTTTTATGAGGATGTTTAGATGCGATAGATCTTCATAATTACCTCGCCTTATCTCTTTTTCCACATTATCGATGCTTTATATACGGCCGGTATCGGTAATAAAAGATGGTGTGCGATAGCAGGCGTTACAAAGGGCTTTGGGAAGTCGCAATGGGAGACAATTTGCCACACACCGTCACGCGAGCTTATCCGAGTCGGCCCCGTCGATTAGCATAAATCTCGCCAACTAACCGTCACAAATGAAGGACGGGCGCGGGACGCGGGACGCGGGTAGCAGCTAAACAAACTGACGCGAGCGACGATGCGATCGCGCGACATTCGCATGTCGCGGCGACGATGCGCGACGAATCGCGACCGTCGGCCGCCCGCATAAATCAGCATTATCTCGCGAGATAGCCGCGCGCCTGGACCCACCCCGCCGTATCACGCGGAGCCCCGTGTCGTTCGAAAAAATTAATGACTTGGAAAAACGATTCGCTTATGAGGGATCTTTCACTGTAATTGAATTGCCCCGCAGAGATCGGCCGAATTGTCGCGCAGTATGTCGAGTAGGTGATACAGAATCAGGTGCACCGTACTTTTATAAAACGATACCCAGGTAAATAGAGTCCTGATGGAAGGCAAACGTATCAGAGCCACAAACCGGTTCATCATCATCGTCAACATTTCAGCCGAAAGACATCCACTGCTGGACACAGGCCTCCCCCGAGCGTCGCCAAACCGACTAGTCCTGAGCTTACAATGTTTGCCACAGAAATAAGTTCCAGTCTCAATCAAATCCCTATTACTGATTCAATATTTCATGCTCCATAAAAACACAAAAGGCAGACTGCAACAAAATGAAATCCCCACACATTATCTCACCCCCAAAAGATAATCGCTGCACGCGTAATAGAATAATGTAAATATGTCGGTGTGTCCGTGTGTTGCTAGTTGGCATGCTAATCGCGTTGTCTGTAAGCTCCGTTTTAAAACCTGCCTCGCTGTGGCCCGCTCTTTTAGTTTATTCAACAGGGACCCATTTTTCATCCGCTCGGCAAATATTTTGATGTTTGTCGATTATTCGGCTTTGTGTGCAAAAGCTTTCATAAACGGAGAGTCCATTTGATGCTTTGTTTATTGTATTCGACAAATTAGGAGCACTTTATTAATACGCCGATAATATCGGAAATGACAACTCCTGTCGATTGAATTAATTGCTGTCATTACTTATGTGGTTTGGGGCTTCTTTCTGATTTGAAAGAGTGTGGGTTTTCCTTAACGTTATTGATTAAATATATTGTAGAGATTGTATGTTTTACATCTAATGCTATTAATAGTAATCATATTTTAACTGTAACTTCTAACTTGAAATACTAAATCACCGCCGAAACTGGAGAAATATAGACATCTGCGTCCCAAAACTTTATCGAAAGACCGGATCATCAAGCAGACCACATTTACTGCATTCAGATCAATAAACTCCAAAGTAAATGTACAACATTAGCATAGATATGTGCAAACAGTCGTATTATATATCGTTTATATGTGGGAACAGTGCGAACAGATTTAAATTAACATGTTTTACTAATACACAATACGATCCGTCGTCGATAGCGGTTCGTAGCCGAAGATGTTTTCGCCGGTCTCGTTGCCAACACTCTAATCGTTGGAGCACAGTTGGCAGCCAACCCGCTCTTTGATTTACTTCTCACCAGCATCTAACCATCGTAAATCTTCCACATATGATATATAAACACACTTTTATCTTATATGTATGTTTTCAAAGGCATTTTAACTTAACAGAACATCACATAGCATCTAAATTAAGAGTGCTCTTGTTTATAAATTACTCGTCGACTCTTTGCGGGATTGTAGAAGTTCTGGCATGCACTGAAGTATTTTGACGTCTTTCTTTATAATGACTGCGACATAAATTGAGCACGTTTGCTTTTTTGATAATCTGATGTGTACATGTTTGATGTCAGGTCGTAGCAGGTAAATCACTTGTTTCTCAGATTTGTTTTGTCTTGGGTCACAATAATAATATTGTTAACAAAATGCAGATACATAGGTAGTTAATATCATGCTGGGTTTCAATTGTTGCAATCTTAAACATTCGTTTCGTTTTTTCTGATAATATTCTGCCAGCAATTTCTCACAAAGATTTGTAACTAAATATTATATTTATGATTTTATGAGGATGTAAGTGTTGAAAAGCATCGTCGAATACACTTGAGCATTTCTCTTTCAGTCTCTCGGCTCCATAACAGCCCCGTCTTCGGCTCGGGAGTCTGTTCTGAATTAGATGCAGTAACAAATTTTGCCTACTTGCATTACAATGTATATTAATTAATGTGACCCTTTAAAACGTATGAATTTACCGGAGTAATGTACTTGCTGTTAACATTTAAATTTTTCAAACATTAGTGTAATATCCCCCGAGGTCGAAATGTGCTATGTCGTGACACAGCACATTTTTACCTGTAATGGCCCATCCCGTACGAATTCCCACAACTAAGTCCGTAGCGATTTATTGAACAATATTGCAACCTGCACCGTGCGTATGTACTATAGTTGACTCGTGTTTGTTGAAAGTGCAACTTGTAAAGCAATTCATACTTTTGGATGCGCTTTATTTGATTTAAGTTCTGCATATTTCTAAAATTATCGAGACTAGGGGTAGATGAATTATAGACTACTTACTTGTGGATGAAACGCTTATGAAATTGTTTTGTTTTATTTTATTTTATTTGGCTCTTCAACAATGAGTACACTATAACATTTACAAAAAATAATTCTAGACTTAAATTTAAGTGCCTCATCACTTAAAGAAGAGCACTACATGCACTATACTGTATGCATAAACTGCTATAGTAACGGTGAAAAAGTAAATATAAATATGATGAAAAATTAAAACAAACAAAAAATGAAAAACGACAATCAAGAATATTACACAATTACACATTAAGTTAGATAGGTCAAACAGTGACAGTGACAGTAACAGTATTCACAACAGTTCATTATTTTACGAAACACACTTTAAGAGTCTTTTCATGGTAGGCACAGATGTAAGAAATAAATCAATGTTATAATCGTAGTTTTTGTATACAGTGTACATTCTGGAAAGTGAGCAATGCTGCCTTAAATTGGTTTTGCTTTTTGGCATGGAAAACAACCTCCTATTATTACTTCTTGGTAGATTTCGTGGCACATGGAAGGATACCCTACTAAGTAATTCAGGACAATTCAAAGAGCCTGTTACTAGTTTTTAGGAAGATTAAATCGAACATATCTCTACGTTTCTCCAATGAGGCAATCCCAAAATACTTCAACCTGTCCTGGTACGATTTGAGCCGTTTGCCCATGTTACAGTGATAAGTGAGATGCCATAGGAACCTTTTTTGCAATCGTTCGATACGCTTGATGTGCACATTATGTTTCGGGGACCATATAACACTACAATACTCTAGGTGACTTCTGACTAGCGAGTTGTACATATTTTTTTTTGTGCTGAATTTTTTGAAGTTTTTACACTCTCTCATAACGAAACCAAGTATTTTTGATGCTTTAAGTGTAACATTGTCAATATGCTCGACAAATTTTAGCTTTTTGTCAAATTATATATACTGTGGGTACAACATTTATTTTTTTAGTAAATTTGATGTAAAATATTACACAAGTGCATATTCAATTACTTAATCAGCCCACACTTCCCTATAATAACATGTTTGTTGCATAACGTCTAAATTCATGCAATGCTAAAAAACAGAATGAATGCTGTTTTCTGAAGCCTGGCATTATTGATCTTGAAGGTGATGATTGTGCAGATATTATGCAGTATTCTTCATTGACTACACAGATCATGTATCGAGACGGTTTAGTCGTATCCACGGCTTAAAAATATGTTCGCAGTTGCGATAGCGCGCACACCGCGCTTACACAAGCACGCGCGCGGCTCGCCATTTGTCGCACTCGCGCGATAATTGTTGATATACGATCGCGATCCGACACCGTAATTGTCAACGCTTAATCTTCTAATTGGCTCGCATTTACCAATGCCAACGTGTCGCCTCTGCCCATTCGCATCGATAGTTCCTGCAAAAAAAAACATTGTCAAATTTTTCGTACAATCGTTAAACATAACCGACTCCTATAAAAGCTCGGATCGAGCAGAGTCGAAAAGCAATTCGCAACGCCAATTTCAAGAACAGTAAAAAGTGCGATTCACAAGTGCAACTTGAAACGGCGTTTAAGAGCGAACCGAGGGCGGCGCCCACCGGGGGCGAGAAAACAATTTGGAATTTTATCGGTGGCGAGGTGGCGGGGTCGCGGGTGGGGGTGCGGGGGCGCGTTACCTCTGATTTATGTGCGACATTAGAAGTGAGGTGGGCACGAGTGCGAAATGCACACGCGCCGCGAGGACCATTGCCGCGCACTTGCCACTCACTCCGAGCAGTTCCATCCCGAGCCCGCGCCTTCTTCATACAATGCTAGGCATAACGTACTTTGTGTCACAGCTTAAGGTCCAGTATAACTCCAAGAGGTAAAACTAATCATGTATTGTTTAATTTCGTTATTGCAATTTACATTATAACTAATTAATCCTTGAGCAAATAAGCCCTGTCTTAATTAGAAGATCATAACTTGGTCGTCATTTCATCTGTAACAAAGTCTTTTAGCATTTAAAATTTTATCGAAAAAGCAGGATTAATTAATTAAACCTTAATACAGCTTAAACTTTACCAACTGATGTCGTGGATATTTCAGTGTCATTCCAATTCAAAAGCTAATTTCACTAAAACCTTAAATGAATCGAGTTGGTCGGAACTCGCACATTATTTAACTTGCTCCAAGTTTAAATTGAAAACGCCACCAAACTCTTTGCGGAGTCAGAGTCAAATTTTGAACTTTGCCGTTGAATCGGAAATTTCTTTATAAATATCTTATTAAGCTTAAATTCAGTTGGTGTCACGCTGCCGACACTAATTTTATTCGTGAAAGACGGCGACTGAGCGACGGCGAGACGCGCGGCCGTGGGGAGCACTGAAAATGTATGCAAACGGGAAACGCGATATTTGACGGAGCTGAAAACGACAAAAGAATTAAGGAGGATGCGGCCGAGGGGGGCGCCTGGCGGGAACGCGGCGCGCCCGCGACGTCGACGACACCGCCCCACAGGCACATCGCGAATTCACTTTGCTATGTCTTATTAAGAGATTAGCTGTCATTTCAGCACGATAAACCCTTTCATTAGAAAACAATTTTTAAATTACTGAGGACCTCTAATAGCCTCATAATGACTAGTCTACAATATGTATTGAAACATGTCATTATAAACATGGCAATCATTTGATTGCCATGTTTATAATTAAAGTGGAAACTGAAGTATTAATTAGTCTATCATTGTATTGAAACGAAATGGAAAATTTTAATTTTTGGGCATTAATAATTCAAACACTCAACCCTATCTGTTGTTATCTAGGTTATGTGAAGTGAACACATGCAGCCTATTTGAATACGCGTGTAATAGATGTGTGATTCATGTAAATGTACCCTTAGCAAGTGTATCGCGAGCTAATCTGCCCCCCCTCCGCGCCGCCAATATGCCGCGGGGGTGGCGGGGTGCTCGAGAAAACGTGTAAACTAATTATGTACATTTTCGTAGCCACTTATTTACATAACCACGGCCTGAGCCCCGCTTTCACCGTGAATATTTCATTCGTAATCTTTACTTTGACGGTTTAATATGACAGCTGTTGTTTTGTTTGGAGGAAACTTTTAATTTTTGTCGTTTTCTTCCGGTAGCAGCGCCCTTTGTGTGCGCGTTACCCGACGCCTCCCGTAATGATAGGTGATTGTCGAACAACTTTTTTTATAATACGGATAAACGGCTGGGAAACTTCGTGAGGTGTAATTTGGAATTTTCGCCGAGACATGTCGCTGTGGTATTGTTGTCTGACAGTGGGGAAGGTGCTTATTATTTTGATGACTGTTTTGTCTACTGTCGGGGGAGTTATTGTATTGATAGTTCGAGGACAACAGATATCGATTGGGTCGAAGGGTTGTCACGTAACGGAGTACGTGGCGGCTACGAGAGTGATTCATAAGTCGTCAACAGGCTGGCTTGTTGTGAAGTGTACAGGAAGCCGATAAGTAAAACTATTAGTAGGTAATGAGCGAGTGTTGCGGCGTTTCGCGGGTATTTATACCGCGCCTTCGCTCGAACTAATTTATGGAAGTAAGTACGCGGAAAATGTTTATGTACGTACTTCGGCCCTCCCGCCCTGCGCCGGTGACATCCGGTGCCTTCGCTATTTGCTGCTACTAGGCAGCAGACGTGGAATTATAATACAGTAGGAGCTCGATTGTTAGAAATTATACGTGAGCGTAGGAAGCATTGTGCCTTTGGAATTACTTCTTAGAAACGATTACGACTTTATTGGCAGAGAAAAAAGTGGTTGAAATAGACCAGTGGAATTCTCGGAGGTAATAAACACAGGGCGTTGTTTCAGCACAAAACGAATGGCAAGGACCACCGCGCGCGCGCCGCTTGTCTTTGATGCAACGGCGAGCTGGTGACAGACGCGCTTCATGCAGGCATTACTCAGGGGCTGTCCGCCGCACTAATGACTCTTTGTAATATTAACGGAATCAGAAACAATGTAGTCTTCCATCTTAAAGACTTAATGAAAGACTTAATAGAGCCATACTTAAATTACTAGGTATAGATAAATATGTATCTCACAGTCTTTGAAAATATGGTAAATTCAAAGAAATTAGGTAGAAAATTGACGACAAAATTAAAATTTCCCGTATATTGATATAACCAAATCAACTGTAATTCTTTGACAGTTGTATTTGATTACTAAAATACCCAAAACAAGGCAAATGTCGGGACGTTGTGTCTATTGAATACCTGTACAATGAATCTCTGACTGTACATATAATTCTAATATTAAAGATTTGGTGGCACGTTAAATGAATAAGAATGTAAACATATTTATAACACTTGTAATACAATGATATCTTAGTGTGAGCTATATTCGCGTTACTTTGTAGCACTTAATAGGTTCGTACTACATAATAAAACAAATTAATGTCAACTGAAATAGCGTAGCTGCTGTAAAATGTTGCTGATTTTCCTTACCTATCCGCATAAGAAAAAAAAATATTTTTCCCAGTATTACAGAAAGCTGTGAACGTTTCTGACTAACTTCTCTATTTTCTAACTATCGATTGATAAGTAGTTCACTTGCAGCCTCTGAAATTGTTTGTTAACCAGTAATTAACTTTACGTTACGGCATCCAAAATTGTTCAATTTAATACATAGGTAACTAGAAATAAAAATAATTATTTTCTCTTAGTAGTTGTAAACAGTTAAATAATCTTAAAATTAATCTGCCTTGCCTTTACTCAACCATAGTAAGGTCGCCTTCTAATCAATGTGATGTAGATTCAAAACCTTTTGTCAGTCTAGTTTAGGTATATGAATTAGCTTATGAGTAATTAGAAAAGGGACAATTCTAGCATCATTCAAACACATCCCCGATTGCAGCACAGACCAGTCACATAGAAACTCATCGCAACTATTTGGTGCGCGTCGCCAGCTATCATATAGGTCACGACGTTATCGCGGGGCCTCCATCGCTAGTACTGAGACGAGGCTCCGCCCGCTCCTCGTTGACATGTAGCGTTTTAACAGTCAGTACGTGCCTCTGCCACCCACTACCTCCACCCACGAAACCCCCACCCCCCAGTAACCCCTAGAACTGACGACATTAGCAGCCGCAGACATAGGGCACGTCCCGGCCAGACGTTGACATAGGTAGCTAAAGTTAAATTTGCTTTCAGCTTTACGTAATATTTTTTCAGAATGTTAGTTTGTAAGTTCGCTTTTTATAGGGGTTCTGTTTTTATGAGCCGTTAACAGGTCAGAATGACGTGCCTATAGCAGCTCTGTCGTCAAGCCGCTGTTAAAATGGTCTTTAAAAATGGGATGTCGTTAATTAATAGAATTCTTTGTCTGAGGTAAACAGAATCTTTTCATTTTATTTGTAGAGCTTTTAGAACTTATAAGTTTTTCAAACAAATATATGAATATCAATTCTGTTTAATATAATTGGTAATTTACACATTCTTGCCTATCTGTGCCTAAGCCCCATCAATCAACGTCAAGCCTACAACCAAGCTAAAAACAAAAAAAAAAACTGTTTTCAGTAAACGCCCTCCTTTTGTATATACAAGTATTAATTTACTGAATTGATTTACCATAGCTTGGGTAAACATAAAAACACATAGGTGGTTCAAACCACAACTCTATATCATTGCACATAAAAACCGCATGTCACACATTGTGTATACGATAATACTCGATATTGCGCTCCATTTAAGGGCTATAGTGGTGTGTTGAGTTAGATGATATAGGTAACCAAGTACTGGCATAGACGACTGAGTTTACGCGGCCGTCGCAATGGCTCCCTCTTATGGAAATGAAAACAACCTAACTATAGCCCCTGTACCCTAGTGTTTCTAACTTACTACCTAGTACCTACCTAGCTGTAAGTTGTTAGGTACCTAAGCCTGGCTCAGCTAAGTTACGTAACAGTTGTTGCAAATTATTCTTTGAGTAAACACTTACTTGAATAAAAACTACTCGTTTTTCCCTGAATAGATGTGGCAATTGGTTCTTAATCGTTCTTCAGTGTACAGCGGCTAGCGGCAGTGACCTTTGTATCGTGTTTGAATCCAAAACAGAAGTCGTAGTGTTCAGAATGAATTTATTTTTATCATTTGAGATGCAACCCTTTAATTTATTTAAACTTATGTATCATGAAGTGTACAAGGGTGAGCTAGGGTAATGTAATACCATGCAGTTCCGAGCACATTCCAAATTACTAACTCGATGACGGGAATTCATCAATACCAGTGTTTTGTATATCAACAGCAGTATTATTTGCAGGTAATTTAGTAAGCATGTCCAGGTTACTAAACATGGCCGTAATAAACGAACAGGGGTAGACGACGTGGGGAGGTGCAAGCGGCAGTTTTCGCAATATTGTCGCCAAACTTCCCAATTTCGGTGTCGACTTGCGAAACTCCTCGCCGCGCTTTGTGAACCTTACAGGTGTGAGTACCTGCTGCTATATGTAGCGTGCCGCCTCTATGAACGTGACTCCAAATTGTGGGCTTTGCGGGAATTAGCGAAGGATTTACAAGGAATAATTCGTGCGAGTGCTGTTAGTTTAACTGCGCTCAGTGGTTGACTTTACCGGATTCTTGCTCGGTGAAATGGTACCGTGATATTTTGTTTAAAGCAAATCTAGAGGCTGTTTTGTGTGTATCTGTTTAGTTCCTACTACACAAAAACTGACAGGTACGCTCCTCCCCCAGCACATAGTACATTATTATTCATTCTCTAAAAATTCACTAACGACCGAAATAAGCGGAACAACAAGAGGAGTGTGGCGTGTTCTGACATCGTTCGGCGTGCTATGTGACACCATTAGCGCAACAGACCGCGCGGACAATGCGAACAAAACGAAGCGACGGAATTTCGCGCAGCGGCGGCGCGGATACCGCGCGAGCCGTCTCCGCCTCTAGGAGAACTGTACTGACTTACACGCTGTTTTAACTGAACTTCATGTAGAACTGGTAGACATAATACGGTTACAAATATCAGGTAAATCGAATAAATCTGTGCGTCGCTATCTGCTGCAGGTACCATTGAATCTTTGACTTGCACTTGTTGTCATTTTCGTAGCAATTTCGTAGCAGCTGCTACGAAAAAAAAAACATAGCTGTTTTGTGACACTGTGAGTTTCCGTCCAGTCATTTTAAGACATCCTTCAAGTTTTAGACTTTTGAGTATTCCTCGATTTTCTCGAGATTGGCCCACTTATCGTTATATATCGTATAAAGCCACGTAACCACTTCGCAAGTCTCCACCTTCACTATCATGCATTTAGGTTGGTTGTAATATAATAACCGGACAGCAACGTTAGCTAGTCGTCCACTTCCGCGACGCATGACGCGTCTCCAGCGCACGTAGGTGCTCCATATGTCTGCCGGACTGACAGATTCCACGCTAAATTCTACGCAGATACCGTACGGCCCGCCTCCACACACTCCAAGCATTTCATTGCCTCTCAAAACTTCCAAGAATGTTAAGTAGCTACGGATTAGTTTTGTCAATATGTGAACGTCTAATTAATACTATTTGAAGGCCTTTTTCTTGTGAAAGTTGCCTAAAGGGACAAAAAGGCAATGTTTCCGGTGCAGGGCAACACGCGCGCTACAATAAAGGCAGGTACTCACACTGTGTCATTACCTCGGCTCGCCGCAATTAAAATGGTACGCATAAGTAATATTTGTTTAAATTTACTAATTATGTTGCCGCTAATAAATACTTACGCGCCACATCTGCTGCGCTAATGGCGACGTAGTGCATTGTACAAATGTTTTATTTGGAACGCGCGCCGCCCGTCCACGGACATGTCCTACCTTGTAATTTTCTGTTTGTGTGAACACGGTTTTTACATAAATATTTAGTGGAATATAGGTAAATGTCAGGGTGGTGTCGCCAAATGTCACTGTGGAGGGAAAACACGTGTTAGTTTAGTGAGAATATTTTTCAGGTTATCGATGGGCTATCGGCGGCTACGTAGAATTTTCATTAGAACTCTTAGAAGTTAATTAAAAAGAAAACAACTGGTTCCTTGTTTGTGGTAGGTAACTTGTATCTACTGCGTGTATCATCACATCGCATTCGGTTTTATACCATCTACTTAAGCATCACCCTCACCGTTTAACTAAACAAGCGGAACCAGCCAGATAAAAGTCAAAAGTGACTAAGACAAATGATTTATTACGCGCACATTTTGATATGGCAATTGAAACTTATTAATAAATGAAGCGTTACAAATATTTTTACGGACATTAGCATTAGCGAACGCAGGCGTGTGACGGCACCACGCCGGGCGGCGGAACTTATCTCACATCTCCGTCTATCCGACAGAGATATTAATCAACGGGATTGACAAAATCGTGCGAGTGTCGAAAATTTGACGCGGTTTCGTACCCGGACCTCCCAGGAAGAACTATATTTCACGCGCGCCTCAGCCGCCGCCCAACCACGCCCCACAGCTCATTAACTGACTCTAATGCGCATCAATCTCATACTTTCTCCCTACGGGAAAAATACAGTTCCAACCACACATTTTTTTTTCTTTCAGTAACGCCTTAACACGACTACATGTGTATTTCAATGTTCAAACGCCGGATTGATTCGATGCCACACATGCTGACACAACAGCGGCATCTTAATACGATATTGATGATAGCTTACAAATAACCTATTCTAATGTTGTTGATATAAGCGGACAGGCTGATGGACGTAATAATTAATTAGCACTCGTGAAAAAACTAGTGTAACATAATGAGATGGTGGAGCTCCGGCGTACACTCGCACACTGGCGAGCCTGGATGTAATGATCCCGAGCGGCGCGCGATCATTTGTCATCGCGTCACTCACACGTCAGCGCCGCTGATACGCCCTTTTCCTTCATAATCGCAAATCGAGATTGTGTGAAAAAGTTTAATAAGTAAAGTAAATATAAAGTGAACGTATCACATTTGCCAGTCATATTACTGCCGACGGAAAAACGTGACGAAATCTTTGAGACGACACAAAACAATTGATATTTTCAGGTCAAATGTGAGCGTTGGTGGAGACGTTGAAATGAGATGAAGACGTAATAGGAACTTTCAATTACTGTTCAGACCTGTTATTCTTTAGAATTGTACTAAAATAACTTGTGTACAAGAGCAATACACGTATGAATAAATCACCATTGAATAGTAAAGTGATCCTGTTCTCATGCCCTCAGAGAAGGTTGACATTAAATGTCAGGGACTTTATTTGATGTAGGTCCAGTACGTGCTGTGAATGTAGCAGATCTTGCTGATAACTTATTGTTACTCCTACAGGTCTAATTGATTTTATAATCCGAATTGCAATGACAAGGAGGGTTCTGTTCAGTTTTTGTTGGTTCTATATTAATCAATAATTGATTCCACCGGCATTAGTGGGCTGCCAATAGATTTTCCATCGTTTCGTAAGTCGGCCATATTTGCATAGTTTTTCAGCCTGTTACTTTGTAAATGACTTCGCTTTATAGAATGCCGTAAGTACAGTTGATCGTTTTTTCTTAAAATCAGCTATAATTTTTCGTCAGCCTACCCCAATTAATTTTAATAAACACTTTACACCGCTTTCGAAGTTAGAATTAGTTTACTCGTAATAGGAGCTACAGTGTAAAGTTTCAAACGCATGTCGGCCCGGGAAGGCGACGAGTCGTGACCATGTCAGGCTTGTCAGTCAGCCAGTGTGTACACGACACCGCCCATCAAGCCAGCATGGTGACCATGACGAACACTACACTTGGCTGCTTCACTGCTTCACAGTTTATAGACCGTGGATTGAAGTTCTGCAACCAACATTTGCAAATCAAATGTCATTACGAAACGGGAGGTTCACGTTTCTTTGTGCCAGTTCTGTTTGAAAGCTGTTTTCAGTTGAGTGATTTTCGCTAATTGAATTGTGTGTTGAAAATAGAAAAACCCCAGCACGCGTACCTAATATATGTAGTATATGGTAGGCGCCAGATAAACTTGCAATAAAGTACATTGACCTTTCCCTAATATCCTTTCGTAGATACCCGAACAATAAACTATGACGATAGAAGTCGCTTTAGGACAGTTTTATTTCTTTATATCTATTTTTGATATTAAGAAAATCAATAACCGTTATTGCACATTTATTTATTTAACAATTTATGTACACACATTAAATAGAAAGATAAAAAGAAGGAAACAGAACAATAGGTACAAAGGTAATGCTTATTTCAAAAGAAATCTCTTCCAGCATACCTGCGAAAGGAGAGTTGTATAAAAGATATGTAGACACCGTGTGTAAAAGGTATAAGTACTTACAAATAAAACAATAAACTTTAATATAACATACAATACATAAATATTACTAAGATAAATATATACTAATACATACTAAACAATATTATAAGATAAATAATAACACATACTTATTTGCAACTATGACGGTAAAGAAAGGTAGTGTTCTTTCACTCTTCTTTTAAAAACTGAAAGAGATTTGCAGTCTCTAATGTCATTTCAATTTCTATGGCGCCTACCATTGTGCAATGTTAAAACCTTTTGACTTTGTTACTCAGATCTCTCCACCGCATAGATAAACGCCTTCCATTTTCAAATAAACACGATTCAAACCAAACTGGACTTTCACACTCCAACCGTTGCCGAGGAAGCCCGAAGCTGTCTCACAGACCAGCTGATACCAATCTCCGTTTGACGAGATTATCCGAACTTACTCAATCGCAGTCGCTCGTTGTTTATCATCGCTTAACTGCACCACAATCGGTCGTAAGTAGGCCTATTATCCGACATGAAATATTCATTGGCCACCGACACAGATTGTTGTCACTCGTATTATGCAGCAGAAATCACTTAAGGCCTGGTATAGAGAACTATTAGCGATAATTCGCGGTAATGGCTGGCCAAGCGGGTTGCCGTGTTCGACAGGACACGACGCGAATGTACATAATGTAGCTAATGTCGATGATAGCGGTGTAATACATGGCTATCTGAAAAAAAGGTGCAATGAAAAGGAATTCTGTTTTGGGAAAGCACGAGAAAAGGATGAAGGAAGGATTGTTTAATGCATGCTAATTTAGGATGATAAGGGCAGGCGAATAATATTGCAATGCTTGTAAAAGGCTGCTAAGTCATAAGTACTAACAAAACGTAACACCAACATTGTACACTTAGTTCGCAATAAACGTTTTGAGTTTGACTTTGGCTTTTGACTTTGATTCATTTTTCAGAATCACTCAAAATGCTCTAAAATTTAAAAAATGGTTTTCTGTAATCCATAAGTAAATGAACTTATTTTGAGTAGCCTTTTCAAAACTTGCAGCTCATACATTATCGACTGAATCGTTCCAGTAGATTCGGAGCTAATTGGCTGGGACAAAAAGACAAACAGACACAATAGAATAAGGGTTCCGTTATTTATTTGGACATACGGAACCCTAAACATAATTTAAATAGGTAAGAATCTTGTAGTCTTGGAGCATTACTCCCAGAACGGGAAAAATAAAAAGAAATTATATAATGGATTTCGTGATATCCCTGTAATTTGTAAATTGATTCACAATAATTTAATGTTAGTCATATACCTAGTAGATACTGATACTTTGCATAAGTAATTGGCACCTATCTTGTTTGTGCTACAATATTACTTGCCTTATAAAAGCTTCTAAATAATTCATTAACCAACTTTTCAAGCCGTGCGAGTAACTTTTATCACCACTTATGTATATCTGGTCCGATAAATAATCTACAATTTACATTGCAAATATGTAACAGATCTTTATGTAAACATTCGCAGTTTTACCAACAAATTATCAAGTATTATGATTAATACAACGCTACAGTTATCGAGTGGCTAGCGTCAAAACTGCGCTAATGAGTGCTCAGCATTCGCAATCTCGCGCCATCTGTCTCTAATCAACGAATCGAGTTAATTAAAACGCTTGGCAATATGGCGGCGGGGTGTAATTGCTATTAATAAAGCGCTTTCCTGTATAATTAGACGGCAGCGCGCGGATTGGCTGCGCGGCCCTAATCACGACGTGATAACACTGCGCTAATGGCGTGCATAGCTTTCTATTGCATAATCACGACCTGCGCTCAACTGTCGGCGGACTAATTCGGTTTACTGTGTGTGCTCTGATGTTACGTTTAGTTTGTGCAATATCTTTAGGGTTCCGAACAAAAAACGGAACCCTTATAGGATCACTCGGGTGTCGGTCTGTCTATCTGTCCGTCTGTCACAGCCAGTTTTCTACGAATCCACTCGACCGATTCTGTTGAAATTTGGTACACATATGGAATTCTGTGACCCAAACAAGGACGCCTTACGTAAACTATAAAATTTTTAGTTTGAGGTCACTTTTGAGGGTCAAACTAGAAAATTTTAAAAAAAAGTTTTTTGTACAATATCGTGTGACATATCAAATGAAAGGGCTTACTGTGAGGGTTTTAATTATTATTATTTTTTCATAATTTTAAAATAAATGGTTTTGAAGTTATTCAAGAAATTAGATAAAATATTACCATTCCCCCCTATCTCCGAAACTACTGAGCTTAAAATTTTGGAGAAAAATGGAGATTATAGATCTTTACCTATAGATTACAGGAAAACCTATAAGAAGTCTATAGTGTTAAAACAACATGTTAAAAAAAATTTTAGTACCTAAGAGTTTAATAGTTATTCCGATGGCTTCCTCATAAATATTTCGTTAACTCACGCTTAAAAGCAGTCAAAAGTCCCATCTCGCTAATAAAAGTGTTAATTGAGTATCAAATTCACAAGACGTCTATAAATACATTTCGAAGATTCGTTGTGTTATTTTAAGTAACATCATTAAAGGATTCATGGTCGAAAAAAACCCAATTGTCCATAGAAACAGATTTATCAAATGAGACGCCGAAGGAAACAATGATTGACGAGTTCGCACCTCGGCTCGTGCCTTTCTAATTAAGACGACATGCGTGCGCGCACTGCTGCGACTCTTCGCGCTCGTTTAACTTGCAACACTCAACTCGCCCCGCGTCTCTGCTACACATTAGCACTAACAATCTACTAAACATCCTCAACATTCACATCACAACCACCATTAAATAAATTGCAATCAACGTGGCAGATAAGCAAACATTTCCGACTTTCAATAATATAGTTGGTTTCTCATACCATTTATAGCAGTAGAGAACATTCATCCGAACAATACTAATCTATACCAGACGTTAATTTATGGTACACGTATAAATTTCAATCATAGAAATGTATTTTAACAATGTCATAACGATAAAAGCGCGCTGTAAACGGGCGCCTCTTATTTCTGTCTTCGGTACATGCTCATTAAAGCGAGTCATGTGCGTCTCGGCGTTCTTTTGCTCTCGCTCGCTTTTCCGCTAACTTTTGGGTGGTAGGATGATGGACGACGTCGGTGGTCATATATCATTGCGGTAATATATCGCGAGTGCGCCGAGTGTCGCCATTAACGCATGCGCGCAATTGCCCGTGCTCGCGCCTGCACGAGCATGCACCAGCGCGCCTGCTATAAGAAGCGTCTCACAAATCGACGCGCGCGACCACAGCTAAACGTGCATAAATCTTATTAATGCTATTCTTATTTTCGTCCACTCTCTCGATCTTGTAAAATCATTAGAACTCGCAGAACGACTCTACGTCGAATCGCCTTTGTTAAAATATCCCAGCGTTATATGGAGACATAAAATTTTCCTACGAAGGAACGTCCCAATCAAAATTATATTGTAAATCATAATACTTGTACACAATGATGACGAACGGCTTGGGTGGTCGACAGTCATATCCCATCAGTTATGAATGTTCTTGTAGTTCGCAGGTCAAAAGCCGCATACCGTTTGCGCAAGCCCGATGGCGAATTGTCAAGCGATCTCGCGCACCGCTGCGCCTCTGGCATTGTCGACAAAAAGTGAGAGGCCGATAGACGAAGCCGCGTCTCAGCTTACAACTAAAGATTTGTTGTTTCCGTTCTCGCCGCCTCAATGACTACCATTTTATGTCGATTAGGAGATAGTGTTTCACGCGCCCGCTAGTCGCTACCGACACCAGTTTTTGTGACACTCCTTTCTGCTTACAACGAGTTTATTATCGTTGATCAGTTGCTGTCGGTTGTTTTTTGTGATTTCTACTTCAACGTTGCGTTGTTCTACTTTTAGTTTCTTTTTATTTCGTGCTAAATACGATGTCGGTAACAACCAATACCATATACAAGCCCCCTCTTCAAATTAGGAATGACAACAGGAAACCACAGGAGCATAAGAGAATGAAACAGGAGCTATTATGTCGACCAACCGCAAGCGATTTTACTCAGTGAACAAAAACATACACCTTTACAAAAATGTCTACCCATTCATCTTTCTCCAACGGAGACATTAAAGAATGTCTCCGTTAAGGAGGGGAAGGGGACGACAGCCTAGTATCAAAGTCGTATGAAACAATTCACGCTGAACCTTTATTTTTCCTTGTGCCACCACAAAGGAGTATTCGAATTTGATCTCTATCGTAGTTTGGTATTAGGATTTTTTGTAGTTTTTATTGTAAATATTTATTATTGCTGACAATATTTCTGCGGTGGGGAGGGTACCTAAATATAGGCGGACCCTCTATATTTAGGTAGACCCTCTATAACTAGGGAGCACATTTATTAAGGGACATGCTGCACTGAGGCGCCATTTGTGAAATGTGAACTGGGTTTTCCTGTGAAGTCCCCACTAACAAACGTTAAGCCTTTAGAACTACAGGTCTGATGTCACTATACAACTTGTGCAGTAACGAGAAGGCTTCTTGTAGGAGTTACTAGGTACCTACTACCTAGGTAGATATTTGTTATTTTCGTGGTATACCGAGGCGGAGTACTAATTACATGCGATAATTTGCGATACGATAACACCAGCTCTTAATGAGCGAAAGTAGATTTGTGTCGGTCTCAGAGAGCGATAATTTCAGTCCAGCCGAGTAATTGACGAATAATTGCGTTAATGTGAAAATATACGGTTTAACACAACAATGGAACAAGGAAGTCGATAATATAGAAATGTATATTGTTATAACTTAATGTTTTGCGCAAACAAGCGTTTTGACGTAAAATTAACTTAGCGCGGTTTCTTTGTGCTTGGTCATTTGTGTAAGAAAGCCTTATAATTACTTCTTTCTATGAGGCGCTTGAAGTTACTGTAAACATTTTAATTATTCTGAATACCTGCAGTACCGCTAATTGACCCACAAATGTATGATTTTCATTAGGAAAGGGATAGGTCTGTTGTGCAGAAAATTTGCTGAATTTCACGAAAAAAGAATACTTTACTTAATATTTGTCTGACATTTGATTTATTTATTCGGTACGAAAAACAGTTTTGTGCTTAAGACAGAACAATATATCCTTACGGAAAAATAATAAACATTGTGACCCACACCATTATTCACATATTGTTAAAAGCAGAAGAGTTTCAACACTTAGCGTTAGTGAAATAACCTATCTTATTAAGTCTGACTACATATTTGACAATTGTAGACATTTTCTTGAACATTCGGAAAGATAAAATAATTATAACTATTTCTAGAAAATGATTCTTGTATGTATTACTCAACAAGATGGCGAAGAGGAACGCGTTTCCTAGCGTCAGTTTTGCACATGTCTGTGTGAGAGAGTTATGACATTTGGGAAGGTAGTGAAAGAATTTGTTTTTTTTTTTGCTGCATGCATTAAGCTTATCGTCACCTTATATCTATCGGGGGGAGCTCATGGCAAGATATTAACAGTCACACAGGTCGATCTTCAAGGTTAAGCAACGCTTGCCAAGGTTGGTCTGTGGATGGATGACCATCTTAACATACCGAGTCTTCTCCGTGCCTCGGAAAGCACGTTAAGCCGTTGGTCACGGCTGTTATTTGTAGATCTTTGGCAGTCGTTACTGATAGTCAGAAGCCAGTAAATTTGACTCCAGTCTTGCCATGAAGTACTGTGTTACCCAGTTGTAGAGGTCTGGTAGGCAGCCGTTCCACGTAAAATACTGGTATTCAGCTAAATCCAGTTTGACTGGAAGCCAACCCCAATATAATTGGGAAAAGGCTAGGCATTTAGCTTATCTAGGTCATCTTGCAAGAGTATGCAATTTTGCATAGTTTATCTGTAGACCTTTGCCTGAATATAACATAAAACATAAAAAAATAGGGGTTTATGTTATTATTAAAAAGAAGATGGCCTAAAATGAATCCCCGTGGGACTCCCAACTTTAGACAAATAGAGTCAAATTTGTAAAAAATGCTATCGTAATAAGTGCTATCGCAAATACTAGCAATCGTATGAAATACATGATTATCTATACAGTGGGAAACGTGGCAATACGTTTCCCACTGTATGATAACTTTTCTAAAAGTTGAATATGATCCACCTTGTCAATTGCTTTCTGACAGTTTGTAAGTACTGCGACTACTTGAACTCATTGATCCATTTTTTTAAATGGTAGTTAGTAAATGCCAAAGGCTGGAAGATTTGTCAAATATTAAAAATACTTAATCAGGGTTCCGAACAAAAAACGGAACCCTTATAGAATCACTCGGGTGTCTGTCCGTCTGTCACAGCCAGTTTTCTCCGTTTCTACTGGACCGATTCTGTTGAAATTTAGTACACATGGACTTCTGACGGACGCGTTACGTAAATAAATAAATTATTACTATGGGGGTCACTTTTGGGGGTCAAAATAGAAATTTAAAAAAGTTTTTTAAACTGTATCGCGTGACTTATCGAATGAAAGGGCTTACTGTGAGGATTTTAGTAATTTTTTCTTTATAATTTTAAAATAAATAGTATTGAAGTTATTCAAGAAATTAGACCAAAAATCACCATTCCCCCCGTTTTTCCGAAGCTACGTAGCCTAAAATTTTGAAAAAAATGCAGATAATAGTTCTATACCTAAAGATTACAGGAAAACCTATAAGAAGTCTGTAGTGTTAAAATAACATGCTAAAAAATTAAATTGGTTTGGAACCCTTTGCACGCGAGTACGACTCGCACTTGGCGTGTTTTATATGGTTACCTGAATAGTTAATGGAGTGTGCTTAAAGTTTATGTAAAGCTCTTTTTTTGGAACATGATATCCCCCAGCATATTACCTACATCATCGATCTTCCTTCAGAATACTTACTATAACCAGAATGCTTATTATTCTCTCTTGTCGTTACCAGACGCATGTTCCCGACGGTGCGCGTGTCGTTCGCGGGCTGCCGCGCGGAGGCGCGCTACGCCGTGCTGCTGGACGTGGTGCCGGTGGACGGCAAGCGATACCGCTACGCCTACCACCGCTCCTCCTGGCTGGTGGCTGGCAAGGCGGACCCACCCGCGCCCGCGCGCCTCTACCCGCACCCCGACTCGCCCTTCTCCAGCGACCAGCTGCGCAAGCAGGTCGTCTCCTTCGAGAAGGTTAAGCTCACCAACAACGAGATGGACAAGAACGGACAGGTTAATTCGCCCATACAGACCCTTTCCCGTGTTGCTGCGAAAATCAATTGACGTGATTAATTTAAAGTGGCTATGACAAACAGAATCTGAAACATTTTTTGTTTTGCGTCACAGCTGGTCCTGAACTCAATGCACAAATACCAACCGCGCATTCACCTGGTGTTGCGACGAGAAGGAGCCATCAACGCGCCCATCACAGACTTAGAACAAGAAGAATTCAAGACGTTCATTTTCCCCGAGTGCGTGTTCACAGCCGTCACCGCGTATCAGAATCAACTCGTAAGTACCGTGACAGATTTGGCACGCCTTGTTTACTATTGATGTCCATTTGCCACTTACGCAGTTTATTTGGCATCGGGAGTCCTGCTCTTAATTCTATCATTTGATTTCTAAAATAGATCACAGAGACAAACGTTTGAAATCGCATAGCGCCAGTCGGCTGCGTATCGACGAATGCTATTTGAGTCGCACTAATTGCATCTCGCTGAAAGGTATGTCCAGTCTGAACAAAGGGAGGTGACACATAATTTTTTGTGTATCGACGGCCACACGCGGGCGACGGCGACGACGCCGACGACGGACGGACAGTGCGTCTGACGCGTGCAGCTCGGTGACGATTAAAGTTTTCACTCACGCTAAATATAGCGTCCTAGTCGATGCTGAGTCGATCGTGTCCAGCGACGTCTCAGCTATTATTGCCCGTCGGGTGCTTTTTCCATGTATAATTTGCTCGTCGAAGATTTCTGAGAACGGCCCGCTAAATTATGTCAACTTTCAAGTTAAACGTTCTCTGAAACTCACGTGCCAATTTCGATCACCAACGGTAAAACATTCGTGAGTCATTGGGTTGTTGTGAAAATAAGCTTCACAAAAGTTTCTCGTGCGCTGTGCTTTGCAATTATTCGGTGTGCGAAATGTCTAATGACAGGTTGGGTGTGACTATGAGAAGTAGTCCGATGATTGAGAAATGTTCAGTAAATAAATTGGACAAGTTGATTTAGTATTGTGAAGTATGTGGAACAGTTAACAAGCGGCCGCTCCCGCTTCGCCCGTGAGCCCGCGGAAGCAGCGGCCGCGCCGGCAGCGCATGTGTCGCCACGCGCAATTAATTCTCTGTCACAAGAGCGTTTGGGCGTCTCCAAGTTCCTCGTTTTGTATCATCCCGTGTAGTAAAATAATTAGGACGTTTTGAGGTTCATAAAGGAAGCGTTACTTTATATCGACAACGCGGTACATAAATCTTCATTCGTTCGTTAATTAGCAGTTTCGGGCCCGGGTTTAGTATTACCATTTGTAGATATTTTGTTTCTTAAACCAATTTATTTCTTTTAGTAGTGCCGTTCATTGCATTGGAAAAGCGATGTATGTACATACGTTTTTTTTTTTTTTTTAAATGAATGTTCAGTTTCATTGATAGATATTAGACGCATATATCGAAATAACACCGGCCACTTGCAGAAATTACAATAGCACAGAAATTAACACTATTATGTACAGATAGAACTCGAACATTAAACCAAACTTTTTACTAGGTAGATTAGTGTGTAAAGCATCAAGCTTCGCCATTGAGCGCATACGGAGGCTCCACCTTCGCAGTCGGATCCAACGGCTCCCCAGAGTCGGCGATTATTGATTCTCATTGATTCTAACGCGTTCCTAGATTTACTGCCTGCGCCTAGCGACAGTGCCATCCATTACGAATGCGATGTAGTTAGATATGTGAGATGCCTGCTACATAAACAGAAAGGCGATTGCTACTAAATGCTTGCTTACAAAAGAGTATAGGTACGGTTCAGACTAATGTGATATTGAATAAGACATAAAAAGGACATTTCATAGCAATGAAACTGACTTAAATCGTAGCGTAGATAAAATACTTGACGAGGTAAAAAGCTCGTATCAAAGCTTCGATCGCTTAGTGACCGGGCGGGCGGCGCGCGCGCTCCTCGATTTGGCTGACGTCACAACTCTGACAGCTAAAACATTTTGTCGAACAGCGGAGATAGTGTCAATGATAACTCAATCCCTTATAACAATAAGAACACACTTAGCATGTTTGCACCTGCGCGGCCGGCATGCCAACCAAGATCGATAGTGCCCGCATAACTTTATGTCGTATAAAAAGTGGCCAGCTTAACACTTCATCAAAAAACGAAACACATAATCCTACAACGCTAATAAGAGATAAGAAAATGTAAATATTTTAACCACTATCTACTTTTTTCTGAAAAAAGCGTCACCGAATTTAATGCGCGCGCGACATTTGTCAAATCGGTGGGAATGAAACATCATTATTGGTGCTTTATCATATCGAAACGTTGATATAAGATGAGATAAAGCGTTGTACAAAAAATGTGAGGTGTGTTTTTTGTGTGTGTATCGCGGTGTGAGACGGAGCGTCGCCTGCGCGCGCGCCGCGGGGCGGTTTCCCGGGAAAGCGCCGTGGGCCCGAGCCGAGACCGACCCGCTTCAATATTTAACATTTTTACACCCACCACACTATTGTCCTGTTGCTCGTTTTCTCTAGAATCCTTTGTCTGAGATTGGACTCGCATCGAGGTGACAATGTTTGTTGGAGTTTACGCATCCTCAATGCACACAATACGTTTTTTTATTAGCCGATGACTTGTGAATTTGTTATGATCGATTGCCTCTAGAGGATATTCGTAAAGTAAAAACTTGCGGATAGCAACCTGCGTCGATATTTTGAACTTTTTAAACATGTATATTACACTTTACACTATTGAAAATGTTTTGTTTATTAACGAAATTCTTTGTTAATCTTTTCTCAAAAAAGAGTTGTTCATTGTTAGGGACACATATTTTATTTACATTATTTAAGTTTTATAGATCATTCAGTCCGTCATGTATATAGTTTTTTAATTTGAATTTGTATATTTAATCAAATCTATTTTTTGTTTCTGGTGGAAACTCTTCAGGTTTCCCTCAGGTTTTATTTCATTTTTTGTCTTACCATCTTCCGTTCCACCTGCCGTTACTCGGGGTCAAATTTCATTATCGTTGTAAAAAAGCGATTATTTTTTCTTATTTCGTAGATACCATCAATCATAGCGATAGGTGAAAGTGATAGGTTTGAATGGTAAAAACTATTCAGTAGAACGTCTTGCCTACTATTGAACCGAAGTTCGAAGACAAATCGTGTAGGTACCAAATAAGTCTACTACTAATCTAACAAGCACACAACACGTTTGACAAATACAAAACACACAAGAAAATTAAACTATTAGAGAAATCGTGTCAGTAGTTGTGTTGGTCATGCTACATCACACTATTACGCGGCTTGAGGAGATAATCACGAAAATAACTGCGCACGCTCTCTCATGTAGATGCAAACACGCTCAATACGCGCTTAATTGAAATTTATATCTCATTTCTCAGTATCAACAATCAATATTCTAAAATCTCCGAAGCTATTCTCACATTGAGCATCCATAAACGAGTTCTACGCGAGTATAATCGAACAATATAATGAAGGAGTAAAGGCAAACACAATTTCAATAACAAAGGGCAACCATGACAAATAAACATATTTCACGGGCCAAAATGGCTGCGGTCAGGTGTCACGAGGTGTCCCTCCCGCACTCCCCGCCACCTCACACCCTCACGTTTCTTTTTCTTCACCAATAATCGATTCATTCTTTTCAATGGGATCCTTTTATATTTGTTAACTTATTGCTCGTTTGTAAAACATCGTTTTGTTGAAATATTTCTTTATCCTGTCGTTAGTTTCCTGAATTAACTAAGTTTTTTCTTTCTTCTTAGATTATTTCGAAGTTAACGATAAAATGTTTAAAAATATGTTATTGGCATGAGAAAGCTTTCAAGTTGAGAATACAATGATTACATGTTCACATTCGAAAGATAACTACAAATCATAAAGTTGCAGAACTTTGTAAATTGCCAGTAAATAAGAAAATCGAAGGAATAAAAATAATTACCATAAAACATCAAAGTCACTGGATCAGTTCATTATTCAATAATTCAATAAATAATGCTGCTCGATAACACGAAACGCACATAAGTCAAAAATACAAGAAGTCAACGTACTTGCTTAAGAGTGGATTTAAAATAATTTAAGATGAAATTATTTATTGGGTCTGTGTCTCTCTCTCTCTTATGCTACGATACGAGGTGAGTTATATGGCGCTCTCGGTCTCTCCTGCCATCGATCACTGGAGGTGTGACGTCACGCAGAGCCGTCGTGTGCGGCCCGACTCAATTTATTGCGTCTGCGCACCAAGCCACCTCAGAAAAACTAAACATTTGTTTGTATACCAAGTCTTTAATTAAATTTACAAATAACATAGTGTCGAATTCATAGATCTTAAATTTTGACATGTAAAAAATTGGGGCGTAAACAGAAATTGGCATCTCGACGCCTCTACGTGCCATTATAATTTGGTTCAGTTTCATCGATTTATTTGATTATGATAAACCTTTTTTCATGCGTCTCATTTATGGAAAACACCTTTTTGACATTTAGAAATTATATTTCAGTTTGAGCCACGTCAAACTCACGTCGGATAAAATCTATTATACAACTAATAAATTGATGCTTTAAAAATTTATCTAGTTTTGAGATGTGGCAGATTGCCTACTCGCTAATATTTCGAGTTTACAACCGTAACTACGGGCACGAATGCAAAGTAGACCTCATCCTAACAGTGGGTCCTCTGAAAGACCTGATGAATCGTCTAAATAGGGAGGCAGTAGAAAGACTGCCGACATACTAAGCTACGATACCACAATGATAAGCACAAAGGTAAATTTTATATTAGATATAACAAAACCCGAAGGCAGTTGAAATGTGGATGTGCAGGATGTTAATAAAAGTGGTGACAGAGATAGCAGACGACCTGTACAACTTGCACACGGTATCATTCATCGTGTCTGTCGGAACAGTAAGCGAGAGCCTGCAACTGCTTGACGCATTGGATGAGGACGAGGGTATATGAAACAGGGAATCTGTTTATAGCTTTGATAATTAATAAATCATGTCAACTTTTACAAAAATATATATTGTTTTCTTGATTATAACTTGTAGATTCCAATTTACTTGTATAATGTAAATAAAAGCTTTCATTTCCATCATAAGATGAAGAAGGTAAATTTAAGATGGAAAGGAAGTGAAAGCCTTCACAAAAATAATCCGTAACCGCTGTAACCCCAGCCCTTAAATTACGCAGTGTTTCTTAAATTCACGAAACCGTTATCTGAAAGTCGCAATGACTTCCTATTGACAAATGTTGTTTAAAATCATGTAGGTAGAAATAAGAGGTGCTTACTAAACAAGTTTTGTAACTGCAATTAATTCGGACTGTTCCGAACACTTTCTGGGAATATTATCACATAATGGTCCGGTTATACGTGGATGCCACATGCAGCGTTCATTATTTTGGTGCATTTACGAATTACTGTCAATAAAGCATCGGTTTTCTGGAAAGCGTCGTTACAGAGCGCAGCTGTAGATCGTACGGGATTCACGAGGCTTTTGATAGCAGAACACTTTGAGGAACTCTCATTAAACAGCTTCACATAACTACACTCATTTAACTGGCGTATTATTCAGAGGTTCATAATCACGAATTAACGGACGAGTAAAATTAGGAGAAACAGCTCTTCTGCTGCACTTATGGCCAACGTTTTAGTACTAAAATGTTAAATGCTTTTAAATATGTTACGAACCAATTGAGGTTGCAGTCATTTAGTTCGAACAATACAAAATAATCATACAATATACTCGTATTTCAAACGGGTGTTTCAATAATATACAAATGTCTATGATAATGAAAAGTTTCGTTTAACAGTTTGTGAGAGTCTGAAATGCATCTTGTTTATGGGTGACTTTCTTGCAAAATATCTTGAACAAGAAGGTGCAGCTAAATCTGCAGTTGGTTGGTCTACTAATACATAGTAGGTAGAGATCGCTGAGTCGTCGTTCGTCGCAGCACTGCATCAATCAATGAGAAATGTAGGCAGAAGGAGCGCGCACGCTAACGTGACATTTATATATTCTTCACGATGTTCCTGTCGTGTCCCGATCGTCGCTCACGTGTTCCTTTACACCGCACACCGTTTCGTCTTGTTATGAACTGTCACTAAACATTCTAAGCGTGCATTCATTAGCATCCATTTTTACAACAGTTATTCCTTCTGTAGGTGTATTAAAGCTGAATCGATTTCACAACATTGAAACAATAACATCTGGCGAAATATATTTTATGCAAATATTTCATCTCTTATCTCTTCGTATGTAAATGCTTAAATAAGACATAAATTCTCCTCAACTCCGCAGCTTCATTTATAAGCGCACGTGCAAGACATCTGTAGACAAGTTTTTAATGTCAAATCGGAGTATGAATCGTGGAATACGAGCCTGGTACTTCCATAAACAATACATCACCACCCCAATAATTAGAGCATCGTTTGCAGAGCTGCGCGCGCGGCGGCGGTGGCGGCCGATGCACGATGGCGCGACGCTCGTCTTTCTCTCCTTGACGCCTTTTTGTGAGATTTTTTGTTTCCCGCTCGGGAATAATGTCATTATGGCGTCTTTAATGTTGTCAGTGAACGGGAGCGCGCCGCCGCCGCCGCCGCCGCCGCCGCCCAGGGCGAACGTTTGTTGATACTTAAATTAGGTTGTTTTGACACGCCTCGTTCTTATGTTTGTACTATAAATCTAATAAACGTCAGTAGCGAGAAAGCGTCTCATTCATTATTCCAGTGTTCTCTTAGTGATAATATATTTTAAGTAGTTTTGTATAATTGAATGCTGTTGTATTGTGGATGAAATGCGTGGCTGCCAGTGGGAGTAGACTGGGTGTCGTTTACGTAAACGGAATTCAAAAACAAACATGAGGCATGGAAACAATTACGGGCGGTGGGACATGTGGCATACATAATGTATAATCCGTCAATATTGTCAGCTACTACTCGCATTGTGGCGGAGTCATTACGTGTGGCGCAGGCGCGGCGAGAGTGTCGCCATTGTAGTCAATGGTGCGGCCAGGTGGGTGTGCAAGTGTAAGTAGGTGCGCGACATGTCGGTGACCCTCGCACCGCCGCGCCCCATGGCTGCCTTACCTTAATGCACTCCACTAATACATTAGAACACCAGAGGTTATAATGTATCTGAATTCTTAAACACAAGTCCTCCTAAACATATTACGTCTAAAGACGTATAGCCAAGTGTGTCCAGCTTTCTCTTGAAACCAAAATACATGCTAATCTAATTCAAACCAAGAGTCATTCTTCAAAGAAACTGACAACACACTCATTCATATCGAGAGGATGAATGTATATTTGAACAGCGTAGTGGCGGACGAACACTACCTTCCGAACAAGGATCCGATTTCCTCGACGGGACAAAATGTTTGAATGGAATTTACATATTTGTTTCCAGTTGGGCTAGTGGCGTATATATTTTAAGAGGCACTGAATTTAGAAGCTTCTAAAAATAAAATAGACATAAATACCCTATCACCTTACTAAGAATTTCGTTACTGACCATCTTCTATTTGCAACAAACAATTCATTCAACGATCAGATGGAGCTGGGATACTAAATAGATGACGACTAAACGCATATTTTTAGAAGAGATAATGTTAAATGGGCCACGAGTGGTAACAAATGTTCTTTGTCTAGTTTCCCTGTAACTATTTTCGAAATCATTAGTCTTCGAGTGACACGCTGCTCGTGAAATTACTCAGCGCAAACCAGAACACTTGACACGGCCTGCTCAATATTTTGTACTGTTTATGATTTGCCTTTGATCAGGAACAATGAGACGGAGATATTTGTCAAAGCATTTCATAGATTAACAGAATTAACGCACCTCTGATGAACCACTTCAAAAGATACATAAATATCTTTAACGGAAATTAAGAAGTTAATTGTCGCTACAGTGGAATGTCCGTCTGTAATAAAGTAAGCGCTTTACAATGTAACTAATGATAAATTGCTGTGGCTATTGCTCTTTGTAACAACTTTTTTGAAGTTATTGAAACTCAAAGAAAATAAAATAATAATAGGAGTCTCATAAAGACTCATAAAATGTTTTACAGAAATACTCATGCCATACAACAATTTCATCCTGGTGGATAACCTACGACACTGTTCACTATTAATGTGACAGCGTTTTCGTCAATTTAACACTTGGCGGTTGCGTTAGATTTTCTCCCATTTCCTCGAGTTCGTTGTGCTAAAACTCGAGCAGCGCGAGTGTGAACATGTGAGAACAATGTGCAATTAGGTGTCGCGTGGGCGGGTGGGCAGAGCGACAGGTATGCGGCGGGCAGGCGGGGGTAAGGGGCAGGGAGGAACCCGCGACTCAATCGCCAGGTAATTACCGTCGCCGACTGGACATGCTGAAAGATTGACACCACCGCGACCGCTCTCGATGACTTGTTTATTGCTCGCCATTAAAAAATAATACATTTTTTCTCACCTCGACATCATAAAACTGCCAAGAATATGCTAAAATTAGTTTCGATATTGGTTTAATCCGCTCGGATATTAGGCGAGCAGGCGCTATTTAATGGTAACAGGTTTCCGTGGAAGGTTTTATCGTAAATATTATTCACAAATTGTGCGGAGCCGCAGCGGGGGCGCCGCACTCAGCGAGGGGGCGATTTTTCATCGACGCTGCCTCTGCTCTGCCAAACACATTTTTTAACACCTCGCCCCGAGTTTAAATCAAACATTTGCTTTCTGCTTCTTTTATCATAATCCAATTATTTTCCTTACAATTAGCAGTAATCACAACTTCAAAAGCTCACTTGCGTGGCCCAGCCACATTCGATAGAATAGAATAGAATACTCTTTATTATGTACACCATAAAACAACACAAAGAACAAAACAAAAAAAAAAACAAAACAAAAAAACAATCCAAATAGAAAAATTTAATTGGAACTATTTTACTTCCTTATTGGTTTCCAAATATGCAGATTTAGAAATACGAGGACATTACCAGCTTCTGTAGCAATAATACTGGCTTAAATGCTACTATCAAACTTACATTACGTGGCACATTTAAAATGTGCACAGTATTGTAGTGGCGTGGTAGTCAACTAAAGTGATAAACCGATGTGAAATGTCGTCAATAAGTTAACCTTATTAGTTGGTGTGTGCTGGACGCCGCGGGTGGTGCTGCTACGGGCCCGTTCACACTGAGATATGGAGAACCTTTACTGACCCATTACAATATAAACGGCTGCATAATGAAATTAGCTCGCTTCGTCTGAACAGCGCCTTATGATAATTGTAGACCCTTCTCTTGCCATGCACGTAATATAATTGAAATCACTCCTATCACACCACTACGTAACACCCTTAATTGATTACATTATTAAATTTGTTTGAACACAATCCTACAAATATTTGATCGTAGCTCCTTCAGACAGAGGAAATCATAGTGTCTCTTTTGTTTCAGATCACGAAACTGAAAATCGACAGTAATCCATTTGCTAAGGGATTCCGTGACTCTTCACGCCTCACCGAGTTCGAGAGGTAACTATCATAATAACGTCTGTTGTTACATATGAGTAACGGTTGTGGCTAGAGAAAAAAATACGTATATTTTTTTTTATAATGAAACATTTGTTGAGGAAGAAACTGTTATTTTGGAATGACGATGGTTAATTACGAGTAGATAAATACTCGAAAGTGGCAGCTGTTTATTATTCATGAGTGTTCATTACGTGTCATTGCTTGTGCGACACAATTCGGTTGGTTCTCTAATCGTATTGCATTGGATACGCTCTCAGAAACAAACATAACTGTCTGATGCTGATTGATATTTCCACGCGAGCAATTATGTCTCTGTATTTATTGCTTCTTAGCCAATCCAATGTATTTAATTGCGGGTGCGCCGACATCAAGTTTCCACCCGTGTAATTTATAATCTAACATTTTCTCTCACCACATTCGCTTCGCATATCTTATTGCTCGCTTTCGCATTTCTAATGCTGTATTGCTCTATGTTCTCTTGATTATTGGGTGTTTTATTTTTTTTGTTTGTCTGTTGAGATACTATATCACGGGGGAGCACGAAAGAACATCAGTCTTCCCCGACGACGCGCGCTACAGCGCCGCCAGTCATAGGTAGATACGATCATACAATCATATTACATTTCTGCTTCAGTTTTTTCACAAACGTTCACGTGTCTAAAGTGTGGCTCCGTACCTTTTCAGGGAAACGATGGAATCGATGTTGGCGGAGCAGCATTTCTTGCGCTCACCGCTGCGGCCTTTCGACCTTGACCAGCACAATAACAACCTGACGCTGGAGGAGAAGGCGATCCTGGCGGCGCGTTCGCAGCTGTTCCTGCGCGCCGCGTACCCGCTGTACGGCGTGCCGGCAGCGGCGCTGTGGGGGCAGTGGGCGTGCCTAGCGCCGCAGCTCCTGGCGCAGCAGCACCTGGCGGCGTCGGGCTCGGGCCTGCAGCTGCCGCGGCCCGTGTACCCGGGCGCGCTGGGCGCGGGCGCGGGCCCGCAGCCGCTGGCGCAGCACCGCTTCTCGCCGTACCCGCCGCGCCGCTCATCGCCCGGCTCGTCGCCAGACTCGCTGCGTGACCCCAGCCCGCACCCGGCGCCGATGCACGCGCCACACGCCCCGCACACTCCACATACCCCGCATCCGCCCCACAGCCCCACTTAGTGATAAAATGCCGAATAAAAACCTCCCCGAGATCTCCCTGTAATAATATGCGATATTGTATGAGAGTCTTTATATGGAATGTTTTTTGAGAGAACACAAAAGGAAATTTTGAAGTGCGTCGGTGTTTTGCTGCGAAACGAGATGGCGTCGTGAACTTCGATAATTTTATGCGCCGAGAAGTGAATAAACTGAGTGCGAGTGCGTGGAGAACATTTAGAAGTACGGCTGAGTCGTGATCGTGAGCGACTGAACACCGCGCGCTTCAGGAACCTGTCGAGTGTCGTTACTCAGATTGTGAAAAAGTTGTACTATATTGTAAAATATTATTTAACTGTACTTTAAATCTGTAATTATTGTTATATGTTCCTAATAGTTTTGTCTCGTAGTGATGGTTTCTGCTAAATTCATGTTATAGCAAATTAGAGTTAATTGCATCAAATCAAGCATTTAATTGCTGTGTAAATTTTGTTTGATATTTATCAGACTATTTGAAAACAAATATAGAGGAGTAAACATGGCGGAATGACTCGATGTCATAAATATTGATGGCCCAATAGTAGTGACATTCGACATTGTTTTGGCTGATTTCATCTTGTTTAGGTAAAATGTGCAATACAACAGAAAAAATGTTTTAGTGAAACTTAGAAGTTTAGTAAGATAGATGTATTGATAATTAAATAGTAGAAATTATATTGCTGTCTATGTTTACAATTAATTCCTACATCCGACTACAAACGGATGCATAGATGTACCTACACGGTTACGATGTAGTTAAATTATAGTTATTATAAATAATATATTGCTAAAGAAAAAAATTAAATGTTTGTTAACATATACCTGACTTGTTTCATTTACCTTATGAACAGCTTCATCTCGAAAATAAAGTCGTGAAGAACAATTCTCGTTCTGGTAAGACAAGGCAATTGTCCAATTGGAAAAGATTGTGGACTCACAGATCAACGAATGTGTAGAGAATCCGTAGCAGAATAAAAAGATCGGTACAGCTAAAAATATAAAATTAAATATTATACTGCAGTAATACTAAAGACTAATTTATGATATTATTATACACATACAGCATAGTGGCTAAAAGAAAATAACCAAAGGCCGATGATGAACATAGATTGGCGCAACTAGAAGTTGATAAATATTATCTGGATTTACACATTTATTTTATTTATAACAGGAATTTTTAATTTGCTTCATACTAGCAAATAATTGACGGCGACGTCACACATTTGTTATTTTACCGACACTGAAATCGAGAAAATAAGTGTACTACCCCTTACATTTATGTGCTCATAATTCGATAAAATGTAAACCTACTGCGCAGCAGATTTCTCTTTCGCGATTTCAGTTGTTCATAATGATGAGTACAATGACCCCTTTTTAAACGACTTCAAAAAAAAGGGGGAGGTTCTCAATTCGGTTGCATATTTTTTATGTTTGTTACCTCATAACTCCGTCATTTATAAACCGATTTAAAAAAATCTTGTTTTATATGAAAGGATATACTTTCCGATTGGTTCAATAGAAATTTTATCTAAATCGGTTAAGTAGTTTGGCTTTTAAATCAAAATAGTTGGAATACGTTTATTTGGATGACGTATACTGTCATCCAAGAAACGAAATGCGTATTTTGCTTTCCTGCGTATTTCCAGTGGTGTTGTTAGGTACCACTCATCATCATCATATCAGCCGTAAGACGTCCACTGCTGGACATAGGCCTCCCCCAAAAGGACGATCGCAGTGTATGGTGATGATTTTTACAGAGAACGCTGCTGCCCATTCTCTGCCGAGTCCCTTAGTCGATGGATGGTATTATTCTTTTACGGCACCATACGGCACCGGCCGACACCATACGGCTGAGGTACCACTAAAAAGTGAAAAATAAAAAACTTTTTTCAAAAATATACAACCGACTTCCAAATAAAAAAAATACTACAAAGTATCAATAACTTTAATTTCGGAAGTCGGTGCTAAAATCCGAAGAAACAACCAATAATGCTTGATAATTGCAAGGAAAATCGTCATTTTCTTGTCACTTACAGTAAAAATATACCAATATATCATAAGAACAATAGGTACCTGTATCGTTTAGTCCGCAAACTGTTATGAACTTAAAACGAACGGTCAAGCTACATTTGCCTTCAACTTGAAAGTTTCTCTACTTACCTACCAGCGCCTGAAAAAGCTATATATATTGTATTAATAACAACTTTTATATCAGCATCATATTCTTGTTTTGTAAACGGCTCGGTACGTAGTTCGCAGCAAATTGTTTGTAATTTCCTAGAGGGCCGTTAGATGGCGGTGGGCGTCGCATTTACTACGTAACGGAATGGAGAAGCTCAGCAAGCTCTGGTTCGAACACAAACGATACAAGATGAGCTTTTTGTTTAGCGATTTTATTTTTTTAGGTTTTGGCGAAGATAGGTGTTAGGTATAATTTTATAACTAACTACATCTACTACATCAAACCTTTTGTTTTCTTGAATTATGATGCCGAGTTACAATATTTCGAAATGTTGGTGATGACAGTTATGAGTATGACCGTTATGATTATGACCCATTTCGACTTATGTGTGCTCCTGTTGTTTTTTGTATGTATGCTTGTGTTGCAGCTACACTCCTTTTATTTACATAAATTAAACAAAGTTTTTTCTAAAACATTCCATTACTGTGCTCAGATTTTTTTGTTTAAATTAGCGGTCGTTTGTCTCTTTTGTACGAAAGTGTGACAGATTGCGAAATTGTAACAAATTAGAGCGCCGGCGGGCAATTATGCAAAGCGGCTATAAAGTTATCTTTAGGAAAACAACGGCGTCACCCCACGCCAACTATTCAATTAAAATGAAGCAGTGTCGAGGCGAGGCATTCGAGTCACATAGAGGAAGGGTCGACTACATCGAATTAGTTGCGCGCGTGGCTACATTACTGGGACAAATTTCACGTCCCTGGGGCCCGGCAGCCTGGGGCCTGGGGCCCGCAGGGTCGGGATGCAACGCTAATCTAATCGGGATTGTAGCTAATAAATGTTGTAGCCAGTGACACAGCCACCAAGAATTTATTGCTTGTAAAAGTGTTTCCAATCGTAGATATTGTTCGGATGACGCTCCTATTCTGATAAGCTGCGATTGAATTTAACGTTTGACTGAATATTTCATTTGGTTTTAGTACCGGTTGTTATGTTGTTGCGCTAATTAAATATAGTGATGGGGGCAGTTTTTGCGAGGGATCCGATGAACTTGTTAGATTACAGATTAACGATAAACTGGTGTTTATCGTGAAGTAACTCATCGAACCTTTATACGCAGTGTTTGAACTCGTCTATTTCATATCCTGTCGTTCTTCAACTGTTTAAGTCCTAAATGCTGTCAGGCCACCTAGGAACTACGACTATCAAACTGGTACATAAGTAGACATAGGTAAGTAGAGACAAAGCCTTATTCAGTGTGGCTTATCGGCAGGCTGGCGGAGCAGGGGCTTGTAATGCGGCGTTATTGGCCACTCGGCTCATAATCCCCTTTTAACTGCGGCTCCGAGCCGCGCCGACGTGCCCCGAATGTTTATGTTCGGGTTCTTCTGCTCGTGAACATTCGCACTCCTTAGCTCTGATGTCGACGACACCGCGGTACGTGGCGAGGTGACGGGATGGCGCCGAATTACGCGAGAATTCTTTGGGTTATCGAAGTTTAGATCTTTGTTTAGTGTTTTGTATACTCGACAGCTTAGAAAAGTAGTCGAATCTTCTATTTGAGGAAGACTCGTCTAGTCGGAGAAAAGTTACTTATTAAACTTAGTTGTTACCTTAAACTTGACATTTAAGTATGATACCTACGAAAATAGAAGGGCCTATTTTTTAAGCAAGATACCGACTCAATATTTTTATAGATTTTTTTTCAAAAGAAATACGTTAATTATATTGTAAATCAGTATTTGCTCTCGTAAGCAGGTTCTACAGGACTCATATAATAAATGCAAAGAGAATGGAAACAGATTTATGTGCCAGTCCTGCGCTGTGCAAAGTAGAACAATTCTCTCGCAATCAACCCGGAACAGAACTTTACGATGTAACGTAGACACTTCAGCAACAGACATACCTTCTGTTCCCAACATTCGGCTGTAAAGAACAATGTTCTATATCATTTACATAAAGCTTGATTTAATACATAGGTAGGGTACGGGAGACAGGGCGGAGCTCGGCAGCCGGCGCTAATGTCGCTGGCGGGCCCACACATCTCCACATTTCAGTAAAACTGCAAACGTAACGGGGTAATAAATTCACGTTTATTACCGCAAATATATGTACTCTTACCTTGGCAGTCGCTACCGGAACAAATCGTGGGTCCGCCGTTTACGCGGTAAACGCGAAACGTGCGTTATGAAATATTAACGTAAACGCGCGCGTTTGCTGAAACAATGCATATAGAATAGGCGTTCAGGCCTCATCGCTAAGGTGGGCACATTATCAGAATGGTGCGCTAATGGAATTGAGCGTTTTTATTTATTGCCCCGTGTGTTCATTGGAGCGTGGCGTTTATGTGTATCGCGGCATAACTCACCGTTTATGATTATTTTATGAACGTTTTAATGTTGAACGTCTGCTCTACAGCTGAATTAATTGAAATACTACAGTTGAAAGAGTAATTTAATAGAAATAAAAACTTATAATTTATGGTAGGTATACAATAGCGTATAATTTCATTATCACTTACAAGCACCGAGCACCTTGCATCCTACTGTGCCAAGTAACACTATACCCATGTACCTATCTACTCTAAGCAAGAATAAAATGAATGTTAACAGTATGTAATAATAATGTTCTTTACGTAACATACTGTTTGTAGAGCAATCTAATTATTACCCTATCCACATGGGAGTACCCACTTAAAAATAATGCAGTTCGCAGAGCTCGCAGCGCATATTGCAACTCGATAAAGTTATTCGCGTTCAATAACGCGAATGATCTGACTTTTCCCGTTTTTCCTCTACGAATGGCTACTCCCTTCCTCTACCCCCACCCCGGCGCCTCCTCCGGCCTCCCCTTGCGGTGCAAAGTTGAGGGCATTAGCGTGTTATCGGCGGCAGCGGCGTGAAGAAGGCGCCCACCTGAACTGGCATTACACCACCCCTGACGACACGTAAAAATTACGGTCGAAGCAAATTTCATCGAACACATTGCTGGCTGCAAATGAGCGGCAAAGGAAATGGAACAAAGGAACCACGCATTGTAGGTAAAACCCTGCATTACCCACTCGCGCTCTAGCAACCCTAATAGGTGTAACAGATACTATCTATAAGCGTTGAGATGTGGGGATAGGTGGGAAGCGTGAACGTGTTTTGCAAACCAGCCGAGGAAATAAGGTGTCCCCAATTTTACTTTGTCGACCGCCACTGATAGCAGATAATGTAGTGTTACGAGGGAACTTTGTAAATGGAACCTTTTTCGTTATGTTTTATTCCACGAATGTTATGGTAATTTCGCCGACAGACCTTTGAGAGCAAAACATTTTTTCAAATTGTCTGCTTCTGGAATGTAGATTATTTAGGTACTAGCCGTTTGTTTTGTTTATCAGACGATCACGCTCTGTAATAACATTTTCCTACAAATAAATGGCGCCGTGCGTGTCTTCAATAGGAAATTGATTTATTGCATTGTATTGAAAACGAATTGTTCACATCGAGTATTTCGCACGCCTATCGTAATGCATTCCTAATCAAATCCATGCGGTCACAGACAGACGCAAGTATCAAGTTTGCGGGGCAGAGGTCCCGCGGGCCCTGAGACCATTGACAGGTTATTGATACAAATAGTCCTGCCCCTCCCGCCCCGCGCACCAGGCACTACCCCGCCGCGCCCCACACCCCCCGACAACACCAATAAAACCTGATTGATATTGTGTAAGTGCGCCCGGAAAATGTGGGAACTCGATTGATGTTACAGCCAAATTCGATTGGAGGAAAATTGAAAAGAACGGCGGAAACAGAGGAACTTTTGCTCTATTTGGAGGTATTAAAGTCGAAAATTGATTGTGTAAGGGTAGGCTTAATGTCTTTTCAGTATCGGGACGTGTGTATTGATAGTAGTCGGAGGCGTGAATAGTGTTGTCTAATGGTGGAGCTACACGTGCTACTTAGGAGTACAGGTACATGCGTAGTCGTAGTAGGTACCTACCCCTTTGTAATTATTGCTTCTGATAATTCAATTCGTTCTATGTTTACATGTTTGAGCTACTTAATACACAATGCGATTTTGTAAATAGGCACACAAGTTAAACTGGTTAAGGCGACACATACACTGAGAACATACAGAATGCATACACGGTGCTGAGAACATAGACATTTTAACGCATTTTCCTGAAAATAGGACGCGTCAAGTGGCCTGATACCTACCTGCTGCAGAGCTTGCAATCTTTATATTCAACTAGCTTTTGCCCGCGACTTCGCTGGCGTTAGTGTAGATTTTCGCATAAACCGTCACTAGACGGTTTATGCGAAAATCTACTTGTGGACTACCACAACCGTCTCCATAGAGGGTCAAATCTATCTCTATGACAAAAGTCATCAAAAGCGATTCATCGATTTAGGCGTGATTGAGAACAAACACTGTGAAAAATAAATAGACCAATGATTTATTAAAATTTCAGTCACTATCTAACCTGAGCTTAACATTTAAATAGGTACTTGACAGAACAGTGACGTCCCGCGTGGGCGCTATCGACATCGATACTCGATAATGGTAGCCAAGAGACATGCTATGACAGCTTAGTATACATCCTGTTTATTTCTGAACGTCTAAATTATTCCAGACATTAGGTATCAATGAAAGACTCAATTTTATATGAAAAAATAAACTCAACTAAAACGAAAAAGGATAATCTGCTATCGCCTACATCTTGTCGATTTCGGCAAACAAAAATGTCCTCAACAACCGATTTTTTTCCTGATTTGGACGTGTCTTTCATAGATACTTATTGCCTAGATTTATTTAGATTAAGATAAAAAGTCATACTGTATATGATGACGAGACAGTGGCGACCTCAAGCGATGTGGGCGGGAATTAACAGCTGATAGGCGTTACAACTGAGACAAGCTGACATGTACGATTTTACACCGGTCATTATCGACAAGGCTATCTCTTGTATGCTACTTATTGTAGAACAGGTATTTACTTTAGTTTTGACAGATATGTGTAACTGTGTAAGTGTGTCGAGGTTTCTATAGTTGGTATTATTGTTGTAATAGCTTAGATTCTTAGCTGTCTCCAAGTGTGATTAAATAATATCTTAATATCAATCGGTTTTTTATGATCTTTTGTTTTGCTAACTCAGCCCTCACAAGTGTCTATAAACTAATTTAATAAAGGAGAAACATATATCAAAAATTTATAAAATTCATTACCATAATTAATCACGATTATTCTCCGCCTCAAAAATTTGTCACGTTCATTCAAACAACAACAAAAAAACAGACAAACGGTAGCCACACTGGCCACAAATTCAATAAATCAACTAACAGCGATTGAAAGGCGAACAATAATTGAGAGACAAGCTAACAATTTTGCTTAGTAAGACCTCAGAGGGCCGCCGGCCGGCCAAATGGAATATATTCTCCGATCAGTCCCATTTTTACGGCACACTTGAGGGTTAACGGGTGTGAATGGCCACCCCATTGTGGGAAAATATCTATTAAATATTTATGAACTTTATATTGAGCTCTGAATATTACTTGTATCGGCAAAATGTAATGTTTATAGTAATGTGCTGTGGGAGTGTTTTTATAGCTCATAACTGCTGAGTAAAAATTGATACTTAGATCGTAACGTTAAAAAATGTAGTACATAAGGTTATGGACGAGCTTTTAAAGAAATGTGTATGTTTCTCCAAATATAATGTTGAAAAGCTCCTCTAGTTTGAATGACTCTGAAACCGCAGGCCATGAGGAAAACACGGAATGATATATTACCAACATGGTTATTGTAACGAATAGATAACACTAATCGTAATAAAGATTGAAAAACTCGCTGTAATTAAAATGGTTATAAATAGTCATTGATACAATCACAAAACCGACAATAATTGCGAAACAACATAACAATAAAATCATCGACCTACAACTATCGATATACATTTGCCAAAATCCCTTGTCGCAGGCAATCACGGAGCTCAATGAGAATAGTGCAGGGCCGCATTACAAGCGTAGAATAAATCAATTACTGGCACCCGCCGCGACAATTACACTTGTAAAGTTGTTTCGTGGTGATTTGCCCACCCGCACACCCTCACACACACACACACACACACACACACATACCTACAGACAAGCCTGACCCCTGACGTTTTGGTAATAAGAGTATCAATGTCGCTGTCTGTTTCAAACTACACTCACAAGCTTATGATACCCCAATCAGGCGACCCTCTGATTTGAGAGAACGATACCTTGAGTCCCACAAACGAAAACAAACTTTACACAGTCAATATAGAATACTTTTTTGCTTAAGTCGTCTCCGAAGGAAGAGTTTTCACAAATAAAGCAACGGATTCTGCTGAGCAGCAATTTTATTATTATGAAATGAGTGAGTGTACAGGCGTAAAATTAACTTGTCGGCGTCGCTCTGAGGGAACCTTTACATTGCGAAATGTTTCCGCCGAGATGTTACTGTAGGGTAAGTGATACTTTATACAGCTGTTGTTGTATCATTAGGTAGGATCAAGTTATGAAGTATTTAGAACCATAGCTAAACATATAATTGAAACCGGCAATAAGTTTTTATGGGGAATATTTTGTTTGATTCTTACGGTTTATAGCACAGGTTATAGTGGTTTATTTATCTATGGTTTATAGCAAGCAGAATGTATCTTATGTGTTGTTCCAGAGAATGAAACTTTGTATCGGTATTTATATTGGTATAACCGACTTCTTCAAAAAGGAGGAGGTTCTATGTTCAGCTGTATGTATTTTTTTTATGTATGTTCACCGATTACTCCGCCAATTGTAACCGAATTTAAAAATTATGTTTTATTCGAAAGCCTATACTTTCGAGGTGGTCCCATTGTCACGTTTGTTCAGCGATATTTTCGCCAATTGTCAACCGATTTGGATGATTATTTTTTGTTCGGAAGAGTATTTTCCCGGACTAGTACCATTTCAATTTGGTGAAGATCTGAAGAAGAAAGTCGGAAGCCGGTAACGGAACTCTTCAATAAATGATAGCAAATAGATCGGGATTGCTGAAATCGCATATCTGTTTCTTGTTTACATCAGTTCATAACATAACATCACGCCGGTACGCTGTGAAGGGGTATGCAGGAACCACTAAAAATGAAAAATAAAACCCTTTTTACAAAAAAAATACAACCGACTTCCAAAAACAAACACTACACAAAACAAAATAGTTTTAATTTCGGAAGTTGATGTCAAAAAATGAAAAACCGGACAAGTGCGAGTCGGACTCGCCCACCGAGAGTTCCGTTCATATTTGTAGGTACAGTCAACAAAGCTATTGGGTATGCAGGCAGCTAACTTGCAACTTCTTTTAAATAATGTTGTGAATGTGCTGAGTAGACAAATTATTGTACAACACACTCGTAAGAAGAGTATGTCTAAAGGTTAAAAAAATATAATACACACATTAGAAATAAACATTGGCAGTGCTGTGGAAAAATTAATATTTTTGCTTGTATACCGAATAGCTTTGTTGACTGTACATATTACTTTAAATAAAGACTAATTTTTTTTTGTGATTTAATTACAAATGTTTAGTTTTCAGATTTTTCCCGTGCCCAATTCGTTGGGTAGTATTTTACAGGTTAATATATAGCGTATGACACTCACAAATCACGCACTTTCTATTGGTAAAAGAATTTTCAAAATCGGTTTAGTAGATCCAGAGATTACCTCACAAACTTTACCTCTTTATAAGATTAGTATAGAAGAACATACCATTCCTAATATAATTCAAAAACAAACTTCATTTTACAAAAACTTCTTGAAAATCGATACATATCGCACCATCTATTAAAATTTGCTGGAGTAAATTTTCTTTCTTCGTGTTGAGACTGGAAGGTTGGTGGCCATCTCTTTACAGATAGTGGAACTAATATAATTTATGTTGATCTGATGATTTCTGAAAAACTGTGCTATTTAGAAACATCGATTTATTTTTCCTGTTTTTTCTTCACATAGGTAAACTTCTATCGTATAGAATATTTTCAGATTTTTCAAGCAAACTTCGGAGATAAGGGGGGTCAAAATTTCAACATTTTTCGACATAAGTCGGCGCATGCAGCGCTCTTTCCTATGATATCCGACATAGTCATATGAGGCCCTAGTAGCCCTCTGAATTTTTCATAATCCCTTTCAGTCGCTGTTGCAAGAATAATAAATATATTTTTATTTCTTTCTTATTTGCAAAATAGTTGAACAAACGTCATCTAAAACTATTCCAAATTTTAAGTTCATAGCATTAGCAGTTCTTCAGATATCCAACTGTGACAGACAGACAGACTTAGTCACGCCATAAGGGTTCCTTTTTTACCATTTTGGTAGGGAACCCTAAAAACAACCAAAAACACCGACTTCCGAAATAAAAGTTATTTTGTACTTTTTAGTATTTTATACTTGGAAGTCGGTTATATTTTTTAACCGACTTCTAAAAAAGAACGAGGTTATCAATTCGACCGCGTATATATTTTTGTCTTTTTTTGTGTGTGTTCGCGGATAACTTCGTCGTTTATGAACCGATTTCGATGAATCTTTTTTACATGAAAGGGTATGCTTCCGAGGTGGTCCCATTATCACCACGTCAGGATCTGATGATGGAAACCCTGAGAAATCGAGGGCAACTCTCGAAAATTGTAGGCACGCATCTGGTAAAAACTTCATATTCGTGTGTATATCGGGTGATACTACAAAAGAATGAAGGTTTGGATCAGACCTGATGATGGAGACGACAGAGAGTCAAGAGAACTCCACATCGATATGTAGGAACTACCAAGTGTTTGGGCTTATTTCATTCGTATTGACTAGACCTTTACACCGAAAGCACTTAGTAAGTTTTATTTTCATAACATAACGTCACGCCGGTACTCTGTGAATGGGTACGCAGGTACCACTAAAAAGTGAAAAATAAAAAACCTTTTACAAAAAATATTTATTTTCCAAAACGGTTGCATCAGGTACCTACCTAGCTTTTGTATTTGAGAATTTACTGCCGTTAGTTAAAATTACTTACCTATCTACGCGACGTTGAGGTAAAGAGGTTTTCAGAAAATTCGTGAAATGCTCACTGTCTACATAGTCATCATTTATCTCTTTCTTTACGAGTAGTTACTGCCATACTTTTTGAAATGATATCCAAAATAGCATATTACAATATCAGGTTTGTCTATTTTTATTGCTACTTTAACGACAAGATCTGCTGTTACTCACCGATTCAGTGTTGCCATGATGTCAATATCACAGAATCACCCTCAGTTCTAACGTATTTTTCTCAAAGCCAAAAGGCATGAGTTTCAGACTTTTTTATGGATGGTAAATCTGAAGGGAGTGTCAGACTCTTACTGACTAAAACCCACCCGTGTTCCTCCTGACACCCTTTGCGTTCCAGGGGCGTGGTACCTCTTTGAATCAAAATTCACAACCATGGGTTCCAGACCTGAGACTTCATAAAAGTAAACTGCACTTTTTAAGTCGTAAAAGATGGTTGCTCAGTTTAAGAAGTAATAAGCACTTTGCAATAACAGCCACTAATCAAGTATCGATTCCAGACACACAACATTGCAGCAGGATGAAGTAAAACAATAATAAAAAACTGGCCAAGTGCGAGTCGGACTTGCGTGCAAAGGGTTCCGATCGAGTTTCATTTTTTAACGTATTATTTTAACACTATAGACTTCTTATAAGTTTCCCTGTAATTTATAGGTAAAGATCTATTATCTCCATTTTTTTAAGCTCAGTAGTTTCAGAGATAAGGGGGGAATGGTCATTTTTCGTCTAATTTCTTGAATAACTTCAAAACCATTTATTTTAAAATTATGAAAAAAATATAATTAGAACCCTCACAGTAAGCCCTTTCATTTGATATGTCACACAATATTGTTCAAAAAACTTTTTTTTTGAAATTTTCTAGTTGGACCCCAAAAGTAACGCCCATACTAAAAATTTAATGATTTACGTAACGCATTCGTATTTGGGTCACAGAAGTCCATATGTGTACCAAATTTCAACAAAATCGCTGTGACAGACGGACAGACAGACAGACACCCGAGTGATCCTATAAGGGTTCCGGTTTTTTTTTCAGAACCCTAAAAATGAAAACGTATTTTAGACCTTGACCCGTACCTCTACCATAATTAACAAGCAAGCAAGGTGCAACTAAAACTTTAATTAACAACTGAACAAATAAATTAGAAACTTGTTTTTTTTTAAGTTTTCATTTTTTTTAAACACAGTCGCTTCGCTAGCGAGTATAGATGATAAAACTCATGGTAGACATACAATATGTATGTTGTTGTTAGTAATGGCGAATATTGGCGAAGAAGTATAACTGAATGACTTCATATTATTACACCTGTTTCTTGAAGTTTCTCATTATCCTACATCCATACACCAATAATAATTACAATAAACATTGCATCGCTTTTATGTGTACATTAAAAGTTAAAATACTACTCCATGGCACTAATCCAATTAATTCCTTGACATAAAACTGAGGCAACACAAGAAGAGGTCTAGTCTATCCACTTTTAAGAGTCAGATGCACGCGTAGTATTCTAAAAGTAACAGTTTTATGGCTCTACGAGTAAGTAGTACCTATTAGTGTATCCTACTTTTTAGGGTTCCGTACACAAAGGTTTACCAACGGAACCATATTACTAAGCCTCTGCTGCCCGTCCGTCTATCTTTCAGAGGGCCGTATATCAAGAACCGTAATAAGTAGACAGTTGAAATTTTCACAGAGTGTGTATTTCTATTGCCGCTATAACAATAAATAATAAAACTTAAACAAAAGCTTGGTAAGCAGATTATTTCCGCTTAGCTCAGCTGTAACTATAAGTTTAGCAGTCACCTGCACATTTGCCAAACAGCTACGGACTAGTTTTTTTAGCGGGGCTTGCCTGTATAAGCGGCTATCGTTTTAACTGTCTTGCTATTACAGTTCATTAGATACAGCCCGCTGACAGACAGACAGACATACAGCGGAGGCCTAGTGATAGGGTTCCGCTGGTTACCCTCCCGGTACGGAACTTATACCAAAATTAACCATACTTTGAAATCAACGTACCTGTGCTATGTTCAGCTATTAATTTCTTAGTTAAAGCCACCATTATAATCAACATTGTCGCTACAGCTGCATAGCTTGTGCAGCTTGGTTAGCAGATTATTCAGCTTAGCTCAGCTGTAGTTGCAACTTTAGCAGTCACCACATTTGCCAAACTGCTGCGAAACTAAACTAGTTTGTTAGTGGGGCTTGCCTGTAGCGGCTAACGTTTTTCACTTAATCGGTTTTAAGCTTCAAGTGGACGATTTTGTTGATGATTACAGTTCTTTGTCTGCGGAAGGTAAGATAATTATACATACAAAGGTATTACAATAAGGAGCAATATGCTGGCCCGTAGGTTCGCTCGATGTACGGCAGACGTCAAAGTAAGTTTATTTAAAGCGTTCTGCCAATCTTTCTACTCAAACGGCCTATGGGTATCATATACGAGCCGAGCCTACCGAGCCGAGCGTCCTGTGAGTTCAATACAACAACGCCTTCAGGATGCTGTTGCGGCTGCCGTGGCGCTGTAGTGCGTCGGCCATGTTCGCTGAAGCTCTTACTGATGGTTTGGAAACCATCATGCGTAAGAAAGCGCCATCCTTACTGCAGCGCTTGCGTAACACTCGGAACAGCATCTTGAAAATTATTGTTGATAGACCCGACTGCCCCATCCAAAGACACTGGGTGGAGGTAGCTATAGGGTTGTGTAGCTAAATAAACTAGTAATTTAAGTACCAACTAATAACACAAAAATAGCATTTATAACAGTAACAGATTATGCTTATGCATAATCTGTTACTAACTCATTACTAACAACTTATGTCTGCAATAAAGATATTTTATTATTTTATTACTATGATGAAATCGTGGTTGGAATAAAATAATGATAAGTAACATTGATTTTTCTTTAAAGTTAGCAATAAATACTTGATTATTTTCTTTTACAAAACAAGAAACATTGAATTACTATAGGTATTTTTACAAGATTGCTTGTTGGTATTTTCTGAATTTGTATTATCATGGCTTTCAAACTAAAATTGTTGTTTACTAGATGTGAAAACCATCTAATTCTAGTCTTATAGGCCCACGTTTAATGTTGCTAAAATAAACGACACCATAAAAGCTTAGATGAAGTGCTCTTTAAGTTGACACTTTGTTGTCCCTTGTGGTTCACCGATTACCGACATACCTACATGCAATGGACATCTGCAGAAGACAAGTCTTAATAATAAAATTATATGGAATGCCAGTATTGTAAGAGGGACTCATAAAATGGTCTGTTGGTACATAATACAAAGGTAGGCCAGCGTACTCCATTTTCGACCACATCATCGCTTACCATCAGGTGAGATACTGGTCAATACAAAGGTAGACAAGCGTGCTCCATTTTCGACCACATCATCGCTTACCATCAGGTGAGATACTGGTCAATACAAAGGTAGACAAGCGTGCTCCATTTTCGACCACATCATCGCTTACCATCAGGTGAGATAGTGGTCAATACAAAGGTAGGCAAGCGTGCTCCATTTTCGACCACATCATCGCTTACCATCAGGTGAGATAGTGGTCAACACAAAGGTACGCAAGCGTGCTCCATTTTCGACCACATCATCGCTTACCATCAGGTGAGATAGTGGTTAACACAAAGGTAGGCAAGCGTGCTCCATTTTCGACCACATCATCGCTTAACATCAGGTGAGATAGTGGTCAATACAAAGGTAGACAAGCGTGCTCCATTTTCGACCACATCATCGCTTATCATCAGGTGAGATAGTGGTCAATACAAAGGTAGGCAAGCGTGCTCCATTTTCGACCACATCATCGCTTATCATCAGGTGAGATAGTGGTCAATACAAAGGTAGGCAAGCGTGCTCCATTTTCGACCACATCATCGCTTATCATCAGGTGAGATAGTGGTTAACACAAAGGTAGGCAAGCGTGCTCCATTTTCGACCACATCATCGCTTACCATCAGGTGAGATAGTGGTTAACACAAAGGTAGGCAAGCGTGCTCCATTTTCGACCACATCATCGCTTAACATCAGGTGAGATAGTGGTCAATACAAAGGTAGGTAAGCGTGCTCCATTTTCGACCACATCATCGCTTACCATCAGGTGAAATAGTGGTCAACACAAAGGTAGGCAAGCGTGCTCCATTTTCGACCACATCATCGCTTAACATCAGGTGAGATAGTGGTCAATACAAAGGTAGGTAAGCGTGCTCCATTTTCGACCACATCATCGCTTACCATCAGGTGAAATAGTGGTCAACACAAAGGTAGGCAAGCGTGCTCCATTTTCGACCACATCATCGCTTAACATCAGGTGAGATAGTGGTCAATACAAAGGTAGGTAAGCGTGCTCCATTTTCGACCACATCATCGCTTACCATCAGGTGAGATAGTTGTCAATACAAAGGTTGGCAAGCGTGCTCCATTTTCGATCACATCATCGCTTAGCATCAGGTGAGATAGTGGTCAATACAAAGGTAGACAAGCGTGCTCCATTTTCGACCACATCATCGCTTACCATCAGGTGAGATAGTGGTCAATACAAAGGTAGACAAGCGTGCTCCATTTTCGACCACATCATCGCTTAGCATCAGGTGAGATAGTGGTCAAACGCGTGCCTATCGATAGGAAAAAAAAAGATTTTGTGTTTACGTTACATTTAACAGCAGCGTTGGAAGACCCACAAGGTAGAATTATGTGGCTGCGTAAAGATGTTGGATGCGTAAAGCACAGACCCGGTTGATGTTGCGACATTTGGGGGAGGCCTATGTCCAGCAGTGGACGTCTTCCGCCTGAAGTGATCATGATGTAACGTTAAATAAACAGGCAGGCTGGTGATAGATTGAAGAAGATAGAGCTTTGTGGATAGGTCATAGGAAAACAAACTTCCTTTTTATAAAATATTCAAAAATTGGCCTGCCTAGCTCCTATCCCTTAGAGAGTTAGCGAAGTGAAACGAACGTCCCAAAATAGACGAACTAGGTAACTCACGAAGGCACAGAAAATGCCATGAACATCCTGTCAGAACAAACTGAGTTTTAGTACATTAAATACCTAGTTATCCAGCAGTATATGCCAATACGCTATACCTAACTATAATTCTTCATATCTATCACACGTTGTGTTTTCCTTTTGTGTGTCATACAATCTCTTTCCCATTGCTCATCCTACTAACCTACTACCTGTCCAGCAGGATGGGTGAATGTTTGTTACTCTTTGACACAAAAACTATTTTATAACCTGGACTAACTTTTTATCTCGGGAGTACGTTTCCTTGGAATGATTTCCGATTTTAACGCGGGCGGCAGTCAGTTGTGTCATATTTCCGGCTGGCACTCTACCCCACCAAATAATTCTAGAGCAAAACAAAATCGCAGCACACCTAAACTCTGCTGAACTAACATTCGCGATCGACGATGCAGCGCGGGAGTCATAAAACCCGATGCCTCCGGAATGTGAGCAGAGCTGGGCGACGCGCGACGCGTGTTTGAATAATAACACCTCTCGTTTTACGGCCCACCATGTCGCCAGTTCGCAGGTTTGCAACATAAACCCTGCTAACAAAATGTTAGCTAACAAGGACAGGAATTTTTTGATATGGGAATCAAGTTATAGAGCCATAGTGGCGGTATTTATTGGAGTCCATAGGCATCATTTGGAGACTTCATATGTCTTTCAAAGGTAAAGTAAGCTACAAAGTGCTAAAAAAATCAGAAAAACTGGCGTCTTTTTCTATTGAATTGTTACCCTGCCATGCGGTCGCCTGTATTTGATGAGAAATTATGTGGTCGTTAATGTTGCCTTTTTAGAAATATATGCTATTTATCAAACGTTTTCTAGTTGACTTGTGTACTGCGGGTCTAAAAAGTCCACTTTAGCAGAATCATAATATTAATCACACAACAATCTGTCAAATTGCCTTTTCATCTTTATCGCTAACGCATTAGGTTCAAGGTTGAATGGGAAAACTTGACAGTGACGGGTAGTGATGTGCTTTCTGATTCTGCTAAAGTGGCCTTTTAGACCCGCTGTACTTGTGCTATTTCTGTTTAGAGGTTTCAGAACTTCGCATAGTTAATAAAACGACAAAAACATGAATTCGAATTTTATAAGATTGACATGCAGAAGTAGATCTGATGTCAGATGTTTTTGTTATTTGTGTAAAAGGTGAATAGAATTTCTAAAAGAATAAATCCCATAGATACCTATGCGAAATGAGCTACCTATCAACCTTACAATTTCGATCAGTTTATTTGTGGAAGTAGATTATTAAGAGCTATGGTAATTACATTGAGTACAAAAACGTATAATTATATTATCTACTTTTTTAGATTTAACTTCCATTATCTAGTCATCGAAGAAAAGGTAATTGAGACTACATACTGGAGACATCTTAATTATTATACATTCACATAAAAACACTATCTTATGTTGACATCTATTGAGTTATACATGCTAACCAACTTGAAAAACATTAATAAATTAATATTCATAGCTGTGTCAGGTCTCCTTAATTGATTTTAGATATCGATTTAGTCCTTGTACCTAAATCTTAGATTGGCTACCTAACATAAAAATTGAAGTTTTTTTTGTTCAGGCTAAAAAAAAAAATATTTCCATGTAAAATCCGAAAATCGAATGTATCGAAAAGAAAAAGTAAGGTACTTTTTTTCTCAACCTACGCTGTCTGGGCAATTTTCAAATCTTCCGGGTGTTTCCCCTCTTTCGGCCAATCTCCGATCAACACAAGACTTGGTGTCATTAATTTCATAAGGTTTATCAATACAGCAATACTCTTAATTGCCATTTAAAACCACCTTTTCTTTTAAATTTCATTAATTTATGCATTAAAATATTTATAAAAGAATACAATTACAGACATTAAGTTTATTGAACAAGAGGTGTGGCCCAAAAACATATTGTGTCCTGTCCGTTTAAGTTCACAAAAGAAGTAATTACATTTTGTAATTAAACGAATGTCACTGTTAATTGGGCGAGGCGATGAAAAAGTGGGTGCTAGCGTGTTGATGTGTTTAATGCAAATATTGAACGTTCAAATTAAGTAATACATTAAAACAGTCGCAGCCATTTTATTTTAACTTTCAGTTACTGTATTAATCGTTGTAATGTTGTTTTTGTTTTAAAACTTTATGTTTCTGTACGGCTATTAAAGAAAGACTTTAATTTGTTATTATGGGGTATAAAATAATATAATAACTGGTAATAACCGCCGAAGGAGCTTTAACCTGCGACAAGTTTTGTTTGCCTAAGTTTATCCCATCCCATCAAGTCAAAGTGGCCCATATCAACTTGGCTTGAAAAGATGTTATTGCAAAAAAAAACTTTTTAACAAAAAAATTAAACCTCCGAAAAAACTGAAAAAATAATAAACCTTTTTACAAAAAATAACTTTCGGTAATTTCGGAAGTCGGTAGTTTTGATTGTTTTTTCGTATTCTTGAGAACCTCCTCCGTTTTTTCGTCGGTTAAAAATGATTTCCCTTAGATTTTCAGTCCAACCCTTTACGAAGCGATCTATATCGGCACTTGATAACGAATCGTGTAAACCAATATTTCGTTTAAGTTATTGCTTATCGTTCTCTTCTGCTGACACTAGTAGAATACAATCTGTTAGTCCTAGAACTTAATTTTGTAGGTCACTTATTGAGCTTTCTCTCGATCTTGAAGTTCAGTGGGGATATACTAAAACAGACTGTATGTTGTTGCTACACGAAGTTTCAATAGATAAACCATAAGAACGTATTAACATACAGTTTGATTAAATATATGTTCCCACCGAACTTAAATCCCCAAGGCGGTAAGAGAATCAAAATCAAATGTGTGCTACGACAATCACAACTTAAAATCACGTAAGAAAAAACTGTTTGAAATTCCGTGTCATATCGAAAATCATCTGTAATATTTGATAAATTCGGGTTGATTATGTGCTCCGGCTTTGAAGGTTCTCTTCGGGGCGGCTTCGTCTTGAGGGTTTAGTGGTGGCGTGATGGATGGTCACCGTGGGAGTCACCACAATGGCGTGGCGAGATGGTGACGAGATAGCTTTCGGCAAACCGCGGCGTCACCAAGCGGAGATCGTATCGCACTTGCGCACAATGTGACAAGTCACTACGGAGCGATTGGTGACGGTTTTTGAGGACTCGTATGCTCAATGCGTAGGTAAATATTTTTGGGTATCAGCTACGTGTGTGATTTGAGCAATGTGCTACGTCATGTGCTACGATTTCGTAGCAGATTTCTTGTCGTCAGAGGTAGAATATTTATTTATTTATTTATTTAGGATCGCCAACAGAGGCTACACAATCACATGCACTATAATACAGACAGGGACAAATACAAGAATGCGCCCCCAATTACAGGCGACCACAGCATTCACTTACTATCTAGGTAGGTACATTAAGTATGACAAGGACGAATACATTTAAATAAACAAAACTACGTTACAAGAAACTAGAAACAAAAAGGAAAACAAAATGGGATGAATGAAAGATAATTACATAAAAAAAACACAAAATAATAATCAAAAACAAAACAAAAAGCAATAAAAACACCAAATAAAATACTATGCATTCGATACTAGGACTCTTATGTCTTTTTTAAACTTTGTTAATTTAAGTGTAATATCCAGCTCATTATGCTTCGATATTTCGTTATACTAAATTATAGAATTTAAGAAATACGAATAGAAAATTATAGAATTTAAGATCCGTTTAAGAAAATGTTGTATGCTGAAAGGATAATTTTATTCTTTCTCGTGGATACAAGTACATATGTTAATCTGTAGGATTAGATACCTAAGTACTTAGGTACTGTACAAACCAGTGCCATATGAATTTCTATGTGCTACGTGTTGTAGTAGCTTCAGCTTCATAACAGCCCATATCCATATACGAATAGCCATAAGTCACACTCCTTCTAGTCTTTCATTCTTTAAAGTATACCTTGTGAATGTGTAAAGATGTTCATCTATTCTTAGTTATCTGTATATTTCCTACTCACATTAGTACAAGAGATCAAATCGATTGGTACCACACTGAAAGTTCACGTGTACAATTACAGATTTTCTAGCGCTTATTATTGGACTCTATGAGCTAACTTATCGTCTCCACATCCTGTACCAAGATATATGACGTCATATATTATGCAATTATATCTCTAGGCTATGTAGGAACTGGTCTAGGATCAGAATCATCATCAGTAAGTACTGTGATAGCGAAGTAGCGCGGTATCGCAAACAAATCTGTTTCTATGGCTTCCGTCCTATTGTTAGATCGATCTAAACTGTTTAGTTAAAAGTTAAGTTTAGTGTTTAGTGTAATAATGATTAAACAATATATTTTTATAGATATTTACTAGACTTTAACTGTTTTAATAAATATTAAACTATTTAAGCTAGAAATAAAAAATACTTATTCGGAGTTTTTAAATCTGGTTTTTGGGGTGACTTAGGAGTTTCTATTTCCACTTTACATAATTCTTTAAAAATTTCTTTAAAAAATTCATCCACATCGCTGTCGACTGGAAGGAAGTTTATTGGTTTCGATAAAATATTGAACAACACAACAACAACACTCAATGGACTGTAACCAAATCAGTTATTGTTACATAAAAAAAAGTTCGGCACATTAATCCCTAGTAACATGTTAAGTTATAATGAACAACTAACAAATTGCCTAATTAGTTTAGGTACATTACACACGGCGAGTTGTCGAATGTCCTGATGCCAAGGTGTGCAGTTAGGAGCGGGGCACTTCAAACGTTTGGAATGAAAGTGGCCGCGCCAACAGCGCCGGATGCGCCAATTAAACTATCACATCATTCATTACTTTATTACAGAACGTCCCCCTCATCGCACCTCAATTATATGATCGTAAAACTTGCTACATATTGAGTATACGCTTCAAGTCCTGTGCGCTTTCTTTTTAGATGGAGGCGAGGAAAAGTTTTCACTTAATACAGAAAAGAAATGACACTGGGACACGGATTTGCGAAATATTGTGTGGTTAAGTATAATTTATTCTTTTCAAATTAATTTTGATTGCAATTATTGAATGACGTATGTACCTACCTTAATAGGTATTGGACCTTACGACATGAGTATTTTATAAAGAAACTACCTGACCCGGCAAACGTTGTTTTGCCATACAAAAAAGAAATAGCCTACCACCTATTCTAATACCTACCGAATATACACACAAAATTTCATGAAAATCGGTTGAACCGTTTCGGAGGAGTTCGGTAACAAACACCGTGACACGAGATTTTTATATATTAGAAGATTAGATATAGCAGAACTCTTAAGTTTTCGTGCTCTTCTTTCAGTGAGTTTCAGCGAAAACTAATTTAGTTTTGTGTCTTTTGCTCGTTACAATTTGCAATGAGCTAAATTGAGCTTGGCTTGTAAATAAAATACAACCAGAGATCACCTAAGAGGTGATGTGTACCTAATCATTCAAAGAGGAACAACAAGTTTAATCGTGAGTGCTGATAAATGGAAAGTTTGCAAGATGGCGTAAAGTCCACGAATACTTTGTAGGTTTACAGCTCCCGCAGCGTACTCTAAATATGTCTTGACTCAACAGTTTCTAAAAGTTCATTCTGATCGCGAATGTAACGTTCAATTATTGACGCAAGCGAAAACTATAAAATCTACTTTGTTGACATCACGAAACACCTTATCGTTAAGGTTCCGATGGCCATAAAGATAAAAGTTAAGATTATGTTATTTTCAGATCGATAAAAACCCTTGACTTGAACTCCGACAAAGTATCGTATTAGAAGGGTAAGCAGCAGTAATAGTTATTGCATTAAAGGTCAATTTACGTTGTTGTTGAAAGCTGTTTTTTGAATGTCGTCGGTGTTAACATGGTTCACGTTAATGATCAGTTACATTCCTAAAGTTATTTTATTTGCGTAGGCAGCTGATATCTAACTTTACCATACACAAGAGCACACACACCGCTAACACAAGAGGCTTAAATCACAAGTGATATTTTGTTAGCGGTAGCGTGCTTCATAACTCAACAGTGCCCTGTAAAAACGAGCTCTGGCTAATGAACTTTAGACCTACTTATTAATTTACAAACAATCAATTAATAACTTCGATCAGAACTATCGGAATTTAAAACATTGAAGAGAGTAAACAATGTATGCGGCCATTCAATTTCATCATTCTCTTGCTTACTCAATTTTTTTTGGGGCCAACGCAACATGTTCTTTTTCTTCCATTCTTCTCTGTTAGTCATGTTAGTCTTATCACTATAGTAGGTACACACACACTTATCTCCGTAGTCAACCACTTTCTAAACATAACATCCTTCACACTGCCCATCCGTTGCTTCTTGGGTCTTTTTAGGGTTCCGCACCTTAAAAGGTAAAAAAGGAACCCTTATAAGATCACTCTCTTGTCCGTCTGTCTATCCGTGTGTCACTACCGATTTTCCCAGGAACATAGCAAGTTGAAATTTATACCAGATCCTGAGGTCTATAGTCCCTATTAGGTGTATAAAAATCAATGTCCTGAGTCAACACGATAAAAAGATATGGGCAAATTTATATTTTTGCGAAAACTTGTTAGTACCAAAATTTACCTTAATTTTCAACTTTTTTTATTTTTTGGAATTTTCCCTTTACTAGGGCTGACTCTAAATTATAGAAGGCATCTGATTATAACCATATGTACTTACAAGCATTATCTACACAGTTGGAACTTTCTGTATTATATTTCCGTGCACGGTTCGTAAATCGCCAACAATTAACAACATTGTTGTCGAGCTGCGCTTGCGCTTGCGCCGATCGCCTGTTAATCGACGATCGACTATAATAACTGAATAATTTGACGCACAGGAATGTGTTACGTGATGGATCTATCTGCATCGCTATTAATCAAGAATGCTTAGATACCTGATCACGTTAGAATGTTTGATGATGGTTGAGTTATGCATTTAATTTACCTAATTGTCCTTGACGTCATTCTCATTAATCAGACAGAAATTCTTAAATTGAGCACATCAAGGCTTGCAAGACCGAAATGAAGAGTTCTGGAACTTGGTCATTATTTTGTTATAAAACCTGAAATACTGCAGGCTACTGTACTTCCCAGATAAACTGTTGACTTAACTCAGTGCCTACCTGGAGGCCATCAAGCCCTAATAAAAAAATAGATCAATAAATTTTAAGCAACTATAAAATTTTTGCCACCCTCCAATCTGCCCTGTCCTGTGCGTACCTTATTTCTTTTTTTAATTTCAAAAGCAAAATGTTGCTGCTGTCCACAGGGTTTGTTTCGTTATATTTTCATAATGATCATTCACTCAATGCAAATTATATTCATAACTATTTATAACAAACCTTATATTACTGTGTAGTTGTATACCATCAAAGTAAACAATTCTTTGATGTTCGACGACCTTTAACAGAATCGTGCGGAGTTTCCGTGCTCATCCACTCAAACGCAATAAAGTTATTAATATTCTTATTTTTTAATTACGACAAAAACATGTCTGTTGGAAAAACGTGATATGATCGACAATGGCACGTTAATATGCAACAGATTAACGTTGAAACTTTTAGTGCTTGATAACGTACCTAGTTGCGTCGAAACACATTTCGAAATCAATTTCATGGGTGCTATCAAATCAAATGCATGGGTGGTGGTATAGCTTTTGGTTTTTCCGATAGGTTAAGAATGTTACTAAAATAAAGTTTTTTTTGGTTTTTGGTGTTCCTACAGGTTCCTAAGAATGTAACTAAAATATAGGATACAGCCTTGCTGTGAGGTCAAGGCTCAGGATTTTCAGGAATGTCACGAGCCAAGGACTTTTTCCTAACTTATTTATTGTATCTTTTTTGTCATACTTATGTATCTCCTTTGCTATAAAAATGTTCTTCATCCACAGCTGCATCAACTTGCCAATAAATGAGAGAGGCAGTCTGAATGCATCAGATGCCAACAGATACAAGTGTTTACGAGCAGCACGCATTTGTGCGGCATCGCCTGGGTCGGTGGGATCTGCGCCGGACGCAGGTCGTCGCGAGGCGTGGTCGCGAGATGTTATCACTCCCATTAGCGGCCGTCGCGCCCAGCCACTATCTGCCACATCGCCACAACAACCACCACTATCAAACATCATAATTCACATACAAATCACACAATTACCAACCCAATCTTCTTACACTAAAGCTCAGTTTACAATGTGTCATTAAAAATCATAAAAGACCTTATTCAGACACTGACAAATGAGACTCATCTTTCTCTATTTTGTAATATTGTTCGATGTGATTTTTTCCGCGTTAGATTTTCGTTAGCTACGATGCGTATCACATTCGTAATTTGCGTGATTCGGCCGTTTTCGACGATGATAGGTCGAGAGCCTTCGTCAAACGTCATTATACGTCGGAGCTTTTTGACGAGGTATTCGGAGAATGTCTCACCCACGCTACAGACTGGATGGGGCCTAATGCGTTTAGTATTGAATACAGACTGATATCGATCTTGTTCGTAGAATTTCGACGACTTTGCCGTAAGGAAAGTTTATGCCATCAATAATAGATTAAAGAGCTTGTCAGTGATGTGTTATGGCGTGATGCTTTATTGATTATTAATTTGATAAGCTTAAAAAGAGGCAGATGTGTTTTCTTCTCGGTTTTGAGACAGCCCAACAGTTATTTTATACCAAATTTTCGAAAACAATTTACAATACACAATAGTAAGTAATAGATACAAATTTTGATCCAACTTGATGTCGTGTTTATTTTAATAGTTCGTTTATTACGTTATTCATTCAACCAGTTTACAAACTAAAGCGAGCTGCAGGTATCATACAAACCCCAGACACCAAGAAGAATCAGTAAGTGCTCCGATTTGCATTTATTTTTGTGGAACACTAAAAGGGTCGCAGACTCGCTGTTGTGGAGATTTTATTTAATGCTTTAAGAATTTATATAACATGAATATCCCACAAACATCGCTTATCTTACCATACATCACAAAGTTAGACGTTTTTCAAATTGGTTGAAGTGCAAAAATGTTGTTTTGCTCAACTTTTTGCTGCTGTGAGTCTGTAACACAGTATTATGGTGATTATACAGTGTTGTTAGATATTTTCATAATGAGCAGTCGTTATATGTAGGCGAGCAAGCGTGATAATTGTCGGCTGATCATCGTCCGAAACATCTGCTCCTCGATTGCACTCATCGCCTACTTAACATGCACCATGCCAATTTTTTTAATAACTCTATAATGCAGCGCGGAAACCACAAGAAAATTATTTGCAATTATCGATGTAATCGAAATATTCGCGATTTCATGTTGTTTTCATTGAACATTTAATAAATGTAAATCAAAATCAACATAGCACATTGTTTTCTACTAGCAAAGCAATATTTTAATAGAAGGCAACTTGTTTTGTTGAATATTTATCACACATGCATTTATATCACATGAAATGTTTCAATTTTATTTCAAGTAGACGGAGTATTTGTTTAGTTTGAAGGGTGAATATTTAAAAAGAAAGAAAAGTTTGGCTTTCTTGAAATGTTGTTTTGGGGGCCGAGTCACCCGCGTCCATAGGAGAATACCCAATGCAAGACCCTACAAGTGGTCCCCGGGTGGTGCTAATCAGGTGACACTAACTGGAGGCAGGCTTCGGCCGATAGCTTGTGACCACCCACTGGGCAAAGACGTAACGCCAAGCGGCCTAGCCGCGTTCCGGTCCTATGCTCAGTGTAGCCAATTCAGAGGAGTTGGGTCGAAATATTTGTTCCAATGCAGGCAGACCGACCAGGCTCGCGTTGATATGGGCGTATCGGGAGACTAGTCGCGGAGGGTAGCAGGATCCGAGGCACGGTGCGCCGCTGGCCGACCGCAGGTAGTTGGGGGCCCAAGTAGTATGCTAGCAACACATGAAAGGCTGCCCCGCCAACTGTCGAATAATCCCGGAATGCACCATCGTTCTAGTTGGCGACCAGAGGAGAGGGCCCGATGGACATTCCCGGCGGGGCTCGGGCGTACCCGCAGTCTCCAGACTAGTCCCCCAATGATGTCGTCCTGTCAGAGCATGCCTGAGGGTTAGCAGCATGGAACCTCATTTCACTTACTTCTCCTCTCGCTCCTACACTCAAACTCATTTATTTATTTATTAACTCATGACGAAAAGGAACAAAATAAGAAAACCTGTACAGCGGCAGCACTACCTCTCTCACAAAGTGCACCTCAGCAATATTCGAGGTCAGCACTCAGATCTCGCCGCAGTCCATCACCACTCGGAGACTGAGAAACCAGCGCTCCTATTCCTTTCCGAGACGCAGATCAGATGTCCGTCAGACGTGTCTTACCTTTTATATCCAGGGTTTACCCTGGAGCACCATTTCAAACCACGCGCGGGCGTATATGTATGTACGTCCATGACAACATCTGCTATCGGCGTCTCCACAATCTTGAGGACTTCCGTTTCTCAACGCTATTGATTTTAGTGGACACATGCCTGGACAAAATTATCTACGCCTGTGTCTACCGTTCGCACAGCGGTGATTTGGAGACAACTAGGCTCACACAGCACCTAAGTGAGGCGGCGGATGCGGCACAGCAGCAGTACCCTTCTGCCCAATTGGTGTTACTGGGGGACTTCAATGCCTACCATCAGGAGTGACTCTTCCCATACCAGTGCATAGACAATGCTGGACGAGAGACGCGAAAGCTAGCGCTACCGTTAAATCTTACCCAGCTGGTCCAGGGAGCAACGAGGGTTCCGGATGTTGATGCTGCTTCTCCTGGTGGATGCGAGTCGAGTATGTCGAACATTCGCATTCATCAGAAGGACGTCCGTAGGGTACTGCGTAAACTAGACGTGTACAAGGCTAGTGGCCCCGACGGGATACCGGTAATTGTTCTGAAGACTTGTGCGCCTGCTTTGTTTCCGATCTTGACACGCCTTTTTCGCCTTTCGTTTTAGACCAGAAAAGTGCCGAAGGCTTAGAAGCAAGCTAACGTGCAGCCTGTATCCAAAAAGAGAAGTCGAGCTGACCCGTCGAATTACAGACCCATCTCGGTCGTCCATACTCTGTAAGACCATGGAACGCATGCTGAATCATAAGCTCCTGGCATGCCTAGAAGCGAATGATATCCTTTGTTACCGACAATACGGGTTCCGCCGAAATTGGTCTACTGGGGATCTCTAGCGTATGCCATTCACATCTGGAGTGAGGCCATAGAGAAGCACGGGGAGGCACTGGCGGTCTCCCTTGACATCTCGAAGGCCTTTGACAGGGTCTGGCACGAAAGCCTTATTAGTAAGCTTCTCTCCTTCGTTCTGCCCGCTGGTTTGTGTGATTGGATCGCAGATTTCCTGAGGGATCGGTCTATCCGAGTGGTCATAGATGGCTGCTCGTCTGGACTGCTGAATATTAATGCCGGGGTTCCTCAGGGGTCGGTGCTTTCTGCAACATATTAATGATCTTGCTGCATATTAATGATCTGCTTAAACCCGGTACTTTTGGGTATGCAGACGACAGCACTGTTGCTGAGAGATACGTGTCCGAAGCACGTGCTGGTGAGTCGCAGATCCGGTCTCTCCGGGAGGCTATGGTTGAGCGCTTGAACTTGTCCTTACAGGTTGTCTCTGAATGGGGCGATGCCAATCTGGTCAAGTTCTATGCTGCTAAGACCTAAGCGTGTCTATTTTCCGCCAAAAGGAGCCAATTCCACCCCTTTCCATCTTTCCGAGGTGCAACCGTGCCGATAACCGACCAACTTGAGCTTCTTGGGGTTATATTAACGTCAACCCTCAATTTTGGCTCTTTCATAGAGGCAAAAGCTCAAGTGGTACATGGTGGACATCCCACCTACACGCACAAAACGTATTGGGAACACATTCATAGTGCGTACAGCTAAGGAGCGGAATTCCCTGCCGGAGTCGTTGTTTCCTGATAGCTACAACCTGGGAGTCTTTAAGTCAAGAGTGAATAGGTTATTTCTAGGCAAGCGTGCTCCATCTTCAACCACATCATCGCTTACCATCAGGTGAGATAGTGGCCAAACGCGAGCCTATCAATAGTAAAAAAAATATAAAAAATGTATGGATGCGTTTCGTAGCAATAGCTTTAAATAATATGGTACGAGATGTATCTTTCACTTAAAAATATGTAGGCGCTTAGTAGGGAGACAATATTGTAACAGTTTTAGCTTAAAGTCTAGTTACAGGAAAAATGTTATAAATATATGTAGAGAAAACCACCGAAGAAAAAAACCATTTCCATTTTACCAAATTTTCTCGTAATAGAAAAGTTGCAAACTGCTGAAAGTAAATTCTAGGGCTCGGCTGACCAACCGTGACTGGAGATGGAAAGTGAACCGATCGGGGTCAGGAGCGAATTCCACGCCAGCCTCGTTTACCTTTATTATTTATCTGAATCACCTAGGCTATGGTCTCTTGATAGAGGCCTATTTAGCTCACTTGGGAATTTATTAGAGTGATAGTAATAAATTGTTAACCTATCTAATACTATTTTTTTTCAGAGATTTATAACGTAAATACCTGAAGATAAACCTCTAGGTGTCCTCGATTTATTGTGTGGTCTTATACATCGTAAGTGAATACATAGGTACCTGGGTTGGTAACTAATGTAAGAAAATAGGCATGTAATTTACGATGCCATTGCACTTCCTTCCTACGTAGCGATATCATTGAACAAAGATCGATATCACCAATACCGGGTACGTCAAATAGCAACAATTTATGATTCGCGTAGCATACCCGAGCGCGGGCGTCGTGACCGGCCGCGAGCGAGGGGGGAGGGAGGGTGTTGTCGGCGAGAACAAAGAGCGCCAGTTCAAACGTGCCGCCGCGATGCCCGCTAATAAGCAATAAACAAGGGGGCGGAGTCGGGGGCGCACCTGAGGGATCACCTCGCGATGCTGCGTCCTCGCGACCCGAGCCTGCGCCGGCGCAGCCACACGCTCGATACAGATTTGATTAAAGTTATGTGCGGAGTGTTTCGTATCTGAGCAATATTCAGGAATCAAATGGTAAAAATATAAATAACCTGGATATCATAATCAAAAACAGTCTTTTTCTTGAAATTATTGAAAGACTTTCAGTTTTTCTTGTTAGTTTCAACATTATTTTATCATTCTATAACTATTTAATTTCGTGATAACTGTAAAATAAAACCACTTCATGCCCTTTAACTGAAGGCTGCTCTCTCGAAAAAAGTTTAAAAAGAGCGTGCAAATGAAGCAGCTTTTCGCCGGCACTGACAGAGAAATTACATCTGAAAAATATTTTTAGTAATATACATGATATGATACGTAATTTCGTTTAGCCAGAATTTGTGTATCGGTATCACATAATAAGAATAAAAACCACCAAATCACCTCCAAATCGTTAAGTTGAAACCATTTTACTCATTCATTTTTTTATCAAAAGAGTATAAAAATGCAACTGCTTTGCGATACAAACGAAAATGATTTGGTTTTGTTGCTTTTTAAAAACATGGATTATTTTTATTACAATAAATTAAAAATGCGGGTAGCGGAGTGGCGCGTAGAGGGGTAGTTAGCTCCGTTCATATGAACAAGGTCGTTGGCATGAATACAGGCCTTAAGAAGTAACATTGTCAGCTGTAGACCACCACGACTTCTATGAAAATAATTTAATACAACTACCAAGAATCGTATGTCTGTAGACAAGCATCAAAGCATCGACGCTCACTTTTCAGAGCAATTAATAGGCGATAAAATGGCGCAAATAGCGACACACATTGTTGGCGCTGGCTGCTGCCAGTACTAAGACAAGTAAAACTCTCACGCTCCGTACAGTCGAACTCAACACGATGTGGTAAGTACCACACCATGTTGAGTTCGACTGTAATACTTTTCATCTGCAAAACTTCAAAAACTATAAAATTGAACTCCATGTACCACTAAATACATAGTTTAGTGGACGGACAGTTTACGATTCGTCTATATGCAGAACGAAGCTTACATAGGCTGGTCATCAAAACTGTGTGCTGTAAAATAAATTAATTGAAAGTCCTCTGTATGTATAGTATAATAGAATGATGGTTAATCATTCCCCAATTTTCTAATTAAGCATTTGAGGTTTAGAATTTAGAGTTACTCAAACTTTATTTTAACCTGGACACCTGTCAAAATGTAACACTACAGCAGGGTTTGAAACGTGCCCAACGCAAAATTCTTCTTTTTGAGTAAACTCTCCTCCATGAAAAAACTCCTAAATTCTTATTTTTGAGACCATCCTTTACTCTCCCAAGTCATGGTTTTTAATTCGAAACCCTCGGATAAAACTTGTTACAATGTTTCTGATAGATACCATCCTCAACTGAATGAACGCAGAGTTCATAGCATTTCGATCACTACCATTCGCATTTTTTTCGAGCTGACTGTACTTTAGTGTATCAGTTTTAATCGTTCTTGCGTGTCGTTATTTACCTATGCTACAACAATCCGCACTTTTTGGGTAATAAAAGCCGGCTTGATAATGACTTTCCTTTACTGTAAATTCTCTTATAGTAGATACATTGAAAGACTTTTAATTTGAACGATTTTATTACTGCATTGTAATTTATTCCGCACTAAGCGTTTCCAAACGTCTTTTATAATGCGCACAGCAAAGGAGTGGAACTCTCTACCAGCGTCTGTGTTTCCAAACGCTTACAACCCTAATCTCTTCAAAGTTAGAGTGAACAGGCTCCTTCTGGGTAAGCTCGCTCCATCGTAGACTTTGTCTCTGTCATCTCTGACCTAGACTAGAGTCAAGAGCAAACCCACCACAAATAAAAAAAAAATTAAAGCTAACCACTCACTAAGACTGAGTTTCTGGATTGAAAATTGGTGATTGGTTTGATGCTCGCGATTAATTTCTGACGCGTCGGTAATTTCTGTGCACAAACCAGAGATAGATAAGTCAGTTCGTCTGACAATTTACACACAGTAGCTTATGCCAATGCGAAGATATACAATACACATTTTGCTATAAATTGACAGGCAAATATAAAAATAATGCAGTCAGCAGTGCAGTGGCAGATCTCTAATCAAATGAACACAATTCATTTATTTTGTCATCAATTTTTAAGTTTCTTTATTAGTTTCGTAAATAGGCACATGCATCACTCTCGCGGTTCTTGTTTCTTTCTTTTGAGTTCGCTCTTCAACATCATTTGGATAATAAATTAAAATATATCGCAGATCTTAAGATTCTATCCTATCCTGCCAGGACGCAGAAGTCCCCAAGCACTCATCAAGTCTCAGCCATTCCTACAAATAAAATCCAAGTATCGTGCAAGTCGGTGGAGTGCCGGGTATTAACCCTCTGCCACCACTAGTCCGCCATCCGCCATGCTCAACCGTCCAGTGCAGCGAAATGGGCCGTGATGGCCACGTTGCCGCCATTATCGTTATTATCGACCGACCACTCTGTCCGTCTGTCTGAATCTTGCGATCGCCTTGAGCTGTTTCTATTCGCGTTTATGTAAATGTGTTAGAATTTACTTAGCCAGCTTGCGATGGACAAGTGTGCGGAAAGAGTTGTGTATGTTTGTTGTTAAAACTTGTGAATAAATATCAAGTATGAAACGTTAACAAGTGATGCATGTTTTCATATTTTTATTTAATCCAATCTTTGTATAAATTTCTTACTTTTGCCAGTGCTTAGACAAAGGTGAAATATAAATACCTAAGTGAAAATGAGAGTACCCATAGATTCTCCTTTTTTATCATTCATTCTCCAACCATAGGTGTTATGGTGCTATAAATAGATTTAAACAAAAAATAAACTAAACAATGGAGAAAAGAGTTTTGTGAAAAGCAACCGCGACGTATGAAATAATACCTTAAAGACCTATATCTCAGAAAACGAAAAGCTAACAATTTATGTTTAGCGCCGCATCTTCAAATCGTATCTCGGTCATGTTAAGACACAATAGCCTTGACTGACTTTCAGACGTTCTGATTATATTAAGAATCACTTTGCTATAATAAAATGGAGAATATTCGAACGTAACCTTATAAAGTACAATTTTCAAACTGTGTTGAAAACAACCAAAGTATACGTTCTCTTGCCATCCACTCTGAGGCTGTAATAACGCAATGTTTATCAAAGTTCGCATTCGCACGTAGTTATAACAAGTAACAAGTACGGCGCAGTTAGGTCACCCTGCGGCGGTTAGTCTGTCCGTCTCGCGTCTGTCGATCACACGCGGTAACGACGTCTCCTCTCCGCGCCGTGCCACGGCTGCCACTCACCCGCACGATAATCATGCTACTTTGCACCAACTACCCCGTCAATCAACGCTCTAACTGTGCCATGCTCTAAACACACAAACCCATGCAAATAATGAACGTTAACTATTTTTTTTTTTCACAGAACAACTCAGTGCCTTGATTTTTACAATTCGCACAGGTGCCACGCCGCATCAATCGACGTGATATCGCCAATAACAAAGCAATTGTTGGGAACACCGTGACGGAGTAATTCGTCGTTTCCCTTGCTGGACGCGACGATTAGCCCACCTCTATTTACTTGTCTATCCGATCGCTAGAGCTGGCAGCTGACGCCGGACGCGGCTGACAGACACACACCGTTACAACATTGACTTAGAAAAACGTTTGCCACGGACAACCGTTGTGCCGATGCCGGGCCGGACGAGCGACACAAACATCTGGACCGTGCCGCGATTGATAGGTGCGGTACCTCGGTAATAGTCCGTGAAGTGTCTCACCTGATGTTTACTTGTCTTTCTATTCCCATTTGATCGAATTAGATTATCCTAGTCACGCTCCACGTCTCGAACCGTAAGCATCGCATTAGCTTGTACTTTAGGTGAATTCTACACTTAAATGTTCCCACAGGCGCTATATGAGCCGATCGCGATCGCGCATAGGCCACGACCGGGCACAGGGCTCGCACGTGGGCACCCATAGCGCCTATCGTGCTTAATCACTGATAAATCTGCCACACCACGGGAACAATGCCACTACGGCGCTCGACAAATGAACACAATTAATGCCAATAATTTCAAACGTTCTACCGAGCATAAAACTCGGCCCAAACAGTATAGAACACTCATATCTCGTTTAAGTATTTCAGCTTTCCGATGCTTTTTAATCGATGTCAGAATCTAAAATTAGATTCCTTTCTGTGCTGTTAGGTGCTTGGCGTGAGAATAGCTCGAACATCTTTCAGCTAACAATGCCCATTCGAACACTTCTCTGACAGGACATTAAATCCAGGAGAGCTTTCTTCGAACTAGTGTTTCCCTTGAAAAGTAATCAGCGCCAGCCATTATGGGATCAGTCTCCGTCTTTACGCACGCCAATATATCTCTCGCACTCCCCGGGCGAGGAGAGCGTTCGTCCCCGACGAATTAGCTCGGACAACGCCACAATAGTCCATAATTATGAAATGTGTAGTGATTCCAAAAGGATATGCAATTTTTCTCATGCTGCGAACAATGCGAGACGGTAATGAAAGGAGTCAATCAGTCGATGTCTGCGAAATACGCTCGTGCTAATTTATGCATCGTCCGGCGCGGGCAGAGCGGCGCGGCCATTCTCTGCTGCTTTAATGTCTCTCACGCAGACAAAGGGCGCGCCAGCTACGTCAGCGCACACTCAATGTAGTCCGTGCACGTGGAACTCGCAGTATTATGTCAATGCAACGTGCAAAATAAGAAAAACTGGAGTCATAGATATCGCGCTCATACGTGTGTCTTCCTTGCACGATACGTGAGACCTATACTTACATCCTAGCCTCATATGAATTTATAGCGAACGCCGTATTATTTACTAGCATTATACGCACAATTTGCGAAGCTGTCGCAAGGGCCAGCTATAATTTCCCGATGGCAGCAGATCCATCAATACCCGCCTCGGGCTGCGGCCGCTTTCAATTTGTAGGCCGCTTACATCGCCGGCAATTACCGGACGGACGGAAGGCCGATCATCATCGATATACGCGCTTAATAATGCCTAATGACACTTAATAAAGACAGAAAATAAAAGTGTGACGATTATTTATTAGCCGTCTCGTAAATACTAACGGTTCGTAGCTGTGGTTAAGAAATATAGCGTCCTTGATAGTTGATAGACCGGTGGGTACAGTGTGCAGTTTATAAAACTACCAGTTATTGTTATATGGCTATGTTTATAGAATTAAATTGATAGCTTTTTTGCGAAAAATTGCAATGGTACGTGTCTGCCGCAACTTTCGAAAGACTACAATTTGGCAAAGTGTTTATTACATATTTATTTTCTCGACTTTATTGTTCTGTATTAAATCCAATTTGGACACAATTGAGAATTACATAAATTCGTTTTTGCAGACACAGGTAATATAGACGGCAATAGTGAAGTTAATCAAGCATGAAACGGACTGACCATGTTTGTACATTGTCGGTAGTCTTTCCTTTTTTGAGTAATAAGTAATTGGTTTTCTAAACATTGAAACAAATTAATCTGTAATTTTATTTAAAGTGGTTCAAACGTGGGTTAGTTCATTTTAAAATTGATTTGGGTTATTCCAGATGACGTATTCTATTATTTGAAATATGGGTTACCAAATCTGAAGTACCAAGGTAGGTAAAGCTTGATCTGAGAGTCTGGCTCTCTTTTCGAACTTTTAAAGCCCATCAGTTAACAGCAGCTTTGGACCGGTTTCTTCAAAATAGGCGCCCTTGTCGAGTCGAGGATAACACGAAGGGTGGCTATGGTGAGTAAACCTTCCTAGACATATTTAGTTATTTTTTAACAATCACAGGTTTAAGAGTCAACTTGCAAATAAACTTGTTGAGTGTTCTACTGCCATCTATCGGTAGTAGGACTTAACAGCAAATCTATGGAAGGACGGACTCAGGTGTGTGGGCCGACGATCTCGAAGACAGGCTTTTAGCAGCTGAATGAGAGTATAGGCCCCTGTTTAGCGGTGGACTGCCATATGCTGATATTAGCCAAATGCATAAAGCAGTAAAAAAGCACAATGGACAACTTTGTATGTGGAACAAGTATGTAGGTACTTTCATATAGGTATGCATAATTTGACTGCCTCGATAGTTTAGTGGTGGTTATTGTTGAGCATAAGTATACGTTTCTTTTGATTCTTAACAAAAACAAACCCTCGCTACACATCTTCGGACATCTCTGCTGGAAACAAAGCCTAAGGCTTACCTTCCCTGGTTGAGCAGTGTTATGAGGTTTCCCATCAGGAACTGGTCAGTAGCAACAAGCAATTTGGACGCACAGGACCGGTCGTTGTGGCGACGCTTGGGGGAGGCCTATGTCCAGCAGTAGACGTCTTTCGGCTGATATGATGATGATGATGATGATGAACAAGCAATTTGCGTTTGTTATAGTAATGGAAACAAGCTCGCTCCCGGTTGATGGTAATAGTCTGGCCCCCATATAGAGTTTAAACTGTATAACTGGCAAATGTGGCAGTATTATTTATATTTTGCGTCTGCTAAACTCTTCGGGGCAACAGGCATGATATTATTTTATGGCGGATGCCTATCTAATTATACTTTGAGAGTACAAACCTGTGTCATCTGCCGGTCCATCTCAAAAAGTGGTTTAATACGAGCAGTCTTTTAGTGCAATTTCTCGACAGTGATTGCAGGGGGATTAAAGTAATATTTTTATGCAGGGACATTACATAGGCTACGTATACTTAGCTCAACGCGATATGCTATATCGTTCAATGCAATTTAGGCATGTGGCAGGTCTTGTGGCTGCTGCTATTGCTTTTTGAAGCTAGATACAGCCCAAGACGTCTATATTGCCAGATGTAGCTAACAGCCAAGAACAGTCGTTAAGTTTTTACCAGAAAAATAAAACAACACTTAAGTTTCATTTGGGTTTATTAACACTTAGGGCTCAACCCTGATATGTGTCGCTACTTCCGCGCGTCGCTCGCACCTCGTACAAATGTGTATTATCTACATACGAATTTACTCACGCCATGTTCCCATGGGAGGGGGCACAACAGTTGACAGTAATTTTATTACAACACCAATGTAAGTTAACATGTAAAGGCTAGGCAGATGATGATGTTGAAGATAACATGTTAAATAAGATTAGCTTGATTAAATTGATAAGTTTAGTTATACTGTGATGCAAATGATTCTTAGGTCAATAACTAATACCTATACAGGGGTTTCAAAAGTGGTGCGTAGTCATATTTAAGGTGATGCTCAGTTGATTTTTAACTGCAATACAGTTATAGAACAAACATATGCCCACAGTTCTTTGCATTACAGAAATCCTGGTTCTAAAATTATAAATCTACTGCTCAATTTGAGACAAATATTTTCCTCAAAATTGATGAGGGCAAATATGAAAGGAATCAAATAGTTTAGTGTACATTATTGAGATAAAAAAAATTTTCGGTGTTCAATTTGGTTATCTAGCAATGAGGCCATTTTGATAGAAGAATAAGAGATACCTATAGCAGTCTGATGATATCGCGAGTTTCTGGTTGTCTAGGCGAGTCTAGATATCTAAATGGATTTTTTGAAGGAAGTGATCTCATACATCTTTTAACAACATCCTTTTCGTAGAGTATTTTTGACTCAGTATTTATTTTGATCGATAGCTAATAGATAGATTTGTGACACATGTTTCCGCTTGAAATTTTATTTTTGAAGTTGTGTTTATATGAGCAACCGGGTCTTACGAAATTACCTGCGTTTGGTCATCTCTGATTTTAGGTCTCTGAATTGAATATTTTGAGTTAAGCATTTGTTACACCTTGACTTAATGCCAATGACAGGTTTTTATGTTAGCTTTTAGAAATACTCTAAAATGCTTAATTCAAAAAGACAACAATTTTAAACAATGCAACTATGCATTGAATGAATAATACAAGCCAAAATAACACCAAGAAACTGGTTTCTGCCAATCAATATTACATGTGCGCAAACTGGAAACTTTTGATCCACTCTGTACTTAAAGTAACTGTAACCACAAAGGTCTATAAATACGTAAGTTAAACCCCATTACGGTTATTGCTTGCACCCTCTCCCTAGTCTTCTATAATAATATTCCGATACAGAAGGGGAATTCGATGGTACATTTATCATCTTGTATTTATGGTGTACAACTAAAATTATGCAAGTGTATTGATAGTTAAGATTGTATTTTAAAGTACCTACCTATGATATTTGGGAACTTTACTGAGTAATATAAGGCTAGGGTTTTACTTCTTTATGCATGAGAATTATTTTCTCATATTTTACCTAAGTAGACAAAAGAAGGTAATTCTCGACATTTGGAAAAGTACTTCCTTCGAGATTTACATGATGTATTTATTATTATCGTTATGTAGCAAAGAGCAGGTATATAAACAGTAAATATACATAAGTACGACAACGCGAGCATCCGCGATATATTTCTCTACTAAGACAATACTTCTTCAAAACCTCTTATTTGATATAAACATCTAAGTGACCCACTATGTACAGTGCTTATCCTACAAAAATAATTTACTCAACCACTATACAGTACATACATTTTCATATATCTTAGGGCTACAAGTAGAATATAAATAGTCTTATGAAATAGAATGTACACTCTAATACATATAAGTACATTAAAGATACATCACTTGGGTTTGGAATTCATCTCGGGGAGACGGTGGATAATAAATCAGTTGCTAACAACTTCACTATTAAGGTCTAACCACGTTTGTCAGCATCCATCATAATTTATTTGATTTCTCGTGTTATTTTCAACATATATGTATGTAGTTTGCTGTTGCAAATTAACGCTAAAACAAACATGATTAAATCTTTAGACATAACAATGTCGAACGCGACACTTACACGATTCGATTGAATTTCCGTTAAGAATACACATTAAGAATCTACTTATTTAACACTTTATAATTCTATCACCTCTATCAAGTACGATTTTACTAGTAAGTGTCGCAGTCTTCATTCAATGTTACTATCAAGTGATTCCAGTGAACTCTCTCACAATATCACATTCGACAGTCGCTGCGACGATACATGGGGTAAATGGACTCGAATCGACGAAGTTCGCCCAACAAATGTCGAATGCTGTAGAATCGAGTTTTCACGATTAATTTGCTTTGCTCTCGATTGGGAACATACTGAATTAAAGTTATCTTGCATAATTCATTTATAAATTACTGGAAATATTTGTTTCATGGAATGTTTATGTAGTCGAATCATGGTTTCAGGTATTATTATGCAAACATTTTTTCTTTGGTTTATTATATCAATAATTATGATGCTATTAAAAAATAATGTTTCTCAGAGAAATTGAAACGAAAATAATATTATAAGGGAATAAAATACTAATATGTGCAGGTAACTATTGTTAATTAATATTCATTTCACTCTACATTAATATTACTTTTCAATATTATACTTTCGGGTAGGAACCTTGAAATTATGTTTAACAATACACAATATACCTATCGACAACCTCTTAAACTACTCAGTTACATACATTCGCCTATAAGGTACTAATTTGAAACTCACTTTGAATAAAATAAATAGTCTTTTACTAGCCGGTCTCATCATTCAAGTATAGTTCAAGCGAGTAACTACCGCGAGTTCTCGATGATGATGAGCGGTCCTCACAGAACGTTTTCGTTAAAACCCAAGGCCTGCCATTAACTTACAAGTTTAGCACAGACGGTTGCTACTGAACTGATTGCCTTACTGGCTGTTCAGTGGTAGTGCCTTACTGGCTATAAGAGCCCGTGGCAAACCCTCAACCAGTTAAAGAAACAAAGTCCAAGGAAGCTCATTGTGGTATGTTCACAGCGGATGTCTGGGCGAGGGCGAGTGCTGCGGACGAGGCTGCTGGGGCGGCGCGTTGGGGTGCGCGGGGGGCGGGTAGGGGCAGTAGCGCAGCGGCGTTGGGGGCTTCTGCAGCCACAGGTCGTGCGGCAGCGCCAGCGGCTGCGGCCACGCGCTGGGCCATGCTCGTCCGCCGAGGGCCAGCAGCTGCAGCGCGGCCGGCGAGCGCGCCCACGCCGCGCGTTTCTCCGCCTCCTCATCAGCTCCCCCCGCGTACAGCCGCAGCGGAGACCGCAGCAACTGCTGCTCCATCAACATCAGCTCCATCGGGTCTCTGCGGAGAACGAACAACACACACGTTAATCAAGACTATTACATAAGCATTGATAGAAAATGACAAGCAGTTGTAGGGATACATGTTCATATCAAATATGGCCTCCATAATTGACTTAGATTTAGTAAGTACATAGTACGGAAACCGACTTGAACTTAAGCTCTACACATTTGCTTACTACATTTCCAGTATCTGCAGATAGTTAACATCCATAAGCTCATACAAGAAATGTATTTTTGGAATAATATTCACATTGAGTGGAAGTTTGTTTTCTGATAGTTATAAGTCCTATTTCGGTAAAGCGAGCGCGGTCGCGCGCAGTTCCGCGAACCTCTCGTTTCGCGAGACGGACTGTTCGCTGGGTTTCATCGGTCCGTAGTCTATAAAACCGAGTTCGAGGAACGACATCGGCCACCGGCGGCCACGTGGCGATTTCAAATCTCATAAAACGTTACGAACGTCACACTAGAATCTGTTATGTAAAATTCAGCCGCGATGAAATACGACGTGGTCAGCTTTGTTTACGACTCGTACGTTTAGCTTTGATTTACAATGCCACTATAACTCCAACATTTGCAATAAGCAGAATCTTTAAATAAAACACCTACCTCACATATTGTGTGGTAGGTATTTTTTAATACGCACTGCCCATATGGAAAAGTGTTAAACAAGGAGTGTATCGCCGTCGATTGTTTCTGCGAAGCGTCTTTACGAGTAGTGTCGCAGTTAACGAGGCGCGCGGCGCGGCGCGTGAGTGCGCCCTTTACTGCGCCGGTGCGTGATGCCCTTTATCGGTTCCCGGAGGTTGTGCGACCGCCACCGATCACGCTTCTCGTTAACTCGCTATTTTCGCGTCTCTGCGAAACTATCGACACTTATAAGTGTTCAATAATGCGTCTTTCACGCCTGCTCAATAGAACTCTAGTTAGTGCTTGCTCCTTCCCGTTTTCTGTAGGGAAACACGTTCGTTGTGGAGTAGTTCAGATGAGGCGTAAATCTTAGGAGATGTTATTAATAATGGGCTCCATCTTGAGATACGAGCGTTAGTCCGAGAGCGGCAAATGAGCGTGACGACACGGCGAGCTCGAGCTAAGCCTCAAAATTGGCATGACATCACGAGATGCCGTGTCGAATTTAATCTATCACCGGAGCGCTGCTGCCCCGGGCGCCGGCGCGCTCTCCCCGGGAATTAAAAACAGGTAGTGCCCACACACGCTAACACATATTATAGATTTTTTATTGATCTCCTAATTTCTATAAAAACGAATAATAGCCAGTATTATTGTTATAATAATCTCGAGTTAACCACAACGTCTCAGCGATTTCACACAATTTTATCACGCGATATTAACTTGACGTCAGTTTCACTTTGTCGTGGAGGATGACTCTCGTAGAGTCGTAGCTCGTACAGAGAAAGCTTCACAAGTGACGTATCATGGGACAAGTGACTGTTACATGTGATGTTATGACGAGGTATTTATGTTTTATCTTCTTTTTAACTTGTAGATATTCGAACCATCATAAATTACCCACCTACACGTGTAAAGCTTCAAGTTTTCCTCATGTCAAAAGTTTTTAAAGCTCTCAATATTAAAACATTTTAACTTCGTGCATAATTGAAGGCAATCAAAACTGAATGTTAAATTGTGAACTAACACATTCCACAGCACTAATATCTTAAAATTTACACTTAAAGCTGTAAGTTACAAAAGGTCGTAAGTGGTGGGGTATTAGTGCTGGGCGAGAAGGTCTGCTTCACCGGGTAGTTATGTCGTTTCGGGTGCTGCGGGGGCGTTAATGGCGTATTTATTATGATCTCGGTATCAGCAGTAATAGCCAACACTCTCCGCCGGCAAATTACAGGGCGGCGGCTCTCAGAGGAGCCGATAGGCCCGGCCGCGCCTTCCTGCGCGCGCGCAGCCTTATCGATATCTCGCGCCGACCGCTATCGATATTTGCCCGCAAATGCATAATGTGTCTATCTGATAAAAACGTGAAATATTATTTCCTTTACTCGTAATATTTTGCTTAATGTAGATTATTAGTGCACAGATTTATAGCATTTCCTCCGATCTTAACCTTTATAAGAATGAATTTAAATCTTATTATTCTACAAAGGAAGGTTATTTATGGCGCTCATAAAAACATTTAAAGAATGTCAATTTGATCTATTTGGGGATAGTCCTCGGGTCGCCTGCAGTAAATCACTCAGGCGGCTGACTCATTAGATATAAATAGCAATAAGTGCTGCCCAACAGTTCATTGTCTATGATCGTGTAACTAAATGTGATAGATGGTTGATATTTAAAAAATAGTTAACGTAACGTAGCTGTGAAACACGCAGCGTGCCGCGGGCAGCACGCGGTTGTCGTTAAAGTTATTTCTAGCTCGTAAGTGAATCGCACGCAATTAACGAAGAGGTGCGTCCGAGCATAAATATTACTCCTCGCCGCTAAATATCGGCTCTGATTGAGCGAGGGGCGGCTCTTATTAATTAATGGATGAAAAGCCGCTTCGACCACCACGCCAAATAACTCCGCCGCCCGATTCTCACACAATGGCAATTCATCATACTTATTGTCTGACGATTTCGGACGTCAGCGAAGGAAGTCATTAAGGCTGAGCGCCGTTAGGCGATGTTTTAAATATTTATATTTATGAGTCGGTGTGAATTCGGCAATCAGAATAGAAAGTATTAAATAGTTGAGTGGTCGAACAATGCAGACGGAAATGATTAGACGGCTTTTAAAATTAACCTACACTCGTCAAATCAAGTGGTGCGGGCGTAGGAGTGGAGTGACAGACAGCGGAGTGGCAATTCTCGAGATTGTATCGATAGAGGTGTGCGCTGAGTGGAATTACCCGCCGAGCTATGCGAGCGACCGGAGCACAGTAGCGCTCAGCCGACACCAATCAACGGAGCACGCGATACGCGAACCTCTAATTATTCAACCTTTCATTCCGTTATATTCGCTCGGGTAGTCGGGTGAGAGCGACAGGAAGTGTCACTTGCTATCAAAATTAAACACGTTCATTTTGACGCCTCTTAGTAGGTTTTATGAACCTGTATGTATGTAGGCCGTTAAAATTGAGAGAGCTGATTTCTTTCGTAACTTTACTTTAACAATTTTTTTGCCAATTAATTGGATAGAGTTCTGATTTTAAATTACTGAAACCAACACAATTTCGATCGGTAGCTGACGAACCGCGTAGGCAAGAAACCTCAGATCAAAGCCGGTAGCGAGTGGAGCGGCCAAAGATACAGACTCAGTGGAAGCGGTAATTGCACCGATAACATCTCGAATTAGCCGTCAATCACCGTCCGAACTATCATCGAGGCGATGCTGTATCAATTAATACAAATCGGTAGCTACGCACTGACGCCTACGTCGATTACATTATTAATAGCTCCGATAATTCCGCCCGTCATGCTCCTACTGTAACACAAAAAACCTTAAGAGCTAATGCGGGACTTTTCGTAAGTACCTACTCATTTGAAAGTAAACAATTACTTACTTCAAAGATCACACGGGATGTATGGATAATTTTTAATGTTTCCTCTCAAGTCATAACATAACAAAACGTTGTCATCTCACAGAATACTAAAACATAAAAGCTACCGCACAACCTTGTATAATCCGTGTAGTGAACGTCAAATTGCTTTCAATATACAATCTTAAAAGGTGAATCGGTAATTGTTTATGCATAGTCAATTCAGCAGGTTGTTGCTGAAGTATAAACACGTGAGCGAGAACGCGCCGGTCCTCACATCGCCCCCGGAGAACCGGTCGCTCCGGACTACGGCCGGCCGCATGGGCATCACACCGATGGCCAGATAATAGAAATGCGCTTTAATTTGTCGTTTAGGGCATAATGAGGAGCGAGCCCTGTGATTACGCGCCGCCGCCGCCGGCTCGGCCGCCGCTGACGTGAGCTGTTTCCACACGCCTGCGCTGCAACCCGCCCCGCCCGCAACCACGCAACCTCGGACGTGTTAACACGAAACTAAGGATACCTCCCTACTGACACCGTAAACGAACAACCTTGATATTAATAAGAATGCCTTCTATTGAACGGTAGATAACTTGAAGCAGTATTTAACAACTGACTAATCTAGGATGCTTATGATCTTGGTCTTACCAACATTGTCATCGTAAAACTTTATGCGAATTAGTATGCTAAATATTAATTAACACAGTCATTACCCGTGTTGAGTTTTATGTTTCACAATTGCCATCGTTTGTGGTGAGGTAATATGGCCAACTCTGCATACCGATTACCTGAAGTATCTGAATGTGACTTTAAGACGATTTTGGCAAGTAGTAGTTTTCTAGTTTCGAAAATTGCAGAGTTAAGCTTTCATTTGGAACGTAGTCGTTACCTTTGGAAAACGGTGTCTTATGATTTCCTGATCGATTTTTTTAGTTATGTCCTACATAAAGGCACCTTTACAAGTCCGCGGTTGATCGTGAGTCGAAAGTACCTAGTGGTTGGTCCATGGGAACGCCCGCCATTCCTTGAGGCGCATTCTCGCCTCAGTCACCCAACACCTCGACTTAATGAGCAAAACACACTTTATTCTGCTAAATATTCATTTATACATTAAATATAATATGGACCGATATCTTATCTCGATCTTGAGATGAAATATCTTTTCTTTCTATTCATATTTTGATCATTGATCGATCGCATTATATTTATGCGATGCGATGAGAAAAAAGATATATTTTTTGCTCATCTTGAGAACTTGTGCCCGCAGGCAGATTTTATCAATGGGCACTAAATAAAAGTAAGCAGACTCTAACATGAAATGCTAATACGCCATTCTTCTAAAATAGATAGGTATGGCTAAAAGGGACAGATGACTCGGACACTGTAAGAGGCCTGAGCTTAGTTATATGTTCCACTTACAGAAGAATGTAACTTTGGACTTGCCTTGCAGTTGCAGTATTCGGATATTTAAAGCTAATAATTACGGGGACAAAGGAACGTTAAAAATAACAGTAGTATTCTGTAATAACAAGTATAAATACCTAGGTTTTACTGTGTGGACACGCCCTTCAAGGTTTTTAACGACTAATACCGACTTACAAGGCGACAAGCCGACTACAACACGGTATAATTATAATAAGTCTATTGTAAACCTGATTTAATTTGCACGAGTTGGGAAACATGTTCACTTAATGTATTGGCTTATTTTGGAAGAAATTAAAATACTTACAAGAGCAAAATAATTTAAACAAAAAAATTAAAGTATAACATTTCTTTTTATTATTACGTAGGATACTGATTTAACTATCCTTGGTTACTTAATAACAGTAACACGTTGTTTCCATTTACAACGGTATATAGACTGGTTTTGTAACAACCGACACACAGAAAGCTCACAACCAGCAAGATGAACCATAAACTTATAGTACACTAGCTGACCTGTACCCACTTCGTTGGGCGGTATTTTTCGGGTTAATATATAAACTTATGACACTCACAAATAACGTGGCTTTCTACTGGTAAAAGAATTTTCAAAATCGGTTCAGTAGATCCAGAGATTACCATCTACAATCTCACAACCTCACAAACTTAACCTCTTTATAATATTAGTAGAGAAGTATAGATATAGATAAAACTGCAGAAACTCACATAATGAGGAGTTTCTGAAGTGGCACTACAAGTAAATAACAGACTTCCAAAAATAAAACACTACAAAGTTTAAAATAACTTTAATTTCGGAAGTCGGTGTCAAAAAACGAAATAAGCAAAAACACCGGTACGCTGCACTTGGTAGTTCCTACATACCGATGTGGAGTTCCCTTTACTCTCTGTCCTCTCCATCCAGGTCCGATCCAAACCTTAATTGTTTTGTAGTATCACCCGATATACACACGAATATCAAGTTTTTACCAGATGCGTGCCTAAAATTTTCGAGAGTTGCCCTCGATTTCTCAGAGTTTCCAAGACGTGGTGGCAATGGGACCACCTCGGCAGCATTTGAACCGATTTCATAAAAAAAAGATTCATCGAAATCGGTTCATAAACATTTTTTTCCAAAATTTTCACAGTTTGTAGTTTGTAATAAAAATTAAATAATAAAAAACCGGACAATTGCGAGTCAGACTCGCTTACCGAGGATTCCGTACAATTTTTTAGGTGCATATTACTTTAAATAAAGACTATATTCAGAGTTTTCCTTATACTTGCACCTAGTATAAGACGATATTACTTGCCAAATTTCATAGTTCTAGGTCAACGAAAAATACCCCATAAAGGGGTTCGAATTTTTTCTATAGAAGCTGGCATAGCCCCCCCCCCCGCCCCGCCTCTATTTTAAGTTTTTTTAAAAGTTGCGGTGCACGATCTAACATGCAACATTGTGCCGTAAAGTGACACGTTGCCGAGATATTTGAAGATAAAGGGACCATATTATTATGAGAACAATGAAAATAAATCAAAATGAACTTATCACACGGTCATTATGTAGTAGATTGTATTCTAATAATATTACAAGGCTTGATTTAATCATTTATATAAATTAAACACTATTTTTTGCGAAGTTCTTAATAAAGTGGCTTTCACGTGTTCTTTTTTACTTTTTTTCCAAAAGATGATTAAATCAAGCTGGAAACTATTATTTGAATTTAATCTAATGCATTTAATATAATAATAATAATAATCGTTTATAATAATAATCGTTTATTTTCTCTCACAAATATAAGCACATAATTAAGTCATTTTTAATCACTTTTAATGATAGTCATGACTGACTTTACCTCGAAATATCTCTGCAACGTGACACTTTAGGGCACCATGTCCTCAACATTTTTTGTTTGTTGAAGTGTCCTTTACCTATATATGCATTTTAGATCGTGCGCCGCGACTATGAAAAAAAACGTATAAGGGTTCCATTTTCCTCTTGAGGTACGGAACCTTAATTAAAGGGACTCCATTTTTTTAGGTTTCTGATACGGAACCCTTCGTGTGTGAGTCCGACTCGCACTTGGTCAGTTTTGTACATCTTCGTCCAGATTTAGGTAGTCTTGTCTCAAAATCTCTACCTGTATAATATTATGAAACAATAAGACAGCTGCCAGTATTGCTACATTTAATGTGTCCAGTCTCACTCTTAAAGACTAAAACGGAGGTTATTCACCACCGAGAGAGTAAAACTAAGTTTATTGCACCCACATATTTCTAAGGAATCCAGACGAGAATAGTGGAAAACGTTCGACTGATTGGTTTCCCACGTCTATCGAGCAAACAGAGCATTGTTCTCGGCGAGAGGTGCCGAGACTTCTACAATGGAAGATATCGGCTTTAATACCGAACGACTGACGTAAAAGTGAATACAATAGCAGTACATTAAAATCTACGAGTTACGTCAACAAAGATGTCGGAGACTTTGCTAAATTGATTTCTGAAGTACCACGAGACCATAATCTGTAGGAAGGTGTTTGTTTTTAGCTTTTTAGAAAGCCTTGTCCGTACTGAGTCAGTCTTTTTATCGTTAAGAAACCGTCGAAGTCGTATTTTTTAGCTATTGATTTTACTAACATAGGTTAATTTCATACTAACTAACACTATATGGACCCCTTGGTCTGAAATATTTTTTTTAATATGACAGGTATACGGTTTTATGGGTCTCCCAAGCCTCGTACAATCTTCGTATGAGCTTTTAACTTCTCACTATATTTCATACAAACAAGGAATTATTCTAGGAAATATTTTAACCGATTATACGAGTTTGTATGAAATATTGTAAGGAGTAAAACTTTAATTCATTTATTTATAGACAGACTAAACCACCTGGGTCTAAAACCCATCAGGCATTCGCCTTGTTACCTTATACTTATGACAAAGAGTTTCTAGAAGCGCGACCAATATAGCAATATCTTCTTTGCTTTATCGAGCTTTCCAACATCCTCGCAAAATTATTCCTACCCCTCCATTGATATATAAAAAACCCAAGATGCACAGTCTCGATCAAATGCAACACTCGAAACTGTCGTCAAAAACTGACATGTATCAAGTGTCATGATACTATAAACAATTTTTTTACAAATTCAACCTTACACGGATCGCTTAAAGTTGTTTTTACAAAGCAGTGCAGTATGGCGAGCGATGCGAGACTGTTTCAAACTAGCGCACAATTATACATAGTGCGCTTGTTTTTTGCGGACGTTTTTGAGATGCTGAGTGTGTATCTTGGGTTTTTAATATATCAATGATTCCCTCAGAAGAATTTTCCGGTCCTCTTCACGGAGATTTTTTATCCTGTGACCACTATCAAGGCTGTTCCAAAAATACTGACTAAAGATCTGATTACAGATCACATGTTAATATTACTAACTTAATTTTCTTAATTGACATATTCACGTCGTAAAACCTAGATAGTTCTTTGTCACGATATCGGGCCCATACTAGGTAGGTTCAAATGGAAGTATCTAACATGCAGAGAACGGATTGTTTTCCTGTCCTCTTCTTGCAGATTTTTTTTCCTGTGACCACTATCAAGGCTGTTCCAAAAATACTGACTAAAGATCTGATTACAGGTCACATGTTAATATTACTAACTTAATTTTCTTAATTGACATATTCACGTCGTAAAACCTAGATGGTTCTTTGTCACGATATCAGGTCCATACTAGGTAAGTTCAAATGGAAGTATCTAACATGCAGAGAACGGATTATTTTATGGATCCTGCTAATAGCGTTGTAAAGTTTTATACGTTAGACAATAAAAAGTAATTAGTACTATGACATCATTTAGCTCGCCTGTTGTCTACCTATAAAACACTAGCGTTGGTATGCTTCACTTATACCTAGTCAGTTTACATGATTAAGAATATGCTTAAATAATTTAACATAAAAGTTAAGCAAATTGTGTTGATATTATTTCAGTAAGAGGTATAATGGGCTTCAGCAATTGTGTCCAAAGTTGAACGTAGTTATTTAACACTTTTAGTGCCTAGTGCAAAAGTGTTTTTACATTTTTAGTGCCAAGCACTCATCACATGGGCCGAACAACAATTCGTTCGTGTGCCCACAATCCGCGCATAAACACAAGTCACATATAGCTACTTAAAACGACGACTCAGACGCGGGTTGTGGGCACACGAACGAATCACTGCTCGACCCATACGCTGAGTTCTTGGCACTAAAAGTGTTAATAAGACAAATCTTGTGCTCTAAATTTAAAACCTGCAGAACATAAGAAAAGCACAATTACAAAATATCACATCGGTTGTCTGTGTCAAGGGGGAAAGAATGACAAAACATTTAACTAATCTGCTATTAAATTGGCAGATAAACTCAGCTATAAAAGTAATAGGTACCTACTTATGTTATTCATAACAATCTCGGGCACATTGCTATCGCAGCACTCGGGGGCACGTCCTCGATACACCCTCAAGATTATTTTTACGCCCATAATCTCATTTGCAATGTCGATTAACCGATAACACGGATAACAACAGCCCTAAATGTGAGCTCATGCGGCCGCTCATTCGGCCTCATCCGATATCGCCGCAATCAACGGAGAAACGGTTTTAATCTTTTATTCATGTTAAACCGTTGGCGGCAAATTGCAGGGCGGCGGACCTAATGCCTTTCAACTGTTGCTAATAACCTGTCAATTTATCAAACCGGCACCATACGCCGCGTTAGACCACTTTAGCGCAAATAAACTAAACGTGCTGGATGGATGCTCGTCACCGATTTTTGGAACCTTTAAGTATTGATGGGCTGTTAAATTTAATGACAGGATTTATGAATTCGTGTTAGGTTGGTACTTTAGGGTGATGGGTTAAACGCCATCCGTACCCACACAAAGTACCGGAAATTCTTAATTTTATTGGCCAAAATTCTCAATACTAGTTCTGAGTCCAAAATCTACATCCTTATAGCTTGCCTTGGATTTAGACCAAGTTTTACCATAAATTAGAACATAATTTAGCAATGTAGGTTTGAACTTAGAAACGCTCGGCTTAGATCTAACCATCTTATATCATTATCGAAATTAGAGGATGTCATAAGTCTATCTAACTATCAAATTATCTAAAAGAACAAACCCCAAAACAAGTAATTATATCAGAATAACAAGTAATTACAACTCACCGATCAAAATCCGTCAATCTCGATGAGTCTCTGAACCCTTTCGCGAAGGGATTGGAGTCGATCTTGAGCTTGGTGATGAGCTGGTTCTGGTAGGCGGTGACGGCCGTGAACACCGTCTCCGGGAACACGAAGGTGCGGTGCTGCTCGCGCGTCAGGTCCGTGATGGGGCCGCCCCCCTCCCGCACCTTCACCAGGTGGATGCGGGGCTGGTACCGGTGCATCGAGTTTAGTACGATCTGGGGGTGAAGAAGGCGTAATTATTAACAATACATTTTTTTACAGTTTTTTCAAACTACAGACTTCAAAAATCAGCCATTAGTTTTATTTTGCACACCATAGCAGTACTAGGATAGCAACATAAACAAAGATGATAGTAGATATTATATTTACATAATTATTTTTGAAAAAATATCTTCTATTTAAAACGACTTGATGAGGAGTGAATGGTATCGTCATGATTAATTAAATGAATGGAAAAAATAAACGCGTTACGAACTAGTGATGATGTCATAGTATCTACTTGTGATTATGCGATTTATATCACAATAGTGATATTATGTGAGTAGGTAAATAATAGTTTCAGAGCCTAGGCTACCTCGTTCTATGCCTCGTTAAATAGATAATAATCATTGTCTTCACAAAGTGAAAAATCCGCAATTTGGGTATAAAATTAAAACTAAATTTTAAGTCATTTTAACATATTAACGTAAAAACGTTTACATCATTACGAAAATAATATGTTATTCAAGATTTTTAAATTAAAAGTAACATTAAACCTACACTTAGGTAGGATGAAAACACACCATACATATTTTACACATTATATCTGACCATTTAAAATTAAAAGGAGATAATGATATTGCGGTTACTTGGGGCATAGGTACAGACTCGTTCGCATGAACGCTAATTATAGACATCAACATCAAAGAGCTGGGTAATAATATATTTTTTCGTTAGTTTTTGGCACAAAGACTTGAGCCGAAAACGGGCGGCATTTTCACAAAAGATTTTCTTAATAACCCAACTTCGACTAAAACACGTAGGTAATGTAGGCCAGGTATGCTCAACATTTTGCGATTTAAAGACAAACAGTTGAAGTCATCAGTCATATGAACGTCGCAAGTTTAGAAACTAGGCAGATTATGTTAAACATGGAGGCAATTCATCAGACGACAGATGTGTTGAACGATACCGCTGACGAAAGACGCCTTGTTAGAGACGTGTGCTGAATAAAATTATTGCCGAAGAGATACCAAGAACTTAGGATTCTAAGAGATAACCATTTCTTCATCAGCAAAGGCTTACTAGGTCTCTAGTTACGTCATTAGCTGTAAGCAGGGCTGGGCAAAATACATGGTTTGCTTTAATTAAAATACGAATCACAAAATAATATCTCGCAAGTATTTAAAATAAGAAATACAAAATATCTTTACGTAATATATATAAAATACAGTATTTTAGCTATTTTTATTTGAAGTACAAAATACATATTACAAAAAACTTTTAAGAATAAAAAGTAATCCTGTCCAGCATGGGCTAAAAAGCAGAGTAAATGAAGATTAATCAGTAAAACCAGAGTTTCCTAGATTTTTACCTGATACATGACATTGACAATTTGACGTAGGTACAGAGGTGCAGTGTTGCCAAATCTAAAGATCGACATATTTAGCACCATTATGCTTACGAAAGCTATCGAGCGCTATTTTCTTCAGAACGCACCCATTTTTAAGATCGGTAAGTAAAGGTTAAATGTATTTATGTTAAAATGTATTTTGAAGCCTTAAGTATTTCAAATACTAACTACAAAATACCTCTGCGTCAGGTTTTGATTTGAGATTAAATTTTAAGCAAGTATGTAATTAAAATACGTAATTGAAATACAAATACGTATTTGTATTTCAATTACGTATTTTAATTACAAGTAATTCAAATACTGCCCAACCCTGGCTGTAAGAGAAGATTTTTCTAGCATTTCCATCGAGTTTTAAGCTTATTAATGGCGATTGAAGCTTATCAGAGAGTAGCTATAGTTAAAATTTAAATTCATTAGCTAGATATTCTAATAAAATTACTCAGTCCCTAGATAGACGAAGTTACCTGATAAAATGACTAGGCGACAGGCGTGTAACTAGAAGGTAATTGAAATAACTAGTTTTCAGAATTAATTTTACGCTCATAGAGAATAATTAATTATGAGTTAGTGTCTATAAATTCTAATATTGCTGTAGTATTCAAAGATTAGTGCTTACTTTTGCCATTCAACTTTGCAATGCCGCCAGTCTTTATCAGTTTTCCACACACATTTCCACTCGACAGCGATGCGGAGGAATTTTTGACGAAACATTTTAAAAGGTTTACTTAGTTAAGAGATTTTATTAAAAATGTGTATATTAAGGTTTAAAACAAAAAAGTAGTTTTTCCGGTCGATAATTTCGTTTTCTGCCCTTAACATTCAAAATCAAACTACAAAAATTTTGATTCGAACCCTTATATTACTACTAGCTGACCCGCGCAACTTCGTCTTCATCACAATTTCCATTACTGCTCCGGTCCTATTGGTCTTAGCGCTCGATAAATGGGCTCTCTAACATTGAAAGAATTTTTCAAATCGGACCAGTAGTTCCTGAGATTAGCGCGTTCAAGCAAACAAACAAACAAACTCTTCAGCTTTATATATTAGTATAGATGGGTGCGATATTTAGTTAAGGTTTTAAAATATGTATGTGTTAAACATAAATTTAATATAGTAGAAGATGTAGTTCCAGTCCACGTAAATCAATCCATCACTTTCAAGTCAGCCATACTTTACTCGAGTTCCACACGAAATCACTGTTACATTAATTAGTAAACAGTGCGTTATCTATTCACTAATAACAATGTCGGTGATTTCTCATAACGCAACGTGGTCCGTAATGAATTGGGCCGTGTCTCGGCGATGTGACGAGCCGATAAGCCGCCCGACGCGAACTGCCCACGGTTTTACTGCCCTGATGAGATAATTAAAGTCTGTAAATTAATTAATTTCACTGCCTAGTTATTTTTATAGCGGCATCGTGTTAATTGTGGAGGCAAAGGCGCCGATTCATTTTCGTTGTTAGGTTATTAACGTGGCTGTTCTTTCTTTATGGTTCGTATAATTACTGTATTAGTTAAATGTAAATGACGAGTGGATTTTTGTGGCTCTATTTGAATGTATGACTTCATTGGATTTTTAATGCGTATTCGAATAAATACAGTATGTCAAGGAACTCTTGAAAATAATGGAACTACAGCTTTTGCTAAGCTTACTGATATGACAACACCGAATAACTGTCAAATTGAGCAAATTCGAGTACAGACAACAGAGCTATCTGGTATACAGGCAAAAATATTAATCTTTCCACTTCACTTCCAATATTTATTTCTAAAGTAAGCATTATGGCTTTTTAAGCTTATGACATGCGCGTGTGGTGTACAATATTGTCTACTCAGCACTCTCACAACATTGTTTAGGTAAAAGTAGTTGCAACTGTTACAAGTTAGCTGCCTGCATACCAAATAACTTTGTTGACTGTACCTGGGTAGGTACATTATTTTCTGGAGAAACTGTACCAAAGTGCCAGCCAATACCACACCACTAAATCAGTCAAATTCCTAGCCATATTGACCAAAAAGATCTCAACAGTAATTCATGAGTATGACACAAAAGGCATGGAATATGATAAATCCTCCCTCATACAAAATACTTCTCAGCATTGGCATCTGGTCAAAAAGGTATCACCAGCAATCCATTATAGAAGGTACAATAATCATAGTGTGATGATCTGGGCGTGGTAGCCATCATTACCTCACCTCTAATATGCTCACCTGCGCCTAATGAATGGCGCCCCGCCTTCGTCCCGGAGAAGAACGATAAGTATTCACTTTCTGTTATAATTACTGGAATCTATAGATGATGGGTATAACGCTTTATTAACACTTGATTTAGTTTAAAGACTGATTTGTAGATATGTTGAAGTTTAAATTGTTATTATCATGCGTTTTGAGTGAGAGAGCTGGTGTTGCTTTTGTTTATTTTTCATTAAAATAGCAACTCATAGATCTTCAGAGAGAAACTTGAAACTCAAATGTTTTAAAAATAGCCCCAAAATCTTTTAATCATCGATGACTACGTCGTTGTAGCGCCTACGTACGGATCGGATCGTAGCACTGCGGAGCATAGTCGTAGCGTCTACACTGCATTAGCGTAGCACTACGGATAGTTGTCATAGCTACGCTGGATTGTCGTAGGGACTACGGGCCGCTGTCCTACGGACACAGTTTCCACGTATCTTCATCGTAATGCTTATAAAAAGTTTGTCGTAGCACCTACGCAAAGTTGTCTTATCACCTACTAGCGTCAACGCCTGGCACGTTAGATAATTCTTTACACAAGATGAAAATAACTATGAACGTTTTCTGACATACCGTACTCATCAGAACCTCGGATCATATAACTTTTATCAGATATTTAATACTACAATACAGTCATTACCTTCTCTGACCTAGACTAGAGTCAAGGGCAAACACATCACAAATAATAAAAATTTACTCTAACTCTAAAATTCGGTACAAATTGTTTTCATCCGTAAAAAGCCAGGCATTCTTCTTTTTCGAAAATGCTATCCCTTTTAAAAATAGTTAGTTTTAATACGACTTATTTTATAATAAAAAATAAAAGCAACCAGAAATTAAATGCATACTATATTAACCACAGACCCAACATCACATGAATATGCAAAACAATGCCAACATGAAATGATCATTTGAATACACAAGCACCTGTAAGAGATCCCTACTTTCGGATAGCTACCATCTTAATTCGCAGATACCAATAGGTACCTAACAATTACGCATTCAATATACCGAGAGCTGCCGATACGACGGTATTACGATAATTATACGACACGATGGTATCACGTTCGGCGTAGGCGACGACATGAGCCCGTCTAAAGGGATGCGGCGCGGAACAACCCACCCCAATTCCCCCATACCAAAGGAAATTAATCTTTAACATGCAAGGAATAAGATGACGTTTGCGGTGGCGGTGAAAGTAGCGGATGGCTGTAATTGCGGTGGGAGGCGTTGGGAGGGTCGTGGGGAGGAGCGGAACATGGCCGACGGTGGGGGGCAGATGGCCGCGGAGAGCCGGCCGCGCTGGATGTGTCCACAGCACCGCAGTGTAAAAAGACAAAACGAAGGAAACATTTTCATTTTGTTTAGTCAGTATGAAAATAGTACAGTCGTTAACAATATTGTTGGTATTGAACACACGAGCAAATTATTAATATAAAGACTACTGTAAGGTAATTAGAAAATCAAATTAAAACGTTGAAATTGACAAATTGAATTTAAAATGCTAGCAGCATAATTTTTGTTTTTAACGTTTTCCATGAAATTATTTGACTTATTATTAATTTGAATATTAAAATTAATAAAAGTTCCTTGAAGCCGCAATTTGATGAATCCAATCGCAACGGTGCAAATTAATTCAATTTTAATTCAGGTGTGTTCAGGTCGATTGTTAGTGCGTCGGGTGACGGTGTCGGGTCGAGCTCGTCAATAAGCGCTGCGTCGATATTTCGATTAGCGCGCGAGCCCGCGGATTACGGCGGATTTTCGCCTCCGCATCGGAGCGCCGACAAATTGCCCCATTTGTACCTCACTCCCAGCACTCGTGACAAGGCTACAACGCTATGTCTAAATAAATCCAACACCATCACACGCTACCGTTACCAACATAAAAAAACATGTCACACAAAACGCAAAATATTGTTTTATTAACTGCCAATATACGGTAACATGAGAAGGAAACTCTACAGTAGTGCCAGAGTAGCTGTTAATATATGCAACAAAACCGATATCTACCAAGCACCTGCTTTAATGAATCTATAATTCCAGAGCGATAACTTAAGGATGTCCAATTAGTTAATTGAAATTATTAAAATTAATAAGAACTAATTAGACAGCATTGAGTCATTGATAATTTACTTAGCTAATTACTTGGACAGATACAGCTTTAAAATCATTGTAGACAATGCGACATTTATATATTGATTCATAAACGGTGCTCATTTAGTATGTATTAGATCATAAAGTAGGGTTTAAATGGCCTCTGTCGGTACAACGGTTAAATAATGAATTTATTTTAAACAAACAGCACGCGTCCGCTCAATATGAGATGTCAACAGATTGAATCGAGGGCCGTGGGCGGTCACACTCGCGCTCTCAACGCTAAACGGATCTTATGAGTTTTTCCAAATTCTATTAAGATAAAGATGAATGGAGGTAGTTTTATATTTTAAAGACAAAATAGTCCACAAATAAACAAATAAAAATAATCATTATGAATTCATTCGTTTCACATGAGCATTTTCTTTTGCTCACAAATAATGTAAAGTAGGTACGAACTCCAATCACCAATCCAATAAATAAAATATAATAAAAATGACTATTAAAAATACTAATAGCATGAAATTGATAAAGATATTCCAATATGAGAGAGCTTAGCGCGCGACTGTCCATGTGTCGTCGAGGTTAAGTCAACAGCGGCGGTAAGCCGTGAGTAACGATGCTCTAAAGTAGCGGATTTCTTTGCATTTGCATTAGTTAGTGTTCGCAGAGTAATCGGACCCGTTTTATTATCGACACCACACTCGTAAATACTTTAATATTTTCTGCTCACCGATGTTTTCTCCTTTTCAGGTGTTTTCTCCTTTTTTTTTTCATAAATTTCTACTACAGGCTTTTATTTGCGTAAGTTAGTGTTTGTTTGACTGGACAATACCCTGCTTATGTATGTACTTATTTAACATTTCGATTTAGAGATGTTTTTGTTTTCTTTATTGCGATAATACTTTTATTTGTTCTACTTGTGTGCTTGAATGTACTCACATTACTGTTTGAAAATATGTATAAATAATGTATTAGACAAAAATGAATAAGGATGAGGTTGCGAGATCAAGCGGCTATTAAAGATGCATTTTTGACAAATTAATGGTAATCATATTAATGATGAATAGTTAATTAACAAATTCACACCTAACACCAAATACAGTTGCTTTACAAAACATAATGTGTTTCATAGAGATGTGTGTGTTCGATTCGAAGTATATATATTAATTTGTATTTATATTTTATACCGACTGCTTCAAATTGCTCGCCTACTGGGCAATTAAGTTGATAGTACCTATGTATATTTATTATAGTACTTATAATAAGGCAAGCTTACATTTTATTACACGGTCATAATATGAACGCACACAAAATCAAACAAATACCTACAATAATGTTTAAACTTTATACCTTAATCAATTTCATCTTTTATTGGCCGTAGCGTCTCAAGTTCACAAATTCATATGGACCATTAAAATAACTCAGAGGTACGTAAACGTTCATCATAACATCGGTGGCAGTAAAATATCTCCAAATAAAATACTCGCTCGTAAAGAGACTGACATCGGGAGTCCAATGAAAAACTGGTAAATCGTCATTTAACTAGAGAGGCGCGACGCGTCGCCGTCACCCGGGGAGTCACGATAAACGTCACCTCGGAATGAAAAAAATATAAAAGTTATATTAAAAAACGACCTCCGATTGAAATGAAGTGAGACGATGGAAACAGAAAAACAAATAAGACTACAAATTGAAGTGAGAAATGTTATGTCTGTGTGCGCGCCCCCCGCGAGGCAGGCTCGGCTCTCGTCGTAGCGGAGGCTGCTTGCAGCCGTCGTTACGGCGCGTGATTAATACGGCAAGCGTATCAGTGACGCCGTGTCACCGCGCCATGTGACGCCCATAACTCTGCCAAATGAGCGCAGCTCCTCACGGCGCGGTGCACGGTGGCGCCCGCCGACCGTATTTGCATACAATACGTGGGACAACCTGTCCCTCGCTTAGGACCACATTCCATCATAAGCCTGCCATCAAAATCATACGCACCAGAGGTAACGAACGAATCAACGAAAAGCTCATAAATAACCTGCTTAATGATTTGGGGTACTTACGTTAGAAAACAATGCGCAATCGCCAACAACTTTCAATTCTACAAACCTAAAGCTCCTCTCGACGGGCGTAATAAGCAATATTTCAACGTTAGTATAAAAACATAAGTTTCGCGGCGTAAATACGTGTTGCTTAGAGATATATTTTATTGGCAATAATTACAACGAACGGAGTGATTTATATATTAGGCTTAAGTTGCTAAATTACAAGACAAACCGTTTCCCCTGCGTACATAAAGTGTGTTGTTTAGTGTGCGCGAGCAGACGAGGAAGGTGACAACAGACTGCCTCGTAAATGCACTCGCACATGCAAACATGAAATAAATCAAAATGCCTGCTATTACACATAAATGAGCACGTCACTATTAAACTATGCTTTTACACAACCAGGAACAGGATAAGGGTAAATGAAATTGAAATATTTAATAGTTCAGAAGTTCAACCAGACTTCTGCAATTCAGTTTTATTTCAGTTGCAGTGAATGCTTTTAGCGCAGTAAGAAACCAAAGGTGATGACGACTTCAGATTTGAAATCAAAATATAAAACACGACACGACAAAAACCCTTACATTTCAAATTATCACTTCTAACATGAAACATTGAACATAGTATAAAATGCTGAAGAAATTTCAAATACTAAACTAGCTATTACTGCAAACTTATACTAAAGCAAATATGACGATGTGAAAGGTTAAATATATACAGTTACAGTAAGTGAATTTAGTCAGAATTTACGAATATTTCAATAAAGCAAATCACATAGTATTGTGAATTTGTGAATGGCAATGTTCACTGAGTCTATTAAACTGTTTCATATCTAGATATACCTACTCAAAGCTCGGCTTTACTTATCAAATATGGAAATCCATATTGTATATAATTTAAGAAAATTGGAAGAAAACTATTTTTTCTTCCAATTTTCTTAAATTGAGCGAGTTTTCAAGAACACTTTTATTTATTTAATAAATCATTTACGCACACAAACATACTGAGGCGGACTTAATGCCTTAAGCATTTTCTACCACTAATTTGTGTGATGCAGAGAAAAACCTATTATAGTCACCAAAATCTAAGAAGTCGGGTTTGACAGCAGAATAAAACATTGCTTTACTAGTAAGAATGAAAGAGATATAAAATAAATTTCTTTCGCACTTAGTGGTAAAGTAATCTTCTATCCCTCTCTACTCAGCTGTCAAATAGGACTTCTTAGATTTTGGTGACTATACTTATAATATTTTTAATACAAATGCTACAAATTCTTTTGTCTGCTCAACAGCTGTGAGTGACTCTGAGTTTAACACCGTATTAACATAACAGTACCATCTTGCTATTTAAATAATAGGCTTAAAAATTACGAAACGTAAACATAAAAGTGTCACTGTAAAACAGAAAATTATTTATTAATTATAAGTAACATAAAATGTATTCGTTGTAAAACTATTTTTGTAATAAATCTTGACATGTACCTACAGTAATTTTATAACTTATTTTAGTGGTTCGATGACTTGACATTTCGTTTTTTTATCTCCAGAAATGCTTAAAAACAGCGTACAGATGAAGCAACTTTTCGTCGGCATTTACTGAGAAATGACATCTGAAAAAATAGGTAGTAATCTACATGTTATGATACGTAATTTGGTTAAGCCAGAATTTATGTTTATGTTTCACAAAATAAGAAAAAAAATCACCAAATCACCTCCAAATCGTTGAAATGAAACCATTTTACTCCTTAATTTTTTAACTAAAGTTACAAAAAAATATCTTTTGCTTTGCAATACAAACGAAAATAATTTGGTTTTGTTACTTTTTAAAATATGTGTTATTTTTTTATAATAAATTAAAAATGCGGGTAGCGGAGTGGCGCGTAGAGCAGTAGTTAGCTCCGTTTTAAATATGTACAAAGTCATTGGCATGTATACAAGCCTTAAAGCCCTGAATGAACATGCCTACAACTTGCACACAATACCATGGTGTAATAACAAGCTTTGATTGGTGGATGTCACTATAGTAGACAACAGGTAAATGTGTAATAACAGTCATTGACCCACATACATCTACTAATATCAAAAACAGAAAAAAGACATACCTAAAGCTGTCCTGAATCGACTTCTATCGTGATCTTTTACGTTCTCTAGTTATGAAAACCGCTTCATAATTTATTGTTTGGGGTCAATGTTCTTTATTGCAAGTTTATCTGGCGCATATCATATGTCATGCAACATAGTAGCTACTTTTGTGCAAGTTACAGGCATGTGTATTAAAGCCTTAAAAGTGTGAGTGGAAATTACCGATTGTGTAGTAAGTAACAGTTTTACAGCTTATAATTCGGTCGTTCGGTCGAAATAAACTGAGTGCAAATACGAGGTGGGTAGTTCGAAACGCAGTGGCTATGGCGACCACTTCCGACGGCTCGCCCACACTCAGTGTTTATTCCAATTGCCCTTATTATGACATAAAAGTAATTCACGATATTCTCTGCTAACATCACCACAAAGTATATTTAACAACCGTTAACCATATTTGAGTTAACTTTGTGTGGTTTTAATGATGGTAATGTTGGAGGTTAAACTTTATATATAACAGGAACGAGCTATCTACCTATTAAACTTAGGATTTATGCTACTTTTGATAGTGTTTTTAAGCTTTTCTTTTGAGCTTTAATAAGTAGAGTGACCAACTGATCAGGTCGTAAGTTCGTGAAATCCTACTCCTGTCTTCTGTCTGTTTGTAATATCAATCACACTTTACATGAAACTTGACTCACAGGTAGTTCCCATGGCCTGGATTAGGTCCATCAACCACAGCATTGTTGAAAAAGGCTAAGCTTTTTCCAATTGCGACTTCACTATCTCACCTGATGGTAAGCGATGATGTGGTCGACGATGGAGCACGTTTGCCTAGAAGTAACCTATTCACTCTTAATGACTCCCTGGTTGTAGCTATCTGGAAACACAGACTCTGGCAGGGAATTCCACTCCTTAGCTGTACGCACTAAGAATGTGTTCCCAAAACGTTTTGTGCGTGTGGATGGGATGTCCACCACGTAACGGTGGCGCATCGCCGTTCGTCTTGTGGTTCGATGATGGAACGGACTTGGCGGAATTAAATCATGTAATTCCGTCGCACACTCACCAAAACCCTTCATAAGACCATTTCATACTGCATTGCTCAATTAAATGAAATTACAAATATCTTTGTAACGAAGCCTTTTTAAGTACTACTTCCTTTGTTTGATTTGATTTGTTAAAGCTATAGAAGCGGTTGCTAAAGTTTATGGATAACGTGAAGAACACAGTGTATAGAGAGCCTGCCTACCTGTCCTCTACCACACAGTATCTGGGTAACACGAAGCCTCCTGACAAGACTGGTGACAGATTTTCGGGCTTCTAACTATCCGTAAAGACTGACAAAGATTTTTAAATGACAGCCAGGACCAACGCCTTCAGTATGTTAAGATGGTCACCTATCCGCGGATCGACAACCTTAGCCTTGAAGAGCAACTCGTGCGGCAGTTATTGTTTTGCCACGAGCTCCTGGATTATAATAGGACATAGTTTGAATTTTCACATTTCAGCAGGTTTCAAAGACTAAATGAAAAGCTGGGACAAAATGTATTCTCTCTTTTCTCTCTCCTGCTAAGTAAACACCGATTACCCGATTAAGTTGCGGTTGAACCCTTTTTTTCGTTTCCCATACGAAACGGGAGCGATCAAGCCGAAGCTCAGCCAATTCCTCTCACTAATTGCATGTGAACTGGAACAATGAAAGCCTCACTTTGCAATAATTGAACGCAATCAACTTACTTCGCCGTGTTTTCATAAGCTGAGGGTAATTACGAAGAGATATCAGTTAACTGGCTAACATGTGGTTTTGCCTTGTTAAAGGATGGTCAATCAAATTATCTTGTGTCAATTTTCTAGAATCATTTCCAGTTTACATTGCTTTTATACGGTCTTCGTAATGACGTTCTTGTTACAGTTTGTTACTGGTCTGTCTACTAGAATAGGGCTATTACGACTTGATTTTATTTTTAGGGTTCCGTACTCGAAGGACCATCAACGGAACCCTCTTACTAAGCATCTGCTGTCCGTCTGCAATCGGTACGGAACCCTTTGTGTGAGAGTCCGACTCGCACTTGACCGGTATTTTTATTGAAGATCTACCTGAAAATCTAAATACAGAAAAGGCCCTTTATTGTTATCTTATAATTATATCTTCTAACTTACAACTTCTTCTTCATCGTTTCACTCTTGATAGAGTGGTCGTGGTCGTCTTTAAGATTGTGTAGCATGCTTCGCCACTCTTCACGCACCTTTGCCTTTCTGGTGCACTCAAACATGGGACCATTGTCTAATGCTACCTTAATTTGGTCGGTCCAGCGTATAGGCGATCTACCACGTGCTCGTTTGCCCTCGACGTTTCCTTGTACCACAAGGCGCTCTATGGAGACATCTCCACGTCTTGATACGTGCCCGAAAAGAGTGAGAATTCGAGCTTGTACGATAGAAGATAGGCGCTGCTTGATACCTAGATCTTGTAAAATGGACATGTTGGTTCTATGCTGGGTCCAAGATATCTTAAGCATTCTCCTCCAACACCACATTTCTAGGGCATCTATCTTCTTTTTCTCACTCTCCCTCAATGTCCAGGTCTCAGCGGCGTACAGAAATATGGGAAACACAAGCGCTCTGACTAACCGAATTTTCGTGGCTTTTGTGATGTTTCGGTTTCGGTGTCCCCATATCTTTTTGAGCCTATCTCTTTACATACAACACTTTAGCAAAACTGTCATACGAGTTTGACAAATACCTCAGTTGTGTTTTATAATGCAGTTGGTTTGTATATAATACGGTTTATCTATAAAATTGATAGTTATGTCAGTGTCACTTACGGTATGAAAGTTTTATGAGAACGATTGTATTGCCCGTCCATGCCGTTAGATGTCATAACATGATAAGCGTGTTGATATATTTATTACATCGGAAGGGCGCTGGTATTTCTTACTTTTTGTACCAATCATTATACGTAGGTATACAGCTCAGTGCGTATACCCTGCGTAGCTGTAAGCTGTTTACAGCTTATGCATAATTATGATGTGTTTAATTAGGAACATTACGAAATACCACTTATATGTAGATGAGAGGAGATTAAAATATTAATAATAGTTATAGTAAAATTAGTCGCACTGTTTAACGAGTGAGTGCGGGCGCGGGGACGGTTAGCGGCCCAAGGTGTATAATAATTACCGGTGTAAGGTACCTCCACACGAGCGCGCGCGCGCCGCGGGAGCCCCGCCGACGCCGAATAACTTATTAATTTATATTACACCTAAACTCATATTCACTACCTCCTCGACTCACCTGTCTAGCTTGTTTGTTTTATAATCGCCTTATTTCAAAATACGTTAACGACGTGAAAATATCAACAGTAATTAAAAAACGCAAATGATCGTCGAGAATTGATGTTTGTCGTTGTTCATTAAGACGAGCGCTCGCCGGTCGCGGGCGGCGCGGTGAGCGTTTTATTAAATTTTATTAGCTTGTATATTCATACAACGGCCCGGACGCCGCTATAAATTAAATGGGGATTATTAATGAAATTATTTCGCGGATATCGGTGCGATACGCGTGCGCGGCGCCGGTGTAAGCAGCTCGGCCTACAAAGTACAGCGACAACCGACATCCCTGTTAATGACGGCGGCTTTTTGGCTAATGACCGCCATTATCGTCTCACTGTCCACTCTCTAGCTGAAAAGTGAAACAAAGCACAGCCGTCGATGCGCTTCACATACGTAATCACCTTGTTTTACGTGAAAAAGCGTGTAATAAAGGAGATAAATACCGCTATGCACACATCTTAACTGCAATATAATTGCTTGACCTACTTGAGTCGAATGTTGCATAAAATAAATAAGGCCTAACGACATAATTCCGAGTAAATGGAATAAATTGCAGTGATTATATCGTGAATAGGGTGTGTGTGCCTGGGGCTAGGTGGGTTACAGACTATACGAGTGGAGACAGTACAAGTCTAGGCTGTGCAAGTGTACACTAAGCTTGGTGAGCTCTTGGGCGCTCGAAGCAGTCCCTTGCCTGCGGGTGACAGGCGCCGCGGGCGCCTACAATGACAACTGATATCACACAGCATTAGTTTTTCATAAAATACCCTCGCCACTTTGACATTTAATGTTCCAGACTTTCATTACCACATAAATAAATAACGGAAATGTTATCAAGGATCTGTTTATGTAATCAACAGTAATTTTGTAAAAGTAGCTTAATAACGTAAACAAAGTCGTTTTATTCGTAAAGTTTATAGCGAATTTTGCATGGAATTAAAAGCTTTTAATTTACGGCGGAGACATTGTTAATTCGTTATCTATGCAATAAAGATTTTATCGGATACATAAATTATTTACCTATATCTAGATTCTAAATTCATGTGTGATGCTGATGGCCAATCAATTAATCAAGTGCAAAAAAATTCCTACTGTAATTTTTAGTAAACTATTTCCTAAGGCTCCTAAATTAATAACTGCCATGTGTATTATATTTATAAAAGTTGTGAAGCATAAAGTTGTAATCTCATTATTTAAGTAAACGACCAAAAAGCAGTTCATTAATCATCACAACTCGTGTTCCGAGTGGACCACGAACTGAACTGGCAATTTACATAAATTCATTAATTTTCCCTTCGTTTCCTACTATTAACCTTGAATCCTAATCATTATTGTACACAAAACATATTTTTAAAATATTATTAATTATTATTTTTCTTCAAAATTTTGGAACCCATAAAAAAATTGATTGAGGGCTGATTTTACAATAGTTAGATAACTTTTGTATGAAGAATAAACATAGCGATTTGACGTATTTTCCATACAAAAGTTGTCAAACCGCTATTTTAATTACTCAGGTAAAAGTCATCTGACGATGAACAATCGGCCCTTAGGTAACCTAACAGCCGTTTACTTTCCCGCGAAAATACAATGTTTTGAATAATGAACTAGATACCTTTAACAGGTTCCTATTAATATGTCTCAAGCAAAAAATCTTCCAAGTCGACAATTGCTATATTTCATTGCTCCAAACTATGGATACCTACAGGGTGACTCTTTATCCATAAACTATATTTTAAGAGGTAAGAGTACTCATGAACATGAACAACTTTTATGGCCAACCCTGAAATCACGAAAATATCTGAGTTATAAGCCCATAAAAATATAAGTACTTAGTTGACCAGGGACTGATTTAGGTATTATTTAAAGAAAAACTCCGTAATCAAATATAATTATTACAAAACAAACCAATCTTCTTTGTTTCTAAATCCTATTATTAATTTGCACGAAGACGAGGCACTTTAAAGCAGATAAAAGCATTTTCCGCCAGCATATTCTGGGTCACAGTACCTTCTGCCGAGCTGTTCTTTTTTTAAACCCCGACCAAAAAAGAAATTTGAATTAAATTTCTATTATTATTATTTTAACATTTTTAAGACTTAAAGATTGCCTGAAAAGAATTAACACTAAAAGATATCCTGTACCTACACGTATGATCAATATTACATTGTTGATTCGAATGAAGTGCGTAACTAGTGTAATATCATAATTTTAATAACAATTATTAATCGTTAATACTTTCCAACACCTCCAGCTATTATTACCGTCATGTAGGTAATAGTTAATCATTCTAGCAAGTTATAATTCTTTTTTATTGCCAACGAATACAAAATATCTGCATGTTCCTTTTGTATATATTTTACAAGTTTATAGTTGTAACAGAAGTGCTACCCGGTAATAAATTGGTTTTCAAATACAATTACATAGGTCTGTTTTATTTATTATTTTCATGGCATAATCGGAAAAAAATCTTTACAAAGCATCCTCGCAGAGCCTGAAGAAAGGTCTACGCTTGGTCTACGCTGTACCCGAGCGGGGTCTACGCGAAATATTAATGCAGTATGAATAAAAATACAACTCGACTTATAGACTGATGTGTTTCTGTTTACCCAGTACGGTAACACCACTATTCTAACCACAGTTACAAATCTAAAAATGATCACACTGAGAGACGAGTATTTATACAAAATCTTTAAAATAGAAAATATAATAAAGCCCCTCATTCATAGTGAGATAAATACACACAACTATGAGAAAGTAAAATATATTACATCAAGATTTACGGATTTAACACGGCAGTGTCGTTGGGAGGTCTTTGTGACCGGGGGCATATAGGCTCGGGGCCGGGCCCGCTCGTACAATCGCGACCCGTCATCGCTACTCGCCGCAGTCGCCACGCTTTCGTGTGACCGTTCTCATGATTTCTAATAATCTGACCTCATTCTGACACACGATTATACCAAGCTTTTAAATAAACCCTACAAACATTCACAAAGGTCTCTCCTACTTTATGAACGGATGATGAAATTAACTTGAAAGTTGTGCTTTTAAGGTTCTGTGGAATTTAGCTGTTGGACTGTTATAATTAGAAAAGCTGTGTTAAAAAGATCAGATAGTATTTTTTTCATTGTAAATGACGTAGGTACCTACTGTAAACATAGCATTACCTTTGTCTACAAGAAGGTGTAAAAGAACGCACATTTTTCATGGCGAAGAGGTCCTTAGAGACAACAAAAACTACAAACGACTGCGTAGCGCACGCAACTAGACACAACACAAGTGGACACAACACAACTCAGCATTTCAGGGTTACAGTTACAAGAGTCGTGAATGCAGCATTTATTTTATTATTTCGAGTACAGGCAGTAAAGCGGCGCGTTGATGATTAATCCGTCGGTTCCATGGAGTTTTTGTTCCACAATTAGGCGGGTGGACACGAACCGCCGTGTCGAGTTGCGTGGCCTGTACATTGTTACTGATGTTAACGACTCAGCAATTCCAGTTCCGTTTCTGATAATATATTGCTAATTAGAAGTTTTATTTATAAATATTTTCGTGTATTTAGCTGTTTCTTCGAGCGGAATAATATAAGCTAAGATTTATTGAGGGAAAACTCTAGTTTCGTGTAATGCCGGTAGCTCGAGTCTATTAATATTTATGGTGAGTTAGTCATATTATATTGCTTGCAAGTTACTACATAATTATTTTTAAATATAAAATATTTCGTAATTAGCTTAATCTTCCGCTTTGAAATAAATTATTCTTACACTTTATTTTTAATTGTTGATGAAATTATTTAAATGTTAATTTTTTAAACCAGGGAAATCCTATTTTTTATTAAATTTTTGTAATTGATGTGAAAATTATTCATGTTAATTTAGCGTCCTTGCAAAATAAATTGAAAGCAGCCAAATAATAGATAATTATATTCTGGCCGTTTCTGTAGTAAGCACTCTAGCATTAATGAAACCAGACGTACCGAGTACCTATGATAAATGTATGCTGGACTCATTTAAAACCCCAAATTTATTATAATACAACCTTGAACTCCCGACTTCGCCTGCTTGAGCACATTATGTATATTATTATAAGTTATTTAATTAAATAAGTCCACGATACGAGCCCGATAGCCATCGGTCTACTATGGGAAAGCCAATTAGGTGTGTTTTGGTGAGAGCCGGGCCATCCATCATATCGCCACGCCCCTCGGTTCCGTCCGGGCGCCCTCCGCCAAGTAAACTTGAGTGCGTAACGTAACCTAGCATTGTTCAATTACATACTATTGTTTAAGATAGAAAAAATGCGGTAATTTATGCCTGAACGATCTGTCAGATCTTACGGCCTCGTTGAAAAAACCGGACTAAGCTATTGGAAAGTAATTTTCCGCAATACCGCGGTAAATTACGTTAAGTACCTACTGAGCCAATAACTTGACTATAGACTAAGCTTTTCATTATTTATTGTGTTAATTGTCTAGTAGGCTAGGTATCTACTTACTGCAAAGATCTTTTCCGAAAAGTATAGATAGCGTCATGGTAGAGTCTGGTAGACTTTAAAAAAACGATAAGGTGCATCTAACATGCCATGAATCGTCTGTCTGTAGACAAACCAGTGTCTGTAGATAGAGGAGACCCTTAGTCTAGTTAGCCTCATCAAACAATTACTTAATTGTAATTTGCAGTCTCGCAATAAACTTAGATATAAAGTTACTGGACACCTGCTTGTTTATACAATTACAAGACATAAATATCTAACAAGTCTAAGGTATAAGTTATTCATAACACGATCTACATAAAACGATAAAACTTTGACAATAACAAGCAACTAATTTAAAGTTCACTCTCATCAGTTGAAAATCAATTTACAATCGCGATAGTATCGCAGTGCTATCGCACTCTTCATAACTGTCATATTCCTGACTAACCTATGTTAAGTAAATATTGCGGCCAGTGGTCGAGATATGTGAGCTGCAGTGTGGTAGGAGTGTGTATGGGTCTGGGCAGGCTGGTGGTGTGTAGTCGTGACATTTGCCTGCGCGCTGCGCACCTGCGCCGCGGAGGTAAGTAGCGGCGAGGTGCCGGCTGACGCGGCGCGACATGTGCGACTAATTTGTTGCCAGCAACGCACTCATTACACTCTCCCCGACGTCCCCCGTCGTCCCCGGCGCCCGAGGTGTCGCCTGCACAACACTTTGCTAGTAATTCTACAAATTGCCGCACGCACGAGGAAGTGGTCCACGTGTCACGACACGACGCCATCTCAAAGGATGTGTAAAATGCAGGAAGTGTTTACAGGTTATTGAAAGTTCTCTTCATTCCTGTTTCCCTTTATTTTATATTTCTTACATGCAATATTTTTATGAATGAATCAGTGACATCAAACTCTTCTGTATTTAATTAAATCCTACCAAATTATATAAGTACCCGTACAATTCGAACGAACATATCGTTAAAGCCATCTTTACATTGAATTGCAAAGGTGGCCAGTGTATAATTAAATGTTGACGGATAATTTATAAACCTCGATTTGCAGTGGCGCACGCACTCGGCTAACCCGTAGCCGCCGCATCACGCCGGCCAGTAATAACACTAACAGCCATTAGCTACTTTCTGGAGCAGAACCGCGGCGACTCAGGTATACAGTTAAAATTGTAGCGTCGGAGACACGATTTGTGTAATTAGAATTACATGAATGTATATCACTTGTGAAACGTTTAGATGGTACACACACTGGCCGAGCCGAGCTGGCTCGTTAGCCCGCGGCGACACCCGGGCCGCACGTAAATCAACCGTTTTACGTCAACACTTTATAGCTCATTCAGGCTCGGCCGCTTTATCACCTTGTTCTTAGCGCTGCTACAACCTCCACACTCTGCCTCGAACCCGATACGTTTCACTTTGTTGTTTATAAATTACGACTGTAACAACCTATTGAATCAAATTATGATTATAATCAGAGGCCAGTACCACACGTCACACACATCATCAATCACTAATTTCTAATAGAGCCGCGTCTCTATTTGTCTATCGCTATGATTAACGAAAAGGTTTTGACATAATAATTATTTAGTGACATCTGTATGTTAGGTCCTCACCTGTCCGTTCTTGTCCATCTCGTTGTTGGTGAGCTTGACCTTCTCGAAGGAGACGACCTGCTTGCGCAGCTGGTCGCCGGAGAAGGGCGAGTCGGGGTGCGGGTAGAGGCGCGCGGGCGCGGGCGGGTCCGCCTTGCCGGCCACCAGCCAGGAGGAGCGGTGGTAGGCGTAGCGGTATCGCTTGCCGTCCACCGGCACCACATCCAGCAGCACGGCGTAGCGCGCCTCCGCGCGGCAACCCGCGAACGACACGCGCACCGTCGGGAACATGCGTCTGGTAACCACGACAAAACATTTGTTTTAATTAACTGCCAAAATTCAAAATAACTTATGTCAAATTTTATGCAAGTCATAAAGTTTCAAATGTTTCCGAAGAAATTTTATTATTATTGCGACAAATTACCCACATTAAAACTCAACTTTCAACTATAAATTTTCGAAGGGGATGACGAAACGGACCTCACCGCACTAATGACCTCATGAGAACCGACCGAAAACTAAATTAGACATTACGAATACAAAAAGCTTATAATCCCCGAAAGTGTTTTACGAGACCAAAACACATGCTCGCAATAAAAAAAGATGATTAATGCATCTTAATAAAAACCAGCAGAGATCCGGCCACGGACGGTGACTTGTATAATTACAGGGTGAAACGCGAACTAGGAAATCAAACAAATATGATGTATTCGATTTTAATGCACCCCTAAATGGGCCGAAGCGCTTCCTGCCGGCCAGGAGCCGATAGCATCTCAACATCGTTTATTTATGATGTAGTCTTTCTTATTATATTTTTTATAAAATTTAAACGGCACTTTTGTAATTTTGGAAGCCTAAACAAGTAGTCAGGGGCCTGTCAGATTACATAACCGTCAACTAACAATTTGCCTGTCAGCCATAATGCGATATAACGTCACATCGTCGTCGTCGAGCTACGGTGGATTAGAAAAAAAACTTTCATTCGTTATTGCTGGTAGGAATGTTTAGAATGTGAGCAATAAAATCCAGGAGTGAAAGAATGAATTAATAGCAGTCATAAAACACGATGTCAAACCGATCCTCGAGGTAAGTGTTATATTATCTAACGACGAGGTATGAGAGTAGTCAATAAAACTTGAAGGCAGTAGGTCGCAAGACGCGAGTTAAGCGCTGGTCATAAATAAATGGTATTGAGGTGTGTTTGGAATGGTAGTGTCATATCGATGGGATCAGTGGTCAGGTTTGACAATGAGAGGACTCGCGTCGTTAGGCGGACGACGGCGGAGCCACCCAGCGCGCGCCTGTAATGAGGCGCATCCATCACGGATAACAATCGATCGCGGCCGCCAATTGCGTCACATGCACCTCCAATAATAATCGATTTTTTACCTCCTTAATAATTTTATGCAGTAGGTAATCGGGGTCAGTGAGTTTTTGTTTCCATCAGCTGCCTAGTGTAGTAACGTCTTGACTACCAACGCTAGCGTCCATTTAGCAGCACTTTTCATCAATCTATTAAAAAAATTACGGGAAATAAATCCTGTTATTGTTTGCTTTTAATTCATAAGAAAACAGTAGTTCCTGTCCTTTAAATGTTTTAAAGTCTGAATTTTAAACGACCATAGCAGCTTAGGTACATATTGAAATAAAAATCAAGCACTAAAGCGAAGTATGCGAAACTGCCTCATCCATAGAGTTGTTCTGTGATGCCTTAAACAACGTGGGCTTTGATGTCGATTGAGTTATGAAAAGCAGGTAACCAACGATTGTGAAGTTTTTCCATTTCATTGAATATTCATGGACTCTGAGAAGATGGCATAAAGTTTGTTTTACATTGCACCTCACAGGGTACTTAACCTTCAATGTTTCCTGTGACCTTTCAGCTCATAATTAGGTACAAGTTGTTAATGTCTTGTAATATGTAGCTTCAACAGTAAGCTGTAATTACCTGAAGTTACAATGTTCGCAAATGTGTTAGAATTCTGAACAGCTATTTATGTAGATGCTAAACCAGAATCATAAAAAGCATATGACGTAACGTCTTAACTTATTAATGAGTAAGGCAAAGGTAACAATTGAAGGGGTCTGCAGAGAGCGAGGTAACGATCTATATTAATGGCGCATTTCGCGAGTAATAAAGTTGGTAGTGTGGTCGGCGTCGGCGGCGGACCGTCCGCGTTGCGTCGGTCTCTCACATTTACATAATTCATTAATAAACGTCGGTCCGCGATGCCCTCGGATAAGCTTAACAAAATACCCAATTGAATGTATGTATACAGACAAATGCGAGAACTTTTAACACAATTATTGTATATGTAAATAGCAGTTAGATCATCGCAAGAATAGATATTATAGTCACAGCGTTTTAGAATGTGTCTACAGGATATTACATATTCATAATAGTTTAGTCTTTGACGTGGGAATTATAGGTTTTCCCACATAATATGTCTCATCTAGAGCTGATAGTAATGAATATTCCGTTTCGACTTCTAACTTTGAATTCATTACCCATATTAGATAAAGTCAAACGCGTAAAATTTTAACTACCAGAAATCGTTCGTATATCTTGTAAAATGTGAGGATAAACTAGTCCATGATAATATAAAATGAAGTTTAATTATGTTGAATTATTTCCAAAGAATGTCTTGGTCTCGTGTTTGTATATTTTTTGTTTGCGGTAAGAAACCGCAAGTATATGACAGGGTACGCATGAAAGAAGGCTAATTTCAGCTGATTGAGTGCAACTATTATATATTACCGCATCCGGAACGAGGCGCGAATATGTCGGAATATAACTGAATATGTCCCCGTTTCCAACTTCTGTCGTCATTGTTTGTTTGCAGAAAATAAAAGTGGTTTCACGAACAATTGAAGTGTATTGTATATAGTTGACAAAAATGACATAATGATATGCATCATGATTCGTGAGTCACGACACTCACGACGCGTCTGATCAATAATTTTACTTTTGTACTGACGTTTGAAGTGAATATTAATGGAAAATGAAGTTACATAGACTTCCTTTCGCACTACGTTTATTTGAAGTCTATAAAAGTTACAAGATTAGCTAATAGCTTATGTCGATAAAAGATACAAGATTGGAGATAGTGTCCCATCAATTCTAAGCAAAATGGAGGACGAGATCACAACAGCTGGTGTATCCATTTTTTCAGCTATGAATATGCAATGTAGGCAGTTGAAGATAGGTAGTAATATATACATATCCATTAGCAATTAACCTAATGTAGAGATAATTAAGTTGTAAGCAGACAGGACACCATGTTATAATGATCACTTGATTACAAACTATGCGCAAACGCAAGATAATCAGATTATTGCGTTATTTATTGCGGGAGTGTGACCTTTAGTGTAATTGCTCGGTGAATAAATACAATTTTATTGTTTGTGCCTCCTTTCGGGCAATAAGTCCTCGGTATTAATTGTCAACTGTAATTTCAAATTAATATGTTTGTTCCACGCGTTGCGTGAGCATTGGAATGGGTATTTATCTTGGACCATCTTTAGATGTCCCAGAACTGTGTAGTATTTCAGTGGATGTATTATTTCATATTTGGCCTTTGCTGCTGCAGTATTACCCGTGCTGTGCATAATATATTGATTCACCTGCAACTGGTTTACTGGATGTCGAACTAAACTAATAACTTGGCATTTAACTGTGAAAAGCCAGACAGCGGTATAATTATTTCAGGTTATGTGTTTGAATTGACCCTTTAGGTTTACGATTTATGTATAGAAAATAGTGACTTAAGACATTAAGTCACTATTTTCTTGAACCTCTTAGCTCTTATTTATTAGTAGCATAGATACGTTAAAAGGTTACAAAAATGGGTGATCAATAAGAATTCCAACATTTTTTTTTTCATAAAAATGAAAATCTAAAACTGAAAACTGTACGTACAACCAAAAGGTAAGTAGTTACCAAGTGAGTAGGCGTAAAAACGCACTTATACTTACCTAATATGTATTGTAAATCCCACTAGGTATACCCCGCGCAATCTGGGTTCGTCATATTTCAATTGTGATACCTACCACAACTGAAAATATGTCGAATTCTAGTCCACTTCATTTTCATTGTTTTCAATCCTATCTGCTAAATTTAACCTACCATTGTGATCATTATCTGCATAGCCCTTTTCCCAACTATAAATTGCGGTCGGCTTCCAATCAAACCGGATTCAGCTAAATTCCAGCTAAATTTAGCCTATATTTTCAATAAATTGTCAATATCATGAAAATATAACTAATAAAAAAAAAAAAAATGTTCCTATTTAATTCATACAAAAATGTAATGGGTAACAAATGTATGAGGAGGTCCAGAATAACTTCAATTGGTATGGCTGCGAACGAATTCGAATATGAAATTTACATATTCTCATGCTATTATGTTACTAAAAATAATGTTATTTATACCTTTCGGTTATTAATCCACTTTCACTCTCGTGGAGCTTTGGATATTAAATATAATATATCGGGTTTCGTAAACGTAGAAAAAAATATGACTTGTGAAATTGATACCGAGAGACAAAAAAAAACTGTCAACGGCTAAAGTAATAAATGGATTAACTACTGTTCTGGATAAGCATTGTTTGTTTACAAGAATACCTTGTTTAACTAAAAAAAAATATTATATGTGCTAAAAATATAATATTTAAATGGGCCTCCTCATCAACTTAAACCCATGTCACACCTTTTACTACCATAATTTAATCGCAAACTGGTAGACATACCTAGATATTGTGATAGCAATTAACTCTGACATCGCCTGAGTACTAACAATAACCAACAAATATTTAACTTATAATTAAATGCAGGAAATTCTTCCACAAATAACTATTTAAATTTAAAGAAAACATCGTACGAATAAGCATTCCGATCAAATATCACGTTTCCGTGCCATCGCGATAACATATCTTCCACATTATACAAGTGTTTGGTTCCGTTATACACCTATCATAAGGTGGTTATTCCACTACATGTCGTGGTCGAATCAATGGGTGGTATCATTATGGACGATAAGACCATTATAACACAAACTTTGAACTTTTGAATCTTCACACTCCGTTTGCCTTATCTAAACGGCTCTTCAAAAAACTTGTTTGGGTATTGACATTTTTGGAGACATGAATTTGCGGGAAAAATATGATGCTATAATGAGAAATTTTTCATACTTATAGGAACGTGCAGTCCTATTTTAACGAAAAAGGAGAAGGTTTTCATGTTGTCCGTAACTCTCTTTCCGTTTATAGATTGTAGGTAGTCTGCCCCTACGACTGATAATAAAAAAACATCCCTATTTTCGGCTAATTGCGTAACATGTTTCTAGATACAGATAACATAATTCTATTTAAAGATGTACCATTAATATAAGGACGGCGTTTACAACGGCTGCGTTCAGTTTCGCAATCACATTAGCATTGCATAGCACTGTCATAAAGGACTAACTGACTAAACAATCAGCATTGTGGAAAATTAGATAATATTGAAATATTCCGCACCATTTATAAACGTCATATTCAATCAAGTCAACTATTAATAAGACATGAATGCTGGCATCGAACAACTAACGAATATCTAATAGATCTTATTTAGAAACGACGAAGGCATTGCGTAGGCAATTTATATCTATCCAATATCTTATCATTTACAATAAGTTGTTAGATATATGTATGTATTTATGAGTTGAATAGAAACATGACTGGTTTTCATGAAATGTCATCCAGTCATACAGAGCGAGTTCGCACGCAACGTGGGTCATCGACACCGTGTTTATATGTTTATTAAAAATTTCAATTTATTTATACATATTCCCGTTCGTTAATTTTGCAATTATGCAATTAAACATGTCCTACTTACAAATGTTTAAAAGACTTTAATTTTAAAATTGTATAAATTAGGAAAGCGTTTTGTCATTAATTGTCTTTTATTTCTATTTAAGACGCTAAACGATTTTGGACACGAACTCGTGTATACAAAAATAATTAGTTTACTGGAAGGAAAGTGTTCGGTAATACGAAACCTATCAGCGAATGGTGTATAACATTGGTACGCGGTGTAGTGCGTGTGTCGCGTGGCGCGTGTCAGCTGTCTGTCGCTTACGCGTCTCGTTATGTCGCGCGTCGTCGCCGCCACGCGTCGCTCGCAGCGCTAATCTCGCTATTCAAAACAAAATATCCTGTTACTATACAACCTCGTGTGAAAATTGATAAAAAGTAAAATGGAAAAAATCAACAGGTTAGGATGCCCGCATCAGGCGTCGCCACCGACCGAGACTGAGAGAGCCACGCGAACTGTCATCCGTCAAACCGCCATTTTAATTCCTGTGTAAATTATACAAATTGACACTTGACATGTTTTGTCGTCTCCCGGGTAATCGTGCGAAATGGAACTCTCATTTTATTACTTTTGTAAAGTGTCGGGAGGGCCCTCAAGTATATCTATCTAGTCATACGATCTCGGTTTATGTCTTCCTTTTGTTGGCTACCAATCCGTTAGCGTAGGCCTGTACGACAATATGTTTTCTCACTTTTTTATGTGTTTCGATGATTTCTAAAGATAAAAATAATAGTGTAAATAATGAGTAAGTATTTATTTTGAAATATGGTGCGTGAGATTTTAGAGCTGCGCAGTGATGAATCAGATTCCTATAACACCGCTGAGACACTATTGACACTGACAGATTAAGAAAGTTTCTACGGTGAAGTTTTAACTTTACGATGTCGTTATACATGAAAAATAATGGAGACATAAATATTGTGAAAAGTGACGTTTTGTTAACGACCTCAAAGCAATGTGTATAAAGTAGCCGCGCGGCGGGGCGCCGCACTACAGGGAAACGCTTTGCTAATTAAAAATTCTTCTTTGTTTTTGCGTCCAGATTGTAGTTATGCGAGAAATGTTTTATTGTTTAACACACGATAATTTACAATAAGTAAAGCATTAAGTGGGAGCGTGAAATTCTTAACTAAACTGGAGTTATTTGTGTAAATCAGTTCACGCTGGGTCTACGTATTTCTCACTTAGCACCACATTAAAATATGAATAGGAAATACTACATAAATTGATAATGTCGAGGTTTTTTATACCTAACACATAAAAATATAGGTTAATTTGATTTCCTCTTTATTTTTTTAGATTTTTTTATCTTTATAGGGCATGTCAGCCCTATCATAACCTAACCATATTTTAGACGACATAACAAACTACCTAAAAGTGGAGTCATCGACATAATAATAATATCATAATTAATTTTAGCGACGTCACTTTCTGGACTTGCCCACGCAATAACGTTTCAAGACACCATACCTACCGTGTCCACATTTTAAACCTTATCAATAATATTAAAAAAATTGTAAACTAGTAATTCTAAAATTTACCCGATGTAGTGCGTGTAGCTACAGCATGTTCAATATCTGAGTTATTTCAAGAGTGCAAGGTGCTAAGGTGTACGGAGCAATGATTTAAGAGGCCACATTAAACTTTTATTACACCGTAGCCTGTTCAGCTGGCTACGCGTTATTTTATTGAGAGACCCCTAAATATAACCCCATACAAACGAATTTAGTTTTGAAGAATAAATATGATATTAAGAGTCAGTGGGGTTGGTGCGAGTATTATTTTTATTTTAGTCAACGATCTTTAGTATCTTGGATAATAATAACCAACCATTAATTTAGTATTTATTTTTACTACCGATTGTTGTTTGAAGTTAAATGCATTTCCATTTAATCAGTTAGGTACTACTTCAATCTTCTTTAGTGACAACTCACATATTATGTGTAAGTACACCTATCTTTGTTATTCAAAAAATAATTAAAGCATAATGAGTAAACAAATAAACTCCTGCGTTTTGCTAACAAAGAAAGAAAACTTACTTTCTTATGATAATTAATGTCGCAGTTATCAACTTTTACGTTATTCGCAAAGAGGATTGCTAAACTTATTAAACGTTTAATAAGTTTAATAATCAATATGCACATTTAAAACATTGAGGATAGACGGTGACCCCCAAACTAGACGTTCGTCTGTATCTTGGGGGTCTGTAAAAATTAAAAAAGAAGTATTATTTAATCCGTATATACCAGCATATTCTATATGCCTTATGAACAGAAATAAGCCTTATGAACAGTTTCTAGTTTTGTAAAAATACTTTTAAAAAAAAGCTTCAATAATAAAACAGTTTGTCAAGCGAATCGCCCTCGCGCCCTTTTGACGTTATAACTTTATAAGTCATGTGCCAATATAAAGCTAATTAATATCGGTCGGCAATTATAGACCAGTTAACATTAACAAGGTGCCCTTTAATTGTTATCGTTGGAATCTGACAATGACGTCGGGTTTACGACACTTCCGCCGGAACCCCTGACTGGCCATAAAGCTGGTACACAATAGCCGATGTGCAACATTCGCCCTCGTAAACAACGCCACTACACCACAAATCCAACGGTGTGACTCCCGCCTAAATATTAAAACACCGAATGACCCAATATAAGTTTACAACTTCCATAAAACTTGAAATAGGTTAGTGTTATTCGGTATGCAGCAACACTTAACAAACCATAGATTTATGTTTTTATAACAGTGTAAGATAAGATCCATAACGCCGTACACCGATCTTGGTATCTACTGGGTAGTCGCAGCGACACGGTGCGTGATAAACGATGCAATAAGCAATTTCTAAGCTACATCAAATGAATTTCACATAAGCAAAAACGTGAAATTGTAATCAAGACATATCCAATGGGAAATTCGTCGAGATGAACTAACTATTGTGGATGTGGCGATAAATCAGCAGTTAATGTACAATTAAACAATTTCTTATGCTCAACACGATCTACTCGCGTGTCACGTACTATGTACATGCTCGTACTAGCCTACTGTAATTGTTGGTCGGTTAAGATGGGTTTCACTCAATGATATATAAACTATAGATGCGTCACCCGCACTCTGAAATGACAGCATAAACAGAAGGTAACTATCTTGCTATCGATTCGTACCGATAGTGTTTGCCCTGTTTTATACCCGACTGCGACGAAGCCCAAAAAACGGGTTGTGTGTTTGTTAAAGCTGTGATGTTGGTTCATGAAGAGTCTATGTATAATACGTCATTAGTTTTACTGCGCATCTGTGGCAATTATAAAAGGCTTTAGTACCCACAATGTGCGTGAGCGGGTACCGTAGACAGGGCGTCGCCAGCGCCGATTATATCCCACATCGGCTACATCCAACGTCGAACTGGCCATCACTACGTGATAGGTCGGCGGTCGTTATCATCAACCAACAGACGGTATACGTTACCGAACCATGTTCAGACCCAATTTACTTGAAACATTCAAGTGTTATTAAGTGTAATGAAATCGACACGAACACCGAGTTACCTTTGGACGTGACGACAGACGTTTTTTTTGGTTAGGTATATTTTCGTTTTTTTTTTTGTGAAAATGAACTATATTAGGCGTCAAGCGAACGATGTAACCCTCTATACAATCTGTAACAGAATAAACGCAATATCTCTTAAGGGGTCATTGAACTCATCATTATTGACAACTTTCGCTATGGGAACAACACCGAAATCGCAAAAAAAAATCGACTCCCCCCATACTTTTTATGTGTGCATAACTCAACAAAATGTACTGAACAGCTGATTTTTTTTTCGCAATTTCGGAGTTGGTCTCATAATAAAGTTGTTCATAATGATGAGTACAATGACCCCTTAAGATGTATTGCGTTTATTCTGGTACACGTTGTATAGGATAATTCGAGAACTTTCGTAGCAACTTTTAACGAATTATAATGTTCCAGTTCCACTGTTCCAAAGCAAAAAAAAAATAGATTTCTGAAAACATACAGTATCTTGGCTGGCTCTATCTTCTCCTAATCAGTGTTTAAACAAATCATACTTATACATAGGTAGATTTGTTTTATAATTGAAGCTGATAATGTTTCATTCAGACCACAGACTGAAAATAATGAATAGGTGCTTTCTTGTTAATTTACACAACACTTTATAACGTGCAATTCTATAGCAATTACGAACTTTCAATGGAGTTAGTTTTGAGTGTTCGAAACTCAATCCCGCTCCGTCATTAGTCGAGAGAGGGTAGACATTCCGTCATTATCCGTGTTCATTATAATCTCGAGCAAGTATCTCGAGCGCCACCTCGCTCGAGATTACGCCGTCGTAATTAACTGTTTTACACGCTCCCAATGGCTTCATTTCGCTAATGACCAACTCGGCTCGTCCTTCTACAAAACTCCAATTTCCAAGCCAATTTGTACCTTTCTTTCAAGATTTTAAGACAGATTTTGCATTCATCCTTGACTAGCTCAATTTAACATCATTTATTGAGGAAACATCGTGGCTGTTTATTTGCAATAGTATAATCAAATTTCACTTAGCCTTTACAGCTAAAACTAATGAATCTATAACTTTATTTGTATCGGAGTTTTATGACGCTATAGTTTATCATCAGCCATGATAGGATGACATCCGTTTTAAATAAAAAATCACGGTTGTTGATTGCTGTTTTACTGCTTATAATCTCGGTGTTGATTTTATTGAATTTAATCAAGTTATTCACACTGCTGTCGACACTGCTGGTAACACTAACAAGCATATATTTTTTTTTCATGACACGAGAGTTTGAATCTGATTCGCTGCTTCTTCGGGTTTGTGAATTAAAAGAATGTTGCAAAGACTATAATGTGACTTACTCATGCACTTCTTATTCTAGATTTTTACATTTACTTGCTTCTTGCCATTCAAAATTCCAGTAACGCAGCTAACGCATTTCTGATCTCCTTGCCTAAAATTGTTTCTCGAAGAGTCTCTATTTTTCTTCCCTTCGCTGTTACAAGAAGTCAAAAAAACCTATAACACACATTGCAGTTACAAAAATAGCTTGCAAGTGAATAGGCACACTATTACCATACATTCAATCAACTTCAATTACTGGCAACTATTTTAATTTCCTCACCCCGAGCCGCAGTCTTGTTAACAGAGCATTTATCATAGGATCGCATTATGTTACTCCGTGTAATTACCATAAATATACAACTGCACTTCATGCCAGATGTACCTACTGCCTACTAGCCTTAATCGTATCCTCCACATATAATTTGTACGTGGACTCGGCCACAGAGCTCCGAGGTGCCAAAGCGGCTAGAGACGGAACTGTTAAAACTTTTCATACAAACTGAAAGTGACAGAAAGCCAATTCTTGTACTAACAATAGTTTATATTCAAGTCTTAATATCATCTCAGCGACAAACAGTTTTCAAAATGATACGAAATTAGATGTATTTTAGACAGAATGCGAACGCATCTTAAAATAAAAATTGCTCCTCAGGTCAATGAGTGCCACACCCTAAATAAAAATTGACAGCCGAAACATGTGCACAAACTTGGTCCCAAATATTTTTGGTAAATGTAAATTAATTAACTACTCACAGATAACACTAACAAAGCACATTTTGTTACTTATTTACTACTTATTTACCACTGATAGACTAACTAGCGACCCACCCTGGCTTCGCACGGAAACTAAAATATACACGAATCTTCTCTCTTTCTATTCGTGAAAACCGTATCAAAATCCGGTATGTGGTTCCGACAAAGCAAGTGAAAAAACAAACTGAAGCAAGACAGCGACTTCGTTATACACTATTCAGAGAATAAATTAGGTCTTAAATAAATATTTTTTTCTTTGTTAAAAATGTCGTCGTCACTCTCCAGTCGCTGCCAGTTTCGTTCCGTACTCTGTGCACTCTGCCAATGCAAATGCGCTTATATATATTATGAGTACCTAATAGCTCTCGCAATGGTGAAGTGGCCTTCTTGCTGTCAACAAGCCTGCAATTATCTCATCAGCGTAACGTAATGTGCGCTGATATCTTGCACAATCATACCCACATTAAATGTGATACGATTTCACTAAGTAGGGGCTCGCTCTTATAAATTAGGACTACGTTTTTATTTATTTCGTTTTATTAATGCGGATAATTGATGAATCTAGTATAGGCTGTGCAAGCAATTTTGTGATGGTCATCGTTAAATTAATTAAGCACACTTAAATTGAAAAAGTGTTTAAGACTTTACGAGTGAGTCTATAAATTAACAATGTTAAAGTTACTATGCAAAATAAAGTGAAAACATAGACCATGTTTGTTAAAACTATTCATTTTAAGCACTCTGTATTATCAACAAATTGCCATGCAAACAGCAAGTCGTTATACACTTTCCATTACAAATATATTAACATCTGACATCAAAACTACACCAGTATTTATTATAATGTCAGTGAACGTATACGATATGCCTAAAGTGATTTTAAAATAACTGCGTATAATATCTTAATAATTGTATTCATATTTATAAACTGCTAATCTGTTGGTTTTCTGTGTCGTAAAGTGTGCTCGCGTCTAGCACATTTGAATATAAACGAGATCATAACATTCGGATTGGAGCACACTGCGCCGCACTCCTATCTTAACATAAGGGATCATGCACACCGCTCTTTTACGAGGTTTCCATAACGACTTTGCGCTTCGAAGACTTTTACTGCCTTTATTATAAACTAACTGTGAACGAACAAGCAACCATTTTTTCCCTGATTTGTATTCTTTATATGACTAATTAATAAAATACAAATGTGAGCTCTGATATATTTATCTATTATTTTATTGCATTGCTATAAAAAATACTATATGCACAATTAATTAAGGCTTTCTTTCATAATGAATCGAGTGGATGGTTACGGTGCATTGGTTTTGCAATAAAACTGTATTGTTTTATAATAAGAATCTGTGAGGTGTAAGAATGGCGGGCAGTTGGTGTGAAATAACAATAATTGCACGTCACTCCCGTTAACTCACTAGTTACTTAATACTACGCTTCTTGCACCTGTATTTTCTGTACTCAATTTTTATATTAAAATATATCACATCTTATCAGCGTTTGTCAAGCGTAGACCGACAGTATGGATGTTGCGTAGCAGTGCGTAGCAGTTGCATAGGCGTGTAACGCCCTCGTAGCAGCAGCGTAGCAACCGTTTAGATGTAACGCTTACATTGCAACAACGCTGAATTATATCCGTATATTTTAATTAAAATAAATGAAAAGTGACTGATGAACAAACTGATGGCTTGGTTGCTAGAAACGAAATTTTTATGAATGGATACAATTATTTGAAATCACTGCTTGTTTTAAACAAACTATTATTACAAAAAACATCACCTTCCTATCTTTTTTATGAACATGACGCAAGAAGACCCATAACATGCTCGCACTTCCAACATACCAAATCTTCCACTTTCATGAAATCCATCAAATTCAAAAGCAGTTTAAATTGCAAATAATGTTCAGCTGTCATCCCGACTCAAAGCCGGGTTCTGACGGACGGAGAGCTTTCTGCGGTAACTGTACCCGTTGCAAAGGCGAGGTCACACTGATAGACGCGATGCCTCGTCCGCGTTTAATGAACCGTTGAACGTCTATAAAAGTCAATAAGGCGTAACGCAGGTGCCACACGAGACCGGTACAGATACGAGTATCTTTAGAATAAGCCCACGTGAAGCGTTCTGTTCGTCTACCAGCTATAAAGTCAAACTTATCTCCGATATAATTACTTAAGCAGCCCCTTATCTCACTAAACTCGACCGAATGTGTGTAATCCAAGCCGTTATTATAATTTAACATCTCATTAGAAATGAAGTGATAATGATTACTGTTAAAGAGTTACCCTATTTTCAAAACCTGATCCAAAACAGGATGATAGAAACATGTATACCTACTGTAAATGTACGTTATTTCAAGTACTAACTTCCTAAGCATTTTTAAATTACGAAAATTAAGTTATTTAGCTAATAGACTAGAAACTTAATGATCGTAGAAACATGAACATCGTAATTCTTAGTTGACAACTATAATACCTCAATACTGCCGCAAATAATTACAGTTTCAAACACTTAATTTTTAATAATAACTTTGTGCAACGTGCTTAAAAACATTATGTTAATGACATCAGTGCATTGTATGAGGTCTCCGAGCTCTTTCCGCCAATTACATGCATAAAACGAGTATTTTGTTCAAGCAGTGTAGCCATGTTCCCACATGTGCTCGCTAAGATTGATATCGCCACTTAACTGAAGTCAGCTGCTGATGTAATTAGCGATGCGACTCGCGACCCACTCCGCGAATTTATCTTACACTGCTAATATCTCAACGGGTCGGTTTTACTTGCTTAAGCTAATTGAAACTGGTGAAAAATTGCGACCACATACCGAGCAATTTAATGTCCTTGCCTCCAGGTACGAGCGAATGTAATTCAAACGATGCAATGTTTACTTTTAATCGTTAATGCTCGCCGGACTCTTAATAACCATAACTCGGCCGGCCACAATAAACTAACGTCTTTAAAACAACATTCGTAATGAACGAGACGTCCTTATTGATGTTTGTATGAAGACAGATAAATATCACAAGCTGGTAATTGTGCCGAGACGTTTTACTTGCCGGTTTCAAACGAAACCTTTATTACATTTTCTTGTGAAACGAGAATTGATCGGTTGCAGATTTATGTGGCGTGGAGAAGGATTGCACAATGTGATACTTGAAGAATAGGCTGGAGAGTATAACAGATGGATGCGAGGTGTTAAATTGCTGTTAATGCGGTCCGAGTACGGCGGCTAGCGGGTGGCGCGGCCGTGGCTGTGCCGTGAGCGTGTGACGCGCCGGACAGAGGGCACGCTCGTTAGTGTGACCGCACCATTATCGATGATGGATGACCACCGCCGGCGCCATACCGACACCCGACAAATTTAATTTAGACCACTAATGTAGTGTGCTGTTACTTGGATAAAAACTGTTTACGACACAGTAACAATTTACATAACATCTAATACTCATAATCAGTCGTAATAAATTTTTTGCAAAGTTACACGAGGAGAATGTTTGCATCAATGTAAGCATTACAAAGTTTCGATAATTTCTCAAGCACGTTAACGTGGCTACAGCGTACGCACATAAATTTTATAACGTAATTCTGTTTTAATGAGCACAAAATAACATTTACAGGTCGCTCGCGAAGAGATGTAAACTGCTTTAATTGCACCTTTAGCAATCGAGCTCCTTGGTCGTAGCGAGCGTCGAATCAACACCTTACATCCAAATTGGTACATAAACACGGCGCTATAAACGGGAGCCGGTGGTTTACTGCGGACTTTTAGTTTATTGAAATAATAATGAGCAAAAATGTGCGGCGCTTGCCAAAACACGAGATGTTGACGGTGGAGCAGACAGCGGCGGTAGACAGGTACCGGGGACTATGTATGTGTATGACGGGGAGGCGGGTGGTAAATGCAGTCGGTCGGGGCGCTAACGGGCGCGGGGTGTACGGGGTGCAGGGTGCGGGAGGGGGGAGCAGGGTGCTGGGGAGCAGACGTCGTCGAGGAGCGTCGGAGGCTGCGATCGATGAAGCGCGGACACGCCTCGCGCACACCGCAGCCCGCACCCGACAGCCGACACTCATTGTTGATTCAGCCGCCGCTCCTTCGTCTGCTATTACCCTAGTACGCGATGCCGCTGAGTTCACCTGCACTTCACCCGAAAGCTTTCAGTACGTCTACCATGAGTTTTATCAGTCAATACTCGCTAGCGACTGTAGTTAAATAAATGTATGAAAACCATTAAAAAACAAGTTTCTAATTTATTTGTTTAAGTTGTCAACTAACAAGCAAGCAAGTTGCAAGTAAAACTTTAGTTAAGAACTAAAAACATAAATTAGAAACTTGTTTTTTAAAAGTTTTCATACATTTTTTTTAACTACAGTCGCTAGCGAGTATTGATTGATAAAACTCATGGTAGACGTACTGGACGAATATTCATCATCTGTAAACGAGTGACCGTATTCGGCCTACTTCTAACCCAACGACACAGAACATCTCAGGACTGAATGGAATCTCGTTTTATGTTTTATAATGCACGTGAGCTGTCAAGACGTGTTCCAAATGCGATGAGCGTGTTAAACGACTGTATTGTGATGCGCTGTCACTGCTTGGCCGGTGCCTTTGCCAGACCCTCGCCACGTCGATATTATCTCGCCTCACGGACCAGGAAGCCACTCGCTCCTAACATCCAGGCGGGAACACAAAATAAAACAACTTAATCTGACATCAAACGATTTTAAGTAATCCGTTTCAATACCAGAGATTCTTAACGGTTGAATAAGAAATAAGGTACAATACAATTCGTAACGTAAAAACGTGTTATCAAAACTGAAACTATTAACATAACCTCGGGATGATTACAATTAGTTACATTTTACAATTAGGTATACGTACATATTAAATAATTAATTACAATGCAATAGCGCTGCTATCTTCTAGCAATAAAAATTAACATACTTTTTCTAATCGGAAACTGTTATTGTTCATTTCTAATAAGTAAAAAAAGTCTTCTAAAAAAGGACACAAAAACCAAACTCGGTTATCGGTACATCTGAAATCTTGTCAAAACGGTTAGTTAAGCGCGGGATCAAGCGACGAGTACAAAACGGGTGACGTGTAGTCGACCGCCGCGAGCGACTCACCAGCACCCCACACACGAAGCTGAAACAAGCCTAAAATCAACCCAAAATAAGATCCATATTCCAGTAAGCGCATCAATACCAACTTTAAGATTACAATTTTGTGAGTGACGATCAATTTGAATTCCTCAGGACACTGATCCGTCACCGATAAAACACTCTGGCATCGTTTGGTGACAAGTCAGTTGTGCTCTTGTAATCCGTGAGATTAAAGACATCTCCATTAACAGTCTGCCCGAAGGCCTTTGACTTGTAAAGAAACCGACAAGTTTTTAAATTGCGCTAAACACGCATCTAATTGCTTTATGTACCTCTAATACGCCGTTAATTTTGCCATAACACCGCTGACGGAAGCAAATTATGAATATTATATCTATAAATTCTTTTATCTTCGAGCCGCTCCTCCATAATTTATCATCATAAAATAATAACTGCGAGAGTTAAGCAGGTTTAATGAGGCATCAGTCAAAATTACCACGCTTTGTGGAACACCACCAAAGTAGCGTAAACAACTGCTCCAAATGCTCAAGTATGAGTACCTAGTGCCTATGTACTCTTACGTTTATTAGTCCTATGTAAGGTTCCAGCCGAGTTGGCAACAAGGGCTGTTCCGAGCGAGGGAGTGCGCGCGCGTGTGTGGTAGCGTCGTCGGTACGCTTCTGCGAATGTGTGCAACAGGCACAAGAATGCCTGGGATCCCGCATCCTGCTTGTGTTTATTTACGAAGTCGGAAGCATGTATCTAGACATATCATCTACCTACGCATACCCAGCAATAAAGCATCGCCGACGCCGTGCACCTAGCTATACAGCTGTTGAGGACACGGCCGGATTTGCGCACAAACTGTCGTAAGTCACGCGACAGCAAGACAATAAAAACTTATCAAGCCTCTTATAGCTAATTAGGCGAACGCTTATTGTTATTTATACGCCACACGATAGGTATTTACAAGTCAGCGGTGTCACAGAGTTCATGACAGCACGAAAATACTACAAATATATTCATAAGCTCCGAGCCTATTAGCATTGTCGGGTGTAATCAACGACGTGTACGACTTCATACATATTTTCGAACCCTGACCTGACCGTTGAAGGTAAATATTGAAATTAGCAGTTTAAAAGTCTTTAAGCAGGTAAAGGTTTTACAAATGTTTAGTTGTCATTGAGCACTAAAGGGCGTGATTGTTAGTAAGATAGTGTCACGGCATGTTGGTGCAGATTGACGTGACGGCTTGCAGCTGTGTCCGCGATCTAATTCGTCGCATGTTAATGAGAGCGGCCCGTGCGCCCGCGCCGCTCGCGCTGCAGCGCTGCGTAACCCGACGCTACACCTGTCCCGATATGAAATAATTTTTATTTACAGAGCCCTCCGGAGATTATGAATATTTCGTAGTGGTATCGCGTCCGACATCGGCCCGCATATTATGTTACATCGCGGAGTAACCTATGACGATCCATAATTTACGTGCCGGGCGCTCGCCTGCGCTCTCTCTACATTTTGGTAAATAATATTTTTACTTGACACCTTCCCTAGTAGTCGTTTGACAGTGTTATAGAGTTTTTTGTTAGAATCAATTGAAACATAGACGGTCGTAAAATGAAAATGTATTATGTTAATATTTCCATTGGATATAAGTTGTTAAATTGTTGAGCAAGCAGATTCCAATATCCATTGCCATATCTATTATGAATGTTTATGGACTGGAAAATAAAATTAACACTTAAGAATAATTGTGTTAGCGACATGACATGATACATACTTGTATGCAAATTCGAATGCATTTTCCACGTTACAAGTTGGATGCTGCTAACTTTGCTAATAGCATACACGCGTAGCATTTCAACGTCTTTGCAAAATCCAAAAAACACTTTTAATTAATCTGGTCTTAATTATCAAACTCGCATAGTGAGAGCCAGCTCGCACAAGGTTCTGCAACAACCAATAAATCATGTTCCACACGCATCACAGTAATCCATACCGTGCCGTTTAGGGTTCCATACACCAACAAAAAAACAACATGATACAACACACTGCGTTTAATTTATTGAATAAGTGTGCATTTTTATTGGTTATAAACCTATCTACATGATTGTGAAATTGCTTTGAGGTGTGAAATTTAATGCATGCGGTTTTAGATCTCATTGCGTTGAGCTACCAGTAGGGCTAGTACTTCTGTACGAGTGTCGACTATTGATATTTTAAAGTACCTATAGCAAAAAGGTGCATAATGATGAGCAAGTGGGGGTTGCGTGGAGAGCGGGCCGGGCGACTCGGCGAGGACTCGGGGTCATCAATCATGCGCCGGGCCGCCCCGTGACGAATGCCAAGCCAAACACCATTGTGACCGATGCCACCCACGCGCGGAACTATCGCGAATACACCGTAGTGACGTCACGATATTGACGGGTTCCGTTACTCTTTTCTTACGTGGCAGGTGGGTACTACAATTTATACCTAAAGTGAAAATTAATTAAGTTAGACATCCAAAGTTGAATTGTCTCCTGTTTTTTACGGGACGGCCGTTATAATAATTTATAATAATATACTTTTCTCTTCGTTTCTAGAAAGATCATCAAAATCTGTTGGCAATCCTGAATAATTATATTATTTACTTAAGGCGACTATTTACGACATTGAACTTTTGTCGTTCAGGCTAGCTAAGCTTTCGTCGATCTCCTTAAAACTCGGAATCAAAATTCGGTTATATTTTGTATGGAACCCCAAAACCATAAAATGTTGTCTATTGCGAAAAAACTGTATTGTGAGTGCTCATTGACACAATCTTTGGACGCACTGTTACAATACATTGTTGGTATATTAATGGTACACCTTACACGGAAGTGCCTTCGTAGAAACTCCCCCGTGGAGACCACTATCAACTTTGTTGTAAATGGCTGATATTATTCACTGGAACCTACCACACACGTGGTGGTATGCCTTTAATGGATTAATATTTATTCAGAAATAAACACTCCTCATAAATTTTCTGAAAAAGTGTTCTGAGGAATGTTAACTTTTGGTTTGACTAATTTATTAATTGTGGCAGCTATTAGCTACTTAGATTCTATCGACAATCGGTGAACCAAGTCTGGTAATAAAATAGCAACATAGCCGTTTACCGTAGCGGTCATTAGGAGGCATGTTCCTCAGTGAAGTTGACTAATATGAAGATAAATCAATTCGCAGACGTTCGTAGCTTCCTGCTATGCAATCACAGCTAAGGAATTGAATTGGTCCAGTGATAGTGGTCGTTGCTACAAGTATGTAGGTATGTAGGTCCCCTCTAGCAATTTCACCTAGGCAGCACACATATTCACAACGTCCAATTTAATCGGCCTCAGTTCACCTCGGGGAATGTATGGGCCGCATGTGCAATTAATTGGCTTATCGTGAGTTTATTGATTCGGTAAGGCGATCCGTTTTAATTACCGCCATCGCTCATTTGCCGCTGATTGGCTCCCAACACACCTCAATATACTAGCGCACTAGTTTCTAATGAAACCCGGCCAATTTAAAAATCTCTTACAAATGGAACTGCAATCAGGATCACCACGCCTCTACACTTTATTCGCTTTACTGTTTTAATTAAAGAGACTATTAATGCCAGTACTCTTAAATCAACATTGACAAGAATTTCCAGCAAATAAATTCCGCCAGTAGTTATGAATACTACAAAGCAGAGTTGCGGGTGGTTATTTGCATTCTTTTGTTCATCGTTTTGCACACATCATATATTTTCAAGGTATATTACTTGCTGCACAATACCTACTTAATGAGGAGGCAGGGTATGTTTATAGTACTTTCTTGACTCAATTTGCTTTCTAGGCAAATGCTTCCAAAACACAACTGTGGCCTCTGTTGTATTGTATAATTTTGTATCGTAAAAAGGGTAACAAATATAAAAGTGGTTCGCTGAGCACATGTCGCGCGGCGCGGAGTCTGCTATTACAGTTAATTGACAGTCCGCACACGAGTTGTGTTTACTACGTATTTGTCACTTCCCCTCCGCTAATGACACGCTACGTACCTACGGCGGAGGACGGGAGGACCTTTAGAAAATAAACAAACACGTTGATGAGCGCCACGAGTGCGCGACCACAACGACAGGCCTCGCCTCATGCCGAACATCAACAATGGAATTTAAATTGGTTGTTTTTACGAAGAACTTTCTAAGCTAGTCCAAGTACTAACTTGTTTATGACAAACCATTTACCTTAAGCTATTAGGTACCAAGTTTGCCAAGTCTCAGATAAACGAACAAGTGATAAGTAATCCCATCATAACAAATTAACTTCAACCCTCGGAGTGAGGAACTGCCGCAAACAAAGTTATCAATAATCACGATTTGGTTAATGGCCCGGGGCGGACGACGAGTTCCGTACTACGGACTCATAATAAAGATATAATATCAGCGTACTCTCCCGAGGGTGACGAATTGCTCGTACGATTAACTCTTAAACGACAAATAGAGGAGCTCCCTTCCCGCAGCCCTCCCAGCCGGGGGTAAACTAAGCCACGACTTCCGCTAATTATTCGGGGGAGCGGCTCGGCAAACATCGCCGTCCCCCTTACACTCCGCGAGCCGATGCACATCTCCGCAAAAACTCTCTGAAAACCAAAATTTTCCCTTCTCCCGACGGGCGGTCATATTTCTTCCCTCTCGCTCCCATTAAACACGCCGTAAACGCTTTCCTTTTTTCACGCCCTCGCTCTAATAGAAAGGCAAATTACGAGCTTACGGGCGCGGACGGGTGGCGATGTACGAAACCGCCGCGGCCTGCTTGCTGCGTCCCACTCGCACCTACCGATACATATACCTCCATGCTCCTCGGGAAAGCAGGGGTCGACTACGTGAACTTTCACGTCATATGTTTATACTCGTATCTATCACGCTACTACAACACAACACAACACACGTAGCGCGCCTTGCATCTAAATATCGATAGCTTTTTGCAACTACTCCGGAAATAACTCGTCTGAAGATAAATAAGCTTGCGGTGAATATATAAAAACTGGTCAAGAGCGAGTCGAACTCACGTGCAAAGGGTTCCGAACGAATTGTTTTTTTTATCATGTTTTATTTAACACTATAGTCTTCTTATAGATTTTCCTGTAATCTATAGGTAAAGATCTATTACCTCAATTTTTTTTTTCAATATTTTAGGTTCAGTAGTTTTGGAATGGCCATATTTCGTCTAATTTCTTGAATAACTATAAAACCATTTATTTTAAAATTATGAAAAAAATATAGTTTAAACCCTCACAGTAAGGCCCTTTAGATTTCGATATGTCATATGATATTGTTCAAAAAACTTTTTTTTTATTTTCTATTTTGACCGCCAAAAGTAACCCCCGTACTAAAAATTTAACCATTTACGTAACACGTCCGTATTTGGGTCACAGAAGTCCATATTTGTACCCAACAGAATCGGTCCAGTGGATCCGGAGAAAACTGGCTGTGACAGACGGACAGACAGACAGACAGACACCCGAGGGATCCTATAAGGGTTCCGTTTTTGGTTCGGAACCCTAAAAACAAGCAGTTTCGACTTATCGAACACTTCGAACAGTAAGTAAGTATTGACTCGTTAATGATAAACACATGACATTTACTGGCACGTAAATAGCGAACATTCTTCTTCGATTAGAATGTGATAGAAAATGGCGACTGTTCTCTATCTTATCAAGAGCGGCTGTTTTTCAAATAGTCGTCCTGTCTAACCGGTACGAAAATATTTTAGGTATTTATTTATTTATAAATTAACAAGCCCGGTGGCAATGCAATTATTAAATTAAATACCTAACTAATAACCTATAAAGGTGCGGTCGTGTCTCATAATATAAAGTCACGAATATTTTTTTCTTCAAGTATATTATTATGTCAATCATCTCTATAAAGATATAATTACTGATGCAAACTGTCAATGATGGTTAAGGTCTTTCACGAGTGAAGGTATTTAAGGACACATGGCACGAGCTACCTAATGAATAGGCAAAATATAGGTGGTGGTAACTTTGAAAGCTTTAAATCTCAATAATTACTAAATATCAAAACTTGATTGAAATGGAGTACAAATAAACTAGATACCTTTAATAAGTAAATTCATTAAAAAATCAAATTAATCAAAGCCAGCACGCTATCTATATTACCAAGCAACTTAAAACTAGCTAATATAGACGGGAACTTGACACTTTCACGAACACACCCAAAGTATAAAATCCAATTTTTATATCGAATATATCAACGTCAAAATAATAAAGCGGTAATAATTTTCAGGCAGGAACACAAGAGCGCAGGCTGTCAGCCCCTGACTCCCCGAGTGAGTCGTTGTACACGAGCCTTATACATGGTGGCGACAAAGCTGACGAGCGGCTCGCGTGACGTCACACATTCCACGGTGTATGCATGCACCCCTGCTCCCGTGATCAACTCAAAGGCTTCATCGACCAATAATGTCATTAAACCCAAAGCCTAGCGTACGAAAATAAAGTGACTGACACTAAGGAGATACCTAGGCGGTGCTCAAAGATGTGATTCAAGATAAGCGTTTTCAAAGCTTTTTAAATTGGTTCTAGTCTAGCAGTTTCTTAGTCAAAGGTGAAAGTTCGGCATGGTACAAATTTCCCTCTTTCTGGATCTGCTACTATGCAATGACGTCGTCAATATCAAAGAGTGAGTAATCAGTAATCACTCCAAAACATGCCCTCAACTAGGTACTCAAATTATAGTATCGGAGACCGAGAGCATGTCTATACACCGTGACGCGTTCCAAATTACAAGTCCAACATCGGCGCGTCACAAATGTAACCTCTTGTTCCATGATTCGGTAATGAGCACGTGCCGTCAGATTGCGGCTTGTTCATACAAATGGCAGTCATTTTCGAGTTATCGACTTAACACCGCCGCGGAAATGGAAAATAATAACTTCATCGCTGGGTGGCGCCGGCGACACGTACGGATATAATTTGGACGCATTAGACGTCGTTTGTACGAAAACTAGCGCCGCCGCCGTAGTGCGCGACTAACTCATTATTGTATTGTTATTTCGATTCGTGCCCACAGCCCTCGGTAAAGTGATTTGTTTTACTTTATATTTGGTCCTTTGCTACCCTACACATCAATAACAAGTAAAGTATAATATTATGAAACAACCTTTTCTGATTTCACAACTATGATAAATCCATAAATCTGAATTGCGTTTGCAATCGTAGCTATGGAGTATGGAGAAACGACTTGATTGCATCAATTGCACCTAAAGCACTCTTAGCTGTATTACAGTTATTCGTTTATGATTTACCGTCACTTATCCGATGTTATCCGATGTACGTGACTCAAGAAGCCTTTAAATTCTTAAGTAGCATCTGCGAGTGCGAGGTAGTCAGGGACACCGGCACATTGGAACAACCCTTACTTCCGCGACATGAGCTATGATTATGTTTTTGTTACATCGACGGGCTCGGCCACCCCGAATCCACATAAAAATAATTTATGCCACCGAGGGGTAGCTGTGAAAATTTAACGCTCTACTTGAAAAAAGTGACACCACATGACGATGTCTAATTCGACATCCATCCTTTACTTTTTAGGTAAGTGTAAGAGTGACAACATGCTACCCCGTTTTTTAGTTTACAGCCCGAAGCGACGTTTATGATTCAAAAAGTTCACGGTGCAACTGCCGCGTGAACGGGATCGCTTCCGCGTGCGGAGTGCTGATCGGCTCGACACTAACGACCTCACTTAATTAGTAACTCGACAGATGACACACAGAACTCCTGCTAGGCCCACGTCTGTTGCTCTCAATCAACAGTCTACTTAATTGGTATTTACATGCAATAATTCTGTCGCAAGAAAACAGTTAACTGATGTATTGAACATTTTACTAATGATACTTTGGGCAACTGACGTTGCCCGTTATAAAGTGTGTGTGATACGAATCAATACAATGATAGATGGGGCAGCTCGGTCAATGATCAACTTCTGATGTGATAACAAGGCCACTTTACTGTAAGCGACCAAAAAATAGCTGTGTCAGTTCCGGAGTGCCGGGAGAGTGAGGTCGTGTCGGGTAGTGGTTCGTGTGGTAACGAGCAGCGGGTCGGGGGTCGCAGTCGCGGTCGCGGACACCTTACAATGGCTCGTTTGGTGCACAATGCCGCCCCCTCGCGGCCCACTTCATTACGCGTGTATTGTGCCACACACGGCCACGCGCGCCTAGTGCCGAGCTGTGTGACTCCTGTGACCCACCGCCGCCGGTGGCCTGCCAAAGCATTCCACATTAAGCGAACCTTTGTTTCCAAGCTCAATCCCAGTAATTAAATTAATTATCCTGTAATTACTTCAATCGCAAGTACCTCTACGCTCAAAGCAATTAAACTCTATAAAAAAATGATTATAACAGTAACTTCATTACATCACGACACACTAAACTACATCATAATTCATTGATTAATTTACTAAGAGACTCCTAGCGTTACGTCGGTATTAATCAGCGAATTAAAGCAATCAATCACAATGAATCGACGTGTAATACGCCACAGCTAGAATATTAAATCATTATCTATTTAAACATCGAATGTTCGGCTAATAATAGTGGAGATAATATCTCATTGAGCGGTGTGAGTGGAATGGCAATGCGCGCGATTGAAGCGATCACAATGGGCGTAGGAGTAAAACCAACATGCGCCCGCGCACGGCTCCGGCACAATACCGACCTCACAATGGAAGGCTAATTGTGCGACGACAGACAGATACCACCTCATTGTTACTCACGCCAAGAACTAAACCCGATGTTGTTATTACGTTCCTACTAGTTTCGGGGTCGCTTCCGTGCAATCAAACCAACTTTCCAAACACCTCTATCGACCTCTGACTACGTTAATCGACGCGTAAAATTAACTTCAAAATTCGATTATGAGTATACAGTCAAAAACATCAAGAACATATCTTCAATGTCTTATCGTTCATATCTTGTGTTCTTAACGTCAACGAGCCGTGAGATGAATGATGATTACTCTCTATGAGATTCCCGAAATCGCCGGCCGTTGTCCATGATTACGTAATCAATCTCCGTCGGCGTCTGCCGTCCGCCTTTCATCGGGCTGCGCGGGCGCATCACTCTCCCTGTATTCAAGCGCTTTTTACACCTTTTTTCGTAATTATTTAAAGTCGCTTATTATGTTTTAGGCGTTAATGCCTGTTAAATGACCACCCTCTTAATGATGTTCCTCCTCTTAGTGTCTCGATCTCATTTTAAGTGAGGGTCTTGGTACTTTATGGTCAAATCGATTTTAAAGCGGGTGTTATGTTGAAAAATTACTTTGGTTTCGTCGAAATGCTTAAGGAGATTCTTCGGGTGTAAATCATGAATTCTTGACGATGTAAAGTTTGAAGATAAATACGTGATGTTGGAATGTATTCGCGCGCGTCTCCCGCGCAGGCTGTCGGGAGCACAATCGGCCGGTAGCTGACAGTTCGCACCGGGAGCGTGGGCGCAGCCTCATTGTGCGCACATCTCATTTTCTCGCATTGAAGTCACAGCAACCAGTAGCTAATACTTTCAACATTAATCATTGTGAAATCGCAATAAGTTTATTGCGATCTGTTTATTATTTAAATCCGTTGGCTGTTGTTGTTGTGTTTTAAGAACGCCAACTAATGATTCTGTGTGCTCGTGTACTTATGAGCAACAAATGATTAATTGTCTTATCAGCATCGTTTGTGCATCTACCTATGTTGATAGTTGGTATATTCATAATCAATATATTGCAATCAAAGCAAAATATTAATTTTCACTGTATGGACAATCAACCGTAAACCATCGTTAACTACGAAAACTATCGTTACTACGCAGACATAAAGGCGCTATCAAGTATCCTGTAACCCATGATTTTCGATTGACTGTACATAAGAATATGGTACCTGTTACATCTTGCAACCACATAAACGCAATCCAACTTTGCTACAATATTCTATGTGAAGTATTTCCACGAACTAATTTCGCTTTGATTATTAATTAATTCGTGTGATAAACATAATTGCGTTTTATTGCAACACGTTGGCGGCGCGGCTTGATCGAGTTATCGCGCGATCGATGCGCGTGCGCCGCCGCCGAGCGACGAGGAGCGCCGAGCGGACACGGACGCGCCTACTCTACCTCATCGTCTTACCAATTAGAAGTAAGTACTACTAACAATTATAAAAATACGACAAGTCTACGAGCAAACTGCCAATATGTGCTGGCTGATTCTAAAGTTTTAGGTAGTAGACATTAGAAAACTGGCCAAGTGCGAGTCGGACTCGCGTGCTAAGGGTTCCGAACCAATTTCATTTTAGTTACATGTACTTCTTATAGGTTTTCCTGTAATCTATAGGTAGGTAAAGAACTATTATTTGCATTTTTTTTAATTTTAGGCTCAGTAGTTTTGGAGAACTAGTAGTAGTTTCTGAATAACTTCAAAACTATTTATTTTAAAATCATGAAAAAAAAATTGAAACCCTCACAACAAGCCAGTAAAATTGGCTGTGACAGACGGATAGACAGACAGACTGACAGACAACCGAGTGATTTATTTATTTATTTGGTAACTCAACAGCTTATAATAAGGGTTCCGTTTTTCCATACAGAGGTTCAGAACCTTAAAAATAAAAAAGTTGTGACTTGAGACTACATTTTTCCCGCAAACTGCTGCTTAATTGCTACATATATATACATCCACAATAATTTAAAACCGCCTATCTAACTATGCACTTCAAAATATTTGATATTAAAATAATAAGCCAAAAAAAAATCATTAAACATTTAACAAGGCAGGTACTATATGTGCTGGCCCCTCTATCTAACCCTTTCTGGCATACAAACCAATATTTTATTATAGCTCAGTGTTAGATAAAGCCTGACAATATAAACAAAAAAAAATAACTTGAAAAATATAAATGCGTGCGTTGAACTCTTTTCTTAAGCGGTTGCGCGGGAGTGCGCGAACGTCAAATTGAAAGGTGCATTAGTGCAAAATAACACGTAGCCACGAAAATTTCAATTAAGTTTAATGCACATGTCGGCATCCTTCCCCCCTCCCTTCCCTTAGCCCCCTTAACCCCTCTTAGCCCACAACACGATTTATTAAAAGCGATTACGAAGCGAGCTAACCCGACGCGCGATTGACTTTTCGCTGGCTTTATCGATGCCGATACATTTGATTCCCTAAAATATGATAACGTTATCCCCATCAACGGCTTTATTACACGAAACAGGTGATTGAACTGTTCGTTTTATTTAAATGTCTTGTAAATGTGGCCTAATATCATGTTTTAGTTACTTAAAGAAGAGAATCCATTTCTTATTAGTGCTATTTTTATTTAAAGCGAACAGTTTTAATTTTAAGTATTATTTTTGAACTAATTATGAAACAATAGTTTCAACAACGCATTTTCTTTAACCACGACGTTAGATTGTGATTAAAACATCACTCAGTATTTACCAACAATTAGATAATATCAAAATCCCTAAAGTTAATAAATTTACAAAACGCAAAGCAATCACACAAACCACACAGGACAGCCCCAAAAGTGATCGATATCTCGAAGAGTCGCCGTTAAACCCTATAAAATACAGTTGAATAACTTTAATATTCTCAATACGGGGGCACCTGTTAGGGCCGCCCTCGGACGGCAAAAACTGTATTATAACCACTCATAATCAACAGTAATCATTGACTACAATAACTGTCAAAAGGGCACTAAATATTGTTTGTTAAATGCCATAAGTTTTGTATTTTTTTCAACGGTCCACACCTTGGAGCGTCGAGCGGACGCGAGCGGAGCCGCGGCACAAAGGAGTAGGTGCGGATCAACAGTGCAGCCTGCCAGGTGCTAAAGGTTAACATTAATACGAGTAAACTTGCTTACGTTTCCTCTTTAATATTCAAATGAATAACTACGCACCTTATAAGTTGTTAGTAATATTTTCTAAAGATAGTGCAACGTAAAGCCTAATAAGTATTACTTAGATAGCCAATTTTAGAATTCTGGGTGCTAATAGCCTTAACTATAAATAATTGCTGCATATACAAATAAATTGTAACTTATTATGCAAAACTTAGTTTTGCAATAAATTGTTCGTAAAAAGATGGGCATTTCCTTTGTTTCCAGAGTTCGTTACTAAAGTGAAACAACCTATAATCGTGGCCAAAAGGTCATGATAAAGTTTCAATCAGTAGAAAACATAGTCTACCTGGTTCAGACACGCACATCTTATAATGCATGGGCATCACGTCCGCCGACACACCGACGGGTAATTGTTGAGGCATTAAAAACCGATAAAAACCATTAATACGACGGGCGATCGGTCAAATTGCGGATACCGATAATTTACGTAGGAGACGCCCCTCGCACCGAGATGCACTCCAACCGATAATTAAATGAACTACGAATGCAATGTATCTACTTACTAATGTTGCCATGCATATTAATTTCATAGCTTAACCAACGAGAGCTTATAATTATCAATGCGCGCAATTCAAGCCAAACTAACTGACAGATATTGATCGAATCCGCCACTTGAAAGAGAAAGCATCGGAACATACTGATTGCTTTTACAAGAAAATGCGCTTCAATATTATTTTCAGCATTTCAAGTGAAGTAAGCGATAAAGAACTAATCATTATGGATTTATTTGTAAGCGAAAGATTGTCTGCACATTTTAAATTTCGCGGTAGAGCGCTCCGACATAATTTCAACACTGTTTTATTGTATGGATTCGCCGATGACGTACGACTTTGAAGCCAACCGCAAAACGATTGCAATAACGTGGTTAACGAAAAACGTCCGACATAAAAAAGGCTCGTTATGACCTAAACTTCAAATATTTTGGACACGTCATTGTCAAGAAAGGTCCAGCGGACATAAATCGTCCACCAGTTAGCTCCCTCTAACAAAGTCCACTCGGCAGTAAAGTGGCCGCTTGTAAATCAAAACGACGAATCGAAAAAATGAAAAAAGTAAACAAATCGAGACGCAGCCGACGTTTCTCGTGAGCCTCGCAACACTAGTGATGAGCTACTTAGTTGCGCGAGAGCACTGTCGATGAAATATCCTGTGCGTGTACCGTAATAAAAACCTGTCTGATGCGAAACTTCCGTAATCCGATAAAAGCACGTTTATAAGAATCAAATCATTTTTACCTAGTTTATTTTCCTTGATCATAATATGTAAATGTAAAAAGAAATACAATACCTCTATCTTCAGAGTCAATAACATTACGCATATCCATTCCAAATATTTATAAGCTTATAAACCTTATAGTAGAATTAGGAAAATTTCGATAATAAAGTACGATATTTGGTGGTCCCGGACAGACCGTATCGATGTGGAAAGGAACGGATTGTGCATCGCAATAAAAAAAGATAAAGCGTATTACGGGATGTCCGGAGATAAGGGCCACTTTATGTTTTCATATTAAGTTTGACATAAAAATGAACGCACTCACACATTTTACTGCTATTGGCTGTCTTTGTTAGTTTAACACTGGCTTGCTAAGCTCTTTTTACCACTTCTTTCTTATTTCACATTCTAGACCTAAAAGATTCAATAATATCAAATAGTCCGTGTACCTACTTGAATTCAAACTAGTTTAATGGTAATTGAAATCTGTTTCTTGAAATTGAGATACGCACTAAACTAATAAAACTGAATTCGATTTCAATTCAAGTCAAACGAGTACTGTTTTGATAGCTATGCTTGAAATCAATTACATTACGATTACTGGACGTTTTATATTGTTAGCTTTTAATACTAACTAATTTTATCAATGCGAAGCTGAGTTTTTCTTTTTGTTTGTTTGTTACTCCTCTAAATCGCTGAACCGATTTTAATAAATTTCGTTACAGAGCTACATCTACTACTATTTTTTTTTTAAGATCTCTTTTATGGCGAGCAAAGCCGAGCCTGAAGCTAGTCTAATAATTTTACGTTTTCTGCGACACTTTTACCAAAAACATATCAGAACATCTCCCTAACAAATTAATAGACAACGCATTGTAAAGCAATTTGAGTCCACGCTCCGCCGCCCTCCCCTTGTAAAATTTGTCCCGATATCCCGTTTTGATTGGACTTCGTGATTTATCTCTTGTTTAGGCGCACAGTGAAGATTACCCATTGTTGATCCTTTTTTATTTTAAAAACAATTTGATTAAATAAGCTTTAGACAAAAATAAATTGGCAAATGACGTAGAAGAGATTAATTGTTCTGAAATAACTTTGATTGTTCATCTATTTTCGACGCGTTATTTGATTTTTTATTGAAAATGTCGAGCACATTACATATTATTTTCATCTGTGTCTAATAAAAGTTTATCTGGTTTTTGTTTTTTTTTTTTAAATCTCAATCACAAATTGTTTAAAGTATCAAAACTTGTCAGTCGCGTATATCAATAGTGTTCGCAGGGAGCGTAACAATAGCATCCCTTCCCCTGAGATTGAAACGCTCTCCGGGCTACTGCCGGCTACAGTGATTTAGACTAACTGCACTTGTTGCGATACGGGGCCCTCCCCATCGCAGATAACATATGACAGGCGGCTAATACGAGGATTATACTCATTCCACACACTTGCTCCGACAAGCTACTTCACCGTAACTGCGCTAGAACGCCGCGCGCCGGGCTACAAGCCTGCATCAGCTAATGACACAAAACTACAGTCATTCCGTTAAGTTACTGGATAGAACTTATTTTGCCGCGACACTTATGTTCGAACCTGTTCACAGCTCCTACCATGGAAATGAGATATTTTATCGCAAACTATAACTCCGCCGTGCAGGTAATAAATATTGCCATTATTGAATAAAAATATGGTCATAAACAAAGTTCCTGGAGGCGAATAAAATTTTCAAAGCATGTTTTATAGATCTAGTTGAGATTTGTCAAGGATCTAACAAAGGTTTTTATTAGTGTGTTGTTTGACGTGTCAATACTGCGCGCGCGCCTCTAGAGGGTAGTATATCAGTGGCGGGTGTCCCCGGGCGGCCGGGGCGCCGGGGCTCCGGGGCTCCGGGGCGGCGGGCTCGGTACACAATGCCAATTTTCCGCTCACCGCCACCGACTACGCAATTATTTAGATAAACCTCTCGGCGTGACTATAAAAACATCTTCCCCTCCCCCACGCTACGCTGTTTGTTGTCTTTGGGGCTTTGTGAATTTATAGCCCGGCATTACGCCGACGGTTAGGAAAAAATGTACTTTTAATTTATCTCGTTAAAGGGTTGAAGGACGGCCGGGTTCGCGAAGTAATTATTCCGGAATTGGCCACTTTAGCTGATGAATCCATTCCGCTGTACCCTTTATTGGGGGGCGATTGTGGAGTGAATTAATTTGTTTTTGACTCCGATCTCAACGGAGTGAAAGATTACATTATGTTGATGAGTGCAGCAATTATTTAATAAGTTAATTTTCTTGACCTTTGGAAACTATAAGTTTTGGAAGGACTTGTACTCATTCTATAGCGCTTATTACATTATGAAATTTGTAGGAAATCTAATTAGGAACAAAATTTAGTAATTAGTCCGATCGGGACCTTCCAATTGCATTAAATCGGAATCTAACTGCTCTAACTTCAATTACATCTTTTGGTTTCCTAATAAATTGAATACTGCAATAAGCGGTAAAACTAGATTAAAGAATAGGCACATCGTAATTACGACGTGTCTGCATAAAATCTATGAGGCCAGTTTTGTCGTCACATTGTTATTAAAACTATGTAACATTTGAACCTTAATTTATAAGTTTCAAATACGAATAAAAGTATTTTAATATCCACAAAACATCATAAAATACTTACTCTAGTTAAATCGAGGAACAACAACAATGTCATTGTTACCATTATAAAAGACGAGACAAATAACAATAAAGTATTAAAAACATTCCGAAACAATTCCAAACTTTGATTTCAAGGAACGCTAATGAATAGGGTATTAAGCGCTTGATAGACTGAAACTTTAAATTAAAAGAGACCATTGAAGGAGAACTTTGTTTAAAGATTAAGATGATTAAACAATCCCTTAACCGAGGAAACGAATCTTTTCGTCAAATCTGAATATAGCATTAAATATATATAGCAATATAGCACCTAAGAATACCTGCAGTGCTATCTCTCCTTCATATTTAATCCATCCAAAGGTTATCTTTAAAAGATCACTTTGAGCGATAAAGCCGCCCATTGTGTCACGTTTGTAATATTTTGTTCATCTTCCTTTTCTATAACTTATATGGAGTACATAATAAAGAGTATTCAATTCTATATAGCAATAGCTTACCTGCCACTCTTAGTGATGATCATCTCGGTGCCGAGGTCGTGGAACTTGTCCCATAGCTCCTTGGTCTCGAGCTGGCAGTCTACAGAGAGCAACTCCTCACAGTTGCAGGAGGTGGCAGGAGGCAGGGGCCGCGCTGGCGACGGCGTGTCTCGCTCGCCTAGTTCTGTTCATAAAAAAATCATGTTAAAATATGACCAAAAGGTGGTGAATAGTGGGTTTTTTACCGTCGACAATTTCCTTTAGAGTAAAATAAAACGATAGCATTTTTTTCCTCTTTGGCAACTGAACCGATGTCGAGCATTCTGCCAGGGTCTTTAGACAAGAGTTTCTGTTTTGACTTTGTCATATTTTACGGTTTATTTGTTTATTTCGGTATTACACAGTGAATAGATATTGGTAAATTAGATTACTTGACGACTTTAAGACACCTCATGAAAATATTGGTAGCCGCCATCTTAGGTGTAACTTTTGTATATTTTTCGGATTCAGCGCTACTGAAAAAGAATGATGGTTTTGAACAGACTTCAAATAAAGGAGGAGGTTCTCAATTAGGTTCTATTTTTTATGTTTGTTACATCATAATTCCGTCATTTATGAACCGATTTGAAAAAATCTTGTTTAATCTGAAAGCATCATACAAAAAAACTTTTTTACAAAATATACAACCGACTTCCAAAACCAATACACTACAAAGTATAAAATAACTTTAATTTTGGAAGCCGGTTGTATTTATTGTAAAAAAGGTTTTTTATGATGTCAATTATAAAAATAACGTCGGTAAAAAGAAAAATGTTTGCAACGCTATAATAATAATAATAAAAATGTTTATTTTCTTCCACAAATAACACTTATAAACTAATATTTAAGGAAATAATTACAATTATGACTATGACAATGTTCATTTGTATTCAGGACACCAGGGACTCCCCTCTACAGGCAAGATAGACAAACAATGTTTCAAAATTTAATTTTGATGTTAAAACAATTTTTTGGAAGAAAAAGAAATAAAATAAAAGAAAAATAATAATAAAATCTGTTTGTATGAATTGTTAACGATGCCGCTGTTTAGTTTTGAAACCAATTTACCTAACTTAAAAAAACGCCGTATTATTTAACCGACTTAACCCCTATACGGTGTTTTTTTTAACTTAGGTATGGATTCAATCTTCTCAACACGGACACTTTTCCAGTGACATAAGAACAGTGAGGGCAAATGTGATGAATGATTTAATCTTCACTTGAAAAGCAATTTTATAAAAACCAATCAATTCTGCTGACTTGCACACAGCAAACCATTTTCCTGTTTAATTACCTATATGTGAAAATTCATAAGTACGTCAGATGTGAAGTTTCAACCCACAATGTTTGACTTCTACTAGTGCTAAGTTTACTCTATAAAAAATGCCATAAACTTTATACGAGTGGTGCGGTAACCACGACCGTTGTAACAGAACCCATGAGATTGTGTTCAATGAATATGGATGTCAAATTACAGCTCGCCTTAACACGACAGTCATAGAAGGAAACGAGTATGGCATGCAGTAAAAATATAGCAACTGTGTGACCTTAAGTTAAGGCACAGTTTATATGGATATGACTCAAAACAACATGCTGTAGTCAGCGGTAAATTGGTCATGTTAATGTTCTATGAAGTTGTTTACTTCTTTTGTAGGGTTTGGTTTATATTGTAGACTTTCCGCCACCAAAGATGGTTAAAACCAGGAAATCTTAAATCCTTTGATTAGGGCGATTTTTTAACGCGCCGACGATGCGCAGACGACGCTGGCTAATGCGCTTTAAACCAAAATTCAGACGCAAACAGTACTGCTTTTAGGCCATATCTACAGTGCCATAAGCACGCGGTCGTAAAACGTGCGTCGTCGGCGCGTTAAAAACACGCCATGTGCATAGATAGGCTCTTAGAAAACTTATTTATTCAAATCTTAAATGATCTAGTTCATATCCATCACAGTAGGTCTACAATTTTAGTCGTCTTACAACAGTAGCCCACGTTTTTTATCCAATAACTACTACACATTCATTTAAAATATATATATTAATTTTACAAACATTCAATTTATTAAAAAATTCAAATATTATTCATTACCACGACGCATGCATGACGTAGTTTGAAACAGCTAGGAGCGAGCGCAGTCCGAGCCTAGTGTCCCAAGGACGGCGCGGAATGGAACGGTGACATTGTTTCCTTATTAAAAGGGTGTTTCATAATTCTAATGCATTATTTATTTTTACTGTATGTATTGTCTAAAGAATTATTAAAAAAATATCGGGCCTCGAGGATGTTGAAGTTTATGTCGGGTAAATGAAGTGGGCCGCCTTTGTAAGGCGACTAAAATGACATCGTTTATATGAACTAGATCATCGTCATCATTTCAATCCAAAAACAGTGACTGCTGGACGTGGTCGTCACATCGACCTGTGCTTCTCACGCCCTGCTTCGTACCGGCGGCCCTCACCAGAATGCCAATTCTACTAATTTTTAAGCATTTTTCGCATAATCATGTCAGTCGCAATCTGTCAAAAATGTATGAAAATGAAGGCTTTTTTGACAGTTTGCGTTTGACATGCGGATGCAAACGTTGATTAAAAAAAACTGCCCAAGTGCGAGTCAGACTCGCGTGCAAAGGGTTCCGCACGAATTTAATTTTTTTAACATGTTATTAACACTATAGACTTCATATAGGTTTTCCTGTAATCTATAGGTAAAGATCTATTATCTCCATTTTTTTTTCAAAATTTTAGGCTCAGTAGTTTCGGAGATAAGGGGGGGTGAATGATCATTTTTCGTCTAATTTCTTGATTACTTCAAAACCATCTATTTTAAAATTATGAAAAAATATAATTAGCACCTTCACAGTAAGCCCTTTCATTTGATATACCACACGAAATTGTTCAAAAAACTTTTTTTTTAATTTTCTAGTTTGACGCCCATACTAAAAATTTAATAATTTACGTAACGCGTCCGTGTTTGGGTCACAGAAGTCCATATGCGTACCAAATTTCAATAGAATCGGTCCAGTGGATCCGGAGATAACTGGCTGTGACAGACGGACAGACAGACAGAAACCCGAGTGATCCTATAAGGGTTCCGTTTTTTGTTCGGAACCCTAAAAATTAGTAGAATTGGCCCTCAGGTCCTCAGTCGATCTTGTGGGAGGCCTTCTAAAGATATATCATCGGTTTAAGATTGCCAATCTTGAACGTTTCGGCCCAATCGGACAGTCCTTTTTGCGAGCAATGTAGGTTGCCAACTTCTTTGGGCAATGTCGGGTACTTTAGCTCTATTGGCTTTCACCCTAGCAATGAGGCCTATAGTGATCGACGACGGCGTCGTTTCAGTGCCAAAATTTTTCATTGGCAATTGTTCTGTAGACCACACAAATCGTAGAAATCTTAGGAAACTACACCATCCATAAAATTCGTTTTACCTAAAGTTCCTTCTATGTTATAAGGATATACTAGGTATTAGTTTTGTCCAGCAATATGTATTTATGGCATTATTAATAGTAGTAGTTTAGATTTATGCTGTCATAAAAACTTAAGTCAAAGAGAAAAGTTAACAGAAAGCTAGACATAGATTTAGTTACAACTAACAACTACTTTAAAACAGCGTCATTAATGTGTTCAGTATTCCAGGCTTTACATTACTGTTTTACCTAAGTGTGCTAAGCATAAAAAGTTACTATGCAAATAATTAAAACCAATATTTAAAGTGTAGTGAAAAGATAAATATTTTTACTTTTCAATAAAGGTAAACTATTCGTCTTCCCAGTGTATTGTTAATATTGGTATTTTTTACTTTATTTTAGTCAACTAAAGTGTAAGAGACTAATATTATAAAGAGGAATGATTTGTTTGATTGAATTAAATAGGCTCCGAAACTACTGGACCGATTTGAAAAATTCTTTCACCTTTAGAATCCTACATTATCCCTGAAGAACATAGGCTATAGAATATTTTCAAAAAAGTTAGGGATACGTATGAAAACTTCGATAATGTAACCCAAAGTTTGAAAAAAATACCAAAAAAGATCCTTATATCGCGTACGCTGCGGAAACTTTTCACAATAGAGTAAAGTGATGTACTACACTTTTATAGAAAACATAAATATCTACAAAAAAGATCGCAAGGGTACTATTATGGTTAAGTCACAATGACCGCTTCTTGTTCAAATTATTCAATCAAAACCCGGGTGCAATGGAATAGTGGTGATTTTAGTATCATAATATTATTCTTTATCTATTTAAATTGGTTAAAAATTAAGGTTGGTTATGTGCATGTAAAGTACACATTAAATTATTCAAATCGAACCTTTCGTTTAAAAGTTACGACGGTTTAAAAAAACTCTAAGTAAGAAAAATGTTGCGAGTGAACTGGACTACGTTTAGTCTATTAATAAGTAATTTGCACATACCCTTTAAGAGGTTAGATGGGAGATAAATTTCGTGGAGTACCAACTAAACCCGCGCGAACGAAGTCGCGGGCGAAGTGCTAGTTATAAATATAGTAGTCAACAAAAATCTCTCTTTTGTTTAAATACACAAAAATACCTTCCGAGTGAACCCCATGAAAAAGATGTGTTTGATGTTCTCGTTATGTTCAATACTTAGTTAACTACATAAAGTTACTTGAATTGATTGAAACTAATTATTAAAAAATTAAAATATAATGAGGATTACGATATTTTGATTTTAAAGAAAATCTTAATTAGTTTTTCGTGATTTTATTTAATTTGTGTCTTGACGTCATCAATCACCCCTGACCTTAAGATAAAATTGTAAGCCCAAGTAATTAATTTAAACATCATAATTGCTCGGCACTAACTAGAGAATTTAATTTCATGAATGGGTTGGATAGTACTTACATGAAAGCAACTACCTACTTTATAATTAAGAGAAGTTCTCAACACAATTTTTAATTGACAGTATTGTTGCAGTGCTTACCTAAAACTTGGTATAATAAACTACTATTACATACAATAAAATTATTAAGTGCATATTTACAAGTCAGAGCTTGTTACCTAGCCACCTCTGGGGCTACATCATAGTTTTCTACACGCATTAAATCAAGAAGCCGGTGTGAGAACCGAATTGTGTCGGGCTGAGAAAGTTTGTTTATAATGTTAATAACACTTGTGCTATAACAGCTTCAATTACTTTTTGTTGTACAGTAATGGCGGCCGCCGCAAGATGCAGCAGTAAATTGCCCTGAGATTTCACGTTTATAAATAAATTGTCGGATGGATTAGGTCTTTAAGAGAGGATATTTTATTTTGCAAAAATGGATCCACCGACTGGTGAAGACTATTTTTGAGGATCGATACGATTTTTTGTAAGAAGTAGCTCCACTCCTTGGTGAAACATATTTCGAGGACCGACATACCGTTATTTTTTGTAATAACTAATAGAAAACTATAACCTGCTAAGATGATTTAGGATAGCTTAAGACACTACACGTTTGATATATGTATATGTAAAGACCGAACATTTAATTGAATAATATATTTGATAGAGGTAGTGGTAGACGGTAGGTGCAGATTTAAGAAATTGTTTTACTATCGTTCCTTAGATTAGATACCTCTTTTGTTACTTGTTCAGTTTATTTAGTTACCTTCTGCAACTCCATGACAAGACCTATCTCATCAAATTGATATCTCTACATTTTTATGATTGTTCTAACATTTCAGCCTTCTTGAGCCAATTGGTGTGTTAACTTTTGGTGTAGCGATCAGTGAGTTCACCGACCGATGACATCGATCGAATAATATGAATCCTCATACTATCCACAACCTTCTCAATACTCACCAGAGGAAGGCGCAGGAGAAGGCACGGCGTGGTCGGATGCATCCCTCTCTCCGTCCGAGCACTCCTCCACGTCCACCTCCACATCCTCGTCCGGCAGGGGGGAGCGGCAACTCGACGCGGGGGAGCTGAGCGACGCCGGGGAGCTCTGCCGGGATACCGAACCTGGAGTAGAGAAGGGGTTAGAACTCACTTCTTGAATGACTATTGTAGTTGCATCAGCGGTTGAGAACGCTGTGGTGGGCGGCTACGTCAGCCAGAGGCTTTAGACAAAGTGCCATTTATTAACTTATGCAATTGTTGAATTTCCAAAATATAAGGAATTGATCACATTTTTGAAGCCTTCGTCACGCTACCGCTGACGGAATTTCACTTGTCTAGAGCCTCAGGACCCCCCACGCACAACGAACCGAATGGAAGTCTCAGTTCAGATAACGGAGTCCCTACTCTGCTCTAGTGTGTCGGGCTTCATGCCCAAAAAACTTCGCCAAACCGAAGTAAAACGAAATTATTTCAAACAACAAGCTTTATAAGTTGAAAATAACAATGGTATATGAGCTACTATTATTGAACAGGAAGAGTTAGAGATAATTGTTGATTTAAAAATCCAGTAACACGAGTTACAATTATGTTAAACTAGGAATTATTGCATGTAATCTTTTAGGAAAAAAGATAAGATAAAAAGGTGTGAATGGTGACGATGATGAAGATTTACAACTAGTAAGCCCGTAAACAGATGTAAAGCCAACAATGTGAGTAAACATTTGCGTTTATAGTTTTCGAAACTAAACATTTTTAAACACACCCACCCTGCTGCGAAAATAGAAAGCTACGCTTTCTAAACGGCAAGAGCAAAAAACCCCTGGGGGCAGTGCAGCTATAGCCGATATTAGAGAACTGGCACAATGTCGGTTGTTCAAATGATGGAACTTACTTTACTTATCAAAAATACCAATCCACGTTATTTTATTTACTATCTTTCTACGCAATAGCTCTGAACAAAAGGCCTTCTAATTTCGTTCACTAATCTTTTTAGGTTGTAAATGACTTTCCGTCTGCCCGATGTCAAACACCCTTGGGCTTTTCTTTGACCAGCACACAAACACACACACCACACACACACACACATATTAAAATAGGAAAATTATATGATGTGGCAAGTCAAAATCTCAAACAACTCAACCTATCTAAGACTCCTACAACACTAATAAAAACTTCAGTGGTTTAAAACTTTAGTAAAGCTGGACTGGAAACCAAAGCCGCGAATGCAACTTTGTAAACTAACTGCAGCATTAAACCTAATGCAACGAGGTGTTAGCCAGGTACAGCTAAGTATTGGCTTTAGTGATACAAAATGGCGACTAGCTCCACTGCTCTACCAGCGATAAATCCCAGCCGCTAAATGAACAAGTTAAGTGACCTTATTCGCCAATTATTACTTTGGTATTGTTCGTCTAATAGTTGAGCTTCTTAAAGTTCAAGTTGACCTACGCGGTAACTGACAAATGCTTGCACTGCCGGACAGGTCAACTCAAGTCTGTATGGTCGTGTCCTCAAAGATCACCTCAGACCAATTGACTATTACAATATTCAAGTGACTTTGACATCTGAATTTGTTTCGGTATTTCTTCTCAGGGCAGTCAGCTAGGAAATACCGCTCTCCTCTAGTTACCGACTTCTTCAAAAAGGTTCTCTGTTTGGCTGTTTGTATGTTTTTGAAGTGAAAACTTCTTTAGCGGCGTTGAGCACTTTCTGTAATGGGTATAAAATCTTAAACTCGCGTCAGGACACGTGACCTGATCGAAAAAGCGTAAGACGGACTCGCGTCAGGGTCACGTGATGCTGATCGAAAAAGCGTAAGATCGAGGGGAAAGGAGAGGAACTAGTATCTCCCACTCTTTCTACCGTGCCTGAGTGTGCTGCTCCGCTTAGGCGGCACAGGGCGCTTGCGCGAATGTCCGTCTGTGTTTATGTACAGCGTGCCACGCGTATCCAAGGATACGAAATTACGGAATTACGAAATTATGGATGAAAGTTGATTTTTCTAAGAGATAAAAATTAATGTAATATATAAATAAATAACGATATAATATTATGAATAATAACATGTAAATTGTCATATTTGTGTACGATAGCGCAATAAATAAACATTGTATTCTACCTCATAAATGATAGTATTTTTGTACTTATAATTAAACACAACGTTAATACTAAAGTTTTCACTTCTGCCGGCACTCCCGGAGTGCTACCGGTGTTTTTTTTTTTATTTTCACATTTTGAAAATCGGTCGTCACGACACATAGGAAAATTATTTTTTTATTCGAAAGCCTATACTCCTGAGGTAGTCCCATTGTCTCCAAGTCAGAATCTGATGATGGGATCCCAGGAAAATCGAGGGCAACCCTTAAATTTTATAGGCGCATACAACGTTTTTCATTTACTTTCTATCGCAATTCAGATATTTGTACCTGGTAATCATCGTTTCATGTTGTTGAGCTGATGATGGAAGGTATAAGTCAGTATCTGATTATGGGATCCCAGGAAAAATATTTGTTCAGCGATATTTTCGCCAATTGTCAACCGATTTGGATGATTATTTTTTTGTTTTGAAGAATATTTTCTCGGACTGGTATCATTTCAATTTGGTGAAGATCTGATGAATAACTTCGGAGGTAGGCAACGGAACTCTTCAATAACTGATAGCAAACCTCCCGGGATTGCTGAAATTGCATGCCTGTTTATTGTTTATACCAGTTCATAACATAATGTCACGCCGGTACGCAGATGTATACTACAAGTCGCACTAAAACGTGAAAATTAAAAAAAAATACAACCGACTTCCAATTAGTGTTTTGGTTGTTTTTTCGTTTTTTGACACCGACTTCCGAAATTAAAGTTATTTTATACTTTATAGAGTTTTTAACCGACGAAAAAACGGAGGAGGTTCTCAAGTCGACGCGTATAATTTTTTTATTTTTATGTATGACCCCGCATAACTTTTTACAGAATAGTCCGATTTTGATAATTCTTTGTTTATTGGATTGGTATACTTCGAAATTGGTCTCATATAAATTTGGAAAAAAAATCTTACCGTAAGGGTGGGAAAATGGGGGTGATTGGTTGGTTATTGTTCAGTCACAGATTTTAATGCTGAGTTGTGTAGCATTTTTTGTAGGCCTACCCATGTTGGTATATAAAGCCTGTTTTTTTATATATATTATACAACAAATATTAGTTAAAGTAGGATTAAATAACAGTTAATAGCTGAAGTAAGGTAGGTAGCTATTTTAAAAGCAATCAAAAATTAAGCATGTAGTAATTATGAGATTATAGGCACAAAAAAAAACTTTTTAACAAAAAATTAAAACTCCGTAAAAACTGAATACCTAGAAAAAAAACTTTTACAAATAACTCTAATTTCGGAAGTCGGTGTTAAAAATTACGAAGAAACAATAAAAAAGCCGACTTCCGAAATTAAAGTTATTTGTAAATGTTTATTATTTTTTGGTTTACAGTTTCTTCGGAGGTTTAATTTAAAAAAAAAGCTTTTTATTTGGAAAACGGTTGTATTATTTTGTATTTTTTTTAAATTAATCAACAAAGTTACCTATTTCTGTACTATTTACTAAATACATTTTGTTACCTTTAATTGAACATTACCTCTACATATGAGATTATATTACATATATATTGTTAGGTTAACACAGATGAAGAAACATAGTGAGGTATGGGTAGGTACTTCATCAGAGTTAAGCTAAATTTATATTACTATATCATGTCGCGTCGTGGTGTGGGATACCTAGACTAATCAAACGAATCGATTCATGCCCACGTCATATTACAACACAATAATTGAAATCCTTCTTTTAATTTAAAATTTACAGCAAAAAACAAAATATATATATACTAGCTGACCAGGCCGTTGTTTTGCCATATAAAAAAATGCCTACGACCTATTCTCAGACCTGACCGTAAACTCAGTCGAGCTGTTACGGAGGAGTTCGATAACAAACACTGTGACAAGAGATTTGTATATATTAGAATAAGAAGATTAAGTTTGGCAAAGGTTATTCTTGCTTTTCTTTTCATTGTAATACTTTTCTTCATTTTTATCATTTAAGTGCCTTTTTATTACAATCAAAATTGAATTGATTGAGATATAAAATCATCATTTCATATAACTTATATAATTACATAGGGCCTTTAAAAAGCATGTATATTCCAGCGAAATTTAAAGTTAAAAGTAATAAAACTTCGCGTACAAAAACTAAGGGAAAATTAATGGTTTCTCATAAAATACAAAATAACACGACACAAAAGTAAGAGTAAACTACTTATTTTTAGTGCTAACGTAGCTTTTGCAATTAAATAGCAATAAGGGTCCTGGGTGGGCCACCGTTATCTGTGGTGGAAGAGAAAACAAAATCGAGAGCAGTTAAGTTATCTTTTTAATTCGCCCACGAAGCGCGCCATACAATTTGGACCGCCATTTGTCTTTTTTTTTCACCCTAATCATGACCAAGGCGCTTCTGAACATCCTAATAGATATTGATGTACGATTAAATCTACCGAGCTGTCAAAATAAAATAACGGATGGCTGTCGTTTGTTATTTTATATCATATCTTTTAATGCATAATACATTTTGGTAGTTTAACGGCTCCCTCTTTGTCCGAAATAAGATGATTTTATAAAACAGATAAATGATAAGATTAAAATGATAATGACTATTTTAGTATCTTACAATTGGTACCATATATGGCTGGGTCGAATCATGGTGGTTCCTTGATTAAGCCATAAAACGAAGTCAGTCTTGCATGTCATTTTATTTCCATTCTGTTCTTACTTCAGTTAGAAATGAAATGTTGGAATTTTAATAATACCACTTAACTTTTATTAGTTGTAGAAAAACAATTGATACATATGTAATTATTATCATTCTGAGAATGTTTGATGGATATCTTAAATGAAAGACATCAAATTATGATGACTAATAAACTAAAAAAGGACATTCTGAGTGAATTATTACGTGCAAGTCATTTCATTGGGAAAATTATTATTTTAGAGTGCACTAAAACCGAAAACAACTTAAAGAAAATCTTTACAGCGTTACCTAGGCATATTAATATATACCAAATTCATGGGTAGCATCTGACAATGCATAGATAGTAATCATTAGTTTTTATATCTAACTAGGTAAATTGTAGAAAATTAATTTATTGATGAAGAAATTTCTCTCACCACTTTTGAAATGAAGTATAGAGCTACAGTAGAGCTACAGAACTATCGCTAACAGAAACATGCAATGATAATGAGTCAATAGAATGCGTTAACATTTCTTGTTTCTACCCTTGATAGCCAACCAAATAAAATGGCTATAATGTATATGGGTTGATAAATGCGAAATAAAAATAATAACGGTGTATATTTGTAGTAAGTTGCGTGTCCGTACACTTCGGGCGGTGTCGGGCGCGTTCGGTTCCACACAATTAATCTGAAATAACGAACTGACCCGTAACACGACTCCTGCGCATGTGCGCCTGCTCCCACCACACCAATTAGCATTAAACCCTTTTTAAATACGTCTCCAGCTTTATAGCCAGGTTTTAGTGTTGAATTGTTCTAGCAGCACGTTTTGATTTGGACTCGTAATTAACTAAATAAATATAAACGAATTCTACTTTTTGAAAACATACATAAGCGAAAGCTGAACAAACTTAGTCGGGTCTTTTGTAGCCAACATTACGGTTCGACGAGGAAAGACAAATATTGCAGTGTGTTCTTGAAAAAATCATCAAATACATAGTTTTAGAAATAACCCACCTGGTAACTAAATAACACGTCCACTTTTTGACAACAAATGATTTACTTTGGTAATCATTTCATAGCATCAATTATATCAATGGCTAATCTAAAATAAAAATTTTAACACAAGAATTATTGATCAAAATTGCAAATATATACCTAACTCTTTTTAAATCTAAATGATGATTCGGTCTAACATTTCGAATAAATCTGAATATATTTTGTTGCTATTTCTACTGTTACAGTAGGTATTTTGTTCTTTTTACTTGTTGTTTTTTTACTGAGGTTTAATATTTACTGATAATTGTTGAACTAGATATATAACTCACTCGGTTTTGTCCAAAAACTTGCACATCTAATAAAAGTACAGTAAATTGGCTTAGATTTTCACAAAGCTTAGGTATGTATTTTCAACTTTCAACATTTTCCCAAAACCGAATTCTAATTAGTATCGACATTGTCAATCATAGAATAATAACTGAAAATGTGAAAACAACCTTTATGGCTAAAATAATGAAGAATGAGATATCTGTAGTTAAAAATAATTTAAAATTGGCATAAATTGATCAAAAACTATTTACATGGATTTTAGAATACAGCATTTTGTAAAACCAATGCACTCGGCATTGGTTTTGCATAATGCTATATTTTCGGGATCATAAAGGATTCGTTTTACATCGAACTAAATATGATTACTAACTGTTAAAGGATTATATTTTTTATTCATTTTAAAATAGCTGCTACACAAAAAAAAACTAGGTAGAGCATGTTCAAAACATTATTATCAAAAGGGTAACAGAAAAAACAATGGAAACACAGCAGTCTCCTTGTAAAATCTACAAAACAGTGTTGTGGATCTCTAAATTGTGCACGCAGACCTCTTAGAAAACTCTACATTTTATTGCTGCCATGATTTTTTTAATTGTGTGTTTTTTTGGTTTTTGCAAATATGCGATTGCTTTGTTTTTTTTTATTTTTTGCGATTAGGATAGGTACAGTCATCCTAGTCCATATTATCAGATAGATCTAGGTTTTATAGAGGAACTTCAAATTGTTTATCAAGCAAGTTAGTATCAGTAAGTAAGTGTTTAATTAGGCCTATGTTACCGGTGAGTGGCGGCGTGTGCGCGACGGGGCTGCGCGGCTCGGCGCCGCCGCGGGCCATGATCGCCGCGATGGAGAAGTCCGTCGCTCTCGTCTTGCCCTCCTCGGCCACCATCCTCTCGCCTCCGGCCCTCCAACACTCCGCGCTTTCCACATCCATGAAACAACTCTCAGTACCTCAGTCCAACACTAATTCTCACCCAACATCTCACCGATACCGGCCCGTACATTGTTTTCGTTTATGCATTTTCTTTCAAAGAAAATTATTTTTCACCGAATTTATTTTTTTCAAAATTTTTGACCGTTACGAAATTATTTTCATTTTAAATTCGAGCAATATTTTTTTTTATTGAAAACAATAAACACTTCGAATTAAAACCGTGTTAATGCACAATTATGAATCAATTAACTCGTCTGACGATCGTTAAACGCGTATTTAAATAGCAGTTGAAATTGTCCGTCGTGGCACACGAGCGAAAGCGGTACGGCGGCTGAGCGCGGACTGAGCGCGGCGCGGGCGCGGCGCGCGGGGCGGGGCGCGCAGGCGGGGCCGCCTCCCCGGCAGCCACTGGCCGCGCTACCCGCTGTCACCGTACCTCCCTCCCCTCCCCGACCCCCACACCCCGGACACCCCGACCACTAAGCTTTTCAATAACAATAAAAATAATAATATTAATTCCATATTTGCTCAACGACATTGTGCGAGTGTGTCATCGTATAAAATAAATTTCAGCTTTATAGTCGTCGACTCTATTAATCAATAAAATAATAAATCACCATCCCACAGGTGATCGTTTTCTATTTTACGAACGGTAATCTATCGGTTCTTAGAAAATAAGTTTATTGCTCAAACAAACATTCAGAATGCATCTTTGTATAGGAATGAATTTTCATGAAAACAGTGTCAAGTGAAAACGCTTGCGCCGTGTACATGTGCGCGAGCGCGCCGCCCATAAAAACTGATCAGTAGATTAGAGCGAGATAGAAGTAGACTATGGTGGGCGTGCGCATGCGTTAGAAAGAGTTAAAAGGATTTATAACGTACAACAAAGTATGTTCAACGACGTAACTTTATCAATACTTAACGTGAAACTTTACAGAGCGTGCAAATAATTTGTATAATAATATATTTAAAATTTCGTTGTTTGTTTAAGCCTTGTTAAAGCTAAATAAATGTGCGAAGCGATAAAGTTTTAGGAGCTGTCTCGTTATTTCTAATGTTTCATAAAACTGACTTCAATCACTTTCATGGCAGACGAGAAACTTATGAAAATCGAATAATTTTGTTACAATATAGTTTTGTATTATTTCAGTTTTAGTTAAAGGATAGGTACCTACACTTAAAATTAAACAGTTTCGAATATTAGGAATTAAAACAAAACATTTTAAATATGGCGACGGTATTTTTGTTGTTTTATCATTTTTATGCAGCATGTCAGTTCTGTGAGGATAACTACTTTTGCCTTCTTACTTTTCTTTTTTCTTAATTTGGCAGTTTAGCCCTCTAATCTTCTTGAAAAACTGCAACCGATGGAACAAGGTGTTCCGGATTTTCAATATAAAAATAAATATAAGTATTACCTCCCTACCTAAGTTAAGTCTACGTAGTGTTTTTGAAAATATTCAAAAAATAAGAATTCAAACTTTGATTATTTACAAGTATATAGGTACAATTTTTTCTGAAGGAGCGTCAAACCTACCTACTTTTTTGTCTTTGACGAAAACGGTTACCTAATTCGTTTAGGTATTATCTACCTACTGATAAGTCCAAAAATTCGAAGACATGTGACATTCACCAACCCGCATTGGGCCCGCGTGGTGGATTACGGCCCATTCCCACTCCTAGAGAGGAGGCCTGAGTCCCAACAGTGGGAACATTATAAGGCCGACTATGCTATGCTATGCTATGATAAGTAGTTTCACTCATTTCAATAAGATTCCAAGATCTAAATAAGTAAAAGATGATATTTTAGTTTTTTTTAAGTAGGGGCATGAATGGACCACCTAACTTTAGGTACGACCTCATATCTCAAAAGTACGTCACAAAATGAAAAAAAAAAAAATATTTTATAATAGTCAAACGCACAAACAATTCGGGCTTAACCTTTTTGATACAAACGAAGAAAACAAAATCTTGGGCTGTTGCCTTCTTTGGATCATGGGCACCTTCATTGAACCACCAAGTTGCCATCAATGGACTACGAGTTAGTTCTAGATATCTAATCGAGGCAAATAATTATTTTTTGTTGCTTTCAGCACTCCATATATTCTGTTTGCTTCAATTTAGCCATCTTTTTGTTTCCTTACTGATTCTAAAGCAAGATGCATACTGGTTTTATGGCCAAATCGGATGTAGGTAGGTATACAACTTTTTTTCGTCTCGCCCCAATTTCAATTTATTTCCAAACTAGCTTTTGCCCGCGACTTCGTACGCGCATATCCCGTTTTTCCCGTTACCGTAGGAATTTCCCATTCCCGTATAGCCTATAGCCTTCCTCGACAAATGGGCTATCTAACACTGAAATAATTTTTCAAATCGGACCAGTAGTTCCTGAGATTAGCGCGTTCAAGCAAACAAACAAAATCATCAGCGTTTTATATTAAGTACTAGCTGAACCGCGCAACTTCGTTAGCGTCACATTTTTCATTACTGCTCCGCCCCTATTGGCCTTAGCGTGATAATATATAGCCTATAGCCTTCCTCGATAAATGGGCTATCTAACACTGAAAGAATTTTTCAAATCGGACCAGTAGTTCCTGAGATTAGCGCGTTCAAGCAAACAAACAAACAAACAAACTCTTCAGCTTTATATATTAGTATAGATTTGGCAGTTTTTAAGTGTCCTTATTTTGGTTAAAGAGTCGCGATTAAGGCCGGGGCTACAGTATTTACATTGTAGGTACAATTTTTTTTTTCAAATTAGTTTTTTCATTTAACCTGTCCGAGTTCAATGAACGTAATGACATTTGTTCTGTTAGAAGGAAGTATATTCTTTGCTGATCCATGCAATTTCCCTAAATCCGCTTCGACTGAATTGGTGGAGTAATTTCCTTATTCGCTGCTGTTACTGTGACTGGTAATAACTACCTAGTTTTAACTGATAACTACCTAGTACTAACTAGTTTTAAGAATTCCATTTTTCGAGTTCATGAAATTAATCTGTAGAGCTAAAAAAAACAGTAGTTCTACTCTGATGACGCCACAAGCCTTACATCATGATTCATGATACACAAACGGAAGTTTGGTAAGAAATGTTTCTAGGAAATTAACCGAAAGCGTTTATTGACCTCCAAATTCACCAGATTCTACAGATCCTGATTTATTCTATGATTTTATCTACAGGGACATATTGTAGTGTATTTTAAAAACTAAAAGGGTTTATTATTATGTTAATAAAACACCTAAAAAGTACCTATTGCGAAAATTTGATAAAAAACACGACCAAAAGGTATCATATTTTTAGGCAACAAAAAGGTAGTGATTTGGCAGATGTTATTTACCACATAAAATCGCAAAGCCTTTATAATATAGGAAAAACATTTGAATATTTTTGCTAAATAAAAAAAAATATCGCAGTTAAAAGTTGTATAGGTACAGCCAGTGAGGCCACCTTTTAAATCCTTACGTACTGGAAAATTGCCATCATGATTTACAAACCGTGTAGGATACATAATACAAAAAGGTGCAACACTTATGGCGAGATGAAAAATGACGAACATTCACACAAACTTTTCTATCTTTTTAACCCATTGTAAGATAATAGGTAGGTATCTACAAGTTTTCAAAAACCTGTTCTTAGCTCTCCTTACTTCTCATTTTCTACCAGACGACTTTAGCGTGGTACAGAAATAAGCACATCGTGGATTTGTAGAACGCATTTAATGCTGTGGACTACGCAATTTTAATTGCTATTCCGTCACGGATTGAGATTTTGTAAACTTATCGACACTGCTGTCAAAATAATGCATGTTATCAAAAACATGCACTATAAGTTATTCACGACTTATCGGCTTAATGTGATCTGGTAACTGTAGTAGCTCAAGGTACTATGTTGGGCCCTGTTTTATTTTTAACTTAGTAATTTTATTAGATAACAAGCTGATACGGGAAACATTGTTTTGCCATAAAAAAATAGCCTACGGCGTATTCTCAGACCTACCAAAGATATATTACAATTAGTAGATATTCTGAATCATAGTAACCCAATTGTAAGTCAGGGAACTGTTGGGCAGCATTTCATGATTCTAGACACAGCAGTTAAAGGCTTGTGTTGACCTTGCCAATTTAAAAATGCCTGTAAATGGTCTAATTGAAATAAATGCAGTTTGAGTTTGTGAAGACAAGTAACAGAAATAATAGTAGGAACAGAATTACGCTGAGCGTGCCCATATCCAAAGGGAATGCCTTTCTCAAAGAAAGGTTAAGGCTTTTATTAATTGTAGATCCCACAACCACCTAAATAGCTCGTGTATACATTCAAACAGACGCGCAAGGATTGATCAAAAAGGTTAAGCAACTCTTGCCGAGACCAGTCCATGGAAGTGTTACCATCTTAACACAGTGAGATTCCTCGATGCCTCAAAAGGCACATTAGGTTGTTGGTACCTGTAGTAGCTGTTATTCATAGATCTGTGACAGTCGCTATTGTAGGCAGAAGACAATCAATCTGACACTTATCTTGCCAAGTGGTACCTATTGAATTACCCAGTTACTGGATTCTGGAAGTCAGACTGGCAGACACTCCATATAAAACACAAATCAGCTGCATCAGCCGGTCTATTCTGTCAACATCTCACCATGTACACTTATGCTACGGCTACACTATCGCGATAACGCGAAGATTTGCGTTGTCGCGACACGTCTTGCCAAACAATTCGACCTATCGCGAATACAAATGCACTTCGCGCCGCTGTCGGTAAATTGCCGCACATCAAAAGGTTTTATAGCGACAAAGTTGGCGGTTGGCTACACTTCGTACGCTGAGTTGGCTGCGAGACGCCGAGCGGTTTGAACGTGTTGCATATTCATGTTAATTATGGATTGGACAAATGAGAGAACATTGGAATCCCTAAGAGCCAAATCACAAGAAAAAACATTTGAATTACGTCTCATGGGTGAAAAATAAAGCTCATTTAAGCTTTAATTCTCACCCATTTTACCGCAAAATGAATTATTACGATCGAACACGAAGTTTTTATCGCGACAACGCAACACGAATCTTCCCGCGATAATGTAGCCGTAACACTAGGTGGAGTGAACGACAAGTGAGCTGTCATTCCATCTAGTTTGTAAGATTTGCCTACGTTTTCACTTCGACATGTTTACAGAATCGCACTGCAGGATAGACTGGAACACAAAACGAATAACAGAATAAACGCTATTGCATTTGCCTGAAAATGGGTCACTGTACGCATCATGATGAACAACTTTTATTACTAGACAAACAAAGAAGTCGCGAAAAAAAAATCTGCTGTTCAGTACATTTTGTTGAGTTATGCGAACATAAATGTATGGGGCTGTCGATTTCATTTTCGCGGTTTCAGTGTTGGTCCCATAGTAAAAGTTGTTCATAATGTGTTGTACATGATCCCTTTTCAGATACCTATTGTGTTTACCCTGTTACAGACTGTATATGCAAATACATAGACACAACATTAGGTAATTGTACGAATATAGTTACAAAACTTTTCAAGTAGAAAATGCTAAGTAGACGATAATATAATAATAGCTAACAAAGTAATTTTATTTATGTAAAAAATATTAAAAGCTGCTTCTAAGCTACTTTTAGGTAAAACAGATAAGTCCTCGCCAACATCATCGACATAGCCATGTCCATTGCTCGAGCTTAATAACATAGGTGTGTTAACAGAGACATATTTTGTTTTCTGAGGAAATTCTATCTATAACTATGTCGTTGGCAATGTCGCCGGAAAGTAGCAGACACTAAAATTGTAAGATATCGCGTGAAATCGTAAACTATTTTTTCTACCTACATTGGAAACTATTGAATTTGGATGAGATTTGTTGTATACAATATATCGAGAAAACATAATCTAAAAAAAATTTTTTTCAATCGCACGGAGTTTGCAATTATCCGGTGACAGCAACATAACCCAAAATAAATTAAAACGTTGCTATTGACCTGATAAACTGGCAGCAAAGTTTTTATTTTTCCTTTTTAATAACTCTAGTTTATAATAAAACACAAGATTTCAAAAGGTGTGTGTGTGTGATAAATTGATAAGTGATAAACCATAATTTTGTAGAACTTATTTTCTGTGAGTGAACAGGAAATCAAGACAGATTGAGAAGCTGAAATATACTTTTAGATTAATTCATAACAAATTTCTTCATCTGTAATTATTAAAAGAAACCCAGAGAAGTTATACCTACCCTACTTCAAAAAAACACAGCCAATCTTTTACAGTCTTACGTAAATAACATAAATTATATCGTCCTATTCTAATTATCTATTTATCAATTCCATCCCTATCATATCTTTCAAAATGCAATAGCTAAATAACGAATGTAAACACTCACAAAACATTTCCATATACCGCAAATCATTATTTTCTCCCACGTCCTGGAATAGGACGCAGGATAAGTTTCATCACGGTAGTATGTTCCCTTGGGATAATTTTCTACTGTCACGCGGGTGTAGATGGACTAGTATAGTCTATCTATAAACTTTTGGTCTATTACGCGGGCCATACGTGTTCAAGTAATTTGATCAAACAGGCTGGTCCAAACAGTTTATCAAACTGGCATGAATAATCCCTAATCTCTTCAAAGTTAGAGTGAACAGGCTTCTTCTGGGTAAGCGCGCTCCATCGTAGACTCTGTCTCTGTCATCTCTGATCTAGACTAGAGTCAAGAGCAAACCCATCTATACTAATATTATAAAGAAGAAAGATTTGTTTGTTTGTTTGAATTGAATAGGCTCCAAAACCACTGGACCGATTTGAAAAATTCTTTTAGCTTTGGATAGCTACATTATCAGGGAGTAACATAGGCTATATATTCTCCCCGTACTCCCACGGGAACGGGAACTACGCGAGTGAAACCGCGTGACGTCCACTAGTCTCAAATAAAAAAAAAATTGTGTGGGATAATTTTATCAAAAATGAATCGTCAAATGTCATGAAGAAATGCGAAATTTCGTATTGCTATTCTATCGTGTATGGCCCGCATTGTCAAACAAGTAACATCCACCCTTAATCAAAGACAATTTTCAGTAATAGATCCACTACTTCCCTATTTGCTTACAAGTTACTCCTCATACAAAACGCGAAAGCATTTGATGGAGTGGGCCCCATAACGTTAAATAATGCACGCGCTCTGAGGAATGAGGACGCCTCAGACGTTTGTTCTCCCCGTGTGAGGAATGAAGAGTGAGGCTTCGTCTTCCTCATCGCGTATGAAACGTGACGTCAGCGGAAGATGTTGAGTATCTGATAGGGTTGCCTATATCATGCCATGATTTTTTTTGGCGATCGCATTGTATGTGATAATTTTCTGTAGTTCCTATCTGCACCCTGTCCACATGCTCACATTTGTGGTCCACCTGCTTCATTTTACTTATTATGTCTAAAACTTGGCCTGCTCGACGACGTAAAAACCGCCATTACTTAATACCGTTGAACTGTCAAAATTAAATTATATTGGCATTAATTTTGCGAGTTCATGAGTTGCACAGTAACGGGGTTTAATTTTCACAAAATCAATTGAAAAGATAAATACCCATTTTCTGCTCGTCCTGGTTTCTTGACTTAACTTTCTATTTGGACGTAAGTGCTGCGTTGTTTTTTTTTTTCATACCACACACATTGTAAGACAAGCTCGTTTTCGAAAACACTTTCAAGCGATTACAGATAAAACTATATATTCAACGTTTCATCTTAGGAGCCATTTTATCGATATTTTATTTTAAAACTTATTCGCAGTGACATTAAGTAGGTAATACTCCTCTACATAAACTCTACTTAAAGATATTACCAAAGTTTACAACATGCACCGAGGGCTTCATAGATTTCGACACCCCTCGCGAGAAGGAACAAAACAGCTCCTCACATAAGTATACACGTATAAAGCTCCGTCGCATAGTAGGTACGTAGGTACTACGATACATACAACACGCTCCAAACACTCGCGTTATTTGTGAAAATATGAAAAATACTGCGTACTTAAGAGGCAATAACTCTCTGGGTGAGGCATTAAGAGGCATTATGAGCCACTCGGATGTTTTTCAATTTGGTGGAATGGCGTCTGCGGTGCTCATCTTTACGGCAATGTGTGCCTAACTTGAATGGTTTGACTGCGCTTGAGCCCGTGTGTCTGCCTCCACTCACCATCCAGTCTCTTAGTACGAACACGCAAACATCACGCCACCGCTCAAATGTACCAGCTTACACACAAACTTATTGTCATGCATTTCAAATTAGCCAATTCACTTGATTGCATATTGTTAGAAACGACGTAAGTAACATTCTCTACATGCGTTGAGTTATTTTAACTTTTGTTTGCCAGCAGTTACCTAAGCACCTAGGCATAAAACTAAAGTATTGTGTTGGCTGTGTAACCAATGCAATGAAATATTTGCTATTTTGTAAACCATCTAATCCTATACTATATCAGTCACAACACTCACAACATAACAAAGTGTTGCAGAGGAACTCATAATTCACTCTCAAAATCAACACCATTGACAAGTTGATATTGAAAAAAAATAGGAAATAGTGTAAAAATAAGCTGCGTGGAGCGAAACACAATGCGAACCATTGTGTTATATTGCGTAAACCGAAACAGCGAGGAACAAGATCGCTCTCGGCGCCCTTTTTTTACAATTCGAAAATCGAATGTCAAAACGTCAGTGAGCCTATGAAAGCAACCAAATATTAGTAGCGTGTTGGGAACACACACGCGGCAGTGGCCACACAGGTCGCCATACTGCAGCATTAGAAAACGGCTGTAAGTTATGAGTTTTCGCGCAAAAAGTTTACACAATCAAATCGGCGACATATCGGTCACACGTCAACCGTGAAATGAAGTGTTCAGCCGACGGCCCCGGCCGCTCGCCTGGAAATTGGTTTTGAATGCGTGTTGAAATAATGATGTTCCGATTCTATTAGGTAACGTTTCAAGTTTTATTACCGACAGCAATCCAATGTTGCATTGTGAAAAAGAAGTGGCTAGACTTCATTATATTAGCTGATATGTAAGTAAAACCACTTATGCATTCAGGTAGGTAGGTTAAAGTGGACTGATTTTCTACTAGTATGTGTACAAGATAAACGGTGCTGGATACGGAAACCCGTAGTTTCAGCATCACATTATGAGGTAGGTACTTACCTACTACTAAATAGAAAACATTTCTGTACACTGTAGCTTGCCGACTACAGCCAGAAATATGATTACATATAGACAACATAAAGACAGATAAAATATTCAGTCTACTCTTTTCTTTCCTGTACTTTTGAAATACACACCTAGTAAATAGCTTACATTACAGAAAAATCAAATATTCGCGACTGTTGAGTAGATTTGACACTGAACTGTAGAGGATCACCCTAACAGCGTGACATAACTTTGATATAGTGCCGCTGTCAATATGAAATGTTGCGTAATGAAAAACACATTCAGCTTTTTCATGCTACGCACAAAATAAACTGAAGATTCACCCGTGACAGCGCACAAAAACACTGTCCGTATACAAATACGACAAACTGATGCCATAAAATGTCATAAAAAATATTGCGCACATCGGTTGGTAAAAAGACTACAAGAACATAAAAGGCTGTTGGTGGGGAGCGAGGTGAGGTGAGCTGAGGGCCTGAGGAGCAACAAATCGCGCGCATTATAAATGACAAATGTAAGCTGCGCGCACGCGGTGTAGGGTTTCGCCCACCCGCGCGCCGGATTAGTTTCAGCTTACTTTCCGCTCCGCTCCCTGCTCCCTGCACCGAAATAGCACTCGCCCTCTGCCCTTGACGCCTGACATGCTGATATCAATACTACACCGATCCTGAGCTAGACTCATTTACTGACGGTATAAAAATAGACAGGATTTTGACACTGTCGAACTTTTTCCTCGAACATAGCTTTCTTGAAAAATACAGTTTAAAAACAAAATATGAAGCATTATCCTTTGTTAGTGAGTTTGCCCATAGACAGCTGAGTACTATTAATTAATGGTATGCCTTCATGGTCATTAAGAGAGCAACACGTGAAAAGCTCGTCTACTACTTATACGTAAGTGTGTAATCTCTACCTATCCCTATTTGGGTAAGTTAATGATGGTAGAGGTCTTCTAATGGGCATCTAGTTACGGGATGTTTGATGTGATTCAGTACATGAAGCAATAAATCTACCAGCAAAGGCTAGTGAGAGGCGGTGTGACGTAAATCCGGTAATGGTGTGTCTGGGCCCTGGGCCCCGCGAGTAGCGCGTATGAGAGCGACAATGCGCCCGCGCCAGCCGCCACAATGGCTGCTCTACGCTCGCAACTAAACCTATTGAATAATTCTCACTTGAGAGTATTTAAGCTTTTATCGAGGTGCGGCCATAAATCGGTGCGCAGACGCTGTAATCCCCGCCCCCGCTGCGCCCGCGCCCCGCCGCTAGCTATAAACAGAAGTCAACGTGTTGGACTTATAAATCGTGCTCTTAACTATTGTATCTCACGCCACAATAATGAAGTTAGCTCGTTCAGGAAGAAATACGGGCACCACGTGGGTGGCCACCGCGGTCGGAATAAATCCCCACAGATTATTGCATACGAATGCGTTTAAATGATTTTTTGTGTCTAAGGTAGTAGTCTGCGTTGACACCCGAAGCTTCGCAGCCGGTGAAAGGGTCCCTGAAAAAACAAACGTTGGCCGAGCGGCGCGGGCGCTCAGCGATAACGTGGCGACGACGTGCCAGCCTCCTCACCAGTCACCTCAACTTTAACGATCTCGTCAATAACCGTAAAACAGCTTCTAATGACTAAATCTTCTAGGATATTTGATAAAGACAGTCGTAAAATGGAAGTTTTTATAAAATATCCTTCCAAATGGTAATTTATTCGTCGGCCTAAGAATAAATCTGTGTCCTCCCAGGCTTACGAGTGAGGATTGTAATCAGAGGTTAAAAATGTTGACTATGCAAAAATATCACATGAGTTTTGTGAGCTGTCTACCTGTATCATAGTCGCAGTTTTCAAGAAATCAGGACCTTTCACAAAAAGCACAGCTATAAGAAGACATAGTTTTTTTTTCTGAACTCTACATGACACAAAAGATATTTTGGTCATACATTGCAAATATAAATTCGGTTCACCCAATTTTAATCTCAAAATTTGTGTGAGCCTTACTTCCTGTCAAACATCGACCAAATCATTTGGAGTGTGCCCGTCTGCAAGGTTAACACATGTTTTAGAGCAAACGTTAATATACCTCGCTTGTATATTAACGTAGCAACTCCACAAGCACGCAGACGTGAGAAAGGTCGTGACGAATGCTCGCCATTGATCGCCAAACAGAATGCGCGTCAAAAGGCGTGCGTAATCGCCCTTATAAACAAACACTCGCGCTCAACACTAAAACTGATATATTTCACCAAACTTTTATATTCGTTCGCTCCAACTTAAAATATATTACTTTTTCTTTAGCACCTTTTGTATCTTTTAGTGCCTTGTGTCCCCGCTTTTATGGGTGCAGGCGGTTCGTAAATCAATGTAGTAGAAGTGGTGTACAATCGTAAACAATAACGTTTCCCGCGGGGCGAGATGGCGCGAGCGCCCAGCGCGCGGCATGCGGCACCTCGGCCCCAGGCGACGACAATCAAACCTAGTTATCTAGACTCACTAATTATGGTTTACAAACGTTTTTGCAATCTGACCAATCATCGCCATTGTTCTCCAAAAGCTGCCACAACTATATAAAAACATGCGAATAGAGATTAAGAAATCAATTGAACATAAAGACCAACAAAAAGAGAAGTTTTAAATATGAAGAGAGAAGCTCATAATATTAAGCCATAAAATTATTAATATTATTTTGACAAAGAAAACAATTTTCACACCGAGTTCAATGTGGACATTACATTCCCAATAACCGTTAATCCGGAGACGTGGCACAGATATAAATTAAACTTTATATCATTTTTAATGACCGCCTCGAATGGTGTTTTGATTGCGGCCGGCTGGAGGCGTCGACAAGTCGACACGATGATAAGGCGACAGTTAACGCGACACACAAAAAACGCACGTTTAATGGCCAAAAAACCGACTCTCGCGCAACGCACAACAACTCAGCCTGCGACCACATAGACGCACTTTTATGAGGATTCCTACATCGCGATCGCGACACACTTTAGTTTTACGAGTATCTATAAAGCTCAACTTGACGTTAGAAGCCGTTAATAATTTTAAAATATATGTCTAATGCCTCGTTTTGTAGAGCATTATGGATTTCAACTCGTGACCATGACACGACCACGCTTTAAAATAACCCAACTTTTTTCACCAGTAAACAGCAATTAACTTTTCGAAATGCGGTTTTTGTTTGACTTTAGTGTGCATATCGTTGTAATTTAACGCTTATTGGTGTTTAAACAGCTAAATAAACCGTGAAACGAGGCCACAAAACGCGTAAAGACCATCGAACGATAACAAAAAGAGCGCCATTAATCTCTCATTGTGTGACGTCGGTGAAACGTCCCGTTTTGTTTGCGGACTCGTCCCGATTTATACGAACATCACTCGTTTACGGTGCGCCATTGTCCTTACACCGACTGGGTGTGATCAGACACAATGAACTTTACAAATGGGGCGAAAATAACTGTCTATACATCATAACTGTGTACACAAGTCGTAAATTAAATGATGTGTTGCAATAGAAATGCAATGCGATGCATATCCTTTGATAATATCGGACTGTTCAAGCAACTGGTGCAGGTTAAAGTTGCGTGATGCAACCAGTCTCGATTACACTAGAGATAGTTTGAGTTACTTACATCGTGTTATTTGTCGGCATTAGCAAAGTGCTGAACATTTTCTTGTACTTCAAACATTTCTTCTAAATTCCGAGCGCGCTGCACCGAGGGACCGTTCGCTCATCTGCTAAACAAGGAAAATAATTTGTAGCTATATGAATATTCTTTTGTAGTGTTGGTCCCACGAGGCGCGCGTCCCGGTCCCGGGGCCGCCCGCTTCTCATGATCAGATTGACAGGCCGGGACATGTGACGGCTATTGTCACGCTGACATGTTGACACTGTCAAACTTGACTTCTGTCCGGATTCCGAATGTAAATCGTAAATACGGAAACATTACCCGCTTGCTAGACGTGCACAATGTAACGACAAATTAAATAATAGAATAATGTACAGAAGTCACCGCGCACAGCTGCCCTTGTGTTGCAAACGTTTTTGATGATTATTGACGTCAACGCAGACATGAAAAGAATAGTAGACATATCGCGTAACTTGTAGAACTAGACTTCACACGACAAACCGGATATGAAAAGTTTAATTTAAAATGGCATTAATATTATTTAACATAGTTATACATCAGCACAAACTATTTTCAGTGGTTTGACCGATGACTGCACATACCTTTAGTAGTTATGTTTTAGCAGCAAAACTGATAGTAGTGTTTTCGCTTAGGAATTCATTTGTTATAATGATTGTGTTGAACTTACATAAAATGCACAGCGTCTAGACTAGACTACATAGGCATACGCTACGAAATCTGCTACGCTTCCGCAACGAAACTGCTACTCTTCCGCTACGAAACTGCTACGCTTCCTCTACGAAACTACAACGCTTCTACGATGGAGCACTTTTGATTACAATGAATAACCAGGCTATAGCTATCAGAAAAAACAGACTGTGGCAAGGAATTACACTCCTTAGTATTACGCAAAATGAAAGTAGGTACCTACACCCAAAACATTTTGCGCTTTTGAGATTTACTGATCGCTAATTTCGGTAAAATACAAAAAGTGGATACAATATATCTTAGAACAAGATGCTTGAATCTGCTGATGCTATAATTTAATAAAGATAATTCAACTTAACAAGCATACGCATAATTAAAAATTGCGATGCATTTTAAGAAATTAAAATATACCTTTTAAATAAAAAAATATTTTAAAATTCTCTTCAACTAAATCTCGTTCAAGTTAAACAAGAATTCAAGACGACAGTTTGAAAGAAAACATAAGTTTAAAATGAGCAAATGAGTATCCGAGGCGTGTTTCGCCCCCCGTGGTCAGTCACCCTGGCCGTCTCCTGCCGCGCGGGCCTGGTGACAAACTGACAATTTAACTATTCACCTCTAATGTTGTTTAGGGAATATTCAATGGCTAAACAAACCGTTTTATTTATGGCCGTGTTGTGCGCCCACAATGACGGGCTCGTCTTAAATTCTTTTTAAGCTGTTTCATTTCCGGACACAAAACACAAATCAGGTTCCAAGTGTTTTGGTTTAGTTGCTTTGTTATTTTTGCATGGTTTTGTCAAGTTTTTTTCTTAGGATTCTTTCACGTGTGATCTTGCATTTTTAATATCTATTGCCTTATTGAAACCAAAAACAAAATATCTTTCGTTATTCACAGTCGCAACACAGAAAATCTAAATAAATAAAAATAAAATTGCTACATGTACGTAGGAAAGTCACTTGAGAACGGCTCGACCGATTCGGCAGCTTTTTTCGTGTGTTCGTAATAATCAGGACAAAGTTTGTATGATAGCGTTTTTAAGAAAATTGCACTCGAGCGAAGCCGGATAGGTCGCTAGTAATCATATAAAATCGATCTGCAATATCCACAACTACCACCTCTACACTAGCATTCACTCAAAAGCTAATTCCAAACAAAAACAATAACAAAAAATAGTTGAAGTGATCGGTCCAGGAAACATTGAACGTAATCTGTGTACTACACAAAGATGCGCGTCTATTGGGGAGCGCCGCCCCTGCTATTAGCCTCACTTTATCTCCCGGCTCCCCTCGTCTTTGTCCGCTAATCCGCCAGGGAAGTGGCTAAATATCTTGTGTAAATAAACATTTCGCCTGTACCATTGTCAGGGGATGAGCGCTGCATCGAATCGGATTATGTGGCGTAAGGTGACGTATCATACTCCGTAATTAGTTTGAACCAAAGCAGGATTTATTGTTTATTTTGAACTGATCTGTTCTGATTAGGAGTGGCACCGGCTGGAGTTAATGTTTTCTTAAACAAATTAAATTTTTTACACTAGCCTATAGCAGATTAGCAGTTTACTTTTCGGTAGGTACTGCAGTGTGATTTTATAAATATCTCATCTATCTGTGTCAGTTTAGGTGAAGTGAATATGAAGTCAAGATTGCATGACAGTTTACTTCATGCTCTCTCCACCTAAAGTTACATGGTGAGATGTTGACAGAATAGAGCGGCTGTGATCTTAGTGAGAGTTTTTCAACGTTTTCGTCAAATTGTACTAAAACTGAATAAGCTCCGGCGTTTTTTTTACGTTACTGGGATCGCTTAAAACAAATATAAAAACTCGCACTAGGCACTCTAGTCACAGCAATATTACTGAACTCGATCTCCGGCCACTCTCATCCTTCCATTTCCAAGAATCATTGCATATTAAACGATATTTCAAAATCTCAGCGCAAGTGAAGCGAAATGTTTGTTTCTTAATTCACAAAATAAATCAACGTCTGTCCCGGAAAAGCAATTGCTTGTGACGGTCAAAGAAACATTCTGCAAAATGAATCAGAACGGCAAACGTAACATATCATTGAGCTTGAGGAATTATCTTCATCATTAATAAACGTTATATGAGGTGCAGAAGTTTAAGTTTAACGTTCTTATTTGTTTTGTTCTCATTGCATGCTAGCTTTTTCCTGTGGCTTCACCCCCGTGCTCAAACCAAGAGGAACTGTGCAGGGTTTCGAGATAAAAAGCCTATGACACTCAGTGAAGCTTTCTATTAGTGAGAATTTTCGTAATCGAATCGATAGTTCCATAGATACCTTTAACAAACATACAAACAACTTTCCTCCTCATTATTAGTTTGTATAAACAATATCTAAAACTCAGAAAACCGAAGACCAGCATTTCTATTAGTTTTGTTCTTATTCAAGAAGGTTGTTACACGTAACAGAATCCACTACCGAAAACAAACAATAGTAATGGTTTGACGTGCGGTAAGCGGTAACAATGGTAAGGATTATCATAGTGAATGCACCAGACAGGTCTCCGCCCAGAGCTGCGCGCTGCGACTCCGGCCCGAGCGATATGGAAATATATCCAGCGAGTAGCGACTATACTTATGCTCCCTACATGATATTTACAAAGAGCTGTCTCATTAGACACCAGTTTTTTTACATTTCACAGATCATAAATACAAATCTACATTCATAGATACAAGGAATACCAAGTCATCTTCCTAGCAAAACTATTAACTTGCCGTTGATATTTTATAGTTTTCTATAGCCGCCATGGCTCTGATGTTCTTAAAAAAGCGAGAATAATTAAACTATTGCCTATTTTTTTTGGTCGACAAGTATTACTTGATTTCGCATATGATATTTATCAAATCTATCTCACCTAAGTTATTGCGATAATCTTATGCCCTATAAGTAGGTATACTTATTATACGATACCTAGGCCTACCTACATATTGACAGAGCATGGTGTTTGCATATTATATCGGAGCATAATCTAATTTTAGGCAAGAATCGTCGGCTCGGGCCGATGACGCTGCACATAGTGAGGAAGGCCGGGCGCCGCATGCCTATTCATGAAGCGACGGCTGCGCTGTGCCTGCGCTGCTCCCCGCTCCCCACCGCATTTGAATAAATACAATTAACTTGTTTGTTTTATCCAGCCCTCGCGCCCCTGCCGGTGACCTGACCTTCCGGCGACCCACACATTCCATATCAAAACCCAAAACAAGCTGCGCGTTCTCGGCTCGCTTTTAAGCGATCTCATCGATGGCGGTCCTCGGTGAAATTGAAAACTATTTCGCTCAAGGATAATATTCAAATTGCGGCTAATGGTGATATTCGGCAGCGGGCGAGTCAAAGGCGCAGGCCGCGGTCCCGCACTGTTATTATCTCAACACCATCGCGCTCTCACCTCACCCATTCCTTTTTTAACAGACGCCTCCATCTTCTTCGTTCCCTCGGCGGAGGAGCGAGAGCTCCGCTCGTTTATACTAAACTCGACTTGGGGGCGTACCTCTGACAATTTATCATTTAGCGTTGCCTACAGACATTATTTGAAACGCATTAAAATCGCGGTTGTGGAAAATTTGTCGGCATCGAAATTAGTACTCCTCTCGAAGTGCATAATTTATCGCTTAGGCCGCATCCGGCGCGAGCGCGATATTTCTAATTAGAAATTCATTGACGTTGATGATCCCGAGCATCTAACGTCATACTGGAACCTAAGTGGAATCCCAGTCTGTTAATTATTAACTAACTTATTGGCGCTATAGTGCCATGTAGGCAGCCACAGACAAGTAGTCATCGCTTAAGATAATTATGTTATTTATGATTGCTACTAGACACTGTGAGTTATGAAGTATTAGAATTCAAATTAATTTCCAGAATCCGGTTAATTTTAATCACCGCTTTATATAAGCTCAATAATTTCCTAACGATCCATATCTCGATAAAGCTTCAAGCGGCTTATGGTAACTAACTGTAAATTATCGTTGAGAAGGTTTGATTATATCAAGTTACACGTGAAGTTCAGATAAAAATTTTCGCAGGATGAACAGCCGGAATGTGAACTTTTCTTGTGAAATTTTTCAAGTGTATTGATATTTCGCCTTTAACCCGTTGCTAAAAAAATGTAACTATTTTATTGATGTGCAATCGCAAGTTTCATTCGTGCAGCTAGAGCGGTCGCGAGTGGCTCACGGCGCTGCCGGCCTGAGGAAGCTGTCACGCGCGGCGCGAACACGTGATGAATATGTATCGGCAGGCTGCAGCGGCGCCTTGTAATTTGAGACTCGCCGGTAATTATTTACGTGAGAATGGGCCCGGGCAGGCCCCGCCGCCGCACTCCCCGCGCAGCCCCTCTCACCGGAACGAATCGTTGATTGCGCGCGAGTTGAGATGCCGCCGCCAGATTGCTGCTCACGCTCCGGTGGCCAGCGCTGCGCCCACAAGCCCGCAGACGCGACGACTGCCCGCCGACTGCTCCGACGGAGCACACTTGTCATGTGGTCATACCTGACACTCAGCGTGCTAGCTGTGACAAGCAACAAACCAGCTGGATTGCAAAAATATACAACCGCTATAAATGACCCACTCTTCTGGGTTATGGACCACCTGAACCGAGAGAATATAAAAGGGTTTTAAATCAACTAGCTCTATACAAAATATTGAAAACGAATAAATCTTGAATACTATAAGCGAGTTCCCACACGATACTAAAAGAAAAACTCGTTGGCGTATCAAAAATGTCTCATTTAAAACAGATAAATCACATCACATTAGCAAGGCAATTTAGCACGAGACGACAATATAAGCGGAACACCGATCTCATAGCGAGTATTTTTTCATTTTTTCGAGAAACCTCGCGTTGGAGTGATGACGGTTGTTTTGACTTGTCCTGACATTTGCGTGTTCGAGTCCCGTGCAGACTCCGACAGTATTGGCTCACTCGACCGACTAAAATGTTACCGAAATTAATTTGCGAAACGACTACCTCACTACCTGTATTGATCTCTTTAAAAAAAAATCCGTTACAGAGTATCGGCAGACGGCATATTAAATTTCCATGTCCGTGCTAAAAATAATATTCATTGAATTGATAAAGTTGGCGGGGAAAAGAGAACTGATGAGGACAATATTAATAATCATAAAATTAACGAACATAAACATTTTGCAGACCAACGTGTTGCGATATAAATTGAAATTGTGTTTTAACACAATTAAACTTATACCAATCTTGTATCATTAAATTATGCTGGTATTCATAATAATGTGGCTCACGACACAAAGCTCTTAAAGTACAGTCAATGCCATCTGGCGGTATAAATAAAAACTAAAAAGATATGTGGCTTGTGGCCACCTAAATGACTAGATGTTGAGGCAAGTCAGAATATGGTATGCATGTCACACATGATATTGTTTTCATAATCGTTTAAAATTAATAAATTGACAAGGGCACTTGGGACCACTGTGTTTTGTTTGAACAACAAAATGTTAAATTGACTGCTTTCAATAAGTGGGCTCGTCGAGCCGGCCGCGCGGCGCCCCGCAGAGTCCCCTAAACACACACAGACCGCGGGGCGCCGCACCCTGCCCGCGCCCTGCACACTAATAACACCGTCTTTCCCTCTGTCATGCCTTATTTCATCCAGCCATCTCTTGTTTTTTCCATATTGTCGTTTTTTCGAGCTGTGAGCCCACTTCACATTAACAATAAAACGAGTTCCTGATGATAGTAATCCTTCATCCTCATTGTCTTTTGGCAGTTTCGTGGAATAATATATGTTGTGCTCTCGCGACTTGATATCTGAACGTCATATTATAAATGGCGTCGTTTAAAATATTTTAATACCCTCTACATCACGGCGATATTAATTTAGTACGCTTGAGTTGAGCGGTCGCGGTGCCACCGATGGAATGTTAAATGACGGATTACCGACCGCCGAGATTGAAAGATAACAACCGCTCGAAAAGTTGGAGATTCTATCATTGCCACATCTCGTAGGCTTTCTTTTACTTTACAGTACGTTCAGAAATACAAAAATCAAAACAGGAAACAAGTATGAATAAGTTGTAAAAGTTTAGAATACATTATGCTTCCTTATTATTTTATCTGTATCTAACAGCTCTTAGTCGCCAAGGAAACTCACCGTAACCTAGCAACGGTGTAGTTATGATCCTTATCCTATCTTTGAGCTAGTACATTAAACAAAGTTTTATTTCTGTTTAATTTTGAAAGAGTTATTTTAGAAATAATGGTACGAATCACCGTAGACCTGGTGCGCAAAAAGGCTGAGCATCACGAATGTTTACTAGCGCCGCTGGAAGAGATCGCATTGCATCAGGAGAACATTGAGAAAATCGAATACATACAGGACTGGTGTCCAAAACTCAAGATTTTATTAATGCAAAATAATCTCATCGCTAAGATTGAAAACTTTAATAAGTTAAAACACCTTGTTTATTTGAACTTGGCAATCAACAATATTGAAATAATTGAGAACTTGGAAAGATGTGAGTCATTAGAAAAATTAGATCTAACTCTCAACTTTATCGGTGAAATCGTAAGCGTGGAAAGTCTCACAGGTAACTATAACTTATCAAACTTGTACCTAACAGGGAATCCGTGCACTGATTATGAAAACTACCGTGATTTTGTAATTGGTACCTTACCTCAACTCACTTTCCTTGATGGAAAAGATATCGACAGATCTGACCGAATTAAAGCATTACAGAATCTTCCAATCATAAGGTCAGACATACTGTTTGAACAAGAAAACTATAGACATCAGAGAAAAAATCAAAAATCCCGCCTCGAGCGAGAAATACAAGAGAAATGGGAAAATGAATACAAAGATATGGATCCGGATGAACGAAACAAGAAATTTTACGCAGAAAAATGTGAACATGCTCCCGAAGTGCGGTATGAAATAGAAAAAATGCGTCAATTAAAACTGAAGACGTATGAAACTGACGTAAAAAAGGAGGAAAGACGAGTGTACAAGTTTTTTGCTGCAGACGGTAGACCATACAATATAAATCAAGCAAAAATAGGCTTTGTTTTTAATGATCAAGATCCTGAAAACTATGTTTTGGATTTAGCAGTATACAAACACATGGATTCAAATCTTGTTGATGTTGATGTCCAACCTAACTACGTGAGAGTTATGATAAAAGATAAGATATTCCAACTCCACCTACCGACGGAGGTCGACACTACAAACTCTACCGCTAAGCGATCACAGATCACTGGACACTTGCTTGTAACGATGCCAAGGTGCAACGCTGTCATTAAAAAGCCTAATAATCTTAAACAAGATATTAAGAAAGAAGCCCAGCATTTCTGTGAACATACAGCTAAAGATTGTCATGGACACAGTGGCCAAACAATAAGAGAATTTCTGGAAATTGGTCCAGCAGACAATGTGTTAGATTTTAGTAAAATAACTCAACCGAGGCCTGCGCCTAATTACATTGACCCCAGACTTAAATTAGTTGGAAAACAACCTTCACCAGACTTTGTTGATAACCCAGAGGTACCTGACCTCATTTGAAGTTTAACTAATTCATGGAAAAATCTTGTAGCAGCTAAAACGAAGGATAAAAAAGAAGACACTTATGTTGTAAAATCTTTTTTTTTTTTTCTTTGTGAAGTTTATTAGAGCACCAATTGAGGCAGTCTTAATTAAACATAAAATTAATTATTACCTAGTTTACTTTAACATAATGTTGTACTTTATTTGTGCCGGAATAATAATGTGTAACAGGTTGGATGATAAAAAAGGTATATTAGTAGCAAATTTGACTTATTTTTTATAATTTAAGTAGATTCATTAGATATCTTACATTAGGAGTATAATAAATAACTTAAATAATAACATTATTGAGACTGCACGAGTTAATTATAATTGACTATTGAAGACGGGCAATGAGGAATTTCATCGAGTAAAATGTTGCGTCAAGATCTCTATTTTCCAAAGAAAATATGAGGTTGAAGCTACGCTTACCTTATAACATTTAAAGCTACACTTGAATGCTTCAAATAATAATAAAAAAATATTAGTCATTCAGTTTAGAATTACCTACCTAAAATTCTGTTATATACATATGTATGAATATTACAGCTATGACTTGTCATAATGTAACACAAAAAATACTTCTCATCTCAATAAATATTCTATGTCTATCTAGATTTGATGACTCTCAACAGCGTCCGGCGGCAGGCCGTTGGACGCAGACGGCGGTGCGACCATAATGGACAGGAACCCATCAACGTCTCGCATTTCCTTGGACGTGAACTTGGCAGAGATCTGGTGGCGACCAGCCCACGGCGGCGTCAGCTTATACTGAGCGGTCGCGAACTCTCCTGGCGCCACGTTCTGGGAAAATTAAGAATTACGTAGGTTAGTAAGCCTCGCACGAATCTAAACTGGGTGCCCTGCGGCACTCCCGCTACAGCTACGCCAACGCGACGTAGTTCACTTACGTTAAGATAGATGGCGCTATAGTGAGAGCGCAACGTTGTTCACTTATATGATCCACTTGAAGCGACTTAAAATAAATAATTATGATCTATTGGACCATTGGACCCAGAAATATCTTAATGTTAGATGTAAAGAAATAGAGTTCACCGATTTACGAATATGTGTAGCTGATTTTCATTACGTTTTGTCACTTACGGACAGTTTAAAACTAAAGAAGAAGGTAATGTTATTTATGTCCAAGTTCCAACGTTATCCAAATAAAAAAATCTAGTAGCGTATTTTTAAACTCTATTTTATCCTGGAAACCTGTCTAATTTGTCAGTTGGGTAGGGTTTGCAACGTACTTAACTCCAAAAATTTCAATTTCAGTATTAAGGCTAGTATCTACCTATTATTTCGACAAGTATAACTGCTTACCTCATCTAACTGAATTTTAAGCTGCTTATCAAGTCCAGGCCCTTGAATGTAGAACTTGCACTTGGTGAGTGGGATGGGCAGCGGGTTCTCCACCTTGACGGAGACGGTGAACTCCTGGCGGGACACTGGTTTGCCATCAACGCTGATCTTGATATCAGGGTTGCGGACTCTGAAGTCATCTTGGGCGAAGAAATCGAACTTCCTGTCCACGATTGTTGCTATGCAGGCAATGTTGAAGGAAGCCTGTGAAATTATTAGGACAATGTTAGAGATGAATAAGCTAAATAATAGATATTTAGTAACTAAACTTCTTCATGTTTAACAGACGCAATAGCTTGTCGATCCTTTATACGAAATTATCTGTTAACCAGAAAATACAATCGAAATAATCGCGCACCGGGTGACACCCGACCGCTCGTTGACTGGTTTTTGTCACTATCGGGTACGTACTTAACGTTTGACGTAATGAAACCTGTCGGAGTAGGGTGCAAAAATTTTTGAGCTCGCTTCGCTCGCTCTTGCATTTTGCACTCTCTCACTACCTGAGTTTTTCTATACCAACAGAAATCTTAAATTTCAGTATGAATGTTCAAAGTACAATAAAACCCTTCCGAGATGAGGTGCAAAAATTTCTTTAGTCCTTCAAGTTTTCTGCATTTAGGGGCGACACTCGTTCGTTGACTTTTTGTCACGGTCGGGTGTCACCCCTTAACGGGCGACTTAATGAAACCCGTCCGTGGTAGGATGTACAAAAATTTCGAGCTCGCTTCGCTCGCTCTTTCTTTCTGCACTCTTTTTTCTCGAGCGTTTCTGTATGTCTCAAAATCACTATGTCTGTGTATGAAATGATCAAAGAAAATAAAAAACCCTCTGAGTTGGGATGCATGAATTTTCGAGCTCGCTTCGCTCACTCTTGTGTTCTGCCCTCTCTCAGTTAATGAGCTTTCTTGCATCACTCCATAAAGTTATTTCTATTTAAGTATGAATGATCAAAAGAATATAAAACCTATCAGAGGTGGGAAATGCGAAAATTTTCGAGCTCGCTTCGCTCGCTCTTGTGTGCCCTCTTTTAGTTCTTGTATTTTTTTGCGTGACTCAACAAAGTTGGATTTAGATAATGATGAAAACAAAATCAAAATAATCTAATTTTCGTGATTTTGTTTGTAAGTAAGTATGATGTAAGTACATTCTTGAAAATAAAAACCTGCAGCGCATATGGCACATCTTCCCCCCTTCCTTCCGAGAAATAGCTTGCAATTTCCGTCACCAGAACGAAAGGCCAAAGGTGCAACTCATAATAATTTGAGGGGGGGGTTCATTTGTGAGGTGACACCACATTATCCGCCCCGGGTTTCACCCATGCTAGCTACGCTACTGATAGTTCATACTAAAACGTTTGGTAAACAAACACATGCCTTCATTTTTTGCAGAAACTACACAGGAGACTTCAATCCCTATATTTTGCTTTATTTTCTTCTCTTTTATTTAAAAATATCTACCTGATCAACCAGCTTCTTGTAATAATCATCGAAGGTGACCAGCATCTTGATGAGCTCCTTGCCTTCTGGCTCCATCTTGAGGTCGAACTCGGTCCTCTTCACTCCGTCGCCTGTCACTCCCGTGTACGTCACTGTGTCCACGCGGAGGATACCCGTCACGTGGTGAGAGTTCTCGCTCGAGCGGTTCCTGATGTGCAGGATCTGGAATTGTGGATATTTAGGTTGATGAAATTCTAAACTTGTGATGGTGGTTTTGATCAATCAGTTATATCATCCATAAACCATCTTAGCCATATATCTTTATTGTGACTTATGTACAACCGTTTTCTGACCTCTTCAGTTTATCTGTTCAGATATTGTTACTATCGACATAGTAACATGTTTCTCCTACTTTTTTAATATTGATTAAACCAATTAGTATCGACATAACATTTTCTAATTCTCTGTAGCATCTAACTTTTTAGCAAACTGGCATTATTTAACCTGAGATCTTTAAACCAAATGGATGATATCATTATCTTAATTGACAATACCGAAACATACCACATTGAAGGGCTGTCCAATCTTGATGTCGTCATGTAGTTCGAAGTCGAAGGTGACGTCATTGAACGCGTCGTTGAGGTAGTACCGCGCGAAGATGCTCTCCGACTTGCGCAGCGCCTTCTCCATCGTCATGCGTTCTTCACGACTTCGCTCTGGATACTTGTATGTGTTAGTGATGTCCTGGAAATTTAGTAAGGCATTGTTGAATTACTACAAGATTTTTAAAATACTTCTAATACTTTTTATTGTTTTTAGAAGATAACTATAAAATTCATTATTATTCATCATCTATATTCGTGACAATCCCAGAAGTCGGATTTGACAGCAGGATACAACATTGCTTTACGAGTAAGTATGAAAGAGACATGAAAATAAATCTCTTTCGCACTTAGTGGTAAAGCGATATTCTATCCCTCTCAACTCAGCTGTCAAATACGACTTCTTAGATTGTCACGAATATACCTAGCCTTTTCCCAACTATATTGGGGTCGGCTTCCAGTCAATCCAAATTCAACTAAATACCAGTGTTTTACGTGGTGCGGCTGCCTACCAGTCTTCCACAACCCATTAACTGGGTGACACGGTACATCTTGGCAAGACTGGAGTCAGATTTAGAATTAATTTTATTAATGAAGAAATATAAATATTTATTTGGTTTAGCCTGCACTGTCGCACTGCTAGGCAAAGGCCCTCTCCTCCTAATCCAATCATGACATACAAATAGAGAATTTCTTGGGAACTTGGTTGCTCCACTTTTTCTTCCCAGCGTTTTAGGGTGCGACTTTCTTAATGTAAAATTGTATGTTCAAAAAGCATTCTTAGCCAAATTACGAGTAGAATAAAATAACTTTATATCTGCCGTGACATCCAAACATACCTCGCGTTCCATTTTGCCAATAGTTTTTGTTGAAATGTTTTGTCCGATAGAGACTGTGTCACGAGCCATCAGTTTCAGCGGTTGAATCTCTCCAGAATACTTCCATAACACCTGAAAATAAGAATGCACAAAATCAATATTAGTCACCATTTTTCTTGTACTATCATCATCCAGGTACAGCAAATATCAAAACCATTAAAGGATAGAGATTTAAGAAGTTTGTAAGTACCTTATCAGCATTGACTTCAGCGAAGACGTAGGCGGCATCGTAAGGTCTCTGTAGTTCTCCGTCCCTGACTGCTCTCAGAGAAGCTGGTCCGCATCGGTACATATCCTCGGACGTCTCTTGTGGCGTAGAGTCCAAGGCTTGCCATCCACCATATTCTGGACCCAAATCTGGACGATCAAACCATACCTGTGAAACAACAGATTGTCATGTTATTTTTAGTGATAGATACAATTTCCTACATTATATTGTTTGAGAGTCAATAGTTTAATGGCGGTAGCAATATTCAAATGTAAGTGGCATCTGCTACACCGAGAGAATCACATAGAAAACATATTCCGCAATAAAAGCCTACGGCCTAAGTACGAATACCATAACAGGGGGTAATAAAGATTGAAAGTTAATAAATAGCTCTAGCATTCAAAGGTTATCTAGGTTAAGTTATTTATACCATTAGAGAAATGAGTCATCAATCGATCTGATTTTGCGTAGGCCGCAAACGCATACCCTTACAGACTATTTTAAGCGTCGATAATAATGCGCGTAGTAGCTGTAACCCACGATTTCTTGCGTCATAAAAATTGCAATCGTGCAAAACTCACGAGATTACACTAAACAATGCACTAAGTTGGTAAAAATACACCTAAAGTTGTCAGTAGCAGATGCAACTAGCGAGAAAACCCTGCATAGATTTGTTCCTCACCTCATTCCAAACGTGATAGTTCCATACAGAGTCCCTGGTGAATTCCTCAAGAGTGTTTCCTTGATCATCCTTGATGATATCGATGGTTAGACTTCCTTGACTGTCATGAGCTGCATCGTATCCCGATACAGGTCGGCAAGGAATGCCCAAAGCTCGGCAAACTGTAAATATAAATTGCAATTTTAAAATTATGCCATTAATACAATTAAATCCCTCGGGCAACTGTTTGCGGAGGACATTACGTTCGCCTTTGTATTTTTGTTCTTGAAGTCTACATAAATAAATAAGTCTCTTTAACTGTAAGAATGATCCCCTCTCGTTATAGAGTACCAGTTATTGCGCAATTTGTTGGCCTAAAGATCTCTCGCATATTTTTTCAAGCATTGTAACCACACTTACTTGTAGTCAGCACTCCAGCGTACACCCAACACTGCCCATATTTGACGGGCTTCTTTTTCTCGTAATACTTCTGCAGGATGGCTAAGGAACCGACCCACTTGAGAGGATGCGTGCCTCCGCTGTAGTCTGACACCTCAGCAGCCCAGTTGCCAATGATAACACCATTGTCGTCTTGTGCGTTTACTGCTGCTGACAACGCCCTGCATGTCCGGATTGGATCACTTCTGGCACGGCCTTTGACCTAAAAAACAACATCGAATCATGATTACTTGCTTGTATTGTAAAGACAATCTCAGATCTCTCCGCTTTTCTTATCTAGAAAGTTGAGGCAAAACTAGTTTCTAAGTAGAAATCTAAACGCACATACCTTTCCAACTTCTCTGACTAGATAAAGTGCGCAGTCTAATATATCTTTCTCGTACTGTGCGTAGTTCCATGGTGTCGGTTTGATCCGATTGTATACTCCTCTGAACATCAGACCTCCATCTTCTAGCACGTATTCGTCACGATGGCTGTGACCTGAAAAATCCCAGATACACGGTTTTATTTCGGTTCGCTTCTAGTTATTTGTTTGTTTGTTGCGGTAAACACATTCATGATTTTGACGTATTAGAGAAGCAGTTGATTTAAAGTTTCCGGTGGGGCAAGCTGACACCAATCACAGGAGTTATTTTGGGTCTTCATTCTCCTCCTGACTAAACTTCTTTTCTATTTATCAAACGTAACAAGTACGTACCGGGCATATAAACAGTATCCGTTAAGCACCATGGATTGAAGAGGACATAGATCGGCAAGGGATGTCTGTAGCTGAGAGAGCTGCCTCCACTAAGTCTTGTGTCCACATCGAGTCTCCAGGCGGCCACGATGCAGTCCGCTGCAGGGGTCACAGCTACCATGAGGTGAGAGTCCACCTGACCCTCGTACGTCGCACTCCATGCTCCGAAGGTCTCGGATCCTTTTTCCAATAATGGAACAGCAGCGGAAGTCTCGTCTGATGGTCCTCGTGTTTCAACATCTAAGCAACAGAGATATGGTCATTTTTATCACTTACGTCGCCGTCGCCCTAATAAGCAGGTTTACGTAATATCCCACTTACGGTGCTCCAACACGTAATTAATTGGCAAGATTAATATGAGACACCAAATAGATGTTTTAAAATGGGACCTTGAACGTTAACATGTTCAAATTTAGTATCAGTGTCTGCGATCTGCGATGAACATCCTCTTACGAATACTTTTTTTTTGTTGTCATAGTAATCTACAGACAAAGAAGGCTTATCTACAAAAACCCTGTTAAGCTTTTGAGAAAAATTAATGTTGTTAACGTTTTTAACTTGACCTTGGCCACCTCGCAAGCATAAGACTTTCTTTTGTGTAACATTGATTTGTAGAATTAGATTTAGTAAGTCAGAACTTTATGACAAGCATTCCAGTAAACCTGTCGTGGGTTGGTCCACAACAACAGGAATAAATTTAATGTACAGACCTGCGACGTAGAAAATAAAGGAGACGGCATCTCTACTGGCATCGTACGGCCTGTTCAGCAATATGTCTAGTTTGAAGGCCTGCCCTCTCCGCACGACCAGGCATTTATCGACGTTCCTTGTCATCAGGTTAAACTTGTGCGTGTGGTGGTTCTCGCCATTTGTGTCGACACAGAAATCAATTCCCTGCACCGCCAGCACGCCTTGCCGCGTCGCGTCCACGACATCTGAATAAACAAACAGTAATGTTACAATGCATTCAAATACATATAGAATATTATCTTTCGAGTACAGGACCTGATGCAAAATAATTGAGATTGACTCATTTGGGGCCTTGAAAAATTAGGATATTTTTTTGCCAACACCTGACTGAGCTAAACTAGATGACCTAATCAGAATGTCAAGTGAATATCATCCAATTCAAAAAATCAAGTTGCTTAAGTAAGTATGGTCAACAGTACTTATATCATCCAAAAAATATTCAAAATGTCATGAATTTCATAATCAGCCACAGCGAATTCATTACGTTTTCAATACCCGTATCGCAAATATAAAACTGAACGCTTGTGGATCATTATGAATGAAAACCACCGAAATTACTATTCGTCGTAGTCAAAAATTTCGCGCCCAGGGATTGGCTGCTAGCCAAGATTATTTACAAATATCGTAATCTCGTAAATAATAGGTAGTTGACATAGATTTAATTCTGAGCTTGATTTGTACTTTACTGATACATTAATGGTAAACTCTCGTTTTGGCTTAAAAATAATTTGGTCACAATCGCACTATCTATTTCAATTTTACGTAGAGTCTTGTTTTTCTGTATTTATATTATTTTTCTTTATCCAATGTTCATTTCATTTATTACCTGGTGCAAAAGGCACATTCGAAATAACATGTCTTTCAGTCCTCCCAAAATATCGGCGCCACAAGCCTCGAAGATAATCCATTATTTTACGATCACATGAAACTCTCAACTAATTTAAACATTACAGAAGCACTGGTATCCGCACATAAACATCCGTCGGTTTCGCTCACAATCGACCACAGTTCGAATGTTGCTAATTATATGAACAAACGTGTAGTTCTTTTTGCATGCCGTCATGAACTGCGGCTTGCAGCGAGGAACTCAGCAACTACTCCTACATCCAAGACGGACGGTGATGTCATAGTCAACAAGCAATGAAAAGCTTCAGCCAGTTACTGAGAAACCGATTTTGTTCATTGACAAAACCAAGGCTAGTCTTACTCATATCATTAGAACCTGACAAAATCATGCCTTGACAGAGAGGTGATATCATAAGATTGTCAACGAAACTGAACTATGAATTCATTGCTAAACAATTTTCTATTAGACGTTTGCACTAATGAATTGAGATCGGGCACTTTATCAATGATTAGTCAAGGCTGTAAGACATAGTTAAAACATACATAATGCCCATAAATTTAAAACTTTACATACATTTGATAACTGACTATGAAGTCACCTCGTAATTTAATATTGCAATAAATTAATACTAACTTGTTGAAAACTCAACGTAGGTTAGTAGGTAAATATCACTCTTAAGGCTTGTATTCATGCCAATGACCTTGTGCATATAAACGGAGCCAACTACCCCTCTACGCGCCACTCCGCTACCCGCATTTTTAATTTTTATAATATAATTAATACATGTTTTTAAAAAGTAACAAACCAAATCATTTTCGTTTGTATTGCAAAGCAGTAAATATATTTTTATACTCTTTTGATAAAAAGATGAAGGAGTTAAATGGTTTCATCTCAACGATTTGGAGGTAATTTGGTGTTTTTTTTTCTTATTATTCGATACCGATAAATAAATTCTCGCTAAACCAAATTACGTATCATATCATGTAGATTACTAACTATTTTTTTCAAATGTAATAACTCTGTTAGTGCCGTTTTCGTCGGCACTAACAGAGAAATTGCTGCTTCATATGCACGCTGTTTTTAAGCTTTTTTCGAGAGAGCAGCCTTAAGATCATCTTGCTATTGCGTGTGCGCTATAAACTTTTCCTTTGAAAAGGTTTTCATCTCTTCCCACTTATTATAAATCTTTACAACAGTTCGCAGCACCAATAGATTGTAGTTTTCCATCAGTATAAATAGTAGATATCTATCAATTAACACTAACATTTGACCCTTTAATGCGGGTCAATTGTACTCGTACGTTCCTTATATCTTCATTTGATAACCATTGAGTAATACATTACGAATGAGTATTTAAAGAAAATACATAATTTTGTATTGGGTATGAAGGTCAAAGTTAATTGAACGGAATTTCATGTACCTACATTTCAACCGTCCCTTTATCTCTTGAGCATGTAGTATTTTGCCTGGACACATCTGTTTAAGCCTCGGCCTTCCAAATAACCACACAAATACCTACCTTGCCTACATATAACCAAATTGGAGTTAAGACAACTCAATACCATTGACCTCACGAAGTTTTAGTTAGAGCTGGATCGCTAAGCAACAACTTGAGCATACTAAACACTAAACAAGGCCGGTCGACTCCTTTCATCGCCCGTCAGGTAAATAACTTATTTGGTATTAATTACTACGTGGGATGGCAGACCTGCTATACCGGGATATGTTGGCCTTCGGAATAATCAGCGAATAATAGTTGGTCCCACTCGCACCGCACACGGCGATCGCGTAGGCTAACGTTAGGAAGCGATGTAAGATGCGCTTAAATAACTATTAATTGAGACCATACTTGATTTTAATCAATGAAAGAGATCTTATCTTGTATATTATTCAAATGGCATGTGCACGAGTGATGTTGAGATCAGAGTACCTACTATGACGTACATAATATACAAGACAAATATCACTATCTCTTATTAAGGCCCAATATTTTCTGCCGGATTATGTGTTTCCTGATAGCTACAACCTGGGAGTCTTTAAGTCAAGAGTGAATAGGTTACTTCTAGGCAAGCGTGCTCCATCTTCGACCACATCATCGCTTACCATCAGGTGAGATAGTGGTCAAATGCGTGCCTATCAATAGTAAAAAAAATTACTAGATTCACTATCAGGTGTCGTCCTAATTGGCTAACGATAGTACGAGTTAACGATACCATTTCGTCGCACTACAAGATTAAACACACACATTTCTTAAGTGTCCTAATTGGAGCTTGAGAATCATCGCGCGAGCACAGGAATCATTTTGATCGCGTGACGAAATCGCATCGTTAACTCGCTGTTGGTCCAACTGGCACTGATTCTACTTAACAACTTCGTAGATTTACTTCCTTTACTTTCATCTATTGTTTTTTTTTCTCTTCGTGCTATCTCCCTCTGCTACATCAAATACCCATTAGGTATATTACATCATGATCATCTGCCTAGCCTTTTCCCAACTAAATTGGGGTCGGCTTCCAGTCAAGCCGAAATTAGCTGAATACCAATATTTTACGTGGAGCGGCTGCCTACGAGACCTCCACAACCCATTAACTGGGTAACACGGTACTTCATGGCAAGACTAGAGTCAGATTTACTGGCTTCTGACTATTCGTAAGGACTGCCAAAAATCTATAAATGACAGCCTATTAGGTATATTACATACAGCTAAAATTAATTCTGCAATTTCAGACGAAAAAAAATAATTCAATCACTATTTCTAAATACTCATCGCATTTTCATAATGATCTCATAAATTAGAAACAAAACATCAAAGCGGTCTAATTCTTCATCATAAAACTAAAATGCAGACCGTAAATCCATGATCACAATCAAATTACGTCTCATATTGTTGTTTATTTTTGTGTTCGTCTAGAATGGCTTCCAAAAGTTCGTCGCACATTTCTTGATTGTCAGTTCTTTATGAGGGCAATTACATTTCCAGTAAAAGTAAACATAACTTAGGTTTGGAATCAATCATTTACTACTAATTACTCAAGTTAGCAAATGTTTATGTTATAAACATAAAAGCAATAACTCACCGAGTTAAACATCGGTACAGAGGAAATTCGCGCATTTTAGCTGTTCGAATCAAGGAATATTCTAGTCCTGGATCATGTCAGAATTTAAAAAAAAATCCCCAAATACTTTTTTGGAGAGGATTCTTTTAACAAAAATTGTACAATAACGAGTTATATTTAGATATTTTCATTGCGTCGTTTAATTTGTAAAATCTAGTTTAAAAATTTTTCGTTGAACGTTTTTCTTTATGCATTTTTCTTTATCTTGGTGTACACTATAAATAAATTTATAAGTATCTTCTAGTTATGCACACTTCTTGTTACACAGTTGGATTTAATCACTTAGAGTCCAATTTTTTAGAACCAAAAAAACTATGATGGCAAAAAATTTCCTATTTTCCAAGCTGACCTACTTTTATTTGACTGCTGCATCAACACCTGCCGACAATAACTCCATTACGATCCAGAATTATGATCGCGCGCGAAACACGAACTTTTTAATTATTTCAGTCTATTTCAGGAACGAATCTCGGTTTCAGTGACTCAGTTACAACCAGAGAATTACGTAAGAACGGAAGATGATGCTTTACGAAATATGGGTATTTTTATTTACTTATTTAGTTAAGAGAACGCCGCAATGTCCGGATACTTTGGCAACTAAGTGTTGACTTTGACAGATGTGGAAAATATCGCACATCCTAAACCTTTTTGAAGGTCTTCAGTTCCCGTTGAGTCAGCCATTTAGTCAATAAAATTATCTAATAAGTAATAGTCATATTATTTAGCAGGAAATTATGAAGATTCTTGGCTACAATTCAGTGCTTACTAGGAAGGAACCATTCAGTATATTGTATGCTAACATTCATGCTCTTAGTATTCAGACGGCTATTATTGCCAATTTTGCTGAACAAACGATGACACACATAATGTATCTACTAAACTAGCACTTTTATGAAAGTATTAACTTCTGTTATGTTAAGTTTTACGATGTTTATAACGAAAAGTAAAACGAAAGGGATACTAATAGAAATCCCATCAAAACATAAATGTTATATAGGGAGCCAAAGTTCCATGTTACAAATATCCGTGATTGTCAACATCAGCGAAAAAAAGAATTGAGATCTAAATTGGCGCCAAGTTCTGTAGATAATCCTGAAATAAGGTAAATGAAGGTTCAAGATTCGACTTGTCTCACTCTACAAGGAAAATCGCAAGAGATGAAGTCGTAAACAAAAATTCAGGCGGTTTTCTTTTTTTTTCAGAATATTAAATACAGTAAAAATCGATTTCGTAGTCCTAATTCACTTTATACTAAAAATGTTACTATTAGTAGATTTTGTTAGGAAATTATAGCTGTAAAGGCGCTGAAAATCTTTAACTTCGGTACTCAAAATTAATCACCTATAATTGTTTTATCTCACGAGTGCGGGCGAGCCATAGTTGTGTAGGTAAATGTACGTGCACATTGTCTTAGTATGCGTAAGCTTGGGAGCGAACAGTTAAGCTTACGCACACTAAGACAATATGCACGTACATTTACCTACACAATTATAGCTCGCCCGCACTCGTGAGATAAAACAACTATAACTAAGTCATTAACTCCGAACATACTGACAATTACAAAGTCAAGTCACTACCAAAGGTTCTTTTTGGGAAGCTCTTTTTACTGGTGTAACTTATGGTTATTATGAACTGAACAAAAACCTTAACTTGGTAGTCTATTTTTTCTCATTTTAAGGTCATTATCTCCAAATGGACCTAAAATTAGAAATAGTTATATTTAAAGCAAAAGTCCTTTTTAACAGCTCTTTCCAACGATGACTATAATGATGCTATGGGGCGCTAAAAATGCTTAACTCCAGAATTCAAAATTGACATAAGTCGAATAAATAGCAAATGATCTTCTAGAAAAGGGCTTTCCAACGGTAAATGACTTAAGGAAGTTGAACATTCGGGTATCTTCCCATAGTTGGACTGAGGCGGCTTTTCCTATAGTGCAGGTGTGCGTGCACCCGGGCGCAGGAGTGTAGGGGACGCCGAGCACCAATCGCGACACGTTCAAAGAGCATGCGTCGCTAGCAGCGCGCTGGCGCTTTCAAACACCCTACACCCGTCTTAGGTCGAGTGCATATTGTCCGAAATTTTCTATCAGAAATTTCAAACGTCTGTCGCTTACGCACTCGACTCATATATTTTGTTCTAGATCCCGTATCAACCACGTTAAAATACTCACAGTATGCGGGGTCTAGTTCTTAATGTTCAACGGATTTTGAACAGCCCATCGTGCTCCTCGACAAGGTGGGCAAGCTTTTTGAAAGAGTAATTGCTAACCGCCTCACCGGGCACCTGGTGTGGGTGGGTCCAGATCTAGCAGAGAATAGCTTGGGCGGAGCATCGCCGAGTCCCCGTCGAGGTAATCGGCGGCGGCGACCAGGTGCAAGACACCCGACCCTGGTTTAATCGATCGCTTCAGATCGGAAGCAGTAATGCTAGCACCGCGTGAGGGAGAGGTAAACCTCACGCCCCAGCCACCGCAACAAAAGAATATCTCCTAGGCGTCGGGAGTCGCAGGGCGATTCCAGGCTATCGTAGGCGCTGGCCTGCGGACGACAACTGTTGGCTGACTCGCCGTCCGATAAGAACCAGGCCCAGGTCGACGGAACGTTGCATTCCACGCGCGCCTCAATGAGAAGTCATATTAGATGGGGCCCGCTAGGGCCAGTGCCTGTCAAAGTTGGAAAATTGGTTCGAAAGAGTCACCCGGCGGACCTGGAACGCAAAGGGCATTTGAGGAAACAGTAGGATCTGAAACTCCCTTCAGCTCCGTCAAGTGAGCAAGAAGTCAGATGATGATTTCACATCCTAAAAAAAATATTCCATTTTGACCGCGCGCCTATTAGAGGGCGACAGGCTATTGATTGCACACGGGCGCTACAAAGGCTAGAGCCGCCTCTGTAGTTGGATGATCATTCTCTTAGATTATTGAAAATATTAATTTACATTATGCCGAGAGCTTCTGTTACAGAAGTCAGCTAAGGTCCCGTCATCATGTAACGTAAATCATTTCCCTAAATTTTCTTCCATATTTGAATACTCCCAAAATACATTAATGCAATATTTTAGATCAATAAATCTATAGTATTTTTTAATTGTACTCGATTTCATTTTATTTAATAAGAAACATTTTCCAATGAGCTATCTAACATATCTTTTTCGAAAGTCCAGCAAATCACTGAGCCCCATTTTTTAAACTACAATTTTGATTTTTTGTAAAAAAATGGTTCGTGTTTGATGTGCTATATCTCAATACCTTGAAAACCAATTCAACTGCATGTGCTCTTTAATTGTAGCTAATTTTTTCTACTTTATAGTCCACTGATTGACTTTTTATGTAGAATTCACCGTTTAGAAGATATAAGACTGTCTGAAAAATTTTGGAATTTTCCGAGCACCACGCAGTTAGCACAGGTTTTTGAGATTGAAAAATTGGGTGTACACTACTGGCATCTACACTAATAGCATCCCAAAAAAACAGGATGGTGCAAAATACTGCGACCTAAAATGTCTTGTATGGCGGGCCTATAACATTGCGAATGACAATAAGGTACCTATACTGTACTCGTAGTAGTACACACATTGGACCTGCAGTCGCATCTTCACATATAAGGTATTCGTGCGTGAATGCGTAACCGATTCGAAACCGGTTTCATACGTATGTAGGTAGGTAGAACTATATACATATGCTAATTATATCTGTCTTTAGTATTAGTAATAGTAATCAAGAAGCTAATTAACGTAGTCCCAAACGTGGAGTTCTATGTGTGGTGGATGTTTACAACTGTCAATCACGACCGAACCTTAAAAGTTAACGGAATGTATGAATTGTATGGTCTTGGACGTAAAATTGTAGGACGGATCTGCGCTCGCCAGTTCACCTTGGAATTGCATGTCATGACATAAGCGAATACTGTATAGCCTCTATTACTTATTCGTCAACTCGTTTAAGAAACATTCCTTTCGGCATCTTAAGAGTTTTGTATGCAATTGCCTATCTAATGCTTTACCGTTTAATTAATTGTTTAAATTTTACAGTGCTTTCATAAAAGGCTAGCCTGGGAATTGCCACTGCAGGGTCAGGACAATGTTGCGGAATTTGTTCGAAAGAGTCACCGCGGCCCTGGAATGCAAAGAGCTTTAGGAGGACACGGATGCGTTTTAGTCAGTAAGAGTCTGACACTCCCATATCTGCTCCGCACAGAGCGGATGGAGTCATTTGATGATTTCCCAGCCTAAAAAAAAGAAGGGTCAGGACAAAAGCCCATCCACTTCTCTCTATGTAGAGCTTTTTCAAACAAGGCTTGTTCGAAAGAGTTCCAGCTCATCCCGCTATCTTCCTCCGGGTCTGATGAGATTTCACCTGCCATGTACCTAGAAATAAGGTGAATTTCTTTCTCCTGTCGTGGCTTTGGCCGATCGAACGCCTAACAAGTGTTTCCAGCCTATTTTAACTTTAAGCTTCTCGAATAGTACCAGCTATTTCTGTGACGGTGAAGATTTAATTTTCAACTTGGAGCGTCCCATTACTAGGCAAAGTTTTCCCCATAACCTTGCATTCTTCATGGTTTTTGGTCTAATCCAGCTAATATTCCGTACACACCCCTATCTATTATCTATAGTCGCTGGATTTTAGTATACAAAAATGTCTGTAATTTTATTTCATGTTCTCAGACATTGATCGCATTAGCCTCACACAAGACATCTAGGCTAATTGCGGAACTAGTGACGGTAATTAATTACCTACTGTAATAAAATCACAACATATTACCGGGTAATAGAACAAACTATGTCGTAAGTTTTACCAATAAAAACATTAATCTACACTAATATTATAAAGAGGAAAGATTTGTTTGTTTGTTGTTTTTTTGTTAATTGAATAGGCTCCGAAACTACTGGACCGATTTGAAAAATTCTTTCACCATTAGAATCCTACATAATCCCTGATGAACATAGGCTATAGAGTATTTTCATAAAAGTTAGGGATCTGTATGAAAGCTTCGATAATGTAACCCAAGGTGTGTGTTTTTTTTTTTAATCCTTATATCGTGTACGCTGCGGAAACTATTGACAATAGAGCAAAGTGTAGTACAGTTTTATAGATAACATCAATGTCCACAAAATTGTCCGCGAGGATATATCTAACTATTATGGTTAAGTCACAATAACCGCTTTTTGTAATAATTATTCGATCAAAACCCGAGTGGAATGGAATAGTGGTAATTTTGGTATCATGATATTAATCCTTATCAATTTAAATGCTTTGGTAATTTACGTTGGTTATGTATACGTAAATTACACTTTAAATTATGTAAATCGGTCCTTTCGTTTAAAAATTACGACGGGTATAAAATACTCTAAGTAAGAAAAATGTCGCGGGTCGAGCAAACAGCCCTACGTTTATTAATAAGTAATTCACACGTTAGCCTTTATAAAGGGAGGACTTATATGAGATGAAGTTCGTGGAGTACCTACTAAACCCGCGCGAACGAAGTCGTGAACTATAATTTCGATGTTATTATTATTTTATAAAGGGAAATCTCAATGAGTTAGAAGCCCATGATGACTCAATTTGTAGGTATTTAAAGGTTGGTACATATATGTTACATTACATGCCCATTGAGTCCGATAAGGAAATAGGCATACTTTAATAATTTATTTTTGAATACCGTTAAATTTACACGATGTATCAGGTATTGTTTACCTATTGTTGCCACAGGTATTAGGCAAAGAATGTAGGGGATTGAGCCAGGGTTGCAGAATTTGTTCAAAAGAGTTACCACGGCCCTGGAACGCAAAGAGAATTTGGAGGAAAGCGGAAGGAGTAATTTTTTTTTGTATTTCCTGAACCGAAATTCCTTCTTTATTACGCATTATTGAAACGGTGTATAGCAGCTACGAGTACGTTCGTAGAGCAAAGACAGGCGAGGCCTATTGTTCAGCAGTGAACAATTTTCAGCTAAAATAATAGTGATTATAGAACTACCGGTTACGAATAGTTTCCTAAAAATAAAGCATATAGGCTTGAAGCTTGTAAGGCCTCCCTCTTAGGTTCTCATGTATCAGCCAGCGCTTATAAGGTTCTCGTAAATCAACAAATGACTTGGAATGGAGCGGAAGGGAGTGTCTGTGAGACTGAATCAAACCCATCCGTGTTCTTCCTAATGCTCTTTGCGTTCCAGGGTCGCGGTGACTATTTCAAACAAATTGGGACTGCGGTATGATTAGGATAATAAGTATAAGGCATGATATTACTTGTCATATCCTAACGACTTGTAAGCAATTAATAATACACCACTATTAAGCGTAGGTTAATCTTTATGTCTGGATACCTACATGCGTAGGTGCCAATGCAATGCCATCATATTGTACCTATTCGTTTTTAATAGCTGTCAATTAGAACTATGTCTTCTAGTATCTGTTATTTCTAATTGATTGCATACATTTAAAGGAAATTTGCCAGTTTTTTTTTATTAAATGAATTCAAAGTTTACAGGTACAGTCAAAGAGTAGGTATGCTACTTTACTTTTACTATTGACTTCACAAACAGCAGATTACGTAAAAAAATCTAACAAAATTCCACAAAAAAATTTGGAAAGACATCTAATACAAGAACAATATTATCCCATGCTTATCACTTTGAGTAAACAGTCATTTATATACCAGCTGATAAAAATTAGATCTACTAACCCACTCTATCTTTTATTACTGAACGATCAACCGTAATAAAATCCCTATACCAGATGCCAGTCAAAGTACTTACTGACATACCAATACGTACTTGATGTGTAAACCAGTTCACAAACAGTAGCGTTCGAATATCGAAAGACCTCGGAGGACAGAACAGGTTACGCGCAAGTGATAAATGGTAAAACAAATAGCTTCTCTAGTAACCCACATCAAGGTAATAAAGATGCGATTTTTAAAGCAAATTGTGTTTCAAAACAACAAACAACGGGTTTTATAAAGAAAACCCTGTGGTTTCACCAACAACACTTCATCGCTTAACATCAGAGAGATCAACAACAATAAAAAACCTCACTTTGAGAAATCTATACTAATAATAAAGCTGAAGAGTTTGTTTGTCTGTTTGCACGTGCTAGTCTCCTGAAGTACCAGTCGGATTTGAAAAATTCTTTTTGTATATGATAGCCACATCATGAAGAAGGCTAATAGGCTATATGGGAACGAAAAAAAACAGACGCTGGCAAAAGCTAGTATCATTTATTCCTCCTATATATTGTATTTAGGATACACCTTTTTTTGGAGATCGTGTCTATGAATTTCAATTTCCAATGTCGTCATTTTCTCACAAATATACCAACAATGTTGGTCTAGCGGCAAACCCAGCTGTGCTAAAAGCCATGAGCTTTATTTTTAACTCACTTCAAAACGATAGAAAGCCATAAATTAAACTGTGTTTGTAATCAGCCTTGTTGGTTTCTGTCATATTTAAATTTCGAATTCTATCTGACTGACACGAGAATATAGGTCAAAAGAATAAGTTTCAAAACGAAAATTGGACTGTGTTCAATAATTTTACTTGCACTTTCATTCGTCTTATGGACAATCGCATTAGTTTTCTACGACAGGGTAACTCGCCATATAAAATATGAATAAATTACTGAAAGTTACCTGAAGAATTACCACGTTTAAAGCAAACAAAATAGCAGGTACCTAATTGGATAGTAAGTTATGAGCAAGACGAAATAGACAGTCAAATTTTCGTTCCTTTTGTAGATATTGTTACATGCAAATGTTTCTTTACTCAGAATATAAAAACACGAGTTAGGGGTCGCAGCAAAATACATATAAGAGTGATTCATTAAAATCCTACAAAAAAAATACTAACAGTCAAGTCTACACCAAAAATATTGACAAGTTAATTTGTAGTTTGGTACACTTACACTCAGGGTTGCCAACTTTTATTAGAAGAAATAGACTATATCTGATTGCAAAGGAGGTAAATAAAGAGTACGGACTTCCAAAAAAAGAGTAACATATATTTTTTATTTTTAAAAAAGTTTTTTTTTTGTCCTTTTTGCAGGACATAACAATTTTTCATGGTTTTTAAAAGAATTGTATGTCTCCAAACATTCTAACTCTAAATGTAATATAGATCAAGAGCTCATTTTCATCAATTTCAATGAAGCTCTGTTTCTCTCTTTTCGCCACTTCACATTCATGACCGAAAAGACTCTCAGTAAATGCTGAAGTGGCGGTCGACTTTTTTGGTTATGATAATGGATTTGCATAATATTACATGACTGGCACTAGTATAGTAAACATTGTGTAAAAAAGAGTATTTAAGCATACTCTATTAGTGTTATAGATTATAGAGTAGGTACGCCTACATGATATAGAGTACAATACTCTATTTTAGAGCACCGTTGGTAACCCTACTTATACTACAAACCTATTGTATTGTATATTACGAGAAATATGCAACAATTGCACGTGCATCTTGAGTAATGTTACTAATGTTGTCATAGTAATTTGTAATACAATAAGGTTCCTACTTCGTTTTAAATTGTATTCGATATTTTCAGTTTTAGAAGCAAGTTTCAAGCTATTTCAATTTTTTTGGAGATAATTATGTGTTTTTGTATTTAAACAGTGTGTAGGTACCCCACTTATTAGCTACATTGTCATAAATCGGGCGTTTTATAATGAAAATATCTACAAATATACACCAAAATATAGCGATGAATAAACTGTTTTTAGGTAAAGTACCACTTGTCATATCAGCTGGTATAGCCGATGCCACTACCGTAACCAGTAATATTTTATTAAAATTATTACGTTAATGATTTGATCACAAACACATGTTATCTATTATAAAACATGAGGTAACACTTCGTTGTGCAAGTTATTCAAAACACTACGTAGGTAAACTCATTATCTTAAATGTTAAACGTGGAAGAATTTTTATTATCATCTGAACATATTGAATTTATTTTAGGAGTTTGTATCATCACTAAACTTTTGTCTTTGTTTATTTATGGTGACCTTGACCTACCTTCAGCGTTAGAGGTGTCCAATCGCGGAGGTCGCGGCAACTCTCTGAGGTCATAAGAGCCTGATTTGCGAAGCCCACAGCACGAACACTGTGGCGGGCAACAGTGGGCCAACTTGCTCTTCACAGCACCCATTTCACTATCATCAATCACTCACAAACAACCACATACACAATGAACTATAATCCCTTTCAACTCGTTTTATAGACCACTCTAATATCAATTAACGCACTAAAAATACGATTAGATTATAACCGTTTTAAATTATTCTTTCTTAACACTCAGTTTGCACAGTTTGCCACAATGTAAACAAATTATCAGCTGTTATTGAATTAATGGTTTATCGATTGAATAAACAGTCACTTGCGTAGCTCTTCTGAATTTAAAAGCTTGCGTGAAGGCTACGTTGCGCGTGCGCACGTCTGCGCGGGATCAGTTCGTCTGTGCTCAGTCTCCACTGGGCATCCTCGCTACCTTCGCTCGCGTGACCTCTTATCACAGCCGCGGAATGTAGGGTCACGTCACAGAAACGTCAGTCTTTCACAGGAATCAGTACTACTGAATCACAATTAAACGTAAACCTGTAGTACGTGTGGAGTGGGTTGTAAAATTCCCCATGAGATTCAATGAGTACCTAGACCAAATATGGAAAGTACCGCTTGTAACCGACATGATAGTTAACACGTAGCACCTGTTAAGCTATTATCTTATGTCACTACTCATCTGAATATATCCTTTTGAGATGGATTTTTTTAGCAACACTATACACACCACAACACTATACACACCACAACACTATACACACCACAACACTATACACACTTTAAACTATGTTTTTATTGGGTAGGTTGCCTATAACTATATGCACCCTGATTTAAAACTGACTTTTTTTTATTTTATAACTAGCTGACCCGCGCAGCTTCGTCTGCGTGACATTTTTCCTTAATGCTCCGCTCCTATTGGGCGTAACGTGATTTTATACAGCTATAGCGTTTTTCGATATATGTTTTTTTTTTCTTCGATATATAACGTATCCAACACTTAACTATTTTTTCAATTCGAACCAGTGGTTCCTAAGATTAGGACGTTCAACTAAACAAACAAACTCTTTAGCAGTATAGGTCATTACATATGAAATTGGCGTTTTGTAAGGGAGGAACACAGAGTTTTTTAATATGATATATTTATTTAATCAAAGTATGTACCATTGCTATCTATGCACTTTTGCCATCTCATAGGTAGTTCATTGATCCCTTTACTAAAAAAAACCATTCGGACGGGAATCAATAAAATCTTTGAAGGCTCTTTGGACTGCCCCATCGGAGTTGAATTTTTTCCCTTGCAAGAAGTTATCCAAATTTCGAAAAAAATGGTAATCTGCTGGAGCAAAGTCCGAGGAGTACGGTGGATGTTTTAGACATTCCAATTGAAGCTCCTCTAATTTGGTAGCCGTCTGTTGTGCAGTGTGTGGTCTAGGGTTGTCCTGAAGCAGCAGTGGCCTAGAGCGTTTGACCAGCCTCGGCTGTTTAGCAGCTAGCTTTTCCATCATAGTTTAGACATCCGCCGTAATCGTCAGGCCAGATTTAAGAAAGCTGTAGTGAACGACACCGGCACTAGTCCATCAAACGCTCATAAGTAGGTATTTCTTTTTGAGTCAATATTCGCTTGGGGTGGATTTGGCTGGTTCGCCAGGGTTCAGCCATTGCAAAAATCGGAAACGCTCATGTTTCCGATTGTCGTACAAGATCCACTTTTCATCACAGTTAATGATTCAATTTAAAATCTCTTCATTATTGTGCCGGTTGAGTAATGTAACGCAGCAGTCGACGCGCGTATGTCGGTTTGCTGCACTCAATTCATGAGGTACCCACCTTTCAAGCTTTTTCATCTTCCCAATTTGCTTCAAGTGGATTAAAACAGTTTTATCACTAACACCGCAGCCTGCAGCTAACTCGGACGTGGTTTGCGATGGATCCGCTTCCACAATAGCCTTCAATTCATCATTATCAACTTTGGTCTCCAGCCGTCCACGGGGCTTGTTCTGCAGGTCGAAATTTCCAGAACGAAAACGTTGGAACCAAAAACGCACTGTGTTTCCTTTTGCGACACCGTCGCCATACACATCATTAATCCTTCGAGCCGTTTCTGCAGCTTTGGTGACACGATGGAACTCGTACTTGTAAATAACGCGATATTTCAAGTTTCCCATTTTGTAAACTGACTGGCGCATAGAAAAAACAAAAAGAGGAAAAAAACAAATGAATTACGGTTTTCGAAACACAAAAGCATAAGTAAATAGCTATATAAATTTGAAATTGGAATTCCAAACCAAAGAGGAGATATTTGAGATCAAAGTGGCCAGTACGACAAAACGCCAATTTCCTCCTTAGTATAGAATTCAAGATAAGCCACTTACTTTTTTTTCTTTTCAATACAAATAATCTCTCTATTTCTCAGCACAATATATATATAAATTACACATTTTACATTGGTCAGATTCCATAATTCAAGTAAGTATATAATTATATTGAGGGAGACTGGTGCCTAAGCTAGGCTCGAGGCATATGTTTCAGGACACCAGGATTCCAACCCTTTACATTTTCATTTTATAATTTACTATCTGTTGCTTGCAACTTCGTTCGCGTGTATGTCGGATAGTAAAATGATGTCGCTAGGAAGATCGCTAAAATAAGATATACGAATAGTCAACATCTAGCGTTGCTTGACCCCTCTTAGAATTAAGAATTTGGTAGACTGTTATGTAAGGTATTGGCTGTATCACCACTTCTATTAATAGTAATTTTTCGTAATCAGAAACGTTTTAATCATAACGCTTTTCTATACACGATATTGAAGAAAGTCGCTAGGGTTCTTAACACGCGATAGAGCTACATAAAGTTGGAAATGGGAAAACCAACCAGAAGAGAAATCTACCCCCGCTACGGATAGAGTACAGTTGAGACTGCGTTATCCTAGACTCCCATTCGGTCCGTTGTGCGTCGGAGTCCTGGCTACGTTAGCCAACCTAGCTCCGCTCAAATGCACAGAAGCCTCCCGGGCGCTTCATAGGTTTCGCGGAGCAACCTCACCGTTCCAAGGATTTGTTCAAGTCGGGCCTCATTTCCAGGATGAAGTCGGCGACTAATTTCTCGACGTCGAAGCAACCTCTGCACATTGGGCTGTCTATGGCGACATGGCGCCATAGACAGCCCAATGTCATCATACCTATTATTATTCGGAAAGTATGTCTACTTGGGCTGAGAAATCGTTTAGCTAGTCACTTGACATTGCCATTTTTGACTACCTGCAATTTGTAGCCCGTGACCATTTGTTGTTGATCTCTAGCAAATTCATCAAGTGGTTACGGGTCCAGCACTACCATCTCGGAAACTCTCTTCGCGAGTTCTTCTCTGGCGTCATTGCCTGGGGATCTACAGTTCCCCATGATCCACTGGAAGGTGAAGCCTGCAACGAATAATTTCTGGCTCTGAGCTGTTCATGACGTATCACTGGGCTCACTATAAATTGAACAGTTTTAAACTAAACAGATAAAAATTGGGAATAATAAGGATCCTGGGAATAACGTATCCTGTAAATCCCCTATCCTGGTAATAACGTCACCGGAGCAATCAGCTGAAATCTTATTTCAGCTACTATGACAATTTGTTGACCTAATGCTTAATTCGTTATCAGGCATATTTTGTGCGGTAAATTTGTTATACCATATTGGCTCAGTATACCAATAGGTACTCAAAATAACAGTACATAACTCTATAAATGTCTTAAATTAGATTTTTCGCTCCTCTAAAATTTTCTCTTATTAACACACGTAATCTGATAAAGAAGCCGACGATATTTAAGGAGCATGTGCAAAAAGCTGATTAGATCCCACAAATCGGACATTTTCCGAATAATTTCCATTAAGAACTTATAGGAACTTATATTCTTCTGATTCTTCTATTTTACTGATGATAAATTACCGTCCCATACAATTCATTTATCATTTATCTGCATAATTATGAACTTGATCTTGTACTAGTCAGTCATGCACGTGTGTTTTACAGTGAGTCGCCTTGTTTGCACATCGTACCGTGAACAAACTTAATAGATAGCAAACGTTTGACAAAATAAAGTTACACACGATTATGTTAATTTACTACACAGATGACATCAGCGCCCACGTCTCCGCGCCGCAATCTTCCTTGTACTTGGATGTTGAAGGCCCCACTCTTCAATTAACGCAATCAGTTTTTTCCTTTTTCTATATGAATGAATACCTGCTCCAACAAGCAGTCGTATTATAAAGTATTGTTAGTAATTTTCCAAGAATCAGTCATTATGTCATTTTTGCGGTCGAAAAGTGTTACACAGAACCCAGACATTGACGCATCTGTAGCTGTACGCTTTACCAATCGACATTGACCCAATTTTTCCATGATTTTAACATTTCGTAGAAGACGTATAATATGATTAAGCTCCAGATTTAGAGCACAAAAACATAGGTCATAAATCAAAGCCCAATTTAGGAAGTGTTTAAGATAGAAAAGACCGGTTGAATATGATCTAAAACAGCTTGTGAGTCACCGAGATAAGGCGACCTTGTTTGAATCCCATACGAGCTACCTACTGGTACGAGAAGCAGGTAGCAACCGCAGCTTGCCAATAATTGCGATCAAAGCAACTATTACAGATAAATGTTATAATTGTATCATAATAGGTCCTTTAAGACTGGTCCTAAAGCACAGTAAATTGATCCAGACAAGGTTAAAATACAAAGTAGGAACGTATCTTTTTCCTCCTCAAGGATTACTATTACTTCTAATAGTAAAATTCCTCCTCAGATTTCTTGTAATAAGTCAATAGTCACGTAAAGGCTTTGACATACTTGAACTATGTGTACTTTGGAGAAAAATTATGACTTGCCTACTTTGTCATTAAGTACTAAGAAGATGTATTTAACAAAGATTTTAGTTGTCTTCATGGCAGACTTGCATTCTTGTGATTTACGTCGTTGTTATTAACCGTGAAAATACATAAACCATAACAATTTTCAGGTTATTACAACATTCATTGGAATCCATGCAGAGTTATGTTCGCCAAAGCACGTTCCGAGTTTCGATACTACAACAGCTAACATTCAATATCCAGGCAAAAAATAGAAATCCCAGACCAGTCGTTTCGATAAACACCAGATTATGTTCTCAAGTCGGGTGGAAACGAAGATCTTTATTACAATATTCAAACAAAAACACAGATACGAGTCTGTTTTCTCATCGGTTTACAAGATTGTACTTTTAATGAGTTTGATTAGATATAATTACAATCCTTGATACAATAGATGGTAACAAACGTTTTCATTAGTTCTTCCTATTCTTGAGACGGTGCAAAATTCTACCTTATGTCAAGCAGCAAGGAAGTTTTTGTGTTCCTGATGGTGTAATGTATACGATGGCTAGAGAAATGGACGAATGAGATTTAAGAGCGTCCTTGTCAAGCTTAGTGGAGTCTAATTATAATGAGAAAGACCTGTCGAACATAGCAGCATTCACTATATTTGGAAAATTCGAACCTAATTCTGATATAGAGCTGGGAAACGATCGCATTTTTTCAAGATCTGAGGGGAAATTCTCGTATTTTTAACCGACTTCCAAAAAAGGAGGAGGTTCGCAATTCGGTGGGTATATTTTTTTATGAATGTGCACCGATTACTCCGAGGTTTCTGATCCGATTTCTGTGATTCTTTTTTAGTTCGATGTAGTTATACTTTAGTAGAGTATACTTGCGAATTGGTCCCGTAAAAATTTGATTCAGTTTGGTTCAGTGATTTCTGCGTTAACGAAGACGTGGCCCAAGTATCACCACTTAATAATAAATAAAAAACGTTTTTTACAAAAAAAAATATAACCGACTTTCAAACAAAACACTAAAAAGAAGCCGTCGAAGAAGAAGAAGTCGGTGTTAAAAAACAAAGAAACAAAACCAAAAACACCGACTTCCGAAATTAAGGTTATTTTATTCTTTGTAGTGTTATGTTTGGAAGTCGGTTATATTTTTTTGTAAACATTTTTTTAAGGATAAGTATTCGCATCGTAGTCGCAACTTTTATGAAATAAAATACGTCTCCTTTTTCTACATTTTGACAAGTTTTTGATATTGTTTGTCGTGAAAGGATATTGCGACATGAATTTAAAAGAACGTGAATTGGCTTTCAGACACGATGAATTAATGCTATTCAACAAGACCTTTCATTTACCTTCTAATCTAAAGCTTTGAAAAAACTAGGCATACAGAGATGAGGACTCGTTTTACTAGGCAAATATGGAAATTATGCGCACGTGTCGTAAATTGCGTAGGTGAGGGCTTTTCCAGGAGACTGCAGTGCATCATTACGTATATGCATCATTGAGTGTTTCACACTGTGTTGAATGATTATACCTATTTTACTAATAAACCACAAGATACCTACTAGGAACCAACGTGGACTCGTGCGTCACTATCATAGGATGAAGCATTGGATGCTGTTAGTTTTAAGAGAAATTTCACATCTTGCGGGGATTCCTGTGTTCTAGTCATCAAATGTTTTCTGATTTATGTTCAATTACGTATAGAAATACTTTTCCTTTGTCGTTTTAATTCAATTGTGTCCAAGGTTTGTGAGTACTTTTGGTTCTCACAAACGTACAGAATGCCATTTACCTTATTTGTATCCTCGTAATATTTTCTTTCTTTTCATAGCTCGTGTCGTCATTCGATCGACCATTGATTTCCTTATATTTGGAATAGACGGTCTAGGTACCGTCTATTCCAAATATAAGGAAATCAATACTGTTTGTTCCACTTGAGTAAAAGCTTGCGGTTTGAGATATCAAAATATTTATATTTTCATAACAGCCACCTGCGTACTGTTTGAATATATTGTAAATTGAAACAGTATGCACGTAATGCATTTCATAATATTCTCAATTTAGCAAGCTGTAAATTCTAACTGTTGCTGGGCCAATATTATGGTAGATTTTTTTAGGTGGTAAGGCCAACTTAACAATTTAATTAGACAGAAAAATACCTACGGAATATATAACAATACTATACAACGTGTAACAGAAAAAACGCAATACCTCTTAAGGGGTCATTGTACTCATCATTATGAACAACTTTAACTATGGGACAAATCCCGAAATTGCGAAAATAAAATCAGCTGTTCAGTACATTTTGTCGAGTTATGCGCACATAAGTGTATGGGGGGGGTCGATTTTTTTTTCGCTATTTCAGTGTTGGTCCCATAGTGAAAGTTGTTCATAATGGTGAGTTCAATGACCCCTTAAGAGGTATGTATTGCGATTATTCTGTTACAGGTTGTATAAAATCCTTAAAATATATTTTCCACTGAACTGTAAACAAAAGCTTACATGTTGCTAAAAAACTTCATGTTGATGAAAATCTTCTCATGTCGATGAAAACCTTTTTTATTTAACTTTTTAAATATCTTTAGGTTTTGTCTTATTGTTGCAAGCATCATATCTGAACATATTTAAGTAATGTCAAGCTATTTCTTGCAAACAAAACAAAACGACTGCATCTACAAAAGGCAGCAATCAGCATAACTAGCAATTTAAATATTTTCTTGTTTTTGCATTGATGAACTCATTAGTAATGTTTCACAATGGGAATACCCTTATTCCTCGATTAGGTATAAGGTCAGTGAACTGTAATGTACCTTGATACCTAGGCACCTAAACGGTGACGACTGTCAGCTATCTACACTAACGTAGCTGCCGCTATATGTAGTCATTAGTCACCCAAAATGAACTTCGTATTACATTGTGCAATATGATCACGAAAGATGAGTGGTTGCATACCATTAATTGTTGTAGGTTTTATTAAATGGAATTGGTGCAGTGTTGATTGAGTTGGGTATTTTTAAGTTTCAATGAAATCACGTCATTTGCAGTGAATGCTCTTTATTTTTGAGATCCCAAAAACACACAAACACCGTGCAAAATTATAATTAAGTGTAATAAAGTTTTTGTTATATAATGATTACAATAGTTTTATAAAAACTTAAAAAAGTATGCAATAGGCAAATATATAAAAGTTATACTAAAGATCATAATAATTTCTTATCACTATACTCTTTCGTACAGAGTAATTCATACATATCAAAACAATGGCACTTGAAGCATCGGTTTCCTTAAAATTAAGAATACATTAAATAAAATAATATTATTATCACACAGTGAAAAACGTGAATGATTATAAAATTACTTTTTTTGTTATTTTTTCATTTGAAATGTGCCGGTGATACAAACGATATACATCAGTACATAATACTAAATTAATAAAATCCATTAAAACTTGCCGAGTCATCGTTATTAGGTATCGAGTTGTTGATTAGTAAACAAAGTATTCTAAATGCAACATTCGTACATTCAATAAAAAAACTCACAAAAAATAGTTTTGTCATAAATAAGGAATAACTATAAAAGCCAAGTATGTATGGCGTGGAGTGGACTTTTAAGAGGTGGTCTTGATGATGACGACCTCTTCTTCTTGAACATACAAATGCGGTTCTGGCGCTACGTAAGATACGTAGGAGCGGTCCATCTGCAGCGCGGGAGGAGAGGCAGGCCCCGGCGAGGTGCGCGGCGAGGGTGCGCGGGGCCCGGGGGCTAGCTAGCCGCGCACGTTCACCGTGGTGCAGCCGAAGATCTCGTCCAGCTGCCGCGACGAGAACGTCACCACGATGCGGCGCTCGCCATGTCGCCGCGGCACAAACTTGTCCTGGTAGTTCACGAACTCACCCGGCTTCACGTCGCGGAATCGTATCTGCAAGCAGAAATCCATTTAGTACTTGACCAGCTCATTTTCCTAACAAATGTGGCAGACCAAAATATATGTACCTGTCTTGGCCTCTGCACTCCTGGTCCTTCGAAAGTGAAGTAGCAGTCGGTCAGGTGAACGTTCAATGGGTTCTGGAAGCTGAAGGTCACAGCGCATTCTTGTCCTATGCACGGCTGGCTCCTCACCTAGAAGACGTTATCATGATGATTAGAAATTTAACGAATGCAATAATATGGGATAAAAGTGTTTGGAAAGGATAACTACCTGGACCTGCATCCTTGGCTTGTGTAGTGGGAAGTCATCCTCATCCGACCATGCCTGACGAGTCTGCTTCACATAGGCCATGGCGTGCACCTTCACCATAGAGTGGTCCACTAGCTTGTCCATGTATTCCTGAGGCGTGACGTGCAACTTCAGCACCTCTCGCTGTCCAGCGCGAACAATGAACTCTCCCTGAGCCCTTCGCAGACGCGAGGCAATGGCGCCAGTGTAGTAGCATGACGAAGCCGTCAGCACGCACCAGATGGTGCGATCTTCATGCGATTTGTTCTATTGAAAATACCAATTATAAATATGGGGTTATATTTAAACAAGAAGGAGGCATATCTGCATTGAGTAGTAATGTACCTGAATATTCATCGTGCAGTCAAACGGCTGTCCATAAGGCACGAGGTCAATGTCCATAAGATCGAAGTAAACATCTTCGAAGTTGCGATCGGGGTATTCGTAGTATTGTTGCAGGCGCTGGTAGCCGCGACAAGAGGCAATAACCGCCAGGCGCTCGGGAGACGAGCTGTCCACCGTCTTGTACTCGTGGGTGATCTCCAACATGTCACTGTCGCCTTCATCATCGTCACGGTTCGGGTTCTTCGTAAGAATCTTGCGGCCAACTCTATAAAAAGTGAGTGAGGACGATAAGTGTCAAATTCAATCAATACTATTGCGGAAGAGTTTCTTTGGTAATGTACTCACTGATACTGGTTCGAAGCCATCCTAATGAATCCCCATTCAGAATTCTCCTCTTCTTGGAAGTGGCAGAGTTCTGCGTTGAGCTGACAGTACATGAAGGGGGTGTCATATTGGAAGCCAACCTCGCCGCGACGAACAGCTTCCACGCTAGCAGGTCCGCAGTGGTAAACAGCTTCTGCTTCCTCTTGTGGCGTGGAATCAATGATCTGCCAGCCGCTGTAGCCTGAAGTTAAAGTAGAAAAAATTTGAACAAGCTCAGCTATTAGTTTACAAGCACATTTCAGTATTGTTATTGTTCATACCTTGTGGCAAATCAGGTCGCTGCATCCATACGTCATTCCAAACGTGGAAGTTCCAGCAGGAGTCGTAGCAATCTTCATCAGGTCCATTTGGTACTTCATTGCCATCGCGATCAAAGTATTTGTCCACCGTAAATGTCCGGTTCGTATCATGGGCTGACACGTAGTTCGTGACCGAACGACAAGGAATACCTAAAACAAGTTTGTATGATGTAATGAACTGCCTGTTTCTCGTAGCTAATTAAAAAAAATTAGATAAAAAAAATTATCACCAAGCGCTCTGCAAATGGAGACCACAAGGCCGGAGTATACCCAGCACTGGCCGTATTCGACAGGCCTGCCTCCATCGGTGAGGTAACGCTCCATGATAGCCACGGAGCCGGTCCAGGCGTGAGGCGCAACGCCATCTTTGTATTCGCCATCATAACGGCCAACCATCAGCCCGTCATCGTCATGGTTCGCATTTATCTACAACACATCAAGTATGAAGTACAAGTTTAGTGAAATGTATCATATACTTCATCAAAGCTACTACAGAATTCTTATTGTTTAACTTACCATCGACGAAATCGCCCTGCAAACACGAACTGGGTTACCGCGTTCAGAATGCTCGAGGCCACTTCGCTCCAACAAGTACATGCAAGCCGGCAACACCACATCATCAAACTGCCCGTAAATCCATTTGCGACCCTTCGGTTGGCGCCAAGTGCCACACCAAATCTTTCCTTGCTCGTTGAGCACGTATTCCTTCCTGGATGACTCGTTATCCATGTAGACGGGGTCTTCACGGCACCAAGGATTGAATAGCATGTAGATATCTTCGTCGCATTTGTAGTCGTGGCGGTTGTCGCGCTGGCCAAAACGATTGGTTTGTACCCAGCAGTTCCATACGCCAACCGGAGCAGTGGCTGGCACATGTACTTGGAATGTAATCGTGTTGCCATCCTGGCGCTGAATACTAATGTCCCATCTGTCCATATCATGAGCAAGAGAGGCCAAGTTCTGCATGGAGCCATGGCGCGACCCATATCCACGACCAAACGTAGAATGCTGAGCTGCACCTCCATAGCGATCCATCATTGGACGGTCCATAGGTCCATGCGGGCTCAGAGGGCTGTGTTGCAATGGCAATGGTTCGTTGCTGAACGAACTGCGGCGGACTCCGTAAGTCGTAGTCTCCCTCATGCCGCTCATCGGACCCATTGTTCCCATGGTGCCCATAGTTCCCATGGTTCCCATTGGCCCCATGGTACCCATGGTACCCATAGTTCCCATAGTACTCATTGTGCCCATAGATCCCATAGGAGCCATACTAGTGCTAGTTTCCTGCATGCGAGACATTCCCATTCCCATGCCCATCCCCATCATATCACGAGAATGTTGGAACACGCCTTGCTGGTTGCTCCAGTTCACGGGTAGTACCACTCGTGTTCCTTTGGTAACGCTCGGTTTAGGACCTGTGAAAAAAGGTTCATTTATGTTTCACATTATTCGAATGTTGTACAATAACATCTATTCGTCAATCACGCATAAAAACTGGCCAAGTGCAAGTCGGACTCGCGTGCAAAGGTTTCCGAACCAATTTCATTTTTTTAACACTACAGACTTCTTATAGGTTTTCCTGTAATTTTTGGGTATAGAACTATTATCTGCATTTTTTTTTTCACAGTTTTAGGTTCAGTAGTTTCCGAGATAAGGGGAATAGTCAGTTTTGGTCTATTTTCTTGAATAACTTCAAAACTGTTTATTTTAAAATTATGAAAAAAGTATAATTAAAACCCTCACAGACCTTTCTTTCGATATGTCACTAGATACAGTTTGAAGAACTTAATTTTCTAGTTCGACCCCCAAAAGTGACCCCATACTCAAAATTTAATCATTTATGTAAAAGGTCCATGTTTGGGTCACAGAAGTCCATATGTATATCAAATTTCAACAAAATCGGTCCAGTAGGTCCAGAGAAAACTGGCTGTGACAGATGGACAGACAGACACCCGAGTGATCATACAAGGGCTCCGTTTTTTACGGATGTTCGGAACCCTAAAAAAAAATTATAAAAAACCTATAGTTGTAACTTACCAAAGCAGAAAACGATGCGAATCATATCCTGCTGCTTGTCGTAGGTCCTGTCGAAGCGAACGGCAAAGAAGAAGTTCTGGCCCCTCCTTAGAACTGGGTTCGGGAGGATGTTATCGTTCACCAAGTCATATTGTTCAGTGTGATGGTCCTTGGAGTTGTCTCGAGAGTAAAATTCAGTGAGCTCCACCTTCAGTGGCTGCTGAGAATAATAACTTTGAGGAATCATCTCCATGGTGTCTTGGCGGCGACGGCGTTCATTTTGGTCAGCCATCTTGCAAATCAAGTTGTGAGTATACTGTGTGTTAGGGCTGTTCCTCATCGAGTACTTCATACGGTGCAGCGAACCGGTGCTGTGCGAGCGGCCCGGGCGATGCTGAGCGGTGGGCCCGGCACGCTGCATCGGCCAACGACGGGTTTGTCCAGGACGCTGGCAGAAGCTGGAGATGTTGTAATAGGCAGACAGCCCAGGAACATAGTTCGAGGGCATTCCACCGATCGTCATCTGCTGCTCCCTCATGCAGCTCAGTGTGCTCATACCCGATGTCAGTCCAGTTATTCCACCCAAACCCATTCCAGTCATGCTGGATGTCATGCTCGAGGACATCCTGTCCATGCTAGATCTTCTGACCATAGACATCCTTGCGTTGAAGCTGTACGTGTATCCAAGTATTCCAAGTCCCGATGTAGGACCTCACTGTGCTCCGGGATGACACCAGAGCGAATGATGTCGTTGGAAAGATTCGGGACCTTTATATAGTGCTAGTGGGCATAAAGGATCGTTCACCGCCCTTAGGTGTCAGTTGACAGCGCAGGCGCCGGAGGCACTAGCTTCTGGGAGTGCTATTGTCTATGTTCACTGACTCGTAGTTAAAACAAGTACTCCTCTCTTACATATAACTAGTTACTACGCTAACTAACAGTCCGGGCGTTACGATGTACAATCGCGTAGATAATTTTTTTAAACTAATACAAATAATCTACATCTAAACTCTATACTACTAATCTATAAAGCTTAAGAGTTTGTTTATTTGTTTGTTTGCTTGAAGGCTATAGGCTATATATCTTCACGCTTAGACCAATAGGAGCGGAGCAGACGAAGTTGCGCGGGTCAACTAGTACTAATCTATAAAGCTGAAGAGTTTGTTTGTTTATTTGTTTGCTTGAATGCGCTAATCTCAGGAACTACTGGTCCGATTTTCTTTCAGTGTTAGATAGCCCATTTATCGAGGAAGGCTATAGGCATATATCATCACGCTAAGACCAATAGGAGCGGAGCACCAATGAAGAATGTTTCAAAATCGGTAGTATTTTTTTTTCTTTTGAGAGCTTCCGCTGCGTGCGCTGCGTAAACGGTTAAAGTTTCGCAAAAATCATGTCCAACAGAATTGTTCCCCTTTAAAAGTTCTAAAAAAAAGTCCGCGACAGCATATGTGTATCTTTTAAGGTTGGCTCACTATAACCTTTTTTATGCTAACCAAATTTGTTCCAAAATAATGCATTATTTGCGAAGGTGTTTTTATAAACATGATATTAATCCTTATCTAAATAAATACGTTATTCGTAGTCATCACGAGTATTTCATTTAAAACAAAATTGCCCTTTACATCATTCAATTTCAATGAATATCTTAGGAGATATCGCAGTTTTAAAATAACATCGCAGCAAAATAATTATCAAGTTCTGCGCGCGCATTTATGATGTGCAAGGCCGCATATAATATTCTTCCGTTACTGGTGAATGAGCTGAGGGAGTGACTGACAGACAGCGCACAGCCGACACTACTGGTCGTAGAAAGCTAAAATTTGGCATGTAGGTTCGTTGGAGAGTGTTGAGGAGGATTTCCCGAAATTCTTACGGGAACGGGAAATAACGGGACATTCGCGTACGAAGTCGCGGGCAAAAGCTAGTATATGTAATAATAGGTGTTACTAGGTTAAATAGCTATGCAAAGTGCATTATCGTTAGCAATGAGCAGCAGCTTCTGCTGTTGTCTCCACTAACAAAGTCTAATTTTACAGATATTTATTTATTTAAACTTAATCTATGTAGGTACAATAGTGGTACATGGGTGGACTTAATGCAATTAGGTATTCTGTACCAGTCAACCTTTGGGTTAAAAAGACTAAACTGTGGTTAGTGTACAGCCAGGCCCCTCTTCTCCACTGGGCAATCTGGGCGTGCCCAGAGTGCCCAGTGGCCGAGTGTGTCCAGAGTCCAGAGTCCAGAGTGCCCTGGGCTCGCGATCTATGTGGGCGCCCTAGTTTCTACAAGAGTATAATATGCTTAAATGCGTAAGACAGGCTTTTAACAACAATGTTGACAATTTTGCATAACTATCTCAAAACTAAAAAGAGTAGCTTTTCAATGAGCATCTACAGGTTTTTAAGCATTAACTTGTAATTGCCAAAATATTTTTTCCGGATATATAGGTAATATCTAATATAGTAGTAATAGTAGTATGCTACCCTTTGTAATTCTATTTTTTTTTTGTCTGCCACATTAAATTTTCCATTTTCACAAAAAAAAATAGAATTACAAAGGGTAGCATACACCAGAGTTCAATAGTTGAAATAGCGTAGGAGTTAGACATAGGTAAAGCAGTCTACTAAATCACAGTACACAAAACATCTAGTAGACAACTGTCTATACATCGTCGATCCTGTTAGCGTCCTATAGCTCTATCGGTATATAAATTACTGTTTTATTTATTACTCAATACGTTTTTTAATTACACTTTCTAAACTTTTCTTTCATTCGTTCGAAGGAAACTAACATTTTATTAGATATATAGTTTTCCCTAGGGATTAAATACATACGTGCCCCCGGATTCAAAAGACTAACGTATTCGTGAATTTATTTGCGAAATAAGAATTTAAAATCATTAAGTGTAGAATATTTCAGGGAAGTCTTTAATATAGGTAACGTAGGTAATAATAATATAATTTGTAGCTTTTTGACGATAAGCTTCTTATCATCGTCCGCCACGACCGTCACTCCCTCCGCCCTCGGCTTTATCCAGTATTTCGTCCACCCATCATGTCCTTTAGGTTGTCTTGCTACTGGATAATGGATCACAATATCTACTGAAACACTTTTGTACTGAACTATACCTTCATCTCTGAGATTGAACCAGTCAACACGTTTTAAAATACAACACGCACTATTCTGTGTTCACCTATTGTTTTACATAAAACAAGGTAACGGACACTGCTACCAAATGCACGAGTAACCTTTTGTGTTCAGTTTGACTTGACAGTTTACCGCTGGGAGTACAAGAGCTATCATTTTTACTAGATACATCTACTGAAGGCATCTCGGTATATGGGTATTACCACACCAGTCAATCGATCAATGGTAGAATGTGTCATCATATCGATCGCCAGTTCTTACTACTAGCTACAACTGCAACACCAATCGACTGACGTCGATCAATTCAGTTCCATCGATCGAGGATCGATCGGTTGGTATGGTACTGTAGATTAATCCTACTTTTGCCTATCGACTTGTTGAACTCTGTAGAATAACATAGGTACACAAAAGATATTCTCAATTTCAATAGATGGTATGTACCTTCAACCAAAAGCACGTTGTTTCGGTGGTAACAATTTGGATAATGACAGCGTGTTTATTCCGTAGCAGTGAGAGCAGTTTTCATGGTTCAAATGTTACTAGGTAGGTACTCGCTTACAGTTAACGATAATGTAAATTACAAAAGCACATACACTATGTGCTTTTGTAATTTATAGCACACTAGCTTCTGCCAGCGGCTTCGCCCGCGTGGTCTCTAGGGAACATACTCCCGGGATAAAAAGTAGCCTATGTCCTTTCTCAAGCTGTAGACTATCTCTGTACCAAATTTCATTTAATCGGTTCAGTAGGCGTAGCGCGACAGACAGACAGAGTTACTTTCGCATTTATAATATTAGTAAGGAAGTAAGGATAAAGTAACCTATTTAATTTGTTTACCTTCCAGAAAAATATTCAACTTCATAGCACCCTATTTTCGCATCACCTGCATCGAGACTCAACTATAACTCAAGAGCACCTGATGATAAGCTGTTGTGACCAAATTGCATCCGACAAAGATGTGTTGCGGTGCTAAGTAGGCACCTAGAGTGTCAGTCTATCTGGCGGGCCCCAACGAGATTTATCAACAGGTGATAGCTTTTCATAAAGACATTATTTTGTACCTAAAAAAAATAAATAAGATATATTTTGTACCTCGACAGTTTTTGATAGAATTACGTTTTTATGAAGCGTCTAGCCAGCGGGCCCCTTTTTAACACTCTATCCCCTTTTTATACTCTTTTACATCAAACAATAGCATTAGGAGCTTGATACTACTAAGTACCTTACAAATACAAAATTTCGACTTTCTGCGAGCTATACTTCAGAAGTTATTCTTTATTTAGTCAACCGTCTAGCCAGCAGGCCCCTTTTTAAATATGACTCTTTGACATCAAACAATAGCGTTAGGAGCTTTATACTATTATGTACCTTAAGTATTTTGTATTTATTAGGTACATAATAGTATCAAGCTCCTTACACTATTGTTTGATGTAAAAGAGTAATATTTAAAAAGGGACCTCGACAGTTTCTGATAGAATGACGTTTTCCTCATTCTATCAGAAACTGTCGAGGTACAAAATATATCACATTTATTTTCTTTAGGTTCAAAATGTTGATAAATCTCGTTGGGGCCCGCCAGATAGACTAACACGCACCTAGGTAGGTACTGATGTCGCTGAAGCAGCGTTATGGTTGGCAGAGGTACCTACTTACTTCTTTTATGACTTAGATTTTTCGGAGTATTACTTTAGGTTGTTAGATACTCTGTCTTCTTTCAACAATGTGGCAACTGATCCGCTAGTAGGTATTTTTTCCTATTCGTAATATGTACGCAGTAACCCAAACCCCGCATCACATGATTTTTTCAGTACCTATGTAGTGACTTACGGAGTGTTACAAGCCACCATTGTAATCTAAGCTAATTTTCTCACTAACAAAATGTGTGATAGAGCAGTTTTAGTAGCTATGTAACATGTATGTATTTTGAACATATGCATAATTATCTGTTAGCTATTGAGCCGACAGCCATTTACTAGGTTCGCTCCTTTGCAGCATGTTTGTTTTTTACTTTTTCTGCACCTTTAGACGACAAAACGAAAAGGCCCAGGAAATCTTTTTTATGAAAATAAAACATACCTCTGTAGACTTCGCTTTTCATCAGGCGCAAAATGAGGTTGAAAAATGTACCTAATGAATAAAAAACGCACATTAGGTACCTAAATAGTTTAGGTGGGGTGTCAAATTCCCATTTGCACCAGGACCCTGGACGACGAAATTACGCCACCTGTGTATCTATTTATATAATGAAGTTCAATCTAAGCTCAAAAACAGTTAATCAGATTTTTTGAACAGTTTGTGATATCATTTCCGGCCTATTTTGAGCCCATATTTTTGTAGGCCACACCCCACACCCTATAAAATATTTGGTGCAGCAACACCTATGACTCGTTGCTTAGCAACAGTTTGTTGTTGATCAATAAACTAAAATGTCAAATGCTTGTGCTAAAATCTGAATATTTTACGACTCTCATGGATATTCTTTAATGTGTGGTACACTTTCTAGCTCATAAATGGATACAGAATGGGTCTCTATAACCTGTTTAGTTATAATGTCAAAGTACAATACGTGAGTTGCTTTTTTTCTCTAGCAACGTTTTTTACTTTGGCTACCACAGTACTAAACCTCATTTTACCGTTTCTAATAGCTTATAGAGGCAGAGGTAAGAATATTCAAACAATAGTCGTTCTAAGGGTCAAAGTCCCAGTTTCTCGAACGGATTTCATGACAGTTTTTCTTTACCCCTTTTATCAGGGTTTTGGCTGCGATCCCACAGTTTTTATGAGCAGCCAGCCATTCACTTTACTTACGAGTACCTGCTTGTAGCAGAATCTGACGACCACAGTAGACCTATTGCATGTGGTGAGACGAACGGAAGGTATGCTAATGTTATGAAAAATGAAGAGGACTGTGCAGAATTCCAAGTATGTACCTAAGTACGAGAAGCATATTTTACGTAAAAATATGCTAACGTAACCTGAATAAATATGTTATTCGTATTTAAATAAAAATAAATAACTAATGTCTATTTCAGGTGCAGGAATATGATATGAGTGGTGATGGCAAGGTTGATTTATTGGATTTCAAATTAAACCTCAATGTGCCACAAGAGAGGACAATAATATCTCTAGTGCTAATATTAATTCTTGACTTTCAATTAAAGGTAATGTACCTATTTAAATCTTTTTATCCACCTTTTTAGGATCTTGTGACTCAGTGAAGGCATTATTAGTCGAAACATTATGTTTTACTGCTTAATGTCCACTAATAACGTTTTTTTTTTCTTTACAGTCAGTTTGCCCCATGCACATGCAAAGTTTAGCTGTGGTTAACAAAGAGTTTGCAACACCACCTTCTGCTTTCAAATATTTTGCTGATCTTGAACTCTACCAAACTTCTCATTTACCATGTAAACAAAACCTAATACATACTAAATATAACCACTCATTATTTAAATTTGATAAAAATACTCATGAGAATGCAGTAGACAACATCCTGGAGAACTATTTCATGAGAGATGGTAAGATAAATTGATTTTTCAAATATATATCCAGATCCACACGCTTGTCAAACTTCAACAAACTGTAACAATTATAGCTGAAACTAGCTTGATATCAGACTATCTGTAATGCTTGCCTGTATCAAATATACTCGCACTTGCCCAAGCTTGTGAATGGCGATATTTGAAACCTTACATTTAGCCATACCTTTGGTGGAGTTCGGGGGTTAAAAATATACCTTGTGACAATAAGTGTTATTGTTTTCCAGTTACAACACATACCAAAACACTTTATTCAAAAAGTCAGAATGGGCATACTGGCTCAATGCAAATACAGATAAGTCTCAGGGTGCCAGAAATGGAAATTAAATATACTCCAAGTTTGATTCAAGAACTGAAATGGGCATGGCCTCAATATCTTTCCCTGGCGGTTGTCTTCTATTGGATAATTAATAAAATCAAGATGTTTGTTTTCTACAACCGTTTAGTTATGGCCTGGGAAATACAACCTTGGAAATGGAGCCTTGCAAAAAACAGAAACCAGCAGTGAAAAGAAAGTTTTTCTTTATTCTGCCAAATAGAAGTACAATCAAAGCAAAATAAAATGTAAACAATTGTCTTCCTGTACTAACTTATGAATGAGTGTTGTGATTACTGTGTGATGGCTGCCAACTAATGTTGTTACTGACAATTTTATTTTTTGTTTTTCTTGATTCATAAATTGTATTTTAATGTTCTGCAGTTTACCCCAAATAGATTTCAACATTGTATGATAGACAAAGCTTGCCATAGTATGAGTAAAAAGATTTTTCCAAAAAAATGCTACTTTTATTTAATTTAAAACATTAAACAAACATTAATACTACTTAAATATCTAAGTTTATTTTACAATTTACAACTTTGATGAAGGATTTCATGGGTTTAATGACAGTGTTGAAAAGCTAGCTCCCAAGTCTAGTTTCTTGTCTAGTTCTGCCCTATTATCTTCAATAATGAAAGTCTTGGCAGTGTAGTCATCTAGTTGCACTAGCAAGTAACGGCACAAATAATTTCCATATTCATTCTGCAACAAAAACAAAACGGTAGGTGTAATGTGGATTTATGTAATACACTAAGTAGATAAGATAGCCTACAAGTCGCTATTTTATCAAAACAGAAAACTGTGGAGCAAAACTCACCTGTTTCATATCAAGTTCCACAACAGCTTTGTTCCTAATCCCTTTGATGTAAAACCTCATCCTCATGTGTTTGACTCCGTCCTTCTCATACACGGCATGGCTGACATGTGTGCGTCTCCTTCTGGTGGTTTCTTCTCCATAACCTTTGATTGGAGCTCCTAAGGCATCTTCCACTCTAGGGTCCTGAAATTGCAAAGTATAAACCATCACACCAGTACAGCATTAAATCCACAAGGTGTTACAAAACAGTGATGCATGCTACTAGTCTAGAATTATAGTTGGACAGAGTTAGTGCCTTCTAAGAAATAGATCCCATGACCACTGTTATGCGCAATCTTTAATTAGGTAATTAGGATCAACCTTCAGCTTATGGAAGACCAGTACTGGACATAGATGTCTTCCAAGAAGTGCCACAACACCCTTATTGAAATGACAACAAATAAATAAACAAAAAATGTAATTAATGACAGAGTGCAGGCGTAATGATTAAACCTATGTTGTACTCACATTTTTACACTTTGCTAGTGCCTCTGAGTAAATACTGTTAGGGCTGTTGCTTGAAAACAACTCCCTGAACACATAGTAAAAGATGACGCTAGTGACACCAACACCCAGTAAAATGACTCCTGTGTATGTTGCAGTTTTAGTCGTCTCTTTGATTTTCTCCCCTAGAGGTCGGACATCTGTAGTTACTTCACTTCGCTCTTGACTCGTAGCCAAGCCGCTTTCCTTTCGGGTTGAATAACAGCGGACATAGCTAATTTTTGATGACTGTAAAATTGCAGGAACACATTCGACTCTGTTAGTGGTGCGCAAAACTGTAAAAAATTTGGATATTATAGTCATAGTTTACACGCCACACTACTAGCTTTATTTACGGGGTAAAATTCCTAAGAGGACTGAGAGGTTATCGTATTTATTTTTGCGTATGTCAAATTTTATCGTGACGGCTAATGTCATTATCAGCTGATAAGACTTTTTTGTTACTTTTAAAAAATATATTTATAATAAACAAAAGATTATACGGATTATAATTATCCAAACACATATTTATTCCTTAGTACACAAAGCTTATTTTCTATGTACAGGGTTTGACAAAACAAATGATTAAAGACTGAACCGCTGGCAATATTTTGGAACGAAACTTTTTGTGCCAAAACGAAATTGACAATTCATGATGCGTTCCAAAACAAAGTTTGCATTTAAAGCGTTGAGGTGGTTACTATCTCTTTCTACTCAAAACAATAAAAAAGAGAAGCCAGAGCATGTAAATAATAGTCTACTATATACCAGAGACGCAACTCATTTTTATCGATCGATTTGCGTTGCAGGCGCTAACTCGGACGGTTTATGATTGCTTTATTAAATTCATCGGAAGTAATGTAAAGTAATAATAAATATGAAGTTTGTGATTCATGTAGTACACGTGCAATATATATTAGAGAATATTAACGTGATAGTTTGATATTCGGCTGTTTATAAAATCCACGAAACAATGGATTGGATAATTTCGGACGAGTTAGGGCTTACAGTGGGCCATCTGGTAGGATGGGGAGCAGCTGGTGCTATGATTATTGGAGGCGTCGCCCCATACATCCCACAGTATAGACAAATCAAGAGGACACAGGATGCTGAAGGGTTCTCTTTATACGTTTGTTTAGCACTACTCATAGCAAATACTCTAAGGATATTGTTTTGGTATGTACCTATCACGACCGACTTCATCAAACTTACACATTTATTTAGGGCAATTTGTATGTTTCATTAAAATCATAAGTTCAGTCTTTATAGCACCACCTTCTACTAACAAATAACATGATATTGCTATCACCATGTTTGTACTGTTGATAAAATCTTATTGTTCCTTCAACAATAACCTGTTGTGGTTTTTGTAGTTTAATAAATAAAGGGCTATGTTATTATTGAGATGACTTCATGTAGCTATGTATATTGAAACCCCCTAAAGAAGAATGCAAATGCTATTCTTTCTTTCCTCTCCATATCTTTCTACACATTACTCCATCCGGGCAAGGATGCCAGGAGAGGGCATCAAAAAATTTATATTAGACAAGTGGAATGTAGTAAAAGAGAACCTTGCAAGTCCGAAGTGAGGTAGGTAGTTCAATCTCCCTTTGCTCGGCCTTGCACTTGCTTTTCGAGGCAGAGTTTTGAATATGCACCCCCCTGAAAATAGTCTTGCTGGTGCCCATGCATGCTGGTTCTCTTCCAAGGTACCAAAATGACCACTGTGCTAGCTATAAGTACCTATGATCTATCATTATGTTTAAATAGTAATAGATAAATATTGATATTATCATTCCAAGTTCATTGCCTACACTGTGGTAGGAATGATTGGATCTATTGCACTTAACAGAAATTAATTAAATGGCAAACCTTAGGATTTCAAAAAAGTTCTTAAAAGTTGCCAGTCATCATAATTCATATGTTTACTAACCAATAACAAAACATCAAACCAAATTTTTTAACGAAATAATTAAAATCTATGTAACTAACTTTTTTTCAGGTTTGGTAAACGCTATGAGTTACCTCTATTGATCCAGAGCATCGTGATGAACATCACAATGTTTGTCATGATACACCTGTGTGTAAATGTACGGAAAAAGAACCAAATCATAAGAGCAAGGGAAAGAATATTCACAGGTTGGTATTAATGACCCCTACAAGTGTAATTATGGTCCTATTCTCAATATTATAGTAATCTATGATAAAAAATTGCACAGTAAAATCTATATGCATTAACTACTATTTATTGCTAATAATTAAACATATATTTTACAAACCTTTCAAGTAGTTAAACACCAGTATAATTAACCCTTTTAGTTTTCTGTCCTGGTATATATTTGCTTTCTTTTATTTCTCCTCAATCATATCAAAGACTAGTTGACCTGCGCAACTTCGTCTGCTCCGCTCCTATTGATCTTAGCATGATTTTATATAGCCTATAGCCTTCCTCGATAAATGGGCTATATAACAGTGCAATAATTTTTCAAATCGGACCAGTAGTTCCTGAGATTAGCGCGTTCAAGCAAACAAACAAACTCTGCAGCTTTATATATTAGTATAGATAGATATGTGAAACATTGGTAACCAACTAACTTTCCTGTATATTATTTGCTATGGATTATTTTACTTTAACATTATTTTATGTTCTGTTTGGTGGTTGGTGTGATTGATGGTGAAATTAGGTGCGATATTCATGTTATATATACTGTTGTGTTGTGTGAACGGCTCAGCCCAGCCGGATCAAACGGCACGCTGGCTGGACCAGCGCAGCGGCATCGCCGGCGGGGAGAAGCCCCATCGCTTCTATGGTGAGTGCCAGCTCTGCCCTTCATGTCATAAGGATTGCTGCAATTTGTTCCATGTGCAAGTCATCATTATGTTTTTGTTTCAGCAACCCCATGCTTTGACAATATTATTTGGAGTTTACAGTGTATTTGTTACATCATCTGGGATTCTGTGATTTAACTGTCTTTTTTTTTCATTATCATCTTTTTTTTTTCGCTTTCATCTATCCATTGCATGTTTTCAGTGTTATTTATATTTTAATGAATGGAAATGGTGTAGGTACTATGTATATAATAAATTAGTGAAAATTTGTAGCTGTAGTTTCACTGATAGCAGCTTTTTATCATTAAGGTCAAATATCATATCATAATTATATTTTTTACATTACACAAATGTGTAGCTAACCTCAGTTCAATGCTCTTATAGTCATACAAGTAATTTGGTATCTAAGGAGTCACGACTGGGTCAAATTCGTGTCAGATATCTTATCTATGTATTGATGTCATTTACTTCAGCATGATTTCCTACTTCAATGTAATCATCATGGTATTTATAAATGTATTAACAAATTACACTACTAACAAGATTAACTAGACTTGTACTTTGTGTGCATTGTTAATATGGTGTGGTTGAAATACAAATTATATTTGCTATCGTTCACTGTAGAGCCTCAATAACAATGTTGTTATTTTTATTTCAGATATGGAAAGGAAATATTTCTGGGCCTGGACAGACTTCCAGAGCTATGTAGACTGTATGTTGGTGTTCTCGGTGCTGGGTGCGGCAATCACGTACTTGTTGATAGAGTTCTCGCCGTTCGTGGAGATGATCGGGTTCCTCGCGCTGTTCACCGAGGCCATGCTCGGTGCGCCTCAGATAGCCAAAAATCATAAAAACAAAAGTACTGAGGGCATGAGGTAAACATCAGTTAACAATCTTATCAACGCTCATACGTCCAAAATAACTCTTACGACTCTTGTTTGGAGTTTGGGAAACGCAGTATTAAGCCGCACTGGTCAATAATAAAGTTGTACGTTGTTTTATAGAAGAAATTTTAATAGAATTTCGTTTCACATAATTTTTTTCTCGTATTATCATTTCATAGAATAATCAATACGCAGAACACAATACTTTGAATAAATGTAAATCATAGATTTTTGTAACAAATAATCTTTGTTTCGATATTCATGATATCATACAATAACAAATCAAATATTCTTTATCCTCATATTGAGTAGTTAATATAAAACTCGTTACCAAGAAAAACATTTTATTGAGTGACAATTTCTAAACGTTTGACAAAATTACAACATCGCGTTCACAAAAACAATGCGGGTAAATTCTAGTCAAGCAAAACTTTTCATTCGGGCCGGTCGACGGAACCCCGCGAAGTGGCAATGGCGATGGGAATAAAAGACAAAACTATGCAAACAAGCATACACCATGAATGCAGCAAGCATACAGCAAGCATGCGGTATGCAACATGCAGCATGCAAGCAAGCATGCAGCACGCAAACGAGCATGCAGATTGCAAGCAAGCATGCAGTATGCAGGCGAGCATGCAACATGTAGCAGTCATGGTTTCTGTCACGGCTCGGCCTACGCGGGCTTAAATTACATTCTAGGGGTAGGGCAGACAAGACTACGTGGGGTCGGTTTGACAGCGATTCTTTTCTGTCACTAATTTTTTTAGGACACATGATGATATTTCAAGATAATATTTTAATTTTGATTTAAGGTTAAAATGCTATTTTATAGAAATGGCAATATGCTTAGTAAAATTATTCCGAATAAAATTATGCCATATTTAATTATAATTACATTTTCACTGAAATATAAAATACCATGGAAAAATACACCGGACAAACAATATTCGTTCAAAAATAATTCTGCTGTTTGATAAGTTTGTTAAATAAAAGAATGTGATCATGAAATTCATTGAATTATGTTTGTGTGAAATAGTTTTCATTCAAGTAAATAGTCTTTGAAACAATAATATTCGACATAAAATTACAAGGACAAAATATTACATGAAACATTTTCTGCGAAACAAAATTCTATGAAATTTCGGCCTGCGAAACAAGGTAAGGTCCCTATCAATTAACAGTAGAAGTATATGAATTGCCATAAAACAACAATAAATGAAAATTAATCTGCTACTCAGCCATCGCAGGATTATTCCTAACAGCAATTTCATTCATTGTTGTAATAAACTTATGAATTAAGCCTGTTTGTATATATTTCAGTGTCAGCATGGTGATAATGTGGACGTGTGGTGACGTATTCAAGACTGCATACTTCGTTTTGAGAGAGGCGCCTCCTCAGTTTTGGTTGTGTGGCAGCCTGCAAGTCTCATTAGACGTCGTTATTCTCTTCCAAGTGAGTATGGTTTTCATATGACGTCTTAAAACAAGTTACCTTTTCGCCATAGCTTGGGACTACGTCTTGGTTTGTTTTGTACCAGTAAAAATATAATTTGGCAACCTCGTCCATGACGTAGTCTTAAACCAAACTCGTGTCTTGACAAAGGAATTAAAACACTTGAGCAAATAAATAGGTATTAAACCTACTTTGTAATACACCAATAAATATAATTATATTATGGCTGACTTGCGTACAGGAAATGCAGGTTTTGTCTGGTCATGTCGCCTAAGATGATGTAACCACGTTGCACGAAGGGCTGACTAGCCATAATACCAACGGTTGGCTTACAGATGGTCAGGTGATGACACTCTGACGATATCGGTTCGCATGTGGGTGCCCAGCCTTCCGATATTCAGTCCTCGCTTTAACACCGGGTTACCTACCTGTAAGGGGTGAGTGACGTACTACGAAATGGGATCGGCGATCACTAGACAACTTCCATACATTTGCAAACGGGTGTAGTCGGCGGGATTGTTTGAATGTCATCCAACGCTTTTGTGCTGCTTCTTTCTTTTATTTGCAAATTGTATTTTTTTTTTTGTTTCATAGGTAGGTATTGTTATGTTTTTAACATTAACCCCGTTAAAGGCGCATGTTTTTTTTCTAAACGTTGTAACTGGGAATCCCTCCTGTATCCTGGGTTTACAAAGTCCGATCTTACATGCACATCTACCAAACCCGGAACAACTATCTGTGGCCATACAAATATTTGTTCCGTGCGAAAAACGAATCTGTGACCAGTAGCATAGCAAATCACTCAGCCACTGCGTTTACCGTTGGGGATTAAATAGTATCTACAATATATTTTGCGTGGGAGCTCTTCAATAAAATATAAGTAATCGTTCGCCTCTCACATCTTCATTTCCTAAGGGTCTCACACCGTCTGGACATACTCATCTAGAAAATAAGTAGAAAACAAAGAAATTAGTTGCATCAATGAATCAAACCGGCCTGTTCTTAATTTGCACCACACTACACTGGGCCCTCTTCTTGAGCTACATATATCTACTACTAAGCATCTTTCAAATCCTTTACTAAAACGTCGAATAGCGGCGACTATCATTGTTAGTACTTAGTTTTTCCCAGCCACTGCGGATTTTAGGCACATTACTCTGTATAGTGTAAATACACTGCCCTTCGATTACACATACCCTAAGCAGGTGTGAGTAATCGATAAGGACGCCGGGCGTATCGATAACACGCGACATGGTCTAAATGCGAAGCGCGTCACACAGATGCTTCGCGTTGCGATAAACATAAACAGTGACGTGACGTGTTGTGTGAAATTTTGCTCAAATGCAACAAGCCAGTGATGATAATGGCGCCTAAATTGTAGCCACCGCAGTGTAGCTGAAGCTTTATTTGTCACGTGAATTGAGAAATAAAGTGTGAATTTGTCGGTTACTGTACAAGTGACTCGATGCGAACAAAGTAGTATTTTATGATATACAATTTTGTAATGCATGCGTTTGTGTTTGCAGGTGTGGCTGTACCGCCACAACACGGCGGCGGCGAGGCGCCAGCGCCGGGGCGACTAGCAATGGGTAGAGACCGAGTTATAGCAGCCGCCGGCCGAGGCGCCGGCCCGCGCCCTCGCCATCAGCGCGTCCGTCGCGCTCTGTGCACCTTACACGGTACAACTAATTTGCCTTCCCTACTTATTATGACGATACTCTCTGCGAAATAGCTGTGGGTTGTGTGTAGATTAAATTCTTCAACTTCCGAAATTCAAGAACATTGAAACGTATCCAGAGGATGACCAAATTATCAATGGTGCGAAATGAATTGACATTTAAAACTAAGCCTCTGTAAATCGAAATTGGACATTTTTATTACGTTCTAGTGGTTGCAATAATTCCTTAGGTAGACGGTGCTATAGGTTTGTGCCTAAATGAATATCAACGACGTTCATGAAAGAAGTCTAGTGATGATGTTTCATCTATTGTTATTATAAAAGTGAAAATAGTCATCGATAGCTGATATAAAATTAGAGTGACCAAAAAATCCTGTCTTTATAAGGTAATTTAACTAGTCCTAACAAATAGGCGCATTGTAAGACTAAAAATGCTTGGTAGGTTGTAAATGGTATGAATAATTATAATATTACTTACGCCACAGTAAAAATTAATCCTAAAAAAAAAGTCGGAAAAACTTATAAATAAATGTATTGGTAGTACAAGCAAGCATTTTTAGCGTAGCAAGACGAGTTGTCGACTACAGCAATAATCTTAATAATATATGTTGCTATTAATAGAAGAGTACAATATTATCTACGTTATTTTTATAATATGACTGTATGACTTGCTTTTACTAAACATGTCTTCTAATTTTAAAGTTAAATAGTACCAGGTAATCTATGCCCCAATAAAAGAACTTAAATATGCATTGTTCTAAATTTCCCTCGGGCTCGATCAAGAAATGTGTATACTAACTTGTAAATAAAATAATACATTAAACTATAACTGTTTATTCAAAAAAATCAGTATTGCATTTCATAGCTTCGAGAGCTGTGGGGTACAATAGAGGATAGAAAACTTCCGTAAAAATGCCAATTTAGATAGAAGTAAATTAATTAGTTATACACTACAATGTATTATGTATGTTATATACTATACCTGCTATACAATACATTTAAGCAATTTATTAATGTATCCCCAAAGAACCAAATTATCCTTATTTGAGTATGGTTTCACGGGTATTATAAAAAAGTTCGGGGATTTTTGAAATATTAAATAACTGAAAATATTTATAGAAAGATTTTCAAAAAATAAATAGTTTGAGTGCTTTGCCTCCTCAAATTTAGTGCATCTACAATTTCTGCTTTGATAATGAAGTATTATAACATATTTACATTCCTCGATATTTTATTCCATTTAACCTTTTTTGGTACATGTACACGAAAGTTTTGTAACAATGATAATTCTGACTGTTTCAATAACAAGTGTTCCAAAAAATCTTCTGAAAGTGCTTCTAAAAACTTACTATTTTGTAACTTATAAATATAGCCATGACTGTAAGGTATCTTCCTAAATTATTGTGTTAAGTCTTAGTATATCGTAAATCGCATTTTTGGGCTTTGGATGTGTTTTTATTACTAAAGTTAAAACAATTTATTTCAAGTTATTTTTAGATGAGTTAGAAAAATAGATTTTTAAACAAAAAACGGCTATTATTTACTCGAAAGTGTTTCTCTTGTACATGTGTACCTATTACTTGAAGGGTTGTATGTAAGTAAATAAAAGGATTACTTATTATTACTTGAGTTTTAGAGTTAGTGTTTTGTATATCTTAAAAATTGTGACTAATGTTTAGAAGAAATTAGGGATGTTACGGAGGTGGTTTCATCGGAACCGAAGTCGGAGTCGGAGTTTCTAAATTTGGTTTTTCGGAGTCGGAGTCGGAATCGGAGTTGGAGGTGGAGTCGGAGCCGGATTCAGAGGCGGAGTCGGAGATGGTGGCATAAGAAAGATGTGTTAAGGGCAGGCAATAAAATAAAATTGTATAAACATTAACCAGTCAGCCTCTTTAATTTCAATGAAAAAATATTAAACCTATATGATATGTCACAAACAAAAAGAACCACATTTTTATAACAGATAATTAAATCAAATTAATTGACTCCAGATGTAGCTAATTATATTAAATGAACCTCCGATTAAAAAGTATCGGAACCGAAGTCGGAACCGGAGGTGTAAGATCAATCGGAAGTTCCGACATATCGGAGTCGGAGTAGAAGCTCCGTAACATCCCTAGAGAAACCACTATTTTTCATTTAATTATATCAATAAAATATATTTGATGTTGATGTGTATTTAAGTAAATAAAATATAAAGTATTATTGTTGTTGCAAATGCACGTCTAATATCTGGTTGGATCTAATACCTGTATTAAACACACTGCTAACACAAAAAATAACTGTCAAATGATTTGATTGGCTGTTGTTATTTAAATCTTAGCCTTCATCATTGGCTTGATATTCTATTAGCCAAATTGAATACAGTATGTTAGTTAATTGCGGCCGTAATTAATAAGCCTTTCAGAAACCAATTTTATTAGTGTTGGCAGTCATTGAAGTCACCGTTATGTACAAATGTGTTTATATTTAGCAAAATATAGTAGAAAAGAATAAAGTGCATTGAGTTTGGGTGGGAACATATTCCTGAGTATTTAATACGTACTATGTAAGGATATTAATTGAAGGGTGCTCTATTTTACTAAAATGAAATTAATCGCTCTTCATTTATTATAATTGTATATCCGTTTTGTATTTAATATTTTAATAGTATAGTTACTGTAAACATTGTCATAAGGAAGACAAAATATTTTATTTTTATTTTACTTAGTTATTTTACCTCAAAACACTAAAAATCCATTTTCTATAGTTTAAAAAACGGTAGGTTGTAAACTCGATTCGAAGTGTTTAATTCGATTGCTAACTATTATTTAAAATGATTTTGACTGCAAAGAATATAAAAAAATTGCTTACTTATTCCATTAGAAATGTGTAATTGTTATTTTTAATAACAGACATGTTTCAGTGCAGGACAACGACACTAATATTGTGTTCTATAGGTACATGACTTTACTATACTTACATAAATTATATTATTTCAACATTCTGTAGGAACAATAACATTGTAATTGTAAATATTATTGTATTCAAATTGCTAAAATATTAATTCTAATGCTTCCGCCAATTGTTAAAATCATTATAACTATTTATATTTTATATATCTACTTATTCTTATTTAATCTTTGTGTTTTTGTACTTCTTTTTTGTTAAGGTATAATAAAGTGAAGAGTCACTAAGTATATTCAATAAATATAAAAAATACAGTATAAATGAAATAACTTGTATGAAACATAAAGTTGAGAGAGAGATAAGTATATAAATGTGATGGAACATATCATATTTATAATGATATACATATTATAATTTCTGTTGTATAAAAATATATGAATATATTTGTCAATTAATTAAGTAGATATTGTAAATGAATGAAATGTAAAGTAACCATCGTATGTTGTGATGATAAATGTACATGTATATGTTGTGATTTTATGAGTTACATTTTCTTAAATGAAATAAAGTTATATTATTTGTTAAAACTTTTGTATTATTTATTTCTTGTCAACGATAAACTGGACTTGTTTTCGACCGTGCAGTGTTTTAATAATGTTTTCGAATTCGACTCAGCAATAATGGATGATGTAATAAGATTCAAACAATAAAAGGTGTAAATGATAACACAACAATCTCCTGAATTACTCACTTAACAGTACTTCTGTAGATCGTTGCGCTATAGGTATAACACACAGTTCCGCAATCATCATAAGGAAGCTCACCCACGTCATCGAAGGTTGCCGACAGCAGCTAACCCTAAACTGCGAGTAATTGGAGCTCTATGTTGTGGGGATAGAGCGTCACGGGGTTTAGCGAAGGGTGGATCGATGGGACCGGGAGGCGGGAGTGCGTGGCGCCCGCTGGCGGCGCGGCGGCGGCGGCGGCAGTGTGCCGGGACGGCGGCGGCGCGCGCCCGTGTTCTGACGCTGCGGCTCCGAGCGACACTCGAGGTGAGGACAGTGCACCACTTGATACGTCGACAGCCCTAAGCACTCGCATACATCGCCCACACACCCCTGCACCTACTTTGCGCTACACTTGCATTTAGGATTATGTGATCAAGTCACTGAATTTAATTTTCTTACAAAGTTTTAGATTGTGCGTATATGCCTTAGAGATTTTTATTTACGCTTTTATATTTGTAGTAAAATGGTCATTAGGTACTTATGCCTACCCGCGCAGACACATCCATCATTCATCTCTAAGTAATTAGCTAACGTATAGATACTCGTTATGTAGATGACAGTACCACTCATACCGTTATAAAGCTCCAGGGAGTAGACAGACTGTTTCAAGCTTATACTAGCACTCATTCCGAGAAGAGAAAAAGCTGTTGGTCGCGCTAAGTAAACTAACACTGCGGGTGAAATCTCAAACGGCTTAATTAAAACTTTACTCTCAAGCTTTTAAGAGTTCCTAGTTAAGTGTCATACCAAAACCTAATTAGTAATTAGATAGGTACCTGGGAATTCATTATTTTAAGGAGGAGAGTCGCAGTAGTTGGGTTTGCGTAGGACCATTCAATATTTTTGCAATTTCAATAATATAATTCCAATGAACGGTTCGTTTCAACTTTCTACAAAGTTCGTAAGCCTCTATGAATCGCGATAAGTAGGTTTATTTCGTTCCCCGCGCCCAATTTATTTATTGTAGTAACCATGGGAAGTTTATGAGCTCTGTTCCTTGCGGCGATGATAAGATAAGAAATGATTTTACGAGTTCGAGAATTTTATACTCTTCGACGAATTGATTTTGAGATAGTGTAGCTATTGTATGACCCACTCGTATTCTGAACACGTATAGACCTTCCCACTCAATATTCCAACTTATTGAACAGGTGTTAGCGACATTCGTCACGGATCAGAGTTGCTAACAAATGTTACATTATGAAGATATATAGGTATTTTAACTTCCTTGCTATGCGATTCTATTGAACACAATACCGAATAGACTATCGATACTTTTGTGGCAATGTTTGTGGCCTACTAGAAGTATAGGTAGGTACCGTGTTTAAAAGTACAACTGTGACTGTAATGTAACATAATCAATGCCTATTGGCTTAATTGTTTCAGATGTTTCTCATATCTTGCGATTAGGAAACAATTTTTTTTCGATTAGGTCTTGGATTAGGCCTTGACTATTTGGGGTTTACTACCTTGGTACGTACCTAAACCTGTAAGTACGTCCATGTGGTTTTATGTCTTCTTGAGTGATGGTAGATCCCCTGCAACTGGTAGAAGCGCAGTAACAACTTGCATCTTTTATACTATGCGATGCGAAAAGCGACTAGTCCCCCCAAGGTCACGAGGTGATCGCGAGTGTTCGCGGTACAAGACGATTATGAATAGCGAAACTTCCCTTTGTTTTCTCTTCCTTGCCTTTTTCTGGCATTAGATACGTTCAGCTATCTACCTACATTTAATTCTGACCTTCCTAAGAATATTATACCTAACCGGAACACGGCCCTCTGACCAAAAGTTGTCAGTAACAAGTAACGGGAGGCACCTACCCCTAGTTTGCTCTAACCGCAACATTTTTCTTACTTAGAGCATTTTATACCCCATGTAAGTTTTAAACGAAAGGTCAGATTTGAATAATTTAAAAGTGTAATTTACGTGTACATAATCAACCTTAATTATCAAACCATTTAAATGGATAAGGATTGATATCATGATACCAAAATCACCACTATTCTATTATATTTATTCTATTCTATTCTATTCTATTCTATTCTAGTCGTATATTATTTTTATGTATCATCAATAGTTTTCTCAGCGCACGCCCAATAATGAATTTTTTAGGCAAAATGTTGCTACTTTGGGTTACATTAATGCAATTTTCTCAAGGAACTCTATTTTAAAAAAAATATTTTATAACCTATGTTCATGTAGGACAATGTAGGATTCTAATGATGAAAGAATTTTTCAAATCGGTCCAGTAGTTTCGGAGCCTATTCATTTCAAACAAACAAACATACAAACAAACAAACAAATCTTCCCTCTTTATTTATTATTATTAATTATTATTTATTATACACCAAAACCTCTTTATAATATTATTATGTTATATATATATGTAATAATTATATACTAATTTACATTTTTTAATATTTCTTAAAAACAACACATAAAAACATTTAAAAATATAAAAATAGTAGTCCGCCAGTGTCGGAAGAAGGTGTCGAGCTACCGGTGGTTAGGGCTCCAGAGAAAGGAACCTCCTCACAATACGAGCCGTATCGAGGAGTACTGCCTTCTGTATCAGGCCCTTTATCCAACCGCGTAACGCCAGCTTCGACAGATGGTCGTCGAAGCTTTTGGCCATCAGGCCATTGGCCGTAACGACTATCGGCACAATGACAGCTGAGTCCACATTCCACATGTTAACAACCTCGCGAGCTAAGTCGAGGTACTTGATTTGCTTCTCTTTCTCAGCCTTCACGAGGTTCTCGTCATGCGGGATGGTAACATCAATTATCATTGTGCGGCGCGCTAATCGGTCTAACACCACTATATCAGGCTTATTGGCAACAATAGTCCTATCAGTGATGATAGACAGATCCCAGTACAACGTGACATGGTCATTTTCGAGAACTGGGTCGGGCACATACTTGTATTTCGGTACCTCAGAATCCACAAGTTTGTTTTTCAAAGCAAGTTGCTGATGGATAATCCTGGCCACTTGGTTGTGCCTGTGCAAGTACTCGCCGTTAGCCAGACGAGAGCAACCGGAGATAATATGTCTGATGGACTCACCCGGACGGTGGCATGCCCGACACACGTCCACTGTCTCGTCTTTCATAATATGCCTCCGGTAGTCATTCGTCAAGATAACTTCGTCCATAATCGCACAGATAAAACCTTCAGTATCACTGAAACGTAGCCAGGCCACGGACGCTGAAAAATCTACATCGGACCCATGAAGAGCCCGATAGAAGCGCCCGTGAAGCTCGTTGCCTTTCCATACCTCCTTGCGGTCATCTGTGGTAAGTATCACAGGTTTGCGCCAGTTCTCTTTAGCCATGGACAACGGGGTGAGTCCCTTGTCCACTGTGACCAAATCTCGGTGCATACCCACATCAGCTTTTAGAAAATATTCTCTGAGACTGCACATCTCGCGGTTGTGTAGAGTCTTGGCGTTTAAAAAGCCTCGACCTCCACACTTCCGCGGGATGTACAGTCTCATCACCGACGATCGTGGGTGATGCATCCGATTTGCGGTCAGCAGTGTGCGGACTCTCCTATCCAGGGCGTCGAGTTCGGTTTGAGTTCATTTGAGTATACCGAAAGAGTACATTAATACTGGCATGACCCAACCGTTGAAGGCGCGCACCTTATTTCCGCCCGACAAAAGGCTATTCAAAACCTTTTTTAGGCGGCCAAAGAAGCGCTCCTTCAACGATTGCTTCATGTCAGCAACATTAAAGCCCAACGCTTCCCACATACCCAAATACTTGTAGGTTTCGGTCGAGCTAAGGGGTCTAACCTGTATGGAATCCGAGAGTTGAATTCCCTCAGATTCCATAATCTCCCCCTTCTTTACATGCATGACTGCACATTTGTCCACACCAAATTCCATCCTGATGGCACTACTGAAGGTTTCAGTTGCTCCATCAGTCGCGAATTGTTGGAGGCAAAGAGTTTCAGATCATCCATGTTAAGATGAGATATGGCCTGACCACCTCATCTCAACCGATAGCCTAGACCTGAATCCTCCAGCAATGTGCTTAGAGGATTCAGAGCTAAGCAAAACCAAAGCGGACTCGAAACTGTCGCCCTGAAATATTCCCCGTTTAATCCATACAGGCTCATCGTTCCCCTGAATCAGTCGACAGCCTGGATAGCGAAGGACTGTTCCATTGCCTCATACATGACTCAAGGAAGGTGCGTAGAGTTGCATCTATTTTGTACAACTCCAACACCTTCATGAGCCATGTATGTGGCACAGAGTCATAGGCCTTCTTATACTCTATCCAACATGTCGACAGATCCTTGCGGGATCGACGAATCTATTGGCTTATGGCCATGTCTATGAGGAGAAGCTCCTTAGTGGCGCGGGACCCCTTCCTACATTCATTCTGAGAGGCAGACATAATTGAGTTAGTCTCAATGTGCTCACTGATCTTCACTCTCAGGATGGATGTAAGAAGTTTGTAGACCGTCGACAAACAAGTAATTGGTCTATAGTTCTTGGGTTCTGCGGGACTACCGGTCTTATGGAGCAGGTGGGTAACGCCAGTTGTTAGAAAATGTGGTAGCGACCCAGACTCTAAGGAAGACTGGAATTGAGATGCCAGAAGTGCGTGTGAGCTGCTATACCACTTAAGCCAGAAGTTGTGCAACCCGTCCGGTCCCGGAGACTTCCAGTTCGGCAATGGACGGACTGCTCTGGCATCTAGTGGAGTGATGGTAATTTCATCCATTTGTGGTATAGCTTTACACACGCGCTCGACATCGCGCATCCAGCCACCCTCGGCGTGACAGACGGGCACCGACCAGATGTTTCGCCAGAACGTACTCGTGGCAACATCATCCGGGCGGCACACGTCTGTCACACTTTGTTCAGGTCGCTCCCAAGCTCTGTATACCCACCTCTCATCGCTCTGGAACATGCGGTTTTGCGAGTATCGGTCAAACCGCCGCTTATACCGCCGAATACGGTTTGCCCATGCACAAACTTTCTGCTTCAGGAAGTCGATGCGCTCTGTGATACGGGACGGGTAATCTCGAGGACTGATTCCAGTCCCCGAAAACGCCCGCCTCACAAAGCGCATCACACGTGGTCGTGTATTGCCCTCCCTGAAGCAATATAGTTTGCCGATGAGAGCTCTAGCCTCATCGATACGCCGCTCGATCCTGCACTGTCAGGCTGGTGCGGTAGGTTTTAGTCGTATAGCTTCGTCACAGTTTGGGAACTTGACGTTCGCTAAACGACATGCCGCAACAGCCCCGCAAAACAGGATTGAGTGCGTATCCACGAGGCTCTCACTGCTTTCAAGGATGTTCTGCAGCAGCGAGTCCAAAGCACACACCAGCGCCCTATTCTTTTTGTGCATGGGTAACCGTGGTAATCGGGGTCTAAGTTCGGTCGGAGTTGATCTATACTCGCGAAGCGCATCCTCCAGTGCGCTCATCAGTCTTTTGTTGCACTGGCTACTTACCGTGACAACCCTATCATCTAACTGATCACTAACGCTATTGGGCCGCGATGTAATTACGCCACTAGCTGGCGCCTGTACCGCGGTCTATGACGGGATCGACATGATAAGGTTGCTGAGTACCTCTGAGCGCAGCCTATCAAGTGCGGCATCGTCCAACCTGTGATTACGTTGGATGACCCGCACCTGGGGGGCTACTCTCTAACGAAATCCGTAGTTTCGGGCTTAGTTGCGGGCGGATTTTCTACTCCGTATCACCTAACCACTGAGAACTAATGATAACACGATTTGACAGTTACTGTGAAATCGTGTTGTTATTCGTTCTCAGTTCGGGTTCGGGACTAATCGTAAGTCTGTAGGTGATACGGAGTAGAATACGCCCGCCCGCAACTAAGCCCGAAACTACGGATTTCGTTAGAGAGTAGCCCCCCTGATCCGACAATCGTTGGGCCGAGATTTTCACAGTTGGTTCCAGGTCCTGAAACAAAGACAATATCCTGACACGGTACGCAGTCAGGTTAGTTCCCCCCACTCTGTTGACCCGTCATATGCGCGCATGACGTTCTCGTTTATGGACTGAGTCTATCTCATGCGCTGCACACAACCACCGCAAGCGTTTGCCCCTTGGTCCCAAGCCCCTCGGTAGCCGGCCTCTCCCTTGCCGACATCGGCGGAGAGAAATTCTCTACGCTGGAGCTCGACACGACTGCAGCCGCCGGTGACATAGGTGATCCGCTGTCCGGCGGCGGCGAGGTGGAGCTCAGCGACGGGTCCGAGGATGATGGGCGTGCTCGTCGTGATGCTGCTCTGGTCAGCATATTTCAAAGTTTTATTATTTCATTCCGTTATTTCCAGTGGTAATTTTTGTTGTGACATATGTCAAATGTGTCGGTCATATAATATTTTTCTTCTTTCAGCATTCTGTTTACTTTTTGGATTATTTTTCATATTATTATTACTCCATTTATTATTCATATATATACATACAATTTACATTTTTAAATATTTCTATAAAAAAAAAAATAAAAAAAAAAATAGGACAAGCAAAAATAGAAAAACAGGGTCCAAGCTACCGGTGGTCAGGGCTCCCGAGAGAGGAACCTCCTCACTATACGCGCCGTGTCCAGGAGTACTGCTTTCTGGATCAAGCCAGCTGCCCAACGAGGGCTCTTGGCAATTATGCCATTGGCCGTCACGTCTATCGGCACAATGACTGCTGTGTTCACATCCCACATGTCGACAACCTCGCGAGCCAAGTCAAGATACTTCGTTTGTTTATCTTTCTCAGACTTCACGAGATTCTCGTCATGAGGGACTGCTATATCAACAAACATTGCGCGACGCTCTAGTCTATCACCACTATATCAGGCCTATTGGCAAAAATAGTCCTGTCAGTGATGATAGACCGATCCCAATACAATGTGCAATTGCCACTTTCGAGAACTGGGTCGAGCACATCCCTATAGTGCGTTACTTCCGATTCCACAAGATTGTATTTAAGAGCAAGTTGCTGGTGGATAATCCTGGCTACAAGGTTGTGCCTGTGCAAATAGTCTCCGTTAGCCAGACTAAAACAACCGGAAATAATGTGGCGGATGGATTCCCCGGGCCAGTGACATGCCCGAAATATGTCAACCGTACCGTCCTCCACAATATATTTCCGGCAATAGTTAGTCATCATAACTTCGTCCATAATTGCACAGCCAAAACCTTCGGTTTCCCCGAAGAGGTCGCCAAAGCGCAGCCAGGCTACGGACGCTAAGAAGTCTACATCGGGCCCTTGTAAGACCCGATAAAAGCGTCCGTGAAGCTCCTTGCTCTACCATAGCTCCCTGCGATCATTAGTAGCTAATACCATAGGTTTGCGCCAGTTCTCGTTAGCCAAGGAGAGCGCGGTGAGACCTTTGTCCACCGCTACCACATCTCGGTGCATACCCACGTCGGCCTCTAGGAAGTACTCCCTAAGGCTACATACCTCGCGGTTGTGCAGGGTTTTAGCATTTAACAAAGCCACGACCCCCGCACTTCCACGGTATATACAGCCTCATCACCGATGACCGTGGGTGATGCATCCGATTTGCGGTAAGCAATGAGCGTACCCTCCTGTCCAGGGCTTCAAGTTCCGTCTGAGTCCATTTGAGTATGCCGAAAGAGTACATCAAAACCGGCATGACCCAACCGTTAAAGGCGCGCACCTTGTTTCCGCCTGATAAAAGACTGTTAAGTACTTTGTTCAGGCGGCCAAAGAAGCGCTCCTTCAACGATTGTTTCATGTCAGCTGCACTGATGCCTAACGCTTCCGACGTACCCAAATACTTGTAAGTTTCGGTTGAGGAGAGGGACCTAAGGTGTATGGAATACGAGAGTTGAGTTCCCACGGATTCCATAATCCTCCCTCGCTTTACATGCATGACTGCACATTTGTCCAAACCAAATTCCATCCTGATGGCGCTACTGAAGGTTTCTGTTACCTTCAGTAGCTTCATCAGTTGCAAATTGTTAGGAGCAAAGAGTTTCAAGTCATCCATGTAAAGGAGGTGCTATATGACCTGACCACCTCTTCTCAACCGGTAGCCTAATAGTAATTAATCTTTGCTCTCAAAATGAATGTAAGAACTTCATAGACCGTCGGTAAACATGTGATCGGTCTACAACTTTTAGGCTCCGCGGTACTACCTGATTTATGGAGCAGGTGGGTTATTCCTGTGGTTAGGAACTGGGGTAGCAACCCAGACTCTAAGGCAGACTGGAATTGAGACGCCAAGCAAGCGTGCGATCTTGTGAACCATTTAATCCAGAAATTGTGCAGCCCGTCCGGCCCTGAAGATTTAACCAACGGACGGACTGCACAAGCTACATCTTGGGGCTGATGGTAATTGCCCCCATTTCTAGTATCAGATCGCACACGCACTCGACTTCCCGAGTCCAGTCACCCTCGGTATGACTGACAGGTACTGACCAAATGCTGCGCCAGAATTAACACATGGCGTCATCATCCGGCAGGCGTATATATATATATATATATGTATAATATTTTATATTATTATTACTTTATAAATTAGTGTAGATTATATAGTGTAGAAAATGTTGGTTTTCTGGAAGGTTTAGTATTAGGTAAATTATAGATACCTACTTTTGCGAGTAACTCATTAGTATTAAACTTCTGTAAAAAGTAAAGATCTGCATGTTTTGCCAAGTCTTACAAACCGTGCTCACTCTGATGGTGCTTCTCCGTGTTCCTTTCTGACCAGTAATGTAATAAAACAATCAACACAAACAAAAAATCACTATTGTAACTAAAAACAGATTTTATTGCAAAAGAAACCCGAAAGAAAACCTGCCTTGTCTACTTATCGCCTGAGGGATAAAAACAGATAGGTACATATCCATATTCCCAACTTCGATTCTAGACATATTTTCATCATTTAATCAAAAGCCAGGACAGTAAGGAATTTCGTAAAATTATGAGGCTAGCTGACTGCTTTGCATAAAAGTACAGTCGGCGCCTATAAAAAGTGACATTACCTACCTACGTGTTCGCCGCGTTTGGCGATATAAAAAATTTCGCCTAACGCGCACGCTCTAAACGTGACGTTTATTTTAAACGAACATGTTGCGTGCTTGTGGTCCTTCCGGGACGACCAGCATCACTAAATCAAGATGGCTAAGCTAAATCGTGACTAATGTTCGTTACCCGGTATATTGCTACTGAAAAGACAATTTATGCTCAACAAGACATCTGGTAGTATAACGTATTGCTGTTCTCAGGGTATTGCATGTGTTTGGAATATAATTTGATGCCTAGGTAGGTAGGTAGAGGTACTAGTTTTTATTTTTCTCATGACTTGTGCTTAACTGCTTTTGTAATAGATAGTATTTTTTCTATACTAATTTATAAAGAGGTAAAGTTTGCGAGTTCGTGAGGTTTTTGGGGGTAAACTCTGGATCTACAGAATCGATTTTAAAAATTCTTTTAGTGAGTGTCATACCTAGGCTATATATTAACCTGAAAAATACCGCCCAACGAAGTGGGCATGGGTCAGCTAGTACACAATAAAGCTTAATAAAAGGAATAATTACGCTATTCCTATCGAGGTATTTTACTTGTACAATATCGTTATAAGTACTTACTATTTATTTAGGTAAAAAAGAATAAAAAATATTGCTATTTTTCTAAATTGGCGTACACAACGCACATTATAGGTAAATACCTACTGGTACTACCCAAGGAGAATATGTCATGTAAATAGGAATTGCTTTATTAGGCATCTAACTTTTTTGTTTTTATGCCAAAACAATAAACGTAAAAAAAATACAACTTCAACTGAGTAGGTACGAGGTAGATACCTTGGTACCTAATATAAGAGATGTCTGCTTGCCTTGCTGGGATGATTCATCAACGCAGGTCTTGGAACTCTACCACAAAAGGAGTAAAATATGCAAATGCATAGGTACTATTTTTCAGTAAAATCGATGAGTACATTGAGCTTTTGCTTTAAGAAATTAAAAAAGTCAACTACATTTATTGAGAGATTCTAGAAAAAATATGTAAACAGTTAAATATTTCCAAAAAAAGGCTGTGACATCTTTTCATAATCATCCACTAAATCTCCTCATAATCATAATCCGCAAAACCTATTCGATTTCTCGTTCATTCCTCAGTAATCACTTGATACATAAGTAACATTTTGTTGGGCTTTACTATATTGTAGGTACCTACACAATCAACTCAACTTGAAATTGAATTTAAACAGTCTGGTAGTTAAATATTCTAATAACTTCTTCTGAACTTTACCCAGCAAGGCCATGATGATTATAAAGACTTGGTAGGTATCCCTCTGATTTATAAACTAGTCCCTTGCGTCAACTTGCGTGTAAGGGTGACCTTTCAAGATAAATTTTATATTGGTAGGTACGCCAAAGAAAATAAAATGGATACCAAGCATCGTATAAATTCTAAAAGATTGAACCTTAAATTGAGTCGAGTTAGACTAGGTAGGTATTTATATTACTTTTACTGTCCACGTCTAGACTATTATAGTCTGCTGAAAAATGTCTAATCGATAAAACTGAGTTAGTAGAATTATTTTATTTACGTTAAAATGTCGAAGATGGAAACAACGTCATCTTTTTCATTCAAGACAACCAAGTACGTATGCTATATATAAACAACAGATACGAAGCATAACAACCTGAGGTGAATTCCGTCCACTAGAGTAATAGAGTAATTGCAAACACAGAAATAAACAAACAACAAAAATCATCATCTTTTATTATAGCTGACAGTATTTTCTTTAGATAATAAATATCGTTAAGCGAAACTGAACTACATTATCTTGGAATTCTCATTTCGCGGAGGCTGACGAAAAGGGATGAAATAAATTCTATGCGGCCCGGCCTTTGAAACATATCTCGAGCTTTTGTAGAGCCCAAAACAGAGAACACCTTAGATATTAAAAGCTGCTGAGAGTGGAACGTCCTTGTTGTAATACGAGTTTTTCAATTAAGGGACTACAGCATTGAATTTCATTAAAGGACCTTTATTGCGCACTACTGTACAGAAATCAGATATCCTTTGAAAGGTAGTGAGTTTATATATTGTTAGGTTAGGATCTCGAATGTTCCTCTGGAAATGTTGGTCTCACTGGGTGTTTTTCTTCCCACGTATCCGCTTAGTTATCAATGCAATATGCATTGATAACTATGCGGGTCGGTATGTACGTCTCAGTCTCGAATTTCTTCAGTGATCAAATATTTTCAAACAAAGAAATGATAACAATGGTTCTCTTTACGAGAATGTGTATAAAATACTGTAAACGAACAATGAACTTCTGTGAATCCTGCAAGCACTTAGGTATTCTGACTATTGAAAAAACGATCTAAAGGCGAGATTGGAAAATGATCTAACTGTCTTCTGCGGTATTTGTATTTGTGCCAAGCAACCTTTAATAGTGCTAAGAGTAGAACGTAGGAGTCTGCGACTACCTGCAAAACAGGTTCGCAGTTTTGCTCTCGTGTACTTGTTATCACAGAACTTAACGTTTTTAGACTTGACTGCAATTTAATTTTGGTGTTACGTCTGTATGGAAATCACGTTCGATATTCCCCTTGACGTTTAAAACTCACTTGATTATAGATCTACCGCATTTCATTATGTAGGGAGGAAGGTGTTTTTTCTTTTTGCAAACAAAGCCATGTTTTCCTATAACCGTAGCCTTTTCTTTACTTACCGCAAAAAATGTCCTACTTTCCGGCCAAAATGAGTTTAATGTTTTTCCGCCCCAATTTCATATTGAGGCAAGTATTTTGTAAACTGCCTCTTCCAAAAAACCAATTAACATGCAAATGAACGAGATGACACGTACTAAACGTAAATATAAAATCGTAACTTATTCTGTCTGTGTTGTGGAGGGACATAAGTGGCGGGGGGTGTCACTCCCGTTCCCCGCAATGGCCGAGGCCTTGCAGTGTCGCGGCAGCTCATAACATCGGGTAGGGCAACCCCCACCCCCCCTACCGCTATTTGTGCCGGACCCATAGAGTAGACTTTGGCCGGACCACATCTCGACACGATTTCCCGATGAACGCATATTTTATACCCGCAAATCTCACAATCGTTTCCTATATTAAAGTTTTAGAAAAATGTTTTGCACCGGTATTATTTGTGTGTGACACGTGTTGCCCATTGGATTACATGAATATTATTGAATATACCTAGAATGGTACATATAATGATACCGGTACATATCTCATACTTATTATATCATCGAGTTTTCAATGATGGAGTTTCGAACTTTAATGTTACCCAATGATTATATTAATCGTAGTCTTATCTTCAATCAAGTGTACAAAGCAATAGAAACGCCTGAGTTTTGTCGCGGAAACGCTGTAGCTCTGGCGTAGCAGTGCCGTAGCTATGGCGTAGCAGAGCCGTAGCATGGCGTAGCATCTCTGTAACAGTGTCGTAGCAGGTCCGTAGCTCTGTCGTAGCACTCGTAGCAGCGCCGAAGCTTTTTAGCAACAGCACCGGTAGCTCTCCCGTAGGAGCAGCGCCATAGTGTTGAGCATTGACTATAAATATACTAGCTTTTGCCCGCGACTTCGTACGCGCATGTCCCGTGTCGTGTTATTTCCCGAACCAACACTCTCCAACGAACCTACATGCCAAATTTTAGCTTTCTACGACCAGTAGTGTCGACTGTGCGCTGTCTGTCAGTCACTTCCTCAGTTCATTCACCAGTAAAGGAAGAATCTATATATCTATACTAATATATAAAGCTGAAGAGTTTGTTTGTTTGTTTGTTTGCTTGAACGCGGTAATCTCAGGAACTACTGGTCCGATTTGAAAAATTCTTTCAGTGTTGGATAGCCCATTTATCGAGGAAGGCTATAGGCTATACGGAAATGGGAAATTCCTACGGGAACGGGATATGCGCGTACGAAGTCGCGGGCAAAAGCTAGTTGATATATAAAGCTGAAGAGTTTGTTTGCTTGAACGCGCTAATCTCAGGAACTACTGGTCCGATTTGAAACATTCTTTCTGTGTTAGATAGCCCATTTATCTAGGAAGGCTATAGGCTATATTATATAATATATCATCACGCTAATACCAATAGGAGCGAAGCAGACGAAGTTGTGCGGGTCAACTATTTATATAATATGCGGCCTTGCACATCATAAATGCGCGCGCAGTACTTGATCATTATTTTGCTGCGATGTTATTTTAAAACTGCGATATCTCCTAAGATATTCATTGAAATCGAATGATGTTCAGGACAATTTTATTTTAAATTAAATACTTGTGATGAATAACGTATTTATTTGCATAATAATTAATATCATGTATAAAAACACCTTCGCAAATAATGCATTATTTTGGAACAAATTTGGTTAGCATAAAAAGGTTATAGTGAGCCAACCTTAAAAGATAGACATATGCTGTCGCTGGCTTTTTTTTAGAACTTTAAAGGGGAACAATTCTGTCATAAATGATTTTTTTTAAACTTAGCCGTTTACGCAGCGCACGCAGCGGAAGCTCTCAAGCGGAAAAAAACACTGGCCAAGTGCGAGTCGGACTCGCGTGCAAAGTAATTTTTTTTAAGTGTTATTTTGACACTATATGACTTTTTATAGGTTTTCCTGTAATATATAGGTAAAAACTATTATCTCCATTTTTTTTCAAAATTTTAGGCTCAGTAGTTTCGGAGATAAGGGGGGGGAATGATCATTTTTCGTCTAATTTCTTGAATAACTTTTAAACCATTTATTTTAAAATTATGAAAAAAAAAACATTTAAAACCCTTATAGTAAGCCCTTTCATTTGATATGTCACACGAAATTGTTTAAAAAACTTTTTTTGAAATTTTGTAGTTTGGCCCCTAAAAGTGACCCCCATACTAAAAATTTAATGATTTACGTAACGCGTCCGTTTTTAGGTCACAGAAGTCCATATGTGCACCAAATTTCAACAGATTCGGTCTTGTGGCTCCGGAGACTGGTTGTGACGAACAGACAGACACCGGAGTGATCCTATAAGGGTTCGGTTTTTTGTTCGGAACCCTAAAAACCCCCGATTTTGAAACATTCTTCATTGGTGCTCCGCTCCTATTGGTCTTAGCGTGATGATATATAGCCTATAGCCTTCCTCGATAAATGGGGTATTAGATACCCATTTATCGAGGAAGGCTATTGCACTGAAAGAATTTTTCAAATCGGACCAGTAGTTCCTGAGATTAGCGCGTTCAAGCAAACAAACAAATAAACTCTTCAGCTTTATATATAGATAGATTTTGATAAAGAGTGATCGATCAATTAACTATCGATGATTAGGCATTCGATATGGCATACAAAACGTAGAAATATTAGGTACACCTATTTCAAGAAAGTATCCATATCAATTTAATTTTTTAGTAAGTATTTATTTATTTTCTCACCACAATAAAAATTGCAGACATTGTTACAAACAAGGTACATGATTTTGTTTAGTTTACTATGGGAGACTGCTTGGTGCCTAAGCTAGGCTGTAAGGACCTGTGATTCAAGTCACCAGGATTTACTGGTTGATTACGTGCTATTATTATGTGCTATATACTTAGTTTTAAAAAAACAACAGCATTTGTTACGCTAAATCTTTAGTTGCATATGTTTGCTTAAGTAGGAGATAACGTATTATTCTTTGAATCTCATTGTAATGTAATGTGTTTACATTACATGATACAAAGGCTCGCTTGTTTAATGTTCACAAAAACAAAATGTTATGAGTAACTGTTTGAAACGAAACTTCCGTATGATATTAAAACTTCCGGACATACTTTCCAAATTCTCGCCGCGACGTCGGAACTTGGAATATACCTACTGGTCCCAGTGTTGCTATCTTATAAACAAAGCAACAAAGAGCTTTGAGCAAAGCCCGGAGTTGCCTCGAGCGCGGGCGTTGTATCTCGAGAATGGTGTAAATTTTCCTCAAGTCTCGCGTTCCTCATCCTGCACCTAGTGCAAGTCGTAAAAGCTCCCGGCGGTCACAAACACATATAACGGAACATAAAATCGTCTACATTGCGAACAACCTCTGCATGACGTTGCTTATGGCTTTAATCCATAATGGAAATTTCTAAGTAAGTACTATTTGAAGCTATTGCGTACTATTTCGCAAATAGAGTGCAGGATATTTCTACCCACTGTAAAAAATATTCAGATTCGGATAGCTTTATAGTAATCAATCAATATTAATATCCTCCTAATATAAAAACTCTTCCATTACTGACTGATTGAGTGACTGACAGACAACGCACAGCCAAAAGTACTGGTCGTAGGAAGCTGAAATTTGGCATGTAGCTTCCTTGGGGAATGAAGGGGAGCACTAAGAGAGGATTTCCAGGAATTCCTACGGGAACGGGGAAAAACGGGATATGCGCGTAAAAAGTCGCGGGCAAAAGCTAGACCTTACTAATATTATAAATGCGAAAGTAACTCTGTCTGTCTGTCTGTCTGTCGCGCTTTCACGCCAAAACTACTGAACCGATTTAAATATAATTTGGTACAGAAATAGTCTAGAGCCTGAGAAAGGACATAGGCTACTTTTTTTATCCCGGGAGTATCTTCCCTAGGGACCACGCGGGCGAAGCCGCTGGCAGAAGCTAGTAATATTATAAAGAGGTAAAGTTTGTGAGTTTGTAGGGGGTAATCTCTGGACCTACTGAACTGATTTTGAAAATTATTTTACCAATAGAAAGCCACGTTATTTGTGAGTGTCATTTGCTATATATTAACCCGAAAAATAAAGCCCAACGAAGTGGGTACGAGTCAGCTAGTAGTTACATAATCTGAAGGCTTATTTGACTTCCAAACAATCTCATTTTGGTGACTTAAACGGTTGAAATTTTCGTAGGTTTTCAATCAAAAGTGAAGTTCTCAGAAAAAACGCCTACGTCATCCATTATGTATTAGATAGAACGGGATGAATCAAGCAATTAAAATTGGAATCAAGAAAAGTTATTAAGACACAACTTTTCTTTTCAATAGTGTTTCATTTTATTAATGGAAGTTACTGTGTATGTCACCGACAGTGCCAAGAAGAATGAGCTTCAAAAGTTGGCTTCTCTTGTGTTCTGTTGGTAACTCGTTCAAGTTCGTATAAACAGAATTATGTAACCATTGAAGTACTTATAACGTCAACAACAAGTTGACTTGCAACGCACCGACACCCTTGCTGCAATATTTGCGCGTATATAATAACCATTTGTCGGCAAGAATTAAACAATTTGTTCTGCTTACTTTGTTACATGTTAGTTTAGCAGTCCTATCCAATTAGCATCTAGAGCTATATATGTACCCAACGATTATTATTCTCATCAAGTACTTCATACCCGGAAATAACTGCGAGAGTAGTCTGACGCATTATGTCCATGTTAAGTAATATGATGTCGTAGGAGGTCCTACCCGTCGCATTAACCACCATTTAAATCTAACTCGTAACTTACGCAATACTACCAGTTATGTTCATCACAGTATTTCCTATGGAGCCTATAACTGCGTATCATTCGTCATTGTAATTGTAGTCTAAAGTGTTGTTTTATACAGCTTGTTATCGTCAAAATCGTAGTCATCTGAATTCATCTGAGTGCTATGTGCGCGTTAGGGGTCTGCTCTGACGTCACTTGCGGAGGTGGAGGTCGCCGGCTGCCCTCCCCTCACTCCCACCCCTGCGCTTGCACCCTGCCACCCTGAACTACCCTCGCATCTCTTCAACGTAGTGCTGTTATCGGCGTTCCGTTAATGAATTCGCATTAATTACTGGTGCTGTTTCCAGTTATTGAAATACCTCTGGCATTGAGCTTTCGTTTCGAAACGAGTTACCTTTTTACGACTTCAGCTGATACGGTTTAGGTTTTTTGATAAATGTAGCTCTAGCTATGATTCGCGATTTATTAAACGGATTATTGTTTAAACCTCTGCCTTTTTCGTTGTTTAACTGCAGCAAAAAAAGTTAGTGTTTTTGATTCGCAAATAATCAGGTTTTCAACCAATAATAAAAAAACTGGCCAAGTACGAGTCGGACTCACGTGCAAAGGGTTCCGAACCAATTATTTTTTTTCAACGTTTAACACTACAGATTTCTTATAGGTTTTCGTGTAATCTTTAGGTATAGAACTATCTATTATCTCCATTTTTTTCAAAATTTTAGGCAGTTTCGGAGATAAGGGGGGAATGGTCATTTTTGGTCTAATTTCCTGATAACTTCAAAAGTTTTTATTTTAAAATTATGAAAAATATAATTAAAACCCTCACAGCAAGAACTTTTATTTGATATGTCACACGATACAGTTTGAAAAACTTTTTTAAAATATTCTAGTTTGACCCCCAAAAGTGACTTAGGTACTCATACTAAAAAAAATATTTTTTAGGTAAAACGTCCGTGTTTGGGTCACAGAAGTCCATATGTATACCAAATTTCAATAGAATCGGTTCTGTAGATCTGGAGAAAACTGGTTGTGACAGACGGACAGACTGACACCCGAGTGATCCTATAAGGGTTCTGTTTTTACGGATGTTCCGAAACCTAAAACAAGTTTTTATTGCTTACACCAACTTATAAACTGTTAATTTAATGTCCAGTTAAGGAGAACCACGTGTTTCAAAACTGGTTTCAGATCCCAGTTCATCGGACGACGGCATATCACTGCACACAAGCAAGAATAAACTTGGCATTTTAGTACCTACAACTTTGAATTGAACCACTGTAGTGGCTGCAAAAATGCCTGTTTCCTTAAACAACTTTTGCATCTATACATATACGGGATTACTACGACCGGCGCATCGCAATAAGCAACCTGTCGGAATGTTTCAGGATTCAGGACATTAGGAATTTTCGTAGGAAGTCTCTACGAGCAATAACCCTCCCCTTTAATATTTCAACATTGTTTACGAGCACACACAGGGTTTCTTGAACCAAGTATTTCAACATTAACAATTTCTCAATTCATAAACGTTTCACAAGCTTTCGGCCGGTTATATTACCAACTACCTTCAAAATCGTATAAAGTGAGTTTGTTTGTGTGTTTGTTACGCTTTCCTTAATCATCTAACCCATTAAGAAAAATTTTGATAGGTACAGAGATAGATGATGCCGCGAAAATCTATACCTATTAACTCTAGCGAAGCCGCGCCCAAAGCAAGTATAAAATATTTTATGAGGAAGTTTTATTTAGATTTCTTTTTGTATTCCTTTCTCTTCGGTTGCAATAATCATCGCTATAATTATTGAACTTTAATAAAAGTTTATAGTTTCCCCGCACAAGCTTTTTATGTTTCTTTTTCTAAGTATAAATCGTTGCTCAGTTTTGCAGAATCGGATCCAGTTTTATAGGCAACCATTTTTGTCGACCGTTTCTACTTATTGGCAAAACATTCGAATTACGAATTTGGGTTCCGGAACGAAACAAAAAGTTTGGTTATAAGTTTCAGTAGTCAGAACACGAGGGGAGCGAAGATATAAAATTCTACAAGGGGTCGCACGGTTGAGAACGCGCCTAATCAAACGATTTTATTGAGATTCATTATAGGGGCAGGGTGTACTTGCCTTGTAGTAACTAATATAGACATACTACACTCTTTGGAAGGTCGGTTCCAGACCAAAATATGTTCTCTATCCTTGAATTCTATGAATAATTATATCTTTGTTGACATTGATGGCCTATATTTCTATCTAGCCATGCCATCTTATTCATACCTAATTTAAGATTATGCATACAGTCGAAGTGCGGGTTGCATAGCGCGGCACGCAAATATCCGACGCGCTCTTGTCGCCGTCGGCGTTCCAGCCGTTACTAGGAACCCAATGGCACGCGACGAAGGCAAGCGACCGGACGGTATGTCTTTATTTCCATGGAAGATAGGTACCTAGGCCTTTAGTGTGGGACGCTACTTGTGTCGATACTCTTGCGCCATCCCATCTTCCTAGCTCGTCATGCTGTGACTGCCGCTGCGGCTGCTGAGAACCGAAAACAGCGGAAATATAATAAATAATACGGGTTGAAACTCTGGCCTGTGGGGTCCGAGTGCTCATGCGTTATTTCAAGAAGGAAGGGCTGGCTTTTACCTCAGACACAGGATAAGCATTGCCATACAACGTGGCAATGCCACCAGTCTTTTGGGCTCACTTCCAGTCGACAGCGATGCGGACGAATTTTTTGACGCCATATTTTAGTTAGAAGTTTAATTTTCTTTTTTAATTGTTTATACATAGTTTGTTATTTAAATGAATGTTAAAGTAACTCATTTAAGATCCTATTTGTACCTATACCACTTAACATTAACCTATCAAAATGGATTTAGAGTGTCATACCTTTTTAAGTAACAATCTATAACAATTTTTTTGAGTCGCTGCCGCAATCATTGCTTGTTTAATAATTACCTATGTAATTATTATTGCCCTCTTAAAATAATTCGAAGTTAATGAATCAAAAATACTCGTTTGGGAACTTTACTGTGTATCTACTTACACACAGCCCACGTAAGATGATATTTCAATCAAAGTAACATTTGCGCTTTCAAAATAAACAAAGCTTTGCTTTTAAGTTAGCTTAGCTTTTAACGGACCATGACATGAACCGTGATGACCTACAGTTTGCTACGGAAGTGTCTGTAACACTTTCGTGGCTAAGTGTAAGAACATACCTACCTTCCTACTTTCGAACCACCTACTTTGTGTTGTTAAATCCGCAAATATGTATATTTAATTAAAGCTCATTGCGGTTGAATATTACCAGTCAACCCGTCAGAAATGGGTTCTACTATCACAGATTATTCAGTTCAAGAAAATTAAGTTTGATAATAAAACTGATACCTGCAGATTCAAGCGGCCAAAGTTCTAAGAAAAAAGAACTGGCGACGCAGCAGCCGTGTTTATAACATTACACTAACCATTTCGAGCTACTTTTGATCCCTTCACAACTCAAAACTTATTTAACCTACATACATGGGATCTCGTTCTGTAACTAAAACACCACTACAAAACATCACCCACGATCACGACTCAACTGCCACTTCCAGTTTCTTATTCCATCAAAAATGACCGCCATGGTTGCAAGGATAATGGTAATATTAACATCTAGCATTGAGTCAGTCAGATTGCTCGTTCTCCCAGGCTTGGTGTTTATATTTTTATTTTATAAATGAAAATGTCCTACCTGGCCCACTGCTCCTTAGGCACCTACCGTAAGCTTTATGCAGACTAGCAAGTATGCAGCTATACTGTCTAAGGTAGACAATAACCAGTAATACAAGAATGCGGTTTCTTATAGCCACGTGCAACGAAACAACAGGTATCAAGATACTTGAAAAGAGTAACTATGGAGTTTCTTGTCCGTTCTTCTCCATAAGAATCTACCTTTTGCGAACGGACGACTAGAGTCACTATAATATTTTATTTTATTTTAATTTGACGTTCAAAAGTGCCTTTATTGGTCTAGTTGAAATAAATCATTTGACTTTGACTTTGAATTTGACTTTGATTTTGATTCGAGTACGCAGGACTTGTTTATATCATTGACGCCGGGAGGGGATTGCGCTAGTGCTTCTCTGGCGTTCAATATAACAAAAAAAAAACTTAAAAAAAAACACTACATTATGTCAAAAATGCCTGTTACAATATCCCAGCACATCCGAACTAAAGTTTTAGAGCTTGGTTCCCTCTTCTACCTTAGTTCTCAAGTTAGATCTATCTCTATTTGAGGCGATGTATCCCTTGGTATATACCTAGTTCTGCTGGCGCCCATGACTAAGTCTCTTCTCTAAGCGATTAGGTATCTACTCGTAACCTAGACCTCCTACACGATCACGTACCTTAGTGATATATTCTCTCTTGATTTTATTTTAGGAATTCCTTTAATAGAGCTCTCTAGTAAAGTGGGTGGTAGCAAAAGACAAAGTGATGATGAGATCTAATTATAGCGCGAGTTCAAAGACTACAAACAAAATCTAATTGACAAAGTAGAGTGGTTTTCATTATGCCTACGAACGCAGTTATATTGGTGCTACAGGGGAAATAGAGCTTTAGAAATTGTGATTAGGTAAACCGAAAAAGTGCACATTACACGCCATTATCAGTATCTATCTACTAACAATCACTAAATATAAATCAGCATTCCAAGCATGAACTCTACTGTGTATCTAATAAAATTAACTAAGTATCAACATAAGCTCTATCATGTTCTATCTATAAATCAGTGCTGCCCTAAAAAGTGTCATGTATTTTGAGCGCGTATTGATCGGGTGAATTTATTAGCCGCCCCCACAATGAGCCCTTAGTCCTGCGGGACATAATCATATCGGGCAACTTGCCAATAACGGGCAGGCTTCGTAGGCCGGGTATTGGACGTCCTCGCCAGTGCCAAGGTCAACACGAGGACACCATTGGAACCGGTCAATTAATATAAAATGCTATAGTAGCTACATCACATTATTAATTCCACATACGTACCTACTACCCATATTCATAAATGTCATTAGTTTATTACCAACCATATTTTTAAAGAGTAGGTAGGTAAGTACTTTAGTTTAGTCATATTTTTCCGCGATTTGATTTATCTCCCTCTGCAAACAGAAAATAATAAGCTAAATCGACCTACAATTCAGTGATAAATGATATTTCAGGCATTTTCAGGTCGATATAGATAGATTTATGGCCTTTCAGATTTATTGAAAGCTCCGAGTCCAAACGAATACATTGTGTTGTGATGCATTCTATTTTATCGAATCTACAGCCGTCAGCAGGAGAATAGACTGTTAGTTATGGCAATTTAAATAAGATTAAGTTGTAAGAAGAACATCTTAATTGATATACTTCCTATAGAAGTCGCAGAGTGTTCAGTGTAGATCAAAGTGATATTAATTAGGTAGGAGCTATAAATCACACAGGCCGTGGTTGGCAGCATGTAAATGTATTAAATGAAAACATTTTCAGTAGGTACCTAGTTAGTTTATTAACATTTATTTAATTATGTTTAATAATGAGTAGGTCCAAATAAATCAAATACTCTGCATTTTATTGTGGTTTTCCACAGAAGCTACTTTCTGTTTTCCTAAAAGCAAACAGAGACATAATGATTATTTATTATTAGTCACAGTCTCAGTAGAGTCAAACAAATATTTCGATGACGAGTCATTCAAATCTCAAATTGTATCCTCCTTTTGCAGTGCGTGACGAGACAAAGCGATGACGAACTTTTGAGGATTAAAGGTGGGGCAACTGGATCAGCGAACTCTGGGAACCAGAAAAGTTCCTGTTGCGCCGGCGCAGCTGTCAACGGCACGGTGATACGGTCATTGTGGGAGTGCAGCGTCGGGCGGCGGTCGTGCGGACAGGCGGACATGCGCGGCTCGCGGCGCCGCTCGCTGACACACATGCGCGCGCTCCACCACGCGTCCGCCGAGGAGCGATAACCGACCTCCTCCAGCGTGCCAAGTTTCGATTTCATCGGCGCTCTCGCCGCGTAGTCGCACGTGCGTTGCAGCAGACACCGCACATCACGGACCCTCGCCGTGCGAGACGCTCGGCTGATGTAACACATGCTGAACACTTGAACGATAACCGCCTGCATACAACTCTACGGACTCCACATTCGAATAAAATATTTTGACGTTTTCGTGACATGCCGCGTAGACGTCACGACAGACGTATCTACTGAAATAAAATAGTGAATTAAATAAACATCGTGTGAAAGTTAAATTATCGTTTTGGAGAGTTGAGTGCAGCGACAGAAGTGTAGTTAAACTAGTGCAACATGACGTCCCGGTCAAAGGAGAAGGTGGCAGCCGCCTTCCGCAAGCTGTTCCGCTCTCCTGAGAAGCTGGACAATGATGGCGCTGGCCCGAGTGGCTCACCAGCGCGCCGAGGTCTGCTGCGGAGACACAGGTACCCATTTACTATAATAAACCTACATCATCATCCAAATAAATTGTCACTTGTATCAGTTGAAAAAAGTCACTCGAAATCAGTAGAACATTCGAAACTGGAGAATTTCATAAACAAATAGCATACAATGTGCAAATGAGTCAGCGACACCGGTGGCAGCGGACGTTGCGGGCTGTCGTAACATCAGTCTGAAGTAGATGTTTGATAACACGAGCGTGGCTGGTCACGTAGCCACTCATTCACGGGGCCCCACCGCCATCGACACGGGTATATCGTGTCGAACAACAATCACTTCTTGGTAAACTCTTTGGTTACTTCAATTAATTGGTAAATAACATACACGGAGCACGGTTATATGCCAAGGGTTATACATTCAGGAAAACATTATCTTCTTCATTTGCATAATCATAGACTCAACTCAAACAAGCTTAATTATTTGTAAACAATGTTAATAACACTCGTGATTTTAGCGCTAGAATGTGGTGGATAAGCTCAATTCGATCGATTTCGCTTGTTATTGTTAATAAGTTAATAATTCCATCGTTTAGTCGAGTCGATGGTGATTATGTGGAATCGTTTTAAACAGTTTTCAAACACTGAAATCAGAAGTAATCTGTAGAATATTACAGACCAAACGATTTGATATAAAAAATATCTGCATGTAGGTAAGTTATTCTAACGTATAACCTAAATTTAGACTCGAATTACGCATGATTCAGCCATCTGTAACGATATGATGGGCTTCTAATTGGTAATAAACAAACAAACACTCATTAACAAAAGTTACTTAATGTTAATTTCTTAGCAAACAAAACATTCTTCTCAGATAGTCTACATACCAGGAGTTTTTCTGTGCATCCATTTGCATCTCTTGTATACCTCTATCATAACAAACATGCTGTAGTGCTATACTGTAACAACATTTTTGTGTCTCGACAGCGGAATACGCGGTGATTATCAAATTCGTTTAAACATAAGACCTTTATGTTGTGTGTAATAAAAGCTCACTTCGTGAGCTTTGTAAATCAGGTGAAGCACGCAGACGAAATAGTTTAGAGTAGCTGCTCACATATCATTTTGTTCAAAACTCGATTCGTTTTATCTTCATAACACGTCAAGTGCTTCCCAACTCCCAATCATTCAGCCGGCTTTTGAGGATAACGTTTATGCTGATAAACAGATTCAGGTCAAAAAGTTTTAAACAAAAACATTTTTAGATAGTGTGATGCATTGACCTACTTCCATTATACAAGATGATTCTGTTAATATATTACCAAATCTGCTACAGCTAAGTATGCCACAAATCATCCAAAAAACAAACATCATGCAAAATCAAAGTCCAGAAAGAACCGTTATAAGGTTTCCTATAAATTAAACAGTGTTTTAAGATCAAGGCACTAATTTGAAACACGCAAGCGTTAGTATAGTAACACATTCAGTTAAGGTCAATACTAATCAACTGGGTATAACATCTCCACGGTTGAGTGAGACGACCAAATGTTAAAACAAATATAACACACGTCAATGCCACAAAAACTTGGCAAGCTGCACTTGTTCGATAAATATTGAAAGGTTTGTACAGTCGAAGGTCGGTAATATGTCCTACCTTTGAAGGCAGCTAAGTCAAAGTTAGGAATGACTAACGTATCAAACTTCTGAACGACAGAAACAACTCAACGACAACACAATAAGTTTCTGTAAACAATTGTGAGTAAAGCACCAGCGAGAATATTTTCCTTTCACTTTCATTCAAGTAACAATAGATAATCAAGTATGTGGCCACTTGGAAGTGCGAATCAGATTCTACGTCATATTTCGTCTCCAGTGGCTGACAAACAAAGGCATTGTTTACATACAGAAGCTCACGGGCACCGCGAGTATATTGTACCCGTTATCGACGCTATAGCTATAATGACTGACGTATCAATGCGGAATATCGCAACAAAGAAGTCTCAAGCAAAAGGCCACACGCAACCGCAACGCACCGTGTGTTTATCCAGCTATTGTTAATTATGACACACCAATATAAACAGTGATGGAAGAATAAACAAAACATTAGCGATCCATTAGGAGCATGTCATCTGATTAGATAGAGCTTGATATTAATAGGTCGACATACATAGTTAATCAGACGATGACTTAACTAACCTATGAATATTTTGTTAAATTAATCATTAGGGACTTTATTTTTATCTGTAATCATTAATGTGATGGCGTTCTAGTAAACACAGTCATGATTTTTGTACTTGGGTTGTATTATTGAAATAGGTTTAACCATTAGGTCGACACTTGGTACCGGTCATTACATTAATTGACTCTGTCACTCACTGTGTTTAACTGTGATGAGTAATTTCTCTACCATTCTACAGATTAATCGTTCAAAATGTTCAAATTACAGCATAACAGTAATTAGTATTCTATTTAATTGCTTGTAAGGCTGATTAAGGCTCAACACCCACTGTGTATTAATGTGCAAAAATGCAGAAGTCTTTATTACATTTACTAAGTGCAAGCCAATTAATCGTCTCCGCTAATTACGTTCGATTATGAATGGTAGTAAATGAACATTTAAATGACTGCGGAACTAGCATGTTTCTGATGACGATCATTTTGACTCATAGCATCCTGGTACTGGTATTTTATATGGACATCGACATTCAAGAGTTTTTCTATACAACGCATAACATGTATTATAAATGAATAAGTACCTATGTAGGTATGTATAAAATGTAGTAAATGGCGCGGACGTTTTATCCAGTGTATTTTATATCTACTTTCCTTAAACCTCAAGTCACAACACTTGTTATTAAATATGTCTCATGAAGGTGGGCTACTGCTAGGTACCCCAAACACCTTTACTCCATAACACTTCCAAAGATTCAAGGACTGTATGGGGTATGCAATTAGATACTGCAAATACCTAATGTAACCATTATTTTGCTGCGTCTCTATCGGAATGGTTATGCCATTCATCTTATCTCGAGTTACAAATCTGTCGCATAAGTCTGAAGGTGTCTTAAGATAAAATTATGTAAGTAACACAAATTCTTGCAAAGTCGATGCCAAATATTGACCACCAGACCAATGTATTAAATTACTCAAGAATTAATAATAGTCCCCGCCCCGGTGGTTCATATGTATACCGAAGTTATCTATCAATCTATGTATAACAATTTAAATATCACCTTCACCATATTCACTGTCTTTCTGTCTTTTTAAAAAATGTTTTCCCTACATTTCTTTGCATAAGACAGACCTGCTGAAAGCGTGACGCAACAATCCGATTTTGATTATAAAAAAGTTCTATCAGTAGGGCCCTTTTGGACAAAGTACTTTTAAAACGCGTGGTCGCATCGGACGTTCTAGAACACGCTGTAGAAGTCAAGATACTCTGTTTTAGCTATCCAATACAAACTAAAAATCAAAATTGTAGATAGAGATCTTCTAGATTCAAGAAGGTCCTAAATCAGTCCCTTGGTGAACTCCGTTTGGAATCTGGTCATTGGTCCGGTTGTATGTACCGACGTCAGATAACGTCCGTATGTAAGTGGATCTGGCATTTTTGCGTCATGACGTAATTGCTTGATGTTGTCATAAGCACTTTTTTTGAAGGCTCCGCAACGTTTCTTTGTGTATTCAAGACCAAGTCAAATGCCTTTTCTAAAACCCTAAATCAGATTATTCTCAAAGATGCTGTCAGAACTCGACAAATAGGTACTAGACTAGCTAGTAAAGACAGGCCGGTAGAGAAATGGAAACATTAGTTATTTTCAGTAACGAACGGTATCAACTATCTACCTAGCACGGACTCCGGTAGAACCAGACAAACAGGAGCTAGCTGTTGGGTGACAAGCACGCCTGCTTCACTTTCAAATCTAAAAATACACTAAGTTTATAGAAAATTTCCCTGAACTGTTTGTCGTATGCTGGCTGTCTGGTCAATCGATTTTATATGAATTGTTAATAAATGTTAGTTGTGCAAGGTCACCATAGTTGTTAACTTTAACCTTTAGACGTCTCTAGTTCAGGTTCAGTGGAGGCTTCAAATGTTTTGAACTCCTGTAAACAGCTTTGAAAATGAGATTAATTTACGTTCATTTACGTAAATAGGTGTATGTCCGTTACCTACATGACTGTGAAGAATTTTCTTTTGAACCTATCTATAGGTATGGGAAACCAAAAAGCTTTTACAAAACATTAAAATAGGTAGGTAATTAATACTCGATGTCAGTAATGCATTTTTTTTTATTTATCGCCTCAAACAATAAATGTCATTAAACACATTATTCAATTCAAAAGAGACACGATAAATGCCAATACCTAACTGGGAAATGGAATGTAAGTATCCGGTGAGATAAATAAAGCGGGTCTGGTTTTTAATTGTTTAAATAACACACTTTTCATGTCGGAGCCAATAAATTATGCAGAAACTATTTTTAGATTGAAACTGCTTATCGCTGGACTGGAAGTGGTTTACGTAATCTGTACTGCAGATACCTATACTCGTATATACTTATGTATAGAATGTAAAGAAACAATTGGAATAAATCTCCTGAAAGTCATTGACCTGTCCGATGCATACCTACTTAGGTATATATTATACTCGCCACATCATTGGAGTCAATCCAAAACCAAAAGCATATTGAATCATTTTTACTGTTGCACTAAATGTCGTATTGAAGTTACCGAATACCGACGTTTATTATTTATACATAACCGTTGAGGTACATAAAGCCCGGTGATTAATCAAAATCAGTAATGGCATGCGGTCGCCCCAGTTTCGTTAAGCGTACACTGTTTTGCTCCTTTTCAATTAGTTACTTACACAAAAACATGATAAACTGACGCGTTACTTTTGACTAAGTAGGTAACCTTTTTGGCAAGTTTTTATGTAGGTTGCAAGTTGAAATTAATAGCGTCGGACTAATGACTAATGAGAAAGCTAGAAGAAGTGAAGAACTCATTACTAAAAAGCGCAAGTAGAGCAAAATATTCTCTGTATCGTTTAAAATAGGTATTATTTTAAAATGAGTCCAGAAAATAATAAATCTTCTTCATTTCTGTGTTTTCCTGTTATTAGAACGTTATGTTTAGGTAGCAAGTGCGTGGAATTAATGTGTCAGTCTTCTTGTTTTATTATTAGAACAAATAAACTTTTTTTTTCATTGTGGTTTCATTAGGTAGGTATCTACTGTTGTGATAACTTGACGCATTGACAGCAGTGGTTGTGAGAACTACAGACAGACGGCATTCCACACACGAGCACATTCGCATTGAGAATACCTTAGGTAGGTACTGGCTCGCATACTAACTAACTAGGGCATTCAATGAATTTAATTTGCATGATTCCCGTAGCTCTTTGTTGTTATTAGGTAAACATGCTAATATGCTTAAAGGTCTTATAAATCATTTCGAGGCATACACATATCTACCTACCCATATTTACAAAAGGTAAAGGTTAGGTTTCCGTACCTCAAAAGGAAAAACGGAACACTTATTAGATCACTTTGTTGTCCGTCCGTCTGTCTGTCAAGACGCTTTATCTCAGGAACGCGTGGAGGTATCGAATTGAAATTAAAACCATATACTCAGGCCTACGGTCCCTTGAAGCTGAAAAGATCAACGTTCTAAGTGAACGTAAGAAAAAGATACGGCCGTTTATGCCGCCAAAAACATATATTTCGACACTCTCAAGGGAATCAAATGTATAGGGTATTTCCCGTTGACCTAGAGCTATGAAATTTGGCAATTAATATCGTCTTATACTACAAGTATAAGAAAAACAATGCGGCAGATTATACAGAAAACCGAAGAGTATAATCTGCCCCTCTGCTTAGCGTTTGTGGACTACGAGAAAGCCTTCGATTCAATCGAGACTTGGGCTGTGCTGCAGTCTCTCCAACGGTGCCAGATTGACTATCGGTACATCGAGGTGCTGAAATATTTGTACAAAAACGCCACCATGTCAGTCCGACTACTTTTTTTTTTTAAACCTATCCTACTGCCGCGGGGTGTGAGACAGGGAGACGTCATTTCTCCGAAACTTTTCACTGCCGCAATCGAGGATGTCTTCAAGGTTTTGAACAGGAGAAGGCTAGGCATTAAAGTCACTCAAAGGGCAATGGACAGGGCAATGCTTGGAGTTTCTTTGTGTGATCGAATCAGGAATGATGATATCCGCAAGAGAACCAAGGTTACAAGGTTACAAGGACATAACCCGAAAGATCGCCAAACTAAAGTGGCAGTGGGCACAGCACATTGCTCGCAGAACAGATGGTCGATGGGGCCGAAAAGTTCTGGAGTGGCGACCGCGTACTGGAAGACGTAACTTTGGAAGGCCTTCCATAACCTGTAATATACCTGTGGCACGAGATCGTGCCATTGGACGTCAACTGAAGTTGACGCATAATGGCATTGCGACCCGTCAATGACAGGTTCCATAAGGTGGACTGATGACCTGGTAAACGTCGCGGATAGCTGATGGACGGAGACGCACAGGACCGGTCGTTGTGGCGACTCTTGGGGAGGCCTATGTCCAGCAATGGACGTCTTTCGGCTGATATGATGATGATGAATAAAAAAACAATTAATACCAAATCAAATCAAAATCAAAAATATTTATTTGCCAGAAAATACATACAAATCACAAGATCTTCTTATAACCTAAAAGTCAGTGTATTCTGCCTGCAAGCAAGCGTGCAAATTATGTATATGTCAATTTTGTCATTATTATTTTTATCATGCAATTTAAATTACTATTATTACAATTATTAAAAATCTAACATTCATATTTATCCAATATTAGCATTCATTTTTAAATTCCATAAATTCCTTTATACTATAGAAACGTTAAATTTGTAGCCACTCTGTCATTTTTTCTTAAATAAAATACCCTGCAACAATTTCAATTCATTGGGAATATTATTATAAATCAGTACACACATATTAAACACATTTTTTTATAAATATCTTTACGACCAGGTGAGTGATATAATAGGTTGAGAAACTTAGCCCTTTTTTGTCTCGGTAGAACCTCACTACGCTGCTTAAAGTATTGCATGTTATTTTTGGTAAATATGCAGATATCTCTTATATACATAAAGGGTAGTGGAAGAATATTACATTTTTTAAAGAAAGGTTTACAACTATCCAAGAACCATGCCTTGTTTATAACTCGGATGCAACGTTTTTGGAGCTTGAAAACTCTGACGGAGTCGGTAGAGTTTCCCCACATAATTAATCCATAGCTTAGGACAGATGACACATAGATAAGCCGAAAGAGCAGCTTCTACGGACACATTTTGTCTTAACTTTTTCAATGCAAAAACAACCATAAACATAGCAAATCAGTAAGCGCCTCAACACCCCAAGGAAGTGTAATAGGATGTCTCTTGTTTTTAATTTACATCAATGACTTGCCTAAAATCATGGAGGGACCATGTGTTCTGTTCGCGGATGACATTTCTCTGCTGGTCTCATGTCAAAACAACTTAAATCTAAACGAAGAACTTAACTCAATACTTACCAAAATCATCACTTGGATGAACGCACACAATCTCGAAATTAATTACTCCAAGATTAAACTGATTGCCTTTCATCCCCATCAAAGAGCACCTTTAGATATAGGTAGATTTTACTTTTAATGACGCAAAAATAGAAATAGTTAAAGAATTTACACTACTTGGACTACATTTGGATGCTCATGTGAATTGGAAACACCACATACAAAAACTTAGATTCAAAATTTCAAGATTTTCATATGCTCTTCGTGAAATAAAAAAAACCACGAATCTTCAAACAGCGCTCACCACCTACGATGCGTATGCATATGCATGGCTAAGCTACGGTGTTATCCTTTGGGGAAATAGCACAGATGCACCAACACTATTTACCCTGCAAAAAAAATTCGTTAGAATCCTAGCAAACATCGATCAAACAGACAGCTGCAAACCTCACTTCCAAAATTATAACATTTTAACACTCCCCAGTATATACATATTAGAAACTTGCAAATTCGTTCGCAAGTATCAGGAATTTTATACAAAGCGCGAGGACATACAATCACGTTACACACTCCGACACAAATCAAGATTAAACATTCCACATTTTCGGCATACATTCAAAAAGCCCCTATGTAATGTCTATTCAAATATATAATAAACTACCAGAACTAATAAAAAGAAGATAAAATAAACATTTTTATTAAAAAGGTAAAAAAAATGTTAATACAAAAATGCTACTATAGCATAAACGAAATTTTAAACGAAAAAATTTAGAATATATAGAATCCTATGTAGGTATAAAGTATCCCTAATATGACATTATTGTATTTAATTTTAGGCAACAGCCAAACTTGTAAGTTTGGCTGTTTTATAATTTTTATAACTTTCTCTTACCAACTAAAAAAAAAAAAATCTTATGCCCGACAGGGTCCATAATGATATTCTATTTTATTATACAATATATTCTATTACAATTTCTAAACAAATGACATTATATCCCATTATAAATGATAATAAATAAATAACATTCTATTCTATTGATGATAATAAATAAATTACATCCTTTTATATTGATAATTGTTCTTATAATAATAATAATAAATAAATGACATTCTATTCAGTTAAAAATAATACATAAATGACATTCTATTCTATTAATAATAATAAATAAATAATATACTATTCCATTAATAATAATAACTAAATATACTATTCTATCAATAAAAATAAATAAATAAATAAATGACATTGTATTCTATTAATAATAACTAAATAATATACTATTTCTAATAATAAAAAAATTAATTAAAAATAGACTAAGTATTCATATAAAATCAAAACATACTAATATGCACTTATGCAGAAAATGCAAGCGAATAAACAATAAAACAACTAAAATTTAATTTAATCCAAAAATAAATACGTGGGCAATAATACGTTTAAAATATTTAATAAAAGGATATGTTGAACAGGAAATAATAAACATTTATTTTGCAAGAAAAGTTATTTAAAGCGCTCTTCCTCTCTCTTGATTATTTTAAAGTTTTGCTGTGCCCGACAGGGTCCATAATTTGTTCGTATTTATTCCTTTTACCACCTGTATGTGTACATTATGGAGCAATAAACGATTTGAGATTTGAGATTAACCCTATCAAGATTCTGACATGTTTGTTCCACATGGCATTTCCAATTTAGATGTTTATCTACATTAAGTCCTAAAATTTTAATTCATCCACTTGTATTAACTTTTCGTCTTTACAAATAAGATCTAAAGGCAACTGTTTGGTATTATATGAGTTAAATTGTATTAATTTTGTCTTGCTAATATTTATATTCAAATTATTACCTTCCATCCAATGTATTATATCTGATAGGGTCTTTTCAATTACTGATTTGTAATCTTTTTTATCCTGACATTTTATAATAACTGTAGTATCATCTGCGAAAAGGATACAGTTTTGCAAAGTGGCCTCCGGAAGATCATTTATATAAAGCAAAAAAAGTAAAGGGCCGAAAATGCTACCCTTAGGCACACCACACTTATTTATTATTGCTATTGATGTAAATTTCTCTTTGGTGTATATTTTGCCATTTTTCTTTATAACTTTGGATATCTCGGTTCACTGTATAATAATAGCCTTTTTTAAAAAACTCAGCATATGTAGTCTTAGGGCGGCATAATCGGTATTGCACGCGGGCGATCAAACAGCTAGCGGCGGGCCTGTCTGTAGACCATTCAAATAAAATTGTTACGTGCGGGAACCGATACCACGATGTGCAGCGCAGCAGCCAATCGCTCAAACACAGCGCCAAACGTGTCTTCAAATGTCTACCTGAACCCTCTACTAATGTATATTTACAACGCTTATTCTACGCGAATATTGTGCAGACAGTTACAGTAACTTGGTAGATTTGTTGTAGATGGCAACATTAACAAATATAGAGAAACATGTTCTGATCTGAACCAGCTGAAAGCTATGATAGAAAGAGATGAATACCTACTTAAAAAGGTAGCTTTGAAAAATATTTATGGAAACTAAAGGAGTGATTTTGCAGGATTTCCTAGCGCCATTAGAGAGCCTCGATACTTAGGTACCTACTTACCTACTTTTTAATTAACCCCCGACGCTTGCGACACTCTTCTCAGCGGCGTTCTGGAACTGACGTTTTGACTCCAAATCCATAATAATAAATGTCAAAGTAACTCTGTCTGTTGGTTCTTTACTTTTTACACCTAAGCGCTGAACCAATTTTGATGAACATTGGTATAGAGATAGGTACATTGGCTCTTGAAATTCTTCTACGCAGACGAAGTAGCGAGCACCAACTAGTAACCTTAATAAATTATGTTATATCGCTCTCTTGCAACAACAAGGCTGGGACAAGAATGTGATTGTGTAATTTGAACATGATGCTTATCTATCATAGGAAGGTATTCAAATTGCACACCAATCGCAGACAAATGACGAAAGGATCAGTTTCAGAACGCCGCTCAACGCTGCCTGCTTGAATGGTTTGATGAAGGCATGTTAAATAACAGGTTAAATGCGTAATGCATATTCAATGGAAATATTAATGGGCGTAGGTAAAGTAGTGTTAAGAGGTGCGGACCCCCCTTCTTTTTAGCACGATGAAAATGTTTTGTTAAACCATCTTTCGACGCTAACCTATTAGATCGTCGAAATACTTGACGTTTTTACTTTTTTTTAAAGAAATTTTCATCAAACCAACGCATTAAAGGAATCCCAAAAGAGCATATTTTGGGTTTCTTTAAAAAAAAAGAGAAACTGAAACATTTTTACACACTCGGACCTCTCCCCCATTTGAAAGCTGTAGAAGCTACGCTGTGATCCCTTTCATTTGACCCCTCTCCTTTCTGCCATCACTGCGTTCTTGACGTGCATATTTCGAACTGTGGTATAAATTTATTTATTTACTAGCTGACTCGGCAAACGTTTTGCTAAATAAAAAAAATAGCCTACCACCTATTCTCATACCTACCGAATATACACAAAATTTCATGAAAATCGGTCGAGCCGTTTCGGAGGACTTCGGTTACAATCACACGAGATTTATAAACAACGTGTAACAGAATAAAGGTAATACCTCTTAAGGGTTCATTGTACTCATCATTATGGACAACTTTTACTATGGGACCAATGCCGAAATCTCGAAAAAAAAATCATCTGTTCAGTACATTTTGTCGAGTTATGCGCACATAAATGTATGGGGAGTCGAATTTTTTTTCCCGATTTCAGTGTTGGTCCCATAGCGAAAGTTGTTCATAATTATGAGTTCAATGACCCCTTAAAAGGTATTGCGTTTATTCTGTTACAGGTTGTATATCAGAAGATATTTTAGGTAGGTATTAAATTATATACACTAGTAAAAAACACTGTACAAAGGACGCAGATACTCGGCGGAGTTTGTAATTTGTGTACCTGTCACAGCTCTTTGTTTGAAGCCCCTGCCTCAAGTAACGGTAGCCAAGGTGTTAATGAACGTCATAGCACTCACTGAACAACGGCTTGGCTACTGCACCTGGCTGCCAGCTCCGGCATTTACTAGAAGTAACTCATTCCGATTGTTGGCAATTTACACGACATTTATCACCCTGTGTGGTGGTCATTACCCAAGGCTGGGAATATATTGCCAAATACCTAAAATAGCAAGGTAATGTTTATAGGTACAGTAGGCATACCTTTTCGTATATCAATTTTATTATAATTGCTACACCTTCTTTTTATACAGAACCTTCTATGATATTAATCTATAAACAATTTCTTCCTCCAAATGTGTGCCAAGCCAAATGGCTTAAACTGAACCTAACTAGCTATAAACCACTCAGGAATCTAGTGATCCCTCCAATACAATATATCCTAATATTAATTTATAACAACACGCCACGCCTGTGTTCCCCAAAGAGTCAGACAGAGGTGTACCCACCTATACGTTATCACCACTCAGCCATCCACATCGCCAGTTATACCCACTAGACCGGCCACCAAAAACAATCAAGAGTTCGGACTGAGGTCCAGATGGAAATAAAAAAAATGGTAAAAGTTGACGAACTTTGACAAAGCCGAGGGTGCCATGACAAATGCACAAGTGTAATAAACGACGATTTTCAACACACTTATCCAGAAACATATTGCGACAATAATTATATTGCAATGCGATCCTAAAATAGTTGGGTAGGTACCTAATACTTAAGTATTATGAATCACAACTAGAAAAATTCGACTCCTTGCTTGTTTAATTATTATTTAACCGGTAACAAATGATTAATTAAAAACTTATTACTTACCTACTCAAGTTTGATAGAGTTATCTACCAATGTACCTACATACTTATGGTTAACTCATAAACATTGACTTGTAGGTATGATATGTAAGTAGGTACTATACCAATAGTAACACCTAATATCTAAAGAATACATAGGACTGGAATGCATGTAGGTCAATGATATAAATAAATTGAAGAGTGAACGATGCGGGTTCACTCGTGACCACAATCGCGTCGTGTTTACCGGAGAACACCTTAACATCTCTTAAACTAGTTTATGAATGTGTTCACGGAAATCTGTATCTACTAAAAACGTTTGAAGGCCCACTAATTAGTTGCCCATTTATAATTGTTTTTCCGTGTTGTGCCAAAAAACGAAACTCATAAACATGGTCACTGACACTACCCACTGAGTTCCACTGCCCTACTTGTTTCCGTCAAGCTGACGTCCACATTGTCATTTGAAGGGACATATTATACAGGGGCAAAACAAGAGATGTCACGAAAACCTGTTTTTGTGTGATTAACATTTTCATTTTTCTTTGTGTGATTTTCTTTTTCGTATACGTATCTAATCTTCGATATTACTAATAGGAACTCAAGTTTACCTCACTGAGATTACCTCTTTAAGTACAAAAAAGTCAAATGATTTTTTTGTGACATTCCTTACTTTTCCCCTGAACCCTTCACATATTGTCTTAAAAACCCTATCTAAATAGTGCTCAATTAGTACCGGAAGCTTAATTTTACTATCATTTGAATTTCCAGAGACGGCGTAAGTCCTGCAGAGGCAGCAGCTGCAAGTCTCCCAGCCAGTCCGTCGGCCACAAACCTCGTTAAGAAGAAGGCGGGAGGAGCCAATGAGGTGCGTGAGCGGGCTGCTGCCGTGCGCACGCGCCGTCTCATGAAGGAGTTAAAGGAGATCCAGCGGATACAGAACAGCCGGCCTGATCCTGTGTTCACGGTGAGACACTTGCCTCCAATTTGTAAAGAATAATAGGTTGGCTGGCTTTTTCAAATCAACTTTGATATAGGATCAAAGTTGATTTGAAAAAGCCAGCCAAGTGCGAGTCGGGTTCTCTCTCACACGAAGGGTTCCGTACCATAAACCTAAAAAATAAAACCTTTTTCTTGTACTACGGGATCCCCCTTTAATATTTAATTGTTTTTAGGGTTCCGAACATCCGTAAAAACGGAACCCTTATAGGATCACTCGGGTGTCTGTCTGTCCGTCTGTCACAGCCAGTTTTCTCCGGATCTACTGAACTGATCCTGTTGAAATTTGGTATACATAATTATGGACTTATGTGACCCAAACGTTTTACGAAGATATAAATTTTTAGTATTGGGGTCACTTTTGGAGATCAAACTAGAAAATTAAAAAAAAAAGTTTTTCGATCTGTATCGTGTGACATCCTTACTAATATTATAAATGCGAAAGTAACTCTGTCTGTATCCAAAATACTCCAAAACTACTGAACCGATTTAAATGAACACAGACAAAAATAAGATAAAGGCTACTTTTTATCCCGAAAATGTTTACGGTTTCCGTGAACCAGATTTATTATTGTTTTTCAGTGAGCAAGGGATATACATGATTTTTTGTATAGTAGTTGTTTAGGGGTCAGAAAATGCCATAGGCTTATATGTATACCTCGGGAAAAAGTACTGTTCCCGTGGGTAAATCTGACACGACACGACACGTCACGACAAGACAAGAAAAACGACTTCCAAATAAATACATTTCCATTACAAAGCATATTTAATATATCGGTGTTTTTGGTATGCCTTTCAAATTTGAGGAGTTCCCTCTATTTCTCCAGGATTTCATCATCAGATACTGACCTGATGAACAAGGGGCCATGGCCCTCATCACATTTTGTAAGTACCTAACCCAAGGTACCTCCACGAGAACCTGCACGACGCATTTGCGTGCGTTTGCAATTACGGACAGACCTGTTCAATACATTCACGTGCAACCCTTGCTGGACAGAAATAACTGAAGTGCACTTCAGAACTGACTGACTGGGCCCGACCAGTTTCCAGGTGCTTAAAACCGTAGATGGTCAAGAACGAGTAACGTTGCCGAAGCTGTCCTTTGTCGCTCAGCCCTTTTATCCACATCTGGAAAATGGCAGCGAAGAAGGGAATTGTCAAGCAATGTTGTAAGGGGCCGTCCATTAATCACGTGAGGCTCGAAGGGGGGGGGGGGCGGTCTTGAGAAAAAATCATGAATAAGATATCACGTGCATTTATTTTTTCGTTAAACGCGAATTTTTCAGAATTTAACTAGATAATCCCTGCATTTAAATATAATTTATTCTGATTTTTTAAGATACTCTCTTACACAAAAATATAACCGACTTCCAAACAAAACACTACAAACACTAAAGGAGTTAAACTATTATACTGCGGTTTTAGAAGTCCATGTCAATGAAATGGCACCACAATATTACTTCTCGAGCAGCGTCAAGTCTAGGCTTCCTCGGGCATTGCTACAACTTTGCTTAGCGGTGGTCGGACTGCACATTGCGTTTTTAATTTACGTTTTGAATGCCAACTGCATTCAAAACGTAAGTAACCTAAATGAAGCTGTAATGAAAGGAACAAAATAAAAGCCGTCAAGAATTCACAATATTTTGACTCTCATAAAAATGTTTATAAATGCTATCGAGTCATCTCCGCTCCGTTACGGAGAGATAAAAAGTTGTTTCAAACGTTTTGCATAAAACGTTTGAAACAACTTTTTATGGTTTCTCTTTATTAATTGGTAAAGTTACTCAACCGTTTCGTTTACATTTGCTTGGTGCATTCACTTAATCAAGTAAAACAGAAGGATTATCTACAGTATACACGGTACGTTAAGATTCAAGGACTTCAAACGCTCATTTGTTGCGAATATTAAGTCATAAATTTTATAGTAAATCGGTTGGAAGTTTGTAATTTTGATAGGCAGGTACCTTCTTCTGGTAATCTTGTCTTGTAATTATTTCAGTACCTATATTAATATAGGTACTGAAATAATTCACTCACTTCGTTAAATAAACCTGGTGCCTACCTGCTGATAGATGGCAGGATTTTAAAGTTTATGGACCTTTAAAAATGTCAGAGAGATAAGGAACTAAGCACTGGGATATCATCACAAATCAAAGGTGATTTTACCTACTTCTGTTACAATAAGGCAGCATTTACTTACATGTTCCATCCTGGTCTCTATGCAGTGCGGTAGCTAGTCTCAAAAAGGCCCTGTACCTGTATCTTACATTTTTGGGGGGCCTGTCTACTGTCTTGGCAGACCTTCGTAGAGATGACGGGACTAAATGTAGCATTGCGTCCACACGTCGGAGTCCTTTTAGTCCGGGGGGGCCGTATCTTTGATACAGCTGGTACGGCGGTAGCTCCACCCGTCTCTATGCCACTGCTTCAGCTAATATCAAATCAATGTTTGTTTCAGGTGGAACTGGTGAACGACAACCTCTTCGAGTGGCACGTGCGCCTTCACCAGATCGACCCGGAGAGCGAGCTGTCGAGCGACCTCCGCGAGCTGCACATTCCTAACATACTACTGCATCTGATATTCCCAGAGAACTTCCCCTTCGCACCGCCTTTCATGCGGGTCATCGAACCCAGGATAGAGAAGGGCTTCGTTATGGAAGGTGAGGCTTTAGACCACATTCGCTAATTAAGGCCCAAGTGAAATGAATCTTGCGACATTAAGATAAGAATTATATGGACTCAACTTTAGGTCAACTCTGTCCAAGTTTTAAGCTTACCTACTTTTACAAAAAACAGGATATTGGCCTGACCTCGGAATCTAACCAGAACCTCTCGCTGCCCTCTAGCTTTACCAAGTTACCTACATTAATTTACGTTACTTTATTTTATTAATCATTTGTTAATTCAGGTGGTGCAATTTGTATGGAACTGCTGACCCCACGCGGCTGGGCTTCCGCGTACACAGTAGAAGCTGTGGTGATGCAGTTCGCTGCATCTGTGGTGAAGGGGCAGGGCCGAGTGGCGCGGGCGCCGCCCAGGCCCTCTTGCGAGTTCACACGTCGCCGCGCAGAAGAAGCATTCCGCTCGGTCGTCAAAACACATGACAAATACGGTTGGGTCACGCCGGCACTCTCCGATGGTTGAGCTGCTAAGGTACTTGATCCTTAACTTCTACATAGCTATTGTTACACATTTCTTCTGTCGGTCCATCCACATCATTACAATGTGAAGTGGTTCGTAACATTGACCTAAATACAAGTCCTCGGGACCGACCACGAGCTACATTTCATAAGAGTATCATTTATCAATTTAGACTACGACGTCAACGAATTGGAGAACTCTTGCTATGATTACTATACTACACACCTAGTGATATACGCTAAATCACTTATTTAAATCCTACTAACAGTTACGTTTTCTTTGCAGTTCGAGCTGATCAACTATAATGCAGAAAGGATCTCCTTTAGTTATTTTTCAAGAACAATTTTTAGTCGTAACTAGTGCAAATTTTGATAATGCTCTGCTCTGTGTAATTAGTCTATATCATCTTGTCTAAAATCAGTGGAGTGGTTTATTCGAAAGTCGAAAAAAAAAATACATTCAATGTAATTTCTAGGATGGAATGGGGCGATGCAATTCAATCTTCTAAATAGAAGTTTATTATAATAGGGACTTATTAACACAACAATTTCACTAAGCACAGGTTATACTGGTTACACGAGCACCTAAACAAACCAATCTATGGTATTCTCCAAATGTATGGTGTTAGGAAACTCTTCCTATAAACACCAATCAAAGCAGACTTGGAGCCAACAGCAAGGAGTTTGGGAGTGATGCTGTTACAATTTTAGATAACAAAATACTTTAGATAATAAATGTGGTCTCTTCATGCATTTCCCGTCTATGTGTGTAACTTATGTTGTGCCAAACTCGAATGCTCATCGCCTACTTTGTAAAGCTCAATTTTTTCGAATGTTCCCATTAAAATTTTTAAATATTCAATTCCATAAGTGCTCTATTAAAAATCTTGAATAAAAAACTAATAAAAATAAAATATTTTGCAGATCAAAAGTATTGATGTTTTAAAGGAAATGTTTCCGTCCCAAAGTCATTTAATCATTTTGATAATATTAGAGATTTGTAGTTTTTAAAATCCACCAAAATGATTCTAAACTATGGTAGTTTGTCATTTCATCTTTGATCTATTCTTTGTATTTACCTATACAATACCTGAAGTATATAAGTGTACTTGTATGTAATACATAATGAAACAGTCTAGGCTCTGCATGCTTTGTGTAAAGTCTGTAGTAGTCACTGCAGCAATTTCATGAGTAGTGAAATGCTCAAATTAGTTAATATTTTTAAATTGTGAAATGAAAGGCTTGTGGTAAAATTAATGTAAATTAGGCAAAAAAAAATAGAAAATTGATGTTGTTAATTTGTGTGGTGAACCAAAGATGTTTTATTTTTATGTAAACTTCATTCAGCGCAAATATGTGTAAATTATACTTTGACTATATGTACAATGTTATAGGTGTAATAATAAATACCTGCTCAAATGATGACTTGATTTTAATTTATAAACCTTCTTGCAACAGCTCTTTCAAGAATCTCATGAAAATTCTCATTCAACATAGTACAAAATTTTAAATGCAATTATCAAATAAATTTTTAAACACTCAAAAGGAACAATAACATTATGTGCCATCATCCAGCAAATGCAAACAGCACTTTGCTTACCAAAATAGATACACCTTACAGGAGTTCATCATCCCAGAGATTTAAATTGAAAGAAATGTTGTACAGTGCAATCACTTTATACAAGAAATGAAAAATAAAATAAGTAGTTATAAATATAAGACAGAATTATCACAAGCCAGATCAGAGCCCTCCTCGCAGCGCCAGCACTAAGTGGAGGACTGACCCTCCCTGAACTTTGTAGTCCTGTGCTGTCTTCTCATCATTCCTGAAAAAATAAAAATGTCTATTTAAACAAAATCTAATGAGAATAACATATTATGGTTGTGTTTTTTGTTGTGCCAGTATTTGTCAGCACAGGGATTATTTTGTAAGGACAAGTTCTTGCCCGCGACATCTTACACACACATCCCGAGTTCCCATTCCCGAAGGAATTTCGGGAAATCTTCTCTTAATGCTCCCTCCCGTACACTCCACCAAGGAACCTGCATGCCAAATTTCAGCTTTCTAGGACCAGTAACTTCAGCTGTGTTTTGTCTGTCACTCACTCGGCAAAGGGAGGAGTTATATATTGCTGATATTTTTGGAAAATCCACAGAAAATTAAAAAATTGCACCACGGCATTGTTAAAATCTGTCGTCTGACTGAGATACAAATGTTGCTTAAACATAATAGAATGGGCACTCTGATGCAGCTGAATAGGTACCAGTATTAGGTATACATGGAACAACTTTATGGAGTTTCTTCTGTTCTTCACCATAAGAATCTACCTTTTGTGAATGGACTACTAGTCACTATAATACAGTAGAACCCGCTTAATACGATAACGCTTAAAACGATTTCACGCATAATACGCAATTTAACGCCAGGCCCTGCAACTTGAGACATGTTTTCATACATTTCTTAACGCTTAATACGATCATCATCTCGTTTAATACACACACAACATGTCACGTATCATATCTCATGGCAGCAGCGGTCAACTGACTGAGCAACTTGAGCTTGTGTCGCGCACGTGCTTTGATTCTTTTGTAATAGTGAATCATTTGTTTGTTACAAAATGACTACAATTAAGTGAAAGGCCTTGTCACTTCAAAAAAAAAATTGGATATTGAAAGTTTTTCATAATAATAGTACGTTTTATTTTCCCTATCCCCCATATAATCCTCCCCAAATCATAAAATTCTATCCTATCCATGTTGTAAGTGGCGTTTAAAAGTGCCTTTAATGGTCTAGTTGAAATAAATTACTAGACTTTGACTTTTAACTGCCTATATTACCTGCACACCCAAAAAATAGGTGTCAGATTTTCAAGCAAGTACACATTCAAATAAAATATGGTAATTCTGGATAAAGGAACTCTCAACACCAGATATAGTCTCTTCTGCTATAAACAACAGGCATGAATGCAATGTTAAAACTTCTCTAATCAGTTTGGAAGGAACTGTAAGAAAATCGTTAAAATCTCACTTATCCCACTTATTTTTCCATTGCTGCTATAATCACAGAAGGTAGACTTGGGTCAGTTGTAAACCTGATAATATCCTGATAAAACGTTTTCTAAGTTCTAAACTATGCACACGCCGCTGACAAATCCATGATTACATCGGATTGCCAAAATGGTAACAAAGAAACAAGGTTACATGAATACATACATTTGTTTCCCGGAAAATATAAGACGTTGTTGCTGTGGTGGAATGCCCTCTTTCTCTTCCACTCTCTCTTTAATCCTTTCTACTTTGTCTGTTGGTTCTATGTCTATCTCAATCTCCTTTCCCGTAAGCGTCTGAAACGAAACGAGGTTATAATTAATTGTAAATAATATACATTCAAACGATTATATAGTCTGTAATTTGTCTTACCTTCACTTTAATCAACATATTGGTGGATTTACTTGTCTAATATTGAATAACTAAACCACTAAAATCAATATTCTTTGCAAATAATGCGCTTTATTTCGGCACTAGTGTATTTTTGCTCGCTAATCATTTGACAGTTGAGATGACAGGATGACACATTTGACAGATTAGAGAAGAGAACGATTGCTAACCATAGACATATAAAAAGTATGGATTGGAAATACATACCTACAAAAAAAAGGTGCATACTTACAATTCAAGTGTCGCATAAAATGGCTACCAATGCTACGGTTGTACCAATCAGGGTATACAGTGTTACTATAACCATACTATAAAAGTATCGATACTAATACTACATACTAGTATTACGAGTCTTACTAGATATCACGTTTGAATCATAAGTATAATATATATTCTTAGTCTGTTGTAACAAAAAAAAATTAGTAAAGGCTTACTCCTTTCTGTTAATGACAGTTAACGTAGTTTTTTCTGCACAGATTTTAAAAACACTTTTACTTGCATCACTTTTGCGCATTCGCTTATTTTATATCTGGTCTGTAGCTTCTGGTAGGTGTGTGGACTAGGTTTGCCAGATACAGTAATTTTATTTCCGGGACAATTCGAGGGATACTAATGTGGTGGGTACGAAAATAGATAGTGGTCTTTGTAAATTGCATTTCTTGTAATTCTTTACAAACGTACCAATACACCTATTTCAAAAACGAGGTTAGTTCGTTTTTGTAATAGCTTCCACTGCTCATACAATGCAGATTATTTTAAAAAAAAACACAACCATAAATTGTGCATCGCACCTCGCTTTTACTTATTCATTAAATAAAACTTCGGTAAAAATCAACATATATAAGTGTTTTATTTATTCAATAAACACTTGGTATGACACTGTGCACTTCCTTGCACTTGAATTTTTAAACAAATGCTTCTTTCGTTAATCCCGGTTCCCAATTTACATGCTGGTACCATTTGCTCAAAGTTCTTGTGTGAGTGAGCATGTATTGTAAGTTCGCCTTATATAATTATAGGCGGGGATAAAAATGCAACGTTAATGCGAACTTTCGGATTTCTTCAGAGTATCCCATCGTTGAAGCGTTTATTTTTTTTCTGTTGATTGACATATTTTTCAGTCTTAATTTTTCCAGTTTGTGCAACCTGGAAAAGAGAAAAAAAAACTACTTCAATCCTTAAGTTATATCGAAAACGCTACTTTGTACCCGTAGTTTAAACCTGTAGAAACTCTACAGAACAGAGAGGTTAATCAATCATTTTAATACACACTTACCGAAAATATTGTAGGAACAGAGTCATCTTGTAATCTCATCACAGCAAGTGTTCTATTGAACAATTTCTTCAAAGTGAAGTGAACAGATGTACCTTTCTTTGCTTTTTTTTTTCATTTTTTGCAAGGATAAATATTTTCTTCTCCAATAGCCTCTAACCACTTTTTCCTTAATCCTTCATTTTTAGGAAACCTATAAAAATGTTAATATTTTGATCAATAAATCATTTTTCATATTTCATATTTTGATCATTCAATTAAAATATTAAAACAAATAACAAAATGATGTATTTTTCCGGATCTTGTATAACCAATCATCATAAAAGTCTGCGGAACGATCTCTCAGTGCTGTGAACAGCGAGCCGGACCTAGCAAGGTCACTCGAACCGATTAGAACACTTATTATACTGATATTGTATCAGCGCAGCGAAGGAACTAGTATCGGAAAATATTACGGCAACGGTACTACACTATTCCATCATGACATATTATTGTAAACAAACGAATGAAATTATGAAATTAAAAAAAGGTCTGTTGGACGAGAATAAGCCCAAATATGAAAACTACAACCATAAATATGTGGTACCTTAGCATTTTTTTCATCGAAAATGTATTACTATGTGTAATATTGCATGAAAACCGGTTATTAACCTGTGCAAAGACAATTGAGGTTGATTTTCCTTCTTTCTTGCACCACACTCCATAATACAGCGCACAGGCATCTTGAATGGCTGTTTTCCATCATATACGTGCAATTTGTAAAGATAAAATTCTTGTAATTTTTCTCACAAATCACAATAAATACAAAATTAAACACTCATTTGACAGCAGAACTACCACGAGACTTGTCGCATAAAATGGCGAAAACGGCACTTACCTACAACTGTCACAACGTCACAAGAAAATGTTGCCATTATGAGCAACAACTGAAATACTGTTGTATCTTTTATCAAATACGATTACCACATTAGAAAGAATGAAACAAAACGATATTTCACAATCTGTTTCGTATTTCACCCATATTTATATATATGTATAAGCAAAGGTAGATATAGAATGTCGCGGCGCCTCCGTCTATTTTCTATCTCTATGTTGCTAACGGGTTACGGAAGAATAAACTACAAGCTGTAATGCACACACTTGCTTGCTGGTGCATTGTATACGATTTCGACTCCTTGTGCTGATGGCGCCCCGATCAATCGACTTAGTTTTTCGTATGTTGTTCGAGTACTCGAGTTCATTTTTAAGTACAAAATATAAGAGGTTCCTACAGTCCATTCTTTATTATGATTTCGTTTATTTCTTTATATAGGTATACATATATATTACATTTTTAAATATATCTTTAAAAATACATTTAAAAATACAAATAATCCGCTGGTGTCGGGAGCAGGGTCCAAGCTACCGGTGGTTATGGTCCAGAGAAAGGATCCTCCTCAAAATACGAGCCGTATCAGTGAATACTGCCCTCTGTATCAGGCCCTTTATCTAACCGCGTAACACCAGCTTCGACAGATGGTCGTCAAAGCTTTTAGCCATCAGGCATTGGCCGTAATGACTATCGGCACAATGACAGCTGAGTCCACATTCAACATGTCGACAACCTCGTGTGTTAAGTCGAGATACTTGATTTGCTTCTCTTTCTCAGCCTTCACGAGGTTCTCGTCATGCTGGATGGTAACATCAATTATCATTGTGCGGCGTGCTAATCAGTAGCGTAGCGAGGGGGGGGGGGCGGGTGGTGCGGCGCGCACCGGGTGACACCCGCTTAGGGGTGACACCCGACCGCTCGTTGACTGGTTTTTGTCACTATCGGGTGGCACCCCTAAACGTTTGACGCAATGAAAGCTGTCGGGAGTAGGTTGCAAAAATTTTTGAGCTCGCTTCGCTCGCTCTTACATTTTGCACTCTCTGGCTTCTTGAGTTCTTCTATATAAATCAACAAAAATCTTAAATTTCAGTATGAATGTTCAAAATACATTAAAACCATTCCGAGATGAGGTGCAAAAAATTTTTAGGCCTTCAGTTTTTCTGCATTTGAGGGTGACACTCGTTCGTTAACTTTTTGTTACGGTCGGGTGTCACACCTTAACGGGCGACGTAATGAATCCCGTCCGTGTTGGGTGTAAAAAAATTCGAGCTAGCTTCACTCGCTCTTACTTTCTGCACTCTCTTATTTCTCAAGCGTTTCTGTATGTCTCAATAAAATCACTATGTTTTTGTGTGAAATGATCAAAAGAAAATAAAACCTTTCCGAGTTTGGGTGCATGAATTTTCGAGCTCGCTCTTGTGTTCTGCCCTCTCTCAGTTAATGAGCTTTCTTGCATTGCTTCATAAAGTTATTTCTATTTAAGTATGAATGACCAAAAGAATATAAAACCTATCCGAGGTGGGATCTCTTTTAGTTCGTGAGCTTACTTGCGTTATTCAACAAAGTTGGGTTTAGATAATAATGAAAACAACATCAAAATAATCTAATTTTCGAGATTTTGTTTGTAAGTAAGTATGATGTAAGAACATTCCTGAAAATAAAAACCTGCAGCGCAAATGGGATGGCGCAGGAATGTTCTTACCTCCCTTCCGAAAAATGGCTTGGATTGCCGTCACCAGAACAAAAGGCCAAAGGTGCAACTCATAATTATTTGGGGTGGGTGGGGTGCTCATTTGTGAGGTGACACCACATTATCCGCCCCGGGTGTCACCCATGCTAGCTACGCTACTGGTGCTAATCGGTCTATCACACTGACTTCTAAGGTTTATCACCACTATATCAGGCTTATTGGCAACAATAGTCCTATCCGTGATGATAAACCGATCCCAGTACAACGTGACATGGTCATTTTCGAGAACTGGGTCGGGCACATAGGTACTTGTAATACGGTACCTCAGAATCCACAAGTTTGTATTTCAAAGCATGTTGCTGATGGATAATCCTGGCCACTTGGTTGTGCCTGTGCAAGTACCTGCGGTTAGCCAGACGTTATTATAATTATTATTTTACCTCTTATTTTGAATCAATGCCAAAATTCTGGTAATTTTAATGTTAGCTGCATAAGGGGCTATCAGGGGTAAAAGAGCTGTGAACACTTTATTGTGATGATGATTACAGCTTTAGGGCTAACTTTACTTCAAACAAAAGTCATCAACTCGCTAGACTCTAGCAGATGACTTTTCCACGAGGATAAAATTACCGTTTTATCAAAGTCCATTATCTAGCTAGACTGTTGAAAAGACTGTACTTGGCCATGACTTGGCCGGTTTTTTTTTTGGCATATTTTGTAACTCTATGTTACAGATGGGTTGTGGTTGTGACGTAAGCATGATATCTGTTATAACTGTTACTGTTACACAAAAATATCAGATTCAAATATCTGATATTAAATAACAGCCTGTTATTTTGATAAATACGTTTATTCATATTATCATAAAGTCGTACATGCATGGACCATTTTACAACCAATCCCGTCAAACGTCAAACAAAAGACTATAAAAGGGTTTTTACACAATCTCTGTAATTGTTTTTGGTTGCATAGCAAACCTTATTATTTTATTCAATAGTACTCTATGACAACAATAACCAAGAAACCAGGCTTTTACATACTGGTTGGTCAAAACAATTCGTGAATCTCTGGAAAGTTTTGCGATTCATTCCGTGAAACCAATTTTGCTATACGTATTCTGATACGATCGCTATTTCACTTATAGCAATTTCAACTCAATCCTAAATTCTTTATTGCGTTCCTTAATGTTGATACAACAACTTAACATGGACCCATTTTTTTCATTGAATCACAAATTGCCTTTTTATAATGTTTTGTGGTCAGTAACAGGCCGTGTAACAGGTAATACGACGTAATTTACGAGTCACTTTTTCGAAATCTTTTTTTGTAAGACCATCAACTATGTTTTAAGTTATAAATACTTGGTGCTTCTCTTTTTAGCGTAGTTTATCCGCTTTAGTACGAGTGACAAGTAAACATATTTTGAAATGAATAATAGTTGTTTCTCTTTTAAGCAAGGGTCATTCTTTAATGAGGAATAGAAAGAAATTGATAACAGGCATGGTAACAGTCTTTATGTTTGGAGAGGGACTGATACAATAAAATACCAGTAACAGCCGCGGTAACAGTGTTTGCGGGTAAAATAAGTTGGTATAATCCTACTAATATTATAAACTAGCACTTCGCCCGCGACTTCGTCTGCGTAGACTTTAGAGGTGGCGCGCAAATTCTTTGTCCCATATTCTTATTCTCGGAAATTCATCGTTTTGCATAGTTTGTGAGTTTTTACTGTCCGTATGTTTCCAGCGCCGGAAATATTTCAACATGTTTCTGGTCTCCTGGTACTTGTGAATATTTAGCGCTCACAATTTCAGCCAAAAAAATACTTTCACATGTTTCTAGTCTCCTGTTGTTTGTGAATCTATGGCATTTACAATTCCAGGCCGGAAAAAACATCGATATACATATTTCTGTTTGACTGTTAAAAAGTTAAATGAGAAATATTCAAGCCCAAAAATACCATCGCTCTGTTCTCCTGGTACTTGTGAATCTGTAGCGCTCATTATTCCAGCCCCGAAAATACTTCTACACGTATCTGATCACCTGGTGCTTTAGAATTCTAACTGGTCACAATTCCAACCCTAGAAATATTTCGTCATGTTTGTGGTCTCCTGGTACATAACGAATCTTTAAAGCCCGGGAAAAATTTCACATTAATCTGTTGTTTTGGTAATTTTGACATCTGGCGCGGAAATATTTTGACATCTTGCTGGCTTCCTGGTACTTATGAATCTTTAGGATTCACATACCTAGCTCCGAAAATACTTCTACATGTTTCTGGTGTCCTGGTAATTTTGAATTCTAACCGGTTATAATTTTAGTGCCGGAAATAATTTGACATGTTTATGGTCTCCTGGTACTTCTGAATCTTTAGCGCTCATAATTTCAGCCAAAGAAATACTTCTTCAACATGTTTCTGGTCTCCTGTCACATGTGAATCTATAGCGTTTACAATTCTAGCCCGGAAAAATCTTCAAAATACATATTTCTGTTCGACGGTTAAAAAATAAAAATATTCTAGCCCAAAAATACTATAACATCGTTCTGTTCTCCTGGTACTTGTGAATCTTTAACGCTCCCAATTTCAGCCCCGGAAATATTACGACATGTTTCTGTTCTCCTGGTACTTGTGAATCTAAACTAAAAATGCAGCAGAAGCGCTGGGTTTCCACTTCCTCCTCTGTCTCCATTAGGCCATCCCTTTTACCGGGATAAAAAGTAGCCTATGTTTGATTCCAGGATGTGGACTATATATGTGTGCCAAATTTCATCCAAATCCGTTCAGCCAGTTTTGCCTGATTGAGGCACAAACATACAAACATACAAACTTTCACATCCTACTAATATTATAAACTAGCACTGCGCCCGCGACTTCGTCTGCGTAGACTTTAGAGGTGGCGCGCAACTTCTTTGTCCCATATTCTCATTCTCGGATATTCACCTTCATGATTCTTTTCTGCTAGTTTGCGAGTCTTAACTGTCCGTACTTTCAGCTCCAGAACTACTTCGACATGTTTCTGGTACTTGTGAATCTGTAGTGCTCATAACTACAGCCCAGAAAAAAACTTCGATATGTTTCGGTTCTCCTGGTATTTTTAAATATTAAACACTCACAATTCCAGCTTCGGAAATACTTCAACATGTTTCTAGTATCCTGGTACTTGTGAATCTTTTACGCTCATAATAACAGCCCGGAAAAAACCGCTATATGTTTCTGTTCTCGTGGTACTTTTGAATCCTTACCACTCAAAATTCCAGCGCCTGAAACATTAAAACATGTTTCTGGTCTCTTATTACTTGTGAATCTTTAGCGCTTACAATACCTGCCGAAAATATAATTTGACATGTTTTTGATCTCCTGGTATCTACGTGTGAATCTGTAGCGCTCATAATTACCGCCTGAAAATACTTCGACATATTTCTAATCTCTTGGTACTTTGGAATCCTTACTGCTCCCAACTCCAACCCTGGAAATATTTCGACATATATCTGGTCTCCTGGTACATAATGAATCTTTTACGCTCATAATTCCTGCCCGGAAAATACCTCCACATTTTTCTGTTGTTCTGGTACTTTTTAATCCTTACCGCTCACAAGTTTTGCTCCGGAAATATTTCGACATGTTTCTGGTCTCCTGGTCCTTTTGAATTTTTAGCATTCACAATCTTAGCCACGAAAATACTTCGACATGTTTTTGGTCTCCTGGTATATAATGAATCTTTAGCGCTCATAATTCCAGCCCGGAAAATACTTCAACATTTTTCTGTTCTCGTGATACCTTTGAATCCTAACCGCTCACGATTCCAGTGCCGGAAATATTTCGACATGTTTCTAGTCTCCTGGTACTTGTGAATATTTAGTGGTCACAATTTCGGCCAAAAAACTACTTTGACATGTTTCTAGTCTCGTGTCACATGTGAATCTATAGCGTTTACAATTCCAGCCCGGAAAAAACATCAACGTAGATTGTTCTGTTTGACTGTTAAAAAAAAACAAAAAATATTCTAGCTCAAAAATACTTTTACATCGTTCTGTTCTCCTGGTACTTGTGAATCTGTAGCGCTCACTATTCCAACCCTGAAAATACTTCGACATATTTCTGGTCTCCTAGTACATAAAGAATCTTTAGCGCTCATAATTCCTGCTCGGAAAAACTTCCATATTTTAATGTTGTTTTGGTACTTTTGAATCCTTACCGCTCATATTTCTAGTGCGGAAAAATGTCGACAAATTTCTGGCCTCCTGGGAATCTTTAGCATTCACAATCCTAGCTCCGAAAATACTTCGACATGTTTCTTATCTCCTGGTACTTTTGAATTCTAACCGGTTACAATTCCAGCGCCGGAAAAATTTCGACATGTTTATGGTCTCCTGGTACTTGTGAATCTTTAGCGCTCATAATTTCAGCCAAAGAAATACTTTAACATGTTTCTGTTCACCTGTCACATGTGAATCTATAGCGTTTACAATTCCAACCCGGAAAAAACTGCAACATACATATTTCTGTTCGACGGTAAAAAAAATATATTCTTGCCCAAAAATACTTTAACATCGTTCTGTTCTCCTGGTACTTGTGAATCTTAAGTGCTTCCAATTTCAGCCCCGGAAATACTACGACATGTTTCTGTTCTCCTGGTACTTTTGAATCTGAAGTACTAAGGCAGCAGAAGCGCTGGGTTTCCACTTCCTCCTCAGTCTTCGTTAAGCGTTGCCGTTTACCGGGATAAAAAGTAGCCTATGTTTGATTCCAGGATGTGAACTATATGTGTGCCAAATTTCATCCAAATCCCTTCAGCCATTTTTGCCTGATTGAGGCACAAACATACAAACATACAAACATACAAACATACAAACATACAAACATACAAACATACAAACATTCACATTTATAATATTAGTAGGACTAGCACTTCGCCCGCGACTTCGTCTGCGTAGACTTTAGAGGTGACGCGCAACTTCTTTGTCCCATATTCTCATTCTCGGAAATTCATTTTAATGATTCTTTATTCTGATAGTTTGTGAGTCTTTACTGTTCGTACTTTCAGCCCCGGAACTACTTTGACATGTTTCTGGTATTCTGGTACTTGTAAATCTTTCGCTCATAACTCCAGCCAAGAAGAAACTTCGATATGTTTCGGTTCGCCTGGTATTGTTAAATGCAAACCACTCATAATTTAAGCTTTGAAAATACTTCGACATGTTTCTGGTATCCTGGTACTTGGGAATCTTTAACGCTCATAATTACAGCCCGGAAAAAACCGCTATATGTTTTTGTTCTCCTGGTACTTTTGAATCCTAACCACTCAAAATTCTAGCGCCGGAATCATTAAAACATGTTTCTGGTCTCCTGGTATCTACTTTTGTATCTGTAGCGCTCATAATTACAGCCCCGAAAATACTTCGAAATATTTCTAATCTCTTGGTACTTTTGAATCCTATCCGCTCACAATTCCAACCCTGGAAATACGTCGACATGTTTCTGATCTCCTGGTACATAATGAATCTTTAGCGCTCATAATTCCTTTCCGGGAAAACTTCCACATTTTTCTGTTGTTTTGTTACTTTTAAATCCTTACCGCACATATTTCTAGCGCAGAAATATTTTGACATGTTTCTGGCCTCCTGGTACTTATGAATATTTATCATTCACAATCTTAGCCCCTAAAATACTTCGACATGTTTTTGGTCTCTTGGTACTTTTTAATTCTAACCGGTCACAATTCAAGCGCCGGAAATATTTCGACATGTTTATGGTCTCCTGGTACTTGTGAATCTTTAGCGCTCATTATTTCAGCCTAAGAAATACTTCGACATGGTTCTGGTCTCCTGTCACATGTGAATCTATAGCGTTTACAATATTGTTACCCGGAAAAAAATTCAACACACATATTTCTGTTCGAAGGTTAAAAAAAAAAAATATTCGAGCCCAAAAATACTTTAACATCGTTCTGTTCTCCTGGTACCTGTGATTCTTTAGCGCTCCCAATTTCAGCCCGGGAAAAACGTCCACATCTTTCGGATTTCCTGGTACTTTTTATTCCATACCGTTCATAATTCTAGCACTGGAAATATTTCTACATGTTTCTGGCCACCTGATACTTTTAAATGTTTAGTATTCACAATCCTAGCCTCGAAAATACTTCGACATGTTTCTGGTTTCCTGGTACTTTTGAATTCGAACCGGTCACAATTTTAATCCATACATACCGTTCATAATTCTAGCACCGGAAATATTTCTACATGTTTCTGGCCACCTGATACTTTTAAATGTTTAGTATTCACAATCCTAGCCCCGAAAATACTTCGACATGTTTCTGGTATCCTGGTACTTTTGAATTCGAACCGGTCGCAATTCCAGCGCCGGAAATATTTCGACATGTTTATGGTCTCCTGGTACTTGTGAATCTTTAGTGCAAACTATTTCAGCCACAGAAATACTTCGACATGGTTCTGGTTTTCTGTCACATGTGAATCTATAGAGTTTACAATTCCAACCCGGAAAAAAATTAACATACATATTCATGTACGACGGTTAAAAAAAAAAAAACAAAAAATTTTCGGGCCCAAAAATACATTTACATCGTTCTGTTCTCCTGGTACTTGTGAATCTTTAGCGCTCTCAATTTCAGCCTCGGAAATACTACGACATGTTTCTGTTCTCCTGGTACTTGTGAATTTGAAGTACTAAGGCAGCAGAAGCGCTAGGTTTCCACTTCCTCCTCAATCTCCATTAGGCCATGCCTTTTACCGGGATAAAAAGTAGCCTATGTTTGATTCCAGTATGTGAACTATATGTGTGCCAAATTTCATCCACATCCCTTCAGCCATTTTTGCCTGATTGAGGCACAAACATACAAATATACAAACATACAAACATACAAACATACAAACATACAAACATACAAACATACAAACATACAAACATACAAACATACAAACATACAAACATACAAACATACAAACATACAAACATACAAACATACAAACATACAAACATACAAACATACAAACATACAAACATTCACATTTATAATATTAGTAGGACTAGCACTTCGCCCGCGACTTCGTCTGCGTAGACTTTAGAGGTGGCGCGCGCAACTTCTTTGTCCCATATTCTCATTCTTGGAATTTCATCGTCTTGATTCTTTATTCTGGTAGTTTGTGAGTCTTTACTGTCCGTATTTTCAGCTCCGGAACTACTTCGACATGATTCTGGTATTCTGGTACTTGTGAATCTTTAGCGCTCAATACTCCTGCCCAGAAGAAACTTCGATATGTTTCGGTTCTCCTGGTATTTTTTAATGCTAACAATTCACAATTCCAGCTTCGGAAATACTTCGACATGTTTCTGGTATCCTGGTACTTGTGAATCCTTAACGCTCGTAATTACAGCCCGGAAAAAACCGCTATATGTTTCTGTTCTCCTGATACTTGTGAATCCTTACCGCTCATGATTCTTGCTCCGGAAATATTTCGACATGTTTCTGGTCTCCTGATACTTGTGAATCTTAAGCATTCACAATCCTAGCCACGAAAATACTTCGACATGTTTTTGGCCTCGTGGTACATAATGAATCTTTAGCGCTCATAATTCCAGCCCGGAAAATACTTAAACATTTTTCTGTTCTCTTGATACCTTTGAATCCTAACCACTCACGATTCCAGCGCCAGAAATATTCATATATATTTCTAGTCTCCTGGTACATAATGAATCTTTAGCGCTCATAAATCCAGCCCGGAAAATACTTCGACATTTTTCTAGTCTCCTGTTACTTGTGAATCTACAGCATTTACAATTACAGCCCGGAAAACATCGACACACAAATTTCTGTTTGACAGTTAATAAAAAAACAAAAAATATTCTAGCCCAAAAATAATTTAACATCGTTCTGTTCTCCTGGTACTTGTGAATCTGTAACGCTCATTGTTCCAGCCCCGAAAATACTTCTAAACGTATCTGATTTCCTGGTGCTTTTGAATCGTAACTGCTCGCAATTCCAAGCCTGGAAATACTTCGATATGTTTCTGGTCTCCTGGTACATTCTCAATCTTTAGCGCTCATAATTCCTGCCCGAGAAATACTTCGACATTTTTCTGTTCTCCTGATACCTTTGAATCCTTACCGCTCATAATCCTAGCCCCGAAAATACTTCGACATATTTCTGGCCTCCTGGTACTTGTGAATCTTTAGCGCACCCAATTTCAGCCCCAGAAATACTTCGACATGTTTCTGTTCTCCTGGTACTTTTGAATCTGAAGTACTAAGGCAGCAGAAGCGCTGGGTTTCCACTTCCTCCTCAGTCTCCATTAAGCCATGCCTTTTACCGGGATAAAAAGTAGCCTATGTTTGATTCCAGTATGTGAACTATATGTGTGCCAAATTTCATCCAAATCCCTTCAGCCATTTTTGCCTGATTGAGGCACAAACATACAAACATACAAACTTTCACATCCTACTAATATTATAAACTAGCACTTCGCCCGCGACTTCGTCTGCGTAGACTTTAGAGGTGGCGCGCAACTTCTTTGTCCCATATTCTCATTCTCGGATATTCACCTTCATGATTCTTTTCTGCTAGTTTGCGAGTCTTTACTGTCCGTACTTTCAGCTCCAGAACTACTTCGACATGTTTCTGGTATTCTGGTGCTTGTGAATCTTTAGCGCTCATAACTCCAGCCCAGAAAAAAACTTCGATATGTTTCGGTTCTCCCGGTATTTTTAAATGTTAACCACTCACAATTCCAGCTTCGGAAATACTTCGACATGTTTCTAGTATCCTGGTACTTGTGAATCTTTTACGCTCATAATTACAGCCCGGAAAAAAACCGCTATTTGTTTCTGTTCTCGTGGTACTTTTGAATCCTTACCACTCAAAATTCCAGCGCCTGAAATATTAAAACATGTTTCTGGTCTCCTAGTACTTGTGAATCTTTAGCGCTTACAATTCCTGACGAAAATATAATTTGACATGTTTTTGATCTCCTGGTATCTACGTGTGAATGTGTAGCTCTCATAATTACAGCCCGAAAATACTTCGACATATTTCTAATCTCTTGGTACTTTTGAATCCTAACTGCTCCCAACTCCAACCCTGGAAATATTTGGACATGTATCTGGTCTCCTGATACATAATTAATCTTTTACGCTCATAATTCCTGCCCGGAAAATACCTCCACATTTTTCTGCTGTTCTGGTACTTTTGACGCCAAACCGCTCATAAGTTTTGCTCCGGAAATATTTCGACATGTTTCTGGTCTCCTGGTCCTTTTGAATTTTTAGCATTCACAATCTTAGCCTCGAAAATACTTCGACAGGTTTTTGGTCTCCTGGTACATAATGAATCTTTAGCGCTCATAATTCCAGCCCGGAAAATACTTTCACATTTTTCTGTTCTGTTCTTCAAGAATTCTCGTGATAGCTTTGAATCCTAGCCGCTCACGATTTCAGTGCCGGAAATATTTCGACATGTTTCTGGTCTCCTGGTACTTGTGAATCTTTAGTGCTCACAATTTCGGCCAAAAAAGTACTTTGACACGTTTCTAGTCTCCTGTCACATGTGAATCTATAGCGTTTACAATTCCAGCCCGGAAAAAACATCGACATACATTGTTCTGTTTGACTGTTAAAAAAAAAAAAACAAAAAATATTCTAGCTCAAAAATACTTTTAAATCGTTCTGTTCTCCTGGTACTTGTGAATCTGTAGCGCTCATTATTCCAGCCCCGAAAATACTTCTACATGTATCTGATCTCCTGATGCTTTTGAATCCTAACTGCTCACAATTCCAACACACGAAATACTTTGACATATTTCTGGTCTCCTAGTACATAAAGAATCTTTAGCGCTCATAATTCCTGCCCGGAAAAACTTCCACATTTTTATGTTGTTTTGGTACTTTTGAATCCTTACCGCTCATATTTCTAGTGCGGAAATATTTCGACAAATTTCTGGCCTCCTGGGAATCTTTAGCATTCACAATCCTAGCTCCGAAAATACTTCGACATGTTTCTTATCTCCTGGTACTTCTAACCGGTTACAATTCCAGCGCCGGAAAAATTTCGACATGTTTATGGTCTCCTGGTACTTGTGAATCTTTAGCGCTCATAATTTCAGCCAAAGAAATACTTCAAACATGTTTCTGTTCATTTGTCACATGTGAATCTATAGCGTTTACAATTCCAGCCCGGAAAAAACTTCAACATACAAATTTCTGTTTGACGGTAAAAAAAAAATATTCTTGCCCAAAAATACTTTAACATCGTTCTGTTCTCCTGGTACTTGTGAATCTTAAGCGCTCCCAATTTCAGCCCCGGAAATACTGAGACATGTTTCTGTTCTCTTGGTACTTTTGAATCTGAAGTACTAAGGCAGCAGAAGCGCTGGGTTTCCACTTCCTCCTCAGTTTTCGTTAAGCGTTGCCTTTTACCGGGATAAAAAGTAGCTTATGTTTGATTCCAGGATGTGAACTATATGTGTGCCAAATTTCATCCAAATCCTTTCAGCCATTTTTGCCTGATTGAGGCACAAACATACAAACATACAAACATTCACATTTATAATATTAGTAGGACTAGCACTTCGCCCGCGACTTCGTCTGCGTAGACTTTAGAGGTGACGCGCGACTTCTTTGTCCCATATTCTCATTCTCGGAAATTCATTTTAATGATTCTTTATTCTGACAGTTTGTGAGTCTTTACTGTTCGTGCTTTCAGCCCCGGAACTACTTTGACATGTTTCTGGTATTCTGGTACTTGTAAATCTTTCGCTCATAACTCCAGCCCAGAAGAAACTTCGATATGTTTTGTTCTCCTGGTACTTTTGAATCCTAACCACTCAAAATTCTAGCGCCGGAAACATTAATGTGAAAGTTTGTGAGCTGAGGAGCTGAGGAGGAAGTGGAAACCCAGCGCTTCTGCTGCCTTAGTACTTCAGATTCAAAAGTACCAGGAGAACAGAAACATGTCGAAGTATTTCTGGGGCTGAAATTGGGTGCGCTAAAGATTCACAAGTACCAGGAGAACAGAACGATGTTAAAGTAATTTTGGGCTAGAATTTTTTTTTTTTACTATCGAACAGAAAAATATATTTGTTGAAATTTTTTCCGGGCTGAAATTGTTAACGCTCTAGATTAACATGTGACAGGAGACCAGAAACATGTCGAAGTATTTCTTTGGCTGAAATTATGAGCGCTAAAGATTCACAAGTACTAGGAGACCATAAACATGTCGAAATATTTCCGGCGCTTGAATGGTGACCGGTTAGAATTCAGAAGTACCAGGAGGCCAGAAATATGTCGAAGTATTTTCGGGGCTAGGATTATGAGCGGTAAGGATTCAAAGGTATCAGGAGAACAGAAAAATGTCGAAGTATTTCTCGGGCAGGAATTATGAGCGCTAAAGATTGAGAATGTACCAGGAGACCAGAAACATATCGAAGTATTTCCAGGCTTGGAATTGCGAGCAGTTACGATTCAAAAGCACCAGGAAATCAGATACGTTTAGAAGTATTTTCGGGGCTGGAACAATGAGCGTTACAGATTCACAAGTACCAGGAGAACAGAACGATGTTAAATTATTTTTGGGCTAGAATATTTTTTGTTTTTTTATTAACTGTCAAACAGAAATTTGTGTGTCGATGTTTTCCGGGCTGTAATTGTAAATGCTGTAGATTCACAAGTAACAGGAGACTAGAAAAATGTCGAAGTATTTTCCGGGCTGGATTTATGAGCGCTAAAGATTCATTATGTACCAGGAGACTAGAAATATATATGAATATTTCTGGCGCTGGAATCGTGAGTGGTTAGGATTCAAAGGTATCAAGAGAACAGAAAAATGTTTAAGTATTTTCCGGGCTGGAATTATGAGCGCTAAAGATTCATTATGTACCACGAGGCCAAAAACATGTCGAAGTATTTTCGTGGCTAGGATTGTGAATGCTTAAGATTCACAAGTATCAGGAGACCAGAAACATGTCGAAATATTTCCGGAGCAAGAATCATGAGCGGTAAGGATTCACAAGTATCAGGAGAACAGAAACATATAGCGGTTTTTTCCGGGCTGTAATTATGAGCGTTAAGGATTCACAAGTACCAGGATACCAGAAACATGTCGAAGTATTTCCGAAGCTGGAATTGTGAATTGTTAGCATTAAAAAATACCAGGAGAACCGAAACATATCGAAGTTTCTTCTGGGCAGGAGTATTGAGCGCTAAAGATTCACAAGTACCAGAATACCAGAATCATGTCGAAGTAGTTCCGGAGCTGAAAGTACGGACAGTAAAGACTCACAAACTACCAGAATAAAGAATCATGACGATGAAATTCCAAGAATGAGAATATGGGACAAAGAAGTTGCGCGCGCCACCTCTAAAGTCTACGCAGACGAAGTCGCGGGCGAAGTGCTAGTTTATAATATTAGTAGGATGTGAAAGTTTGTATGTTTGTGCCTCAATCAGGCAAAAATGGCTGAAGGTATGTGGATGAAATTTGGCACATATATAGCTCACATACTGGAGTCAAACATAGGCTACTTTTTATGCCGGTAAAAGGCATGGCTTAATAGAGACAGACAAGGAAGTGGAAACCTAGCGCTTCTGCTGCCTTAGTACTTCAGATTCAAAAGTACCAGGAGAACAGAAACATGTCGTAGTATTTCCGGGGCTAAAATTGGGAGCGCTAAAGATACACAAGTACCAGGATAACAGAACGATGTTAAAGTATTTTTGGGCTAGAATATGTTTTCTTTTTTTTAACCGTCGAACAAAAAAATGTATGTTAAAGTTTTTTCCGGGCTGAAATTGTAAACGCTATAGACTTCCCATGTGTCAGGAGACCAGAAACATGTCGATGTATTTTTTGGCCAGAAATTGTTAGCGCTAAAGATTCACCAGTTTCAAGAGACCAAATATATGTCAAAGTATTTTTGACCAAATTTTTTTTTTCACCAGGAGTACAGCAGTGCGATCTGTAAACATGTCGAAGTGGAGGCTCGGGTGAAGTAATCGTGAAGTGACCTGTCGATCCATGTAATCAAGATGGAATGACAGCTCACTTTATGGTCACTTCACACAAGCCTGCCTTCACTTTGACATGTTTCAGAATCGACCGGCTGATACATATCGAAGATTTTTTCAGGCTGGAATTGTGAACGCTAAAGATTCACAATTACCAGGAGAGCAGAAACATGTTGAAGTATTTTCGGGGCTGGAATTATGAGTGCTATAGATTCACAAGTACCAGGAGAGCAGAAACAAGTCGAAGTATTTTTGGGGCCGGAATTGTGAACGCTAAAAATTCACAAGTACCAGGAGACCAGAAACATGTCACAGTATTTTTAAGCAAGATATTTTTTTTATCAGGAGTATTGATGCATGTCGAAGATTTTTCCGGGCTGGAATTGTGAACGCTATAGATTAACAAGAACCAGGAGGGCAGGAACATGTCGAAGTGTTTTCGGGGCTAGAATTATGAGCGCTGTACCTAGATTCACAAGTACCAGGATAGCAAAAACATGTCAAAGTATATTCAGGGCTGGAATTGTTGAGCGCTAAAGATTCAGAAGTACCAGGAGACCAGAAACGTGTCAAAGTATTTTTGAGCAAGATTTTTACAAGGTTATTTTTGTTTACCATGTGTACAGCAGCTACATGTAGAAGATTTTTCCGGGCTGGAATTGTGAAAACTATAGATTCACAAGTACCCAACCACGAAGGCAGAAACATACCGAAGTATTTTTTCGGTAGAAATTGTGAGCGCTAAAGATTCACAAGTATCAAGAAACCAGAAACATGTCGAAGTATTTACGGCGCTGTAAGTATGAGTGGTTAAGATTGAAAAGTACCAAGAGAGCAGAAACCTGTTGAGGTATTTTCGGGGCTGAAATTTTGAACGCTATAATTTCACACTTAACAGGAGACCAGAAACATATCAGTTTTTTTTCTGAAATGGTGAGCGCTAAATATTCAAAAGTAACAGGAGACCAGAAACTATCATAGTATTTCTGGGGCTGAATTTGTGAGCGCTAAAGATTCACAAGTACCTGGAGAGCAGAAACATGGCACAGTATTCTTGGTCATTTTTTTTTAACTGGAGAACAGAAATATTTAGAAGTTTTTTCTGGGCTAGAATTGTAACGCTATAAATCTATAGCGTACCAGCGTATAGCGTTCACATATGACAGGACACTAGGAACATGTCAAAGTATTTCTTTGGCTGAAATTGTGAGCGCTTATTTCCGGCGCTGGAATTGTGAGCGGTTAGGATTCAAAAGTACCAAGAGAACAGAAACATGTCGAAATTTTGGCCAGGCTGGAATTATAAGCGCTAAAAATTCATTTTGCGCCAAGAGAACAGAAACATGTCGAGGTATTTCTGGGGTTGGAATTATCGGCGTTTAGGATTAAAAAGTAGGCTCCTGGTATCTACATTTTAATCCTAACCGCTGACAACCAGAAACATTTGAAAGTGGTTTTTTGGCAGGAATTGTGAGCGCCACAGATTCACATGTACCGTGTCTCTTTCAAACAAATTCCGCAACATCGGCAGGCACTGTCCCTGTCGGGCCCCGTCTTCTATTCTGACAGCTCTTTGAGGTGCGCGTGGAATACATCGCTCTTTCGACCCGGGCCTGGTTCTGATCGGACGGCGAGCCACCCAATGCTCACCGTCCGCAGGCCCGCGCCAACGGTAGCCGGGAATCGCCCTGCGACTCCCGACGCCCGGGGCGTCTTCTCCTGTTGCGGCGGCTTGGGCGTGAGGTTTCTCTCTCTCTCACGTGCTCGGCCTTCTCCTTCACTAGCATTACTGCTTCGCAGAAAGAAGTGACCGCTTCCCATGCCTCCTCGCTCCGGACCATAGATTGAACCAGAGGCGGACGCGAGAGGTCGCCGCCGCCGATCGCCTAGATGAAAACACGGCAGTGCTCCGCCCAAAGACTCTCAAGTAACAGGAGACCAGAAAACACATCTAAATATTTTGGAGGGTGGAATTTTGAGCTTTAAATATTCATAAGAACCAGAAGACCAGGCAACACGTCAAAATAATCCTAGGGCTGAAAACACGAACAATAAAGACTTATAAACGTATAGAATACCAGATTCATGAAGATGCATTTCAGAGGATGAGTAGGGACAAAGAAGTTGCGCGCCACCTCTAAAGTCTACGCAGACGAAGTCGCGGGCGAAGTGCTAGTAGTAAATATAATATATAATAACAATTGTTATTTGTAAATTGTTATTTTTACTTGTTACGATAAATACGCCTGACATCTATTCTACGTGACTCCGTTCGGAAATCGACAACCACTTGTCAAAAAACTTGACTCTGGCAAATGCACAAGATGTGCGAAGCCAAAATCCTCTGAGGAAAAAAAAAAAAAAAAACTTGTCAAAAAAATACCAAACGTGACATTGGCTAAATGCACAAACCGTGCGAAGCTATAGAAAAAAAAAAGTATCGTCAAAAATGTAAAAGCAATAAACGTCAAGATTGTCAACAACACAAACACGGATTCATGCTTTGATTGACCTCGCTTTTCATTATTGTTTGTTATTTTTTAGAAAATTAACAAATTGACAAATCTCTTTCAAAACGGTTAGCTGAAAATATGTCACAGATTCAACCAATATTTAACCGAATAGAAAAATTGACCCACACAGGTAACTCGTTAACACATTGTTTTCCAACTATTCTGTTGTTTGTTTGTGTTTTAAATATAATTTTTCTTCTCTTATCTATTTCAGAGGGACACAGCGAATTTGTTTCGATACTTAAAGATATCGCCATACATGAAAATCAATTAATATCAAATAACTCTTTTTTAATTTTAAAATCGTTCTTGCAAAAGATAATCAGTGCTATAGATGAACTTGCTACTGAGCTTAAACATGATGAAACTATTCTTATCAGTGTAAAAAACCAAAAACTTCTACGAACATGTTTTCAACTAATAACATCTCTTGGTATGTCACCTTGTTTGATACCAGGGCTTGGAATAAAGTTGTCAAAGAGATGTATCACTGGAGCTATATTTCCAAGACTTTCGTTAACTGATGAACAAAAGTATGAGATGCTTGTTGACTGCACTGATTTTATTACAAGAAGTTACAGTGTCTCAGCCCTCAAAACTACAATCATAACTCTGCATCTCTCAGATTATTTGGCAGCATTGATACAATTGTCCTTTGCACCATTTAAAAAACCAGGCATGTATAACAATTTTACTATGACTCAAGAAATGTATGATAGACTCAGTGAAGACAGGAATAAGTATGTTAGTATTTATAATCATCTTGTAAATAGTTGTTTTCAACCTATCCTTATGAAGGAACTATTAGTGCTACAAAGTGGTACAGAGCCATCTCCCCCAGCATTTGCCAAAAGAGTCATAGCTAAGGAGTTGAGTCAAAGATTAATAGCTCCTGGAGGTCTGTTGAGCTTGATCAGGTGTTTTATAGAAAGCTATGATATTGATACAGGGTTTGAATGGAAGAAAATTGACATGATCTGTAGAATCATAGTAGCACGACATGGAAACAGTTCAGAAAGTGAATATCTTGCCAACATTTGTTCTCAGTTGCAGGAGATACTTTCAGTGAATAACACACATTATTTGGCAGCTGCTGTAGCATGCGTGTTGAACTTAAATGATAAGTTCCCTCAGGCAGAACCTGTGGTTTTGTTAGTCAATGAAGTATTCCAGACCTTTGATTACAATTCATTAACCACAAATAGTAATCTGCCTGGCACCATCATTCTGTCTCCTCAAGAAGTTGAACAAAAAATAAATGTGTTGCATGCTTGTGTCTGTTCTACCAAGTTAGAATGGCCTGTTGAACTTTTCATACCAAACTTATACCTAATTTATTCCATTGGAGTTAAGTGTACAAAAAATGATGAATTAAAAATCAAATCGAAAGACATAATTCTAAAAAGTTTAGAAAAACTAGGAAAAGATGTATTATTTGATATGATTAAAACATTTTTATTTGGAAAAAATATTTCCGGTATCTCGGGTATTCTAGTGGAAGAATTTGATGCTGGTGTTGCTGTAAAATCAGTGGCAACTTGTAAAGATTATGAGGCAGAAGATGCTGTCATATACTTTATGGATTTATTTAAAAGTGCAACAGATGATGCACTTGTTACAAATATGTTTTCAATAGCCTTAAAAATATTAACAGACCTAAATGACAGAAGACAAAAAATAGGAAATAAAGAAATATTGTTCAGTGAAGACGATCCTGTTCTAATAAATGAAACTGATCAACAATATGCAATCATTCTTCAGTTACTTTCAGAAATATCCACTTCACCTAAAATTGTGAACTCTTTAAAATCAAACCCTATGCTTGTGTCAGATTTTATTGAACATTTTCTTTTGAAACAGACATTTGAAACAAACAATGAATGTGTTACTATTGCACTGGTATTACTCAATACTATTCTTTCAAATTCAGAGAAAATAGATGATAAGTTTAGTAATTTAATACCCATTTTGAGAAAACTAGGTGAGAATGATTCAAGCTTGAACAGTATTCTGTGTAAAGAAGCACTGTCCCTGATATCTCAAGAAGCACCTCAGAAGAAAGACACGGCATGTGAGAATGCTATAGCTGATACATTTGATGAGCTTTTGCCTGTTAGAGCACACGGGATCATGGAACTTACGAAACTTATTGATGCTGGAGATGTTGAAACTATTTCTAAGAAACATTATATATTTTGCATCTTCCAGGTAAATATGTTTCAAGTTCACTTTATATTATGTAAAGACACCAGCACATCAAGGTAGCTGAAACCAGGGAAATGGGTAATTTTTCGGTAACAACGTTTTTTTTACAGGTATTTTTAAAGGTTACCTTAATTCTTAAATTGAATACAGCCAGTATTAATACCGGTTGCCGAAATAAAAATTACCTCTATCTTACACGTGCCGTCGGCATTAGTCAAAGGGCGCGCATCGCCTGTATGTGTGACAAAGAGTCGAGTCGACATGAACGTGGGCCCAGTCCAAACACGGCCCTGGCTGAATTGCGATATTCTGTTTCTTTCTCGCAAAAGGTCATTTTTAGGTAACCGGTATTAAAGCGGTAACATCAATAGAGGTACAGTAGTACCCAACTGATATGGCTTACCGATGTACCTGCGAAGAAGATGAATTTTCAAAGCGCGGGAATTGCTATTGACCATACTTTCTTTTCTCTGCGAACGAAGATTCACGACGCGCCTTATCGGTTGGGTACCACTGTAATAATAATAATAATAATAATATTTCACAACTATCACACAACGCCATCTAGTCCCAAGCTAAGCAGAGCTTGTGTTATGGGTACTAGACAACTGATAAACATACTTATATATTTCTAAATACATAAATATTATTGATAAATTACACCCAGACACAGAACAAATGATCGTGCTCATCACACAAACATTTGTTCTGGGTGGGAATCGAACATTAACATGTTTCTTCTTCCTGGTTACCCAGATAGTGATAATAACCTAAGTCGTAGAAATAATCAAAATTCTTCGATACCTTTAGGTACTTTAATTTATAAAGGTTTTCGGTTCCTGCCCGAAACTCAAATGTTCCTAATCAACCTTGAACCTAATGCTTTGGCGATTATGTTGAAATCTATTAAAGAAAATTGTCATGTTGTTGTAGCTTGATATGCTGGCGTCTCGCGTCTGTACCTGTTCACTGCTAGCCTTTTTCTGTTAAAAATGTTACATTTGTAACAATGTAAATTGAGGCTCAATAATAATTGATTTAGAACTCAATTTACTTGTCTATGGGCCTACTTTACCTACTACTAACCTACCTTATAAATGTTTTGATACTTATTCTATTTTACGATATTTTTGCAGGAACAGCTAAAAGATCCAGACTCCTACATCTACTTATCAGCAGTCAATGGACTGGCATCGTTATGCATGCACTGTACCGAAGATGTGTTACTCATATTATGTAAGGAATTCTTACAAGAGCAGAAAACTGTGGAGGAGAGGGATGTTCAAACAAATGAGAGTCAAAACAAGGATGCTGAGCTGAGGATGAAGATTGGTGATGTTATTGTAAAAGTTACCAAAAGATTAGGTAAGTAGTAGTTACCAATCATTTAATTTAAAAGTATGTGAGAGTCCCTTTTTATTCATGTCTGAAAGTTGAAACCCCATGACAGAAGAAACCCCAAAAAAGGGGTTCTACTATCTAGTGGGCCTTGATTTGGTAAGTACACAAGTAAACAACTGAAGACTGCCACACTTAGGCGGGTCACGCCTTCCACACCATGCTGCTTAGAAAAATTTCTCCCACTTTCGTATATATTTTGTACTAGTGGACGTCACGCGGTTTCACCCGCGTAGTTCCTGTTCCCGTGAAAGTACGGGGATAAGATATAGCCTATGTTACTCCCTGATAATGTAGCTATCCAATGCTAAAAGAATATTTCAAATTGGTCCAGTAGTTTCGGAGCGTATTCAATTCAAACAAACAAATCTTTCTTCTTTATAATATTAGTGTAGATTGGTTTGCTCTTGAGTCTAGTCTAGGTCAGAGACGACAGAGACAAAGTCGAAGATGGAGCAAGCTTACCCAGAAGAAGCCTGTTCACTCTAATTTTACTATACTTTGCGCTCAGCTTACTGAATCTAGAATTTACATTGTGTTATTCTAAGAAAACTCTGATATAAAAACTGGCAAAGACTCCTTTCATAATGTTTAATTGCTATTACAGGTGAAATGGCAATAGTCCACAAAACTATCCTACTGAACACGATGCTCTGTGCAGTCAATGACGAAGATCCGCTGATCAGGACATCAGCCTTGTCAAACCTGGCAGAAATCGCTCTGGTGCTGCACTACAGAATAGGAAGCATTATTTATGAGGTGAATATGTCTAGTTTAAGAATATTTTATTCAACTCACAACCAAGATTAGGAGACTTGCTTAACCATGAAAAAATAAACCACACCGCAAACTAAACTGCTTGGCTTCTGTATGGGTAAATGTTCGTGAAAGTTTGCACCTTATGATAAGGTGTATAAGATATATTATTAAATGTCACCAGAAATTCCTCTGCTCCATGCTTCTCCTATGGTTCTGTAGAGCCTAAAGCTCATGTATTTTATGAATTACTAGCTGACCCGCGCAACTTCGTCTGCGTTACAATTTTCATTACTGCTCCGCTCCTATTGGTCTTAGCGTGATGATATATAGCCTATATCCTTCCTCGATAAATCGGCTATTTAACACTGAAAGAATTTTTCAAATCGGACCAGAAGTTCCTGAGATTAGCACGTTCAAGCAAACAAACAAACAAACTCTTCAGCTTTATCTATATCTATACTAATATATAAAGCTGAAGAGTTTGTTTGTTTGCTTGAACGCGCTAATCTCAGGAACTACTGGTCCGATTTGAAAAATTCTTTCGGTGTTGGATAGCCCATTTATCGAGGAAGGCTATAGGATATATATCATCACGCTAAGACCAATAGGAGCGGAGCAGTAATGAAAATTGTGACGCAAACGAAGTTGCGCGGGTCAGCTAGCATTATATATTAAGTAATTAAGTATAGATTATACAATTTTTTCTAATTTTGTTTTAGGTACTGTACTGTATTTGGAGTATAATAGAAACCGACAAAGCAATCGAGTGCCGAAGAGCAGCAGTCATGGTCATATCCAGCTTAATCAAAGGTTTAGGCAAGGAGACGTTACTACAACTGAAGGATAATCTACTTCCTATATACAGAACATTAAAGAACCTCTACAGAGACAATAATGAGGACACAACTGTTCGACTTCACGCACAAATAGCTATAGAAGAACTAAACGACATTGTCAACCACTTCCTTTTCCCAGAAGTAAAGATGGAAAAACAAATATTTGTACTGGACGAAGCCCAAGATGTGTTCAAATAAAACACCGTGAGTCACAATATTTGTTTTATTCACACTCGTTTTTCTATTTGTATTAACTTAAAATTAAATTCAACACAAGCGGACATACGAAAGACATGGAATTTTGTTTAACTACATACTTTTACTGCCATTAACAAATAATTGAACATAAATATGTACCGAAATTAATTCCAAATTCATAAGGTTCCGTATGTCCGCCCCACACAAGTCTTAACTAAAGGATAGTGGTTAATATCTATGGCAATCATAGCATTGATTTTAGTGTTCCAAGTGCAAATCAAATACTGGCCACGTGAAATTAAAATGCCAATGCAATGGTATACACATATTTTTTAAGTAAGTATACAACAGGAAACCAGTAATTGGCCCCGAATTACAAGTTTTCACATTAGGTCTGTCTGGCTTCTTTTTTTTAATATTTACATAAATACTTATTTTTATTCCGCTTGACCGACTTATTTTTTTAGTTCGGCAAAAACGTCAATGTTGTTGTACTAACCGCGTACCGTACAAAACGTGCACTTACACCTAACAATTAAATTAGATCAATCACAATAGAATATCAAAACGATCACGCTTCGGACGTATTATCGCCGTCGTTGGGCTTCTTAGGGGTTCCTTCGTCTTTTTCTGACAGCGAAATAGAATATACGGAGCTTTTGTCAGAGAATCTGTCTCTATTCCGCCTGCTGAAGATGCCACTGCGCGCCAGAGACGAGACCGTCGCGATAGATATGTTGTCTCTGTCAGCTTGCGGTACCACCTTCCATATTAGTAGTGCGATGCCGCCAAACGCAGCCACTACTAAGAACATAACCAATGTGACCTCACCAAACGCGCCTGGAATAATAAATCAAATGTAAGGAGGACGGCAATAAATCATAACTGAATCAATTTTGAAGAACCGTTTAGACATACTTTGCTGTGACTCTTCCTTCCTCGCTTCGAGTCTGGCAGGCTGTAGCTCGTTGTAGTCCATGTCCTGATTCTCGTAAGGCTCGACAGATCCGCTCGAAGGTTTATTCTGATGTAGCACGTCCCCAGGATTGGATTTTGGCAAGTTGATGCCGGCTCTGACTGTTAATGTCTCGGGTTTGTAGGTACAGAGCACCAAGAACCTGGAAGAAACAGAAGATAAATAATCGAAACAGCACCTAATTTTGTATTGCTTTAAACGAAACGAAACCCACTCGGCTCAGTCGTTAAAATGCGTTCTTTTTGGCATTCAAACCGGCAACTGGCAACTTACCGTCTTGTGCTATGCGTAAGAATGGGCAGATTCTCTTGCACGATGACGTAGGTAGCGACAGTAGTGTCGTTCACTTCGGAGCCGCACTCGTCGTGGTGGATCCGCAAGATGTACGCGTCTTGGGCGCTGTTGGGGTTGCCCTGGATTGAGCAGCGCTCGGGGCCTCCATCTGCTGCTTCAACAGCGATGCGGCCTCCGAAGAATGGACCCGTAGATACTTCAACTTCACTCGCGTGTGGTAGGCATTGAGTGGCGCGAGCTGAAACTGTAAAAGGAATATTGTTTAGCGTTGGTATGTCCGCGCATGGGACCTAAACTAAGCATTTAGAGGACAAATTCATTCAGCATGACCGATTTTTTTTTGCGTCTGGAAAACCACTTGGATGTCGTACGCTCTGGAGCAGGAATGGCTTATGAGACTCTTATTTAGTTAGGTCTTGTTGCATCGATTGTCAAATCTATATAGTCAACAACAATGGTTGCCAAAAAAATAAAGAAAAAAAAAACCCTTACATCCTTTCGTCGGTACAATGATAATTTTCGAGCTAATCGATTGCGGGTCTGCCAAATCTCTGGCGTCTCGCCGGACTGGCCTAACTTCGAAGGAGTACGTTGTAGCCATTCTCAAGCCGATGATACGCGTGCTGTACATGCGCCCGCGCCTCACACCAGACGGCTGGCTCGTGGTCGTTGACGATTCCGTCGTACTAGACGAGGGTTTGGAGGATTTTTCATCTTCTGCTGTGTCGATCACCTTGAAGACCACAATTCAATATTATTTATTAGACCCAGGCAGCTAATTCATAGGAATTTATCGGGATTATGGAGAGTCAAAACAAGCAGCCCTTAACAGACAACCCTACGATCAAGAAACAGTATTATTAAGCGTTGTGTTTAAGGCAACGTTGCCTGCAATAAAGTTGATTGTAGCTTAGCAGTGCGGATAATGATGTCAACCTAAAGCTTAATGTTTAAATATAATCTGATTCAATAAAAGAGAAAGGCTACAAACACTGGCAGCGGTGCTATATTAACACGTAAATACAGTAATGACTGGCGGGCATGTTCCTTGTCACAGTCACGCCGCAGTCACGCTCGCCGCGCAAACCCCGGCCCATTATCTCCCGTTTCCGAGTGCCAACTCATTGCCAACATATACCATTGTAGAATGTCATAGTTTTTAACGACTTATATTCCACACGACTGTGCCATATTGGTTATATAAGTTTACTACAACAATTTATAATTCAGTACCTTCGTCCTGCAGCGATATTGCCCCCATGCTTGCAATTCGCAGTAATGCACTTGAAACGCCAGCACTTTCGGCCGGTCTTCCTCATCAGGCTTGCCGTACTCCCATCTCAGTCTCACGTCGCGAAAGTCAGGCTCACCAATCAGATGCAGCACTTCTGTAAACCGCAAACATAAAAAATCTAGACATTCCGTTCCGATAACAAATATAGGGGTGTTGACGTTCCGCTCGGATGGATCAGCAATGCAGCGATCCGGGCGTGCCATTAACCCAATGACTTGCTCACTGAGCCGTTGTTGCTTCCAATAATTATAGTATCATCGATGTAATAGGATCTCCCTTGCGCTAGTTTTACAAGCCGACCAATGCGCAGTTAGTCAATGAATATCTCACATTACGGCTAGTTCAATCATATTCAGGCCCCGGGCATGTGGCGCATCATAATATATGGAATTAGTTCACTCAGCACCTAGTGAAAGAGTAAGTAGGCGTTGGGCGACTGAGTAAATAATTTCTACTTGAAGGAAACCACTCGACGCTACTTAATGATTTTATTTTTATTTTATTTTTTATTTTTATTTTACTTTATTCAGAAAACCAACAGCGATACTTATGAAATATTACAGAAAATAGAAGTCAGTTTTGTAAGGCTAATAATAGATGATTGGATAAACAATACTTCGGTATACCTACTAATTTGAGAGGCGACTACATTTATATATCTGCAAATTAATAAACTGACAGTATTTTTTTAAGAGTACATTGGTAAATAATGAATACACATTTATACGATGTCTGCGCAGTCATGGTCGACTTTTTTACTGTAACTCGACATAGTTGTATGATATCGAAGTCAAAATAATTAATGAGTGTTAATATCTAGAGATATTAACACAATTTTGCAATCGATTTGATCGAGTAACTATCAATCATCGCAGTAATAAGTTTAGAGTGATCCAAAATATAGGTCTGTGTTATTAGGGGGCACAGCAGAGCCCCCGCCAAGACTAAGTGGGGAAGAGTAGCCGCGTATTTAGTTGGCTAGATTTTACGGCGTTGTTAAGTACATACTGCAATGTTGTCAATCTGACTAGATTGAAAATAATCAAAAGATATATCATTCCTCCTACTGACGTAGAGTTCTAGGGGATAAAGTGGTCATAAAATTCCTACAATTATAGAATTTATAGCGATTAAATCGCATTCCTCCGCTCGCGTTGCACATAGAGGGGTTATACTGTTTATAGGCACTACTACTGTCTAGTAGCGATATCTATAATTATTTTCCCTATCATATAATAGACCTTTGAATAATAATAAAGCGTTTCCATACAAGAAAACCAGTTTCTAGACCCATATAATGGCGTAAGCATTCCTGATTTAATGCTTAGTTATTTAATTTATATGCTTCATAAAGGCGCCATAACGCTTAAAAAAGATGTTGGGACCTATGTGAATGGCGAACGAAAAACAGCTAACTTTTATATGGCTGGTGTTGATTTCTTAAATTATACATATACAAGGTACAGACGCCAACAAATCAAGCTACCCGAAACAGTCAAATTTTCTCAATTAACCTTACCCCTTATGTTTTAGTGATAAAGTTGATCGATCTACTCAAGGACTGATTGTTGTAGTTTGATGTGCTAGCGTCTGTACACTCTTCTGATCATAGGTAGGTACCTACTTATATTTTTGTAGTAGGTACCTAATCAACTTGTTAGACGCACAATTATTCATATGAAAATATATATAATGTTTGAGTACCTATTATTATGGTCACCACTACTTAACCCTTTACGGATTCATGATGATTCATTAATTATAACAACCTGATTTAAATACGAAAACGCTCAAGGAGAAACTTAGCCAGTATTCAAAAGTATTTGTTATAGTGTTCCAGATGCGTCCTACCTACGTATCATAAAAAGAAATAAGAACGCCGAATCATATCATATATTTGGTTGACTTTATCAGGAGCATCTACATATAGCCGTACAAGGAAAAACTTTCGTCCAAAAACAAAACTGGCCAAGTGCGAGTCGGACTCGATCCACCGAGGATTCCGTACAAATTTTTAGCTACAAATTTACTTTTAACTAGTGGACGCCACGCGGTTTCACCCGCGTAGTTCCCGTTCCCGTGGGAGTACGGGGAATTACAAACGTATAGTTTTCAGACTTTTCCCTATACTTGTAGTATAAGACGGTATTACTTGCCAAATTGCATAGTTCTAGGTCAACGGGAAATACCCTATACATTTTAATTCCCTTGAGAGTGTCGAAAAATACGTTTTTTGCGGCATAAACGACCGTATCTTTTTACGTTAACTTAGAAATTTGATTTTTTACAGCTGCAAGGGCTTGTAGATCTGAGTATACGGTTTTAATTTCACCTCGACACCTCCACGCGTTCCCGAGATAAACGATCTTGACAGACAGACGGACGGACAACAAAGTTCCGTCTTTTCCTTTTGAGGTACGGAACCCTAAAAACGGTCAAAATATTTTTTTAACATAAATGGGCGCATCGCCCTCGATCACAACAAAACCAGAAATTGTTCAGGCCTCGAAATGGAATTGCAATCTCATTAACATTTTATTTTAGTAGATATAGTAGGTATTTGAAAACGGATGTGGGTGGCCTCGCGACGTTCTGAGAGGAAGCGCACGGTAACATCAGTATAAAATGAAATCTGATATTCATACGTATGATGACTTTGCTAACGATGGATTCCGGTAGATATAATTACCGGCACGTAAGTTGGCAAAGATTTTTCGTATTGGGGGAGTTTCGCGCATGTTAAAATTTTGACCGCTACGGTCAGCTATAGCTTGGGTTGCCAACCGTACAATAATATATAGTACTAGCTTTTGCCCGCGACTTCGTACGCGCATATCCCATTTATCTCGTTCCCGTAGGAATTTCAGGAAATCCACTCTTAGTGCTCCCCTACGGAGAGTAGGGAAGCTACATGCCAAATTTCAGCTTCTTACGACCAGGGCCCCAAGTCTGCTATTACAATAGTGTCAGAATGGTCTCATAATGATTTCATAATGGTCGATTTTGACAAGTTTGGTAATCTACTAATATAAAAGCGTCATTATTACTTTCCAATGGTCAACCACTGACACTCCATTGAAAGAAATGACATAGAATGGTAATCTCGTACATAATGACAAATTAATAAATAATATTTAAAAACATATTCTGGCATAACTTGTCAAAATCGACCATTATGATACCTACCACTCTGACACTATTGTAATAGCAGACTTGGGGCTCTGTAGTTTCGGCTGTGCGTTGTCTGTCAGTGATTCAATCAGACAGTAACGGAAGAATTGTATACATATACAACGTGTAACAGAATAAACGCAATACCTCTTAAGGGGGCATTGTACTCATCATTATGAACAACTTTCACTTTGGGACCAATCCCAAAATCGCGAAAAAAAAATCAGCTGTCCAGTACATTTTGTCGAGTTATGCGCACAGAAATGTATGGGGGGAGTCGATATTTTTCGCGATTTCGGTGTTGGTCCCATTTTTTTTTTTCTTTTTTTTTATTTGTGATGGGTTTGCTCTTGACTCTAGTCTAGGTCAGAGATGACAGAGACAAAGTCTACGATGGAGCGAGCTTACCCAGAAGGAGCCTGTTCACTCTAACTTTGAAGAGATTAGGGTTGTAAGCGTTTGGAAACACAGACGCAGGCAGAGAGTAAGTTGTTAATAATGATGAGTTCAATGACCCCATAAGAGGTATTGCGTTTATTCTGTTACAGGTTGTATATTGATTGTACTATATTTCGTATCTGCGTACTATAATACTGTTCAAGAAATATATAGTTCGTAAAAATACTATAGTTTCAACACCGAAATCTAACAGAAAAATCTATCATTTAAAAAATGTATGAATGTGGCTTTACAAACTTTTGACTGATGCGGTAGCGTGTATAGTCGGACCGGAGAAAGAATCATCGTCCCACCACGTAGATTTCCCATAACAACCCTTCCACTCGATGTTCCCTTCCACTCGATAGAAAAAATTAAATTAAAAATTTAAAGAACCCCGACAAAAAAAAACTAAAAAGTAAAAAATAATTTCTATTCTCTCCAATTTTTAATTTATTTTTTATTTCATGCTTTTAAAACTCCCCTTCAATATGTGTACATTATTCTTCTAGTCCAGCCCTTTCATTTGATACCCATATTGAGGAAGTTGTGAAAAAATATGTAATCCACCATTTTGTGGCGGCGGCCATCTTGGATCGATTTTCATCAAACATAGTTAAGAACACTCCAGACTAATTCTCCTTTTAAACAAAAAAAAAACAAAATCAAATCAGTTCATCCGTTTGGGAGCTACGATGCCACAGACAGACACACACACACACACACACACAAACACACACACACACAAACACACAGAGAGAGAGAGAGAGAGACAGACACGTCAAACTTATAACACCCCGTCGTCGTCACTCTTTCTCCGGTCGGAAAGTATGTCTTACTTGTCAAAGTCAAACGAATTTTTGATCATTGGTCAGCTTTTTTTGTTTTAGGATTTGGTAATTATTTTCAATAAAATAGTGTTTTTTCTCTTGAGAAGTTGAAGTCCTTAATAAATTAGTTTTAGATAGTGGTCGCGATAACGAAAGTGCGTCAAGTCCAAATGCGCCGCAGCATAATGCCAATTAAAAAGCGAAAATTAAAAAAAGAATCCAAAAATATAAACTTTGGAAAAAGTGTAAAATTGAATATAAGTAATAAATCACTTATGACACTTATTTTAGATAAAAAATGGTTAAAAATGCAAGAAATGCGAAGAAATATAAATTTTAATAAAAATAAATAAGTAATTAAAAAAATAATCTTTATATATGTTTTGTTTTTACCATAAAATACCATAGGTATTGTTTTTTATTGAAGTATATTTTTTAGGATTGCCAACATTATCGGCTATAGCTAGGATAGGATTGCCAACATTTCTTCGATAAAATATAGTAGTATTTTTTCAAACTAAGCCAAGTTTAATTTGCTAATAAGTTTAATTTGTCGGCTATATAATAGCCGACAAGCAAACGACATGTTTAAGTACAAAATAAATACAGTAAATCAAGTTTTCTGTGATTACGTAATATTTAATTTAAAAAATATAGAACGAAAAGCAATGATTAATTATTGATTATAGATAAAAGTTGGCATCCGTATTTTTTTTAAGTATTTGCGCTGAATTTGTGGCTTGGCGTGGGAGGGACGCCCGATGCGTTTACGCTCTGGCGGTCAAAAGGTTAAATAAAATGTATGAAATTGTGAGTACGCGAACTTCGAAAGGATAAGGTAAAGTAAAGCATGGGCGAAAAGGGAGAACGAGAAAACTTAGCGGAACGGTCTTATTGACAAAATTTGATGACAAAGAATCACATCGCATCGCATTTTTTGTACCTATGTACAAAAAATGCGTTGGTAGGTAATTGCCTACATTACATAAATCTGCGTGTCGTGATACCTACATCATTATATAAAGTAATGTTATGTGGTGAGCATAATGGCACAGATTTGATAGTATGACGGATGCGCATGCGCAGGCGGCAGGCATGACCCGACGACTGGACCAGAACGAGCATTGTGGCTGCCGGCCGGTACAATACCGAGCTACTAACAGCCAATGGGAAAATGGAAACATCTTGTTTGTTAAAAACAAACAATTTTATTTATTTATGACTTCTTAGCTCCTGCCAGCGGCGTCGCTCGCGTGAATGTCTTGGTACTTTAATGAGGATGTTCTCCCGAGATGAAAAGTATTCTATGTTCTTATCCAGGCCATGGCCCATGGGTCTACCCGTGTTCCAAGTCTCATCCAATACGGATGAAAGAGGTAACAAACACAGAGTTACTTTCGCATTTATAGGTATCTAATATTAGTATAGAAGGCTATATGGATGAATATTAAAAATTACCCACGTTTCCGATTATACATAGGTAGGTACCTATCGTATGAAAATAAAAAGCAACAACAACAACAATTAACCCAAGCATTTATTCTGAGATATTATTGTCAAATGGCAGTAACGACGTAATCAGCAAGTGTAAAGAATCGAAAGTAAAAATGCAGTTATGCTAGTAATTAGCGAAACGTCTCAGCTTTCTTCCGAAAGCGGTTGTAATCATCGCCGGTTTTTTGCTACTCCTATTCAATGCATAATACTCTGCGACTTTTTATCATGTGTACTGTACACGTTGAGTTAGCGAATGGAGCTACATAAAGGTCTATTTTTACACGCCTCTCTATAATAGTAAAGTATAGGAAATGCGTGAGGGACTCGTCCATTATGTAAGCTCTAGAAGTTGATTTATCTTCAGCGCTATCTTTAACAATAGTTTGAAAATGATGGCAGTTTTTATCACAAACTGGTTCCGCTAACATAGCTCTTACGAGCCAAACGACAACATTGCAGTTATTTTTATTTCAAATTCAAATGTGAATAAAGTTATCACTTTCAGACAAATCTACATTGCTTTCGTGTAGTTTTTACATGTTGATGAATTCGTAACAGTGAGTCGTCATTGTGACGAGCGAGTGGCGCGAAACGGCTCCATCCAAACAATACGTTTCACGCGTGATGCTCTTCCTGCCGCTTTATGGGGCCATCTGATTTCATGGTGTCAATGCGGCACCGCTAACACAGACTTGAATTCACATTGGAACAAATAGAAACTGTACGAGAACATGAACATTCGAGATATTTGCCGGCTGAATGTCTGAGTTATTTTGACTGCTTAGCTAACCCAGACTTCGGGCTGCTATCCCTATCCGTCAGGGTTTCCCGGGATTTGTTCTAGTTTGGAGGGCATCCGAGGAGCGTTCGGGTGGGGTTTTTCCCGGACCCTTTTTTGTGTCCGGGAATTGGCATTAAACTCTATTAGTCTTCGAGTCTGCCAATCTATAACTTCTAGAAATAGGTGTAGGTAACTGTTAGTCAAAATTTTCGAGCTCACTTCGCTGGCTTTTACAACATTTTTAGGTACCCAGGTTTTAGGCATGAGTTGACAAAGAAACTTTTATCAAAGAAGATTTGAATGGTTAACAGAAAATCTAATCTGCTTCGTTCGCCCTCACATCTAGATTGTTGTAGACTTTCCTAAACGGTCATTCAAAACCTTAGCAATCCCTATGAGTTCCTAAAAATTTCGCGTTAACTTCGCTCGCTGTCGATTGTATAGGTTACTTTTGTTTGTAAAAGTATCGTTGAAGAACTGTGAAAACATCTAAAGCATTACCGTTGAGCGAAATTCAAATTATTATTTTTTTTGGGTTGTTTCTGCGGAAAAATCTCAATTCCACCCAAATGTCCCGGGTTTTCAAAGTTTGTACGGCGTCGACAAACTAGGTGATGGCAGCCCTACCAAACCAACCAACCAAGTTTCAGGAGCAGTCTGGTCGATGAAAACAGAGATAAATCATCAAAATGCCGGAGCATTGCTAGACTCAGTAATACTAATTGCAGTAATTGAGCTAACCTTCTGGAGATGCGTAAGCAATATTTATCTGGCAAGGTGTTCCACATAGCATAACGGAGTAAACTAAATGTCCCTTAATTCAAATCAGTGTAGACTATTATGTCTGCCATGCATACAAAAGCAATAAAAATACACCATGGTCAATGATATGCATCGTTGCGCGCACGTTCAAGAATTCCGAGATCCGATTGTTTTTGGTTCGCGAACGCGATGCAACGACAAGAATATCGACTATTCAACTGCCACCGTTTAGGGTTGAAGAAAGACGCATATTTTTTATTCGTACAGTATAAATTCTATTGGTATTTTATGGGTTCAAGTAGATATGTAAATTAACTCCTGAGAATACTTAGAAATAAATCACAGACTGGTCTTAAAACAAGTTATCTTGATGACACTGTAGTAGGTACCCAGTGCGTCCACCGAGATTCCAGCAGCCGTCGGGCATTATTTAAGTAGCCTGTAAATATGCCAGCAATCTGAAGGATCTCTGCCATTACTCTGTTGCGTTCCACCTGCATAAGTGTACCTATAATTTGCGATTTTTAGCAATTTCTTCATATTACCTACAGCACCGAGGGGGGGATTGCTTCATTAAATATAGAACATAAATACAAAGGTATTAGGTAGATATATAATGACTTCGTTGCTAGTTATAAGAAACTTGAAAGGGCCTTGCGACTCGTTTGGATGGCAACGAGAATCTCGAGACCCTTCAAAGTCGGAGAAACGATGTAAACCTATATTCCATTGTGAGGCGTGCGTGTATAATCACCGTTTTTACCGAATTCAATTAAAAGTGACCCACTGGCGAAGACGCGCGAACAGAACAAAACAATCTACCTACTTGGTACTTCTCGGACAAAACAGACAACATAACAAGTCCAAAACTTTGTCACAATGGTGCTTAGCTACTGACGAAATTGAGGGCAGATGAAATGGAAACACATGCTAAGAAAGGTTAATATTAAACGCCAATTATCTAACTGTAACTGCAGTGTTTTCTTATTACTTTATAGGTAGGTACGAATCTTATCTAACGTTATACCTTTAAACGAACAATTCTTGTATATATGCACCTATATAATATAATCGGAATCTCGGAAACGGCTCCAACGATTTTCATGAAATTTAGTATTCAAGGGGTTTCGGGAGCGATACATCGATCTAGCTAAGTTTTATTTTTAGAAAACGTCGTAATAAAAATCGAGCAAACCTCGGTCATCCAGGTAACCGCCCAAAAGTTTGCAACTTTGCACCTATTTTAATTGTAATGCTAACGCTACTTAAATAGCTAGAAATTGAGGTGACGAAGTCTTTTATAATGTCGTTGCTTAGAAATTTGGTCAGACTTAAGTAGCGTAGCGTAATGCATTTTGATTTTTCTTTTTATCTTAACCGTCTAATTACTTGTTTACTCAAAGTAAACCTTTTTAATTATTTAATTGTGTGGGCATTAGAGCGAGAAGGAGCGTGAAGTGTTTGGAATACTTCGTTAATAGTTGCCATAACCGGCAGCGGCGGCACTGATGCGATGGCGCCTTCTTCGGATTAAATGTTTAAGGTTTGCTAACAAGATGTTTCAGTAAATGTTTTTTATTCGTTGAACATTGTTAAGTTTGCGAGGGGTCAACACTTGACAGTTGGCATTTGAGTAGTTGTTTCCGTTATGTGTGCACAATTACAGAATGCGACCGCTGAGATTCGTGCCCTTTGTTGACCCTGCGTAACATACCGATAGTCTACTTACAAGACAAACGTGACGACACATATACATTGCTCTTTGAGTACCTACCTGTAACAGAATAAACGCAATACCTCTTAAGGTGTCATTGTACTCATCACAGAAATATAAAAAACAGGTACTCATCATTATGAACAACTTATATGGGACGGATCCCGAAATCGCGAAAAAAAAATCAGCTGTTCAGTACATTTTGTCGAGTTATGCGCACAAAAATATATGGGGTAGTCGATTTTTTTTCGCGATTTCAGTGTTGGTCCCATAGTAAAAGTTGTTCATAATGACGAGTACAATGACACCTTAAGAGGTTTTGCGCTTATTCTGTTACACGTTGTATATATTTTAGGGGACGTCGTGTACAGTCAACAAAGCTATTAGGTATGCAGGAAGCTAACTTGCAACTACTTTGTGAGTGTGCTGAGTAGACAATTATTGTACAACACAATCGTAAGTATCTATGTCAAAAGCTTAAAAAATTATAATGCACACATTAGAAATAAACATTGGCTGTGCTGTGGAATAATTAATATTTTTACCTGTATACCGAATAGCTTTGTTGACTGTTACAATGGTAGGCAACTCCGATTGTCTTATAAATCTTAAGTCCCCACTTTACCAAGGTCGAAATTTTCTTGTGATCTTAGACGTAGGTACCTACCTTTTTTCTTGCTTTCGGATGGACCTTCAAAAGACGCGTGGACTTTAGGGAAAAGACCAAGGAGTATGTGGATTTTTACCTCACCAAAACCACCCCATTGTGGTGCTCACCAGCAGCACATTGAAGCGGCCCCCCGTTACCTCTTAAAAGACCACTCCGGGACCCCCTCTGTGCAACGCCTGTTAAGGCTTGTGTACATGCCAATGACCTTGTGCAAATAAACGGAGCTAACTACTCCTATACGCGCCACTCCTCTACCCGCATTTTTAATTTATTATAAAAAAATAACACATATTTTAAAAAAGTAACAAAACCAAATTATTTTCATTTGTATTGCAAAGCAGTCGATATTTTTTTTAGACTTTTGTTATAAAATGACGGAGTAAAATGGTTTCATCTTAACAATTTGGAGGTGATTTTTTTTCTTATTATGTGATAGCGATACATAAATTGTGCTTAAACCAAATTACGTAGAATATCATGTAGATTACTACCTATTTTTTTCAGTGTAATTTCTCAGTAAATGCCGACGAAAAGTTGCTTCATCTGCATGCTGTTTTTAAGCATTTCTCGAGAGAGCAGCCTTAAGTAAGACGCATCCCAGACCTAATGTTACTTACTAAGTAAGTAGGTACCTAACCAGTATGGTTCTTATTTATCACCTATTTGTTAGAAAATATTTGATACTTAACTAAGTTTAAAAAAAAAAGATCACTGATATCAATGATCCACGCTTACATACTCTGAGCAACTATGAGCTTACCTTCTTAATGGGAGGTGCCATGGCCTTAATGTAAGGAAGAGTAGGTATAATATCTAAGTAGTTAGACATTACAGACTACCAACTGACGTAGGATTTCACTTTAGTACGGAAGTGAGATTGGACTAGTAATGTAGTACAAAATTAATATTTATTTATCTCGAATATAGGTTATAGGTAAATTGAATGTAGGTAAACAAGCTCTACCATATTCGAGATGTTTGTTACATAGTTTAAAAAACGACACAAAGGTATCTACACAAATAATATAATATACCTACCTAATTCCTATACCGTTGCACAGTGTGTTATTTTGCCTTAGTTGCGGACATGCTCGTTTTATGTGTTTTTTGGAAAGCTGACAATCTAACTAAACTTTTATTAAAACTCCGCCGGCTCTAACTACTATAGTTTAAGAGAAATTAATAAAATCGAGAAAAATGCTTAGAAACCATAGAAACAAAATATCTCGTTTTTGGATCCAAATTTTACACTAAATGTTTTTATGCGTGATAGGAATTCACTATAGGAACCATTTTTTTCTTGAAAAGTTTAAAAATCTTGCTCACACAGGTCAGAATATTTTTTTTTCTATGATTTTGTCAATATTTTTTTTCCCGCGAATCTCTTCATGGTCGCGTTTTTTTTAATACTTAAATGTTGATCGCTATAATAACTAATGCCACAAAAAAAATCAGTTCCGACAAAGTGAAGATTTAGGAAATATTGAATTTTAAAATTTTGTGCTAGGGTTGTCAACCAAACATGTGTGCAACATACAATACTTCGTTCATGCAAACATTACTCATAGTGATTAATATTTTTGACTCAGGTTTTATTTAGCAATTGCCGGTTTAAATTGTGACGTGCATAGTTTACGTAGTTTAAGTTTATATGGAGAAATAGTGCAGAAAGTTGAAGTCAATATTAAAAATATATTAATCGTTGAATTCGATCACTACTTTTGTTTTGTGATCTATCTTGGATGAAGGATATTATGTGGGATTGGGAAGGGGTCCGCCCTCGTTTGGCAAGCTAAAACCCAATTCCTATACATAATATCTGGAGAAGCGGAGGTGAGGTGTCATGGAGCCGTCAAAGACCCATGGCACTGTTTTGCCTCAGCAGGCGCTGACCCGTCCTGCTGGGGGATGTCCGTCTGGGCCCCGACCAGAGGATTTAATGCAAGGGGGGCATGAAGGAGCCAACCTTCATGCTGGTCAGCGAGTGGCAACTATTACCGACGACCTTAGCCTGAATATGGATCCGAATAAACTTACAAAACTGAAGATTTATAATGTTTTGGTTGAAAAGGCCCAACAATATGGGTCAAAACAAAGACCGGGTGACCTTGAAACCAACGAACGGACAATGATTATTTTAAATGCATTGTATCCAACAGGTATTCCTAGCAATCTAGATGTACAAAATAAAGGTCTTAAAGAATTTATTTCTAAATTTATTTGAAACGATTTAGTAAAAAGAATGAGAAATGGCTTGCTACAATTTTTTATGTAAAAATACCAACCAAAATAGAACAAAGAACTATAGAATTAAATAAAAATATTGATTGTTTAAGACCTCAAGAACCAGAACCATCAGGTATGGGTTCTGTAAGCGATATGCTGCTTACAGAACCGATACCTGAAACTTCATATGAAGCTCCATCAACTTCAAATATATTTAGTAATCGCCAAGACGAATCGGTACCCGGAACATCTAATGAAACTCCATCTGCTTCGAATGAAAAGAGCTCCCGTCAAATGCGTCGTGTTCGAAAGAGTTTCGAAGAGTCGCTTCAAGATCAGCCGCAGTCAAAAATAATTAAAATGATGTCGAAAATAGTAACTGACGAAATCGGCGGGGAAACACTTAACAAAAGCTCTGCTCAAGGATTAGAGTTCATAATCAATGAGTGTCTGAAAAGTCCAAGTCGTCCTAAAAAAATTGCGACAGCCATTAAAGCTAAAACCGAACCCAAACCCTATACCCCTGATGAAGCCCTTTCTTTCGTAAGTGATAGAAAACTAACTGTAGAAGATTACACTATCATACAGAAAGATTTGAAAGACAGTGGATTTTTAGCTTATCCTCCATATTATAAATAACAAATAGCAAAAAATGTTATCCTGAAGAAGAAATAGTTGTTACTGAAAGGGAAGCAAGTGTCTCACTTCACAGTTTATTACTACACACATTCCGCCGAATCTTAAAATTATGTACGGAAAAAAAATCACAATATTGCAAACAAAATCAGAAAATCGTAGTATTGTACATTTGAGGGTTCTTGGGGATTCGATGGCAGTACAGGACAGTCTTTTTATAAACAAAAGTCTTTAGATAGTGATAACGAAAATAAAAATTGTTTATTTACAACAACGTATATCCCTTTACGATTAAAAACGAATGACGGCTTTGTGTTGTGGTCTAACCCAACAACAACAACTTCACAATTACGTTGCGCTTGTTGTGGAGCTACAGCAACTGAGTTTAATAAGTTAGATGTTGTCACGAACAAACCCGTAAATCCAGAAGCTTTACGTTATGGATTAAGTCCCTTACATGCCTGGATAAGAACTTTTGAGTTTTTACTGCACTTGGGGTACAGAAACGACCCAGCAGTTATGAAGTGGAGGGTTACTAAAAAATCACCGGAAGCCACAATTGTAGAGGAGCGGAAAAAAAATATACAGACTGAAATAAGAGACAAAATGTCACTTTTGGTTCGTCCAAATTCGGGACACTCAGATCAACATCGGAAAACTTTTGCAGATATCTTAGGTGTAGAGACGTGGCTGGTGGATGACCTGCATACTATCTTAGTAGTGCTGTCGAGTGGTTTAATAAAAGATTCTGTAAAATTTGACGACTTTTGTAAATCTCTAGCTGCGAATTATGTGGAAAAATACAATTGGTTTTATATGTAAAATAAAACTGGCATGTCCGCAACTAAGGCAAAATAACACACTGTGGAGCGATTGCTCGATAAGTAAGGTTTATTGTGTGAGAAATAATAATCAATATATAGAAACTAAACTTCCTAGATTAGTTCAGTTTGTTTCAAACTTAAGCTAGATAGGCAGAGCCATTAAGCGACACGGCGAAGTCCTTGCTAAGTACCTTGATATCTCGAAGGCCTTTGATAGGTTCTGGCATGATAGTCTGTTAGGTAAGCTTCCCGCATTGGGCATCCCTGCTGACTTTAGCTATTGGATTTCAGACTTCTTAAGTAAGCGATCGATCGGAGTGGTCATAGATGGCTGCTCATCGGATCCTATGGCTATTGATGCCGGTGTTCCTCAAGGTTCTAAACTTTTTTTGATAACGAAAATAAAAATTGTTTATTTACAACAACGTATATCCCTTTACGATTAAAAACGAATGACGGCTTTGTGTTGTGGTCTAACCCAACAACAACAACTTCACAATTACGTTGCGCTTGTTGTGGAGCTACAGCAACTGAGTTTAATAAGTTAGATGTTGTCACGAACAAACCCGTAAATCCAGAAGCTTTACGTTATGGATTAAGTCCCTTACATGCCTGGATAAGAACTTTTGAGTTTTTACTGCACTTGGGGTACAGAAACGACCCAGCAGTTATGAAGTGGAGGGTTACTAAAAAATCACCGGAAGCCACAATTGTAGAGGAGCGGAAAAAAAATATACAGACTGAAATAAGAGACAAAATGTCACTTTTGGTTCGTCCAAATTCGGGACTCTCAGATCAACATCGGAAAACTTTTGCAGATATCTTAGGTGTAGAGACGTGGCTGGTGGATGACCTGCATACTATCTTAGTAGTGCTGTCGAGTGGTTTAATAAAAGATTCTGTAAAATTTGACGACTTTTGTAAATCTCTAGCTGCGAATTATGTGGAAAAATACAATTGGTTTTATATGTCCGTCACAATGCACAAAATATTAATGCATGGCCGGCAAATTATAGACGTCAGCACGTTACCCATAGGTATGTTATCAGAGCAAGCAGGTGAGTCAAGAAATAAATACTGGCGTTAAGATCGACAACACCATACCCGGAAATTAGACAGAAAAACCACAATTTTAGATTTATTTCACCGTGCATTAGAGTCATCCGATCCTTATATATCCTCAATAACATATAATACACGTCATAGACATAAAAAATCATTGCCATTACCAAAATCAGCGCTTCAGCTCTTAAGCGTAACAACAGACAATGTTCACTACAGCCAACTAGATTCTGTAGGGCTTGAAGCAAATTATATCACGCTGACGACTGACGAAATTCTTATTCAATCCGATGGCGACGATATGTCATAAGCATGTAGTATTGGCTAGCAGAATGATTTAGTCGATTGAACTAATCAATTTAAATATTAACTATAACTACTTTGTGACAACCCTATTTCCATAGAAATTTTAAAAATACTTAGAAACGCAATATCTCTGAGATCTCGCTAGATACATATTTAGAATTTTCTCAAGTTGAAGGTACTATACGTAAATATATTATGCAATAAAAAAAAACGCGACCCGTAAATAGCTAATTTTATATATATTTTTTTCGTTTATTAACAAAATATTTATTAATTCTCGTTCCTGTGATGTTAGAGACTTGAAATTTTTACACAGTATATATTTCAAACCAACAATTAACTTGTATTTTACAAGAGACTGACATTTGCTTTATTCAAGAAATACAGACAAAAAACTTTTTCAAGAAGGTCAGTGACCTTTCACTAAAATATTTATATCTCCTAAATGAAGTGAAATATCAAAACGGGTATTTTTTGGAATGCTTTATTAAGGTGTAATCTATAAAGATAAAAAATAAAACTGGCATGTCCGCAACTAAGGCAAAATAACACACTGTGCGTTGCTGACGAATAATCTTATTAATGCTTTTGTTATTAAAATGCAAGAATTATAAAGCTAAAGCTGCAAGCTTTTAAATAAAGGTTAAAGATACATGATGTTGGAAGAACTAAAACTATGTAGATTTGAACATAAGCTATTGCGGGCGGCGCCATCGTGAAATAGCCACGGGTAACGGCCAGCCCGATCGCCAATAAAACGAATAACCGTTTATGGTTGCAACTGGAAGAGGCGAGGTGGTTACCTACCGTTCCCAAGAACTTTTATGGATAACCACTGAGATACTGAAGGTACTTTACTTTCCCTGTGGTATTGAAAAGCCACAAAGCAGTAACGGACTTGTTGTTAAGCCAGTGTCAGCCATTACACGGCTAAAATCCAGTCTAGAGTTTTTTGTACCTACACGGAATAAATATCTAATTAATAAGATCTAAGCGTTGATTCACAGACTGCAAAAGGCAATTTAAGTGGGTAAGGTACCTAATCGAAAATGGCAAACTTTAATAAGGCCGAAGAGCCGTTATAGATTGCAAATCAGTATTCTACGCGATGACGAGGAGGAACCTAAATTACTTAATGTGGTAGATGAATGTGGGTGGTGATTTTCTGTTTTGGCTGAACGAGTATCCGCAGAAGGCTCGCTCGGCGACCAAAGAACGCTCTGGACTCTTACTCTTAGACCTACATGCAAGTTAGCAAGCCACTCTGCACCCACCAGATTTATGTTAGAGGCATACATGCATCCGTGTGCAACGGTAAAACTGCACTATATATAGCACACGGACATCGAACACCTCTCTATGAAATTATTTACTGACTTTTGTACCGATCTTTGTATGAAAATAAGATGGCCAGCATGAGACACTGCCGATGATTTGGTTAGAATGAAAATCAGACGGCGAACTTAATTAAGAAAAGAAAACAGGTCAACGGAATATAGTACAGAGAAGAAATTTATGACTACGAGAGTGCCGAATGATGAAGGAGCCGTAGAGGGACACCAAAGAAAAACAACCAGCCACATAAAAAATTACGCGTCGGTACTGAGCGCGATATTGATTCCTCTATTACATAATGGTAAAAACAAAACTGTGCCTAGACGGGAGCCTTGTGAAACTCCAGAGCGTGCATGAATTGTGATTATGCCCAATATGCATAACACTAAAAAAGAGTACCTAAGTGTAATGATAATGACACGACTGGAAAATCAATTCTTAATGGAAGAAAAACAACACGAATAACATGGGATGATGGGACAAGCAAGACCAAGCTGAAGGACAGAGAAAGAAAAGTTCAACTATCTGCAAAATTCATTAAATATGGACAAGTAAAGGGCAAAGAAAACCAAAGCGACGGTCAGTATTAATTAATTAAATAAAGTCAGTCAATTCAGTTGTCTAAGAAATAAGCTAGTACTAGGTAATTATTTTTGTATTGCGCTGTGGCTTCGCAGAAAAGGCCCACGGCCATAGTTCACTTTGGCTGGGACTGGAACCTTATCCGCCGGTCAGCACATTATGTTCCCCATTCTCTGTCCACTAATGACTAGGCTCTATTGATAGCCAAACTGTAACCTATCATTATCCATTATTAGCTTTACTGTTCCATTATTTATCATATCGTTTGATCGTTAGATCTTTTTTCATTTTGAATAAGAGTATGCAGTCTTAGTTATCTTAATTTATATTAAAGACATGAATAAGATTTATTTAAGGTAAGCATCGATATAAAAACGTTTGCATAGGGCATTGGCTTCAAGAAAACAGACGGTGTCGCGCACGATTTCGTAAAATTGAATAACTGGAAAAGCCTTTGTGGGGCCAGTGCGAGCCGAAATGTCAGTCCTTGAAACTAGGTAATTTGAAAAAAACCCAGATCGCTTTGGGATACAATACCTAACTTTTGTGAAAGGTCAAGTCGGACTTGGTACACCTTGCAACCGTTTAATTTCAGTATTTATAACTAAGTATTCTTCAGATTCAGAATAATCTGACCGACTTCTGTGACATTTAGCTCACATGTGAAATGAAAACTTAAGTGAGTAGCCGAGTTAGAGCAGTTCTGCTAATACACTACACACTATTTAATGACTTAGCATGTTTGAAGAACGAGACTGACACTTCTAATTTTAATATTACGACAAATGTTATCGACAGATCTAAAATGAAATTATCAGCTAATTAACGTGACGTGCAGTGAAAGTAGTTTCACACTTGGCCCATTTAGCGGGTCACCGTCACAAAACAAGAGCAAAACGATCATGCGTTTCGGCGCGACATTTTTCTTGTAAGACCTCTATGGAGTATTACATCGAATGTGGCGAAGAGATTATTAGAGCGGCGTCACGTCGGGTCGGGGTTGTCGCCACGAGTTCGCGACTCACACGCTACCGTTATCGCATGCTAATGCCGACCGCGAAATGTTCCACCGATGTAATGACATGCACACTATGGACCTGCGCACCCAATACAGACACGTGAAGCGTTACCATGCCATAACGATACGCCGAAATTGATTGACCGGTAAAAATTGCTCTGGCAAAATTTCTGATGAGTATATTCGGTATTTCCGCGATTGAATGTGTTGTGGAATGGATTAAATGTTTTTGCGGCTAAGGCACATTATAACGTTAACGTACCGGTGCAACTTTTGTAGACCATGAAAAAAACAGTAAAATGTAGGTGTGTATGTTAAGAATATGTCTCCCTACATAATATTTGATAAACTAGTGATACAGATATAGAATTTTAAAATCTTATAACCGAGTCACATGAGTCATGCTTGTCTGTAATATGCATCTCATTATGACTAAACCAAAACTTTTAGTGGCTAGGCATAAATATTGCACCGTCTCTAACAAATTCTACAAATAAGGCCAGAATAAATGTGATTTGGATGTAAATAACAGCTAGTTGGCCCATCGTTTTTGCTATAGTTTGCACTGGACACGGGTAATCCATCATAATGCAAGTTGGCGAGTAGCGGGCATTAGCTGGACCCGAGCCGAGCTGACGATATCTGTGATTTGGCAAAGCGGGTCGTTCAGCCCTCGGCGATTGTCTCTTGTTATCGAACAACACTTTGTTGTTAGTCAAAGTCTAACTTAACTCTATTGCCTAGCTTTCTGTTCCATAACATACCTTCCAACCTAACAATCAGAAAATAAAAGAACTCAATTCGTTACGAGCCATCTCCTCGGCCTCTCAACTGTCTATGTCCACGGCCTAGATACAATTGCTCAAAAATTTTGGTAACTATCAATCGAATCAGTCCATGTCATGTAAACAATGGAAATAAATAATGTAGATTGCCGATTACAGGGGCATAATCCGAAATAGTCGAGTACTACAATATTGTTCTGGTAGGTAGCAATTGTTCTGTTGTGCAGTTAATTTGACCGAGGTAATCTCGGAGATGCTGAGATAAGACCGTGCAGATGGGCCGCGTTCCCGCTGCGGCTGCGATCCGTGACATAGATAACATTAGACGAACGTTTCCTGCCAGGTTTGAATATGTCCCACCACACTGGGATACGGTTACATGGTAATTATGTAGGATGCTGCTCTACCGTTACGATAAACCCTTTACCTTTCTAGCCGCATAATAAGGTATGGTTGTGTAGTCTCGTTCGTTAGCTTCACAAAGAATATCGACAGAGGGTTATCACACGTTCATCTTCGCGGCTGACGTGAATTACATGAGTGCCGTTAAGGTTATGGCTGCAATAATGTGGGAAAAGTGTGAAACATCGATAGTTTGCGGTAAGTGAACATTGTTGTAGCCGTACGTAACTGCTAGTGATAGAACACTGAAATAGATCTGGCTGGTCCACACGGTCCCATAAATTTTCAAAGCGATCTGTTCTGGTTCAATTCTGTGTCGCCTGCATCTAAACGCCACGGTACGATTCGACAAATAAGGTGTTTTCTTTTTTGGTCGTGATTTCGAACTCTGAAATTATTTACGGTGACAGTTGCAATGTTAGCTAAACTCGAGCGTACGCGACGAAAACTTTCAATATGCGGCTAAGAAATATTTTCGTTTTATAAACAAGTAAAGAACAAAAATCATGAATGGTGCTATAATAATAATTGCTATTTTTTATAGATTGGAACTATTTTGGTGATAATATAAGTAGGTACCTACCAATCTAATTATGTACCTAAGTTTTTTTTTGGTACCTATTGTTAACTACCTACGTGTTAAAAATGTGATGACATGGGAAAATCTCAGTAGGCATCAAATATAGAATAGACTGCAGTTTTCGCTTACATTTATTCAGGGGTTACCTAGATACCTACTTTTTTTTAAGGATGGGAAATCATAAAATGTGCCCCTTCCTTCCCCTTACGTTCCAGGGCCACGGCAACATACTAGGCAGTGTTGTTAATTTAGCGTTTTTGTCGCTAGAAGTGACGACTTTCAAAAAATAAGATTTGACGACAAAAATGTTTTAGCGACTTATCTGACGACTTTTGGAGTACAAATCAAAACAATTTTAGGGCTTGTAATAAATACATTTTTTGTTAACTCGACTAAGAAGTATACAGTGCCAAGAGATGTTATATGGAAAAGGCAAACGCGCTTGGGCGCCAACTTCAAACTTAATTTAATTAAAGTTGCATTCGTTGCTTTAGCTTCAGCTATTTGAAAAAAAAAAACATTTTTTTTTCAAATTTAAGTTTTACATTGATTATTTTAACAGTAGCTCTAGTTAAATAATACATTTTGGAGAGCGTTCGGAAATCATCTAGTTTAAGATTAAGATAAAAAAATCAACTACTATTAATTATTGTGTAAAATTTGAATGCATTTTTTTTTATTTAGAACTAGTGGACGTCACGCGGTTTCACCCGCGTGGTTCCCGTTCCCGTGGGAATACGGGGATAATATATAGCCTATTTTACTCCCTGATAATGTAGCTATCCAATGCTAAAAGAATTTTTCAAATCGGTCCAGTAGTTTCGGAGCCTATTCAATTCAAACAAACAAACAAACAAATATTTCCTCTTTATAATATTAGTGTAGATTAAAAAATAGGTTCATAAGTATATATGGAAAGCAAATTTTAGAATCGACTTGAGCGACTTTCTGGCGACTTTGATATTGGCTCTAGTGACTCGAATTTATAGGAGTTGGCAACACTGATACTAGAACTGAACTAAAAATCTAGCTCTGATAGCTTTTGATTCATACGAGACCATGACACGTACGAGTAACCTACCTAGGTAAGTCTAAAGTGTGAGTCTGGCTTTATCAACGATTTTAAAATGTACGCGTCTGTATTTCAGCTTTTCAGCCGGTCTACCTTGTCAACTTCACACTGTGTAAACGACAAGGAATGATCATTCCATCTTGTTTGTATGGATTGACAGTAATGACAGCTCACTTCTGAGGGCCTAGCACGAATATATTGACCTAGGTATAGTAACGTTAACGTAAGTGAATTTTGAATGTGAAAAACTACAACCCCATCAGGGGCGTAGCTACCGCTGTATCTGCCGTATCAATTATACGGGGCCCCCGGGCCAGTGGGGCCCCGACGTGCGTAAGCAAAAATTAACTAAGTCATCATCAGCTATAAATGATTTAATAAATCAGTTTGCCGAAAAAAGGCAAGGAGAGTGTATATTTAATTAATAGGAGAGTGTATATTAGGAGAGTGTATATTTTATAAAATTGTTTATAAAATTTAGGAAAAGGCGACAGATCGATAATTAGGATGAATAAATATTTCTTTTAATTTTATGCAAACATTTTTTCTGAGAAATCTTTACCCTTCATAAGGGCCCCCAAAAATTTTTTTATACGGGGTCCCGCCAAGACACGCTACGCCACTGAACCCCATAGTATTTTGGTTTAATAATATGGGACATACACAATTTATATCATTCAAAGATATGAATATAGTATCTAATTCAAATAAATATTACGTGCGAAACGAGTATTGTAGCTATGGTAAAATTTTACGTTACGTTACTATACGTCAAAAATATTCGTGTTAGGCCCTCAGTTCACTTCACCTAAGTTAAACACGGTGAGAGGTTTACAGAATCGCACTGCTGTATTAAATCTGTTCCTACTGCTAAGTAAATACTAAAATGTTAAATTTTTTTTCAATGACTTTTGCTAGTCCCTACCTATCGAAGTATGAACGGTACTGATTTATTTCCTACATTCTAACCAATTCTAACTATGATAAGTATTTCAATTCAAATTGTCTAAATGGAGTGTGATGAAATGAGAATGCAGATTAAAAGTAGGTAGGTAGGTTATACGTTGTACGTACGGGCCCAATGGACTGACACGCAAATTGCAGATTTTAAGACGTGGCCAGAATTACAAATTTTTATAAAAAAAAAACTAAATACACAACATGCTTCTTTGAGACATACAAATGTAGGTATTTAGTAGCAACTTAGGGGTGTATCTAAATTCGTCCACATTTGCCTTAAAATATCTAGGTGGAGGGTCTATTACCTATTGCATTCATAGGAAGGTACATACATAAACGGCTAATGTCGAGCAGTGTCTTTTTATGACAGTCCATTTTTTTTTATGGAACTCATTCCTTAAGCAAGCATACCTCAGTATCAGACATAGACAGGATTTATGCAAAAATAAACTCTAAAAAAATACAACTTTTCAGCTCATTTTTACTCGCATTATATCTCTGAGTACAAAGTACTTAAAGAGGTAGATAGGACTAGCCTTTGAAAGGCAGATGATGATAACACACTCCTATTACGAATTATTTTTTAAACAAGTCATTATTTTGCATCATCGTCATCCCCAGTAGGTACCTACCTTTTTTTTTTCACTTTTATCTACATCACAGCCTTCGCTTCCTTCCTATAAACCATATTATCATTCACACCATTCGACCATGTTATCATTGGATTGCCTGTATCGGCTGTATCCTTAGGCATGACAATCTGGATTTTTTTCTATCACGTCACGCCACATCGGCTGAACGGATTTATGCTAAACTTCGATCACGGCTAGGTTACCATCTTGTGGATTATGACTTTTTATCCAGGTGGTAAGAAAGTTTTCTTGAGATAATCTCTCGTTTCCAAGCAGGGAAAGCCGTAGGCAGAAAAATGTTTTTAATAAAAATTTGAATGAAAGACCATTGACCAGCTAAATGTATGGTCTGAATCATCGAAATCGATCCATTGGTTGCGCTAGCTAGAGCATACGCTGAGCGACACGGACTCTTCACGCAGAATTGATTGTAACTTTGTGTGCTACTATGCTTCAGAGTTTTATTTTCGTCGAATCCGAAGAAGATTCGCTATGTAAACTATTGCGGAGTATTTTATGGAAAATATAGGAAACGTAACTGTAGAGTAACATAAATAGGAATACTTATGCAATCCTGATGACAGGTCCTGTAGCGCCTGAATAAATTGAAGTGCAGCAAAAATAGATGCGCGGTAAAAAAATATTATAATACATAGGATTCAGTGGAGACAAATATTAAAGACTGATTTTTAGATAATATCAGACCCAATAATTAAATCCTGCTTCTGATAGCACCCGCTTCATTAGCGTAGGACTAGAAAGTTATAACCTAAATATGCCATTGCAAATAATTACTTAGTTACGAAATATATAATATCTCACCTTCGTTTGCATCAATTTCATCGATAGGAGACACAAAAGAAATTCGAAAAATTATTCCAATCAAAAACAAATATGTACGGCAAAACATCATGTACCGATTATGAAAGTATAGCAACACATTAATTTATAATAATAAATAATAGAGACCGGTATGGAAAAAGTTCGCGGGAAGGCTTTCGCGGTTGCGCAGGCGCCGGCGCTATGAGCGTACATGCGTTTGCGCTGCAGTGGCCACCGAGCGACTAACCAATAACACCGCGAGACAAGCTACGCTTTTGGATGGGCACAGACAGTTAGTCGCGAAGTCGCGACCTCCGTGCTTGAAAGGATTTGAAGTTCAAAACAAACTTTTATGTTTTACTGAAAAACTGAAGAAGAAACCGGTCCTGTGGAGATGTCCTGTAAAATCTCCTTTAGAAGATTTTTATTTTTCTAGCAGCCTACGTTGAAAAAAAAATAGCAACAAAGTACCTATAGAGGTAGGCAGTTTTATGTTTTGTAAAAAAAAACTTTTACAAAAAAATATGACCGACTTTCAAACAAAACTCTACAAAGAATAAAATAACCTTAATTTCGGAAGTCGGTGTTTTTTGTTTTTTAACACCGACTTTATTTTTCACTTTTAAGTGGTGATACTTGGACGACGTCTTCGTCAACGCAGAAATTGAATTAAGCAAAAATGCTCATAAAATAAAAACTACTGAAACAAACCGAATCAAACCGAATCAAATTTTTATGGAACCAAATGGCAAGTATACTGCATCGAACTAAAAAAGAATCACAGAAATCGGATCAGAAACCTCGGAGTAATCGGTGTACTTACATAAAAAAAATACCCGCCGAATTGAGAACCTCCTCCTTTTTTGGAATTCGGTTAATAAATATGGGGTAAAACATTCGTATATGTAGGAACCTACAGAGAGAAGAGAGAGAGAACTCGGAGGTTAAATCATGTTCAAATATTCCAAACCCTTGTGCAAGTTTTTTGCTAATGTTTGGAAGGTTTACAAAACATAATCGGGCTAGAAGTAAAATGTCCTTAATAATATAGAAAACACCTGTAAACATTTTTCTTAACCAATTAGGTACCACAAAGACGTGACAACGTAAGAAACTTATATTTTATTGTTTTTTAGGGTTCCGTAGTCCTGACAAGGAACCCTTATAGTTTCGTCATGTCCGTCTGTCTGTCCGAGGTTTTGCTAAGAGACCGTTAGTACTAGAAATCTGTAATTTTGTAGGGGTGTGTAGGTATATCAATTACGCCGACAAAGTGGTAAAATAAAATTTTGGAAAATATTTTTAGGGTAGCTCTCACATGTGAAGTGGGTATGATGTTTTTTCGTCGTCTATCCCATCGTGTGGGGTAGCGTTGAATAGTTCTTTTCAAATGACTAAGGGGTTGTTAATAGGTACTATTTTTCGATTTAATGTTCCATTTACGAAATATTAAACATTAAAGTTCAAATTTTTGTTCCAGTACCCAGCCTTCTAAAATCTAAACTGCTGGCTTGAAAAATCTGGACAAAATTATGATGGTAGTGCATTTCATGAACTTTAAAAGAAAATTATAGCGGTTAAGATAACTTTATTAGTTTAGCAGTAATAGTCTTGAATTTGGGTGTTGGATAATTTTGTAACAATTACAAAATCTTTAATAAAACCATTAAAGTGACTAAGATGAAATAGTTGCTTGTTTTATACTTAACGGGTAAAGACTAGCATTAAAACAAAATCTTAAATAAAAAAAGCTAAAAAACCATAAAAAAATATCATAAGTTTCACAATAATAAATAATAATAATAAACATTTAATCTCAGAATCTCTTCCATAATTTGTTAGTAACAATGTAAACTTATAAACTAGTGTTAGTAATGTGTGTGTGTATATGTGTGTTGCCGCTAGATGGCGCTGTACCAACGGGTTTTGAATCTTTATAAACAACAGAATCCTTACTTCTTTACTAATATTATAAACGCGAAAGTAACTCTGTCTGTCTGTCTATTTGTCGCGCTATCACGCCAAAACTACTGAACTGATTTAAATGAAATTTGGTACACAGTCTAGAGCCTGAGAAAGAACATAAGCTACTTTTTATCCCGGGAGTACGTTCCCTAGGGACCTCACGGGCGAAGCTGCTGGCAGAAGCTAGTCGTTCTATATTGTAATAATAACACACTGCGCGTGGCGCGACACGCACTTGGCTGGTTTTTTTATAGTCTTGCTAGCTTACCTAGCAAACGTTGTTTTGCCATACCTATAAATAAAAAAAAATAGCCTACGACGGATGACCTATTCTCAGACCAACTAACTCTTAAGGGGTCATTGAACTCATTATTATGAACAACTTTCAGTATGGGACCAACACTGAAATCGTGAAAAAAAATCGACTCGCCCATACATTTATGTGCGCATAACTCGACAAAATGTACTGAACAGCTGATTTTTTTTTGCGATTTCGGGATTTGTCCCATAGTAAAAGTTGTTCATAACGATGAGTACAATGATCCCTTAGGAGGTATTGTTTATTCTGTTACAAGTTGTTTACACAAAAAAAAAATACAAATAAAAATTGGTCAAGCTGTTTCGGAGTAGTTCGATAACAAACTCTGTGACTGCTGTGACACGAGACAGGCACTGTGACAGTCCCTTATTACATAAAATTACTGACAAAAACTACGTACTTATTGCTTGGAGATATTGCATGACGCTATAGATATATTTACCAACAAGACTCGTGTAGAGACGCCGATTATTTTGCGCATGCGTGGTGGTAGTTTCTCTCTGACATTCAATTCTCAGCAAGACCTTTAGCACCATATGGATAAACAAACACTAAGGAAATCGTGAATTAAAAGCTCAAAATTAAAAGGAAATGGGTAACCAGTTCAAAAACGTGGCAGTGATAGCCTGCCTGAAAACATTTCTTTTTGTTTTCAATGTCGTGTTTTGGGTAAGTTTTCTGTCAATGTTTATTCCATTTTGTTCTTCTTTTAAAATACTTAACACTGTATTAAAGTGATACAAAACCTACAACTAGTTGGTAGGTACATCTGTTATTTCGGGCGTTCCATTGAGTTCTTTAAAACGCCTGTTATTCATTCATCTTTTATTTATAATGAGTTTTTCTACATCCAGCTGTTAGCTAATTCATGGAACACCGATGTGTTTTTCTGCTATAGACATCTATGGTGAGTTTATCGTTTCGTAGATAAACAAGAGTTCATCTAGGTCATTACCTACGTTATTTATGTACCTACCTAGATACTAAGTTGTTTTAATTTTAACACAACACTTGGAAAGTTTACTCTGCCTGAACCTCCATTTTATTTAAGTTTGCAACAATATTGGAGTCATGGAAAAGATAATATTTAGGTACCTACCTAACGTACAAAACGCTCAAAAGACCAATTTAATTGGTTTTAACGAAAAAATAAATTTAAAAAGTGCAAGTGTTTGTACTTCGATAGAAAACCAAAGTGAAATCAGAACGTGCATGAAATATTTAATCCGTTAAGTATTGCTTGACAAAACATGTACCTTTCAGTTCACAGGGCTCTTACTCCTGCTGGTGGGGCTATGGGCCGAATTCGACCTGCACAAGTACATGGAACTGTCGCCCGAGTTCTCGGGGACAGCTCCTCACGTGCTGATCGGTATCGCCTGCCTCATCGTCCTCGTTAGCTCGATTGCGTTCTCCTGCATCATCAAGGGCCAACCGGTTCTGCTTTATATTGTAAGTGGAATGTATTGGACTATTGATCAAACATGGTCGTGGTCAATCCTCCTCATGTTTCTCTGCCATTTTGGTCAAACTGCTTGGGGCACAATCAGAGGTCTGATTAGTTTAATGCTGTGATAAATCTCTTAATTTTCCAGTATGGTGGATTCCTGGCGTGTATCTTCATGATGGACGCGGGCGTAGGCGCTGCGACCGCATGCTACCGGGACACCTTCGCCAAGAGTCTCCACGATGGCCTCACCCAAACGATCACCACCAATAATCCGCACAAATCCAACTTCGACTTCGCTCAAAAGAACGTTAGTTTGATTTGCAACGTGTCACAGAATAAACGCAACACCTCTTAAGGGGCCATTGTACTCATTGTTACGAACAACTTTCGCTAAAAAAATCAGCTTTTCAGTACCTACATCTTGTCAAGTTATGCTCACATAATTCATGGTTTTTTCACGTTTTCGGGGTTGGCCCTATAGTAAAAGTTTTTATAATGATAAGTACAATGACCCCTTAAGATGTATTGCGTTTATTCTGTTAGGTACAAGTTGTATAGCGAGTTATTTTTTAAAGGCTCACATTTGGGATCCACCGGTAAACTGTGATCCTGTTGGTTTATTAATACGGTAAAAGTAGATAATCTACATACATAGGCTCAATGTTCTCTGTTACATTGATCCCAACGTTATTTTTATCACGTCTCTTATCCCTAGTTAATTGCCTCTCTCTTGTATTCAGCGGCTAATTAACAATTCCGTGCGCGTGTCTAACAGTTGCGCTGCTGTGGCGTATCTAACTACACGGACTGGATAAGACTGTCACCACAGAAGGTGATCCCTATCTCGTGCTGCCTCGACCCCAACGACTGCATCACGGCTAATTACAGCGACGTCTTCCAACAAGTAAGCACGTTTAAAAATGTTTTATTACTGCTAACTGTATTTTATATAACTTAGGTACCTAATTATAGAACCACGCCAGTTTTTCTGCAGAGTGAGGCAGATTGTATAGGACTATAGGCTATAAGGACAATCTCGGGTAGGCACCGACTGTATACGACGACCTACACATTACCACAGCGTTTCAGATGACATCCATGACCAGGTTGTGTCGTGCCCGGCATTCATCCATACTTTATATCCCGGGAGTATGTTCCCTAGGGACCACGCGGGCGAAGCCGACGACAGAAGCTAGTATCACATACCTAATCTCGAATTTTTTGATTCCGGTATACCTCTACCTACATACGTTATGACTTATGATACCTAAAATGCAGGTACCTAATTACCAGCCTGTGTATGATTAAATACCTATCCAAGTGCCAACCAACCTTTATATTAAAAAATCCTTTTTTTTTTGTTTCACTAGCTGTGCCTGCAACTTCGTCCGCGTGGAATATTGTCTTTGGGTAGCATTTATAATTATTTAGGCTAATTATTTTACAAATAAGACACAAAGGTATAAATACTTTAATGAGCTAGGTATTTGCATTCACATAAACCTTACATATTTCCGTACAAACTTTCATCCCCTATTGTTATTTTACACCCTTGAGGGTAAAACTTTTACAAACTTTGAATGTCATATTTATTTATATCCAATCAACAGCCTAAAAAATAAGTTTCAACCCCTTACAACCCTTTTTCGCATAGAAAAGTAGCCTATGTGCTTTCTCAGGCTCTAGAATATCTGTGTACCAAATTTCATTTAAATCGGTTCAGCAGTTTTGGCGTGAAAGCGCGACAGACAGACAGAGTTACTTTCGCATTTATAATATTAGTAAAAATTAAAACCTCGCCGTCAATACGTTTATTGCTTACTAACTGTATCCTATATGCAAGCAAAAACGCTTGCAAAGTGCTGTTTTCTATGCCTAATGTGTTGTTTATAATACTTTCTGTGTCAGGGCTGTTACGCGGTGATCTCGGAATACTTGGAAAACAACATCGACCTAGTGGTAGGCGTCGCCATCGGCACCGCGCTCCTCCCGCTCGTCGGCACATTCCTATCGTGCTTCCTAGCCAGTTATATCAAGAAATCTAAATACGATGTCGTCAACTAACGACTTGAATACTCAACGATTACCTGAACGAATCTCAATTTTTTCAATCTCTTCTCGACTGACGCTATCCATGTTGGACATATTTGCATTTTTATTCATATTTAAAATTATATAAATTATAAATATTTATTAGACTTTTATTTATGTTAACATCTTTAAAAGATATTGTATTTAAATCGATGTATTCTTTATATAAAATTATAAGCATAGTCAATTTTTAAATGTTATTAAACTTGAAGCAAAGCATATACTTAGTTTAATTTCTAACTTTGTAATAAAAACCCAGATGATGCAAAAATATTTATTTTCTCTTGATCTTATATCTATCAGAGTATACAGTCTTATGATAATTATATACACTTGTAGTTTGCACCTTACAAAACAAGAACCATAATAAAATTATTAAATGTATGTTCTGTAACAAAACTAGGAACAAGTTTGGGACATAATCATAACTTGTGTGCATATTGCACTAAACAATGTGGTAACTAGCAACATAATCATTGATCTCCTAACTAAAAGTCTGCCACTTTAGTCACTGTCAGAGCTGTTCTTATCATCCTTGGCTTCAGCAACTTGATCCTGTTTGTAATGCCGGTATTCCGGCTTCAACTCCCACATATTCTTGTGCGGATTCTTCAAGTTGTAGTTACATACTTCTTTCAAAATCTCTTTCAGGTACACAATTGGTTGTCTGGTAATCTGCAACAAGAATACCATGCTATAATACTGAAAATGAAGATTCAATTAATAAATAATAAGGCAAAATATAGCATAAAATTAATGTTTTGTTGCATTTTCAAGTAAAAGGGTACTCTTCAAATTAGATAACTGGGATACTTATCTTGGATTTGTAAACACATTATTTATGCTTATTGTTTGGGTCACATGAATTAACCAGACAACAATAAAACCTCTCCATAATATACAACCTATAACAGAACAAACGCAATACCTCTTAAGGGTCATTGAACTCATCATTATGAACAACTTTCACTATGGGACCTGCACTGAAATCGCAAAAAAAAAATCGACTCCCCCATACATTTATGTGCACATGACAAAATGTACTGAACAGCTAATTTTTTTTCGCGATTTCGGGTTTGATCCCATAGTAAAAGTTGTTCATAATGATGAGTACAATGACCCCTTAAGTGTATGTATTTTGTCACTCTGCATCATACCTTTTGTAAGTCTTTAATGTTGTAATACTGATGTTTCTCAAATGCAGCAAACAGCATATTGAGCACTGCATCTTTGTCATCCCTGGCTTTCTTCCCTTCAGCCATCTTCTTCTTCATGTGGTCAATCTGCAATAAATTATTTATTTGTGAATTAGTTCTTGCTGACACCAGCAACACACAAGCAGCTCATTCGATAGGGGCTTCCCTTATGCAGGACAAGAATACCACTATCAGAAATAACAGTGATGGGTGATTATATTAATTACTAGCTTCTGCCAGCGGCTTCCCCCGCGTGGTCCCTAGGGAACATATTCCTGGGATAAAAAGAGCTATTTGCATTCACATAAACCTTACATATTTCCGTACAAACTTTCATCCCCTATTGTTATTTTACACCCTTGAGGGTAAAACTTTTACAAACTTTGAATGTCATATTTATTTATATCCAATCAACAGCCTAAAAAATAAGTTTCAAGCTCTAAAAATTACGATACCCTTACAACCCTTTTTCGCATTAAAAAGCCTATGTCCTTTCTCAGGGTACCAAATTTCATTTAAATTGGTTCAGTAGGTTTGGCGTGAAAGCGCGACAGACAGACAGAGTTACTTTTGCATTTATAATATTAGTAAGGATTACTGATAACATGTTTGTCATGTTACAACATGAAATATATAGCATAATCAGCAATGTCATGGAATAGAAGAAATAAAGAGAAACTCAAATGTAGGTAAACAAACATGTTGCAGCCTGTACAGACTGATTTTCAAATTGATAAATTTTACTACTTGTCTTACTTACTCACTGACTTAAAATTATTTATTAAAATGACATTAGGTATTGGTTTAAATAGCTATCTTTAAACTAATATTGTTAATTTGTAGAATCTAATCTCTAGAAGTACAAAATTTAATTCACTGGCAGAATGTCATACTAATACACAGTTGCTATGGGATAGCCTCAAGGAGTAAAGCTGCAGGGAAAAGCTAGTCTACAATTGAAAAGATTATGAACAGGTTTGGTCTTACATTATGTTTGTGGTCAGAAACTGGCTTGAAGTTCTGCACAATCCGGTCTAATTGTTGCACCTGCCGCTGAGGCATTGATGCCTTCCTGATAGACTCTGATTTCAACTTGTAATAAGTATTGTCAGCATATGGCCTACATTCTAACTTTTGTACAATTCTGCCTTCCATGTAAAGCTTCTCTGATTCAGGTACCACTGCATCGGTGTTAGATGCTGGAAAACAAAACATCATGTAACTTAATAAAAGTCTTACCATTATATCAATGTGTAGTTTTACAGGAATCAAACATAACAAACACAAATGATTTTATAATAGTTTTGCCAAACCATACTTACGAATTGCATGTGAAAATACTCCGAGGGATTGTCTTGTAACGTTCGAGACGTCAAGGCGATGTTCCTTTGGTATGTTTTGTTCTCCAGGCTCCTTGAGGCAAAGTACAGCCTCAGACAGTGATAACTGCACCTGAGCTCTCTGTCCCGGCGCTCGTGATATCTTCAACTTGCCTACTTCGATATTTCCTGGTGCTTTTTCCCATTTATTAGCTATGTATTTAGGAACTTTAACTAGCCAAACTCCCCGGCCTGTATTTGACAAATCCAATTCTCGGTCTATTTGAGGAAGTGCAGGTGGTGTAGTCATATTGATATAGCTCTTTTTACCTTCCTGTTATAAACAAATAGTCCAAATTTCAATAACCTATTATTTTAAAATTGCCAAGTTTTGCAATGCAACTTGACCAGTTACCACTGACAGTCTGACACTGACATTTGATGACTTGTGACATCAATTAAGGTGGAATCATATTATCGGATGCGTTCATCAGCCACGGCTTATGGACGCGACTGAGTAGTGTGTACAGTCGGTGGACGTCCAGCGAGCCAGATTTCTACCGGACGGCTGACCGCTCAAGGACAGCCCAAGGTTGCGTCCGCGGATGTTGTCCGATAGTGTGTACAGTTCAATGTAAATTCATTATCCAGATACCTCTAAGTTGCGTCCATAAGCTGCGGCTTATGGACGCGTCCAATAAAATGATTCCACCTTTAGGGATATTCCGATACCTATACATCGATGCATGGATAACAGCGATGTTTACAATGCGATACATTATATCAATTTGACGATTTGAAATGCTTTCGATATACTCGATGTATATTACTATGCTTTTTCAGTTTTTAGTAGAAAAACATCAAATCGATTATAACCAATTAATTTCATAAAAACTCAAGTATGACCACTGAAATTTTATTTAAAATCTTTTTTCCTATGTGTTTATTTAAAAAAGACAAGTTTATTATTCAATAGTGGACTGACAACATAATGCCATCGCAGCCAACGTCAGCTAATGTGTACCATGGTAGGAACTTCAATCCCATCTGAACGTTTGTCTTATAAAGCGGCACAAATCATCAATCAACAACGAATTAGACTGAAAGGCAAATGTTTAAATAAACTATTGTTTTTGCTAAGTCTCTCAAAAGAACACTGGCAATACGACATGACAGACTTAGCAAAATTATTGCGCATGAATTTTTTTTTTTGTTCTTACGTAAATTACAATTAAGATTTTTCTCTACATAATAAAACAATGTTTTAATTATTAGTGACGGTTTGCATGAAAAGTTGTTTTGAAGTAGTATATCTGGTCTGTGTCCTGTGAATTTTATTTCTTAGTATTTGTTGTTATAGCGGCAACAGAAGTACATATTCTGTGAAAATTTCAACTGTCTAAATATCACGGTTCATGAGATACAGCCTGGTGACAGACGCACATCGAAATCTTAGTAATAGGGTTCCGTTATTACCCTTTAGGTACGAAACCCTAGAAAAGTACTCAATGCGTAGAAAATATCGATGTTTTCACCTGATACATCGAAAGACATTGATGTACAGTTCTGATTAATTGAATTGACAAAAAAGCATCGAGGTTGTTTCAAAGTGGACGCCCCTACTTGACATGCTTGACAGCATAAAGAATATCCTTGACAGTTTTGTTTTTATCATGAGATTGAAAAATTTTTTTATTCATTGCTCTAGAGCCAGGAAAAAACCAAAACGTTAAAGTCGAATTAGGTTAAAGTGGGTAATAGAAGATTCTAGGCGTACGAGCAAGTACGCGTATTTATGGCTCGACGAGCTTTTTCACTCGTGGGTCAATCTAAGTACGCGTATATAAAAACCGCTGGGTAAGTTCGTTGGCGATCCAACAAGTTTGAAATTTTGCTCGTAGCTCGCCTCGGCTCGCATGTCTGTAAACGCCGCGAGTCGCAAGCCGCGAGCCATTACTTTGTTTTATGACACATCGAGTGCTATTGTGATGCAAAAATTACTGTTTTTCTAATCTATTCACACTTGTGTGATGGTTGCTACTAGCGGAGCTCCACATCGGTGTCAATGCGGCGAAGCAGTCGACCGCCTCGGACACCATGGCCTGTCCTGCAGTAGGAGCGCTGGACTGTTAGCACGGCACGCCAGCATTAATGACATTATCCGTCGGGCTTTTGTCACCAGTGCCAACTGTTTTAGAACCCAACGGCTTGGCACGCTACGATGGGAAAAGGCCAGATGGGATGACCATAATGCCTTTTAAGGTGGGTAGGCCTTTGGTGTGGAATGCAACATGTGTCGATACCCTTGCGCCATCCCATCTTCTTAGCACGGCGGGCTGTGCTGGGGCGGCTGCTGCAGGTGCAGAAAACCTCACACGACGCAAATATAACAACTTAATTGGGAGTTATATATTTGAGCCGTTTGGCTTTGAATCACTCGGCCCATGGGGTCCGAGTGTGCATCGAGTCTTTCGGGACATTAGCAAACAACTTGTCGACTGTTCAAGTGAACAGAGGGCTGGGCTTTTTTTCGGCCAAAGAATCAGCATTGCCATTCAACACGACAATGCTGCCAGTGTTCTGGGCACTTTTGCCATTGACAGCGATGTGGATTGTTTTTTTGATGCCCAATGATTTATATTGTTTTATACGCGTTTGTAAATAGTTTTGTCGTGTTAATGAGTGTATATAGTTAATTAAGTATTTAAGATTCCTAAAATAAATGAATCTATTTACACTAAATATTAAAAGAATTCTTGATTGTTTCAGTAACACGATTGTAACAGGTTCAGGAGTCGACCAAATATTATGTGCCGAAATTATGGCACTGAAGTCCACTGCTATTTAATTTAAAATTGCTTCTCTTAAACAAGTATCCGATCTGGCTATAATAAAATATTATTCCTGAATAACAAAAAGTTTCCTCCATTGACGACATCGCAGTCATCCTGGTACCAGAATAATGAGCAAGCTATCAAGTGTGTCACCGACGTCGAACCGAGTAAATTTGCGATCTCCGCGGCATTCGAAGGAACACCAAAATACGATTGGTCCATGCAGGTCTTCTCAATCTTATTGTATGCAATTGCAGAAACATGGTGTACCTATCATAAGTTGCGAAAGAAAGCAGAATGATCGACGATTTCAAATGGTGGGCTTGGCGAGACTTCTTTGTATACCATGGACTGGTAGAACTAAACATCGCCAAACGGCTTTCTGTAATATGCTAGGAGCGTCCCTTCAGCATTTTTGAACATATTATGCGTTCATCCAAGCATAGTCTGAAAAGACTCATTATACTGGGGGGCTACTCTCTAAGCCCGAAGTCCGTAGTTTCGGGCTTAGTTGCGGGCGTATTCTACTCCGTATCACCTACGTACTTACGATTAGTCCCAAACCCGAACCAAAAATGAAGGACAACACGATTTGACAGTTACTATCAAATCCTGTTGTCATGAATTCTTAGTGGTTAGGTGATACGGAGTAGAATACGCCGACAACTAAGCCCGAAACAACGGACTTCGGGCTTAGAGAGTAGCCCCCCTGGACCGAGTCGAAGGAAAACGCGCTCAAGGTAGAACACTGGCAAGATGGTCCAACGCCATAAAGATAGAAGACTGTTGGAAGCAGCATGTACAGAGCGGAACACACTGCAGAAGACTGCATTGCTTGAAGACGCGTCGTGTAAGACGTATGTGGTAGCGATCCTCAGGAGTAAGGGAAAGACGAAGAAGAAGATAAGAAGCCTTGTGATGCGATTCGCCGGGAAAATCATCGATACTTGGTTTGAGCATGACTGGTATAAGGAATACATTCCGTGAAAGCTAACCTTCCATGATGCCTTGGGGACATTGAAATCTAGTACAAACAAAAATGATATCAGATAACATGCCCGCACTTCCACAGTGTGCGCTAGCCTTAACATGAAAAAAGCATGAAATGTTCTTTCAAGATTCGTTATTATTCTCTCCACCGTGTTTATTATAAGTCAATGTCGCAATAAATACGTTTACTGTCAATTATAAATTGGACATGTTCAAAAACAGCGTCGCTACTTTTCATACACTAAATAAACAGTGGCGTAGCTAGTCTCAAAGGGGCTCTATATCAAACATATTTGGGGGCCCTTTTTAGGGGAATTGTTTTTAAACAAAATGCCTGCCAAAACAATGAGCTAGTAGGGTTTACTAGCTCAGGACTGTCTTGGCAGGCCACGAAGGAGATGGTGGGACTAAATTTATAGCTTTGCGTCTAGCCGCCGGGCCCCTTGGAGTCCGAGGGCCCCGTATCTTTGATACGGCTGATACGATGGTAGCTACGTCCCTGTAAATAAATATAAAGTGAAAGATGTACAGAAATTCGTTAGCGACTAAACTCACTGCGTGTGGACCTAGCTTAAAAACGGTATTATGTATTATAATCAAAATTATGCTAGTTATTTGTATTGCTTCAATCAATTATTGATAAGGAAAAGATATCAGGCGTCTTTTTTTCATTCATCACTAGCTGACCCGCGCAACTTCGTCTGCGTCACAATTTTCATCTATAATATAACTCTTACCCTACTCCAACCCTACTCCTACCCTACTCCTACCCTACTCCTACCCTTTTTTTTTTTTTTTTTTTTTTACGGGGGGAAATCCTCATGGATGTCCTCCGCCCTGGGGCGGGCGGAGGGGTCTGTCAGACTCTTACTGACTAAAACCACCCCGGTGTTCCATCTCTCACTACGCCGGGGATCGCGAGAACTTGCGACTTCCGTGATCCCCGGCTGGTGCTGGCCCGCCTGTGCGGGCCACCTCGGGTCAGCGGGGGGAGTGAGGTGTTTGACTCCCCCCGCGACGTCAAAGAGGGGCGCACGGGAACACCACGCGCCGCCACCTCGGGTCCAGATGAATGGGGGGCGACGGACGTCCCCAAGTCCGCCGCCCCTGGACCCAGTTAGGGGGGCCGGAAGAGGGCAGCGTATGCCCTCCTCCGACGCCCGGTGCGTCTGCTGCGGGCCGGGACGGAGGTCGAGATCTCCCTCTCCCTTTCCGCAGCCTCCTTCTGCTACTCCTACCCTACTCCTACCCTACTCCTACCCTACTCCTACCCTACTCCTACCCTACTCCTACACTACTCCTACCCTACTCCTACCCTACTCCTACCCTACTCCTACCCTACTCCTACCTACCCTACCTACCTACCTACCCTACCTACCTACCTACCCTACCTACCTACCTACCCTACCTACCTACCTACCCTACCTACCTACCTACCCTACCTACCTACCTACCCTATCTACCTACCCATTTTTTTTTCCTTTAAACCTTCCCTGTATTTTGGCGAATCCAACAAAAAAAGAATTATTAAAATCGATCCAGCCGTTCTCGAGTTTTAGCGAGACTAACGAACAGCATTTCATTTTTATATATATAGATTATTATCATTGCTTCAGTGATAATAAAACATGCTTGTGTAAAGGCATTTACACAACAAGGCAACGATTAAATTATTTTTAACCTTTAGACTTTACGGTGTTGCCTCCTTTAAAAATAAAAAAGTATAAACGTCAATAACGTAAATGCCACTCTTGTCAAATTTGTCGATATGATATTTGTAAAAAAAGTGTTTTAGTTTAGATTTCTGTGATCTATGTGTTTCTGACCAAGATGTTTTACAATTATTACTACACTTTTTAATTATATTCTTCGCTTTCGCAATAGAGTAATGTGAAATCATGTTTGGATACAGTAAAGAGGCAGTAAGAGTGAAAGTCAAGGTTTGTATTGTGTTGATCAATTACTTTAAATTAAAAGTGGAACATCTGTTTGGTTCAATATTGTTCCTCATTTTAATACAAATATTACTGCTCCGTTTACTACATAGACAGGTTCTATGTTTCTATTAAACTTTAGTATCAGTAATCGATATCTGGGAATTCCACTAGTAAAAGTATGTCAGAAGAACCCATTGTTTGGAACAAAATTATGAAAGTTTCAGTTAAAGTGAGTCTGTGTTTGTTGCTAACTGTACATTTGTTGTTTGTGCTAGAATAAGTAGTTATTTATTAATTATCTATAAATAATAATGATTAATTAATTATTAATAAGTTGTTTGTTTACACAGAAATGTGAGGGTAAGCTTCAGCCTGAGTTAAGGAAGTTTTCAGTAGACCCGCAAATAACATCTCTAGAAGTGTTACAAAGTATTTTGGTGAAAGCATTTGATATTAAGTCAGATTTCACACTATCTTACCGAACTGCTGATGATTATGGACAAGAAGTCTATTTACCTCTTCTCTCTGACTGGGATCTGGATGCAGCTTTTCTTAAGTAAGTTATATTTGTAACAATAATATTTAACGAAAGTGAACTTACTGTGCCCTGGATAAATTAATAAGATACTATGCACAATATGTTATGAATAAGACTTGTAATCTTTAGGTATAGAACTACTATCTGCATTTTTCCAAAATTTTAATCTCAGTAGTTTCATGGTCATTTTTGGTCTAATTTCTTGAATAACTTCAAAACTATTTATTTTAAAACTATGGAAAAAATATAATTAAAACCTTCACAGTAAGCTCTTTCATATTTTGATGTCACACAATAAAGTTTGAAAAAACTTTTTTTTTTTAATTTTCTTGTTTGTGAAAAGTGACCCCAAAACTAAAATATTATTCATTTGCCTAAACCGTCCGTGTTTGGATCACAGAAGTCCATATGTATATCAAATTTCAACAGAATTGGACCTATGGATCCATATAAAACTGGCTGTGACAGACGGACAGACAAACAGACACCTGAGTGATCCTATAAGGGTTCCGTTTGTTACGGATGTTCGGAACCCTAAAAAAAAGTAAAAGAACGTAACTCAAAGATGAGCAACTACAATCTAAAACTACTACATAATGCATGCTACATTTACTTGACTTCCCTGTAACTGTAGGCACTTATGTACAAACTATCCCATAATCAACAAAGTTTAATATTGGTCATAAAATTCAAACACTCCACATCTTTTATACAATTAGGTATTTGTTTACCAATTTCAGGGCTCATAATATAGCCCTCACTCAGAGGTCAGAACCATGCGTGCAGCTAAAAGTAGACATGAGACCATTTGCGGAAGCTTCCGAAGACTGGGAGCCTCCAAGTGTGAACCAGGCTGCTCCAGCAGTTAGCCAGAACTATAAGGAACAGCCCACTGTGGCCCCAGTGCAGCACCAGACTGAGAAACAGGAAATACAAACAGGCTTTCAAGGAATGATCATGAACCAGGTATATCTGTTTTCTGAAGTATTTTATATATGCAGATTTGCTTGCATCTAATGCCCGGTTTCTGAGGTAGTTTATGTGTCCATTATGTGTAATAATAATATTATAAAGAGGAAAGATTTGTTTGTTTGTTTGTTTGTTTGTTTGAATTGAATAGGCTCCGAAACTACTGGACCAATTTGAAAAATTCTTTTAGCATTGGATAGCTACATTATCAGGGAGTAACATAGGCTATATATTATCCCCGTACTCCCACGGGAACGGGAACTACGCGGGTGAAACCGCGTGACGTCCACTAGTGTGTAATAACGCCATTGGTTGGTTAGTGCTTAATGGACAGATAAACAATTCATAAAGTACCTCAGAAACTGGGCAGTAGTGTGTTATATGTTACATCAGTTACACCATTTTATTAGTTTCCTATAAAGCTAAATGCTAGGAATTCTAGAATGAAAGCTGAATTGGAAAACTTCTATTGTAAGTGGGGCTGGTGTTTTTTTTTGCTTAACTGTGGCTGGACTGATATTATATTAATTAATATTGGCTTAATGGCAGCACGGAACATGGATTGAGTCACTGTGTAGTCAGTATTCATGAGTGTCAGGGAGTGAGGTGAAGGGACTGTGCAACAAGTAAAAGACTTTACAGCTACCATTAAGTTTGAATTGCACTGTAACAAAAACTAAATAAGGTATTTGTCAGTGTAACAAATCTATTTTACAGCAGGCAGTTTATAATCATGCTTAAATATAATTAAAGGATGGTTGATAATGATTTGTATCCTGCCTGGCTGATATCTAATGTGTTTATAAATATCAAGTACACTATGGAAAAATGTTTAGTATGTCATCAGTTGTCTAAATAATTTTGACTTTGATCAGTAGATGCTATCTATAGGTACTATATAGTATTATAAAGTTAAAAGAGTATGTTTGTTTGGTTGAACAGTCTAATCTCAGGAACTACTTGAAAAATTATTTTAGTGTTGGGTAGCTCATTTATCGAGGAAGGCTATAGGCAATATAACATCACGCTACGACCAATAGGAGCGGAGCATTCAGGAAAAATGGGACGCAGACGAAGTTGCGCGCGTCAACTAGTCATTTCTATAAGTTTAGATTCCTGCTAAGATTAGAAGGATTCAAGTGTTAGTTTTTCTATTAAAACAGGTCATACAATAGGGTATTTTACTAAAAAAATCTAATTAGTCCGTCAGATAGATTTTCTTAAAATATTGGACACGTATTTTTTCTTTTTTCACGTAAACATAAAATGAAGACGAAACAGCGCGTTGAAGACACGCATGACGTCATGTGGCTTGGTAAAATAGTACCATCATAGTGACGTCACATGTGTCTTCAACGCTCTGTATCGTCTTCATTTTTTGTTTACGTGAAAAAAGAAAAAATACGTGTCCAATATTTTAAGGAAATCTATCTGACGGACTAATTAGATTTTTTCAGTAAAATACCCTATTATTTTGTAAAATGTCTTTGTTTTGACAAACCACTTTATTGGCAGGTTGAAAAAACATTCAACATGGTGACAAGAGCTCTCAACTTGTACGATGACCCGAACAACGCACCGCGGCCGCCACTCAGTGACATTGAGTTCCGAGCATTCTTGGATGCTGTTGGACAGATCACTAATACCTCCAAGCTACGCGAAGTTATATACTGTGGTGGCATCGATCCCAGCCTTAGGTTGGTATAAACCTTATTTATTTATGTACAAATCATATGCTACTGGCTTCTAGCTTACTCCCGCGACTTTGCTCCTGTACAAAGACGCTAAAAAAAAAAATTTTTTTTTGCGTGATTAAAAACAAGCTGCAACACTCAGATATATCTGTACTATCTATACTATAATTTTAATATATAAAGCTGAAGAGTTTGTTTGTTTGTTTGCTTGAACGCGCTAATCTTGGGAACTACTGGTAATATATAAAGCTGAAGAGTTTGTTTGTTTGTTTGTTTGCTTGCTTGAACGCGCTAATCTCAGGAACTACTGGTCTGATTTGAAAAATTATTTCAGTGTTAGATAGCCCATTTATGGAGGAAGGCTATAGGCTATATATCATCACGCTAAGACCAATAGGAGCGGAGCAGTAATAAAAATTGTGACGCAGACGAAGTTGCGCGGGACAGCTAGTTGTACCTTATAAATGTACTTTTCATAATTAGACCACATATTCTTCCGGATATTAATTAACTTATTATAGTTACAATCTTTTACAAACATAAACAAATAACTATTTAACCTATTGATAATTTTAGTTTAGATTAAAGTCTGCCTTGATAATACGGTATCTTCTGAGAGTTAATCCTAGCTTTAATATAAAAAAATATGGTGAATTATTTGATTTCAGAAAAGTTGTATGGAAACACATCCTCAATGTTTATCCTGAGGGTATGACTGGCAAAGAGAGAATGGACTACATTAAACGGAAAGCAAATGAATATTATGCTCTAAGAACACGATGGAAAGACTGCATACAACAAGGAATGGTCAGTAAAAAATATACAGTGAAATGACATTTTTGTTCTATTATTTCATTATAATCAAAGTGAAATATATTATTTACAGGTAAATGCTGACTTAGCTTATGTGACTGGTATGGTTCGAAAAGACGTCTTAAGAACTGACAGACATCATAACTTCTATGCGGGCAGTGATGATAACCAAAATATAGCGTCTCTCTTCAATATATTGACTACGTAAGTTGGTTACCAGAATAAATTAGTCTTTTGAGGCGAAGCCCAATGCTGAGTAATAAACTTTTGTTCCGCAGGTACGCCCTGAACCATCCCACAGTAAGTTATTGTCAAGGCATGTCCGACCTGGCATCGCCGCTGCTCGTGACGATGGGCGACGAGGCGCACGCCTACATATGTCTGTGCGCGCTCATGACGCGCCTGTACCCCAACTTCCTGCTAGACGGAGAAGCCATGACTGTGAAGTTCACGCACTTGACTGAGTCCCTTCAAGTTTACGACCCTGATTTCTACAACTACCTAAAATCCCAACAGGCTGACGACTTACTGTTTTGCTATCGTTGGTTACTCCTAGAAATGAAACGAGAATTCGCCTTTGATGACGCTCTCAGGATGCTCGAAGTACTATGGGCATCGTTGCCTCAAAAAACTCCATCTGCTGAATTAAGTCTCAAAGAAAAAGAATTTGATCCTGCTATTGAAATAGACGACGATCCGCCACCTTTGAGTCCGCTGATAAAAGCTCCCAGAGAAAATGCTTACACTAAATTATGCGCTATAAGAAGACAGAGTTCAAGCTTTAGCCTCGCGAACGTGAAAGCGCCCAAACTTGCCACTTGCAAGCAAATGAATCACAGCTTGGACGAAAACGCAACTCGTAAAGTAGTAACTAACTCGTCACTACGACACGCCAAGGAATTTCAAAGTTTAGATGATGCCACTTTACAAACGCAGAAACCGAAGTTAGATAGATATGAAACAGAGAAAAATAAAGAAAACAATTTATCGCCAAAAGACTCCAAGCTGCACGCTAGGAGAAGTATGAAAAGTGTCCCAGAGCACGAGAAGTCCCCATCGACACAAGACGCTCATGCCACCGCGTGGTCCAGTACTGGGAACTTGATGAACGGAACCTCAAACGGAGATGCAAAGGACACGCCTCTGGGTAATCAAATAAGATTATTACGAGACAAGATATCTGTACATAATAACAAATTCTTTTCTTCACTTGACAAGCTTGACTCGGAAACAGTTGTTAGCATAGAATCTTCCAGTAAACCAAAAGTAAAAATGATTAAAAACTTAAACGAGTTTCTTAACTTTGCGACCGGAAGTAAAGTCGGCGCTGTCACACAAGAAAAATTACAGAGAACACACTCAGTTATAGAGAGAAGTTCTAAGGAATGTCCAAGAATAACTCTCACTAAAACATCTCTGGACGATGTGAGGGTACATAATAAAACAGAAAAAGTTGTTAAATTAAATAAGAACATATATTCAGACACGACTGAGGGCAGCAGTCCCGATGACTCGCAAGAGTATTATCCTATGACAACTTCTATGACTAGAGAATTAAGACTTGAATTAGAACATTTGGACCGACAAGTTTTCGGCCCTTCATATATAAACAGGTGTAGTATGATGTACGACTCCCCGTCAGACTCTACTAGTACTGATGACAAACCGACACATGATTGTACTGAAATAAAACAAGACCTGAAAATCGTTGAACCCACAGAATCTCGACCACAATTACTAGAAACCATGAAAAAGTCACCCTTACTTGAAACTGTGAGGTCTAATGCCAGAAGCGCTGAAGATATTTATTTGTGGGAAAATCCATTGCACAGAAATACGCCGACAACACGAACGACAGCGAGTTGTCCGCAGACACCTGACGAGCAGGCCGAACTGGATTTCGATGGCGACACGGGAGAAATATTTGAAGAACATTCTGGTAAAAAATCCATTACACCAATAAGGCTGTTAAGGAAGAACCAGTCATTGGAGCCCCAAGAGCTATGTGATACTAAACATTCTAATAACCATTCCAGTGGATCAGAATCTTCTGACAAAGACATTGGCGAATCGACAAACGTAGACACCGTTAAAAATAATCAGACAAATAATTCCAACACGTCCAGGTCGCAAAAGTTCTTTTCAAGTATGTCACAAGAATTAGAAAACGCCAAAAAGAACTGCGAGTCCCTATTAAACGCCAAACAAACTAATCTGCACAGTGTTGCTTCAACGATTAATAGCTTTCAGAAGAAATACGAAGTATTCAAACCTCCAATTCAAAAAACCGCTAGTGTATCTTCAGTAACCAGTGACGGTTCAACTAAAACTAGTATAAGCAGTCTTCCACCCCCAACCGTGTTCGGAGGTGGGAATCCATTCTTGATGTTCCTTTGTTTAACTGTCTTGTTACAACACAGAGACTACATTATGAGGAATCGTATGGATTACAACGAACTCGCGATGCATTTTGACAAAATGGTTCGTAAACACAATGTAAACAGGGTACTGAACCAGGCGCGACAAATGTATGCTATTTACTTGAAACAGCAAGCACATAAGACTGGCGATATAACTACTTAATTTAAGGATGAGAGGATCTCTTGTAATAATTTTATTGCTCATAAGGTATAATTTTGGTCATTATAATTATGTATGTATTAAAACACCATTAGAGTAAGTATTACATTGTTAGTTACAACCTATGTAATCCCAATTATCTGTTAAATGACAATTGAATTTATTTTCACGTGTCCAGCTTCATTGGTAGAGAATATAATAAAGTTGGACCACTACCACCACTACAATATATGTATATGTCGCAGTCGGATTGTAATGTAATCGCCGTATTACATTACGGCTAGCCGTTTCCAAAAACAGGGCCGTTGTGTATTGCGGCGGGTCAACGATTAGCCGGATTGTCATTGCGAGACGTTCTACAATATGGCGCTTTACGTTGATCCTCATTGTACTTTTTTCCACAATGTAAGGTGACCATGTACTAACAAAATGATACTTTGTAATAACTTTGTACATAGTACGACTCGAATAGGTTAGGTTACTTTAAACCCTTTACACAGAAATAGTCGCGGGGCTCCGTCAACCGCTCCTTCGCGAATTTGACAAAGTTGCGGATAATGACCCGCTCTATTACATTACGGCTAGCTATATTGAATAGCATATAATATCGCCGAACACTTTCTGGCGGACTTTGAATCAGCCGTATTCAATCCGACTAGTCGTTGAACCGCCGCAATGCAAAACGGCCCTGTTTTTGGAAAGGGCTAGCCGTAATTTAATACGGCGATTTATACGATCCGACTGCGACATATACGTAAGAAAATGCAAGTAAAAAAGATCGGCTAACACAGTGTAGGTATTATTATTCTATTGTATCCTACTATCCCAAAACCTACACTGATTTGTCTTGTTCAATAATTCCCTACCAAAATGATGTGCATTTAAAATCTATTCACTCTGCATAATATTATAATCTATTAAAAGAGCAGCAATACTATTATTGAATCTGTAGTTTATAGTCTTACATATTTTAATAATAATTCCAAAGAGCCTTTATTTGATAAATAATTGTGATATTTTATTTTTCTTATTATGTACTTTACGACAATAAACAAAAGCTTTTGCGTTATATGTAGCTCTATGTTTAATTTCCATTCCGTGATGCGTAATCTTACTTTAATATAATTAATGATCCTAAAAAGTATTATTTTTGTTGTTTTCCTAGGAATCTACAATCGAATCGGATATTATGTCAGAATTCTAGTCCTGTTTCAATGTTATGCAAATGCTCTTCAGAAAAGTTGCTTACTGGCCTATGCATTTATATTATTTGTACTTATATTTATTGAAATTATTAAATTCCAAGTGCATATTCCAATTTAATTGAATATTGATTGTACAATGCTGCAATTTAGTCATGTAAATAAACAATCTAATGAAAACGCTTACTTGTATTATTTTCAACTAGCACTTCGCCGGCGACTTCGTTCGCGCGAATTTAATTGGTATTCCACGAACTTCATCTCCCTTACCTATTTATAGACTAAACGTAGGGCAGTTCGCTCAAACCGCAACATTTTTCTTTCTTAGAGTATTTTTATACCCGTTGTAACTTTTAAACGAAAGGTACGATTTGAATAATTTAAAGTGTAATTTACATGTACACAACCAACCTTAATTATTAAACAATTTAAATAGATAAGGATTAATATCATGATATCTATTCCATTTCACCCGGGTTTTGATTGAATAATTTGAACAAAAAGCGGTCATTGTGACTTAACCAGAATAGTTATATACCTATGTAGGTAATATACCCTCGCGGACTTTTTTTGAAGATCAGTGCCGTAAATAGGGCGGTGCCACCGGTGCCCAGGCACAGGGCGTAGACTCTGGGAGACGCAAGAATGGCCAGACCAGGCAGGACTATTATTTTTTCGGTTTGCTTCTGATAAGTTCCCGCTGCGCCACTAGTGCTCGATTCCAACACTGTATACGTACCTACATGCCAGTATCATCAAAACGTTTGTTAAATTAAACAAAATATCGCGCTCATTTTTTTGGCAGTTCACGAGCGTATTAGTGTTTATCGGAAAGAGATTTAAAGAGTCAAGTTGAAACGACTATATTATTTGATAAATGTGACCGTAGTTCAAGTCTGGGTCTTCTTAAAGCTATAGACTCATAGGCGTATATAGGAGGGGAGCGTGCCCACCACAGAATCGTCTGGTGCCCACCCCAGGATGTTTGTTTTATGATTATCAAGTCGACGACATTACTTTTATATCTGTATGTATAGCAAAATGAGGACCTTACCCATCCGGGGCGGGGTACAAAAATTTTCGAGCTCGCTTCGCTCGCTCTTGTATCCCTCGGTGACGGATGTCAAAATTTTATAGTCGACAACATTACTTTAATGGTTGTATGAATAGTTGAGAGTATCTTGCCTATCCGTGGCACATCCTAGTGTTCCTATCCCAGAACAATTTAGAGCTTGTTTGTGCATTTTTAAAGATGTGTCACTGCTGGCTTAAGTATGCTAGAGCCTCTAGCATTCATAAGCCAGCAGTGACACATCTTTTTGTGTGATAAAATAGATAATCTAATACGAGACAAGGTTCTAAAAAATTTCGAGCTCGCTTCCACTACACTTCCAATTTTTTTAGGCTAAAATGATTCAGCAAAAGTCGCCACCGCAAGCACCCGCGCGGTTTTACCCGCGAGAACCCAAAGGTATTCGGAGCGTTATAGTTTTTGTAAAGGTCTCTTGTAGGAATGCAATACCCATCAACGGACCTACCTTGGCGTCTATATTTTTTCCAGAAATGCAACACTGCCCGACCCGGGAATCGAATCCAGGACTTCATGCTCAGCAGTAACAAATATTAATAATATTAATTCATAGCGAGACAACTTTTGGTCCACAGTACGTGTTAGTCGCTGTTAGTAACACTTGCACACGGACAGCGGAGGCTTAGTAATAGGGTTCCGTTGGTTACCCTTTGGGTATGGAGCCCTAAAAACGTGTAACAGGATAAAAGTAGGTACATTTTATCGAGTAATGCGCACATTTGTATGGGGTAGTCGAGTTTTTTTTTCGTGATTTCAGTGTTGGTCCCATAGTAAAAGTTGTTCATAATGATGAGTACATTGACCCTTATGAGGTATTGCGTTTATTCTGTTACACGTTTTATGTATGTTAGTTAATTTTCACGCAATCAAATGTACCTTTCCTTTAGAATCTTTGATAAACTCGGTTTGAACGACTAGAGGTAGAAATAAACATTTTGGGCAGATGTGTAGCTAAATATAATTTTAGCAACATATCTGCCCGAAATGTTTTTTAGTGCATTGCGACTTATTTTTTTAAACAATGCTCGTGAAATTCCCGTTGCAGTCTGTTGTGTTGCAACGCAGAGGATTCACCAAGAAATAAAAGAAGTATTCAGTTTCTTGTAATAACGCTGTTTATTAGGGTATGAAAGAAAAACGTCTACATGTTTGGTATTGTGAACTCTTATTAAAATTAACAAGCGAAACTAATAGAATATTAGTGATTCAAAGATAAATAAATAACAATCTAAACTGATAATTGCAAGCAACCACACCAAATCCCGTTGGCTCCGTAATCAGCTTTTCTATAGTTACTAGTGGAACTATGAGTAAAGAACCTATTTACATTGTTTAAGTTATTTTTATTACATATCGATGCCCACTGTGCCTGTGAAGTTTCGCTAGTTAATTGAAGGTGATCATTTCATTGTTTAATTAATAAGCTACAGCTAGAAATTCCAGTTGTGTAATCAGTAGAATTAGTGTTAGGTAAACCTTAGTAAAAAGTAAGGAGTACCTTCGCTCATAAAACCGATCATTTACTTGTCATGCAGTTATGACTCACAACGTAAGATTATTTTATTAATAAATTATCCCTAGTCTTACATTTTTACTGGTAAGTGTCGGTTTCTCGCTCTTATTTTGAACTATTCAAGGGTTTTGACAAGTTAAAAAAAATCCAGAGGAACAAAAAATGCCATAATCTTCTACAATACTTGTTAATTTTATTTGCAGATCCTTCACACGACAATCGCTAACTTACTGACTACACAACAATAATATCACATTCAATGTTATACTTTTTCAGTCGACATGTTTTCTATTTTTTTTTGCTGTCAACATCTATTTATTTAAATCGATTTTAATACAGCAAATAATAAAGTGAAAGCACTAAACCGGTTCCTTTTCGTTTACTTCCTCTTGTTGCCGCCGCCTCCAGATAGGATGATAGCAATTCGCATGAAGATGTTCAGGATGTCCAAGTATACCGAGATAGCACTGTAACAAAATACAAAGTACACTACTTAGATACACGAAAGTTTTAATATTGCTGTTGATCATAGAAAAATACACTTCTCATAAAAAAAAAATCGAAACAGAACTGCTAGTACTATTTAGGTCTGCTCCTTGAGGAACCGCATGAAAGCAGTCATTACCAAGCCTGGGGAGGAAATACATGATACTGAATAAACTTGTTTTAAATATATTTTTTTAGGGTTCCATACGAAAATGGTAAAAAGGAACCCTTATGGTGCGACTAAGTCTGTCTGTCACAGCTGGTTTGTTTTACGTCTTTGTTGTAAAAAAATACATAAAACTCATACAAAACCAAACTTCAGAGGTGTTTCGATTTTTTGATGAAAAGTGTATTTAATAAAAGTAGAAAAGTAAAACTCCGTTTCGAACAGCACTATGGCATTTAGATACAGGCTAGTGGGCGTATGATATGCCCTGTCTGAATTCTTCATCTGAACGAAGTTCTATTTTTGTTACAATCCCTGAATTATTGTGTGCTGAAGGGTAATAAAATCCCAACTGCTAAATCAGAATTTAAAACACTGCAAAACCATTGATTCACATTTTTAGGCATAACACAGTATGTTATGCAGACCGCATGTTCAAGCAGTTTATCGGTAGATAGATACAATTAATACCATTGTAAAATCTGATTAACCCATTAATAACATTGAGAGAACAAAAACAACAATTAACCAATCAATTCAGTGCCCTGTGGGCAATCAATTCAGTGCCCTGTGTTTGCATATTGAAGCAATATTTCAAAAGCACTTACGAGTTTATTGGGTCGTAAGGCTGTGCTCCATACATCGGATGCACCTCGGCTCGTTTTATAATGCCTTGTGTGTCGTATAAGAGGAAACCGCCAAATACTATCAGACCTCCATACAAACTGAATGAATATAGTCCTGAAACAAAACAAAAATAATTTAAAAATTGGGCACTTTTAGTGTGGCAAAAACCAGTTCCATGATCCCTTTGCATTTGTTTCCCTAAAATATTTTCCACTTTTGTGAGTCTTAAGCTCGATAAGTGTATGTACACTCGAGGTTCGTTTTTATTCAATGATGAGTCATATGTTTTCAATTTCGTTTGGTTAGATTCCAAGAATGCTCCCATATTTATTTATTATTTATGTACACAGAAAAAACAGTAAAAGTAAACATTATAAATAAGAGTACAAAGAATCTGATATATAATAAGTACTGATATTATTATTATTGGGATATTTTATAATCAGTTATCTGGTAAGGATAAAAATGGAACCATAAGTACCTGCTCCAAGTGCAGAAGCCTGCGGCACAAACATGCTGGCCAGCGAGGCAGCGAACACGGCGCCCAAGCCCATCGCAAGCGGCGCGCGCATGTTCAGGAATTCACCAGACGGCGCGCAGATCGCAATCGTGCTTAGACCGCCTACGACACCGGCAGTGTACCTAAAAAGAAAAGTTATGATTACGACTCATAATAAGGAAAAATTATACTTTTGTGTATAAACAAATCTGGGCATGCATTAGGCCCCAAGCCAAAGAATATTATATATCGCGATTCTTAAAGCAATGCTTGTTTATGTTATTTTTTAACCACAGAAACTAACAAAATGTATTTACCAAGCAGCTCTAGTGAGCGCCGCTCCTCCAAGGAAGCACATGGGTGCAATGACAGCCCCCATAATGCCAGTGTGTACTATCCATGCCAACTGTTTAGCACCAAAACCTGGGGTGTAGTCCATGCCTCGTACCACCATACCGGAGCCGATCATCAAGCCAAGTGTCATTACTATTGACTGAAATGAAGTCAAGTTAAGTTAGTGATGGGACAGCACAGTATTGTGTCCAGAAATGTAACATTGCAGACAATGTCAGCGGGTGGAACTGTTGTAAGTATTACAACAGTCATCATGTTGCAAAGTGGTCAACCACCAGTGTCTGCGCAGTTACATAGTTATTATTTTTAATTTACCATCCAACCATTTCTTGCAACTAAGTTTAATAATGCTGGTGTTCTAAATACTGTGTAGGCACTGCCAGCAGTTAACAAAATGGAACCAGCAATGTATCCATATGTCGCCTTTATGCGGTCTTTGACATATTTTGGCCAAAGGCTGAAAATGATAAAAGAAATAAATCAGTAACAGTTTGCATATTACATCAATCATAATAATTGAGTATGAACACTTATGTAGGATATAGTTATGTAAATGATTGATTTTATTGTTCCCAGGTATAAGTTTTATCCAAATCTGTTCAGATGTTGAGGCATGATTGATTTACAAACATTTATATTTTTAGTAGAATGTAAGAAGGCTTGATTGTGAGTCAAAGTTTTTTTTTAATAATCGTAAAGTCAAATTGAGAGCCTTCATCTTCTCAAGTGAAATCTTTGCCAGTTCTTATTGGAAAATAAAACAAAAGTCATGTTAGTATACTGCAGTGCTAGCTTTTTTCAGAAGAACATTGTGTGTGAATTATAGTAATTAACAAAGAATGATAACTTACTGTGCTTCTGTGCAAACGCCGGGTTTTATTCCTGACCCATAATAACAGAGTGCTGCCAAGCTCATGGCAGAAGCTCCAGCGAGTGCACCTTTTCCTAAACTGAAGGCTGAAAATGAGGAAGTTAGAATTGAATTTGCTGAAATACGAAACAAGTTTGGTATCTTACGAAAACTCTCTGCCCAGGATAGCAGAAAGTTGATTGGTTGTGTATTAGCAACTTTCAAACAATGCAATATACCTACTTATCTGCTCATTCTTAATAGTATGACACTCATGCTAAGTGCCGGTCACTAAATATTATTTGATTACTAGCTGACTCTGCAAACATTGTATTGCAAAAAAAATTGCCTACCACCTATTCTCATACCTACCGAATATACAAAAAAAATTTCATGAAAATCAGTCAAGCCGTTTTGGAGGAGTTCGGTAACGCAAACAGTGACACGAGATTTTTATATACACTCAGCAGCACAGAATGTGACCCAAACATAAACAGAATGATAACAAGCTAATTTGCAGTCGCATATTAATATTTCAAGTAGCAATTTGTCAATACGTTTGTTTTGGTTAGTTAAGAGGGTAAGTACCAAAAAAATGAGTTAATTGCACTTTTGTGTTTCTTGAACCTCATTTCTGTGCTAGAACGCAAAGGACACTTGTGAGTTAAAATTTGATATTTGAATGTTGTTTAAAAATTAATCTGTAGTTATTCTCGCTTCCAGAAACGCAAATTAATGCCTCTTACTCCAAACAAAGTTGCTCAAGCTGTTTTGCTTACGAGTCAAGGGCGAACTCAGCCAGAAATTGCTGAAACTAAAACATCATCCACAGCATGCCAGATCGCATGCAAGCCGTCATCAGGGCCAGAGGTTAAATTACTAACGGGTGTTAGTAATTGTTATAAAAGTGTGCATTTTGCTTTAGTGTGATTTTATTTTTTTCCTTGTTTTGTGGTATTTTTGTTTATTTTATAAAATTTAATTAAATTCTAATTTTCGTTAGTGTTAATCAATCATTGGTATTTGAAAAATATATAATTAAACTAACTGTACCAAGAAATTCAATATTTTATGTTTTATTTTGATAACAAACCCAATTTATTGCATTTGGGCCAAATTCCGTGCTGCTGAGTGTATTAGAAGATATTCAATAAAACAAAATTAACACAATTTTCAGAAGATTGCATCAGCATAGCAGAAACCAGACTTCCATAGTTTGAATTTTTCAAGTGGGAGATGGCCAAACCTGAAACTAGGAGGAAAAATGAATTTTGCTACTCCTAGTTTCAGATTTGCACATCCATTTTGAGATGAAAAATTCAACCTATGTTTCAATCCAATTGAAGTAGATTTACCATTGGGTCCGGCAGGAGCCATCATTTTCGCCCATATTGAGGATTCTGCTTGAGATCTACTATGAACTACTCTGGAACGAGGTTCTCGAGCATAGTTTCTGATGACATAGTTTTTGGGAACAAAGTTCTTTGGAACTGGAGTTTGCAGGGTATGGCCTACGTTAAGCGCGGAACGCGCAAGGCACATGCGCGACAACATGATGAAATCTAGAAAACAGTAAACACAATTAGAAATTGTCAATTGACGAAAAAAGGCAAAAGATGGCCTCACCAATGTTTAATAGAAGTATTAGTATTCAATGCGCAACTAAGATTTAAGAATTTAGAAAAGTACTCACAATTTTTGTAGCAGGGGTTGATTTTGATTTGATCTAATTTTCCTATGAAACGTCAAAACAGTGAAAACAAAATTATTGCGTTTGATTTCAATGACTTGACGTACTTGGACACTGCTTAGACACGACCGACACGACTATTTATCGAACTTGACTAATCAGCCGGCTCCGTATCACTTGTCAAGTAACAAAGCTCGTTAAGAAATGTTATGAAAGAAAGTCATGAAAAGAATCAAGTTTTCCCGAGTTTTCCATACTTTTCTGGAAGCAAGATTATTTGATGATAGAGATGAGGCGTATATACTGGAACAGATCCAGGGACTAGGTATTTAAAGAGACTAGGTCGCACCTATTCCAAATATAAAAATACTCGATCCACCTAGTCTCGTCTAAAGTCTCACTGTGCGTACGCGGCGCACGGCACACGCACGGCCCGCCCGATTCGAACAAAGTAGTTACCGGCGCGGCGTAGAGAGATGGCGAGTCTGCTATGCCGCTCACACGTGTTTGCCTAAATTATTCGTGAATCGTGTGTCAGGCATTTGAATTTGAACCATATTTTCAATAGACATAAAAGCAACGTGAAACGCAATCGTGTTCTGTAAGTATATATTTTGAAAGAAAATTAATTAATTTATTATTTTGTCCTTTTTAACAAATCTATGCCGCAGTATTTCCATCTTTGGCTGCAATTTTCTGCCAATACTCGACACTAGGTAGGTACTTGCAAATACTCGATGCGAATGAATGAAGACTTTGGACTAGGACTAGATGCAATGTGCAGTCAAGTCTCAAGTGCGGACCAGAGCGGACTCGAGCGAATATGATCTTGGAGTACGCCCCACCGCCCGTTTTGACGTTTTGTGATATTCTACCTACTCGACGCCGCAATCGGATACGCGATAGTTTGGGACTTATTTATTTACAGACAAAGGGCAACAAAAGTATGATGGGAAGATTACAATTCATTACTACTACGTACCGGTGCGCAAACTCCAAGCAAACTTTAAAGTATGCGTACTAGGTCAGACTAGGTGGAACAGGTATTTGGATTGAGTATTTATACGAACAAGGACTAGGTGCACCTAATACAAAATTTACCTAGTACGACTCATCTCTATTTGATGATATTCGTGATCTGTGGCAACGGGGCCGACAACTGTCAAAGTGGCGCTAGTAGCGCACAGACTAATAACAAAGCAGTTTTTGATGAAAAGATGGGTAAATAGTTAGGTATTTTATTACGTTCAGTTTGATTAAATCGTCATTAACTATTTCCAATAATACACAAACAAACGAACAAATGAATCATATACTAAAAGTGTTTATCTCACTTTGACAAGGGTTCGTGTAGTGGTGGCGCCATCTGAGTTCAGCTTTCACTTGCCAACCCCACCTGTACGGTACAGTACATTAATCAGATGGTGCCACCACTACATGAACCCTTGTCAAAGTGAGATAAACACTATTAAGTTTTTTTCTAATTCGGTATTTTTTAGTCTATGGTACAATACGAAATGTAGGAATGCGATCAATCTGGATCATAGACATATAAAAAGTATGGACTGGAAATACCTACAAAAAAAAGGTGCAAACCTACAAATGAGTACAGGCTTACTCCTTTCTGATAATGACAGTTAATGTAGAGTTTTTTCTGCACAGATTTTAAAACACTTTTACTTGCATCACTTTTACGCTTTCGCTTATTTTATATCTGGTCTATAGCTTCTAGTAGGTATGTGGATTAGGTTTGACAGATACAGTCATTTCATTTCCGGGACAATTCGAGGGATACTAATTTGGTGGGTACGAAAATAGATAGTGGTCTTTGTAAATTGCATTTCTTGTAATGTTTTACCAACGTACCAATACACCTATTTCAAAAACAAACTTACCAGCTTCCATTGCTCAATACAATGCATATTATTTTTAAAATATTAAAACACAGCCATAAATTGTGCACCGCACCTCGCTTTTCCTTATTCATTAAATAAAACTTCGGTAAAAATCAACATAAGTGTTTTATTTATCCAATAAACATTTGGTATGGCACTGTGCACTATCTTGCACTAATTTTTAAAAAGTAAAAATGTTTGTAAAATCTGTGCAGATAAAACTCTATAATAACTGTCATTAACAGAAAGGAGTAAGCCTTTACTCATTTTTTTGTTACAACAGATTGTAAGAATATAAATTATACTTATGATTCAAACGCGAAATCTAGTAAGACTCGTAATACTATGTGTAGTATTAGTATCGATACTTTTAAAGTATGGTTATAGTAACACTGTATTCCATGATTGGTACAACCCTAGCATTGGCAGCCATTTAATGCGACACTTTGAATTGTAGGTATGCACCTTTTTTTTGTAGGTATTTCCAGTCCATACTTTCTATATGTCTATGGATCAATCAAACACTCTGCTGTCAAACAAAGGGCAGTGCAGTGTCACTGTCAGTGTCAGCAGCGTCAACATCAACAACAAAATATAGTGATCGGACGCAGAGCACGTGGGCTTTCTTATAATTATTTTGTAATAGCGTGAGTGTAAAAAAGCGAGAATGAAGAAAATCAAAGCCCCAGTAAAAGCTTCTGAAAACTCCGGTTAATATGCACAATAATCTTCGGCTATATTGAAGTAGTATTTTATAGTGTTCAACTCAAATATCGTAACTATTCCACCACACCGCTAGCTTAACCTAATTGTAATTGCTAAGCTAAATGTTGACGGTTATTATATTAATTGCTGCTACAGCCCTGAGATTAATGATATAAATTATGATTTATAGGTATAGATTACAAAAAACTTCCAATTTATAGGCACTGTACTACTGATTCAAATCAATCCTTAATTATTGCGATTAGAAGTGTAGTGTGATAAATAACGAATGTATTTGTGTTTTTTTTAGATTCTGAAGAAGAGCTTAACCCTGAAACTCACAAGAAATCTTTGGAAAAGCTAAAAAAAACAGATCCTGACTTTTACAACTTCTTGGAAGAAAATGATGAAAATCTATTAAATTTTGATGTGGATTCTGGTGATGATGCATCAGATAAAGAGGATGGCGATGAAGATGATGATGAAAAAATTCACAAACCAGGTCCACTCAGGGGAGACAGTGATGAAAGTGATTTTGAGGCATGTATTTTCATAATGTTATGTAAAGTATTTTTGTTTTTTGTGCAACTAGCATTTCGCCCATGACTGTCTAATTTCATACAAACAATTTTCCCCTTTTTAACTCCCTTAAAAGATTGATTTTCCAAAAATCCTTCAAAAGATTTTTGATGTAGATGACTACATCATAAAAAGAAAGCCATGTGCAAAATTTCATGTTCCTAGTCCCAGGAGTTTCAGCTGTCCATTGATATTATGCCAGTCAGTCAGTTTACCTTTTATAAAATAAAAAAGAAAGAAATAAATATAAAAAAAAACAAACATAAATAAATATTCCTATCCTTTCAGGATGATGAGGAGAAACCAGTTCAAGGAAAAATTACCATGAAAATGGTTGCACAATGGCAAGCAGATCTACAAAGTGAAGTCAAAGTGAAACTTACAACACTGACTACTGTCATTAAGGCTTTCAACGCAGCCATGATCAGGGCCACCAGTGAAGATGGGGCCTCAGATGGAGAATATAAAGTTGAAGGTAAAGGGCATTCCTCCTGAAGAAGCAGCAGTTAGCTATATTTACTTTTTAGGGTTCTGCCACCCTATTATTAAGCCTCCGCTGTCCATCCGTCTGTCTGTTTGCGGGCTGTATCTCAAGAACAGTAATAGTTAGACAGTTGAAATTTTCAGTGTGTTTCTATTGCCGTTATAACAAGAAAAAAAATTAAATTAAAGGGGGCTCCCATAAAAGAAACTTATTTATTTTTTTAGGTTATGGTATATAACCTTCTTAGTGTGAGAGTCATTTGGCCTGTATGATTTGCTGTTGTATTTCTGGTTTTCTTTAATGCTTCATTTCACTAAGTTAAAAAAATAATCCTTTTTAAATTTGTGGCAGATTTAGTTAGTAAAATAGTAGATAATGGTATTAAATAGGAGAAACCTTGAAAAGAGCAACATAAAAGAGTATTTGGAATAAATTTGAAATTTTCTCTTCACATCTTAACAGTTTGGCCATAGGTAGACCATGTCCTGGAATAGGACATAGGATACTTTATAAACCGGATGTATAATTCTAGTCTTGGTTGAAGGTGCTGCCAAAAGCGAGTTTCTTATAAATGGTGTAAAATGAAATGCTTTTGTTTACAGGTTCCTCCGTCTTCAATGCTGTAATTCAGATGTGTGTCCTATATTTGCCGGGTGCCATTAGAAAATATCTAGGCATGGAGCAGTCTGGTAAAGACCCTCAAAAATGCAAACACTTTATCAAAATTAAAACTCACTTGATTTCATATCTTGGTGATTTACTGAAGTTGCTTGGAGGAGTAACATCAGAGAATATATTGACTGTGTTACTCAAACATTTGCATCAAATGTCTATTTATGTAGCTTGTTTCATAAGGATAGCAAAGCAAGCACTGAAGAAACTGTTAACATTCTGGAGTACTGGTGAAGAGACTGTGAGAGTGCTAGCCTTTTTGTGCATTTTGAGGATAACCAGAAACCAGCAACCAGCATTACTTGACCAGGTGCTAAAAGCCATGTACTTGACTTATGTTAAAAACTGTAAATTCGTCAGCCCTTCTACTTGGCCAGGAATCAATTTTATGCGGAGATCGCTTGTGGAAATGTTCTCTCTGGATCTAAATGTGTCATATCAGCATGTTTTCCTTTACATACGGCAGCTGGCTATTGTCTTGAGAAATGCTATTGTTGTACAAAAAATCGAAAACCGCCAAGCTGTTTATAACTGGCAGTTTGTGAATTCACTGCATTTGTGGGCAGACTTGTTGGGAGCAACTTCAAACAAAGCACAGTTACAGCCATTGATCTACCCTCTGGTCATGATCATAACGAATACAATTAAACTTGTGCCGACACACCAATATTATCCTCTGAGATTCCACTGTGTTGAGATACTGGTAAATCTTTCAAAAGAATCGAACACCTTTATGCCTATTTTACCGTTCCTTGTTGAGGTAAATATTTGAAATTAATTTCATACATAAGGCGCTATCCACAGATTTCCGGGTCAGGGGCCCATGAGTGTTGCGTCAGGGATGGGAAAAAAATGCTTGTGTACATTTTCTATATAAGTACTTTTCGGCGTATCTTATCCGTTAAGTGTCCTGGAGCATGCTCTATGAACACCGACGGGACCGTGTACCGGAGATGTGTAGATAGATCCTAGTAAATAACTTTTGAATGATTGGTATATTTAAATAAAATATAATTTTACTTTCCAGGTTTTAACAACTTTCGACTTTAATAAGAAGCATAAGAAAGTATCAATGAAGCCATTGGATTTCTCATGCATTTTAAGACTAGCCAAGTCCCAACTGATGGAGAATGGGTTCAAAGACTCTGTTATTGAACGTCTCTATGGTCTCATGTTAGAGTATACAGCCAATGAGTCACACACAATTGCCTTCCCAGATGTAACACTATTAACTGTTGTGCAGGTATGTATTTTGGGCTAATAACTTGTATTAATAAACAAATTACAAACATCACTTCAGTCATAGAATTTGTCGATAAAACGGTTTTCCTGGGAATTACGCTTGACCCAAGGCTACAATGGAGCCCTCACATAACATCTCTTTCAGAACGGCTAACTTCAGCAGCTTTTGCTGTTAGGAAAATCCGCCAACTAACGGATGTCGATACCGCGAAATTGGTCTAGTCTTTTAGTTACTTTCACAGTATCATGTTTTACGGTATTTTACTATGGGGACGGGCTGCAGACATTGAGTCTATTTTTATTCTGCAGAAAAGAGCCATCAAAGCGATATACAATCTCCGTGGGCGCGATTCTCTAAGGGTAACTGTTTAAGAAAATTAACATCATGATGGTACCTTGTCAATACATTTACGAAAACATCATGTATGTCAGAAAGAATTAACATCTTTTTAGTAAAAGAGGCGACAGACATAATTATGGTGCTAGAAATAGGGACCAATTAGTTCAACCAGGTTTCAGACTGGCGAAAGTAGCCTCATCTTTCATGGGGTACTGTTTAAAATGTTATAATAAGATACTTCCCCATATATTAGAACTTAATGAGATAAAATTTAAATCTTGTATTAAACGCACACTATGCAGGCAAGCATATTATAAGTTGGGGGGGGGGGGGGATTATATAGAAGATAAAAATGCTTGGCTGAATGCTGGTCCTGCACCACAGCCACTAGGGCGCACAAAATAATCTGTTAGCATTTGGAAACATTGTTGGACCAGCTGAAGATTAGAAGGAACCAATATTTGCATTGTATAGACTCAAGTTATTTAGCATTGTAAAATTTCATCCATTTTAATGGCACATGTGTGAGTTCTGTGTATCTTAAACTTAAGCTATAGCTATCAGTTTTAGGCTTGTTTTTGACTTAAATGTACCCTGGCGGTTGGGAGTGTCATGCTCACTCAAAAGTCTAGCTGATGGTGGCGTATGCGTTGGATCATTTGGCTCCCTTCAAAATGGTTGAGCCGAATGGTGCTAGCGCATGCGTCATGTTCGTGAATGGGCGCTGTCAGTTGGGACTGGTCATTTCCAGTGGCGTGCCTAGGGTTTCAAAATAAGGCAAGCCCACGGTGGCGTGCCTAGGGTTTCAAAATAAGGCAAGCCCAATAACATTTTAACCGATTTCAAAAAAAGAAAGTTCAGTTTTCGACTGAGTATGTAGGTACCTACGTATGTATCATCGCAATTTTCTCATAAACTACTGGTTAGGTACAATAAATTAAAAGTGAATTCATCCATCTTCTTCTTTCCTCTTCTTCAATTTCACTCTTGCTTGTCGTGCGGTGAATGAGGTAACCAAAGCTCACTGAAGGCATGCTAGTGCTAGATTGAATATAATAAACATATCAGCAATTGCATACCTCCGGTGGCTTTGAAAAAAGCCGTTTGGTTTGCTTCATTGCTTGACGGAAAAAAGTTATGGTAAGTAGTTGCTTGCTTCGTAACAGGGTTACAGACAAAAAAAAACAAAACAGAAAGTTACAAAACGAAAGTTAAAAAAAAGATAGATAGAATGTAATAAGGAATTTAAATAAATTATTTATATTGTAATTGGAATCGTCTATCTTTCTTAAGAAATGATTTAATTACATCAGAGTAAAATGTTGGTGATCGTTTTAATTCTACCAACAACTAACTGTTTTTTCATTGATAATTCGGAAAGACGCTCTTGACCTTGTGTATTTCTCAGATAGGTATGGATACGTTTAAGACACGAAAAAGCACGTTCCGCGGAAGAACTTGTAGCCGGAATAGTTACAACAAGATACGCTAACTTTAACAGCTCGGGAAAGGCACCTTCGAGGTTATTCATGAATGAAATCAATTAATTCGAAAACATTACGATCTTTCAGATCAGGACTACTTTTTAATGTTTGTTTGTCGAAATAGTTTGCATAAATGTCAAATAATGAATCTAATTCCTCTGTAGGAAAATGTGAGTGATAATTGTCAAATTTTTTGTTGTTGAGCAGTTGGAAAAACTTTAATTTATAAATTTCAGAATATCGGTCAGTAATTTCGGTATTAATGTTATCAATTACTTCTACAAAAAGTTGTCTGTATTCCGTTTTTGCACAGCGTACGTTGCGTCTCAAACGAGGAGCCGAGTTATTTTGCAACGTATTCTCATAAATTTGATCAAATTCGGATTGAAATTCAGCACGTTACCATGCCTGAAATTCCTTTATTTTATTAATACAATAACCGACATCAACTTGTGATTTTTGTAGAATATTGTACAAGCAGTCAGTTTTTTCAAATATCCGATGAAAGTAAAAAGAAAAAAATTGAAATTAAAAGATCGCAAAGTGTTTTCAAAAATCTCCGCAGCTAAAATCGTATCCCCGTCTCAGTTCTGTGGATTGTCGCACAGATCAGAAAACAACTCAATAAGTTTACTTTTTTGTTCAAAAACCGTGTTTACAACTCGCGACATGTTGTCCAACGAGTTGCGGGAGCATTAGGCAATTTTTTGCTGCAATGAGTATCGTAAAAAGCAGCTCGTTTTGTACTATTACTAAAAAAATTACACAAAGCCTGAAGGGCTGAAAAAAATAAACCAACCTCCTGAATTCTATTGCATGATTTAGACAACACTAAGGCCAAAATATGTGCATTACACCAAATGTAAATTGCTTGTGGACAAACATCTTTAACTTTTTGTTGCACTCCATTTCTTACACCGGTCATTACACTAGCACCGTCATAGCTTTGCGCTACTAATTTTGCGATGCAATCATGTCTATTCAATAATTCTAAAATAATATTAGAGAGTGAGTCAGCTGTGCGACTTTTCGACACATTAAGAAAGCCCAAAAAACGGTCATGAATTTAATTTTTATAATAATATCTGAGAATCAAGCACAGTTGTTCTCTATGACTAACATCGAGGGTTTCGTCAATAATAATTGAAACAAATTTTGTTTGCCTAACTTCGTAATCGATGCAAGTTTGCATCGGCTTCGGAATGTATAATATCATTTTGAATTTTGTTAGATAAATAACTCGGCCCCGGTTTGTCACTTTCCTGATGCTGCATATGCTTTTCTAAAACGACATCGTATTTTGAAATTAACGAAACCAGTTCTAAAACATTGCCTTTATTTAATGAAGTTTTGGACTCATCATGTCCTCTTAAAGGAAGTTCCTGTTGTGCTAAATGACAAACAATATCGACTAATCTTTGAAATACACTATGGTTGTTATCAATTTATCATCACGCGTGTTATATTTTGAAATTTCCTCAGATTATAACTGGCGTAATATAGATGTCTCAATTCGTTGTTTACCAAAATTACCGAAAGAAACCATTGCACACAAGTGTTTATGGGAATTTGCGTGCCTTTTAATGGCGCCAGATGTTATTTAAATCATTATAACCAGTTGTATTCCAAACGGAATCTTCATTCGAAAAAAATATGCAGCACCAGCAATACAACTTATTAGTGTGCGAACAGCCAACAATCCAACTAGTTTTATACACTGATCTATTAAATTTTCGTTTATGCGATTTACTAGTCTGAGAAATACACAGATTATGCGTCGGTTTTAATGAAGAAATAAACGGTTTTTTCTGAGCAAAGTTTAAAGATTTTACCTTATCTTCGCCAGTCAAAACTTGAACGCATTTTAAACCCTCACAAGGTACAATTACCTCCATTGTTGTAGGTAAGTCACCAAAACAATTGTATCACTGAGAAAATCTAAGAAAACACACAAAAAACTTTAACAACAAAACTTTTCCCACTCAAGCAAATGAAATTGAAGTGAGTTGCACTCGGGTGTCGGGAACTACTTACGCAGAGTTGCAGTGTTGTCATTTAGGCAAAAAAAGTCGCCAGGTATATGAAAAATCTAGCTAGATGTCGCAATTTTTTTATTTTTAAGATATTGCTTGAATATTTAATTTCGTTATTTTAAAAAGTCGCTAGTTTTTATTGTTGCTAAATTTTAAAACAAGTCTCCAAACTCGTTAAAAATCTCCAAGATCTCACAACGTCGCTAAAACGGCAACACTGCAGAGTTGGCAAGGTGACAAGGTCACGCATACGCGTGCAACTTCATACGCATGCACGGCTTAAATCTTCCATACTGATCGATTTTTAGACGCACAAGGTTCTAACTTGTTATACGGCACATCGCTATAAGTGCGAAAGTGACAGAGATAGTATTTGAAAGTCCGGCAAAAGCCGGTACGTGTAAGCGAGATAGCTACATGTAGATGCTGCAAATGCGAAACTCTGCGCGCAAACAATCGCGACGTGTAGTAGTGTGGCATAGGTAGATACTTTGTGTTATTTTGATAAGAATTAAGCGCGCGAACTTTTAAATAGTTCGGGTTTGATATTGATTCTCTATCGAGCATTTTAGTAAGACATTTTTTGGGCTTATATGAAGGTACCGCCACCGGTCATTTCTCAGCTGCCATGGTTTATCTACATCTACACTAATATTATAAAGAGGAAAGATTTGTTTGTTTGTTTGAAATGAATAGGCTCCGAAACTACTGGATAATAAATTGTTACTTTGTAACAATTTATTATTTTTAAAAGAGTGTCCGTGGAGTTTCTTGCACGTTCTTCTCCATAGAGATCTACGCTTTGGAACGTGCAAATAGCTTCATCTTTTTGGACCGACCGACATTGATAATTCAAAAGTGCCTGTAAATGGTTTATTTGAAATAAATATTTTGAGTTTGAGTTTGCATACTGAAGTAAGACAATTCAGAGAACACTAAATTAGTGATAGACGGGTGCAGAGCGCGATGGCGTGGCCTCGCTAGCGAGCGATCGACCATTGTTTTACCTAGAAGCCTCTATCGCCTGCTACAAAACTAGCGATGCTCTATGGCCACCTAGTGCCTTCATTCTGAATAAAGCCTTAATTTTAATGATTGTGTTGTGCTACAAATAAAAAAACCATACTAATTTTTCCAAATGTATTTATTGTTACAGTTAAAACAGTTCTTAAAGACATGTTCTGTATCTAACTACACGAAAAAAATGCGTCAGTTACTTGAAAAAATCGAGGAAAACTCTAAATTTATAGAACGAGAGAGAGCCAAAATTAGTTTCTCTTTGAGTGAAGATAAAATGGTCGCAGCGTGGGAAACCAGTATTAGGACTAAAGGAACGCCACTACAAACATTCTTCGAAAACTGGAGTAAGATAAACAGGATCCAAAAACGTAAGAAGATCACCAAAAATGATGAGATTGCTGGAGAGCTGCCCAAGATAAAACGAGCTAAGCTGTCTGATGACGCAACACAAAATGCGCAAGCAGAAGATAAGGGGCCGGTGGAGCTGTTCCCATCTGACGACGAGGAAGAGGATGATCACTTCAAAATGGAAGACGACGATACTCCTGCTCCTAAAGTCAAAATGACAAAGAAGAAGGAAAAGAAAAATAAGAAAAAGCCGGCCAAAAAGAAAGCAGTAAAAATCGAGGACAGTACAGTTGACGATAAAGATGATATTGTACAAGAATTTAGCGTAAGTGACTGGTAATAAAGTGTATCATTGATGTAAATATTGTCTTACTAAACCTGTGTATACTATACTATGCAATACGATAGTCAATTAACGATAAACAATATAATAATGAAACATCAGACAAAACATAATACAGGTCAGGGTGCTGTATCATCAACTCCCTGCAGGAAGAACGTCCAGCGCACCTTTGGTGTCGGTGGCTCATAGTTTTCAATAGTGAGAGTACCAGTGGGCATTTCTTTCCATCCTTCTAATGGCATTTCCGCCATACAAACTTGTATCATGACTTCCTGTGGTGTAAAATAAGTTCTACTTTAGCAAAGCCCAAATGAGAAAATAATTAGATAATTTATGTGTCAGCATTCGACAATAGAAATATACCTAGCGCGTAAGCTGCACTGGCGTAGTGTCACATGCGAGGCGCGTAATTAGCACTCGCGTTACGTCGGGCCGACACACAATATATGTATATGTTTGGCCGCCCTGTCGTCTCTTATATGAAAATTGTTTCGATTATGCGGCGCTCACACCATGTGCGTAAGCCGGCCATATTAAATCTGAGGTCTAGCGTAGCGATAGTCCGGCGAAGCCACACAACATTCAATATTAAAAGAATATCAACTTTTAGTTTACCTTCTTAGGTCTAACCGGCTCATATTGAGTCCTTACATCAAATTCATTTCTGTCAACGTATATTTTGAACATTCTCGCATCATCGAAAACGTTTTTAAATAGAATTTGCGTGAACCCTCCAGCTTTTATTTCGTATGGCCCTTGCGGTTTTGGTTCGGTTCCAGTTCCTACTATGTTATATCTGTAAAGTAACATAATCATTGTAAAGAGTGGCGTAGCTATCGAAAGGTGCTGTGCACCGGGGCCCTCAAGCTGAGAGGGGCCTCAGACCTTAAACAGCAAACCTTGTACCTATTGAACTAGCAAAAAATTCTCCCATCTTCGGAATGTACATAAAACCGTGCCTGTTTTTTTGCTCGACTTGGCGTGGGCACTTCCGTGCCCCCAGATAGGTTGCAACACGACTTCAAGGTATGGTAGGCGCCAGATAAATGTGCAATAGCAGTCATTGACCCACATAAATTTATCAACTTTCTTAATAACAAAAAACAGTAATTAAGACAAAGAAAACTGTCTTGAATCGATTTCTATCGTGATTTTTTGCGTTCTTTAGTAATGAAAAACGGTTCATAATTTATTGTTTGGGTATCTACGAAGGGATATTAGGGAAAGGTCAATGACTTTAATGCAAGTTTATCTGGCGGTTACCGTACCTACTGTTGGTCAGAAAGTTATCGTAGATATGATATGATTTCGTTAATTTTTTTTTTTTTGAGAAGCTAAAGAGAACCAGTATTAGTAGATATTGAATTTTGAAACTTTTCGCATTTAACACTGAGGCTTATTAGAAATCAGCTTTTATTTCATTTTGTAAAAAGTACCGTTTAGATTCCATTCAAAACTGATATAAAAGTGCATTCGGCTAATTCCGGAAATCGGTTATTCTGATAATTTATAATTACAACTAAACGCGGCCATATTTTTTGATCTGGCAAGATCCCATCTTAATCTGCTCCCCCGCTTCACTTGACTCGGGGTGCCACGAGCGAGCATTTGTGTCGAACGTGACATTTTTGTGAACAAGTGATTTATGCCGCGTTTTTGGATTTTCAGAATTACTCGACCATCCGTAATTACGAAATCTGTTAAGTTATTTAACTGGTTATTTATTAATCCGATAGATTGTCGTTTTAGTGCACTACTGAGGAGGTTTAGAACACTTTAGCCCAAGAATTTTTGCTTTTTCGGAATTATTCGAATCAGGTAATTCCGAGTCATTTATGAACATCTTTTATTTTGAAATATAATTAATTCATTACCTGAACAAAACTTTAATCTATACTAATATATAAAGCTGAAGAGTTTATTTGTTTGCTTGAACGCGCTAATCTCAGGAACTATTGGTCCGATTTGAAAATTTTTTTTGAGTGTTAGATAGCCCATTTATCGAGGAAGGCTATAGGCTATATATCATCATGCTAACATCAATAGGAGCGGAGCAGTCATGAAAATTGAACGACGAAGACGAAGTTGCGCGGGTCTACTAGTAATTTAATCATTGTCGTTTTTACTTTTATTTCAAACAGCTTCCTTTTTTCAAATAGTATACCAAACTAAGTACTAAAAGTTTGAGTACCGTGGACTACTGGTCGGGTAATTCCGAAATATAAATATCACAAAATATATTTAGGCTACTCAGAGGCCCATATCGAGAAATATTTTTTGCGAGGGTAAAAGGAATACGTACCTTATGCCAGAACTATCTATCGCACTTTTAAATATCATTCAGAATTACCTGAACATACTTCGGAATTGCACTTGAACAAAGAAAAAACTGGCCAAGTGAGAGTCGGACTCGCGTGCAAAGAGTTCCGAACCTATTTCATTTTTTTAACGTGTTATTTTTACACTACAAGACTTTTTACATGTACATACTAATATTATAAAGAGGAAAGATTTGTTTGTTTGTTTGTTTGAATTGAATAGGCTCCGAAACCACTGGACCGATTTGAAAAATTCTTTTAGCATTGGATAGCTACATTATCAGGGAGTAACATAGGCTATATATTATCCCCGTAATTCCACGGGAACGGGAACTACGCGGGTGAAACCGCGTGACGTCCACTAGTTATTGATAAATAACGGTCAAAAATGCTCTCTTCTCCCTCCAACGCGTTTTCTAAGTATTTCGCCTATACTAAGTACTACCCCAGTCAAAGACGGCGTTTTTACATGATTGACTCTTGCGGTAGATATATCGACAGTAGGTACATAATACTTCAATCATGACAACTCGTTTGAAAGAATACAGGAGAATTCCCTACATGTTATATATGTTTCGAACAGAAGTTGAAACTTTTTGGGAATTCCCCTGTATTCTTTCTGTTGTTTGTGCTGTACTTATTGCCAACTTGAAAGATTCGCCGTCGAATTTACGTGTCATGCAGTGCACGATAAAGAGCTGATGATAAACTAGTAGCTTACAGTTTAGTTAAGGCCTCAGTTTTTTCCACCAGGACCATGTTCATAAACGATCATGTTCGTTTATACTACCAGCCGCCCGCGTGACCAGTCAGTCGTCACAGCTTCGTGTATACGCGATATATGTAGAAACTAGCTGACCCGCGCAACTTCGCTTGCGTCACAATTATCATAACTGCTCCGCTCCTATTCGTCTTAGCGTGATGATATATAGCCTATAGCCTTTCTCGATAAATGGGCTATCTAACACTGAAAGAATTTTTCAAATCGGACCAGTAGTTCCTGAGATTAGCGCGTTCAAGCAAACAAACAAACAAACAAACTCTTCAGCTTTATATATTAGTATAGATAACCTACTATCAGTTACCGCGGTTTACACGAGGCTAGTTTTTGAAGCTAGCTGTAGAAGAATCCTGCCTTGTTAGTTTAAGAGGGCAATGACAGTTTTTTTTAAACTTTACCCTACATTAGGTATTTTTCCTGTATTATGGGTGCGTTTCAAACATACAAACTCGCATAGGTACACAAATAGCCAGACTCGGAACAACTATCTATATCTGTGCAATTCGCTAGCTTATTTGTGTACCTAATTTTACTATTTTACCTAAAAAAAAACAAGCGTGTAACTCATGGACTGCTTCAATGAATGGCATGAATAAATATTCAATAACTTACACAAATTCACCAGCAACAGGAGAGTCAAAAGAAATTCTACAATGTTGAACGCCGAGCTCCGTTGGTTCGAACTGTACTAAAAACTTTCCTTTCTCTAAGGGTCCTAGTATGTATTCTCCATCTGCCAGTACTGATGGATGAGACAACTGTAAAGAGGCCAAATAGGTATAGATTGTAATCTGTTAAATAAATGTTCAGAACGTTTTATTACCTACTCTATACAGTGTTCCAGAAGTGCGTGGTCATATTTAAGGATGTTGTTCTAATCTACTATAAATTAGAGAAATAATATCAAATAAAAAAAAAACTGACTTTTATCAAAAAACCCTTCCGTAAAAAAACTCTTTTCAAGCAGTCTGATGCAGATGGTGGCGATTATTTTTGTTCATTCGCCGATTCGATGCCACCAATTAACTGCATCTGACTGCAAGAAAAGTGTTTATTTTAATTTTTAGTAATATTGAGTCGTTTTTTTTAAAAACGTAAATGTATTTCATTATGATATTGTTTCTTGACTGTGTATGGCTGACATATAACTCCACCCTTAAATATGACCATAAACTTCTGGGTCACCCTGTATATACTTATGTACAACTCTATCAGCCCATGCCTGAACCTTTCGGCATTCAAAGATTGCGAGGCTTAACAAGTTTAGTACGAATACAAATTATCTAATGAATCATCTCCGTTACTGAGTGATTGAGTGACTAAGTGACTGACAGACAACGCATAACCGAAACTGCTGGTAGTAGAAAGCTGAAATTTGGCATGTAAGTAGCTTCCCTACACTCCGCATGGAACACTAAAAGAGGATTTCTCGAAATTTCTACGGGAACATGAAAAAACGGGATATGCTCGTACGAAATCGCGGGTAAAAGCTAGTTTATATACCTACGATTTACGCAAGCGGGCCTAAATCTCATGTCTTTATCTGGATATAATATTTACAGTTACTGTTTAATAAAAATGTACACCCCAAGATAGAGAAAGGTGTCTGAAGTAGGATAAATAGGTATTCATGATTAGGTGTCTGTATGTAATAAAACAAGATAATAACCGTGCAATTGAAAGCAGCCTTGGTGTCAGTCTTATTCTGCACTCGGAGACGGATGGGAATACTGAATCCTAGCGCAGTTTGGTGTTCCATAGTTTTCTCTTTAGCAGGCAGACATTTTAACAATACTTTATAGACAAAGGTCCCAACTAAGAAATTAGAGACCTCTAAATAGTCCTCAGTATCGCCAACCACTAAAGGTGAATATGTCATATTTAATGTAGCCTGAAATAAATTTAGCCGTTAGTTAAAACCTTATAAAGATATAAATTAAACACATATATTACTTAACTGTGGCAGGATTCTTGCCCCCACCCACTAAGTATGTATTTATCACTAGGTAAGCGAGCATCTTCCCCCAGGGTGTAAACTTCCGTCTTCAACTTGGAAGTCCTTAAGAGAAAACATGGGCGGCGAGTCTTTTTATGTAAAAAATCATAATTCGAGGTTTGGCTCTCGACTTTTTTCTCCTCCAATATTGGACCGATTTAAGAGATATTTCACAAACTGAATAAGACCTTACCTTTACCTCTGGTAGGTAGATGGTAGATGGATTTGGATCTCCCTATCACGTCTCAATAAAAAAACAGGTACAAGCGAGCACAAAAAATTTCTCGAATATTTTGTATTGATGGCCAGCTAATAGGCTAGTGTCCACCATCAATAAATTGCAAATCTATTTAGTCCGTCAGGGTATTGAAAAATAATGGAAACGTATTTTTTGTTTTTGTAAATCAATGAATATTGACTAAGATAAAATGCATCAAAAATCGGGAGAGGGGGCTGGTGACGTTACGTCGCTAGTAAAATTGTATTATCGTAGTGACGTCACGCTAGTTTTCAACGTACTGTATCTTCGTCATTTTTTGTTTACGTTAAAAAAGAAAAAATACGTTTCCAATATTTTTTGGAAATCTATCTGACGAACTAATTCTTTTTTTTTCAGTAAAATACCCTATTATGTTTCATAAGCATTCTCCAAAGCTGCGAGAGGCCTCGCTACGTCATAGATTACAGGTGCGAGGCCCCTCAGAAGCAGCGAATTTCGCCCGCTAAGCTAAGCTAGATAGTATTAACTAAAGATTACCTCAGAATTTCCATTGATTCGCAAAACTTCAGGACATGTTAATTTCTCACACCTGATGTAATAGTCGGCATCCTCGGCAAGTGGGTTTTTAATGATGAGCTCATTTTGTGCCATCTCTCGCGCTCGGCACTTGAACGTCAGGATGTCTACTACGGGACTCGGAGTTACCGACACGAGGATGTTATAGTATTGATACTCACGGGTCAGTTCATTTGTGAATAATACCTACAATCAAATCATTTACGTTTACTTTTTAAACTAGAGCAAAAATCTGTAGGTACTGTGATACAACCTCCTTGGATTTCTCACCCTCCGGGGACCTCCGTCAATTTAATAATAAAAAAAGCTTTAGAAGAATTAGGAATTTAGAATAGGTTCAAATATTGACATACGATGATTGATTTGTTTTTATGACAGTTCTGTAACAGTTTTTCTTGAGAGCACCCGCTTAATATAATGATCTCTTAAATCGCTTAAAGTCTTTTTTATTGATATCGATCCCGAGACGTTCCAGAAGCCCTAATCGGAACGTCCACAAGTGGTGGAGTAGAGAAGGTCGCGATTAATATCGATATTTAGCTAGGCTGAAGTTATTCCAGTGTTACATTTCTATTAAGGTTTCAGCGTCTACTGTAACGCAATTGAAGGACTCCGTAGGCGGTGATACCAACTTTGCATATGGGGCATAGCCTTCGCAAGGGGTGGCAAGTTGTCACCATTGGTTGAGCTGTTCGATGGAGGCAAATAATTTCAGTTCATATTTTTTTTAACAGATTTTGATTACTGTTAATTCTTTAACAGAATAGACCTTCGCTTCTTAACCGTCTGGCTACCGCGTAGACTAGTTAGGGTAGCTTTCGTGAAGTCAATCCCTTCTGGATAGATGTGAATTTTCACATCATTTTGTTTACGTTCGGCAATGTGATGCGGCTTTTCGGAAGGTTTTGCTGCAGCAGGGCTTCAGCATGACTGCGCGTCTGATCCAGCGCATATGGCGCGTAAGAATTTTTAAAAATAATGCTTATCGCAGCACATGACTGAAGCTGGTTCTAAAGAAGCATATGCCCCCCTGTCAGCAAAGATTCCTTCCAGAGGTAGGGACTCCTGGTTAGGGATAGGTAGGTGCTTAACTCTTCCAAAGCTTTGAATAGAAGATTACAGGAGAACTTTCCTAGTATCTTCTATTCGTGAGGGCGTAGCTCATGTGATACAACCTCCTTGGATGTCTCACCCTCCGGGGACCTCAGTCAATTTAATCTTAAAAAAAAGCTTTAGAAGAATTAGGAATTTAGAATAGGTTCAAATATTGACATACGATGATTGATTTGTTTTTATGACAGTTCTGTAACAGTTTTTCTTGAGAGCACCCGCTTAATATAATGATCTCTTAAATCGCTTAAAGTCTTTTTTTATTGATATCGATCCCGAGACGTTCCAGAAGCCCTAATCGGAATGTCCACAGTACCTACCTAAATATTTTTATGTAAGTAGGTACCTATAAACTAGGTACAAACCTACTGAACTGAAAAGTAAGAAGGCGTCTAACTCCTTTTCAGTTCGATTAATCTACACCAGTGATTCCCAAACTTATTTTGTCTACTGCCCACTTTGAGAATAAATTATTTTTTATCGCCCCCATTTTTTCACAAACTTAAAAACCACTATAACTTCAAATTAAATTAATTAATTATTGTGCGCTGCATTAGCGGAGATTAAACATTCATTCTAAACGAGACTTTTACCATAACCCGCGCTCAGGTCTCAAGTTAACTCTTACGGGCTACACCTGCCAATGAGAATGATTATTGAAACGCAACTTAATAGTATTGAGACACGAGTATCTTTTATACAAAATAAAACAAACATAATCGATTCTTATATAAAAACTAATGTGAAGGATGAATCTGATGTTGTTTAATAAATTTGTTGATATCAGGTTCCAATTTACTCAAGAACAGCCGCAAGTCGCCACGTTCGGTAACATGCAAACGATTTCTCTTTTTAGTAAGCAGCGTTGCCACAGCACTAAATCCACGTTCACACAAATATGATGATGGGAATGCTATCAAGAATCGTTGAACGATTGACCACAATCCTGGGTACAATTGCGGGATCGGTTTTTGTAGTGGAAATTCTTGGTAGCCATTTTTGAACTTGATTTTTATTTCCTCGTTTGTTGTCAACTCTATAAATTCTTCTTCCAGCTGAGGTGACATTGCTGTGTTGACATTTGAAAACGGATTCAACACCCAGTCTGGTATTTCCAAGTTCAAAATGTCCTGGTATCGGTCGGTGAAGTCAATGTGGAGGTTTTCCAAATGTTGGAAGTAGAGCAAACAAGTCATCGTTACTGCAGTATACTGATAAATTCGGAAAACTGTGAAACTCACGTCTGCCTATATTCTTTTTGTGTAGATGTAGTTTGGCTGCGAAAGCAGCAACAACATTTATTGTTTTAATTAAATTTAGTTCATCGCCTTGCAGTTGGAGATTCATGTCGTTGAACAATTTATACAAGTCTATCATGTAAGCTATATCATTCTTTGATGTAATGAGCTTGTTGCGCTATTCTGTATCTTTGGTTTCCAAGAACTCTATCACAGAGTCAAACATGTTGTAAAATCGAGTCAGACAATTGCCTCTTGATAGCCAACGAACTTCATTATGAAACAACAAACGGTTGAAATCTTCGTCATTAGTAACACAAAGCTGATGAAATAATCTATTATTCAAAGAGCTGTTACGGATTTTATTGACTGCTTTGATGACATATTGCAGCGATTGAAATAGTTGTTCACTTAAGTTTCTAGCAACCAAATGTTGTCTATGAATAACGCAATGTATAGCAAGGACATCTGGGATTTTACTTTTTAAGTACGCTATGAAGCCTTTATGGCACCCTGTCATAGCCGGAGCGCCATCCGTAGCAACTGATACAATATTTTTCAAGGGAATCTCTTTGTCATCACAAAACTTTTCCAATCTATTGAATATGGTTTCGCCTTTTGTATCGGTCTCTAAATTTCTAGCAAACAATAGTTCTTCACATATTTTCTCATCTTTAATAAACCTCACGTAAGACAGCAACAATGCTTCATTAGTTGGTAAAGTGGACTCATCGAGCTGAATTGAGAATTGACTAGTTCTCAGATGATTGCACAATGATCCTTCAATGTTTTTCAGCCATTTCATCAATTCGTCTTTGCACAGAATTATTATTCAAAGGAATTTTTCGGATAATATCTGCGACCGGTTTATTAAGCAAAGTAGTTACTACTTCCTTTATTGTTGGCAAAATTAACTCTTCTCCGATGTTGTGTGGTTTGTCTTTTTGAGCAATTAACAAAGAGATATTGTACGAAGCTCGAAGTCCGTCGTCATCTTGCTTAGCAACTGCCAAAAATAGTTTTGCTACACTTGGCTGAGTATTATGCTTCTTCTATAAGTCTTAAAAATATGCTACATTGTTTTCTTTCTTATCTGGATGCATTTTATTGAAATGGTCTTGCAGTCTTGAAGGCTTCATTGCTTCATTCGAAAATGTTTTTTGACATAGAAGGCAGAACGGCGACGATGGGTTTGTGGGATTTTAAATGAATCCGAATTTAATACAGGGTGTCCCAGAGCTAGTGATGGGCAATTCTCGAGAACATTCTCTTAGCGAGAACTTTGCGGATATGTTCTCGAGAATGTTCTCCGAGCAGAGAATTTATGAGAACTTAAAAACGGAGTAACAAAACCTAACTATAATCTAATCATGTCTTGAAATTTGTATGATAGATGAAATGTATAGTGTGTTACTCGTATGTTATATGTATTTTGAAACATTTCGTGAAGCAAACTGCATTATGGGGATTTTCAAAACTAAAATACAGCATCAATTGATAACAAAACCATCATTTTTAGGTTTCCAATAGTTCCGAACACAGAACGCAAACCTTATAGTATCACTCGGATGTCTGTCTGTCTATCTGTTTGTCCGTCTGTCCGTCTATCACAGCCAGTTTTCTCCGGATCGAATGGACGGATTCTGTTGAAATTTGGTACACATATGGACTTCAGTGACCAAAACACGGACGCGTTACGTGAATAAATAAATTTTGAATTTGGGGATCACTTTTGGGTGTCAAATTAGAAAACTTCAAAAATAAGTTTTTCAAACTATCGTGCGACATATCAAATGAAAGTTCTTACTGAGAAAATTTTAATTATATTTTTTATGATTTTAAAATGAAGTTTTGAAGTTATTCAAGGAAGTAGGCCAAAAAACCGAAACTACTGAGCCCGAAATTTTGACAAAAAATGCAGATAATAGTTCTTTACCTACATTACAGGAAAACCTATAAATAAGAAGTCTACAGTGTTTAAATAACCTGTTAAAAAAATGAAATTGGTTCGGAACCCTTTGCACGCGAGTCCGACTTGCACTTGGCTAGTTTTTTTTACTATTATTAGGCAAGCGTTTGACCAGTATCTCACTTGATGGTAAGCGATGATGCGGTCGAAGATGATGCTTGCTCGAAGTAACCTATTCACTCTTGATTTAAAGACTTCCAGTTTGTAGCTATCAGGAAACAGACCCTGGCAGAGAATTCCACTCCTTAGCTATACGCACAATGAATGTGTTCCCAAAACGTTTTGTGCAAGTGGATGGGATGTCCAACGTATACCGGTGGCGCACCGCCGTACGTCTTGTTCTTGTGGTCCGATGACGGAACGGACTCGGCGGAATTAAATTATGCAATTCCGTCGCACATTTCCCAAATTGAAACCGATAGAAAACCGACAGTCACTCGGCGTTGATGCTTTGAAGCTTCATCTCAACGAGCCTATCATTGCCGACGATCCTCTTGGCTCGTTTCTCGATTGACTGAAGGACATCAAGCTAGTACCTAGCAGATCCATCCCAAAGATGAGAGCAGTACTCCATACACGATCGAACTTGCGCTTGATAAAGTTTGAGCAGCTGCACTAGCGTAAAGTACCGTCTCACCTTTGCTAGGATCCCTAAGTTTTTGGTCCTTTGCCTAAATGAAAGGACCAAAGTTGAGGGTAGATGTTAACGTAACAACAAGAAGCTCAAGTCGGTCGGTCGGTTATCGGCACGGTTACACCTCGAAAAGACGGAGCTAGGTGGAATTGAAAAAAAAGACTCGCCTGGGTCTTAGCTGCATTGAACTTGCCTCATTCAGAGACAGCCTGTAAGGACAAGTTCAAGCCATAGCCTCCCGAAGAAACCGAATCTGCGACCCACCAGCTCGTGCATTTGACACGTATCTCTCTCTCAGCAACACTGCTATCGTCTACATACCCAAAGGTACCGGGTTTTAGCAGTTCATTAATATGGAGCAGGAAAAATGTTGCCGAGAGCACCGACCCCTGAGGAACCCTGGCACTAACATCCAGCAGTTCGGACGAGCAGCCATCTATGACCACTCGGTAAACCGAACCCTCAGGAAATCTGAAATCCAATCACAAAATCCGGCGGGCAGACCATAGGAAGGATGTTTGCCAATAATGCTATCGTGCCAGACCCTGTCGAAGGCCTTAGAGATGTCTAGGGAGACCACAAGTGCCTCCGTGTTTCTCGATGGCCTCACTCCAGATGTAAAGGGTATGTGCTAGAAGATCTTTATTCTTGTAATTTTGTCAAAATAAAGTAAAAATAGGGACGTCATAGTAATTTCTCTTCATTAAATCAAAATATGCTGGTACCAAAAATAAATATTTTTCTACTATAATCACATATTCATAGCACATTATAGGAGGTAAGTACTTCTTAATTATAATTCCTTGCTAAAGTACAATTAACTTTAGATCATTGAGTTCTATTTCAAAAAAGAAACCTTTTACAAAGTACAGAATCAAACAAGTAATTAAGTTTATTAAAGCTGCTAGTTATGGCACCACTGTCCTATTATAGACAATGAAATGTATGTTAATTACATCTAATAATGAAAATAAAAATGATCAAAGTTATCTGTTTCATGTTATAACTGGAAGGATCACCTACTCGTTTTAAGTTCTCATAAGTTCTCGTATGTTCTCCGCTCACGAGAATATTCGCGAACATTCTCGTTCCGAGAATGTTCCTTTTCCCCATCACTACCCAGAACTCAACGTCGAGCCGAAACGGGGTGACAGGATTGATCATAACCATCACGAGAAAAATCTGAAAAAAAAAATCTATCCCATGCAGTTTGAAAATTATGGGTATTTTAAGAAAAACCTAGAAATTTGATCAAATTGTACCATTTTTCGGTTATTGTGGTTATTCTTTATTTTGTTCATTTGAACTTTGGAAACGTTAGCCTAAATAACATTTCTAGAATCCCAATAAAAAATAATGACACAATTGCCTCAAGTTTCCGAGAATTGAGACTATTTGTTAAACTACGAATTTAAAATTTTCAAGATTCGTCGACTTTCACGGCTCCTTTAAAAAAGATGAACTAGAGCGCCTTGGCAAGTGGCATTAAAAGTTGGTGCATTTAATCAGAATTCTAAAATGGTACAATACTTGTTAGTTCCATACAATAAAAAAGAGTAAAAAAAAATTAAAACCTCAAGTAACTCGATTTTTGCTATCTCCGTTAAAATGTTTTTGATTCGCACAAGCTCTAGGTAGGTTCTTAATTTTAAGGCAAAATGATGTGAGAGATGGATAGTGGGTATGTTTGCCATGAGTGAGCGAGACAGATAGTGACGCCAATTTTACCAAAGTGAAAAAAAGTTAGTAAAATTAGTAAAATAATGAAAAATCTTGACCTAGTTTAATTTAGGTTTGTTGGAATAAAAGTCAGATAGAGAAATAACATTTTTTATTACAATAAATGTTCAAATTGGGATTATTTAGGATTAAGTTTCCAAATTTCAAATGAACAAAAATAAAAAAGAATAACCACAATAACCGAAAAATGGTACAGTTTGATCAAATTTCTAGGTTTTTCTTAAAATGCCCATAATTTTCAAACTGCATGGGATAGATTTTTTTTCAGATTTTTCTCGTGATGGTTGTGATCAATCCTGTCACGTCGTTTCGGCTTGACGTTTAGTTCTGGGACACCCTGTATATTGCGCACAGTATTGCCGTCTCTTCTTTTTTATTTCTCACATTGTTTTGTTTTGCGAAATATGTAAGTAAGTTTTGAACTTAAGTACTGCTTATCTATTACTCGCGAAACCACAAATGAAAATAAAATTTATATAGGATTGCATTGTTTATATAGGATTACATAAGCAGCACGCACCGACAGGAATAAGACAAACATGCATGAGCTCGTTTATCTCATTCAACGCTCAATCGTACTCAACAAGTAAGAACAAGTATTCTATGAACCAGCCGATTGATACAGGAATGCAAAAATCGGGTTATTTAAGAAAAACTTGTTAAAACATGATTGCCCGCGGTCTATTATTTACGAAAATTACCCATCTAGGAATACTAATAACTACTAAAATGTGAAAGTGTGTCTGTTGCTTTTTTATTTGTTTGTTTGTGTCTACTTTCATTTCGAAACGGAGCGACCGATTGATATGATTTTTATTTTATTTATTCAATAAACCAGGACAGATATATGAGCTACGCGGAGAGAAATATCGAACCAAGTTTGAGCAATCTCTTAATAAATATTAGTTGATGTTCACAAGTTGTAGTCGAGAGTCGAGAGTTCAGTCGGTGTCTAAGAGTCCTCCTGTCTAGATGAAATTACAAATCGCCCCCCAAGTCTCTACACCACCCCCTCCCATTTTTTTCTGAGTCTCTTATCGCCCCCCTTTAGGCCTGCAGCGCCCACATGGGGGCGTTATCGCCCACTTTGGGAAAGGCGGATCTACACTATTTGTGAACGAAAGCTTCTAAAAATAAAACTTTTTAACCTTTTTACAACAAAGCCACTGGTTTAGTTCGAGAGTCCTATTCTTCTAATTGTACCATCAATTCATCAGGCCAGTTCCATATGGTACCATACCTATTATTGTATTTTCATAGAATTTAAGTAATAGGTAGATAAACACCCCTCAGCTCAATCGGATGATAGGAAATGCGAGAGTAGTAGGTGCTTATTTAAAAACATTTATTTTTGTTGAATCCCAGTTATAGATCCCATTTTTTAGGTATTAACGATGGGTCCCATAAGCTATTTCCATTGAATCCCATGTTATTACAACATGTGCACTCTTTCTTTTACCTATCAAATATTTTAAAAGCAGCGTCTGTTCGGCCCACCGACATTAAATGATTGAATGACTGAAAGACAGAAGAAACATGAATGAATTCATACTTTATTTACACTATATTCGAAGCTTTTCCAAACACAAAGAAATCTAAAAAAAACATAGATAGACAAGACAAGACATAGATAGTTTATTCATTCGTTTTTTTCTTTAATCTGAACATTTTGTTTACTTGCAATAAAACTTTTTTTTTTCAAATTCAATTCCCATGCCTCTCACACACACACACTCACTCACACTCTCAGTATACATGCATGCTTCTTTATTCACTGTACATGATGGCGTTTTCCATTAAGAAAGTCAAGATATGCATAATAATAGGTCATTACATATGAAATTGACGTTTTGTCGTACTGGCCATCTAAATATCTCCTCTTTGGTTTGGAATTCCAATTTCAAATTTATACAGCTATTTACTCATGCTTGTGTTTCAAAAACCGTAATTCATTTGTTTTTTCCTCTTTTGGGTTTTTCTTTGCGCCAGTCAGTTTACAAAATGGAAAACTCGAAATATCGCGTTATTTACGACGAGTACGAGTTCCATCATGGCACCAGTGCTGCAGAAACGGCTCAAAGGATTAATGATGTGTATGGTGACGATGTCGCAAAAGAAAACACAGTGTGTTTTTGATTCCAACGTTTTCGTTCTGGAAATTTCGACCTGCAGAACAAGCCCCGTGTTGATAATGAAGAATTGAAGGCTATTGTGGAAGCGGATCCATCTAACCACGTCCGAGTTAGCTGCAGGCTGCGGTGTTAGTGATAAAACTGTTTTAATCCACTTGAAGCAGATTGGGAAGGTGAAAAAGCTTGTAAGGTGGATACCTCATGAATTGAGTGCAGCAAACCGACAAACGCGCGTCGACTGCTGCGTTACATTACTCAACCGGCACAATAATGAAGGAATTTTAAATCGAATCATTACCTGTGATGAAAAGTGGATCCTGTTCGACAATCGGAAATGCTCATCGTAATGGCTGAACCCTGGCGAATCAGCCAAATCCTGCCCCAAGCGAAAAAATTGACTCAAAAAAAATTACTTGTGAGCGTTTGGTGGACTAGTGCCTGTGTCGTTCACTACAGCTTTCTTAAATCTGGCCAGAGGATTACGGCGGATGTCTTTTGTCAGCAACCATGATGGAAAAGCTAGCTGCTAAACAGCCGAGGCTGGTCAATCGCTCTAGGCCACTGCTGCTTCAGGACAACGCTAGACCACACACTGCACAACAGACGGCTACCAAATTGGAGGAGCTTCAATTGGAATGTCTAAGACATCCACCGTACTCCCCGCACCTTGCTCCAACAGATTAACATTTCTTTCGAAATATGGATAACTTCTTGCAAGGGAAAAAATTCAACTCCGATGGGGCAGTCCACAGCGCCTTCAAAGATTTTATTGATTCCCGTCCGAATGGTTTTTTTAGTAAAGGGATCAATGAACTACCAATGAGATGGCAAAAGTGCATAGATAGCAATAGTACATACTTTATTAAATTATTACATTATATTAAAAAAAAATGGACTTTGTGTTCCTCCCTTACAAAACGCCAATTTCATATGTAATGACCTAATATTAGGTTTGTTTTTTACTTTTTTGCCTTGTTAAGTTGATTATTCCAAACTTATAACAAATGATTCATTTTGTAACGGATGAGTTTAAAACTCAACCGTCTCATCCGTTTTCGAACGTATAGGGCAATCCCCATTTGCTGCTCGATGAGGTGGGCAAGCTCTTTGAAAGAGTAATTGCAAACCGCCTCGTCGGGCACCTGGTGAGAGTAGGGCCGGATCTGGCGGGGAACCAGTTCGGTTTCCGCACGGGGCGCTCGAAGGTGGACGAGGAATTTCCCCCCGTTAAAAAAAAGGGAGGCACTTCGATATCACCGGGTACCGACCTACCTCCGTCGCGTAGTCTAGGATTACCTGACGGTCAGAGCCGTCATCTATCTTGGTCACCTAGGAGAGTGGAACGGGCGAGAGATGTCGTGCGTTGTTCCGCAGGGTTCGGTTCTGGGGCTGCTCCTGTGGGACATCGGCTACGACCGGGTGCTGCGCGCCGACCTTCCTAGTGGCGTCAGCGTGGTCTGCTACGCTGACGACACGTTGGTCCTGGCACAGGGGGGGTCGTACCAGGTGGCGGCCGACACTATGACACGTGGGGTTGCGATAGTTATTGATAGGATCTGGAACCGGCATCCGGACCTCGAGACCCAACGGTTTCGAGGTGGCCCTACACAAGTCCGAAGCCATGTGCTTTCAAGGTTCTCGGAACAGGCCACCATCGGGATCCCAAATAACGGTAGGAGGGGTTCATATCGGCGTCGGGTTGACGATGACGTACCTGGTTCTCGTCCTCGACAACCGTTGGAACTTCATCGAACATTTTCGACGTTTGGCTCCTAGACTAGGGCGGGCCGGGGCTGCCTTCAAGCGGCTTCTGCCCAATCTAGGGGTCCAAACACCTCCTGCCGGAGGCTTTACGCGGGGTTCGTGCGGTCCATGGCCCTTTATGGGGCGCCGGTGTGGGAGCCTACTTTGAGGAGGCGACTTGCCCGTTACCTCAACGCGTCCCAGAGGGTCATGGCCATCCGGCTGGTCCAGGAATATCACACGGTCTCCGGTGAGGCGGCGAGCCTCCGCGCCGGACTGCCGCCGTGGGATCTGGAGGCGAGACCCTTGCGCTCATTTACGAATGGCGCCTGGAGGCGCAACGCCGAGGCGAGACTCCTCTGCTGCGGCAAGTCGTAGCACGACGGACGGAGCTCCAGCGGAATCTCATGGCGGTATGGAGACAGCGACTGTCGCAACCCAGCGCTGGGCACGCCACAATCCAGGCGATAAGTCCTCTCTTCGAGGAGTGGCTAGAGCGGCGCCACGGCGTCCTCACCTTCCGCCTGACGCAGGTATTCACCGGACACGGTTGTTTTGGGAGATACCTGTTTCGGATTCGGCGGGAGGACACGCCCGAGTGTCAACACTGTGAGGATCACCCGGAGGACACGGTGGAGTATATGGTGGAGGTCTGCCCTACTTGGGCAGAGCACCGCCGTGTCCTAGTCGAGGCAATCGGCGGCGGCGAACTATCACGTCCGGCCCTGGTTCAATCCATGATCCAGAGCGAGGAGGCATGGGAAGCGGTCACCTCCTTCTGCGAAGCAGTAATGCTAGCGAAGGAGGAGGCAGAACGTGTGAGACAGAGGGAAACCTCACGCCCCAGCTGTCGCAACCGAAGAAGACACCCTGGGCGTCGGGAGTCGCAGGGCGATTCCCGGCCACCGTAGGCGCGGGCCTGCGGATGGCGAGCATTGGGTAGCTCGCCGTCCGATCAAACTCAAACTCAAAACATTTATTTCAAATAAACCATTTACATACAGGCACTTTTGAATTGTCAAGGTCGGTCGGTCCAAAAAAGATGAAGCTATTTGCACGTTCCAAAGCGTAGATCTCTATGGAGAAGAACGTGCAAGAAACTCCACGGACACCCTTTTAAACATAATAAATTGTTACAAAGTATTGTTTACATCATGTTGAAATTATATATATATGTGAGAACGATGTAAAAGACGAGCAGGATAACAGCGTCCGGAAAAATAGGAACAATTCAAAGAAATATTTAAAATAAGATCAGAACCACGCCCGGGTCGACGGCGCGTTTTGTTCCACGCGCGCCTCAAGGAGATTACAGCATAGTAGATGGGGCCCGCTAGGGTTTTAATCAGTAAGAATCTGACACTCAGAGCGGGAGCAGTCATTTGATGATTTCCATCCTTGAAAAAAATAAAAAAATAAAAGGGGAATCAGACTATGTAATACCATCCCTCCGCAATTGTATCTCTGGCAACAACGGTAACAGTCCACAAAGTGCGACGACTATTTTTGCGACTTTTCATTTCGTAAGTTCCAAGTTCTTTGCTTTTTTGATAAAAACAACCTTTTAATATTTGGAAAGACTGATGTTTTACACAAAATATCTACAGTCACTGCAAACTATAGCAATTTTTAACACTCGGTCAATTAATCCCCCATTTTGTTATAAACAATTTTGCTGTTGAAATTACCCGCATTCCCTTTTTTTTAAGAATTTGGGATCCAACGGAAATAGTTTTTGAGATTCAAACCTGGGATCCAACGAAAATGAATGTTTAAAAATAAGCACATACTACTCATTTTCAACCGGAAATACGAGCTACGAGTAGGGCTACGCCATCACATAATTTTCGGACCCCAGACAAAAACTTTAAAAACTCCGGACATTTGGGTGAAATAAAGTAATTTCCCCGGATGCAACCAAAAAATAATTCACCCTTTAAAATAAAAACTTAACTTTTTTTAAATCATGTAGCTTCTTTGCGATATAAATTACTGCGTTAGAAATTAAATTTCAACTCAAATTATACACTCTTCACTTTCTCTCGTATAATCTGGTTACAAAAATAACTAGAAACACTATTCTTCTGGCATCGAGTTAAAAACAATTTATAATTTAGAAGTTTTTTTTCTATCAATAAGCAAATAAGCAATATAAAACTCTAATGTAGAATGTAACTCAGACGCGGATCCAGGCGCAATTATTTGTCTGGGAAAACGTGTAACAAATTATCCCCCGCAGGGGATAATTTCATTGTTACATCGTTTTCAAAATTGTTCAACGAAAATAAGTTAAACAATTGTCATTAACAGCGAGCGTCTAATTCTGACTCTGATTCTGAGAACTCGAAATCGAGGGCAAGCGAAGCGAGCGTGCTAATTTTAGTAGATACCCCTTAATTGGATCAGATATTCGTATAACCACTCATATCTAGGTCGATAAGTTTCTGTGTTAGTTTATGCCTAAAAAACATAAATATGATGTAAGAGCGAGCGGACCCAGCTAGATTTTTTTGCCAAAATCGCTGATAGCGGCTTAAAAATTACAAATTAATTTTTAACCAAGATTTGTTTTAATTCATTTCTACACTAGCTTCTGCCAGCGGTTTCGCCCGCGTGGTCCCTAGGGAACATACTCCGGGGATAAAAAGTAGCCTATGTCCTTTCTCAGGCTCTAGACTATCTCTGTACCAAATTTCATTATATCGGTTCAGTAGTTTTGGCGTGAAAGCGAGACAGACAGACAGATAGACAGATAGAGTTACTTTCGTATTTATAATAATAGTAAGGATTTAACCTTTCAACCAACCGAGCTTCCCCGGGCACAAAAATGAGTCCGGGTTTTGCCCGGACTCTTTTTGGAATCCCCGTCCGTGCAAACTAGGACAAATCCGGGGAAACCCGGACGGATGGAAGCCCTAACTACGAGCTACATAGTTGTCATTGCACTGACTCTGAATGTCATTTCGCACTCCTCATATCCAACGAAGTTCCATCGGCACGTGGCAGCCGCTTCACCCCATGTCTTGATGATTTCTGGGCATTTGATTTCGAAATACCCATCGAATTTTTCAGGAACTATTTTCACCACCTCCGTAGAAACGCTGTACGACTCGGGGAACTGAAAACAGAAAACAGTTTTCTTTTTCAAAAGAAAAATTAGAGACAACAATTCAATTTTAAGGATTTCGAGTGGCTCAATCAATATTTTTTTACTAACCAAAGCGCAGTAGATATTTTGAGAGTGTTGGTACTAAAGTTATTTCTAAATAAGCGCCACCCTTACCAGGGAGTGTCTCGCGGTGATATTATGTAGGTACATAGTAACTAGGTACCTCAGTAATATTATAAACGAGTAACGCTTCAGTGTGAACCTCCTTGGCGGGAACGCTTATGTTGATGGTGCCATTAGGATTAGGTTCCAACGCATTTCCGACTAGTGTGACGATTAATGCACTTTCACCGAGAGGCGAGTACAACAATTGGCTCTGAGGAACGGAAAGCAAGATTAAAAACATAGATTAAAGAACACTTAGGTGCATCTTCTTCTTTACGAGTCGATTGACTCCAATGGGGCCGACAACTGTCAAAGTGGCGCTAGTAGCGCACAGACCAATAACAAAGCAGTTTTTGATGAAAAGATGAGTAAATACTTAGGTAAATGATTACTTTCAGTTTGATTAGATCGTCAAACTATTTCCAATTATTTGTACGATCCCAAACCTACCTGCATCACATAACCTCACATAACCTTTAATGTAAGATAATGCGATTATAAACCTTAAAAGAAATCTGACTGCCTAGAATACACAAACAAACGAACAAAATGAATCTTAAAGACTGGAATCACATAAAATTTATCTCACTTTGACAAAGGTTCGTGTAGTGGTGGCGCCATCTGAGATCAGCTTTCACTTGCCAATCCCATTAAATATTGCCCCCCCCCCCAGAGCAACCCGTACAGTAGTACTATTCTGTAAGCAACTATGTATTTCGATTTCGAGCTTCACCTGAGTGACAAAGCTCACGTTATAAGTGATCTTTATTTCAAACAATGGAAGTCTTATATTAATAGGATTCCGCTGTCGAGACACGAAAATGTTATTACAGAATAGCACTACAATTCTACCAATTGGCCTTTTTTTAATCTTGTAAGTTGTGGAAACTAAGTAGGAGAAGCAATAGAAGCATGTATATAAGGAAGCATGTCTTCGTAAAAAATAGAGATAACACAACACAAACCAACTTTAAATTTACAAAAAAGAAAAACCTACACATATACCTAACCTAAGAAATAGAAATGAATAAAGTAGTTCTGCGTTTTCCTAGAACAGTAAAATATGGAAAAATAACTACTTAGAGTGCAAAATCTATACTAATCTATAAAGCTGAAGAGTTTGTTTGTTTGCTTGAACGAGCTAATCTGAGGAACTATTGGTCCGATTTGAAAAATTCTTTAAATTGTTAGATAGCCCATTTATCGTGGAAGGCTATACAACATCACGCTAAAACCAATATGAGCGGAGCAGACGAAGTTGCGCGGGTCAACTAGTTGTTAAAATTTACAAAAGAAAACTTAACAAATATCAAACGAACTTACCAAGTGAAGATCGATGATAATTATGTTAACAGCTTCATTCGAAGCGATTATTATACCTGCCTGTTATGCAAAAAGTCATTTCTTCATAATAATACACCAATATAGGTAAGTACGCTACTCTTAACTAGATACTATAAAACAAGAACATATAAAACCATGTCGCACAAAAGCAAAAGTGCCTACACGTGCACGCACTACGGTAGCTCACAAACTACCACTATACCATAACTCTATTGTCCATGAAGTTTAAATAAAAAGATAATCAGTACCATCAGTACATATGAGGGTATTGTACCTTGTTGGTGTCTTTTGCTTTGTTTGCTAGTGATCTCATACATTGTTATTATAACTTTACTATTCTACATCTGCATGCTTCGTTAATGACGACGATGAATTTTTGTTAAAAATTAAACTTTATATAAGTGAACTGAATCATGTTCTTCTGAGAAAAATAAAGAATCTTTAAACCTAAACCTATATCCTGTAAAGGGGCTCCACACTGGTACAAACTGGCACTGCATTTGGGATGGCTGGCACCATTTTACCAGATACTTTATTGTGCAACCTGGAATAATGCCTACCAAAAAACATAAAAATAGGTAAAATCTCACATCATGCTTGCCGATACGTTTTGGTTTGAACGTGAGAGGAATATCTAACGTAGAATTTGGTTCAACATGAAATTCTTTCCAAGTTTCGAATGGTCCACCCGATATTTCAGAAAGAATTAGCCAGAGATCGTCAGTTCTGGAAACGATAGTAAACATTTTACATAGGTATGTGTTACTTCCGAGTTCGTAGACATTGATTTTTATTTTAGAGCCGATTCTAACGATGTATGTGGTGAATTGAGTAATGCATCGAGGGCACAGCACAGTATCTTAATATGTCACGGGCGTCGTACTTGAATCCCAGGGTTAACTCATAAGCTGAGCGAGAGAGCGTGGAGTGTTACTCACGAGCGAAGCGAGGGAGCTAATAATAGAAGCCTGATTACCTAGCCTTTTTTCTAACTATATTAGGGTTGGCTTCCAATTTTACGTTGAGCGGCTGCCTACCAAACCTCCAAAACCCATTAACTAGGTAACACGGTAGCTTGGCAAGACTGGAGTCAGATTTACTAGCTTCTTAGATGTTCACTGATGAGTATTGATGACAATTTAAATGTAGGTACACTATTTTGGTTTACATTTAAAATAAAGTAAGTATATCTACCATGGCCTGTCCTGCAGTAGGAGCGCTGGACGGCTAGCACGGCACGCCAGCATTAATGACATCATCCGTCGGGCTCTTGTCACCGCCGGGGTGCCAGCTGTTTTAGAACCTAACGGCTTGGCACGCGACGATGGGAAGAGGCCAGATGGGATGACCATAATGCCTTGGAAGGTGGGTAGGCCTTTGGTGTGGGACGCAACATGTGTCGACACCCTTGCGCCATCCCATCTTAATTGGTTCTTATAACAACTTAATTGGGAGTTACATATTTGAGCCGTTTGGCGTTGAAACATTAGGTCCATGGGGTCCGAGTGCGCATCAGTAAACAACTTGTTGACTGTTCACGTGACCAGAGGGCTGGACTATTCTTCGGCCAAAGAATCAGCATTGCCATTCAACGCGGCAATGCTGCCAGTGTTCTGGGCACTTTTGCCATTGACAGCGATGTGGATTATTTTTTTGATTGCCAATGATTAATTTTGGTTTTATACGCGTTTGTACATAATTTCTTGATATTTAGTGTAGTTGATTAAAATGTTGAAATACAAAAAAAAAGTATATCCTAACTATTTAACGCTTTGAACAGATAATCTATGTCTAAATACTGTTGACCATCACAACAAAGTGAGAATCGGCTTTAATTATTCATTTTGACGACTTACGGATTGGTGATGCCAATATAGTCGGTATGTTGGTCACGCACAGGACACTCCATGTACAGAGTTTTATTTTCAATATTACCCAAATCGATGCACGTGGCATACAGGGCTAATTCAAGAGGCATGTAGTTTTCTAAATTGCAGCTTGCCTGGAAAATGGTGTTGGTTCGAGTTAGGATTTTTTTTAGATATAGGACAAAAAAGCGTCGTCGCCCCGGGAGACCGCAATTTTTTATATTTATTAAGTATTCTTTTATTTATTAGCGGTCCCCCGACTGACACGATGACACTTGGGCCAAAATATTCGTACCTATATTAAACTAAATGGATCAAAACATTTTATTTTTTAGTGTTATTATTATTATTTTATGCTTTTTATAATTACTTTATTTACTAACCTTTGAGTTACTACTACAATCCCCACGATCTACACTCACCTAAGTGGCACTAAAACGTAGGTGTACGAACGAGTGAAAATAGCTGAGCATCTCTCACCGATGTATTCACTCATTTTTCTTTTCTGTTTCATCATCAGACCCTGATCACAATCTATTTATTACCTATTATATGGAGACGATTTGCCCAAACGCGTCTGCTGTACGTAAGTGAGGAGTAGGAAATCCTCCAGAATCCAGGTCATGCTGCAGCATCAGTTTTAGGTTACTAATCTTCCTATAATCTGTTCATTGAAACCATTCTAGTGAGCCCAAACATGATGGCTCTGGTATAACTAAGTGAGAAGTTGGGAATTCTGCAGACCTTAGGTTATGCTAACAGCATTTCGTCAAAGTTACCGCATTCTTCCAATACTATTGAAGTAATAGAATATCAAATTTCGCATCGATCAGACCTGTAGGTAGCAGTTGGTCATATCCCAATTCCAATTGATGAACAATTAGAAAAGAGCTGATCTTCAAATTTTGATAAAATATATCTAAAAATCACCGTTCCTGTATCCAAAAAAAAAACAGACAGAACAACATAGCGGTCGAACTTATAACACCCCTCTTTTTGCGTCGGGGGCTAAAAAAAACAGTATTAGGTACAGAGTAACAGAATAATACACGGTTAAGGTAAATTGTGGTTCAAGTAAGGTTCCTATATTTACCTACCTTTTGATCTCTTGTCAAAAAATTAGTAGCATAGGTACCTTCCTACTCAACGAAGTTCAATATCAAAGGTAATCAAATTTACTAACACAGGACTATCGTGTAGAATAAAGATTTAGACATGACTAGCGATCCGACCCAACTTCGCACGGGTGCAAATTATTTTATTTATTTATTTATGTACAAACAAAGACTATATACTGTAACCTTTCTGGTTTATCGCTCTTTCCATTAGTGAAACTCGTATCAAAATCCGTAGCGTGGTTTAGAAGTAAGCGGAGGAACAGATATGTAGATGCAGATAGCGACTTGTTTTATTCAATAGGAATAAAGAAGATACGTACCCATACTTTAATGAATGGATTATGATTGAGCGGCCTGAAAGTTATGGTAAACGTAACATTGGTATGGGGAGCTATTGTGCCGAACTGTGGGCTTATCGTGAACTCTTCTGATATCAATGGTTGCCACCAAAACCTGGATAAAAGATTATAAAAAGAGATGTGTATAAAATAGTTATAAGAAATACTAATTATACTATTATTGTTTATAAAAGCTGAAAAATATGATCAGTGATGACAGTGAGCTGATGGTGACAGTGACATTATTTGATTTCTATTTTTAGGGTTCCGAATTGTTTTGTAGAGTTTGAAAACTCTCGTTTGGAAAAACTTGAAACTGTATAAACTTCTGCCAAGTAATCTTGACGTGAACTGACTGTAGAGCTGTTCTGTAAAGAAATCTTCATGATAATTTAGGTGAAGTGAATAATTATGTGAACTTTCAATCCATGCAATCGATATGTAATGACAGTTCACTTCAAGCTTACTCCACCAAAGTTTTCACGAAGGTTTAAAAAAAGGCTGTCGGAATGACAACCAGTGTGTATCTCACTCTCTCTCTCTATCTTAATTATATGGTTCGATAGCTTACTTAAAATTCACTTCACCCAAGGTTTCACGGTGATTTTTTTTACAGGACAGACCTATTGGCTTTAATCTGCGGATTATTTGATATTTGAAATTGAGAGATATAACTTAAATGCAGCACGACATCCGCCAAGGCACGGAGATGCCAGGTAAGGTCGACTGGAAAAGGAGTTTCGGTCGTCCGGCTGCCAGATGAGCAGACGACGTTGTTACCGTTACTGGTAAAATCAGGATGAGGGGATAGAAGCGGGGGATTGGCACCAGCAAAGAGAGGCTCAGGCCCACTCACCCAGCAGTGAATGAAGTCAGGCTGTAGGCCTGTGGGTGATAATGGCTGGAAGGTATTACGCTACTTACGAAGAGCAGAAATAATAAAATACCTGTCTACTCTACTCTAAGTCTACCTAATAAGATGGGATATAATTTACCTAGCCCCAAAATCGCCATTATTCAGTAACATTACTTTGAGTTTCTTGCATCCGCGCTTCCGCACGCGTCCAAATTGAAGCGAGTTCTGACTGAAGACCAGACTCATGCCCGTAGCACAACCGCTCAGGCTGACTAGAGGACGCTCAAAGTTCAACACTTTCATGTTTAACTAAAATTTAACGGACCATATTCAACCTTTAGTTAAGTAAGCAGTTTCCAAGTCGGCAAAATGGTGTACGTTACCCTTACAGGAAAGTGTCTCCTAGAGTGATAATGAGATAGAGAGTACGCGCTATTTATAGAATTTGTGCGCCTGGCCGTTTTAGATAAAAACGGAAAAAACGATTCCTGCTAGGGTAACGTTTTTCTAACAGGAAAATTCTAAACGAATGATCGGAGAGAGAAATATTGTGCATGCACATTATTCCTCTCTAATATTTTTGCACAAATATAAGCTCTCTGCCCATGGGCAGAGATTATATTGTGCATGCATAATATTTCTCTCTAATATTTGTGCAAAAATGTGCCCCGACAAAATAATTTGTGCGTCTTCAGGTTTTCGAGATATTGCGTTTCCTGCTGGAGTAACGTTTTGCAGAATCGTGTATCTCTAAAACAATCGTATGTGCGCCTGTAGAATAAACGTACAATACCTGTATAGGGGACATGCACAGAAAAACTTTCAGCTTTTATAAAATAACGAAGTACTGGCCGTCGTGGGCTCTTGGGCTATTAGTAAAAGAACAGAAGGGTTTCAGGAAAAACAAATCCATAAATTTGGCTATCTATGATTTTCTCAATACTATAAAGATATCTTATTCTTATATCTTATAACAAAATTAATTAGGTTCGCCTTTGCTCTATATAAACTTAAGAAAATAGTCAATCAGGCAGCTGTTGTAGCTGCGTATTATGGCTACGTAGATTCCATATTACGTTACGGAGTAATTTTTTGGGCAAATCCTGCGAAAAATATAACATTTTTAAAGCACAGAAGAGGTGTATTAGATCAATATGTAGTCTCAAATCAACGGAAACTTGCAAACCGCATTTCAAACGGCTTAAAATATTAACATTACCGTGCGTTTACATTTATGAGACCACATTGTTTGTCAAGAAAAATAGCAAACTGTTTAAAAAAGCTTCAGAGCAACGATATAGATCGATAAGACAAGAATATCGTCACGAATTATGTCTAAGACCCTCAAAGCCTGCCCTTTTACACAAAAGCATCCTCTGTATGGCGCCGAAGATATTCAATAAAATACCAAATGACATTAAAGATCTTAACTTGACACAATTTAAACGGAGACTAAAAAAATATTAATTGAAAAATGCTACTATACCATTGACGAATTCCTTTTTGACAAAATAAGATAAACTAAATGAAAATGATGTATTTATGCTTGACAATTAAAAACTTGACATTAATTGTATTCTAAATGTTTATTATAAAACAGATTGTATTCTAATTATTTAAATTTACGTTAATTTGTATGTAATGTCGATTTTATATTCTTAAATTGCTTAATAATGCATAATGCAATAATGGGTAGTTTTTTGAGTTACCATAACCTAATTATAAGACCTATTGTATCACCAAAAAACACACTAATAAATACTTTGACTTTGACTTCGAAGTTCCGATTTTGAATTCGGCCTCAAAGACAAACACGTTCGGAATTTCGTACTAACTAAAGAAATTGTGCAAAAAGATAATTATGTCTTTTAATGTAATTTATTGAATTTTTACTTTTTGTTGTATTTAATCGAAAATAAGTATTTACTGCAAATAAAACTAATATTTAACCTGTATTTTAAATAGGATTTTTTATTTTATTTTAAGTGTATATATTTTGGATAGAATAAATAATTTACCTGTAGTTATATATTTCTAGTTTCAATAATATTACGTAATATATTTTGAATGATAAAATATAATGGGTGCTATTTCCGAACATGCCTTAATTTAAATAAAAGAGCGGGAATAAAATTTCGTGGCTGGCGTAGAGTTGAATAAGTTAAAAAATATTAAAATAATCGTAAAATATGAGTGAAACTAGCGACGAGAACAGTATCTTAACACCGGAAGAGTTAAAACAACAAGTTAATAATGCAGAATTAAGTTTCCTACCTGAGAAGTCTCGCGAGAAATATCTGAAAGCATACCATGTCTTCAATGAATGGAGACTTACAAAGGGCGCAACCAATTTTTCGGAGACGGTGTTGCTATCTTATTTTTTAGATTTATTACAGACGATCATCTACAATGTGGAGTATTTACTCAATATTGAAAGCTACTTTAAAAATGGTTGCATATTAAAAAATCAAAACTTTCTCGAGCAAAATTCAAAAGAACAATAAACGAAATAACAAAATTTAAATGACCAAATCTTTTATTTAGAAAAATTTTAGAATTCCAATCAAATGAACGACTGATCAAAAGTTGCTAGATGTAATTTTAAAATATCAAATCATAACTAATCAAATTTTATAATCACAAATGATTTCTTATTAAGAATTATTAATTTAAATGTAGGTATACTTATATTTGAACTACATCAAAAAAAAGAGTCGGGGTGTTGTCATTAAACGATTTGGTCAATAGTGTAATAAATAATATAAACATTGATATTCCAGACTTTGGTCAGCTAAACTTTTGATCAAATGACCATCGTTATTTTAAACTTTGTTGATTTGTACGTTGTTCTTTTGAAATTTGCTAAGAAAAGTTTTGATTTTCTAATATGCAACCTTAAAAATAAAATATAACGTGCATATTGAAACATACGCAAAACTCGTATCTTTCCAGGAATATCAGTTCCAATATCAGTTCAGGGCATAAGGCTAAAAAGTCCAAAGTTTTCTCGGCCCTTAACATAGAAAAATTTCTTAATGAAGCTCCGGAATGCAATTTTTTTGCCGCTAAAGTAAGTGGTACCTATGAATCTATGTTGTGAGTTATTAAAATTTTTGTGTAGACTTATGTATAAAAGTACTTACCTACTGCCTACTACTAATTTTTGGAGGCGCAATGAATCCTAGTCTGGCTTAGCAATACTGTTAAAATATTTATTACGATATGTAAAAGATGCTGTAAATGTTAAATTATGCATATTAATTATATAATATTTTCATAACAGGTTGTACGGATCATAGGAATTAGTGGAGCGTGTCGCAATAACGAGCTATTACAGCTAACAGTTAATAATATCGAAAAGCATTCAGATAAATTACTGTTAGTAAAATTGAAAAATACGAAGACGAACCTTGACAGGTCTTTTGTCGTACGCGAAGAATATTGTAGAAAAATGACAAAATTCACGTCCAGCCAATATAAAAACCGACCGATTTTTCATACATTAAACACACATACATTCGATTTTTTATACTAATAAATGCTCAAGACAGCCTGTGGGAGTAAATAAAATAGGTGCTATACCGCGAGAAATTGCCACTTTCTTAAAACTGGAAGAGCGTCAGCTATACACGGGTCACTGCTTTCGGAGAACTTCGGCAACGCTCTTGGCTGATTCCGGAGCCGATCTCACCACTTTAAAACGTCACGGCGGCTGGAAGTCCAATACAGTTGCAGAAGGCTATATTGAAGACTCAATAGAAAATAAGGCGAAAATCTGTAAGCGTATAGTGGAAACAATAAGTCTGAATTCGACCTCGGATCCTTGGTCCACGCCCATCCACTTCCAACGACACACAGTGTACTTAGAAATCAGAGTCACCAACGTTCACAGTTGTTCCTTCTCAATCCGCCACCGAAACAGAAACTTTAACCCCAGATAATCAAACTAACAAACTCAATGTAACTATAACGTTGCCAAATACATCTGTTACTTTTAATATTTGCAGAATTGTAGTAATTTTACTTTTACCTTTTAAAATGTTCTATTTTATTGAATTGGTTCCTCTATCTACAATGTTAATTATTTTGATTCACAATAAATAGTTATTTCAATCTATTCCTGTTTATTATTTTATCTCCTAAAGTGTACTCGCTGCTGAAGTGAAAAGTTATGTGTGTTACACGAGAGCAAAGTTTTTTGCATCTCGTCTCTCTCTCTCTCTCATTCCTCGTCACACTCAGGATTCAACTTTAGAATCACTCGCTACGCTCGTGATTCAATCGTTGAGTCCTTCGCTTGCTCAGGATTCAAAATAAGCACTCGTAGCAAAAAACGACTTTGCTCTCTTGTTACACAAATAACTATTTAAAAACCGAATTCAATGATTATTTAAAATTGTGTTTTGATGTGCTTGAAGAGAATACCGCAACTGTACCTCTCTGTTATGTTCGCATGGACAAATCCCATTTCATTAAAAATCTTTATAAACAAACCCGTTTTGATAAAGTATCCGAAAAAGTAAAGTTCTTTTACATTAGCTGCTTGAAACATATTCAGCAGCTCCGTTGCTATGACGAACTCAAAACAGTTTAAGAGACATAATTACTTTATCGCTCCATGAGTTCAGAAGTACAGATCTGAATGATTCGCAGCCAAAATATGATAAAGCTTTTGAAAACTTAAAGTTCAAAATTGTAGATCACCCGAATGATGAAAACTTTGGTGACATTTATACTCAAAATTACATACAAACAAAAATGGAAGTACTTTACAAAGAGAATGTCAAAAATGTATCTATACCTTTAATAAACTATAATGAAATTATTATCCTCTTTATTTATTATCCTTACATACTAATTTAAATTCTTAAAAACAACACATTACAAAAACATTTAAAAATATAAAAAAAATAGTAGTACGCCGGTGTCGGCAGCAGGGTCCAAGCTACCGGTGGTTAGGGCTCCAGAGAAGGAACCTCTTCACAATACGAGCCATATCGAGGAGTACTGCCTTCTGTATCAGGCCCTTTACCAACCGCGTAACGCCAGCTTCGACAGATGGTCGTCGAAGCTTTTGGCCATCAGGCCATTGGCCGTAACGACTATCGGCACAATGACAGCTGAGTCTACATTCCACATGTCAACAACCTCGTGAGCTAAGTCGAGATACTTGATTTGCTTCTCTTTCTCAGCCTTCACGAGGTTCTCGTCATGCGGGATGGTAACATCAATTATAATTGTGCGGCGCGCTAATCGGTCTGAATTTAATTTTAAACATATAAACCCCATAGTAGTAATAAAAGCTTTTAAACGAATCAAAATTAAATTGACTGCTAGATCTATGGGGATTGTCTATCAAAGTTTGTACCTCAATCATTGAGACTGTAGCGCCGTACTTAGCTGTAATAATTAATTTGTGTGTGGATCAAAGAGTCTTTCCGGACATAATGAAATTCAGTAGGGTGATACCACTTTTTAAATCTGGGGATAGTAAAGACACAAATAATTATAGACCAGTATCTGTGTTGCCAGTGTTTACTAAGGTATTTGAAAAAGTGATGCTAAATCAGATGCTTAATCATTTTAACACAAATAACATTTTTCATGATAAACAGTATGGTTTCACCAAAGGACGTTGTACAACTGACGCTGGTGTTACCTTACTAAAGCACATCTTTAATGCGTGTGAGGACGCACAGGATGCCATAGGTGTCTTTTGTGGTCTCTCGAAGGCGTTTGATTGCGTTGATCACGATACATTACTCCTGAAGCTCGGGCATTACGGACTGGTCAAAACAGCGTTAAACTTGGTCAAATCTTATTTGAATGATAGACGGCAATTAGTTCAAATAAACGGTGTCAATTCGTCGGGATTAAACGTGATAATGGGCGTTCCCCAGGGCTCGATTTTGGGTCCTTTCTAGTTTTTGGTATATATCAATGATTTACTCTATTTATTGTAACAAAAACTTGATATGGTTCTGTTTGCCGACGATACCTCCTTAATTTTTAAGATAAATAGACAGACGGACACTGTTGATATCATAAATAATGCCCTAATGCAAGTCCAAAATTGGTTCACGGCGAATAATTTGGTTTTGAACGAAAAGAAAACGAAATGTATAAGATTTGCTTTACCCAATGTCAAAAGCAGTGATTGTGACATAGTATTGAACAGGGAAAAACTAGAATTTGTCGATAAAACGGTTTTCCTGGGAATAACGCTTGACCCAAGGCTACAATGGGGCCCTCATATAACGTCTCTTTCTGGACGGCTAAGTTCAGCAGCTTATGCTGTTAAGAAAATCCGCCAATTAACAGATGTCGATACCGCGAGACTGGTCTATTTTAGTTACTTTCACAGTATCATGTCTTACGGTATTTTACTATGGGGACGTGCTGCAGACATTGAGTCTATTTTATTCTGCAGAAAAGAGCCATCAAAGCGATATACAATCTCCGCCGGCGCGATTCTCTAAGTGAACTGTTTAAGAATATTAACATCATGACGGTACTTTGTCAATACATATACGAAAACATCATGTATGTCAGAAAGAATTTACATCTTTTTAGTAAAAGAGGCGACAGACATAATTATGGTACTAGAAATAGGGACCAATTAGTTCAACCAGGTAATTCAGATGGCTAAAGTTGCCTTATCTTTTATGGGGTACTGTTTAAAATGTTATAATAAGATACCTCCCCATATATTAGAACTTAATGAGAGAAAATTTAAATCTTGTATTAAACGCACACTATGCAGGCAAGCATATTATAAGTTTGGGGGTTATATTGAAGGTAAAAATGCTTGGCTGAATGCTGGTCCTGCTCCACAGCCACTAGGGCGCACAAAATAATCTGTTAGCATTTGGAAACATTGTTGGACCGGCTGAAGATTGTAAAAAAACAATATTTGCATTGTATAGACTCAATTTATTTAGCAATGTATAATTTCATCCATTTTAACGGCACATGTGTGAGTACTGTGTACCTTAAACTTAAGCTATAGCTATCAGTTTTAGGTTTGTTTTTGACTTGAATTTACCCTGGCGGTTGGTAGTGTCATGCTCATACAAAGGTCTGGCTGATGGTGGCGTATACGTTGGATCATTTGACTCCCTTCGAAATGGTGGAGCCGAATGGTGCTAGCGCATGCGTCATGTTCGTGAACGGGCGCTGTCAGTTGGGACTGGTCATTTCTCAGTTGCCATGGTTTATTTTAAATATTTCTTTGAATTGTTCCTTTTATCCCGGACGCTTTTATCCTGCTCGTCTTTTACATCGTTCTCACATGTGTGTATAATTTCAACTTGATGTAAACAAAACTTTGTAACAATTTATTATTTTTAAAAGAGTGTCCGTGGAGTTTCCTGCACGTTCTTTTCCATAGAGATCTACGCTTTGGAACGTGCAAATAGCTTCATCTTTTTGGACTGACCGACCTTGACAATTCAAAAGTGCCTGTAAATGGTTTATTTGAAATATACGATTTGATTTGATTTGATGACAAAGTTATGACACCGTCGTTTTTTCAATAACGCATGCATGTACACTTTTGAAACTTTTAATGGTTATTAAAAGCGTCAAGAAGGACCGAATAAACTTTTCACTGAGCTTATAATAATATGTTTCCTCAATTAGGAGCTACGATTTTTTTTCGGGTTTTTGAAAAAGTGCGATTACTTGAAAGTTATAAATATTTTCCTAAATCTAATTCTGTTACTAATACGCACAAATTAAGAGCTACTCATGTATGTTTATTCTACAGGCACAGATAAAATGATTCTAGAGATACACGATTCTGCAAAACGTTACTGCAGCAGGAAACGCAATAGCTCGAAAACCTGAATACGCACAAATTATATTTTCGGGGCACATTTTTGCATAATATAAGCTCTCTGCCCATGCACAATATTTCTCTCTCCGATCATTCGTTTAGAATTTTCCTGCTAGAAAAACGTTATCATAGCGGGAATCGTTTTTTCCGTTTTTTTTCGAAAACGGCAAGGCGCACAAATTCTATAAGTAGCGCACAATTATAGCAGATTACGCACTAAATATACGTTCCATTCATATCACTCTAGGAGACACTTTCCTGTTGGGGTAACGTACACGGCAAAATGTCTACCTTATTAGAATGCTGTGAGATGGATCATGCAGTGTAGTGAAATAATTCGTGCCTTGTTCTCTTCGTCAGCAGCATTTTCTTACTTATTAGGTGCCTATCTTACTGTCAATAATTTAAATAAAACTTGTAAAAGGACTTGTACAAGTTGCCATGCAATCGGCGCAATCATCCTAATAATATTGAAACAAGGCCACTGAAAGTTATAAAATGTAAATAGAATATCAAAATGTCGATATACCTGTACGTTGAGCGTGCTTATCAACCCGACCGGCTTGAATTGTATCTTCACGGGCACTTTCCCGTACGGCTTTATAGTGCTTTCCTTCGGTATTACCTTGAGAGATGACAGCGCGTTTTCAATGTCCTTGGCGATTTGGCTCCGAATTTTATCATTTTTATATGTTTGCAGCATTTGTACTCTGAGAAGTTAGATGAAAACGGAATATTGCTTATATCGTCTACTATTCACAGTCGGTACATAACAAATTGCCTACACATGTGTCTTTTGATATCCCATAACTTTAAGGTTATCTTCTAATCGATAAAGTCTCGTGTGTGTGCGCGAAGAAGATTGTGCCATCTAGCGTAGCTATTTCGAATTTTATACTTGAAACATACTTGACAATGACATTTCTGTGCTGCCACCTATAGTTTCTGCACGCTCCCTATAGGCGTCCTGTTCTGATTTAAGGTTACAATCATAGCAATCGCCTTAGCGCAGGAATTATAATAATGTATCTACTAAGTACCAAAATATTTTTTTAAGAGAAAAGACGAGAAAAAAGGACAGAAAAATGTGGAGTAAAATGGAGGAGGCCTATACTCAAAGAGAGGTCCTTAATAAACAAAACATATTTTGTAATGCATAAATTAATGGATTTTTCAACCAAAACGAGTTATTAAATATTGAATGAATTACTATTTACTTAATCTAATTATGTATAATAACATAAATATCAAATTATTTGTTTATAAAATGAAATTGAATATTATATAAATGTATCATGTACCCAAATGTTTGTTAAGGAAAAATAAATGGCTTTAATAATATAATAATCTACTAATTCAGATTTATCAATGCAGAACATTCTTCATTACCTCGAAGGCAGACCATCGGCCTGATTAAGTTCCACCATAGGATTGAGACAAACACTGGTAGCGTCAGACTTCGTGGTGTCCTCCACAACAGGGTACATCTCCCTGAATATGTATGTGGCGTCGATTGGTATCTGACTATGATTCATCACTTCTATTGTGCGAATAAACTTTTCTCCCACTTTCACGTGGCCTAAGTCAAAGCTCTTTTGGCAACCTTCGTAAAGGTCAAACAGGAGAGGAACTCCTGGAAAACAATAAACAAATAAATTATGATAAAAAAAATACCCATGAATGGCAAGTACCCCATCCCTCACCCTCGTTGTCACATTTTTTTGTGTGCGCAGCGGCCTGCGGATCTTTTGTATCCGCTATTAGGTTTGATTCCACCTGTAGGTATCCTTTATTATGAAAAAGACAGACCTTCTCCTTTAATAATAACATTTTCTTCGCAGAGCGAGTTCACCCAAAACTGTAAGGTGAATTCATATTTTTTAACTTGCTTCGGTCGGAAGTAGACCGGTATTTTGAGACGCTTGCCAGGTTTGATGCTCGATGCTTTTTCGTATTCAACGAACAGTTCCGGTATACTTGGGAAGTGTAAGTCGATTCTGTAATTTAAAGAAAATATACTCAAAGTCGTTAAGTTATGAGATATAACCACGAGTTATGAGAATTTAGAAAATTGGTTTGGCGTAGAGCAAAATGGGCATAATAAATAAAGAATTTTCTTACATTATGGGTACTTTGTCATCGTTGGTAATTGCAATGTTTCTCTTGTAGGTATAATCTGGTGCATTGATAAAGCACCTCGAAAAATCAAACTCCATGAACGTAAAATGATACAAAGGTTTTTCAATTTCCGAATGAATGAAAAGACTGTATTCCGGTCCGTCTGAAATCTTAACAGGGAAAATAGTTTCCAGTTACATTACAAATATCAACTATATCGATTTCAATTATAATTACGTTATAACTTCTGGATACTGAAAATAACCAAAATTATGCCATCTGATCCGATTGGCGCCGTCAAATAATCGCAGTTGACACGCTTTTGTACTGTACAATACATTAAATTAAATCATTACCCAAGGGGTGGAGACCTGGTGTCCTGAAATACAGACCTCAAGTCTAGTTTAGGCACTAGTCTCCCACAGTAAATCCTATAATTATTGCTGTTACGTATTTTATATTGATAGGTACCTCTCTAATGTACCTATACTGTAGTGAGAAATAAATCATATACCTATCATTGACAGTTTCTTAGAAAATTTCAGCGCTAAAAGTAGGTATCATCATTTGCTACTAAACTGCTCATACATAGGTGTACGTGTGTGTGTGTGTGTTACCTGTATGTACCGCGTTGTGCGTACAGGACGTGGCAGCGGCAAAGATCTAAAATGTGTGCACTTCTAGGGTCTAAACGTACCTATGTGCTTAATTCACAAAGTTCCCATACTGCTGTTAAAAATGTTTACAAATATTTTCTATTTTTTTATTTAAATGAACAACAAACATATCTATACAAACAATTGATAACAATTTTAGGAAAATATTTTCAAATTAGGGAATGTTAGTAAACATTACCTAAACATTTTAGTTAACTAACTCATTTACTAAAAAAACATCTAACAATTCCAAACATTTGTTACACTAAACATCTTAACTTGACACAATTCAAACGGAGACTAAAAAAAATTAATTGAAAAATGCTACTATACCAATGACGAATTCCTTTTTGACAAAATAAGATAAACTAAATGATAATTATGTATTTATGCTTGGAATTCAAAATCTTGACATATTAATTGTATTCTAAAAAAGTTTTATTATGAATCAGATTGTATTCTAATTATTTAAATTTATGCTAATTTGTATGTAATGTCGATTTTATGTTCTTAAATCATAAATAGTGTATGCCCTAATGGGTTTTAATTTATTAATATTAGAATAAAACTGAACAGAATACTATGATTGAATAAGATAGAATACTAAATATATATACACTTAAAATAAAATATCCTAACTAAGATAAGGCGTCAAAAAATTCGTCCGCATCGCTGTCCACCGGAAGTGAGCCCAAAAGACTGGCGGCATTGCCACGTTGTATGGCAATGCTTATCCTCTGTCCGAGGTAAAAGCCAGCCCTTGGGTCACGCGAAGTGTCAACTAAGCGTTTAGATAGATCTTTAAATAAGGCATGAGCACTCGGACCCCACGGTCCAAGAGTTTCAACCCCAAACGGCTCAAAAATATAATTGCCAACAAGATTATTATATTTCCGCCGCTTGAGGTTTTCAGCAGCCGCAGCGGCAGTACCAGCACAGCACGACGAGCTAGGAAGATGGGATGGCGCAAGAGTATCGACACAAGTAGCGTCCCACACTAAAGGCCTACCCATCTTCCACGGAAACAAAGACATACCGTCCGGTCGCTTGCCGTCGTCGCGTGCCAGGCCATTGGGTTCTAGTACGGCTGGAACGCCGACGGCGACAAGAGCGCGTCGGATAATGTCGTTGATGTTTGCGTGCCGTGCAAAGCGACCCGCACTTCGACTGCATGAGAGACCGTGGTGCCCGAGGCTGTTGACAGCTTCACCACAGTGACAACGATGAGGAGAACAACACGATGCGCCTAAGCGAAGGGAAGCAGCGAGGCGGAAAGTTGTAATGGGTAGTTTATTGAGTTACCATAACCTAATAATAAGACCTATTGTATCACCAAACAACACACTAATCAATACTTTACTTTACTTTGTTAGTAAATTCGTATTAGTGTTAGAGAGAGAGTAGCAAGAAAGAGCAATATGCAAAACGAAACTAACACTGTCTCTAGAAACACTGCACATGGTGTTTCAGAAGTGCTTGGTTAGGTATATTTAAAGATGTTATTGGGTGGCTTTATGCAAAAAACCAGACCGCAAGAAACGAGTAAAACTGTTCGAAACAAATACTTTTTCAAGCATTCTCGTGCAGTTGGTGACAACAAATGTGTTGTTTTACTAAAGTTAATGCCATAGGTACCGGGAGAGGGGTGCAAAAGGGACACCTCCTTTCTTTGCACCGTCCTGAATTTCTATAAAACATTCAAAACTAAGAAAATAAATCATAAAAACCTCACATAGAACCTAGCCAAGGTACTAAAATTTCGGACTTTATTCTGTATCTCTCAAGGCTTTGAAAAAGTCAGTGCTGTTCCTGTCTGAATGTACAAAACGAACGAAGATGCACCCATGCTCGAAGAACCAATTGTTCGGAAATATTTTGTCGGTTTTTGCAGTCAAATTATTGCTATTGTTTCCTGACTGTACTGTACGCACTTCTGAAGCACCCGTATAAATAGTTTCGAATGGGTTACTGTTGGTTTAGATAGAACCGTGTACGTACAGACAAGGTGACCGGGAAGGCTTGGACCGGCACTTGCTTCACAGTGAAGTACAGGGTACACTCCACTTCGTTACCGGGCGTGACGTGTCCGCTCTTGGGCTCCAGTTTCAGTTGCATATATTTCTTGACGTGAGAATCGTTGTAACTCCAGTCGAAAAAAAACGTTGCAGAACCATCGTTCTTTATTATAAACGGTATCGTTCTTTCATATGTTGAAGCAGTCTAAAACGTAATATATTGTATAGTTGATTAAATTATTCGCTATCGAACGATTTTCGTAAAAATAAATTAAAAAAAAGCAATAAGAAATTGGTTCATCCAGTTAGAAGTTACGATGCCACAGACGCATGTCAAACTTACATCACCCCTCTTTTTGGACGGGGTGTAATTAGATTTGTCACATGATTTTTCATGACTAGAGATCAGGGTATCTAAAAAGGCCACTTTAGTAGAATCAGATTAGAATCATAGTATTAATCATACAACAATTTCTCAAATTTCATTTTCATCTTTATCGCTAGAGCTTTAGTTTCAAGATTGATTGGAAAAAATTGACAGTAACGGGAAGCGTGATGTGCTTTCTGATTCTGCTAAAGTGGCTTTTTTAAACCCGCAGATGTATAATCGGATGCATCTTCACCTAAAGTTAATTTTTGGCCAACATAAGAAAACTAACACTATCTGCCCTAAGTGGGCGACTAAAGGACTCAGAAAAATTAGGCTGTATGGCCTTAAGCCTTTTATTAACACTGAAAATTTTAATAAGCATGTTCTCTAAAATTTATTAAAATACTTGTAAGGTAGTTAAGGCTATACACATAAGATATGAGGTGAAAACAGAAGACAGTAAAATAAAGACGGATTGGAAATTATAAATAATGAAACAAATAGGAAAAAAAGACTAACTACTATTGTAATGTTATTATTATTTCAAGGAAGCAATAAATATCCTAATTACTAAGATACAAGCACTTTGAGATACAGCTTATGAACAAATACAATTCTGTGAACATCTGTGTCTGAACTAGATAACTAAATAAAGAGAGACCTATAACAATAGGCCTATTACAATTTGACTGGTTTTTGCGTAAAATAACCAACTTTGGCTTTTTGGGTAGTTTTGAATAGTTATTAGTATAGAAGATAGCGGCCTCACTTTTCGTATTTTTCTCTTATCTATTTATAAAAAACCAAATTTTCGAAGTAAGTTTCTCGTGAAAAGCGCGACGGCACTTTTTCGAGCTCGTGGATTGAACTACTGTACTAACCAAATGAAATGAAAAATATATCATAATATTTCAAATCACTAAAGCCAAAACAGAAATAATCTAAAGTGTAGGAAGGCCTCCTTGTGTGAGGAGTGACAGTGACTATATGTGTGTAGAAGGATGAGTCATGTTATGAATATAATACGGAATCGCGACGCACAAAATATCGATAAAAGTTAATACGATGCTACAAAATCGCGATGCACGTTACTGCGAAAGACCGTCTCTGCGAAGCCACAACACTGCGATGCACGTTACCGCGGTAGATCTTAACTGCGATATTACTTCACTGCGATGCACGTTACCGCGAAAGATCATTTCTACTTGACTTCGATAATCCTTACTAATTAGAAATGCGAAAGTAACTCTTGTCTGTCTGCCTGTCGTGATTTAACGCCAAAACTACTGAACCGATTTAAATTAAATTTAGTATACAGATAGTCTAAAGCCTGAGAAAGGACATAGGTTACTTTCATCCCGGGAGTATGTTCCGTGCGGACCACGCGGGCGAAGCCGCAGGCAGAAGCTAGTATAATCTAATGCGAAAGATCGTAACTGAAAAACTGTTAGACTTCGACACACCTACTCGTCGTTCGTTAAGCTTAACATATCAGTAGTACTACATTTATTTTATTTTTATTATAATTATTGTCACTTTATCATCATCATCATCATCATATTAGCCGAAAGACGTCCACTGCTGCAGACAGGCCTCCCCCAAGTGTCGCCACAACAAGCGGTCCTAAGCGTCTCGCATCCATCGGCTAACCGCGTCCCTCACCAGGTCATCGGTCCACCTTGTGGGAGGCCTTCAACGTTGCGTCTTCCGGTACGCGGTCGCCACTCCAAAATTTTTTGGCCCCAATGACCATCTGTTTGTTCTGCGAGCAATGTGCCCTGCCCACTGCCATTTTAGTTTGACGATCCTTCGGGTTGTCGGAAACCTAGGTTGTCTTGCGGATTCCATCATTCCTGATTCGATCACGTGTGTTGCCAGTGTTTAGTGAGGTATTTGAAAAAGTAATGCTAAATCAAATGCTTAATCATTTCAACACGAATAAAATCTTACATGATAAATAGTATGGTTTCACCAAAGGATGTCGTACAACTGACGCTGGTGTTACCTTATTAAAGCACATCTTTAATGCATGGGAAGACGCACACGATGCCATAGGTATCTTTTGTGATCAGTCTAAGGCGTTTGATTGCGTTGATCACGATACATTATTCTTGAAGCTCGAGCATTACGGACTAGGCAAAACAGCGTCAAACTTAGTCAAATCTTATTTGAATGATAGACAGCAATTAGTTCAAATAAAAGGTGTCAATTCTTCGAGATTAAACGTGAAAATGGCCAGGGCTCGATTTTGGGTCCTTTCTCGTTTTTGGTACCTCTATAACTTTTAAGATAAATAGACGGTCGAACAATGTTGATGTCATAAATAACGCCCTAATGCAAGTTTAAAAATGGTTCACGGCGAATAATTTGGTTCTAAATGAAAAGAAAATGAAATGCATAAGATTTGCTTTACCAAATGTCAAAAGTAGTGATTGTAACATAGTATTGAACAGGGCAAAATTAGAATTTGTCGATAAAAAAGGTTTTCCTGGGAATTTCGCTTGCCCCAAGGCTACAATGGGGACATATAACATTAATTCAGGACTTTTAAGTTCAGCAGCATATGCTGTTAGGAAAATCCGCCAGTTAACGGCTGTCGTGAGAGTGGTCTATTTTAGTTACTTTCACAGTATCATGTCTTACGGTATTTTGCTAGGGAGATAGGTTGCAGACATCGTTTCTATTTTTATCCTGCAGAAAAGAGCCATCAAAGCGTTATAAAATCTCCGCCGGCGCGATCTCTAAGGGAACTGTTTAAGAATATTGACATCATGACGGTACTTTGTCAATACATATACGAAAAAATCATTTGTCAGAAAAAATTTACATCTTTTTAGTAAAAGAGGCGACAGACATAATTATGGTACTAGAAATAGGGACCAATTACTTTAACCACGTTTCAGACTGGCTAAGGTAGCCTCATCTTTCATGGGGACCTGTTTAAAATGTTATAATAAAATACCTCCCCATATATTAGAACTAAATGAGACATTTAAATCTTGTATTAAACGCACCCTGTGCAGGCAAGCATATTATAAGTTGGGGGATTATATTGAAGGTAAAAATGTTTGGCTCAATATTGGTCCTGCTCCACAGCTAGGGATGTTACGGAGGTGGTTTTATCGGAATGGAAGTATGAGTCGAAGTTTATGAATTTGGTTTTTCGGAATCGGAGTCGGAGTCGGAGCGGAATCGGAATCGGAGTCGGAGGCGGAATCGGAGATGGTGGCATAAGAAAGATGTGTTAAGGGCAGGGTAATAAAATAGTACAATTACGAAATCAAAAACCAAGAAAAAAGATATCTTTAATAAACCATCCGTATGCCGTAACAATAAGTGAAATATTAATCGATGACAGAACATGTGTTCCCCGGGCGACATGCATAAACCTGTTTACACGTTGACTGCAGCCGCCGCGCGCCCGTGCCGCCGACGACGCTATGCTTCGAACTCCGATTTAAAAGTATCGCAACCGAAGTCGAATTGGGGGTGTAAGATCAATCGGAAGTTTCCACATATCGGAGTCGGAGTCGAAGCTCCGTAACATCCCTGTCCATATCCACTAGGGCGCACAAAATAATCTGTAATGTATTTTGGAAACATTGTTGGACCGGCTGAAGATTGTAAAAATGAAAAAACAATATATTTGCATTGTATAGATTACGTTTATTTAGCATTGTAGGTATAATTTCATCCATTAACGGCACACGTGTGAGTACTGTGTACCTTAAACTTAACTAAAGCTATCAGTTTTTTATTTTTGACTTGAATGCACCCTGGCGGTTGGGAGTGTCATGCTCACTCAAAAGTCTAGCTGATGGTGGCGTATGCGTTGGATCATTTGGCTCCCTTCAAAATGGTTGAGTCGAATGGTGCTAGCACATGCGTCATGTTCGTGAATGGGCGCCGTCAGTTGGGACTGGTCATTTCTCAGCTGCCACGGTTTATTTGAATTATATCTTTGAATAGTTTCTTTTTTTCCGGACGCTATTTTCCTGTACGTCTTTTACATCGTTCTCACATATATGTATAATTTCAACACATTGTAACCATAACTTTGTTACAATTGATTATTTTTAAAAGAGTGCCCGTAGAGTTTCTTGCACGTTCCTCTCCATAGCGATCTACGATTTGGAATGTGCAAATAGCTTCATATTTTTGATCGACCGACCTTGACAATTCAAAAGTGCCTGTAAATGGTTACTTAGAATATTTTATTGCGAACCCGCCTAATATTCCCCGCAGAAACCGCAATTTAAAGTCAGTCCCTGCAACTTGAGGCATGTTTTCATACTTTGTTCTGAAAATAAATTCAGGGCAAAGCAAGCATATGACGTTGTAACAAGGTAACTGTAATTTGTGTCAAATCGAGATTGTGGCATCTCACGAGATTGTTGGTCCCGGATCCCGGAATTTTTCGACAAAAAAGGGCTTTTCATAGGAGCCAACCACTTTAAGCAAATATGCATCCCAATATCCGATCTCTTAGTCATGGCTAACATTAGGTATTATACATATTACAGAATAGAGGGCAGATGAAGTCGCTGGCAAAGTGTCGGTATCTGCTTGAATGTTTTAGTTTGTAAGAATAAGAATATCCAAACAAACCTTATCCAAATGTATATTGGTGAGAGCTTCACTGTTAAGTATATGTTCGTGGCCAATTAAATAATAAGTCACTTTAGGCTTAATGGAATAGCTCAGCGCGTTGACACACAGCGTTAAAAAGTTCGTCAAATACGTAACATTACAGAATATTTTAAACGACAGTGGGCCATCTTGGATTGGAGTGTAAACAATGCTAGAAAAAGAAATTTATATCCGAATAAGTTAACAGCATTTGATCCTCACGGTATGTCATACAACCTCGAAAGTTCTTAGTGTTGTGAATGGATCCGTTTTAAAGACACTTTATACGCATTTGCAAGGGGTATGTAGATAATGTTTGGTATTGTTATTCTTCATATAATAAAAATAATTTCCTTTCACATAATTTTCATTTCTTATAATCACCTATTTTTACTATATAATACTAACTTCTGATATATACTCCTTTGAGATATCATTTCCTATTCATTTGCTACTATAATATACTCATATTATTACTAGCTGACTCGGCAAACAAAAAAAAAAATACCCTAATTAATATCCGGGAAACTTTATCAAAAATAAAACATACAAATATCATACTTTGTCTACCTACCTTTAAATTTAAAAATTCCGTTATGTTCAACTGCAGAATAGAAACATTTAATAATATGCTTTATCTGGATGTATGTACACATGAGCATGTTTACTTATTCGATTCAAACCTAGATTTATCATATGACTATAATATGTTTTCGAAGAGAAATGTCTCTTAATAACTTTGGTATGAGTAATATCTTTCAAAATTTAAGCCAATTTATGAATCTAGACTTTAGCCACTCGAACAAAGTAAACCCGGATAATTCACCGCATCCTAACCACTCTCTACCTAAAGCTTCTGAGCCAAATGAGTTGTTTTTTCTCGAATAGGTATGTGAATATATTGCATCAAAACATAGCAGGTTTAATAAATAAATCAAATGATTTTTCTGTATGTTTAGATCAACTAGTTGATAAGCAAATATATGTTGATGTAGTATGCATTACTGAGCACTTCATTATGGAAGGCTATGAGAACCAGTTGTATGTACCCAATTATTGTCTAGCAGCGTATTATTGCAGAAAGGGGAAAAGAAAGGGTGGATCCTGTATTCTTGTTAAAAACGGGCACAAATGGAAGGAAATGCCTAAAATAGCCAAACTATCATCTCCAGGTGTATTTGAGTGTTGTGCCATTGAGCTTATTAGCTATAAGATAATTGTCGTTTGTATTTATAGAGTACCAAATGTAAATAATCTAAATGAATGTTTGAATAGGCTTGAGACACTCCTACAAGAGATATCAAAGACCAGCTGTGAGAATATTGTAATCGCTGGAGATTTCAACATTGACGTACTGAAGTCGAATAGGATTTCTGCAACGCTTGAATGTCTACTATTAAGTTTTAATTTAAAATTGGAATTTAAACAGCCGACACGCATGGCCAGCCAAACATGTATAGACAATTTTGCACACAATTATAAGTCATGTAAAGGCGAAGTAATAGAGTTTGCTCTATCAGATCACACAGCACAGTTGCTTCAATGCCCCGTAAAAAAAGTGTGCTCGATTAACCACTGGTACTCGACCAGAAGGGACTACAACACCGAGAACATAACTAAATTCAAAGATTGTATAAAAAATATTTCTTTTTCGGAGATCTACGAGACACATGATCCCAATATAGCATATAATGCATTTATAGACACTTTTAAGTTGTTCTATGACTTGTGTTTCCCACTTACCCGCGTCAAAAATAGTATCATGAAAAGACCAAAGTGGTTGTCCAAAGGTGTTAAATTATGCAGCAGAAAGAAAAGACACCTTCTGTGGCAGCTGAGGTTAAATCCTAGTCAGGTCAATAAAATCAAGTTTAAAAACTATTCCAAATTGTATAAAAAAATTATAAACCTGACACAAAAGACACAAAATAATTACAAAATAACGAAAGCCAAAAACATGGCAAAAACTACCTGGCAAATTATAAACCAGAAAAAACACAACATTCCCAGCCAGCGTATTGATAAAATTAAGACTAGTGATAAAATTATAACAAATCCAAAAGACATATGTAATGCATTTAATAATTACTTTGTAGATAAAATACGGCCCAAATTAATAGACGGCAGCAAATCTAAAGCAGGTAGGAAAATGGACACAAGAAGGGAGTCAATGTTCATGGCACCAAGCGTACCAGATGAAATACATAAAATAATAATGTCACTGAAAAATACAAATAGTGTAGGTTACGATGGCCTCTCTACAGAGATTTTTAAATCTGTAGCTAAAGAGATAAGTGTACATTTAAGTTACATACTTAATCTTAGTATAAGTGCTGGCATATATCCAGATGCTTTAAAAAAATCCATTATAAAACCAATATTTAAGAAGGAAAATAGAGAGTTAATGGAAAATTATAGGCCTATCTCACTGATTCCGATTATTTCAAAAATTTTTGAGAAGTTTATTTACAAAAACCTATACAATTACTTAGAAAAAAACAATATTTTGTGTGAACAACAAAAAGGATTTAGACCCAGCAGATCAATAAATATGGCGATTTTTGATTTTATTCAGAATGTCATTAATAATGTCGATAAACGAAACCCAGTCTGCGCCATTTTCTGTGACATGACGCAGGCGTTTGATTATGTCCACCATCCTACACTTCTGAACAAACTCGAAGCTTATGGCATGAGGGGAAATGTTCTAGACCTTTTAAAGTCTTATTTACATAATAGACGACAAATAACTGAAATTAATAGAATTAATTTAGCTACTAAACATGATGAGATATTTAGATCAAACGAGCGAATAGTTAGATACGGGGTACCGCAGGGAAGTGTATTGGGCCCTTTATTTTTTATATTGTATATTAATGACCTACCGGAATGCATTGAACAACCATTGACTTTATTTGCAGATGACAGTACCGTGACAATACCTTCGAAAAGTGTAGATACATATGAAAGTGACATTAATAATTCTTTAAAATCAATTATAAAATGGTTAGACGAAAATAACTTAAAAATTAATATAAGTAAAACTAAGGTAATGCATTTTAATCAACGTATGCCAGATGGGAGCAATCTGCATGTGCAATATAATAATGACACAGTGAACGATGTATTAAGTACTAAATTTCTAGGGCTAGATATAGACAAAAAACTTAACTGGAAACAACACATAGAGACACTTTACAAAAAACTAAGCACATCCGCTTACGCTTTACATACTTTGTCATTTATTATAAATCTAGACGCACTCTTGACAGCATACCATGGTTTAGTCGAATGCCACCTACGATACGGCGTTATCTTTTGGGGTAACTCCACTGAAAGAGAAACTGCATTCAAAGCACAGAAAAGATGCATACGGTCATTTTTAAAACTCCAACCTACTGATAGCTGCGTCCCATATTTTAAACAGAATAAAATATTAACTTTACCATGCTTATATATTTTAGAAATGGCAGTGTTTGTAAAATTAAACCCTGATCGTTTTGAGCGCATAGCTGACGTATTTCCACGAAATAGGCGTGATAATAGTAGGCTATGTCTCCCTAGTGCAAGAACGACTTTAATGCGCAAAAGTGTCTGCTACATGGCGCCAGTCATCTATAATAAATTACCGAGGAGTTGGAAAGAATTAACTTTGGCGTTATTTAAAAAAAAACTACGAAACTTTTTAGTAGACAAAGCGTATTATAGCGTGGCAGAGTTTTTAATGGAGAAAGGAATCTCTTGATCACTTTTATATTGACTGGAAGTTACAAAAAATGACATATAATCTTTTATTTATCTTAATTTTAATTTAATTATATTGTAATGAAATTTTAATCGTAATATTTAATCTTTATATTGACATTGTTATCTTTATTATGAAATGAAATGAAATTTTAATCTTTATACTTATTGACATTGTTATCTTTATTATGTAGAATCATTAATGTATTTTGTACTTTTGCATGCCTTCTGGTAAAATATGGCTGTTGCTAATTATATTATTATGTCACCGTGTTTTTGTACCCATATTTGCAAAATAAATATCTTATCTTATCTTATCTTATCCTACCACCTATTCTCATACCTACCGCATATATGCACAAAATTTCACGAAAATCGGTCGAGCCGTTTCGGAGGAGTTCGATAACAAACACCGTGACACAAGATTTTTTATATATCAGACTAGCTGACCCGCGCAACTTCGTCTGCGTCATAAAATGTAATTATTTACGAAATCACATTAGAAACCTCAAAAATAACAGTATTTCTTCACTATTTAATGGATGTTATTATACATATAAACCTTCCTCTCACCAATCACTCTATCTATTAAAAAACCGCATCAAAATCCGTTGCGTAGTTTTAAAGATTTAAGCATACATAGGGACAGAGAAAGCGACTTTGTTTTATACTATGTAGTGAAGATAAATGCGAAAGTTTGTGAGGATGGATGGATGTATGTTACTCTTTCACGTCAGTACGCCTGAAAAGATCTTTATGAAATTTGGCACAGAGGTAGATTATAGTCTGGAATAACGAATAGGATTTTATTTTCGTCATTCACCCGGGCGCACCTGCGGGCGACAGCTAGTTGCTGTTAAGCTGATAAGCTTCAGTTGGCATAGCATACACTTAACGATTAAAAGATTCAATGTTCATATTGTATGAGATTTCTTTGATCTTATGATATCTTTATATAATTTCATCGAATTTAAATTTGTCTTAAATTTCGGTCATGACCAAGGCAAGTCAACGAAACCCCGCTGTGCGAGGCTCCTATTTCTGCCCGCATAACATCCGTATCGCCCCCCTTAAGTTCCCAAGCTGGCGCGTTCGCACTGTTCAGCAGTTAGATCAAAAGTTAGTTGTACAAAATGACAGTTACATCAAAAGAACGTTATACTACATAAGAATATAGTAAACGAGCGTTACAGAAATTGTTGTTATAACATATGTTGTCATACCATTTAATCCAACCAAAAATTTAGTAAATGTTGTATCATTTATCAGCTTTTCAAAATAGAGCAAATATTGTTATAATAAACTAGCGGTACCCATTCGCAAAGTGCCATAAAAAGTTAGTTAAGAACTTTTTCGAAAAAGAGGTTACAAAGAAAGTGAGAGCAATTTTAAAATTTCCGTAGAAAGCGAAAATATGCTCTCTTATTTCAGCCATTTCCAAGAATAAAGACTGGCGAGTTTGTATGAAATACCAGGAGGTGTAAACACTCTCAAAACAGTAGCATAACAAACTATAACATAAAGGAAAAATAAATACTTAATTGGTGTTTCAGATCTTGCTTTCAACGTTCCTTCATTAGGGCGGCAAAAAACGGGCGTCTTTCCAGACTCATTACACAACGAATTGCCCTTGAATTCAAATTTGAGGTCTTCGGACTCATTGTTCTTCAACAAAACGACATTCGTCGAAGTGAAGCCGACCAGCGAGTTCCTTATAACAAGAATCGTTGGGACGAATATAACTTCGGGCTCTCTTACCAAACCGACCACTAGTATGTTCATGAGTAGGTTATGACATGGTATTTCGAACTTCCATTGTGACTCGTAATCCTATAAAATTAAGGATCAGTTTACCTTAAAAGTTTGCAAAACTATTGAGTGTTACCAACGATAACACAAAATAGAAACGTGCAGGAACTATACAGGCGTGGCAGTACATAAACTTCAATGGCAAGTATTTTATACGTAAAGGTTTCGAATTTGCAACAATACACCGTGAAATGTTAATGTTTGTTTTCCCGCTGCGAAATGATTTCACTTAGCGGCAGTGTGTGCGTTTTGAGTTGTTACCTACCTACGTCGCTACTGAACTACTATTGTTTCTCACGCTTTCGAATTTATGAATATTTTTTGAAAACAGAAATATTATTATTTTGTAAGTTTAACGTTGTGTTTCGATAGTACTACTGATGACTAATCGTTCTGCCGCGAGAAAACAATCATAAAAATTTCGCTTAAGGCATAGTGTATGCCGTGCAAGTTCCCTATAGGAAGTAAAAATAGAACACGTTAAACCGTTCACAGCAGGGACCTTTGTGGGTACAACAAATATTTTGAAATGACGAGACATCAAATATTTAAATCTAAAATAGTGAAATTTCTAAAAAACTACACTATAAGAAATATATATACCCTCATATGTTATTTAATGATAATATAGAATATATGCTAGATAATGCAACATTGATACGACGGAAATGGGTTGCCTAGCTAAATCACGTGCCTATTAAACAACAAAATGTTTATTTACGTATTTTTGACCAACTACCCTCATTTGTTATTTATGAAAGTCGATCATCAGCTGATAGAATATACCCCAAGGAATAGAAAAAATATAGGTTGCCTACTTCCTCTCTGTGCAAGTATGGAGTGCCCAGGTAAAAACAGGTAGGTAATTAATGTTGTCAATATACCCTCATAAGTTATTTCATCGAAAAAGCTATAACGTGCAGAGTAGGGTTAAATGTAAACACCGTGCGCGGTCGCACGGTTAGCCCGCTATCGGACGAAACCGCGGAGTCTGCGGCGGCCCCCGTATGTATGTCACATATTTAATTTCTCCCGCGTCTCTCGCTTGCTCCCGCCAAAAGTCTTGTTTAGTGTTACATTATTACCCAATAGATTTTAAAGTGAATCTTTTGTCATTGTGTGCCGTTCTCTGAAATTAAAAATAAACTGTCCTCGTATTAAGTCTGTTCTTTCTATAAAGCTTATTTTATTCACAATTCAACCGTATTAGGTTGCCTTATCAAAATTGTGCTAAATCCATGGTTGCCTAGATTTAAGATGATAAATTTTCTGCGCGGGCGTTGAGAGTGACGGAGGAGCTTTGCGTTCGCAATTCCATTTAACAGATAGAGATGAAGCGAGGCAGGTGTGCACCCGGCAGCTACTTAATAGAAGAGGGTAGGAAACGCTCCTTATTCTTTGTTATAGAAAGAAATAAGAAAGAAAAAGAGCTTTCACTTACACATTCACATATCGCAGTGACAATACTTTATTATGAAATAATAGTTCCTTTTCTCCATTAAAAATGCACTTCTTTGAAAAGGAAAATTTTCCGATCATGTAAACGAGGTCGCTCCCGTTTGGTAACGCTACGTATACTTACCTATAACGGTTTATCGCATGCACTTGGTACAACAGTCAGTATGCTGTCTAATTTTTAAGGAATGTAAATATTTATTTGAATGAAATAAACAATTTAAGAGATTTTGCTTTCATTTGATATTTATTTCGATTAAATAATTTATGACAAAATATTAACAACATTTGTCTACATGTTTATACCTGGCCACTCCGTAGTTGCACAGAGAAGAAGTAGGCAACCAATATTTTTTCGATTCCTTGGGATACCCCATTCTATCAGCTGAGGGTCGACTTTCATAAGTAACAAATGAAGGAAATTGGAAAAAAAAATTAAATCAAATATTTCATTGTTTCCCATTTCCGACGTATCAATGTAAAAATTATCAGCATATATTCTATATTATCATTAAATAACATTTCATTCACAATAACATCTTAGACCAGGGCTACCATCATCATCAACAGTTGTTGAATGTCTCGTGCAGCTCTTGAGGAAAGCTCTTAAAAGTTAAGAACAACCTTTTAGAAGTAAATAAAAGCAATGAAAAATTACCCCAGGGGCAGTAGGGCTGAACGTGAAGGTGACCTCGGAGGACGTGCCTCCTTCGACGTATCCCTTCAACTTGTTGCAGTGGACTGGTATGAGCTCCGGCTTGTCAGACAATATCATTTCGAATATGAATTCATACGCTTCGCTAGTCGGGTTTATCACATGGAATGTTCTAAAATGGTTAAGGGATTTTAAGTGTAAAATAGTGATCTTGATTTGAAACCGTGTTTATAGTATGCATGATATTCGTTTCCTATAGGCACCGACTATTGAGTATGGTCAATCAAGTCAGTCAAACCGAGGAAAACTACCGTTACTGCTACGACATAAAGGCTTTGTCAAAGTCATCTGGTAGTTTTACTTGGAAAGTTTTCCGGGAGTTTTGAAAATGGGTAAGTTTTAGATTTTCATGTGCTGTTTGCAAATTTCAACTAAGCCACCTCGTAATTTTCCCACTCGCGGCCATATTGAAAAAATGGCGTCTTATAGCAGTTTTTTTACACTTCTTTTGCACCAAATGAATGTACTACATAGACGTGAAACAGGTGGTACCTTAATCCACACATATCACGGCCGTGGTCCGTCAGGAGCTCAACAAAACATCGGTGCCTGATGCAAACGAACATTCTAGAACGTTCCATTCACTTTGCAACTAACAAGGTGTCCCACTAGCCTCTTGACTCGCTTCTATCGACTTGCTTAGCGCAAGCCGTCTGCCAGTTTTCGGCGTAAAAAAACTAGGTTCTAGCAATACAAACTTTTTGTAACATCCGGATCCCAAAACATTGAATTCCAAGACAGTTAAATATGGCGGTAGCGCCACTCCCGTGATCTTCCTCCGGCCCGACGTTAAGTAATTGCTCTCTTCGATGTCTAAGTGCACGTACGGGATCATCGAGCGCCCAATTATCATGCACGTTATGTTCTGATCGTACGGGTCTAGGTTATCTGAACAAACGTATAAAAGTGTTATTTTTAATAGTAACTCTACTATCACTATTAACCCGCTGGTCACTGCCTTGAAAAAACGCTTCAGCTGATTTTGCAGTTAAAAATATTTAACTACCTATTGAATTATTTAATCTGAAAAATCAACTACGGCCGTAAATACGGTTTAGTAATGAAAATTTATATTCGTTACCTATAGTACTTTTCAGCCTCACTCTATAGTCAAATGCGTCGAGAGGTGCAAATGTGACTTTGAAAACTCTGCGTTCCTCAGGATTAAGGCAGTCTTTGACAGGTTCTATTGAGAACGGCAGATCGACCTCGAACCAGGTGTCCACGCTGTACCTGCCCTGACTGTTACTGAACAGCGTTACATTGCTGGGATCTGGTAAAGAAATACAGAAATGATCTCCTAATACTACATTATGTTTTTGTAGGGTATTTTGATGAAAAATCCATTTGGTACGTTAGTAAAAAATAGTGGAAATGAAAATTTCGGATGATGCACGCATTGGTACACTTTTTATCAACAAGTGACTTCATCGGTACTCCTGACCTTGATGCGCTTTATCTTTGTCAATGTTTATGCATTTGGAAAGGCAAACAAGACGTGTCCAATATTTTTTAGAAAATTGAACAAACGGACAAACATCATTATTATTTTTAAATCCAGGAAAATACTCTGTTCAACATAAGATTTCACACATTTTGAATTTTAAAAGTAATGCTTTACCTTTTTCAACAGGAAGGTCATTTCCGTTTGTTGTAGTACCCGTGCACGTATTATTTAGTTCCATTACAATGGCGTCCTCCGACAGCATCTGATAATGTTATATGAACTATTGTTAACCGGTTCACTGTCCGCACAGCAGACACAACAGTTAAACAGTGAAGACAACATGTGGTCTTCACTGTTTGGTGTTTCATGAGACTGTGAACCGTTTAAAAAATGGTAAGTACTGATGTTTGCTACGGGGATGGTTACGCCGTAGCCGGCGGCTACGCGGCTGCGGGTCGCGTCACGTCGCGATTAAAACTTCGTAGCAGAGAATCTCCGCGTAGCCACTGGCCTACTACGCGCCTACTAAGTGCTCTTCGCTCCTCTCTTTAATTTATCTTTTAAAAAGTACTAAGTTTATTTATTACTTTGCTGCAGAAATAAATCTTTTTTTTTGTATCCAACTTATTTGAAATTGTCATTTTAATGATGAGGTAAAAGTTGAGCATTAACAGTCTGGTCTCTTGATCTATGAGGGCAATACCTGTGAATTTCTAAATTCGTTCTTGTCTATTCTGGCTGGAAATTCATCGTCAATTGTAAAGCTCCACGTTATTTTCATGGGGACACGCCCAACGTTCGCCACAGTGAACTCGAAATGTCTTGTCTGAAATTTTGAATAAATTACGCTAAGAATACACCTACACGGTGCCAGTCGTCGTTCAGTGGCAGCCCACTTCATCTATTCAATGACTACAACACATACATTAAAAGAAAATTATATTTTTGAATTATTAGTAAAAATATATATTATTCATTATATGAAAATATTACGCATGACGTACCTAATTTGAAACATCCAGGACCGAGCGCATTCCGAGCCTTGTGTTCCAAGGACAACCCGGCATGGAACGGCGACATTGTTTTGATACGTGAACATTATTAACAGAGTGTTTCATAATTCTAATTGTATTTAAAAAAATCGCGCCTAGAGGTAGTTTATGTCGGATATATTAAGTAGGTCGCCATTGTAAATTGACTAAAATGCCCCGTGTACGTACAAGGTGTAACAGAAAGAAAGGTGAACCCGGAAAGGGTTCATTGTAATACCCTGTACAATAGGTACCACATAATAATGTATTCAGTGTTGTAATTTTGGCATTGTTAAAAGACGAATACTTCACCTGATAAATAAATGTGTTAAGTATTTCTTTTTTCTCAGTCAATGTCGAAATGTATTTAGTATATTCTGTTTGTGCTGAATAAACTATAACCATGTTTATTTTTCCGAGGAAACTCTCCGACGGTGGAATAGTTTGTTCATCAATAAGAGTTTCGTATCTTTCATTAATGCTTAAATCCCTGAAAACATTTTAACTTCGTTATCTCGTTTTGCGGCAGAAATATATATTATTTGGAATGTAGTCGTGATCGATTGTTTTGCATCGCCGTACGTCTTGTGGTATGTGTGTTATTAATAAAATAAGCTTACGTGTTGTGATCAAACAGGGTGACTATTTGACGATTGTCCCAAGTAGTTCCTTTTACATCGAGTGTGAGAGAATCATCACTAATTGCCACTAAAGCACAAGACAGGAGCTCCTGTAAATATAATGTTTATTTTAAGTATTTGTCAAATACTGTTTTATTATCAAAGTCTACCAGGAATCCTTTTCTCGCACCACCTCGTACAGTCAGCGACTAAAGTCGATTTACATTTCGGTTTTCTTAATCTTAATGCTTAAAAATATTTAATTAAAATTGGAAAAAAGTAAACTTAGAAGGATATATGCAATGGTATAAACATTTGTGTCACCACGGTACGCGTCCAAGTCGTCATGCAATCTCCTTCTGGGTCTCAGGGGCGTCGTTCGTCCGCCTAATACTAAAATACATAAATGAAATAAACTCTCATAGTTATTCTTACTTTATGTATCAAAATGGGTTGGCCAGAGAAGAATATGATTTCTAGATCCTTTTCTTCGCCGGGGGAAATGTACCCAATGGACGGTTTTACGACTACACAGTCTACTTGGGTCCACGTAAACTTGTATACCTTTTCTGAATTATTTACCATTACAACTGATCTCCTTTGTAAGGAACATAGTTCACAGCCACCTGGAATTTATGAAATTACAGAATGTGTATTTAATTGCATGTCCTGTTACTTCAATTACAAAGTCTGCTCTAGCTACGAAAACCAGCCACAGGCATAGACATAGTCAAAGTCAAAAGGTTACTTTGGCTTTACACGGCATTGTACTGCACGTTTTTGCAGTATAATTCTGGGGTCAAACTACAACACACACTGTTGTTACTTTAAAACGTGCGGTGTAATCCCGTGAGATGAATGATCCCAGCGTTATTCTGCAAAAAACATGCAGTACAATCTGAATAATAGTGTGTACCCAGCCTTACCAAAATTTAATACGTATTTTAGAAGAGAGGTTTCTAAAGTCGGCGACATGTCACTTCGGTCCCTCATTGAACTGGAGGACATTTTTTGCTTCTTTTCTTTTGTTTTTCTCTTTTCCATACTTGCTTTACTTTTCTTCTCTCCTGCAGACACGGTAGAGATGGTCCTGTTCACAGAAAAAACTTAATAAGTTCGGCATTAAATAATGTGGAAACGTTCAATATTTCGCTTCGACAAATGATATCTATTCCTGCTAATTGATGCAATAAAACAGTTTTTTTCGGAATACTCTGAGACGAAACAGCGAAACAAACATACAACATAACAACATCATAGTCTCTTTATAGCGGAATTGTTCGAAAGGGCTAGCCCGGCCCTGGAAGGCATAGGACATTTGAAAGAACCCGGTTGGATTTTAATCAGTTAAGAGTCTGACACTACGTCTGTCGAGTCCTGTCTGTAGAGTCATTTGATGGTATACCATCCAAAAAAAAACTAAATAGGCGGGAAAGCGGCAATCCGATCTTCATTTGTTGTTTCGAGTTGTAGTGTTTTGTTCTCATGCTTTCGTATAGTAGAGATTTTTATGGATGGTATTTAAAAGTACTTCAATTTATTCCCATTTCATTTACCTAATTTTGCCTGTGTTCCACCAAATATACTGAATGTGCACCAAAATATGTTCATTAAAATATGTCATAACGAGCATCTATTTAACAACTGTTGCAAATTTGTAAAAATAGTAATACACCTAATTTTAAAAACAAGCATTTATTTTTTTAGTTTTACTTCAGATAATGCACTGCAAAATGTATTTGAATCAAACACCAATTAATGTCCAATGTAGCTTTATTAATAAAAAATGAACACATTATAAAATGTAATGCTTACTAAAAATGTTTTTTAATACTAATCAGTACTAACCTAACCTAACCTAGAATATTTGGTGAACGATCAGTATTTTTCGGGGAATAATAAAATAGTTATTGTTACAATAGAATATTTGCAGCGCACTACAATAAAAAAAGTGTTATATCTTGGTGTTAATTTGGAATTTGTTTGATGTAACATATTTTGTTGGCCGAGTAGTTTAATTATAGTAAAACAATTAAACGGGTTTAAGATCAATATTTTAGAAATGCATACATAGATGTACCTTTAGATTTTTGGTGAACACAAAAATATTATCCGATTTTTATTAACACGATGAGTTCATCAGATTATGATATAGATTTTTTTCTTTAGCTGATTCGTGTTTTTATGTTTACTTTCCTTGTATTCGTAATGAAAAGCACAGTGTTTACTTCGGGTGAAAGATTTATTTAGTCCCTTGAACTATTGGCACCCTCGCTGCTTCGGGCGCCAAACGCCGTCTCGGGACTAAATCAGTTACTTTCACCCCTAAGATAACAATGCACTATTAAATCCCATAAAATTGACTAAATCAGAATTCTGAATAAGCGTAAGCTAGGACTGAAAGCCTTTTTATATGGAAAAACAATTGAACTGTTTTATTGTTTTATATTCTAATTCTCTATTTTTAAATAAAGATTCTGAAAAAAGAAGAAATCATAATATGTATAATCTACCGTAACAAAAAAGTTTTCGATTTTTCAAAGTGATCGCAAACTTTTTTTGATGTGTGTAGGTATAGATATTTAAAAAAAACATACCCGTCTGTAGAAGCCTTATACGCATCAAGGTCTGTGTCCATGGAAAGCATTTCAAGGCCCGTTAATATGACGTCTTCCATAAATGATTCACCTTCACACACAATCTAAAGAAAATAAATTCAAAGTAAGGCAGGTATTAAAAATTATTAATTAACTAGTTGTTGCCCGCGACTTCGTTCGCAACTAAGTCGGAAAGTAAAATGTTGTTGCTAGATAAGATCTCTAAGATAAGATGTATACGAACAATCAATATCTAGCATTGCTTGACTCCTCTTAGACGTAGGAATTTGGAAGAGTATTATGCAATGCACTGGCTGTTTCACCTCTTCTGTTCCAAATGTCGACCAGCCCTATTAATTTTTCGTAATGAGAAACGTTTTAATGATAACGCTTCTCTATGCATGATGTTAAAGAAAGTTTCTGGGGTTGTTAATACGTTGCGGAATTTGTTCGAAAGAGTCACCGCGGCCGTGCAACACAAAAGGTATTAGAAGGAACACGGATGGGTTTTAGACAGAGTCTGTTGTTTTTTAGGGGGTAATGACCCGTAATTATTCGTATTATTATTCGGAGAGTAATTCTACTTGTGCTGAGAAGTCTTTTAGTTAGTAGTGTGTATAGGTTTAACGTTGCCAGTTTTGACTGCTTGCAAAAATGTGGCCCGTGACCATTTGCTGTAACGAAATTCAGTTGATCTCTGGCAAATTCATGTACAAAACTAATTCATTGTCTACAGTGCCCCTTGATCCACTGGAGAGGATAATTTCTGGCCATGGGCTGGTCATGACTTTTCATAGGCTCATTTGGAATTGAACAGTTTTGAAACTAAACAGAAAACAGTTTTTTTAACAACCGAACAATCTTCTTGAAACTACTTGATGAATCAAGTTGATATTTTATTTATTTCGAACCAGGAACGCAAATCGAAACAATTTTATGTTTTTAAAACACATAAACCCAATTTCAGCGGAACTAATGCAATTCTTTCGACTCCTCTATCATGGGACTTAGCCACCTGCTCGTGGGTGATATTACCTTAACCCTGGCTCCAAGCCTGTATAGGCCCAGTATTGGGCAACTTTAGCAAAGCTTAGCAAATGTAAGCGCGCACCTGTTGACCAATATTCTAATCTTAATACCGCGATTCAAAAAATGAGATCAAATACATAACGCCATCCATGGAATATGTAGTTGAACTGTTAAAATATAAGACCGGAGTTTGTTGTAATTTTTATTAATAAGAACATAATTTAGGAACAGAATTAGAACATAATTTGGGAATCTAACCCAGGACTCCAGGCAGACCAACGGGCAGTAACGTAGCTAGCATGGATGTCACCTGGGGCGGATAATGTGGTGTCACCCCCCAAATTAGTGTGATTATATTTGATTTTGTTTTCATCACTATCTAAACTCAATTTTGTAGAGTAACGCAGTAAGCTCAAGAACTAAAAGAGGGCAGAACACAAGAGCGAGCGAAGTGTTCTCGAAATCTCAAATGTCCCCCTAAACGGGTGTCACCCGGTGCGGGCCGCCCCCCGCCCTCCCCTCGCTACGCTACTGCCAACGGGGCAGTTCCAGAATGCAGTTCAGAGTGTGCCTTGAATTGCACTCTTCCAACTCCCTAATTCTATCAGGGGTTAGGCATTGCTGGATATTGACTGTATATATATTTATTTATTTAAGGACAACCAAGAAAGCATACACCAGAATTCATGTTGACGTACGCATAATCGTGCATTTTATAGTGTAGACTTAATTACAGGCTGCCACGGCATGCATTAAACATAGGATTAGGAAATGTAGTGTAGTTCAAAATAGATTTGACTTATTTAGATATGCGTTGTAACAATAAAAAAAGCAATAATTTTCTGAATTATTACGTAAGTGAAAAAGACAAAAGAAACTTACAATATTCTTTTTTTCGTCTATATGATAATGCCTATGCAAGACAGACTTGACTTCATGTAAAGAGTAAGACATATCAATATCTACATTGGGTGAGCGTGACAGGCGACTAAATTGACCCTGCATTCTGTTAATAGTGGAAAAATTACCCAGATTGGTTTTAAAGCTCTTAGCGACTGTTCGTATATCTTATCTGAGTGATCTTATTTAATGACTTAATTTATTTTTCCTACTCACACGCGTATGAAGTCGTGGGCAATAGCTAGTACAAAAATAAAATTTGTTGGTAAGGTTTGAACCATGGACTAATTCTCGTTCAAAACAGATGTTTATGCTCATCCTCCATATCCCATAGCGTAATAATATATAGCCTATGACCTGACCGTACCTATCAAGGATTATTTATGCCAAACGTTCAAAACTGGTACAATATTCTGAAGATTTTTAAACGCTGATGTGATATACCTCATTAGAAAGCTTATTTATTAAGCTAGTCGATTATAGTTAAATATGATTTTTTCAGGCGCGTATTTTTGAAAACAGAGGGAAAAATACAAATTAAACGCACATAAATTATATTTATTAATTTCTATGGAATGTTTTTAAATGTTGTTTAAGTTACCGTTTCGATTAAATCTTTAAGATTTTATTATAATTTTAGCTGCAGCTCCATGAAATTGAGACAAAAAATATTGATTATAATTACAATGCAATATCAAAACGTGTCGAAAAAATGTTAAATCTGTAAACGTCAGAATGACGTTAAAATAAAAAAGACACCCTTACCACTAGGCACGGGCAATATCGCTTTTACACGAATGTTCAGAATATCAGATATCGCATGTAGTTATTTTTTTTTGTGTGGTGAATCGTGGAACTAGGAAGTGGTAGATAAGGTACTTTGATTTTTAGGTTTCGGTTTTTATCGATTTACGTAAATCCAAAACTACACATAGGAAGTTAAAATTTACTGTATGAATTAATCACAAATCAATCATCAAATTGTGTGATCACAAATTGCACATCAAAATTTGTGTGATATCAAATCTGTTCAGTAGTTTTCGAGCCAATTGGAAACATACACCTCAAGATTTACTATTTTATTATATGTATAGATTATCAACTTAAGGACTGGTTTCTCATTTATCAGATAAATTTTGTCTGAATTTATTGCTCCCTACATCAAAGCAGAAACATGCTGAATAAAACGGAATACCTTGGTATTTCGACGAACTAGTTAGCACAGCTTGTCCATTCCGTAAACATCTTACCGTGACATAAATAAGGCACTGACATATTTTCTGGTGGCCTAACAAGGCCACCTTTAGTAGAAACAGAAAGCAAATCACGCTACCCGCCACTTTCAAATTTTCCCAATCAACCTTGAACCTAATGCGTTAGCGATAAAGATGAAAATGAATTTGACAGATTGTTGCGTGATTAATATTATGGTTCTAATATGATTCTCCTAAAGTGGCCTTTTTAGCCCCACTGAACACAAGCTGTCAATATACAATTTTTATCCCACAATTTAAGTTATCTGAGTTTTGAAAAATCCACCTTAAGTTTAAAATTGATATGATCACACAAGTTTGCTTGAATAATAATTGAATTTGTAGACATAGGTACGCAGCTATACTTACAGTAAAATATTCGTAAGGATTCTTTGTAATCGTCATATGTACTTCACAACTAGTTCGACCCCTCGTTATTGGATTGTAATAAACATGTAATGTTATCGTTTCTTTTGGCTTCAGAATAACTTTCATTCTCAAATTGTTTTCAACTGAAAAGTTTAGTTTATTCAATACATTTAATTTTCATTTCATGATGAGTCCGATTTAATTAAAATCTATATAAATAAGAATCAATTTCTGCAGGATATTTGTTAGTGAACGGATCGACCGATATGGCTGATTCTTTTTTGTTGTATTTTAATTGCCAATACAAGGCTTATATCTATGGTACCTACAAAATCCTATCAAAATGTTTTTTAGCACAAGTGAGAATGTTTGGAAAATCCATCCAAAATTAAATTGCGCCCGTACGAAGTCTGGCGAGTCGGTATTTAAATCAATTTTTTTTTTCTTTTTCTTTAAATAACTTTGCCCCACACTAGGAATTTCTCCTGTATCGTGGGTGCGTTCACATACACAAACAGCCAAACCTGGAACAACTATCTGTAGGCCGTACAAATATTTTTCCGTGCAGGTATCGAACCTGCGACACACAGCGCAGCACTCAATCGCTCAACCATTGCGCCAACCGTGTTGTCAAGTGTGTGTTTACTGTGTACACACACTTCTCAGAAAGTAAATAACATAAAGCGTATAAAACCATCTGGAACACTGTATATAATTTTAAATAAGAAATGCTGTATCTGTTACCATTATGGCCATCTGGAACCACCTGTCCCTCTTCTGGCACTGGAGACAACCAGAATATAGGTCTCACTTCCTCCTCGAACTGCAAAATTTCTAAAACGACTACACTGTTCACAGAAGATGTATTTTTAAAGGTAATTGGTTTGTAGCTGATAGAACCCAGACATGTGACTGCAAATCGGAGCAAGGCAATCCTTTGGTGTTCCAGCGGAGGTGATACCAATTCTATTCTGGGTATAACACCTTCACCGATAAGACATATCTTGAATGACTGTTCTTGGTTGTCTAGTAATTTTAATTTTATTTCCAAAACCGCACGATATTCCTGAAAATAATTTGGCAAAATAGATTCGTTAATTCGCTGCCTCAAAACCCTTTCTTTTCAATTATGTTAGGTTTTCGAAGTGATTAACTACTGTAGTTCTCACACGTACCTCTAGCGCATCTGGACTGAAAATTATTCCCAGATTCTTATGCAACAAAGGTTCTATGTGCGTTTCAAACTTGTCCAGAGAGAATATCCTTGAATTGGAATTTGTTTGATGGTAAAGTTTCATGCTGAGCGCACAAGAAACTAGTCCGTTATTGTAGAGATCAATATAGCCCGTGTGGCTGGAATGGATTGTGACGCAGAAGAAATGCAATGTCACAGAATTCTCCGTAAAAACACAATGCGGCGATGACTGGAAACAAGAAATGGTATTAAACAGCACCCATGCAATTAATAATGTTTGTTTAGGTTACGCAATATATGTGTTGTCAGTAACAAACGTTACCTCTGGTACTTTATACTCCGATAGGTTTTTAACAATCAAATGTTCTCTAAATGTGGTCTCAATATTCCACAGATCCAAGGTTGGCATAGCTCCCGTGCCCACCAGCCTCAGCGGCACTCCGTTGGCCTCGGCCGGACACGTGTCACTTATGATGAAGTTGATGGTCTCCTCAAACTTGCGCGGTCCTGTCGCTAAGAACTGTATCTGTATGGTGCGACTGGTGCCGGGAGGTAGCAGGTTGTCTTCGTTCATTATGAGGAAGTTGCCACATTTTAACGGAGGGTTTCTGATTCTGTTGGATGTATATGTATTAAGGGAAAATTGCAATGTTTTGTTCAATATTTATTTATTTAAAATGTATGTACATTTAAAAATAACAAATAAACTAACCTAACAACAAACAAACAGCATCAAAAATTCGTCGTCATCGCTGGTAATATGCCCAAGAGAGTATGCTGCTGGTAATATTTGAATGTGGAATCAGGATAAAAAATATCCTCATAAATCATGACTTACTTAGTAGCTTTTTCTTTTGTCGGAGGTGGAGGGATAGCGGGGTCGCGTATAATCTGGTAAGCAGGGGGCAAGACTATCTCGTAGGTCACAGGGCACTTGCTTGTATTGTTCAAAATAACATCCCTCGTTATTCCAGTTCCAACTGCTATTATATGGAAATTCAATTCGCCCAATGGGAATAAGGTAAACCTTTAAATAAGGTAAAAATACATAAGTAAGTATGCTAATTTAGAAGCTTACATAAATGAATAGGTAGATGAACATTACGTAGATTTAGTCTCGAAAAATCTGTTTGATACGTCTGAAAATTTTTTGAAGGCAATGTTACAAAGATACAGCGCATCTAAGTACAGTTCGCATCAGCGTTCTTTACCCCTCCGAAGTTAGGTTTTAGTGACGAACGCGCAGGTGCAATCGCGTAAAAAAGTGTTACGTTCCTAGAATATTTTTTGTTTATACGTATTATATTATAAACAAGTAACAAAGACTACCAGTAACAATTACAATATGAAAAAGTAACACCACAAACACATACATAAACCATAAAAACACACAAAAAACAAATCAAATAGTAAGAAATAACCAAAATAATTGATTAATAAAAACAATAACAACGTGTAACACTTTTCGCATCAACAGTCGTATTGCATTGAGCAAGCGGGTCACACGTATGCATCGAACGTATACGAGCGAGTGAGATGCCATTACACCCGCCATCTTGCGCAACACGCGCATGCGCGGCTAGGTCGCGCATGCGCTGTCCTATGTTTTTTGTCAAAATGACATTCTGCGTAATCGATTGCGACGTACTTCGGGGAGGTAAACTTGCGTGACGGAAACTGTAAGTGGAGGCTGGTGACTTCACTTGTTGGTAAAATGTACCGCGTGGGACGTAGCGCGTTTCAATGAACTGCATTGTCTTACATTTTTGTTTGCAGAAAAAATATGTGTCTAATATTTTTTGGTAATCTAATTCACGGACCAAATAGATTTTATCTCTTCAACGAACGTGCTCTTACGTGTTATAAAACGATGCAATAGTAATGCAGACGGGGAACTTGGCGACGACGACCTGGTTCTTGTTGCCGTCCAGCAGCGAGCAGATGTAGGCAGGCACGTTGACGAGGTTCATGGAAGTGGTGGGCGTGCACTCGAACTCGATGGCGGTCAGTCGGAGTGTCGCCGGGATCACGCCCGTCACCGGAATGCACTCAAACGAGCGCAGCAGCGACGGCTCTGGGAAGTTCTTCACCTTTTTTAACCTGATTATAAAGGTTGCCTGTTATTTTTTGTGACATTGATACATCATTTTGTTCTGTAAATTTATTGGATTTGCCATTAGCTCGAGAAAGTATGTACCTACCTAACCCAACGCTAGAGGTTCGAAATTTTTTGTATGGAAGCTGGCATAGCCACCAGCCACCACTTCACGATTCTAAAAGGAAACTCACCCCCTTATTTAGTAGGGGTAAGCAGATAATTTCGTAGGCCAAATTCTGAAATTTGTCGTAAAATATATTCAAAGTTATATCAATGTAAAAGTGGCTCCTCAATCCCAACGTCTGAATTGAGGAGCCAACTGTAACACGGAAAGTACTTAATGAATATTTTTAACAATTTTGTATCATTTAGTAGTACTACTAAAAATCTGAGTCCAGTTCTTTTAATATTCAAGAATATACAATAATTTTAATGTGGCTCCTGAATCTATATATAAATTTCCATGAAAGTAATTGATCAATTTATATGCCACTCCAAAAACCATTTAGTAGTAAGTGTGTTCGAATTTGTAGTACATAGAGAAAGTAGTAAAACTGAGTAAATTTAGTAAATAAACGCATTTCATTTGGCTCCTCAGTCCTGACGTTCTGCATAATAAATAATTGATCGTATCTACCTGACATCACAACGTAATCAATAACCAGAGACACTAACATTTAGTATAAATTTCTATTAAATACATATTATGTACAAATAAAAATTGTATATATTCGGTATCTGTAAAATAAATTACGTTTAGATATTCATTAAAAATTCGCTATTAAGGGTGACCATATTGTATGTGTACCTGGGACAAACGGTCAAACTAGGTAAGTAATATTGGTTGATCGGTGATTTTACGAATTTTACATGGAGAATCATAGTCGTCGTAACAAAACATCTCATCCTTTGTTGGGCAGTGACATTTATAGTGGCCCATGCCAGCGTCGCTAATTGCAGGGATAATTTTGACGTCAATACGTGCGCAAATAAGTGAGCTTCATCGCTATTGAAAGTCAGGTTAATAAATACATTTTATTGAGAGTAGGTAAGTAACAACATTAATTTGTAGTTACCCCCAAATAATAAGATTCAATAAAATAAAATAGATTTGTGTCTCGTTAGTCTAGTGGTCGCAAGCACTAATGCTGAGCATGGGTTCGATTTCCAGGTCGGACAAAGCATTATTGGGTTTTTCCAACAGGAATTTCGCAGTAGCAGCACGGTGTCTGGATTTGAACCCGGTTGATGGCAATAGGCTCGCCGCCTATTACGTGGGACATAAAACATAACTGGCAAAATGTGGGTATACTACAGGTATACCCTCTGCCCAACCCTTCGGGGGAAGTCGTGATGTTGAGTTATGTTGTGTTTCTATAAGCCACGAAACGAAGATTTTCTTTTCAAATAATATATTCATGGTCACCCTTCAAAACAATGTCATAAAAAAATTGAACAATAGCTAATGACTTCGTAGATAAGTACTTTTTATGGCAGGAATTATACGTATGTAGGTATTCGTCCACCAAATAAAAGTCTAAAGTCACTGAGAACGGTTGTATTTTCCAAATGTCGGTTTAAAACGGTACACAAGAGTAGGAAGTATGATACACATTAAGCAACAGTTAGGAAGATAATTTAGACAACGATAGAAAACAAGCAAGCTAATTTGGCAACAAAAGAAGAGATTAGATTTTACGAGCGGGTGCGCGGTAAGCTAGTGCGGAGGCAAGCGAGCGCGTGAGTGCCCAGCGCAGCGGCGAACAATGGACTCCGGCGTGCGCAGGCGAAGAAACCGACGGCGCGCGAAGTGCAGCGGAGACACCCGATGCGGCGCCTGTGACTCGGGTCGCTTCGTCGTGTGGCGGTGAAACCGCTACACGTACATTTAGTAGAAATTTATACAAAATATAGGTGTTTTTTGTTCCTCACAAGTATAAGTAGATTAGAGGCAAATCTATTTACCGAAGCATCTCAGTTGAGGAGCCACATTAAATGTGCTATATCTCCCAATATACTAATTTTTCATTACTGACTCCTGTTCTATACACTTACTACTAAATGATGAAGAAATTGCGCATTAGTTGAACTACTGCTTCTTTAAAAATGACAAGTTGTATGTGTATAGTCTGAGGAGCCAGATATAATGTATGGTAACTTTTTTTAATTTTAAGACTACCGAGCTCAGATTTTGTCTACTTACTGCTATCAAATGCTACTAAATAACAATACCAAATTATGATAAATATTCATACATGATGTTCCTAGTTCTGACGTGGTTACTCAATCCAAACATTCAGATTGAGGTGCCACTTTATGTTCATATAACTTTTGAAGTATTATACTACAAAATCGAGGATCGAACCTACAAAATTTTTAAACTTACTATTAAAAAGAATTTAATTTCGTTAAATACGAAATGTGGCACCTCAATCCTTACGGACAGCATAGACGAAATTAATGGAGTCGTTTTCGATTTCGCGAAATAAAAAAATATACATGACAAAAAATGGGATTTTTTCGTTCGTTTAGTATAATCTTATTCAGTATAATGTTCTTTTGATCGAATTTTCATCTTGTATAATTGAAATTTGATCTTACCGCCGAACAAAGAGCGACCGCGCCAGGTCGGGAACATAGGGCATCCCGACACGGATAGGTTAGGTTCGAATGGAATTGCGGGAGCTAAAGTGAGTGAGCGAAGCAAGCGAACCTACCTTGGTCACAAACGTAATATAAACCGAATATTCCTTTACCTAACATCACACACCCAAAGTAAACCCAACCAACATCGGACAATGGGAGGTCCATTTAATTCGTAACTCCTTGGCGTACATGTGACGTCATATCTGAACAGACCAATGAGAGCCTTGTTTCTTGTAGACTTGTGCTCTGATTGGTCACCATTTTATTTCAGTTTTCAACTTCTCGGAATGAATTCGAGAAATTATAAACTATCAAATTTTGATGCGTAAAAAAGCGTTCCCAATGTTCAGTTGACAATTAATCGAAAGTTTACAATCTCTCAAGTTATTTTATAATCTTACGGAGTTTTTCAGGTGACATCTACAACCGCTACGAACGTAGCACTGTAAAGTTTTGCTACAAGAGTGTACTACGAACGTAGCACTGTTAAGTGATGCTACAAGAGTGTGCTACGCTTGTAGCAAGGTCTACAAGCGCTACGAACGTAGTACTGTAAAGTTTTGCTACAAGAGTGTACTACGAACGTAGCACTGTTAAGTGATGCTACAAGAGTGTGCTACGCTCGTAGCAAGGTCTACAACCGCTACAAACGTACAGCTCGGCAAATAACGAATCTGACGCGGTGACAGTTAAAACTAAAAATCGGTGATTGTGGCGACATTGCTTTACTTGTCAACTGCTAGTACATTCTGTCTCAACATTGCGTTTATCCCAGTCGTTTTTCATAGATTTCTAAAAATTATCAACATTCGTTGCATAATTAATTATTTAAAATAAATAAAACTACTTGTAGTAGTGGCAGAGCAGTGACTCAAGCGGGACAAGTTTTGTCCGATATCGAGAATGTTTATCAAAGAACTGCCGATAAGACAGGTATTTATGTACCCTAAATAAGTCATTGTACCTTGAATATTTAAAGTCTTGTTTATATTAGGTCATTACATATGAAATTTGCGTTTTGCCGTACTGGCCATTTTGATCTAAAATATCTCCTCTTTGGTTTGGAATTCCAATTTCAAATTTATACAGCTATTTACTCATGCTTTTGTGTTTCGAAAACCGTAATTCATTTGTTTTTTCCTCTTTAGGTTTTTTCTTTGCGCCAGTCAGTTTACAAAATGGAAAACTTGAAATATCGCGTTACTTACGAGTACGAGTTCCATCGTGGCACCAGTGCTGCAGAAACGGCTCGAAGGATTAATGATGTGTATGGCGACGGTGTCGCAAAAGAAAACACAGTGCGTTTTTGGTTCCAACGTTTTCGTTCTGGAATTTTCGACCTGCAGAACAAGCCCCATGGACGGCCGAAGACCAAAGTTGATAATGAAGAATTGAAGGCTATTGTGGAAGCGGATCCATCGCAAACCACGTCCGAGTTAGCTGCAGGCTGCGGTGTTAGTGATAAAACTGTTTTAATCCACTTGAAGCAAATTGGGAAGGTGAAAAAGCTTGAAAGGTGGGTACCTCATGAATTGAGTGCAGCAAACCGACAAACGCGCGTCGACTGCTGCGTTACATTACTCAACCGGCGCAATAATGAAGGGATTTTAAATCTAATCATTACCTGTGATGAAAAGTGGATCCTGTACGATAATTGGAAACACTCATCGCAATGGCTGAACCCTGGCGAACCAGCCAAATCCTGCACCACGCGAAAATTTACTCAAAAAAAATTACTTAGGAGCGTTTGGTATACTAGTGCCGGTGTCGTTCACTACAGCTTTCTTAAATCTGGCCAGACGATTACGGCGGATGTCTATTGTCAGCAACTGCAAATCATGATGGAAAAGCTAGCTGCTAAACAGCCGAGGCTGGTCAATCGCTGCTGCTTCAGGACAACGCTAGACCACACACTGCACAACAGACGGCTACCAAATTAGAGGAGCTACAAATTTGATAAGTTTTTAATAAAATAAAAAATAATAAAAGCATAGATAGTCTTCCTCTAAATTTTGAAATATAATTTTTATAGATCAGTCCAGTTTTGAAGAAGAAAAGAGCGGAATACAAAACGTCTTTTGGTCAAGGTTTTTATAGGTAAAATCAGCCTCTGCTGCAGTTGTCGCTTTCGCACTTTACTTGATAGGGCGCAGCGCGACGGCATCGGCAATAGTTTCTTCAAATACCTATTTTTCAAATTTCTCGGGACTAGAGTCGCCCCTCTTAAGCGTCTGTCCTTGAGCTTTATTTATTGTTATTGCAAATGCTGCTTTCGGGGAAAAATGCACCTGCCAAGGTTGCGGAATCTGCCAAAGTTGCGGAATCTATTCGAAAGAGTCACCGCGCCCTGGAACGCAAAGGGCATTAGGAGGAACAGGGATGGATTTTAGTTGGTAAGAGCCTGACACTCCCTAAAGATTAAGCGGCAACTTAAAAACGGAATGTGCAGTCCGACCACCGCTAAACAAAGTTGCAGCAATGCCCGAGGAAGCCACAGCCAGAGCTATATTGCAGCCCTTGCGGAGTTGGACCAGCAGAAGATTCAGCACAAACTTACCCGTACCTCCTGGTATGTCAAGAAGGAACAATCACTATTTACGCGGCGCAGAATCGTTTCGTAGACTTGACGCTGCTCGAGAAGTTATCGTGGTGCCATTTCATTGACATGCACTTCTAAAACCGCGGTATAGTAGTTTAACTCCATTACAACATCGCTTGAAAATTCCTCTCTTCGCTGCCATTTTCCAGATATGGAAATCATTTTATCCTCAATCAATACCAAAGCATTGTTAATGATCTGGTTATTGTGAGCGCCATCGAGCCTTATGCACAATATCTTCTGATAAAGCGTCCTTGTATTTATCCTAAAGCTGGAGGGGGGCGTCGTTATGCGTCGTTTTGCGTTTTGCGTCGTCAGGCATCGTCATGCTTTGCTTTGCTTTGCTTTGCTTTGCTTAGCTTAGCTTAACTTAGCTTAGCTTAGCTTAGCAAACCAATCATGTACCTAGTAGGGCGTTATTTACAACGTCAAGATTGTTTACATGTCTATTTATTTTAAAAATTAAAGATGTACCGTCTGCAAATAACACCATATTAAGTTTATTTTCCAATATAGGGCAAATTATTTATATAAACTAGAAACAAGAAAGGATCCAAAATTGAGCCTTGGACTTTGACTTACATGGTGTCCAATTGTTCATAATAAAGTGTATTCTATTATATTATTGATTATGACCACGCACTTCTGGAACACCCTGTTCACTTACGCACACAGTTACTAAATAAATAAACAGAAAATAATTCCTTCCAATGAAATTACATTTAACATATTTTTAAATAATGCATCGACTTACTTGTAATAAATGCTATATTTGCCCCGATTGAGCAAGTACAATTCTCGAACAACAGTAGAGTTTACTTTGACGTTGCCATAGTTAAGAAAGTTCTCTGCTGGATTTTCATAAGCACATTCAACCATGACATCGTAGCATTCCGCGGATAGTGACAAATTGTCGACTACCATCGGTTCTCCGCGCCCTTCTGCATCAAATATCTGCAAATTATTTGCAGGTTAAATCATATTAAACAATGATTTAAAAAAAAACTATTAATGAAAAATCATATTAACTTAAATCAGCGCAGTCAAAACCTCTAGCTCTAAACAGCATACAAGAGTGCCAAAGAATCATAAAAAAGCGGACATTTGTAAATTTTTAAGAATATCAGTAAAGATTTGCGGATGACTGACCAGTACAAATCGACGCTAAAAAAGGCTAAACTCGCAAAGCTGGATGTAGTTTTTTTGCATATTGTATTCTAACTGGTCCATACTCTATACAACCTAACAAAAATAAGAACTACATGCAGCTTTTCGAATTTAATGTTAGTTTCCACTGGGCTATAATTCGATCCGATGGAATCGGGCTTCTAAGGTAGATAAAGCTGCTAACCATTACCAAATCAGCCGCAAAGTGCCGCGCGGTGGCAGCGCGGCTGCAACGCTGCCGCCGCGCTGTAACCGCTAGGATCAACCATCATGTGTTGTACATTTAGTTTCACGATGGACTGTGACGACGGAACACTGCTGTTAGCGTTACTATTAAAACTAAATAAAAATTATGTGCTGTTGCGTTATTGTATAAATCAACGAACTGAATATCATAAAGTAAAAGGCTAACTTTAACCAAAAATTTCAAAACTACTTGCGATTATCATGAAAATAATTCTACGAATTTCTTTCCCGTTTGGAACCTTATATTGGAAAACAAAATGCATACTTCAAAATACTATTTATGCCGAAGAAAGGCTCTTTAAAACTCTCGCTGACTTCGAATCACATATCGCTGGACGACTTTCAATCTCATCGATACATTCTTCAACCTGATTTTCGTTCATGTTTAGACTTGAACAAAAACTACGTGCGCATCATCACTAACAGGGATGTTGCGAATATTCCTTCCGCAAATGCGGAGCTTCCGCATAGATTTGGACATCTGCATCCACATCGAGCATCCTCAATAATTCATGCGGATGTTCATGCGGATGCGAATGTAATACGAGTTGGGACAAGAAAGAAATTGAGCGAGGCCGACGAACGGTGTGTGCCGTTCGCACGCAATAATAATAAAGATTTATTGAAGATAAAATCCATAGCTTGTTATTAAAAGTCTTAACCTAATGTTAGTACAAAACATACAAAATTAAAACAACACCTACGTGTGCAGCCGTATCCAGTGAGCCAGCATGGGGCTGTCCCACTTATCACAAAATACACTCAGGATGACCTAAGGGAGCGGAAAAATTGGTGACAAGATCCGACGCGTTTGTTGTGGTGCATCATTTGTTTCTTGTAAATAAATCATTACGTGTTTGTTTGCGCTGTGGATTACTTATCCTATAGATATATATTTTTTCTTTATTAAGTATTATGCTCCTATTTTTAACTTCACTTACTATTTTACTAATATGAAAATTAGTAAGTTATGTTAAAAAAAACCGGACAAGTGCGAGTCGGATAAGCCCACCAAGGGTTCTGTACAAAGTAGGTACAAGTTAGGTACTTTAAAATAAAGACTATATTTTTTATGATTTAATTACAAATGTGTAGTTTTCAGACTTTTCCCTATACTTGTAGTTTTAGAAGATATTACTTGCTAAATTTCATAGTTCTAGGTCAACGGGAAATTACTCGCAAATGTTTTTTGCGGGATAAACGGCAGTATCTTTTTTTTTCGTTAACTTAGAACTTTGGATTTTTCACAGCTTCAAGGGACCGTAGATATTTTTTTACTTTATTAGTAAGAATTAGAACAAAATTCTAAACAATTAATTACGATCTACCCTAACAGACTAATTAAGTAATTTAACTCTAACTTAATGTGTTACGTGATAGATTATGTTAAACTAAGAAAAGTGTCCATTTGCACTTTTACACAAGTCTTTAGCACTTTCTTAGAGTCTGATATAATTTATAAAACACTAGTGGACGTCACGCGGTTTCACCCGCGTAGTTCCCGTTCCCGTGGCAGTACGGAGATAAAATATAGCCTATTTTACTCCCTGATAATGTAGCTATCCATTGCTGAAAGAATTTTTCAAATCGGTCCAGTAGTTTCGGAGCCTATTCATTTCAAACAAACAAACCTTTCCTCTTTATAATATTACTGTAGACTATGTTCATGCATTATATGTATAGCACAACATTGTTACTATTATTCATTCTCTTTGTACACAACACTAATTCAAAAGGTTTAGTTATTTTTAGCCTACGCTCTAAGTCTGTGTTGTCTAGCAGCTGAATTGCCTCAATATTCACGTGTGTGTGTGTGGTGACGAATTCCATTTTAAGGTCTTAGTGAAGGTCTTCATTTCTTCTCTGAGTACTTTATTTTGGATTTTTTTTATTATTTTGACGGTGCTTTGTTTAGTACAGCCTCAAAGTTGGATAACATACGTCCAAATTGGCATCAGAATATGCTTGTATATGGTTATTTTATTGTGTATTGATACACAGGATTTCCTTCCGAGTAGCCAATACATACTTTTATAACGTATATCGAGTTCCTGTCTTTTCTTTTTGACATAAGCTTTCCAACGCAACTTGGCGTCGAGCGTTATGCAAAAGTATTTGGCTGTATTAGCATAAGGCACTTGCATGCCATTTATGTAGATTGGGTGATAGTCCAAATGTTTGTTTGTGAAGTCAATGTGAATTGATTTTGACTCATTCAGTTTGATCTTCCATTTTTGTGTCCAGTCATAAACTTTGTTCACAGCTAATTGAACTTTCTCTGTGGCTTGACCCGGTAGCCATAATTGCAGTATCATCTGCAAAGATCACAATGGTGTTGTTTTCCAGTTCTGAGATGTCACATGTATATGACAAGTATAAAGTTGGGCCTAGCACACTTCCTTGAGGTACACCAGCTTTTATAGCTTTTAGCTCGGAATATGTGTTTTCCTGCCGTATTCTGAAAATTCTATTAGTTATGTATGACTCTAGGATATCTGCAAATTCTGGTAGCATGCAGTTGAGCTTGAATATTAGACCTTTATGCTAAACTTTATCAAAAGCTTGCGCGACATCTAAAAACACTGTGGCGCAGACCAGTCTATTATTGAGTGTTTTTCCCTAAAGCCAAACTGATGATTTGGAATAAGGTTTTTATCTTCTATTATTGGTTTTAATCGTTTCAATAGTAGTTTTTCGAATAGTTTTGATAACACGGGCAACAGAGAAATAGGTCAATATGATGATGCTTCATGGGGTGGTTTCCCAGGCTTCGCAATCATAATGACTTCAGCAACCTTTCATGACTCAGGTACATGTTTTAAAATAAATGCAGCATTGATAAGCTTAGTCAGCTTTACTATGGCTTTGCGCGGGAGCAGTTTTAGAATTTCACAGAAACCGGTCGGAGACTTTTTCGAGCTAATGTTACTTTTTAATTTCTCTCATTACTTCTTTAGGAGTCACAAGCTTAATTCTTTGGTTTTCTGATGGATTTTCAATCTCAAGTATTTCTATCGAGTAAAAGTTTCTTCTCAGTGTTGAGCAAACCTTAGCGCTTTTTGGTTATCGCCGTCGCTACCTCTGGTATTTGAATAATCGGCCTTTTTAGACTTTTTAGATTTTCACCTTCCGTGAAGTATTTACGCCGTACTATAAAAAAAATATACAACGTGTAATAGAACAAACGCAATACCTCTTAAGGGGTCATTGTACTCATCATTATAAACAACTTTTACTATAGGACCAACCCCGAAATCGCGAGAAAAAAATCAGCTGTTCAGTAGATTTTATCGAGTTATGCACACATAAATGTATGGGGTAATAATGTAAGGTACTGCGATTAATCTGCTACAGGTTGTATAACTAAAGGTTAAGTAATACCGATGCAGCACGGGATCAAACAAACGCCAATTACATATGTATCATTTCCTCGGTGCCTCCTTAAAAATATAAAAAATTTGTAAATTAAGGCGAGACGTACGTCGATCGTTAGACATTTGACAGATATAACGCCAACTCGGCACGCGATGTATGTCACAGGAACCACTTGATTATCATGTCTCGCCACGATGCCTGATGTCTGCGCTATTATAAAGTCTTCTATGAAGTCTTGGGCGTTGCGTATCTTCCACATTATTGGTAGAATAGAATCGTTCTTTACAATAAATCTATCGTCTGCCCGACGATAGAGTAAAAGCTTTCCGTATTCTGGATAGAAAAATGAAATGAATGTTAAAATAATATCTTAACATGAAATTAGATGCATTGTCTACACTGCAGGTACCCACTTAAAGAATAGGTACTATTGAAAGTGTCGAACGAAATGAAGTGCGGTATAAGCAAGAATAATTTTAGGGCAGAGCTCTCTTTTTATTTTAACTCCGAGTTAGTTACTTATTAACTTGAGGTTAAATAACAAATAAGTATTTCATACATAATGGCACCGGGTTAGCAACTAACTCGGAGTTAAAATATTAGGCTGTGTTGCCACCAGAGGTTGCGAGGATGCGTATAGCGAGGGATGGATTTGTTAAGAACCAATAGAATCGCTTCATTTACACATTGGCGTACAGTAGTACCCAACTTTTATGGCTTACCGATGTACCTGCGCAGAAGATGAATTTTCAAAGCGCGGGAAATTATATTGACCAATCGGCACGCTCCACGCAACGCGCTTTTTTTCCTGTACCGCTATTGGTCGACAGCTGCCGCCATGTTAGCGTGCGCCGCGTGGCATACACGTGACTTGCGAGTGAGACGGAACTAACAGGTGCAGTGTATTATGAACCTTACGTATCGTAGTGAAATAAGGTTGACTTTAAGTTTGCTTTCTTTTCTGTGCGAACGAAGATTCACGGCGCGCCTTGTCAGTTCGGTACCACTGTATCTAGGGTTTTTTTCCTGGCCCCAACCTAAGATGCGACGCCGCGTGCAAGATCAAAAGTGGAATTTTAGGCCAGTCATAGTCAGAAGGCCCAGATAGCTCCCCACAATCCCGGGGCCCGGGACGCTATAAGTAACTTTGTTGATAAATGCAGGAAAGCTCAAGATCTTAGAAATTGTCGAATGCAAGAGCGAGCTCGAATTTTTTTTTCTCTTTATCGGAAAAGTTTGATTTTCTGCCATGAATATATCTAAATAAAATTAACTTTTCGCCTCATACATGAAAGGTTAAGGACCGAGAGATTGTAAAATTTAAGAAAGATTGAGAATTCATGCACTTGAGACTGTAGAATGCAAAACCGGGCAAAGCGAGCTCGAAAATTATTGCACCCTGGATAATTTATCAACTTAATATGTAGGTTGTAAGTAACAGTATTCAGTAAGAGCGGGCCCTAGGTTGAGTGGGCCTCGTAGCCCACCTAACGCCTGTCTTGAGGCCTGGCTCGCAAGCCAGGACGAAGAAGAAGAAATGCTTAAGGCTGTTCTCTCGAAAAAGCCTAAAATAGCGTGCAAATGAAGCAGCTTTTCGTCGGCACTAACAGAGAAATGATTCGTAATTTGGTTTAGCCAGAATTTGTCTATCGGTATCACATAATAAGAAAAAAAACCACCAAATCACCTCCGAATCGTTGAGATGATTTGTTGGTTGATGGTTGGTTGATGATTGATGGTTGGTTGGTTGGTTGATTGATTGATGGTTGGTTGATGATGGTTGTTGATTGGTTGATGTTGATTTTACTCCTTTATTTTTTAACAAAAAAGTATAAAAAATATATTTACTGCTTTGCAATACAAACAAAAATGATTCGGTTTTGTTACTTTTTAAAAACATGTATTATTTTAATTATAAAAAATTAAAAATGCGGGTAGCGGAGTAGCGCGTAGAGGGATAGTTAGCTCCGTTTATATGCATAATGTCATTGGCATGAATACGAGCCTTAAAACAATAATTTCTAACTTTTCGGGAAAAACCGATGTCACGGCCCGACTAATGACTATATACGCCTATGCATTTACCTAGTCACGCTCAGTGCAAGCGATTCTATCGGTTCTTAAAAACTGGTGAAAACGCAGCCTAAATCTAGTTTGTGAAAGCGGGCCTTAGATCATTTTTAATTCCTATTTAATTATAGTGATTTTTTTCCTATACTAATTCCCTACATAATTCAATCTTACCAATCGTCTTAGTCAGCGGCAGTATTTCAACGATCGGCAAAACTCCCCTACAAGCAATGTTCACCGTTACTATTTCTGGATTGTCTTTGACACAGAACAACAATACACTCGTGTGTACACCGACTACTGCAGGAGCCGCAGATATTGATAGTTGGTCTCGACACCCAGGCTGTGGCAATACAAAATAAAATGATACATTATGGGTCACTTCGTGTGCAGTAGTTTTTAAGTTTGTTGAATAAATTATGTAGATATTAGTTTATAGTTATTTTTTTGCTTATATGTATACTGAGGCCCATAAAATACAATACATATTATGTATTGTTTTATGGCCCTCAGTGGCCTGAAATAGGGGATAAATAATAATAAAAAAAAATAGGTACGTGTGATTACACAGACAACGCATTTTCAATTGAATTATGACCGAAATGATTCTTACTTCCAATTTTATAAAAGTTTTGTTATATTGAAATACTTCAGTATCTTCTAGAAACTCGATGACAACATCTGCAGTCACAAGGGAGGAATTCTTTAAATCGATCGTGTAATTTTCTTCATAAATTCTAAAAATTAAATGGTAATTTACTCTGTTATTCTAGGAATAATAATTCCATTTTATATTCATTAACCATGATACCTGTTGTATCCTACAAATATTGGCCCGAATTCAAATACTTTAAGATCATCTAAATATGTTAATTTATAGACGTTCTCTTCATGGGTTCTTCTTACAAAATTTTCGAACATCTTTTTTGGGCGGCTATCCAATCTGAAATAATTAATGTTAAAAAATGCTTGTAACAATGGTTTAATTAATTTAGTTTTATTAATCGGTGAATGATGGGAATACCTTGGTAAATCACAGATCCCGTTAACGTTAATATCCGCTCTTGACTCCGGCCATCCGCTGACTTCGACAAACCGTTTGACATTATAGTTTCCTTCGTCTTGAGGACTAAAGGAATATTTGCACCTCAGTAGTTCACCGGGTTCTAGGACTATACGGGATACAGTCCCTGAAATGAGCAACACAACACTTGTATGAGCGTGTAGATTTATTAGCGTGGAAATAAGTCGTCAAATTTCATTGCTACCGATATTCACAAAAGACGACAGTTTGTGACCGTTTAAAAAAGGTATCGTTACTTTGACACTTAGGTAATGGAACTGCAAGAAAAGCCAAGGCGAAAAGTAAGTAGTATTTATTTGAATTCAGAATTTGAAGTGAAGTAAGTGTGTGTTTGAGTGTGTGTTTTATTTCAAATGTTGAAACAATTTGTCATTTAAGCTAAAGTCCAAACATTACAACCCACTCATGGCTCCTTTAAAAGTCGATAATAGAGTAGGTGGCGATAGATACAATTATCACGAATTATAAATTTAAGTATAAATTCGGGTAGAAAACTATAACTGACTCTGAATTGGCTTGACGCTGCGTAGCGGAAGCGGAAGTTGCTCCTTTTCTTCGTCAATATTGTCTTCGGGTGTCTCCATAGACAGTGAAGGAATATCACCCGTTGATGTTTGCGACGAAGCCACCTGAAAATAGATATATATAATGTCTTTACTCTATACCAAATATAATTATAACAACTCCAGTCAGGCTCCGCAAATATATGAGATAAATAAATATAATGGATAGTTGTCCAGAAGGGGACTTACGGAGTCTGACGGGTTAATAAACAATACGCATTTTTTCAAGCCATGATGCATGCTGGCAAGAAGGCCTTAGGGGAGGCCCTGCCCCAAGTCTTTCCAGAGCAGGTAGATGTATACCTCATTTTACAACTAGCTGTTACTTGCAACTTCATCAGAGTCCGTTCACTATTTCATTGGTTTTCATTTTTTTTTAAAATGAATGCGTAATTATGTTACGTCTAATAATATTAGCTAGAATCCTATGAAAGTCTCGTAGAGAAAAGTCCGGCTGTTTCGGAGATTAGGCGTAAAAGAAAGACAAACAAAAAAATCCAAAAAAAAAAGTGGCCAAGTGCGAGTCGGACTCGCGTGTTCCGAACGAATTTCATTTTTTTACCATGTTATTTTAACACTATATACTTCTTATAGGTTTTCCTGTAATCTATTGGTAAAGAATTCACTTTTTTCAAAATTTTAGGCTCAGTAGTTTCGGAGACAAGGGGGTCATTTTTTGTCTAATTTCTTGAATTACTTCAAAACCATTTATTTTAAAATTATGAAAAAAATATAATTAAAACCTCACAGTAAGCCCTTTCATTTTTCACACAATATTGTTCAAAAAACTTTTTATAAATTTTCTAGTTTGACCCCCAAAAGTGAAATTAGTATATTTTTAATATGGGGTATCAAAATTTTTAGTATGGGGGGTCCATACAAAAAATTTCATTATTTACGTAACGCGTCCGTGTTTGGGTCACAGAAGTCCATATATGTACCAAATTTCAACAGAATCGGTCTAGTGGATCCAGAGAAAACTGGCTGTGACAGACGGACAGACAGACAGATAGAAACCCGTGTGATCCTATATTTTTAGGGTTCCGTTTTTTGTTAAGAACCCTAAAAATTGTATACATCGATCGTACATTAAGTAAATAGCTGTCCTGTAATATTGTGGACATTATAATTTACAAACTGACATATATTCAAACAAAACTTGATTAGTCGTTTGTACCTTTTTGCCACAAATGCAATGCCACTTGGAGAGAATGTTCATCACATTGTCTTGGGTGGAGTCATCCAACAAATTAAGATCGGTCAGTTGGTTACATTCACATTTTTTTATCTGGAATAAAACGTGTTGTCAATGCTGTTTGTTTAAAGGAATCTCAATTTATTAGCTTAGCTATTTTTTGTATGTTTTGGTGGCCGCATTTTTGGTTTTCAGATTTAAAACGGAAAACCAGCTACCTACAGCGCAAACTTACACATTTTGCTGTCTTGCAGAAAATACACTACATATTACTGAAATATTGCACATCTTAACTGAAAGTTTCTTATTATTTGTATGAAAATACTAAATATAAAAACAACTATTCAGATAAAGTTACGAACTACTTACTTGCGTATAAATTATTATGCTACATAAATGTTAAATGAGGGTTTCCTGAAATAACGAGAACCAGGTGGCAGCACTGAGGCGTCAGGTCCAGGCACCTGTCAAAACGCTAATATTTTTTGACATTTGTTAAATTGACAACAACGTAATGTTTACGTCAAAGTCACTTTTTCAAGGAAGACTACCTCTCGCAGTAGCGGCTTTAGGGCCGGGCGACACGGGCGTTCGCCCGGGGCGCCGGCAACTGGGGGGCGCCGTGACATACAGGGCGCTGCGAGCGCTAACTTAACCACTTTATTTTAATGCCTAGGTGTTTCTTTCGATATAAAGAACTAAATTAGGTTTAAAGAACTTTATTTCTCATAAGAACAACATTCACTTGAAATGAAATTTACAAATTAACTTAAACTTAAATACACTTATTTTTACTCTGGTTTAGCACAAAATTACATGACAATAACTATCGCAGGTACAGTCGGTACTAAAAATATGCGATTTTAATTTATTTTTAAATACTTAATTTACTACATTCCTTTATGTCGTTTGGCAGGTTGTTGTACAATTGTGTTCCCTCAGAAATAATGCTTTTTATACCGTATGTGAGTGTGCGTGGCTGAGTCAGTTGCAACGTGTGTTTATTTCTGAGGTGATAGTTGTGTCTTTTGAGTGAATGTTGTTTGAGTGGATATTGAACGTAATTATTTTTTTAACTAAGGTACAAGTATTGAACACATACAATTGTGTAAGGCTAAACAGTTTAGGCTTTGAATATACTTCATTTGTAGGTGTTAAGTAATTGTAATGAAATAGTGTTTTAATGATTTTATTTCGTGTACTTCGTAGCTGTCTCAAGTTAGTTTTGGAAGCTGAGCCCCATATTTCAATCAAGTTATAAAATTTAGCGTACTAATTTTACAAAAAAGTAAAAAACAAGAAATATGTTTTGTCCATTTTGTTAAATCTAGGTACGAAAGCTAAGGCCCAAGCGTAATCGCATCAAGGGACCACTTACAAATAGAAGAATAGGTATTTAGTAAATACAAAAAATTGCGGCTTCCCGAGGCGACCACGCTTGAACTAAAATTATTTGCTTTTTAATTAAAGTTTTCGACGCCCCCCGGTGCATATTCGAACCTAGCGCCAAAACATGAAATTAATTCAAACCGCCAACTGATTCAGTGTTGCTCGCACACAAACTTCATAAACTTTTTCTGTGAAAATATTAACAAACTAGTGGACGTCACGCGGCTTCACCCGCTGAATTCCCATTCCCGTGGGAGTAGGGGATAAAATATAGCCTATGTTACTTCCTGATAATGTAGCTATCCATTGCTGAAATAATTTTTCAAATCGGTCCAGTAGTTTCGGAGCCTATTCATTTCAAACAAACAAATCTTTCCTCTTTATAATATTTGTGTAGATAACAGCACTCTTATAAACGTGATTTTAGACGTAGAATAAAATAAAAAATTGACACAGACAAATATTTTTTTCGTTTTTATATATAGTAGTAGTTTCGTTTAACAGATTTAGATCAAACTTAGATTTTGCTTAAATATTTGCATTGTTAGTAGGACCTCGTGTGAAATCCACGACAGGCTACTGCCGATGATTCGATGCAGTTTGGCAGATGTTGTTTTTAGTTAAAAATTTGCTACGCATTTAGAAAAAAAAATAACGAAAAGGGAAGAGTATGGGGATCTTTAATAAAAAACGGGAAGCATTGATATATAAAAAATCCAAGATACACAATCTCGAACAAATGCAACACTCTCAACTGTCGTCAAAAACTGACATGTATCAAGTGTCATGTGAACATTAGAACATTAGTAGGATTACATAATTATTTTTCATTTATTTCTGGAACTTCTAAAACCCACGCAGACAAGTCTGGGTAAAAAGCTAGTATTTACTTAACATATTTTTTTCACAATTCATACGCGACTCCTTTACCATCCCTAGGCTTGTTGCCTTTCACATTTAATACATTCTTGACACATGATCTCTGACGTATTTCAATCCTAAAATGAAATCATTTATTTTAGCGTGTGTCTGTATAAACAGATACTCTAATATAGAAAATAAAATGTTTACCTAATATTGCTTTTTGATATGATAACATTAAAGGATCCAGTACGTACATACAAGTAAAGGTGATGACTTGGAGACGTTATTTTCTTCAAGCCGTTGCTATTCATTTCCTGGAAAACGATTTTTATACATAATTCAAAAGTTAGCGCTGATAGAAAAATATTGCGTTTTATATTTTTCAAGGTCATAAAAATACACATTCACATGGTGCAGACATTTTTTAACACAAAATTTAATTTAAACCGGCTTTATTATTAGCATTTACTGTTAAAAAAAAAAAATACGAAAATATGACAGCTCCGATTTGCAAAAAAGTGACTCAGGTTCTGCCTGAAAGAGCTCCACGGAGCATCTGAAGAACTGAACAAATGAGAGAGATGCAAATGCTTTTGCAAGGCAAAAGATGAGATGAGGATAATAAGAGTGTAGCTCGGATTAAAAAAACGTTACTGCCAAAATAAATTGTTGTATTTGATAACATAAAAGTATTATTAATTCGAAATCTGTTCAGTTAAACCTCGATAAGGCTATTTTATATGTTTTAAAGTAATTTTCATAGAATCAATCTTAAGCGTTGCGTCTTGTAGTTAAAAAAGTAAAAAGATATTTCGAACTTTGTGATTTTTTCTATCGAGAAAATATCTTCGTATCGTGTATTCCTTCAGTTGGATACTAGATTATATAGTCAAAAAGCATATACCGTAGTCTCACATACCTGTTCCAGGTACCTAACAAGATACGCTAAAACGAAAAACGGCCTTATACTAAATGTATCCCCTTAAGGACCCCTTGCCGCGTAATTCTCAATATGTACGGAAAAAAAATGAAAATTTTCAAATTCCGCGCCCGCGACCCTACTTGTCGTATCTGATTCTGATTTCTGGCATTCGGTAAAAACCCGCTCATGTGAAAAAATTGAAATGCTACTACCACTAAACCATATTCGGTTTCATGACGTATGACCGAATCTGGGGGGCTACTCTCTAAGCCCAAAGTCTGTAGTTTCGGGCTTAGTTGCAGGCGTATTCTACTCCGTATCACCTACGGACTTACGATCAGTTACGTACAACACAATCGGATCTTAAGGTTTGCCTGTTTCGGTTATTTGTCGGATCTTAAAACCGAATGCACGAGTAAACTTCATATAAATTGTATTGTGACTAAACCGTATCCTGTAAAAATCAGATCCGGCTAAGAACTGCCGCCCCCACACGTATTCTCTTTCCCAGCTATTGTCTTTTACACACATTGCCGGGTGCGTAGTCGGTATTGTATAGAATACCTAGGCAAAGTATTAAATGAATAATATTTCATGTATAACCTGAATGTTTTAGGTATTCTATACATTGCCTAGGTATTCTATAGAATACTGGATTAACCAGATTGCCGGTAACAGATATAATATTTACGAACATAAAAAACCGTCGAATTAATGAACTCTTCTCCTTTTGGAACTCAATTAAAAACTATATTACAATACTTGACGCATAAATATTTATTAGAAACTCAATCCAAAAAAGTGAATAAATTGATAAATAAACAAATTAAGACAGTAAAAAAATCGACTCCATTATTTAGAACAGGATCATTTTTAGTATGTGAGTAAAATAAAAGGAGGCTGTAATGCATCGTTCTTACACTGGCAAAGCGGCCATTGAAATTTGCCGTATTATACTTTTGGACCGTTGAGTGAAGTTTTGAGACAAATTAAATCAAAATCACATATAGCTTTATATATTAAGCCATAGAAACTACAAAAACAAATTAATTAACTCTTTTATTTTACTTACCGAAAATACGATATCCCATCCTTTTTCTTCAACGTTCTTGACGTAATATTTTTACAATTTGTCAACGAACACTTCGACATTTATGACAAGCGTGCAGTATGGCGAGCGATGCGAGACTATTTGAAATGAGCGCAAAATTTTAAATCGTGCGCTAATTTTATGCAGACGTTTTTGAGACACTGAGTGTGTATCTTGGGTTTTTATATTTCAATGCCAGGAAGGAATTAAATGAGTCATGGACTGTAGTGTAGTTATGCAAAATAGTAATAATAATGATTCAAGAAGAAATCTGACTATCCAGCGTAATTTCCTTGTTAATTGATATATGTATTATTAAATTGTTGTGTAGAAACATTGTCTATGGTTATGTGATTGTCACATAGATTTAAAATTATATAAAGTCAAAGATGTTTTGTAAAATTTCCGGGAAATCTGTAAGAATAATATTTAAGACATCTGATTAGTACCCGCTATATTATATAGATTAAGTAGGAATATTGAAACGTTAATTGTAATTTTGAAACATTTCAAATCAATTAAAATAAATAAGGAATGTAGTGTATGTGATGGTGTCATTATGGCAGCGACAGACAGTCGCTCACAGCCCCTTGTCAGGGACGCACGTGTTCAGTGTCTCGCATACCGTATATTTATCGGAGTGTATAAAGTGAGTTTATTGGCTCCCGAGTCTTTACAGCTACAATCTGAGAGTATTTAAGTCAAGAGTGAATAGGTTACTTCTAGGCAAGCGTGCTTCATCTTCGACCGCATCTTTGCTTACCATCAGGTGAGATAGTGGTCAAACGTATGCCTATCAATAGTAACAACAAAAATATGTATATTTTCTTCGCCGTGTTGATAGCCTTCTCATAACCACTTGATTGACATACTGTTTTGTAGACGATATATCTAATGAGAAGACTATGTGTTTTGTAGGCTTTGAAATGACAGCATTGTCAATTAACTTGTACTTGTTAATATTTTATTTTTACAAAAATATGTCTGTGGTACGTGCCAAAGCTGGAATAATAATAATAAATTTCAACAAGAGCCCCACGGATCATCTGAAGAACTGAACAAACGAGAGAGATGCAAATACTTTTGCAAGGCAAAGATGAGATGACGATAATAAGAGACTAGCTCGGAATAAAAAAAAACGTAAGTGCCAAAATAAATTTCCGGATTTGATAACATAAAAGTATAATTAAATTAAAATCTGTTCAGTTGAAACCACGATAAGGTTATTTTATCTATTTTAAAGTAATTTTCATAGGACCAATCTAAAGCGTTGCGTCTTGTAGGTTCAATATCGAAGATTAAAAATACCTACGCGTAAAATAGCAACGTTCAAAACATCGAAAATGTAAATATTGATTGTATCAAAACATCGAAAATTGTTATATCTACGTTTAAAACGTCGAAGATTAAAATGCCGATTGATTAAAATATCGAATGATATTACACTTTAGTTCAAAAAGTCAACATTTAATACATCTTAGCTCATAATATCTACGTTAAAAATGCCTACTAGTTAAAATATCGAACAAATTTTTACATAGGCAGTATTAGTGTATTCATAAATGTTGGTAGATTTGAAATTGTCACACACTGCAAACGCGTTGCTATTAGTCATAAGTCTACTGCAAAATTTGAACGCATTGTTTAGAGAATATAATGATGTCGGAATACGGATTAGAAGCATGCAAGAGAGCATGCAACATGCAGCAAGCATGGTTTCTGTCACAGCATGGTTTCTGTCACGGCTCCGGCGCTGCGGGGCTCCGGCAGTCCAACGCGAGTTTATCGTCGTAGATGGTTTAAACGCTCACGGGTTTAACGGGTGTAAAAACCACCTGCTCATCAGTTCGCTGGCCGCCTCTCCCCTCCGCGCCTACGCTATTCTAAATTACACTCTAGGGGAAGGGCAGACAAGACTACGTGGAGTCAGTTTAGTCAGTTGTCCGATAAAGGGAAAGCCTGGTGATCTGTAATACAGGTTTTACCTACAACAGACACGCCTCGTAATATGTGCTATAAAATTACTTTGTACTGTGTTTTTGAATATGAGAAACAATAAATTATTATTACTATACTATTATAGTTTTTAACGATTCGTTTCTGTCACTAACTTTTGTAGCACAACATATTGACTTTTCAAGTCAACCTTTTAATTTAAAAACCTAAATAATACCTTCACGATTGACCTACGCTTGACACCGAATTCCATGGATATAATAGGTCGAAATTGTTCCAAAATCGAATCGGGGCACCCCGACTTTATGTAGTCTTTTGGCTGTTACCCCTAGACTGTATATGAAAATCCGGAGGCGCGAAGGGAGGGCAACTTCTGCCCGCTGTAACATGGGTGCCTATCCTTTGTTACGCAAGGGCGAAGGGCTTGCACTTCCCGTAGCGCCGGAGACGTTGCGGGGAAACAACTTTTTTCCACTCAAACTACTTATATCAAAATTTGTTCGACATTTTAACTTGTAGGTATTTTTGAACGTATGAATGTATTAAATTTTCGATACTCTGTACTTCGATATTTAGGACATTCGATACTCTGTATTTCCATATTTAGATCTTTCGATGTAACTTTTGGAGATATTTAGATTTTAAATATATTAGACGTAGGTTATTTAACCATTCGACAATGTAAACTTTCTTTGTTTTAATTTTCGGTTTTATTGTCGTTCGATATTTCAATTTTCGATGTTTTGAACATTGGCATTTTAACCGTTGGTATGTTCATCTTCGATATTCAAATACGTACCCGTCTTGTAGCTAAAAAAAGTAAAAAAGATATTTGTAACTTCGTAATTTTTTTCGATATACAAAATTTCTTCGTATCGTGTATTCCTTCAGTTGAATACTAGTCAAAAAGCATATACCGCAATTTCGTATTCCTGTTCTAGGAACCTAACAAGATACGCTAAAACGAGAAACGGCCTTATACTGATTGAATCACCTTAAGACCGGCCCAGACCTCTCGCCTATGTGACGCCAACTGGTGGCGTAAATTTTCCTGGAAACCATCATTACGATTACATGACACGATATTTACGAGCGTAAATTCGACTCAATCGAATAAAATACACACAAACATCTAAAAATAATATCTAGTTAGTAAATTAGATATTATTTGTGCTAAGCATAAGATATATTGGCATTCAAAAAATACGATCGTTGAAGTTACTAAGGAGTTTACCGGTGTTTCATCTAAGTACCACCACTGAAGTGGTGGTTCATGATTAATCGTGGGAAAAACTTTGGGCAGCAGAACAGTGAATTCTTTTCTATTCATAGGACTTTTAAGTATATCACATTTCTCTTCTTCTTGCAAAGCGCCTCTAACTAAGACCGACTGCGCAAACATGTGTTTTAAACCTTCTTTGTATCGCAAACAAGGGCACATTATTAGTGTCAGAGGGAAGCCTCTGTCTTCAAAACTGACTTCAGACAACTGTAATAAGAAATATTATCTTTAAGAAGAACGCGATTGGTAGTTAGTTTAACCTAAAATACGTTTGGTATGATACAAACCTGAAGTTGCAATTCAGATTTCTTCTTATTCTTTTTTTGAGCTGCGCCTACTATCTGACCGTTAAAGGCGTACAAAGGGTTCCCTACATCACACAGGTCTATGATCCAATTGTTTGCGATATTTATGAGATTCTCATATGTATTTTTATTATATTCCATGTATTTTGTATTCATTGCAGCAAATTCACTTGTTGGCCTTCCTTGAATTTAGAAAACAATTACGATATTATAGTATAACTAGCTGACTCGGCAAACGTTGTTTTGCCGAATAAAAAAAATATTCTACCACCTATTCTCATACCTACCGAATATACACACAAAATTTCATGAAAATCGGTCGAGCTCTTTCGGAGGAGTTTGGTTACAAACACCACACGAGATTTTTATATATTAGATAGCTCCGCTGCAGGGCAAAGTGTTTCGTTTAAAAAGGGATTCACCAAATGCAGCAAAGGACAGAGAAAAGTGGAAGGTGTCGAGAAAACTGTCAGGTAGGAGTCGTCTCGCCATATTCTTCTGGGCCTACCGCGACGCCAGTTCCGGCAATCTCATCGGTGGTTACTTTTGCCCAGTTCTGTTACGGCATGTGACAGATGTAATAATAATAATTATTGGCAGTATAATACAGACATAGATTACTAACACTTCGCCCATTTATTTTTCTTTTCTAGAATTAAATATAGCCTATGTTACCAACTATGTGCATGTAGCATTCTAATGTTGAAAGAATTCTAGAAATCGGTCCATTAGTTTTTGAGTTTATTCTTTACAAACATACAAATCTTTCTTCTTTATATCAAATCAAATCAAATCGTATAAAATATACCTTATTAAACTTTATTTATTCGTACCTCTGGTTTCGTCCTTTTTCGCTTTTTTCTTGGAGTCTTTAGCGTCCCCTGCATCTGTTACTGATATACTGCGCATATCTACGAAATCATTAGAAAGTTATAAATCCTCTCCTCTAAAAACATAACTAATAGATCCTGTGGGTTTATTCTTTGGATTTGCCCAGGTGGCTCTGAACGAATTCCCGTAAAACCTAGATTGTGAATAACACAAAAATATATCTACTATTTCTATTACAGTTAAATGTAAAGATATATAACTACTTACGTCAGTTTTATGAAAATTTACTTCTTCGATGTGGTTAATTAAGGCGCGATAGTAAAAGAAACATATTTTGAATATTGGTACCATTAAAAAAAAAAACTTTTGCAGTTTCTGTCCATTAAATATGGCATTACGAGTTTTAAGAAAAGATTGTTTCTGTTGATTCGAGAGCGTCTGAGCATTTTTGTAAACATGATATTTCGGTTCTGTACATACCTTTTCCAAACTTTTCTTTCTTAGCCGATTCTATTGATGATGGTCTGAAATCGAGACTACTTAAAAGTAATACAGTTATCTTTTATAAGTTTTAACGTTAGGATAAGGCGTTACAATTTCAAGTATGTGGAGTAAGCAGCTTGTCAGTGGCAACAAAACCAGTAGATATAAATCCTCGTGTTCTAAACTCCGTAAAACTCGTGCGAGTTAACTTGATGCAGGTTGAGCAGGAGTTCAGCACTTCATCGGAGTTAGCTGCAGTGCGATTCTGCCGGTCGATTCTGTAAATATGTCGAAGTGAAGGTTTTGGTGAAGTGATCACGAAGTGAGCTGTCATTCGACCTTGATAACATGAATTGACAGCTCACTTCGTGCTCACTTCACCCAAATCTTCAGTTCAAAATGTTTACGGAATCGACCGGCTGTAAACACGTCGAAGTGAAGGCTTGGGTCAATTCAGAAACGACCGGCTGGAACTCAATACTCCCCCAAAACCCCGCGTGGTGTTCCGCCGTCGCCGTGCGAGACCAGCAGTGCGATTCTGTAAACATGTTGAAGTGAAGGCTTGGGTGAAGTGATCACAAAGGTAGCTCAATCCATGTAATCAAGATGGAATGACAGTTCACTTCGCGCTCACTCCACCTGAGTGTTCACGGTGAGCGGTTTACAGAATCGAGCGGCAGTAGCGTTAGCTTAGCATCACTGTGACCGTTGCGTTCATAATATTTTCATCGAAATCGAATGTTCAATTTAAGTTCAAATTATCCAGTTTCAATTTATTTTTTTAACTAACTTGAGTACTACTAAATTTATTAAAGCCGTAAATTGAATACAATTCATTATTAATATTGAATATTGATTCTAGTTTCAGATTCCCAGTAGGTATTGATTTTCTATTCTACTGTACTCTATGATTACTATCAATTTTTCCTTGAAAATAGACCGCGATATCATAGTATAAAGACTTCAATTGCTAAATATTAAGTAAATATAAGATACTACCTAATACCTATTTATATATTTGATGTAATAATATACATGTACAAATTTAAAAAAAAATATATATTAAAAAATTTCTTAAAGAATATGAAATGGAAACGAAAACTTTTTTGCACACTACTTTGCTTACGTTATTCGAGCGAAATGTCAAGTTAACTCGCACGAGCAGTACCTACGAGTGTGGTTGAATGTCATTCATAACTGGAATGTGCCAAATAGCTAACACGCACCTAATTAATTTTCAAGCTCTTCTGAAGACGATGGAAAAAGTCGGTATCCATTGGTGCATGGAGGTAGCCTTGCACCCATGTCCATTCAACCACTTTTTCAGGGTGCATTCTCCTAGCTTCCATTAAAATTAAAATTAAAAATAATTAAGAGAGCCTAGTATCAGAGGCCTCTGCCTCATAATTCAGCATTATGCTCAGCGGCATAATTTTAATTGTCTCTAGTGTTCAATAAAATGGGATGAATGTCTTAACATAGAAAATACTTACAGTCCAAGCTTTTCAAAATGTTTATTCCTTCTGCTTTCCAACCCGTAAGTTACGTATATCGCCTTTAACTCGGGAGAAGCATTTTCAAACTCTTCTGCATCCATGTTTTCAAATGAAATTAAGATTTCCTGTATTTCAGACTCGTCGTACACTTTTGATTGGGTTCTGATGGTATTAACAAATTTTAGGAAAACATATATACGGCTACACTAATAATTCCGAGGAGTCTAGGGGCGGCATATGCCCCTCTGGTATACCATACCCATACCGAACTAACTCCGACCTATGTATAACTTTCTTTAGAAAACTGTTAAATGAACATGAACATAAGCAAAAGCAACCTTCAGACATGTTTAAAAACACACCTGAGGCCCAGTTTTTAGCACCGTTCGCATGTCATTCACAATCTGTCAAAAACAACTCAAAATTCCCCACATTTTTGTCAGATTGAAAATTCGTCGAATTAGCGATCTGTTTAGTACTAATATGCATACTCAACATATAGTAAAACCCGCTTATTATGATCAGAATCATGCTTAATACGATTTCCCGCATTTTACGTCAGTCCTTGTAACTTAAGGCATGTTTTAATACATTTAATCACGATTCGTTTTCCCGTTCTTGAGAGGTTAATACGTCATCTGCAAACGCATGTTATCTCACTCAGCAATGGAAAAACTTGCCAGTGTGGCCAAGAGAGACTGACTGCCCTGGCTTATGCCAGTTCTGAAAACTGATGGAACGCAAAAACTGCGTACCTATGATTGGTATTGGTAAGGCGAAAAATCCTCGTTGCAAGAAAATCTTTTCTTTTTTGTTAAGGGCTCTCGACTCCATTCTAGGTCATAGACGACAGAGACCAAGTCGACGATGGAGCGAGCTTACCCAGAAGGAGCCTGTTCACACTGTCTTTAGAGAGATGAGGGTTGTAAGCATTCGGAAACACAAACGCAGGCTGAGAGTTTCACTCCTTTGCTGTGCGCATTATAAAAGACGTTTGGAAACGCTTAGTGCGAGTTGATGGAATAGGAACAAGGTAGGGATGATGGTAAGTTCTTAGGCACACTCACCGCAGTACAATCTCTAGAAGACCGACAAGCAGGCAACCTAGCGGCGATGAGCTTGGCATCCACCAGTTTTCGCCAATGAGCCTCTTAGCTCTGCGTTCCATTGGGTCAAACGCAGCAAGTTTGTATTTAGCCGAGCCTTACCAAAGGTGGCTGCAATAATCCATGCAGGATCGAACTCGTGCTTTGTATATGGTTAAAAGCTGTCCAGGCCTGAAGTATCGTTATTTGGGATGCTCAGCTTTTTGGAAAGCTGAAATCTGGCATGAAGCTTCCTTGGGGAGTGTAGGGGAGCACTAAGAGGATTTCCCACGGGAACGGAGAAAAACGGGATAAAGCACGTACGAAGTCGCGGGCAAAAGCTTGTTTATTATTATATTATACTTTATTGTACACCTCATAACAAGCGCTGGAAAAACGTTCACAAAAATAAGTGTAGGTATAATGTGCGGTCTTATCGCACTGGGCAATCTCGCACAAACTCTACAATCTTTGGATGGACTGAACGAAAGAAGTTTACCGTTTTTCATTACAAGGAAACGTAGAGGATTACGATAGAAGTCAATTAAGGACAGCTTTATGTTTTTGTTGTTTCTGTTTTTGATATTAAGAAAGTCAATAATTGTGTGGAGTCAATGACCGTTTTTGCACATTTATCTTGCGCCTACCTCACCTTCGCGGATTCAAACAAAATTTATTGTGCACGTTTCCAATTGGTTAAGCTTTGGCTAAAGCCAGAGGAAGTGTAGATAGGTACTCAACAGCCTGTTATTCAATAATCAAATGCACTTACTCGATAAGTAGCATATCAGCTTCTCTTTGTGCTTCCTCGTGCGCTTGCGCCCATTTTATAATATCCGAATGACAGAGTACGAGATGCAAGTTCCGAATACTGCGTTTGCATTTTAGCAACGTTGTCAGTACTAACGGAGCATTCCTTACTATGATACTTGTCAATGAGTCCACCACAAAACCGCGGTGATATTTGGGTTGAAGAAATAACTCAGTAAGCAGTTGTTCTACTAAATCCTGTAAAATGAAAAAAGTACGTTGAAACGTATTCTCTGTGGATACGAGTAGGTACGTCAATCTACAACCGTGTGTAGTTATTATTATTAATTTTTATTATTTTAGAAAAACAACACTTTCCCCAAACTAGGGATTTCTCATGTATAGTGGATGCGTTTACAAACATATAAACTCACATCAAAAACAGCCAGACCCGAAAAATTATGTAAGCCATACAAATATTTGTTCTGTGCGGTAATCGAACCCACGACACGCAGCGCAGCAGTCAATAGTTCAACCACTGCGCCAAACATAGAAAATCTTTGGCGCCAACCGTGTCATCAAGTGTGTGTTTACTGTCACACACTTCTCAGAAAGTAAATAACATAATGTGTATATAACCATCTGGAACAGTGTCGTCGACCCCATAGCTTCCACCACTGTGTTAGATACGACTGACGAAGAAGGAGACTTCTTTTTCTTCTTGTCACTGGCCCGGGATCGCGGCGTAGTAACGTTTCTCGTCGAGGCTAAATACTGAATTTTCATCCAAATAATTTCAAATTCATCTTTATTCTCATTCAATTCATCTGGCAAAAGGCAATAAAATCATTATTAAATTCCATAGAGTTGAGTTCAAGGCGGTCGAGCATAAACTGCGTTTTCACCTTCTTCGTGTTCAGGATTGGTATCTAATTCGGCTTTTGTATTCCTCTTCAATGATTCATAATTCTCGGAAATGGCAGTTATAACAATTTCTCTTGCCAGTATTTCAGTGTCACATAACGCATGAACTATACAGTGGTCCACGTTGATTGTGGGTAGTTTGAGATGTTTCGCTACTGAAAAAGCCATTTCTTGACAGTGCATTTCTAAAATAAAACAAACAGACATTTTATCGGCGAATGTAGCGAGAGCACATGTAAGGGTTGCTCATATTTGGTCTTCGTAACGACCCAGTCGCGGACCAAGAGTTAGCTCTTGGTCTGCGACTGGGTCCTTACGAAGACCTTCAATGAAATTAGCTTAGCTCTCAAAAACTGAGGTAATTTTAATATTAAAAACTGCTTACTTTCGATTATTAACAGACACAGTATGCAGTCAAATATAAAAATAATAAACCCTTTGTATTTCCAAAAATAATAATCCATTTGCTAATAAATTATGCCTATTGTTTTAAAGGGGAACTATTTTTTTAGGGATTTTTTTTTAATTATTATGTACTCGAATAAATTAAACACACAAATAGAAAGTAGATCTACATAATTAGAAAAAAAAGCAGATCGGACGTACTGTACCTTCACAAGGGGAGCCATGAAAAAATATTAGAATGCCTTTCGATGGTTTCTCGCCCTCCAAATCAGAGCTTTGGTCATAATCGTGTAAACATTCCTTTAATGGGTCCACATCATTAGCCTTCATATCTCTCATTTCATCTGGAAGAGTTGGAATGTGAAAAGAACAAGAGAGGGAGGGAGATAGTGATGCGGGAGTTAAAAATTAATATGTATGATGTTGGGGCTTTCATTAGAATATTAGCTACACATAATTCGGGAGACGCGAAATTGATCTATGAAATGGTTGCTGCATCACTAGCTCCCTCGCTTATGCAATAATATATAGTTACGTGTAATAATTACTTAGATTAGGATATGATGAGGCTGACGTACCTTTATAAGGTAAAAGCCTCTAAATAAATACAGAAAAAAAATATCTGGAAGAGTTCATTTTAAGCTCCTATCTCGCTCCGTGTACGGTCAGCAACCGCACATTGTACTTTGGCCTAGTTAAAATACTGCAAATTTCGATAATTTAGAAAATGTAGTATCGTCACGTACAGAAGTACGTCAGTCTTCGGTTTAATATCGAGCTCGCGCAACATTCAACATTTTGTAACCTTTTTATAACATTTTTACAACATTTTTTATTATTTAGTTAATTTAGTGTAATTTCGTATTAAATACCTTTTTGAACATTAACATTTATTTTATTAACATTCAACATTAAGTGTAAAGGCTCCTGCCCTTACACTCCGTAACCAGACTGATCCCGCATAAGTTATCGTCCGAATTCGTAAGCCTACGTCGAACCGCGCATGGACTACGGTACTGCACCGAACCTACAGCTACGGTACCAGTTTTGACGATCGTCCGCGACAAACGGGTGAGTTAAATTACGGGCACTAGCCTCACTAGCACTCAACGTCTCGTCTTGTCGCGTTCCGTCTTGTGTTTCGACTGTGTCAGGCCTTGAATATGCGTTGGATCGGTGTAGAGGCAATGTCAACTCGCAGGAATTCACACAAACTATATCTTCTTGCATATGATACGATATGGTATGTCCGGTCACGGATTAGGATAGTGAGTGGAAACTTTTAATCATAACCTATAAAGAGATTCACTAAGAACCAGAAGAGTTATCTACGAGTAGGTAAATTCAGTGTATTTTCACTGACGTCTTTGATCTTTTATGTTTCTTTAAGACCTAAACATACGTTCAGACACGGCCAAAATCACACGGTTCTGCACTCGCACGGCCTCAGCGTAGGATTAAATTTACATAAGCAGTATCAAATTCATTGACGTGTCCGGCCAATCGACAAAATGTCTGCTAACACAACTGTAGGTACAGTTACATACCTTTTATTTTTTTATTCTACCATCTTTTTTTTCCTTGGGTAAATCATCAAATGACTCTTAGGAGTGTCAAACTCTTAGGTACTGACTAAAACCCACCCGTGTCCCTCTATGCCCTTTGCGTTCCAGACCACGGTAACTTTTTCGAACAAATTCCGCAATTCAGGCAGACACTTACATACCTGCGATTATTTCGGCATCACTGCGATTTTTAACACGTGCAGGAACCGTGGGAGATTGAGCTTTAGCATGTATGTTCGATTTCGGAGCCGATTTGGGAGTCTTTGCTTTTCTAAAATAATTAATTCAAAATTAGTTAGGTACACAAAGAAATAAAAGAACAGGTATTATGAAATGGTTACTGAAAATACGATGGACTGTATAACATACTAGCTGAGTCACCATGACAACGCCCACTTCGTAGGGCGGTATTTTTCGGGTAAATATAATATAAGTTTGTGAGGTAATCTCTGGATCTGCTAAACCGACTTTGAAAATTCTTTTACCAATTGAAAGCCCCGTTATTTGTGAGTGTCATAGGCTATATTTACCTAAGTACCTAGGTATTTGGTTTTAAAGCAAGTTTCAAGACCAAATTACAAGTTTGCCTAATACCTACCACAGATATAAAATTAATGCGATCTCAAATTAACAGCGAATCTCAAGTAGGTATCAACTTTAAATTTAACTGGAATAGTTTAAGATGACGTTTGCTTAACTATTTTGTAAGTAAGAAATAAATAAAATTGTAGGTATATTTTTTTTTTGCAACAGCGACTGAAAGGTTTTCTAAAAATTGGGTACGTGAAGAGCGCTATTTGTAAATTCTCAGACATTGTTTTTGTTTAGGCCGCATGGTTTTCGACTTTTGACGAAAAAATATAGAAAAATTGACCGTTTCCCGACCCCCCCTTATCTCCGAAGTTTGCGGAAAGGATCCACGCCACACAGAGTTAGTTTTGAGATATTTAAGTTTTAAGTTCAGATCGTGTTTCGTCTCGTTAAATTATATCTTTAGATTAACGATGATCCAAGTAGTTTGGATCGTTTTATTATTATGTGACTTAGCAAATATGATTTTCTCAATAAGGATCTACAGTTCGCGTCAAGCCTCTCCGAAGTACGTTGCAATTGATTGCGCAGGATGTCAATTTGGCAAAAAAACATAGGACAGCGCATGCGCGCGGCCCAGTATGGCGCGTGTAATGGTGTCTCATTCACTCGTATACGTTTGATGTATAATTGTGTCCCGCTTGTTCAATGCAATACGACTGTTTTTGATTTTGTTTTTTTTTTTTTGAAAAGTGAATTAGTCGGGAGTGTTCTTAACTATTTGATTTGATGAAAATCGGTCCAAGATGGCCGCTGCCACAAAATGACGCATAACATATTTTTTCACAACTCCCTCAATATAGGTATCAAATGAAAGGGCTTGACAAGTAGAATAATAATGTACACTATATTGAAGCCGAGTTTAAACAGCATGAAATAAAACTTAAATTAAAAATTTAAAAATCCCCTACACTCGCGTGGGGTGACCGCTAATAATATTAATACTTAGTAAATACAAAAGATTTGCGGTCTCCCGAGGCGAAAACGCTTGGCCCAAATAATCGTCCCTATATTAAAACTAAAAGAATCAATAGAAATTACTTTTTACTTTAAAAGTCTTTTTGGTCGGGGGTTTTTTAATTTAATTTTTGAATGATTTATTTTGGTTATTTCTGACTGTTTGATTTGTGTTCTTGTGGTGTATGTGTTTGTTGTGTTACTTTTTAATATTTTTATTGTTACTGGTAGTCTTTGTTACTTGTTTATAATATAATACGTATGAAACAAAAACATATTCTAGGAACGTAACACTTTTTTACTCGAGTGCACCTGCGCGGTCGTCACTAAAACCTAACTTCGGAGAGGTAAACAAGCGTGACGCGAACTGTAAATAGCTTGGAGCGATGTAAATAAAAAAAAATGACCTGCCATTCATGTGAGTTGGTAACGTATGGTCATTATGACATGATGCGTTGGAATTTTACTTGGATTGTATTTGTGATATTAAAGTATTAACTACAAAGAGTGTTTTGGTATATATAACTCATTTTCGCCCATAGTGTGGGTTGGATCCTTTCCGTTTAACTACGTCTAATTATTCTATGTGATAGAAGTTTATGTAAAGATAACAGGAAAAATAAAACGATGTTTGTAAAAAGCGCACTTTTTCAGAAATCATCAACAAACATTACATTAGTCCCACTAGCGGGCAAGAGATGTCGCTGATCTAAGACTGCAATATACACCGCAGTGTTAAAATTCTCAACGAATAAAGGCCTCGCCGATGAAAATTAAAAAACAATTCACGTTTTATATGATGGTACTGAACCTCAGTGCGCGAGTCCGACCCGCTCTTGACCGATTTTTTGTTACCTAATAAGTACAGTATAACAACAAAGACATACCTTGCTGACGCTGCAGCAGTTTTTGCAATCGCTTTGGTAATGGCCAGCTCTTCCTCTTTAGCCCTGAAACCGAAATAAGTAGCAGAAAACTTTTAGGCTGGTTTTATAGTCACGTCGCTAGACGCGCCGCTGGGCAGCGCGCTGTTAACAGCGCGCGCTTGAACAGCGGTGCACTGTGAAACGATATTAGTACCGCGCGTTACGTCCTCAATTAGGCGGGGCGCCCACTATCGGTCGGCATCGGTGCGGCTCGGTAGAGCTCGGGCGCCTTACGGCGGCTTCGGGCGCCTGAGAGCTGCCTCGGCAGTCTTAAGCATACCTAAAGACGGCGAGACTGGTTTCGGGTAACTTCAGCAAAACTAAGAATAGTTTCGGAGCTCTACCGAGCCGCACCCATACCGACCGATAGTGGGCGCCGCGCCCTACTCGTCCCGTATTTATTTATTTATATTAAGTACAGCCACATCACATACATTGCACAATAATAAAAAAAAAAGATCCATAACAATATTTCTAATGCACATGACAATTAAGGCGTACATAGCGCTCACCAGAACTATAGTGCTTGCTGCCTTGAAATAATAAGATTTATTACAAATTTTTAACAAAGCTTTCTATTATAACTAAAAATACAATTTGTTATAAGAGTTATTGCAAAAAAAAGAGTAAATTATACAAATGAAAAAAAATATGTTAAAAAGTATTAAAATTTAAAATGTCAAAATATTAAATATAAAAATTAAAATCATAACATGTCAACGGAATGAAAATTAAAATAAAAATTAAAACAGAATTATAACATGTCAAACAATTAAAATAGAATTAAAATTAAAATCATTATCATATAAAATAAAATAAATTAAATTAAATCATCAAATAATAATCGAAGCTTTGGGTAGAAATAAATGTCAATAAAATAAAATAAAATCAAATCAACAAAATACTATCAACAAATTACTGAGAACAACCTGGCAAGGATAGTGTGATCTTTTTCCGAAACCGCGGTAGCTTGTCACTGAATATGTCTAACTCAGGCATGTTCAAGACTGCATTATTATATTCATTGCACATTCTTACAATGGGAGACTGCAAGCCTAGGTTGGTTTTGACACACGACGTGTCAAAAACCTGTTTAATTTTTTTGGCCCGTGGGTAAGTTCTTGGAACCGTTAAGGAAACGCTTTGCAAAAGATAACTGCATTGAACATTCCCATTAATAACTTTATGGAGGAAGCATAAATCTAAGAGACGTCTACGATCGCGAAGGGTAATCATTTTAAATTTTTTCAAACGTTCTGTGTAAGGTTTTCTGTGTGAAAAATCCTTTGTAGAGAAAGCAAGGTGTCTTGTGAAGGCTCTTTGTATGCTTTCCACACGTTGTGAGTGGACTGCATAAAAAGGGCTCCACACACTGCTTGCATATTCAAGATTGCTGCGTACTAGGGCATTATAAAGTAACACTTTGGTCTTCTCGAGTTTAAAACCTCTGGAGTTACGCCTTAAAAATCCAAGCATCTGGGCGGACCTTGTCACTGCCTTATCGATGTGCGAGGTAAACTTCAGCCTGCTGTCAACAATCACACCGAGATCTCGAATTTCATTCACTTGGTCCAGTATTACGCCACCAATGTCATACTTTGTGTGAACTGGTGTTTTTTTCCTAGTGAATGATATGTGATGACATTTTTTAACATTTAGACTCATACCGTTAATGTCACACCAACGCTGAATATTATCCAAGTCATCTTGAATTAAATCAATCAATTCATTTTGTAAACAAGTATCTTACTGCGCGTCTCAACGGCGTCACACTAAAACGCATACTGGCCGCGCACCAGAGGGCGCGCTTTGGCAGCGCCGGCGAACAGCGCGCGTTTACTGAACGGCGCTACTCAAGCGCGCGACTTTGAAACGCAACTACTACCCCATACATCTCCAAATGTACGCGCTTCAACGGCGCTGCCGAAACGCGTAACAATAAAACCAGCCTTAGATGCAACATAAAAAAATATATTTCCTGTGCCTTAGAAAGGGTTAAGTGGCAACACAAAAACCTATTCGGGACGCTACCTTTCGTGTCCCTCGCTTACCAGTCAACCGCTACGCGACAAGAAGTAGGTACCTATCCCATCAAAAACATAAATATGAAAAATGGAGCCAAAGTTCAATTTTAATCATATCAGTGATTGTCGACTTTAGCGAAAAAAAAATTGAGATCTAAATGGGCGCCAAGTTTTGTAGACATTCCTGAAATAAGGTAAATGAAGGTTCAAGATTCGACCTGGCTAATTTCTACATAGGTACATGTGGCCTTATATTTGGTTTTACTTATCATTTCATGTTATACTTAGGTACGCAAGGTACAGTTTTTATATCTTACTCTTCTATAAATCTGATTTGCTGGTGAAAACTAGCCGAGTCAATTTTGCCTTCCTTCCAACCTTCATTTACCTTATTTCAGGATTGTCTACAGAACTTGGAATCTCAATTCTTTTTTCGCTGAGGTCGACAATCACGGATATTATTAAAATTGAACCACGTGGACAAAAAATTTTTTTTTGTCGTTTCGTTCCAAATGAAAATAGTGTCAGATTATAGCTAACCCAATATCTTGCAGAAAACAAAACGTCAGCCGGCTGTATCTCGGTGGGAAGGTCGTCAACTAGCGCTCTGAAGACATCTATCGCCTATTTAAATTAACCAGCTGACGAGTTTTCCCTCGGCATCTTGCCAGCTGATTTATTTTATTACTTACAAGATCATATTAACTATCAGCTTACAATTTCTTATCCGGGGGGAATTGGGGTGTCTTGGTAAAAGTTAGCCACGATAGAATTTTGTAAGTTTTTGTTCTAGGATTTTTACATTCTTTATAGTTATGGATTATATTACAGAATAAAGTCTTAAAAATCGAAGTATGTATAAATTGTAAGGGCTTTTCAAGTATAAAATTATAAATAAAGGCTCCAAAGATTAATCTTTCAGTCGGAGAATGAAGAAAAAAAAATTAAATAATCTTTCTTTCGATACCAATTTTGATTGGTTAACAGATCGGTGTAGCTGCCTACATTGGCTTATCTGTTCATACTGCTTGCCAGGTAGCCATAAACAGAAATAAGTAGGCAAGCCTACCAAGGCATAGTCTCCATGCTAAATACAATCAGTTGAAACTAAAGTTCGGTTATCAAAATAATGAAAAATATGAAAAAAAAATATTAAAATTAATTTAATTAATAATAGCCATAAACAATTTTCGATTGGCAAGGTAAATGATTTACGTTACGTGATGACGGGACCTCAGCTGACTTCTGCAACAGAAGTACTCGGCATAATGTAAATTAGTATTTTCAATAATCTAACAGAATGGTCATCCAGCTATGGGAAAATACCCGAATGTTCAATTTCCTTAAGACATTTACCACTGGGAAGCCCATTTCTAGAAGATCATTTGCTACTTATTCGACTTTTGCCAATTATGAATTCGTTCGAGCTAATGAATGAAATTAAACTTGAACGGACTAATAATTTTGAATACTGAAGTTAGGCGTTTTAGCGCCCCATAGCATCATTATAGTCATCGTTGGAAAGAGCTATTAAAAAGGACTTTTGCTATAAATATAACTGTTTCTAATTTTAGGTCCGTTTGGAGATAATGACCTTAAAATGTGAAAAATTAGACTCCAAAGTTAAGGTTTTTGTTCAGTTCATAATAACCACAACTTACACCAGTAAAAAGAGCTTCCCAAAAAGAACCTTTGGTAGTGACTCGACCTTGAAATTGTCAGTATGTTCGGAGTTAATGACTTAGGTATTTTGAGTACCGAAGTTAAAGATTTTTAGCGCCCTTGCAGCTATAATCCCCTAACAAAATCTACTAATACTAACATTTTTATTTAGTACAGAGAAAGGGAATCAGGACTACGAAATTGATTTTCGCTGTAGTTAATTTTCTGAAAAAAAAAGGAAAACTGCCTGAATCAACTGGTTTACGACTTCATCTCTTACGATTTTCCTTGTAGAGTGAGTCTTTTGACGTGAAAACGTTTTTAAAAAGGTATAGATACTAAAGTAGAGATGAACCGATTTCGACGTTACCAAAAAGTCATATAACTCGTAATTCAAAAATTGCATCATATGTGGAAAAATTCATTCAAAATTCATTCTGAAAATTTATTAATTCGCCTTGCCCGTTAAATTTTCTAAATTTAGACTTAGATGCTTTAACCGTCCAGAATTGTCAAAATTCAATACATCAAACCCTCTGAGAAGTCACCAGAGACAAGGAGTGGTTTTTGAGGAAGCCCGCAGCTAAGGCACAAGACCCGAAAGGAAAAAAGTGGACCTACCAAAAAGGAATGAGATCCCATCAAAAACGTACAAAAATGCACAAGTCTCGCAACGCAGTTCTTCTGCCGCTGCAGTAAAAAGTTGTGACATCAAAGGTAAACCAAGTCGGATAATTACTTACCTGTCTCTGGGAGCAGCTATCCAACCACTTTATTATAAATTAAAACCTTGTTAGTTAGCTAACTACATTTTATAGTAACCACAATGTCATTACATTTTTTATTTCATTAATGATTAGAGTGGCTTGGCAATTGCACACGACAAAAGAATCTACATAAAACAAAGTCTACTAAGTAATTCAAACACTCCTCCATATAGGTGCTTTCAAACAAATAAAAGCACAAAGCGCTAATATTATATAAACTAGCTTTTGACTTCGTACGCGCATATCTCGTTCCCGTATAACCTGGATCCGTTCCTAGATCCCGTATAACGTTGGAAGTAAGCTAACGTGCAGCCCGTGCCCAAGAAGAGTAGTCGAGGTGACCCGTCGAATTACAGACCCATCTCGGTAACGTCCATACTCTGTAAGAGTATGGAACGCGTGCTGAATCGTAAGCTCCTAACATACCTAGAAGCGAATGATATCCTTAGCGACCGGCAATACGGGTTCCGCCGAAATCGGTATACTGGGGATCTTCTAGCGTATGCCATTCACATCTGGAGTGAGGCCATAGAGAAGTACGGGGAGGCACTTGCGGTCTCCCTTGATATCTCGAAGGCCTTCGACAGGGTCTGGCACGATAGCCTTATTAGTAGCTTCCTTCCTTCGGTCTGCCCGCCGGATTGTGTGATTGGATTGAGAATTCCTGAAGGATCAGTCTATCCGAGTGGTTATAGATGGCTGCTCGTCCGGACTGCTGGATATTAATGCCGGGGTTCCTCAGGGGTCGGTGCTCTCGGCAACATGGTTTTAGGATCGCCAAGAGCAATTTAAAATGGACATCCTTGCATCCGACCATTCCTCTAAGGATTTTAAAAGCTTTTGGAAACATACAAACAAAATGAACGTAAGGCTTAGTTTCCCGTTGAGTGTTAATGGCTTGGCTGACCACAATGACATTGCCGAGGCGTTTAGAGAGTATTTTACTGTGCGGTCACCCTTAGGTCCCTCGTCCAGAGCCATGAGCGGTGGTAAGCCTGTCGTGACGGGGCAGAAATACCTGCGAAGACTGTGGCGAACGTTATTAAAAAAATGCAGCGTGGAAAATCGCCTGGTCACGATGGGCTCAGTATCGAGCATTATAAATTTGCGGAAGTTCACTTGCCACGAGTACTGTCAATGTTTTTCAGTCTGTGCATAGGTCACTCGTATTTACCGGAATCGCTAATGCGGACCATTGTCATACCTATAATTAAAAATAAGACGGGTGATACGTCTGACATTAGTAATTACCGGCCCATTTCACTCGCTACCACAGCAGCCAAGGTACTTGATAGTCTGCTGAATAGTCGCCTCACAGCACAGGTTGACTTGCACGATGCCCAGTTCGGGTTCAAAGCAGGAGTCTCAACAGAGAGCGCTATTTTGAGTCTGAAGCGAACTGTCATGTACTACACAGCGAGGAGGACTCCAGTACTTGCGTGTTTCCTCGACTTGTCAAAAGCATTTGATCTGGTCGCATATGACGTACTGCGGGACAAGTGGGGGACGCGGGTGTGTCGGCGGAGTACACCTCCCTTCTCAAATATTGGTACTCTAACCAAAATAACCGGGTGAGGTGGGTGGGTACTACTATGTCGTCGTGCTGGAATACGGAGTCAGACAAGGGGGGTTGAGCTCGCCTCTGCTATTTAACCTCTATATCAACCGGCTCATCGAGCGACTGAGCGATACACAAGTCGGTTGCCACATTGACGGAACGAGTGTTATCAATATAAGTTATGCAGATGACATGGTGCTCGAAGAAGAGTGAGATTCTTGTATTTAAGGCACCTAAGCAGCAGCCGCGCAGTGTTCCTCCCATATGTCTCAACGGCGTAGCACTAAAAGTTGTGAACAGTTTTAGGTACCTAGGCCATATTGTTACGAGCGACCTAAGTGATGACCTAGATATCGGGAGGGAGCGCAGGGCGTTGTCGGTGAGGAGCAATATGCTTGTCCGCTGGTTCGCTCGTTGTACTATAGACGTCAAAGTAACCCTTTTTAAGGCGTTCTGTCAATGCTTTTACACGAGTGGCCTATGGGTATCATAGACGCGCCGAGCCTACAACGTCCTGCGTGTTCAATTTAATCATGCTTTTAGGATGCTGTTGGGATTGCCATGGCGTTGTAGTGCTTCAGGAATGTTCGCGGAGGCTCGCACAAATGGTTTCCATGCCATCATGCGAAAGAAAGCGGCCTCCTTACTACAGCGCTTGCATGGTAGTGACAACAGCATCCTGAAAATGATAGCTGCCAGACCGGACTGTCCCTTTCAGGGACACTGGGTAGGGACAATTATGGGTATTATTAAATAAATTATTTATATAAACTAACAACACTAACCTACTTGCATAAGCACCATTGTTACTAATACCAAAACACTAACAAAATTATGGACTGTAGTCTGGATGAAAGTTTTATTTAATTTTAATTTTATTTAATTATATTAGATTCTTTATCAAATACAAACCTGGCTAGTAAGAGAAATTGATCCAGAACAGTGGGGTTGGGAGTTAAAAAATAATATACTACATACAGCCAATAACAACTTCATTACCACCAGCACCCGATGATATACTAAAAATTGGATTAAGATGTTCAAAAGTTTGTGGACATTGCCGTGGCCAAATATGCTTAAACGCATAGTCAACCAATGATGCAAATGATGAAGATATCGATTTAAATATAGGATTAAGTCCACTCGACGTTTTGTCAGCAACTGTTAATGATTTAGAAACTGAAGATATCGACAATGAATGACAAAAAAAAATATAACTAAAGTTTATTTTTGTGTATTTTTCAGTATTCAAATAAAAGATTATTCCTTCTTAAATGAAAAAAACCTCTATATCATGAATTATGCCTATGGGGAAACCATGTAAAAAAGAACGCGTCTTGCATTCTACCTCGAAGGTGGTGAGGAAACGAGTGCATCGTCATAATGTAGTCGCTTTCTCAGCGCTCTACTCCGAAAACGTTTAATTTTACAGAAAAATGCGAGGCATTTTTTGTAGATAATTTCACGACGAACAATTTTTAGAATGACCTCTATTGACCTCTATTACGAGACGCAATAGGTCGCGAAAAACTGATTTTCGTGACCTTTAACTTTTTTAGCCGGTACGATATCAATGTCGATTTCTCACGTCTTCATTACAACGCCGTAATAAAGGTGTATACAAAAATTCAGCTCACTAGGATTTTTTCCGCAGATAAAACCTAAAATGACTGGACTATGAGGCCAGTTCTCTTAAGCAACTATTCCTACAAGTATTTTCTGGTCAATCTATGCCATCAACGTCATGTAAATTTGAACTAAAGCCTCGTATTCGTGGTAAACATTTGTCTAGCAACAAAGTTGAATCAACGTGTTGCGGAGTTGCTGGCAACACTGCGTGTTGCAGAGTTGATAACGACATGTTGACAAGTTCTCGCCCGACAAGCGACAACATCTGTTTATAAACAATTGTTGACGTGTGTGGGCGTGTTTGCGACCGTTTATAAAAATGGGAGTAGTGTGGAGCAATGATAAAATAATAGGTACAATTAATAGAACTATTTCCTCGGGCAACAATTTAACGCAGACTGGCGTGTGGACAACCTATATTGATTTAAACAAATTTTCCAGCAAAATTCTAGCCCCTCATCAACAATGCTGATCAACTGTTGCTAAACAAATGTTTACCATAAATACGAGCCGTTTTGGTGGTATTTGCTTTTGTGTTAGTCGATCACAGTTTAAATATTGTGCGCAAATACTTTAAGAGTAAGCACCCCAGCCCTACAGCTTGTAAACACTTACGTACTTTTTGACTTGTTCCTGGAAAAAATTGTAAAAGTTGACAACTTCTTGAGGCAGTCCAACTCCTGGTATAATAGCTGGCACAAGCATTTCTTCAGGCCTGTTGTAGTATTTATAGAGTAGCTGAAATATTTCCTCTTCTTCTTTCCATTTGCTAAAAAGCGATATCACATTTGTATTACATATTTTTATTTATATACAGGTTGACTGGTACTTCAGTGCATTCCTTGAAATTACCCAGAAAACTTGGGGTCCATATTGGGTTGTTTGAGAGTTATCGATCTTTTTAAGTTTTTTTTTTGCTTTTGATAGGCACGCTTTTGACCACTATCTCACCTGATGGTAAGCGATGATGTGGCCGAAGATGGAGCACGCTTGCCTAAAAACTGCAAGTGGTGAGAAATATGTTCCACCCTGCATAGCCAATTAATACTTTTCGGATACTTAGCTCTTGAATGAAAGAATCCCTAAAATATCAATTTATAAACGATAGCCATATCTTTAGAAATTAAGTGTCGTAAAGTTCAAGCTATGACAATTTTTTGAAACTATTAGCTTTCTAAAATGGTATATGGTGGTATAATACCCACATTTGGCTGTATTATTATACCATTTTAGAAAGCTTACTTAACAAGGAAGTGTGTCGTGTAATTTGTACATCAAGTCAAGTACCATGGATTTGTTTTGAGTTGGTAAACTGTCTCAATAACCAAGAGATGTTTGCAGAAATTTTCATAGCTTGAGCTATACGAATGACGCTTCATTTCCAAAGATATGACAATTTTAAAAAAAATGTTATTTCAGGGATTTATTCGCTCAAGAGCTATCCAAAAAAAATCAGTTGACTATGCAAAGTAAAACATATTTCTCACCACTTGCAGTTTTTGATCGAGAGGCAGAAAATTTAAAAAAAAAATCGATATCTCGAAAACTAAAATATGGAACCCAGTTTTCCGGGTCAAAATCGTTCTTAAATCAGCTCTAGTATAACCTATTTCAAGGAACGCATTTAATTAATAATCACCCTGTATAAATGTAAAACCGTGTAAGTATCATAACTATGTATTAGATGCATAAAATATTAGGAACCGCGATGTAGATTTAATGGTCTAAGATCCGGTATAAGAAATATATACACCCTCACATGTTATTTAACGATAATCTACACTAATATTATAAAGAGGAAAGATTTGTTTGTTTGTTTGAAATGAATGGGTCCAAAACTACTGGACCTACTGGAGATTTGAAAAATTCTTTCAGCCATGGATAGCTACATTATCAGGGAGTAACATAGGCTATATTTTATCCCCGTACTCCCACGGGAACGGGAATTACGTGGGTGAAACCGCGTGACGTCCACTAGTAAAGAATAAATGCAAGGTAATGTTTACATTTTATTTAAGGTCCTATGGCCCCTAGCTGGGGCAGAGGGCGTCCACCGTAGTTCTCCATGGCGAGCGGTTTTGAGCTTCACGCTTCACTGCACGTCATTCCGATGCTCATCGCTTCTGCCAACACGGTGCATTCGCCAGGTTGACGGGGACGGCCACACTTCCTTTTCCCTTGAGAATTCCAATCCATGGCCTGTTTGGGAATATGATCCCTCCGGAGCATGTGACCAATCCACCTCCACTTACCGACGCTTAATCTGGCGGTCAATCGGGGTCTCTTGGCATTTCTCCAACAGCTCTACGTTAGAGATCGTCTGGGGCCAGTAAACCCCGAGGATACGGCGAAGGCATCGGTTGATGAAGACCTGTATTTGGCGTGAGATGTCCTTGGTTACCTTCCATGTTTCGCACCCGTAGAGGAGCACGAATTTGACATTGGACCCGAAGATTTTAAGTTTGACTCTTCGGGTCAGTTTCCGTGATTGCCAGACAGGTCTCAGCTGCGCGAAGGTAACTCGGGCTTTGGCAATCCGTGAAGTGATGTCCTCTTTCGTTCCTCCAGTCTCTGACACGATAAGCAACGGTGTAGAATTCTTCACCCCTGTACGCATCTCTTACTTGGGTCTTCCTGTTGTTAATTTAAGACCGGTTTTCGCTGCCTCCTGGCAAAGGTCATTCAATATTGCTTAAATCAAATCAAAAGGCATTTATTCAAACTAGGCTGAAAATCAGCACTTTTTGAACGTCAAAATTTACATGAAGACAGTCTCCCGAATCGCCCAGCCCGTCACCAACTTGCATGTCACCGTGTGTAGGACTCAGTAGGCATAGGTCCTCGGCGTAATCGAGATCTTCCAAGACGATGGATAATCCCCACTCTATCCCGAGGCTCCTTTTGTCACATATGCGAAGCATAATTCCGTCGAGAACGACTATGAAAAGAAGAGGCGAAAGGAGGCAGCCTTGGCGGACACCTGCATGCACTGCGATATCGTCCGAGATGAGGCCGTCGTGAGTCACCTTGCAAAAAATATTTCTTGTAGATACTCTCCAACAGGCGGACCATTTTTAGTAGTTTTAGAAAACGTCGTTAAAAAAAAAAAACACCGGTAGCACTCCGGGAGTGCCGGCAGAAGTGAAAACTTTAGTATTAACGTTGTGTTTAATTATAAGTACAAAAATACTATCATTTGTGAGGTAGAATACAATGTTTATTTATTGCGCTATCGTACACAAATATGACAATTTACATTCATAATATTATATCGTTATTTATTTATATATTACATTAATTTTTATCTCTTAGAAAAATCAACTTTCATCCATAATTTCGTAATTCCGTAATTTCGTATCCTTGGATACGCGTGGCACGCTGTACATAAACACAGACGGACATTCGCGCAAGCGCCCTGTGCCGCCTAAGCGGAGCAGCACACTCAGGCACGGTAGAAAGAGTGGGAGATACTAGTTCCTCTCCCTTCCCCTCGATCTTACGCTTTTTCGATCAGCATCACGTGACCCTGACGCGAGTTTGGAAGTTTTTACCCATCCAACAAAAAGTGCTCAGCGCCGCTAAAGAAGTTTTCACTTCAAAAAAACGACCAAAGCTCGGTCATCCACTATTTCTTATACCGGATCTCGCATCATAATGAATATATACTATACTTACTCATCAGTATGAGCTATAATTAGCTCTATGGGAAATGGACAAGGATTTGTCAGTCCGAAGTAAATATCAGTTGTCTCTGCCCACGGCAGTGTGGGCGGAAAGTTAACGTTGGGCCCGATAATGTGTACGTGGGGCACTATGCCTTGTCCCGTCACTGGAATCGTCATTTTATTGGGGTTCATGTGAAATCTGAATATCAGAACGCCTTCGTACAACATCTGTTCAATGAAAACGGGTTTAGTTTTTACATTAGGATCCTGTAATTTTACAATTTACAATCACGGGATTATTGCCAACACTTATAAGTTTTATAAATTTCGCGGTATAAACATATATCTACTTTACGCCTGTTAAGGGACGAGGATCCTGCAGGAATTGGCGGAATGGTAAGACACAAATTTTAACTGACCAGCATCCATTTAACATTCAGTCACTTGGCCATTACTTAATAAGACCCTGATAGACTTTAAACTATAGAATCTTATTGAGTTTTATTGTACCTAAAGCGATATTATTAATACGTGAAGCAAAAACTTTGGGGTACAACTTTTTGCTTTTTACGAAAATTACACGGATTATTATGAAATTTGGCACAGTTAAAGTTTATATGTAGAAACACACACACACACACACTCTCTTCATAAATCCACCTCAGCTACAAAACTTTGTCCACTTGTATAAATAATCCGTATACCTATTCAACAGCAACGGTTAATGAAAACAACGGATACGAAATTGACATTAGGGGTAAGATAACAAGAAAGACGAACCTCCGTTGTCGGCTTAAAAGCGACACTGAGCCACCCTCCTTCGCCTGGTTCATATTTCCCCGAACTGTCCATCACTACCATAGGGATGGGGCCCGATGTCTTGAGCCTCAAGGTAACATACCAAATACATGTTGGCTTACCCCTGAAAAGTAGATTAAAGTAATTGTAGGATAAGTAACGTGAAAAAACGATAATGACCTAGATGGATGGAGAGATGCTCTTTGTTATTTATTAATTAGCAGTAGCAGTCATCATTTCAGCCGAAAGACGGTCACTCCACTGTTGGACTTAAGTATCACTGCATCGACGGGCACTGTAGGTCCCGCACTCAGCGGATGCCCGCGGCCTTCACCAAGTCATTGGTCCACCTTGTGGAAGGCCGCGCCAACGCTTCGTTAACCCACGAGCACTTTGGTATTTAAGGAACTCACCGTTTCAAGACCCAGCGGTTTAGACTGTGCGTCATATAAATTACAGTACCTAAATTATAGGATTTCTTACTTCAGCCTTAATTTTCGTAATTACTAGTTTATTTGCGAACTTTGGGGCTTATTGCATATAACCTGGTAGGTATTAAGATATTTTTTATTTTATTATTATTTTAATATAGGTATATAGATCATAAATTTACTTACACGTTTTTTAATGGAATTGAACAAATAATTTTATCCCCACACCTCACAGAACCGAAATCAATAGAAGTAACATTTGAGGCTAGGTAAGGCACCGCGCAAAGGGCTTTGACTTGTATGGGAATCGTCACCCCATAGGGTACCTAAACAAAAAAACACTTTTTAGGAAAATAAACAAATGTTTTTTGACTGGAGATTTAAGACGATTTTTAGGGTTTGACTACTTGAAATCGAATGACGTTAGCTCGAATGACATTAGCTTGAATAACGTTTGCTCGAAAACGTTAAGGCCAGCCGCATACATACAGACATGAAAATTCGAAAACTTTTTTGTTACGGTAGATTGTATTATGATTATTCGAGTAATTGAACTGGCACAAATACATGCTTATCGATCAGAAGCATCCATCCAGGCACTTCATGTTATAACGAGTTAACGTTTTAAAGTAAATTTTATTCCTGCTGACGTTATTTGACTTCAAGTAGGAACCAATTTTTAAGATTTTTTAACCTCTAGGTTGAAAGATGTTTCCACATTCTGTTCCAGTTCGGTAAAGTCGGCAGAAGTGGGCATGAAATTGACTTCGAGCTTCCCGGTCTCACCAGGATTTAGCTTTCCACATAATTTCATTCCTAGCCATGAGGGAACATTTGTGCCTTTTGCAAAATGTACTTTTGAAGCAATCGGTCCATAATTAATCATTTCAGCCGTGCATTGCACCTGTTGACATTAATAAATTGAAAAGCACGTGCGATTCTCTTTAAACCGCGTACAGCTGACAACACAGAACCCTGCCCCTTACCGTGCTTCCAGTTATAACCACGCCGTAGTCTATGACGTAGGGTACCGTTTGAAATCCGGGTATTGGTCCAACTTTCATCGTTGAAGAGTAAGCGATCAATATCTCTGGACGTTGCTTTATATATTCTATAACCAAGTATCGTTCGGTTGCCAAATCTATGTCCATGGCAGAAGGATAACCGTCCTGAAATATTTATAAAATACAGACTTTTTGAAGGTAAGCTAAGTGTAGCTAGGTACTGCCCCCTCCTTGCCGGACTGCCACCATGGGATCTGGAGGCGAGAGCCCTCGCGCTCATTTACGAATGGCGCGTGGAGGCGCAACGCTGTTTCGAGACTCGTCTGCCGCGGCAAGTCGCAGCACGGCGGACGGAGCTCCGGCAGGATCTCATGGCGGCATGGAGACAGCGACTGTTGCAACCCAGCGCTCGGCACGCCACAATCCAGGCGATAAGTCCCCTCTTTGAGGAGTGGCTAGAGCGGCGCCACGGCGTCCTCACCTTCCTCCTGACGCAGGTACTCACCGAACACGGTTGTTTCGGATTCGGCGGGAGGATACGCCCGAGTGTCAACACTGCGAGGATCGCCCGGAGGACACGGCGGAGCATGCAGTGGAGGTATGCCCTGCTTGGGCAGAGCACCGCCGTATCCTAGTCGAGGCGATCGGCGGCAGCGAACTATCGCGTCCGGCCCTGGCTCAATCCATGGTCCGGAACGAGGAGGCATGAGAAGCGGTCATCTCCTTCTGCGAAGCACTAATGCTAGCGAAGGAGGCCGAACGCGTGAGAGAGAGGGAAACCTCACGCCCCAGCAGCCGCAACAAGAGAAGACACCCCGTGCGTCGGGAGTCACAGGATGATTCCCGGCCACTGTAGGCGCGGCCCTGCGGATGGCGAGCATTGGGTAGCTCACCTTCTGGTAAGAACCAGGCCCGGGTCGACGGCGCGTTTTTTCTTTCATTTTTTCTTTCAAAAAGAGTCACCGCGGCCCTGGAACGCAAAGGGCACTAGGAGGAACACGGATGGGTTTTAGTCAGTAAAAGTCTGACACTCCCTTCTGCTCCGCCCAGAGCGGGAGGAGTCATTTGATGATTTTCTATCGATAAAAAAATGTAGCTAGGTACATATATTAAACATTAGCACTTACCCAAGAAGAACAAATATGCCAATCTTCCTGAAAATCAGGATCTTCGAAACATTGATCGGTTAAAGGTGAATTTAAATGTTCCTCTTTGCCTTTACTAAATATTTCACTGATCGCTTCCAAATATTGTGGCGTCAGAGCTGGTATGGCCCTGTATCCTATTTCCGGATCCAACTGAAAGAACATATTTTTGCTTTTCATTGCAAATATAAACCAATAAATAGGTATAAATAACGCACTGCAATCATAATTTTATTATTTAATGTTTGGACAACAACATTGTTCAGTCCATTTAAAAAATACCTAACAATTAAAGAAGAACCTTGTCGTGTAATGAGGCCCGAAGCCACAAAATTTTAAACAGAGCCGATGCAGATTAAAAATACACACACAAACAAACGATATTAAATATTATGACCACACACTCACATATATATATGAACACATTAACAAATAATACCTATTATGAGAACGAATTTTGGCATAGCCATGATAATATCATCGCAAAATGAAACAATCATAGTTGTAATAATAGTCTGCAATACCAACAATGCAACAACATCAATTTTGAAAAATATGTGCGTACGTTTATGTTCTTTGTCAAACCATAGTTGAAGGCGGAATGTACCCGAGTGACCAGAGGGCCAATAGGGAATATGCATGCAATTTTTATTGTAGTGTTATTGGTTCTAGTAAACAACCATGCAAATATTTTTTAATACCTTCATCAGAGATGAAGTTATGAAGCTTCAAAGATTACAATTAGAAAGAGAAGTCTGTCAATATGAACTTTGACGTCAAAGTCCATGACGCCGATACAGCTACCATAGAAAACAGCGTTTTCGCGAAAGGGCCAGATATATTTTTTGAAAATAATTATATCACGTTTGTTTTTCGAGCAATTTTGATTCTATTTTCACTATTAGTATAATATTTTTGTATATTCTCAGATAAACTGTATAGACAATAAATATTGATTTCATGCATATTCCCTATTCTACTAACTTTGTATGGTTATTGAGGCTTTTTTGACAGATTACAAATGAGATGCGAATGCGAACGTTGTTTAAAAAATTGTAGAATTGGCTCTCAGGTTTATACGGGTTCAGACTGGCTAGAACAGCATTTTTTTAAATCCATCCTTATCCATACTTCCATACTAATGTTACACCTAAATGTGTAAGTAACTTTGTCTTTCTGTCTGTCACATCTTCACGTCTAAACAGCTTAACGGATATGGATACAAATCAATAGTTCATAAGATACTTTTATCCCGAAAGAAGCTTCCCTCTGGATTAATTGTGAATTTTAACTTTTTGAAGTTATTGTTTTAAGTATAAAACAATGTCGCTTTCGCCCTTTATCTAACTTCGCAACGGATTTTAATGCGGTTTATCAATCGACAAAGTAACTCAAGAGGAAGGTTTATACGTATAATTCCTTAAGGTTTTGTGTAAATTTGATGAAATATAACAAAGATTATTGAAGAGATCCCAAATATTGACCCAAAAAAATCCTATATTCTATTACGTGATGTGTCCAGGACAGCTACTTTTGTTGCAGCCGCCTTTGTATTTACGCGTCCAGCGGGTCTAAAAAGGCCACTTTAGCAGAATCAAAAAGCAAATCACGCTACCCGTCACTGTTAAATTTTCCCAACCAACATTGAACCTAATTCGTTAGCGATAAAGATGAAAATGAAATTTGACTGATTGTTGCGTGATTAATATTATGATTCTAATATGATTCTAATATGATTCTCCTAAAGTGGCCTTTTTAGCCCCCTAGGACTCCGTCTGCGCGAAGCTCAGCGCTGTATGAAGTTTCTTACTGAACTTAAAAATTCAATATCTTTTGATTTTATGGATCGATTTGGATTATAGATGGTTTGTAACAGGTTAAACACGATATCTGTTATGACTGTTACTGTTACACAATATAAAATAACAGATCCAAACATCTGTTATTAAATAACAGCCTCTAATTTTAATACGAACGATAAATACGTATTTAAATCTCAATTGAATATCATCTTTATTCACAGCATTATAAAGTCGTATATTATGTATGGACCATTTTGCAACCAATCCCGTCAAACGTCAAACTAAAGACAATAAAGGAGTCCTGACACGATCACTGTTATTATAGGTACGTGTGTCACGGTTGCGTAGCAAACCTTATTTTTTTTAATAGTACGCTTTATGTCAAAGTTGCAAACCAGGCATATTACTCTTAATAAAATTGATTTACATACTGGTTGGTCAAAAAAATCGTGAATCCCTGAAAAGTTTTGCGATTATTTCCGTCAAACCAAAGATACTATACGCATTCGGATACGATCGCTATTTCACTTAGAGCTATTTCAACTGAATTCTCAATTTTGCATTGCGTTACTTAACGTTGATAAAACAGTTGGCAGGCTCGAAACAATTTAATATGGACCCCACTTTTTTTGTAAATTACAAATTGCCATAAAGAAAAATAAAATCCTACTTTCTACTAATATTATTAATGTGAAAGTTTGTGAGGATGGATGTTTGTTACTCTTTCACGTTAGAACGCCTGAAAGGATCTTTATGAAAGGGGTTTAAACTTTTTTCTATGGAGCTGCCATAGCCCCCCCGCCGCCATTTTGATATTTTTTTCATATACAGGGTGTCCCGAAACCCAACATCAAGCGGGTACGGGGCGATAGGCCAGGTTATACCAGTTCATGCAAAAATAATAAAATAAATTCCATATTACTTGGTTAAGTGATAATAGTGAATACTTTTGAAAATCAAAACTCTAGATCACATATTTACGTCCTGTGATCAAAAATTTCCCAATTTTGTAGTTTTTTTTTTACATAACCAAGTACTATTTTTATTTTTTGTATTGTTTTTTTGTTTCTCTTTTTAGCAAGGGTCATTCTTTACTGAAGAAAAGAGAGAAATTGATAACCTTGCTATATTTCTTCTTTGGTGTGAGTATGTGTAACTGTGTATCTAAGTAACAACCGCGGTGTTTGAGTCTGTTATTAAAGTAACAGATATAATACGTTAGACGGGAGTTAAAATTGTCAGTTTGCGAGAAAAATTAACCACCTTTGAAGGGCCATATCTTGGTCCCTATAAGGTTCATAGAGCTGCGGTTGGGCTTAGATTGTTGCAGATTTAAGTGTCTTTACATGATTACCCAATGTTCTTGGTCGAAAATGCATAGTTTTTGACTTTTAGAGCCAAAAGTCCCAAAATTCCGCAGTTTATCGCGTGGTGCGCAGCGAGCACAAGTTTTTCGAAGTTGCAAATTTAGATTCACACTACACTATTCTAACTGGTCCATACAACATACCAAAAAATCAGAACTACATCCAGCTTTGCGAATTTAATGTTAATTTCCACTGGGCTATATCTCTATCTATAACAGACAAAATTTTCAAAAATTGTATCTTTGTGTTCTATATTTATTTCCTAACGTTTTTCAACTATTTTTATGCAAATATATTCAATGTACGGACACGGAAAGTCTACGATTTTATAATATGTATAGATCATATAGATAACAGATTTTAGTATTCTACAATTTAGATTTTTTACTGTTAGTAATACCTAGATAAGTATCAAACAATACCATTTGCTGCGCCTAAACTGTTCACAACGGTTCTTAGCTACAATCATTATTGTTAACATCTTGTTTACCTTGTGGAACGCAAATAAACGAAAATGACTATGAATACCTGTATTGAACAGTAGAAAGGTTTTCTATGTTTAGAATGCATCGTCACAACTTATTTTTTTAAATCCCCGGCCGATATGATACATTGATATAGCATATTTCTACTAAAACGATAAAAAATAACTTACGTGTTCTATAGCAGGTTTTAGTAATGTTAAATATATTTGGGGTATAACACCCCAGCCGAATACTTCTATTGGAATGTGAGGAAGATGACCAATTTCTAACAAAAATACTCGACGGAAGTAGCCCACAACGCCAGATCGCATTACTATTTTCATTTCAATTTCTTCCTCAGGTTCTAATGATCTCTCACGTGGCAATAATTCAAGAATAGTTCCTTGTAGTTCATTTTCAAATATTGGCTCATTTAGATATGTTCTGTATTCAAACCTTAGAGGTGCTGTATTTGATATTTTAAGCTCTTCAATGGCATGTTCATGAAAAGATCTAATTTTGAAATTAATACTTTCAGCACTTATTTTATACCTCAAGTCACAGCTTTGTCCAGTAACGACGATCGACTCAGGGGGCCCGCCCAATACTTCACATTCCAGGACGGCGCGGACGCTAATATTATGTTTCGGTCTAAATATGATGTGCACGTACTGAATCTCGCCGGGTTTAAGCAGTCCTCGATGTAGTACCAGTTGCAATATATCGTTGATGTCAGTTTTGTTTGAACGCTTAGAAAGCCTGGCAAATTTTTTAATCCACTCAAACTGTTCATCATAATCACCTTCTATCATGGGTACTACTTTTCTTATCATTTGAAGTTTCATCGTGTCATTATCTATGGGCGTTAACTCAACTGCTTTTTCGGTACTAGTAATACTGTATTTCTCAAGCACCGATCTGCCTGACAATTCGCTAGTTAAAATATCTCGCATAATGGTTCCTAGAATGCAAATAAGTACTGCATGAATTTAACGTAAATTGCAGCGCCTATAAAATTCACCAACTCCACCTCTACGAGCAATGAATCGCAGCGGTATTATCGTCCTGACAATTTATTCCATAACAACTCTATGAATGTATAATGTACTACACGGCGATATTATCGCGGCGTTTCTTCGAGTACCATTGACGAGCAAAACGTAAACGATTCGCAACGTCTCCCCCGCAAGACGCCGCACTCGCAGCGCGCTCTACTCGAAACGCAATATCTTACACCGCACTCAATTCAAAACTTTTACAACGAAACAACAGTGCGACGATTTCTAATGGACCTGCGTAAATTCGTCGTTGGAGATTCGTAGAGTCGTAACGGTCACCCGGTGAGTGGAGACAGGCTCACCACCACGTAGAGACCGATTAGTCAGTTCGTAGTAGCCCAGGGTCACCCCGTAGAAGCTGCAAGGGCACCTCGTATAGGCCACAGTAATTCTCCGAAATCACTATATTTTGCACAATGATTTACGAAAAATACTATTTGCTCCATAAAAAAGTGATAAGCTTAAGTAAAATTAATATATGCTATTACTCACCGTTAGGACCACTGTCGTTAGATAGGTTGTTGTCTTGAGTAACTGCATTACACACAAAATTTATTCTCTCAGGATCTGTCTAAAAATATGATCATTATTCGCTGATATACTAGTACTCAGCTGAATCCGGTTTGACAGGAAGCCGATTCCAATATACTAGGAAAAGGCTAGGCAGATGATTCGCCGATGTACCTACGTTTTTGTAAATCAAATCTTTTTGTACTTAAACCGTTTTAAATACTGAAAATAGTTTCCAGAAAAGTTTTGTCATCCTCACCTACCTAGCCATTCCCAAAGTTGTTGCACACACACACAATACACAAAACTGTCCACAATAGTCAATGGTTGTTATTCAAGGGTTTTATCAAAGGGATCAATCAAGGTTAATTGTATATTCAGTACTTACTACTGGAAGATTTGTAATCAAACATTTTTTCCATTGAAATCTATAACAAACCATGACTGGTGTTACATTTTGTATTTTTATGGTTTTGCTGAGTATGGTCCCATTCAAAATACATTGAAAATCGAGTCTCGGTGATAAGACAAATATATTTGGGAAGTTAATTTTACCGATTAGCTTTATGGCATCCTGAAAAAGAAAAGACTCATCATTTAAACATTCTAAAGCGTTTAGAAGGACATTTGTAACGTATAATTAAATCCATTACCTTATTTTTGTGTCCTTTAAATTTTATTCTCATTAAATCACAATAAACTCGAGACTTGAGATTTAAGTGTTTCGTGGTATCAAACAATATCTGCAGCTTCATAACCTCCTGGTCTTCTAGCCGCTCTTCCATCATATGCGTCAGATTGAACGCCATCTTAATTTTACGAATATCTTGAAAGAAATCTAATGTACCTTTTCGTAATGGTTCAACAGGCTTCAATGTTAGGTAGTCAATAAACGTCCGTGATTGATGCGGACCGATTTTCTTCAGAATATTTTGAAGATTTAAATCAGACTTCCTGTATTGTATACAACAGCACGTCATACTCTCTTCGTCAGGTGTTATTTTATATGTGTTTTGCTTCTGAATGATTGCAAACGGCGGTTTGACACAAATTTCGAAATCCAATGGTAATTTAGAAACATTTTTAATAGTGATAATATCTGCAAAATGCGTGGTATGTATTAATGTATGTTACTCGTATGTTTTTTAACTGGCCTTTGGTCTGATGGTCACGAACGTTGATGTGCACGATTCCTAGGTTCGATTCCTGGGTTTATTCATCCGAAATTTCACTAACAGAAAGTAGTTTCGAGACTAACTGGGTAATTTATCGTAGTTCAACAGCAAGTTTTAGAGATTACTAATACCAACTAAGTATGTACTTGTTATGCTCGCTCCTAACATTAATTCCAAAAGTTGTGATATTCATGAAATAGGTATTCGTTTTATATTTTATTTGAGTAAACTTGAGAAAAAAACTGCAAAACAAAATTAATTTCTACAAACTTAGTAATGCAGTTGATTTTACTTATATATACAAACTAGCTGACCCGCGCAACTTCGTCTGCGACATAAAATGTAATTATTTACGACAACACATTAGAAACCTCAAAAATAACAGTATTTCTCCACTATTTAATGGATGTTATTATACATTATAAACCTTCCTCTTCAATCACTCTATCTATTAAAAAACCGCATCAAAATCCGTTGCGTAGTTTTAAAGATTTAAGCACACATAGGGATATAGGGACAGAGAAAGCGACTTTGTTTTATACTATGTAGTGATATTATTTTACGTCAAAGTTTCACAAACCTGTCAACTTATAGAATTCACTGTACGGCCCGTAGTCATATTGTAGTTCTACAATTGAAGAGGACACTTCTATTTTGGGATCGACGAACTCGGCTATAATCGGACACTCCAATAACAACTCTTTTTTATTGATTCCTTCTACACTGCCAATTAAATACCATGTTTCCTTGCACGTCATCACTTTATGAGAACATCCCGTTATAGTCAGCTCGAACTTTTCCCCAGCGCCAATTTTAAATGATCGTGGCTCCACGTTGAAGAACGCGCTATAATGATAAATTATATGGCTTCAATTAATTTGGTATTTGATTAGGTTTTCTATTACATTTCTCCAAACCAAAAGCAGACAAGACGCAGTTATATATTGCTTAAAAATCTCAAAAAATGGCAGTGCTGACATCGTTTTATAATCCTCACTATCCTTACTTAATATTATAAATGCGAAAGTAACTCTGTCTGTCTGTCGGTCTGTCTGTGTCTGTCTGTCTGTCGCGTTTTCACGCCAAAACTACTGAACCGATTTAAATGAAATTTGGTACACAGATAGTCTAGAGCCTGAGAAAGGACATAGGCCACTTTTTATCCTGGGAGTATGTTCCCTAGGGACCACGCGGGTGAAGCCGCTGGCAGAAGCTAGTCTGTGATAAACAGAAACAGCACTAATGGTATGTGCGTGACGTCACTCACAAGTCTCGCCATATTGAATTGAAACCATCCAGTACAAACGACATTTTGTATGACAAAGGTAGAAAATAACTTCAAAAGCGTATAACCGTGGTATTTAACTTAACTGTTTTTCCACCAATATTATTTTTTTTTTATGAATCGTTCTGTTTCAATGACATCTATCAAATAAGTATACATTCACGTATATTTTTCATAATAATCAAATACCCTATTGTTGAAAGTCCAAAGGTTCGAAGTGCCAGTTATAATATTTCCAAATATAATAAAAAAGTGGAGCGCGACTTAAGGTGCCGAAAGTGACTACTGAAGGTGACTATTTTAATTTCGTTTGTTTAAAAATATAATAGAGTCTGGGTTGTTTTATAGTAGGTATTCATTGGCACATCGATATTATTTGTATAAAATACCGTCAATTAGAATCGACCTCAATTATGCATACGTACACTGTTGCTTGTTTCGTTTTAGGTTGTTTGTAATATTCACTCATCTCCAGCGCATGCAACCGTGTCCCACAGTTTTCCACAATAACTTTGGCTTCCAAAGGTATTTTAGTAAAATGTCGTCCGAGAACTATTTGGTCCCTGAGCTCACCGACCACTATGCTCGTCCCGTAACCGGTTGCAGATAAAGACACGAGCTAGATTGTCAAAACAAATGTCAAATCAGCATCAGCACAGCACAAGTTGGCAAATACAATACTACAATACATGTTGTCAATCAATCTGAGGTGTAGGGATATACAACCTGTAACAGAATAAATGCAATACCTCTTAAGGGGTCATTGAACTCATCATTATGAACAACTTTCACTATGAGACCAACACTGAAATGGCGAAAAAAAATCGACTCCCCCATACATTTATGTGCGCATAACTCGACAAAATGTCCTGAACAGCTGATTATGTTTCGCGATTTCGGGATTGGTCCTATAGTAAAAGTTGTTCATAATTATGAGTACAATGACCCCTTAAGAGGTATCGCGTTTATTTTGTTACAGGTTGTACAAGAGATTAGATGTGTGCATTTGAATCGTATGTACCTACTACTGTACTAACTCATAATCTAATTCTATTACAGTGACTGTTGGTCGTGTTGATTCTTTTATTTATTTTTAGTTAGGATCAGTTTACTTTTAGGCAAGCGTGCTCCATCTTCGACCTGCGACCACATCATCGCTTTCCATCAAATGAGATTTTGGTGTAACCTTTGGTGGTCAACCTGAGCGTTTCAATAATAAAAAAGTAACAAGATATTACTTACGATGTCCTTAACTTTGTCCAAATGTAACACTACTCGATTAGTATAGGTCGCCGCGTCGATCAAATACAAGGTCAACGTTACATCTTTTTCAGATTCAGGCTCTATGCATCCTTCCGACGGTGATATTTCCCATCTTCCGTCTTTACTCAGCTAGAAAAAAACAAATTTTATTCTATGTTGAAGTTGACAATCTAGAATACTTGTAATAAAAATAAAGAAACCTAAAACCACCATTCTATGAGGAATAGACAAAATCTCCATTTGGAAAAAAAAATGAGCTAAGTAAATGCGTAACACCAAACCAAGCAATCTCTTTTATTACGACAATTCAACTTTTATAGCTTTATTTACTTTGTCCAACAGTTTTTAATATACAACTAGTTTCTGTCAGCGGCTTCGTCCGCGTGATACTCGATCGAACCTTCGAAATCGAATCGAGATTCGATTTGATTTCCCGGGATGTAAGAAATAAAGGCGACGATAAGAAAAATAGAGGCGACCCTCTTGCGTATAATCGCATGATATCCATCTGCCCGCGCCTCTGCGAAGATTCTGGATGCACTACAGTCTCGAGGTAGACGCAACAACATCCTGAAGATGTTGTTATATTGAACTCGCAAGACATTGGCGGCCCGGCGGGTATGGTTCACTCATAGTCCAATCAAGTAGAAAGACTGGCAATATGCCTTAAAGAGCGTAATCTTTGCTTCTACCGAGCATCTTGCAAACCTACGGGCAAGCATATTCCCCCTGACCGCCAATGCCCTACACTCGCGTTCCACATCCGCATCATCCTTCAGGTCTGCCGTAACTATGTGCCCTAAGTACTTAAAACTGGTCACCATCCTTAGCGTTATACAGTGTCTTGGTAAAAATGGATCAAAAAACACCTGTATGTGCGATCTTCTGTGATATGAGTCAAGCATTTGACTACGTAAATCATGAAATTTTAACAAAAAAACTTGAAGCATACGGTATTAGAGGTAATGTTCTTAATCTAATTAAATCCTATTTAGACAACAGAATACAAAAGACAGAAATCACTAGAATTAATATAACCACTAAAAAGGAAGAGATTTACTTATCAGATGAACGTCAAACTACTTTTGGTGTTCCACAAGGTAGTGTATTGGGACCGCCACTTTTGACACTATACATTAATGACTTGCCAAAATCAATTCCACACCCTATGACTCTATTTGCAGATGACAGCACGGTGACAATTCCTAGTAATAGTAATGACATGATCCAATATAAACTTGACATACACAATACCTTGACATGTATAATAGAATGGTTAAATAATAATAATTTAAAGATTAATTTAGATAAAACTAAAATAATACATTTTAGCCAACGATTTACGATAGAAAATATGGACATAACTATAGATAATAAAATTGTTGAAATCGTAAATACTACCAAATTCCTTGGACTAATAATTGATAAAAGACTTAACTGGAAATCACACATTGAAAACCTTTGCAAAAAAATTTGTAGTTCTGCATTTGCACTGCACTCTTTAGCTGCAGTGGTGAATGCAGACACCCTGATTGCGGCCTACCATGGCTTAGTTGCGTCTCACCTAAGATACGGCATATTATTTTGGGGAAATTCTACCGACGTCAACACGGCATTTAAGGCCAGAAAGAGATGCATGTTTGGGCTCAAAACAATTCATACATGTAAGCCATATTTCATAAAGTACAAGCTATTAACTCTTCCTTGTCTATATATACTCGAAACAGCAATGTTTGTTAAAACAAACCCCAATTTGTTTCAACGTCTACAGGACATGGTACCGCGTAACAGACGGGATATGACCGTTCTTCGAGTCTATCCAGCAAAAATGGCTCTCATGCGCAAAAGTATCGTCTGCATGGCGCCTACGATATTTAATATATTGCCTAAAAGTTGGAAAGAGCTAAATGGCGAGGCACTCAAGCGTCAATTGAAAATTTTTCTTTTGCAAAAAGCATATTATAGTGTCTCCGAATTTCTAGCCGAAAAGGATTTTTTGTTAAATTGAATAATTTTATCTGTCTCCTGACATAGATACTATTTTTATTTTTTATGAAATTTTGACATTATCACAGTTTTGACAGTTTGAAATAATAATACTTTTGACATTACAACATAATATTTTTGACATTGTAACATAATAATATTTGACATTGTAACATAATAATACATTTAAATTATAAACTTTGTAAGTGCCTATTCTAGGTAAATTTTCGTTTTGTTTTTTCTAATTGTTAATGCTTTAATGTTTTATAAAAATATTTGTACGCCGCTATTCAAGGCTAAACATGATTGGACTCACTCAAATGATGTAATATCTTGCATGCTCTTGTATGTATACCATGTTTAAACAAATAAAGAAATCTTATCTTATCTTATCTTATCTTAAGAGCCTCATCATTTAGTAATAGGCCTCTTAAGGCGCGAAGAAGTAACAAGCAGATAAATGAGGGACGGGTTTTATTCCACATACTAAACATGAACTTACCAGGGCCGCGGAGAATTTAACGTTCACTGGGGAGTCATTGCACAGCGTTAGAGTTTTTTCCGATTTCGTCAGTAACTTGCATTGACCCCAATGTAGTGCCATAGGAGTGCAGGTTACTATTGGCCGGACACCGACGCCCATAATGTGACAAATGTCAATTGGTTTGGACAGTCCAAATAAATTCATCCTGTTATGAAAATCAAAAACTTAAAAAAACTGCCTATTTTACGAACTGAACAAGGGAAATCCTAAACTACGGATAGCTAACTCAACTCAAAGCATTTATCTCGTTAATAGTTGAACCATTGTCAGGCACTTTTGAGCTGCCAATTTGTCGGTCAGTAAGAAAAATAAAGCTAGACGCACCAAAGTCGTACAGACTCGCTAAATAGAAAACAAACAGGTCACAATAAACGGGTAAGTGGTTACAAAAGCCTACTACGAATACCATTGCCTTACCCACCTCACATAATATTCCTGAAGGCCAATCACACTTGTTTTGATACTGACTGGTAAGCACATCGTACTGTTCGGTTGAATAAAACCTTCTTTTATCCCAACATTGACTTCCAAAGTGGTTTCTTTCTAAAATTAAACAAACAAATAAGTGATATGTGCGAAGTTTAATAAATAAATAAATGGATATAATTTCCATTTAAACATACTAAAGGGTCTTACAATGTTCAAAATTATTACTAACTCCTTTTTTATTTGCTTATTAATTGCAAAGTTTAAACGGAACGCTGCAGTATATTTGACAGCTTGAAAATATATATTTCAATTTTGCTTTTCAATTTTCAATTGATTTTGCAATGTTGAGGGAAATAAAAGCTATTGTGAGTGTTAGACGACATATTTGCAAGGAATTTTAATTCGAGTAATAAACCGAGACCGTTCGAGTGTACACGCAGGCCGCGGTATGCGGTTGGCTACCATGCAAATATAACATTTAAATGCTTCCTGGTCGGTCCAATTTCCTTTGACACATTGCAAAATTCGAAACGACCCAGTCCATGGAAATCTTTATAGGATTGTTCATACAAAAGCTAGTTATCCAAACAAAAATCTGGAGAGACTGGCCACTATACTGAATCAGTCAAGTATTTTATTTGAATACTAGCTTTTGCCCGCGACCTCGTACGGTAGGTATTTTGAGATATGGATCGGAAACCATCAAATGACTCCTCCCGCTCTGAGCGGAGCAGAAGGGACTGTCAGACTTTTACTGACTAAAACCCATCCGTGTTCCTCCTAATGCCCTTTGCGTTCCAGGGCTGCGGTAACCCCTTCCCAAGGAACCTACATGCCAAATTTCAGCTTTCTACGACCAGTACTTTCGGTTGTGCGTTTTCAATCACTCAATCAGTCAGTAACGGAAGAATTTTATGTATATTGTTGATTTACGACCCACGTTAAAGCACAGGTTGCACTTTTAAAGTGCAACCTGTGCTCTAACGCGGGTTAAAGTCGATAAAAAGTCGCTAACCGAGAAAAAGTGGTCCGCGTTCCCACTTACCACTGCTTCTTCCAATGTGAAGTAGCCCTGGAAGGCGTTGGAGGTGATAACGATTTCAGTGTAATAAAAGAAATCAATGAAGCAAGCTCGCTGCCTGACGTCGGGCGCTGGCGTGATCTCGGGCACCAGCGCGTCGTACATCACTGGCACCACTATCGGGGGACTGTCCGACTTTTCTAGTTCTAGCTCGAGTGACGTCCGATTGGCTCTCACTAAATTCGCCGTTAGCGTGACCTGTAATATTGATGCGATATGTCTTTTTAAAAGCTTTTATTTAACTTGCAATTTTTGTATGTATGATTGTTGGTGTAGGTCGCATATCCTTCGCCTCGCTGTACCGGTGGCGCGAGGAGGTGCAGACGCGGGGCGGTGAACCGATGCAGCGCGAGATCGAGTTGCGTCGGTCACAGCTCCTTGAAGTCATGGTGAGGGAATGGCGAGAAAGGCTTTCGTGACCTACCGCCGGCCTCGTCACTATCGAGGCCATCCGGCCAGTGCTCGACGAATGGCTCGGAAGGAAGCACGGCTCCCTGTCGTTTCGGGCGACACAGGTGCTTTCGGGGCATGGCTGCTTCGGGAAGTACCTGTGTCGTATAAACAGGGAGCCGGACGCTCGGTGCCATCACTGCACCGACTGTCGGGAGGACACGGCGCAGCACACACTGGCAGAGTGTGTCGCGTGGGAGGAGCAGCAACGTGCCCTCGTATCCGAAGTGGGACCCGACTTGTCGCTTCCAGCCGTCGCTCGTTCGATGGTCGGGAGCGCAGAGTCATGGAATGCGGTGATCTCCTTCTGTGAAGTCGTAATTTCGCAGAAGGAGGCTGCGGAGAGGGAGAGGGAGGCCGTGGCCACTCTCCCGTGCCGCAGCAGGCGAACCGGGCGTCGGCGGAGGGCGGACAACGCCCTCTTCCAGCCCCCATAGAAAGGTCTGGAGGGACGGTGGACTTGAGGTCGACCGCCGCCCCTCATCCAGCAGGACCTGAGCGGCGGCGCGTACTGTTCCAGACGCGCCCCTATTGGACGTGCGGGGAAGGACACTTCACTCCTCCCGCGGGCCTGAGGTGGCCCGCGAAGGCGGGCCAGCCCTAGCCGGGAATCGTGGAAGGCGCACTAGTTCTCACGATCCCCGGTCCTAGTGTGAGAAGGAACACCGCAGGTGAAGGACATCCATGAGGATTTTCCAAACCGGCAACAAAAAAAAAAAAAAGGTCGCATATCCTAAGCTGAATTAGAACAAGTTTCTTTTATCCTTCAGAGTTGAAATTTTAAACGTTGCTTGGTTCAGTTCCGATGACAATAAATTTCAATGATAATTATGACGTAATTTTCCATCTAGTATTGGCTCCAGATGAACCAACTCCTCAATGGTCAACGGTATTAACACACAATTTTATATCAGCATTTAAATTTTAAAGCTCGTTTTAAAATCCACCATGATATGCTCCTGCGTTCAGGGCTGGCTCCATATGCGAGATTTCTTCAGCGGTCAATATCACAGACACGACATTTTTACATCAGCATTCTATTATTTCTTCTTCTTATCGTGTGGGCAGTAAGGTCTAAACGACCCCACACACCCTAGTGTCCGAGTTTCTAAACCGCTTCAAGGGCCTCTGACATGGTTTATTTGACGACCGCCATTTGGCGGCCGGGACCACCGGCTTATACGTGCCTTCCGAAGCACGGAATCATCTTTTATCAGACAATCAGGTGATTCAAGCCTGCAATGTCCTAGTCAAACTGGAAAACAACTTTACAAAGTGTGCTCTTCCCGTGGGAATCGAAATCGGACCACCGGGTCACAAAGCAAACTCCTAAACCACTCGACCACGGAGGCAGTTAATATAATTCTATTATAATAGGCCGTTCTAATGTCCAACATGACTTGGCTGTTGCATCTAGGTTTATTTGACTGACAAGAAATTACAGGGCGGCTGGCTTGAAGAATAACGCAGATTGCTGCCGCCTTGGGTAAATTCGAATTTGGCCTATGGGTAAATATATGCTACCTACCAGAGGGCCAAATCCACAAATTTTTAAACAGCGTTAGTTTGTATTCGTATGTCAATCGCAAACTGTCAAAAAAGCCATAATTTTCATTTTGACAGATTGCGACCGAGAATAGAATAGAATAGAATACTCTTTATTATGTACACCATATAAGTTACAGAAAAAATTAGATGAAGAAAACATTACATAGGGTGACACAATGGGCGGCCTTATCGCTAAAAGCTATCTTTTAAAGACAACCTTTGGATGGATTTTAAAGAGAGGAGTGACAGTACTGCAGGTAGTCTTAGGTGTACTATTTTTTTTTCTTTTTTTTTGTAAAATTAGTAGAATTGGCTCTCTGGTGATAGGTTAAGGTTAACATATTTTCTTAAATCTTGATGCGTAAATCTCCAACTTACACTGTATTATGGCAGCTCCAAGCTTAAAAAAAAGTTACAAATGTATTTTTTAGTACGAGTATCTATGTTTTATTTTGTACTTTTTAGTTAATTAAAAGCTTATTAATAGTTGCGTATTGTGTTTACAAACTCGTAATTAATTAATCGTAAATTGATTTACCATGATTGCTATCCTCGATTCGGGTTCAATGTCAACTTTACAAGGCTCAATATTGAACTCTCGTGGCCATTGAGGTATTTGCGGCTTAGGGCAGTCAGCGACTGCGTAGTCGGTCAGTGTGATGCTGCTGATCTCAGGACCATCCGACGAGATTTGCAAAGATCCGCTGACATTCACCACAGACTCGTTTATAACTTCCAACTCCATTGTCTTAGGAACACCTATCCCAGAAAATGTTAAACATAATTTAATATTTTTACACAATCTTTCCGATACGAATGTTTCAAATGGCTGTTATAACAACCTTGCTACGATTGAAGCATGCTTTTAGAGTTTTTGTAAAACTTGTTTTTACCATTATTGATATAGTTCAGTCAAATAAGCATATATAGAACCGGCCAAGTGCGAGTCGGGCCACGTGCAGTGTAGGATTCTGGAGTTGCAACTATTACTCGTTCACTTGTAAAGCCTACTTAGCTGTAATCGTTTTCCTTTTAAATTCGCTATATACGCGATTCGAATTTTTGACGTCTCCAAAAAACAATTGTTTAGCGGGCGAGGGGAGAGGGGGACACTTGACTCTAACAAAAATAAGCACTTTAAAATAATAATAATCAGGACCAACACCTCAGGAGGCTCTCGTTAGGCAGCTGGATCAAGGGCTTGATTCAGAAAGCGGTACTTCTGGACACGGCTCGTATTGTTAGGAGTTTCCTCTCTCTGGAGCCCTGACCTCGGGTAGCTTGGACCCTGTTCCCGATACCGGTGGGTCACTATTTTTATATTTTAAATGTCTTTTTTATGTTTTAATTGAAATATTTAAAAATATAATTTATATGTAAAAAAAAAATAAACGATATAATAATTATTTTATTATCAGGCAACTGAGGCCCAAAGATAAAATACACAAAATTTAAGTATACAAAATTATCTTACACGATAATAAACTAATACATATTGTTAAAACCTTATTAGAACTATAACTATACACGTTATATTGTAGGCGTCGTAATCCGCTGCCTGGTGTCGCGTAACTGTCCTCGTAAAGGTCGAAATACGACACCTTTCGACCAAAAGTCCTCTTTCAAGAAGATCTGTAGATGAACCACGAACGACGTCAAGTTGTTTTTATGGCGTGATTCCAATTTAAAGCTTAACATTTCACAAACGGATGGAAAAATCTTTAGATGGAAAATGATTTTTGCATATTTGCCATATTTTAAACGACCTTTCTAAAGTTACTCCACACCATGGGATAGACGATTTAAAAAAAACGCCACTTTACGCACGCTATTGCGCGCGCGCGCTTTACGGGCGCTACGCGTAGTGTACTCTAAAAAATAGTTATTTATGATATTAGTGAGGTAAGTTGGATTTTACAAACGAGTAGACGGTCGAGGGCTTACCATAGTCACGAGTTTGTAAATACCAATATCCGCACGTTTATCATACAACATTTTTCGACACATTTGCGAGAAAATTTAAACTGTAAGACTAACTTTTTGTTTTTAGATATCAGTCGGAAAGTCGCAACCATCTTTGCAATATAAAAATGGCTCGAATTTGAAAATTTAAAATTAGAACTACATCTTTCGTCTCGACTCACAAACGCATAATAAGAGCGCTTTAAACTTTTTTACTTGTTACTTTTTAACTGTTATCTTTCATTATTTTTCTGATATTCCATTCTTAATTAAAACTGAGCTTCAAAATACTTAAAATAAATAAGCATTAGTAATTTCGGATGTTCCATTTTTAATTTAGTTGAGTTTAAAGTACTTACCTACTTAAATGAATGAGCTTTAGTTTTATGTGGCGGTCATCTTTTTTAATCTGTGGTATTCGTGATTTTCCCGCCATGGAAAGATAATTTTGTCAATAATTAATAGAGTATTATTAAAAAAATATAAGGAAGCATTGGAAAGTATGCTGCATTTTATTTCACCGCCTAGCTTCTGAACTTTTCTTATTCTTGTATTGTGAAATTCACGCAGACGCAGACGGATGCGTTTTTACTCAGTACGTTAGTTTTTAAAAAAAAACTGGCTATCGTCTCATTTATTCTGTAGTTCGTTTTTATCGAGTATATGTATGTAAGTATGTATATTTCTTTAGCACGCTCTGTAGCTTAAATAACACGAATATAACAACATCTCTCAAGCTAAAATCCATCAAGCCTAAACGGCGGCTACAGAGCGTTCCAAAGAAATATACATACATACATACAATCGAAACATAACCACAACATAAAATAACCCTCCTCTTGGCGCAGTCGCGTAATTAGAACTACATCTATCGTCTAATTTTTTCTTTCACGCAGACACAGACGGAAGCAAAAGCACGTCTGTGTCTGCGTGAAACTCTCCTTAGTGGAATTCTTATTAATAATAATAATAATAACAAACATTTCATCGTTCTTTATATTGTTTATGGAAATTTAAAAAAAACCGTTACGCACGGCGCTTTGTATCGGAGCGTGTGGTAAAGTAGGTAGTTAGGTGAGAGTACCTATTTTACCGCACGCTCCATTGCATGGTGCGTAATTTTTAAATTTCGAACAATGTGTACAGGCTTCGTAAATGCATTTTTTGAGCAAATGTGTCGAAAAAATATTTTTGAGATTTTATTTTACCACTTTATCGGTGTGATTAATATGTATACCCATCCCAAATTCGAACTTTGTAATGCTAAGCGTCTCAAAGCTAAACCGTGGACAGATAAGACAGACAGACAGACAGACGGACATGGCGAAGCTGTACGTGTTCGTTGTTGACTACGGAACCCTAAAAATGGGTCAACCTTGGAATGAGAGGTAATAAGCTGGAAACTCGATTATCTCGGTTTTTATAGGTCCAATGATGTTACACTATGATTAAAATTCTAGGCCCTAAAATTTGCAATAATTATTGTTCCGAACATTCTTTCATAGCTCAACCGTTTTTGAGATAGAGGGCGGAGAGCGCGCAGCGCTCAGCCCTACTGTAATATGTGGTCAACAGTGAATCTCACTGAATAAAAGGTACCTTGTCTAAAGTTAAGAACTCATTAAATATTAGTAACAATTAATAATTTGTACCTACTGTATATTAATTAATACGCCTCCGTATCAAAACGTCTTATTAGCAAAAATACCATTAGCAAATCGTCCTACTCGCAAAAAGACAGCAGAACGTCCTATTGTCAAAGTACGGTAATTCTGAAACATTACTATCAGTTTTTCGTCATGGCTTAGTGGTTAGTTTATTTTGAAATTAAATTGAAACGAAAAGCAGATACGAGTACTATACCTCTGGCGTGGACACAAACTGTGTCGGCAGCATTATACAATCTCATGTTCCAAGTACAGAGAAGTTTACGGAGACTGGTAAAAGTAGGAGTTCGGGAACTCGAGAATCATGAAGAAGTATTTTCGAAGCAGTGGACATCAGCGGTAAAGATACACAAACTACCAGGAGACCAGAATAATTAAGAAGTATTTCCGGGGCTAGAAGTACATGAGCGGTAGACTCTCACAAACCACCACGAGATCAGAATCATGGAAAAGAATTGGCAAGATAAAAGATTTTGTTTTTAATTTCCCTCTAAACTCAATTCTAAAGATCTTTACTCAGACGAAGTCGCGGGTAGAAGCAAGTATCGAATAATGCCTCTTATGAATTGACCGCGACAAAAAATCTGTCGGTATTTACTTGAAAATTTATAAAGCTTCTATGAATGTGAGGTATAACTGTACTTTTCCCGTTTTCTTGTTTTTAGGACGTTCTGCTAATAGGACGTTTAGCTAATAAGACGTTTTGATACGGGGGCATTAAATCAATATATTTAATAGCAATTCACATATATAATAAATTGATTAATAATATTTACCTACTTTGTGTAGAAAAATTAGTATTACTGTAAGTTCTTTGATTCAGCTGTGCTTAATTCATATTCATAAAGTACACAATCTTTGACTAATTCTCCCAAGGAATCCTTTCGTTCTCCTGCTCTTTTGATGATCTATACTAATATATAAAGCTGAAAAGTTTGTTTGTTTGTTTGAACGCGCTAATCTCGGGAACTACTGGTCCGATTTGAAAAATTATTTCAGTGTTAGATAGCCCATTTATCGAGGAAGGCTATATATCATCACGCTAAGACCAATAGAAGCGTAGCAGTAATAAAAAATGTGACGTAGACGAAGTTGCGCGGGTCAGCTAGTATTAAATAAATTACTATAGCAAACGAATTTAAAGACAATGGTCATCAAAAAAAGCAGAAGAACGAAAGGATTCCTCAGGAGAATTAGTCAAAGATGTGTATTTTATGAGTATGAATTGATCTCAGCTGAATCAAAGTACTTACCATACCCTTTTGCTGTACTAATTCACTACACAAAGTCATCATATCAGTCGAAAGACGTCCATGCTGTACTAGGACGTCGTGGCTGAGACTATGGTGGACCTCAGTATACAATACTCGTTGACCTCAGTAGAGCTGCCGAAAGAGTGGGTCTTAAAATTAACATGGACAAAACCAAGGTCATGGTGAATACCCATGTAGCATCCAATCCTATCTAGATCAGATACATTACGCTTGAAGTTGTAGACAAGTACGAACTAATATCTTTTCAAATATTAAGGCTTGTATTCATGCCAATGACCTTGTTCATATAAACGGAGCTAACTACCTCTCTACTCGCCACTCCGCTACCCGCATTTTTATTTTTTTATAATCAAAATAATACGTTTTTAAAAAGTAACAAAACCAAATCATTTTCGTTTGTATTGCAAGGCAATATATTTTTTTTTTTATAATCTTTTGATAAAAAATTATCGTGAGTAAAATGGTTTCATCTCAATGATTTTCGAGGTGATTTGGTGGTTCTTTTTTTCTTATTATGTGATACCGATAGTTAAATTCTGGCTAATCCAAATTACGAAACATCTCATGTAGATTTTCAGATGTCATTTATCTGTTAGTGCCAACGAAAAGCACGCTATTTTAAGCTTTTTTCGAGAGAGCAGCCTTAACCCTAGCGAAAAAGTTTAAAGACCTTGGTTCGAGCGTAGCACACTCTTCTAGCTGCTTTTCGGCAGTGTACTACGATGATAGTGCTTAGATCTTGCTACGAGCGTAGCACACTCTTGTAGCAACATTTTACAGTGCAACGTTCGTAGCGGTTGTAGACCTTGCTACGAGCGCAGCACACTCTTGTAGCAACACTTTATAGCGCTACGTTCGTAGCACACTCTTGTAGCAACACTTTACAGTGCTACGTTCGTAGCGCTTGGAGACATTGCTACGAGCGTAGCACGCTCTTGTAGCAACTCTTGCGGCAGTATTAATGTTACCGGAAAATGGCAAACTCCGTAAGATTATAAAATAAGAGATTGTAAACTCCCGATAAATTGCCAACTGAACATTTGGAATACTTTTTTACGCATCAAAATTTGATAGTCGATAATCTCTCGAAAACATTTCGAGAAATTGTGAACTGACAAAAAATGGCGACCAATCAGAGCACAACTCTATTACTTATCCGTTTTCGTGTGATAGTAAACCTGGAAAAAAAGCTCTCATTGGTCTGTTCACATCTGAACAGACCTGATTATGTACGCCATAAAGTTACGAATTAAATGGACCACCCGTTGTCCGATGTTGGTTGGGTTTACTTTGGGTGTGTAATATTAGGTACTTATAACTTATGTAGAATAGAATACTCTTTATTATGTACACCATATAAGTTAGCAGACGTTATTTAGTAGTAGCATCAATACCGTCACAAGAAAAACCATCGTAGCAAAATATACATCGGAACAAAAGGAACCACAGCACCATCTATCCCGCCAGCAGCGAACTACTAACGAAATCCTGCATCGCGGTATCAGAATTCTCCGCGCGATTCGAAAAATACAACAGTCGGGCAGTTGCCCACCCGACACAATAACCTTCCGGTCGGAGGATTTTCACTTTTCAATAGAGGTTTGCGGGACTTTACAGGTGTAAAGTACGAAAAACAGGTTGTTCCGCTTACCTCTATACTTATACTATTTTTTTTATATAACAACGAACGATTATAATGTTCATATTGGATACGATTTCTTTCGAAAATCAACATGACATGCACGGAATTAGTAAATTCGTCCTGCGTGCTTATGCCAAGTTGCCCTCTAACAAAATGTGCAGTCTAACGAAACGACAAAGATTTGATGGTAACTTATTTGATCGAATGTACATTTTGCTTAAATTACGGTTGTGAACAGTGGAAGTTGACGGGGCCCCGCTGCGCGGTCCTCCTATTTTTGCCGGAACGTGAATGGGATTACGGGAGCTAAGTTCGCTCGCTTACTCTAGCTCCCGCAGTCCCATTCGAATCAAACCTATCCGTGTCAAGGTGCCATAAGTTGCCGAGATGGCGCAGTCGCTCGTTTTTCATCGGTTAGATCAAATTTCAATTTTACAAGACGATAATTAGTTCTAAAGAAAGTTATACTTTATCATAATACACTAAACGAACGGAAAAAAATACTTTTTTTTTGTCACGGATGTATTTTTTATTTCGCTAAAACTGAAAACGACTCCATTCAAGTCGTAACTCTATGGCATACATGTGAGCGCACAGCAACAAAGACCAATGAGGGGCCAAGTTTTCAAATTAACTATTGCAACAAAACAGATAAATTGTAGACCAGGGGGTCTAAAAAGGCCACTTCAGCAGAATCAGAAGGCCACTTTAGCAGAGTCACTGTCAAATTTTCCTAATCAACCATGAACCTAACGCGTTGGCGATAAAGATGAAAATGAAATTTGACAGATCGTTGTGTGGTTAATATTATGATTCTAATATAATTCTGCTAGTGATATTTTTATCCGTAGTCAAAGTCAAAGTCAAAGATTTTTATTTGATTGCTAATTGGTCGCCAGTTTATGTCAGTCCACAATTTTTTCGGAACGGCACCGAGATGTTATAGAATACAAAATTTTGATTCGTATAATTGTAGAGCAAATGTTCGTTTGACAATTTATCGGGAGTTTACAATCTCTCAAGATATTTTATAATCTTACATAGTTTACAATTATCCGGTGTCATAGACCTTAAGAGGAAACGCGGGCGGGTAGACTTTGTATGTAAAAAGACATAATTCGAGGTTTGGCTCTCGACTGTTTTTTCCTCCAATATTGGACCGATTTAAGAGATATTTCACAAACCAAATAAGAGGGATATATACTGTCCCTATGTTTTCCTTTTTTGATGATTTATTAACCGAATAAGCACTAGAACTCTCACAAAATGCTCAAAATTGTCCGATAAATCGCTGTCGACAATCCTAGTGTACAAATTTGGCAATTATTAACTAAAAAAGAAAACATAGAGACAGCATATATCCCTCTTATTCAGTTCGTGAAATATCTCTTATATCGGTCCAATATTGGAGGAGAAAATAGTGGAGAGCCTAACCTCGTATTATGACTTTTTACATACAAAGTCTCGCCGCCAGCATTTCCTCTTAACAGTGCTACGTTTGTAGACCTTGCTACGAGAGTAGCACACTTGTAGCATCACTTCAGTGCTACGTTCGTAGTACACTCTTGTAGCAACTCGTTACAGTGCTACGTTCGTAGCGCTTGTAGACCTTGTTACGAGCGAAGCACACTTGTAGCAACACTTGCGGCAGTTTTAACAATGCTACGATGATAGCGCTTTAAGACCTTGCTACGAGCGTAGTACACTCTTGTATCAACTCTTGCGCCAGTATTGTGTAAAAGTGCCCGAACGTAGTGCTTGTAGACCTTGCCTTGATTGACCTTGATTTTTATATATTTTTTTTTAGCAACGACCGTATCGCTCTTTCGTTGCAAGGTCTGCGTTTTTATACGAACGTAGCAAAGTTTGGAGGATGTCTGAGACCTTGCTACAAAAAAATGGTTGCTTTCGTAAGACGATCTAAGTTCCTCTATGAGCATTGTGGGGTTCGTTGGATTCATTTGCGATAGTGAACCCTTTACTACGAAGCTATCAATTTGTTTCAAGTAATTTCAGTTATTGTTTTGTTTTTCTGACATGGTAAGAGTGGCTATTCGTATTGCTAATCATTACCTCATTATTTCAAAATTACATATCATATCATATCTTACCTAAACTAATCTTTCCAAAATCTAAACACGGAATACTAAATGTGAGTGACGGATATATTACTTCGCCTCTGGAAACAACAAAAGGATCAATTTAATTAAAATGATCACAGAATAAATCTAAGTTTATTAGTCATTCGTAAACTTACTTCAAATAGAGCTTTAAAACAACATCTGTGTCGCGAATGCTGAAGTTGATTTCTTCGAAATACGGTCCTTGATTAGAGTTACAGAAAGATATTACGAAAATCTCTTTATCTCCAGGTTTCAAGCAGTGCATTTTTGGAGTACAAGATATTATGCTACCAAACAAGGGTGGCAAGTCTTTATATACTATAACCCCGTTTATGTGTCCTGAAATAAATTAAAATTAAAAATATTGTTTTTGCATAAATTACAGGACAATGGCGGAACAAGCTTGACTCCTACCGAAAGAACTGGCCCGAAGACAGAAAAGGGAGAGAAGAGAGGGGCCTTTGACTTGCATTGACACAAAAAAAGCGAGATAGTATGATAAGTTTAACAACACTATAACCACCAATACCTTTATTAATAGCAACAATCTCATAATGGTAAGGCTTGTTGATATAGACGCGGTCCATGTCCAGCGTCTCGACGTTGAGGCAGATGGCGGGCGGCAGCGACGCGCCCGAAAACTGTACCGCCGGGCGGTTCAGCACGCCGTCGATATCCAGGTAAGCCGTCGAGCGGAACTCACCTATCTCTTGCGGACGAAACGTTATCGTCAGCTCTGTCGCTTTGTTAGGCCATAGTGTTCCTTTCTGTAGAATATACTAGATATTAAACAAATCCAATCTTATTTAAAAATCACCACACCATAACTCAAGTAGCAGACGTTGAAGAAGTGACCGAAGCAGGAGTGAACTGGCCACATAACACCCAGAGAGATGGGCGAAAATCGCCACTTACTAGACACTTGAGAAAGAACGTCGCTGTCGAGGTCGACTGTGGCAAGGGTGGTGCGATGATCTGGCTATCACGTACTAATGAGATAATGATTCAGTTATAAGAGAGAGACGGAATGTTATATGATATACAGCGTTATCTCTTTTTCATAATGGAATCACGATGGCATTAACACATTGGGGGCTGATCATGTTTGTGAGAAAAATTTGGCCAGATATTGCAAAAAACAGAGAGGTGATGAAGCAGAAAGGTAGTTATACCCAGCGGTGGAACACCAAATAGAAAAGAAAACAGATGGCTAAAATGGATGGAGCCTTTATTTATTATTTTTCCATCTTCGGCATCTTATTGTATTATATTATAGAATTAGGTCTTAGAAATCAAAATATGTATACATTCTAAGGGCTTTTCATGGAAAAATAATATATAAAGGCTCCAAAGATTAATATTTCAGTCATAGCATGAAGCATAAAGTCGAATAACTTTAGACAACCCATTTCCTCCCGAATAAGAAATTGTAAGCTGATAGTTAATATGATCCTGTAAGTAATAAACAAAGTCAGCTGGGCCGAGGGAAACCTCGTCAGCTGGTGCATTTAAATAGGCGATAGATGCTCCTACGTTACACGGTTCAGGGCATTAGCTGAGCCAGCTGGCATGTTTATTTATTCTCAATAGTGTGTATTAGTTCTCATTAGAATCCAATACGACCGTATTTTGATAGTTTGCAAGAGAATTCTCAAGTAAGAGATTTTGTACTATAAAATAATTACGTAACTCGAAAATGTGACTTTAGTTTGGAGATATTGTTACAAAAATAGTGTCAAATTAAAGGTATTTACATAAAAACAATGTCACAAAAATAATCAAGTCAACAGGACATCTAGTTTTCAAAATATAAGGAAAAAGGTAAATTGAAAGTTAGTCACGTTGGAATTTTGTAAGTTTTAGTTCTACGATTTTTTATTCTTCATAGTTAATAGACAGTTCATCAAAAAAAAAATTGTGATTACTAGCATATGAAGCTGATATATTTTTTTAAATTTAACTTTATCAAGAAAAAATCTTTGTTGTCTAATCTTTGTTCATTAAATAGAAAAACCCTGTTTGAAATTAAAAAATAAACTATTTCTTATTTACAAAAATTGAGTAATTAATCAGAATGTAACAGGAATTTGACAGAAAGAAAAAGACTGTATACGTATAACCAAACTTAAACAACAATTTATGAATAAAAGGTTTATATTCAATATAATATAACTCCTCCCCTGGCTCGAACACATGCAGAGATCCTCTTGGGCATGCTGAGGATCATGTTATCCAGCATTTCTTGGGGTAACCTGTCCCATTCTTGAATAGCGGCTTCCCTGAGCTCTGGCACTGTCGGGGGCCGTGGCTGACGGTTCCAAATAGCTCGCTTAAGGGTTTCCCACGTGTGCTCTATTGGGTTTAAGTCAGGCGAGCCGGCAGGCCAGTCTAACCTTGTGATATCGTATTCTTGGAGAGCAGCATTGACTCGTTGAGCTCGATGTGCGGGCGCATTATCATCGACCAGTAAATTGAAATTGGTACCCATGGTTTACTCGGAATGGTCGAACAATTCCATCAATAGCAACTGCTTTATATATGTCTGCTGTCATGATGTCGTTCTAGCTCCAATCATAATACCACCCCAAAAGGACACCGATTTCCCGCCTTGCTGAACTGTTCCAGTTCTTTGCCTTTCAATATCTCCTGGTCTTCTCCAGACACGGACACGTCGGTTATCTGGATGAGTATTGATTCGCGATTCGTCAACGAAGAGACAGTTTTGCCAAATGTTCCGTCGTTGACGTTGCCGAGAGGCGCTCGCCAAGACCTCCGTGCTTGTAATCCAGCCTGATGCAAGCATTTCCGAATGGTCTGAAAGCTAACTTCAAGCCCAGAGGTGCCCCGAACTTCTGCTTTTATTTTAGTAGCGTTAATTGTTGGGTTACGCCTGCGGGCTGCGGCTACGGGCTGCCAGCAATCTAATATAGCGCTTTTAGGCAGCAGTCCAAACAGTTGGGCGACCACTGCGGGGTCGGTCAGCTAAATTACCCATCCCGTGGTACCTCTGCAACGTGGTCACGACACAGGATTGGAATATAGCAACTGTGCGTGCTATTTCTCTCGTGGTTGTGCGTGTCCTTCTTCCCTCAAAGTTACTATTCTTGCTCGTAAAACTTCTGATAATCCTTTTGGCATTTTTTCAATTACAACTTTCCGCGAAAAAGTATTTTAAATCCGTTAAAAGTTAAAATTGACTAAATCAGAATTCTGAATGAGCGTGAGCTAGGATTGAAAGCCTTTTTATATGGAAAAACAATTGAACTGTTTTATTGTTTTATAATTCTATATTTTTCTAATTCTATATTTTTAAAAAAAGAATCTAAAAAGAAGAAGAAATCATAATATAATCTACCGTAACAAAAAAGTTTTGGATTTTTCAAAGTGATCGTAAACTTTTTTTGATTTGTGTATTATTTCATATTATAGAAGGTCTTAGAAATCTAAGTATGTAAAAATCGTAAGTGCTTTTTATGGAAAAAATAATAAAGAAAGGCTCCAAATTTAAATCTTTCAGTCCGAGCATGAAGCATAAAGTCGAATAACTTTAGACACGTTATTTCCTCCCGGATAAAAATTTGTCAGCTGATAGTTAATATGATCCAGTAATAAAATAAATCAGCTGGCAAGATTCAGGGCACTTCAGGGCGCTAGCTGACGACCTTCCCACCGAGCTACAGCCAGCTGACGTTTTGTTTTTTGCAAGATATTGGGTTAGCTATAATCTGACATCATTTTCAATCGGGAGAAAATGACTGAAAATTTAAAAAAAGTTACATGTTCGTGTGACCATGACGACCTTTCCACCGAGCTACAGCCAGCTGACGTTTTGTTTTCTGCAAGATATTGGGTTGGCTATAATCTGACACTATTTTCATTCGGGAGGAAATGACTGAAAAAAACTTCTTTCGACTTGTTTGGGAGGCTGCCGCTGCTTAACCCACCCACCGAATCGCAGCTGACGATCACAGAGGTCCATAATAAAGCCCCTTAACCATCTTACAAGTTTTCGTCCAGGAGAAAATGTATGACAAAATTTGAACCTGGCTCACGGCCTAATGTTGGTTATAACCATTTTTTGTAACATGTTTATTTCTTAAATTGTCATCATTATTTCTGAAAATGATTGGCAGACATCTGTAAAGAAACTTAAGAAAGTAATGGAAAAATATGAATTGAATAATGGTAGACAAAAACAAATTCATTTTTTTTCTTTCAACCCTTTCGAATATTTTATCGATTCTTTAACACTTGAAGTTCAATCCCACCTCTATAAAAAAACAAACGTCACACAGCGTTTACTCTCATGTCATGACAGTGTGTCATGAGTAGCAGAATTGTTTACCAACGTTGCCAACGTGTGGAAAATTCCCCAAATTGCGGGGAATCTCAAGTTGACTGGGGATTTATTGGGGATTGGCAAGATGTGCGGGAAGTGCAGGAATTTTAAATATCGGTAGTCCGGTCCAGTCATAACACATTTTCGGGAAATATAAATATGTGTTTTAACATTTTTGTTAAGTTACATGGACATTGAATGACTCCCGTTTTTTAATTATCTTCATTGCACCACATTTAATTTTAGGATTTATTTCGGCATCTTTTTTCAGTAACCAATGGTAAGATAATTTTGTGTATCAATGTGTGTACTTTTGCATTAATTTTTAGGGTTCCGAAAAAAAATGGAACCCTTATAGGATCACTCGGGTGTCTGTCCGTCTGTCACAGCTCGTTTTCTCCGGATCCACTGGACCGATTCTGTTGAAATTTGGTACACGTATGGACTTCTGTGACTCAAACATGGACGCGTTACGTAAATTATTAAATTTTTAGTACGGGGTTCACTTTTGGGGGTCAAACTAGAAAATTTAAAAATAACGTTTTTTGAACAATATCGTGTAACATACCAAATGAAAGGGCTTACTGGGTTTTAATTATATTTTTTTCATCATTTTAAAATAAACGATTTTGAATTTTTTCAAGAAATTAGACGAAAAATGACCATTCCTCCCCTTTATCTAAGAAACTACTGAGCCTAAAATTTTGAAAAAAATGGTGATGAAAACCTATAAGAAGTCTATTGTTAAAATAACATGTTAAAAACAAAATTCGTTCGGAACCCTTTGCACGCGAGTCCGACTCGCACTTGGCCAGCTTTTTTATTCAAAGTTACTCCAAAAATTACATTAGCAATGCTTATTTGTTTTTTTTAATTATGATTCATCTTCGAATTTTTTCCGGTCTATTATTTATATACTCTAGTACTTTTAATGTCAAGTTTACTCCATCGAGCAAACGGTTGTAACATAAAGTGTGAAAAAAAAAATACAAAAAAGAAATCTTATAAAATCAGTTGAAACTTGTTCAGTTTCTTAAAAAAAATGAGGGGAGTTTGTGAGAAATCAGTAGATTTTTTTGTCCCCAAATTGGGGAATTTGACTAGCATTTTCAAGGAATTCGAAAAATTGGGGTTGGCAACGCTGTTATTTACCTACCTTAAAAATAAAATCATGGGTCAATTAATATTAATACTTTTCTTTTCAAAAACCATCATCATTTCCACCATTTATTTATATTGTCTGTGAAAACTATAGAAATGAGATAAAATAAAGTAGGAAGACCGTTTTATCACTTATTTGCGTGCAATTCCCCTTTGTAGATATCAACTCAAGTACCTACCATCATGTGAAATTAGGGTAGGTGGCTAGTCAAAAATGCAATTTATCAATAAATCAGCGTTGATACATCCAAACGCCTAGATAAAGTCAAATCAATGTCATTTGTTTGAAGTTTTCTATACCTATTGTAGTAGGAGTTATGCGGTTTTATGTTCAGGATTGTAAAGATATACAAACATCCTGAAACTGTTTATATATATACGAATACTAATATTCAGCTATTCAGCATTACATTTTGCTAAGTACCATGTTAATACGTTGCTGGGGCAGTCATCCATACTTCAATTTAGCCATCTCCTTTCATAGTTCTAGGTTAACTGGAAATACCCTGTACATTTTGATTCCCTTGAGAGTGTCGAAATATACATTTTTGCGGCATAAACGACTGTATCTTTTTTTTACGTTAACTTAGAAGTTTGATTTTCTCACAGCTGTAAGGGGAATATATGGTTTTAATTTCAACTCGATACTTCCACGCGTTCCCGTGATAAACGGCCTTGACAGACAGACGGACGGACAACAAAGTGATACTATAAGGGTACCGTTTTTTCCTTTTGAGGTACAGAACCCTAAAAAATACATCACTAGCATCTGTCACGATTTTCACTCACAATTGGTTCTATAGAGAAGTGTGTATTCTGGTAATGCAAGGACTCGTCCGCCACCAGCGCCTGGATCTCGTCGTAGAAGATGCGCGTGTAGACACGTTCGTGCTCCTCGCTGCTTAGCACGTCGTAGTGCACCAGCTTCTTGTACTTCGCGGACTCGCTGTCCTTCAGGTTAAAGAACATCGTTGCTAGTTTCAGTTTCTCTTCGAAATCTGCGCATTCAGTCAGACCCATTGAAAATACCCAATCATAAACTGATCCGAGCAAGTGAATCTGAGGCCTAAAAACTATTGTGAAACAATGTTTAAATGAATAAATATACATCCTTTTGCATTACTCTTTCACCAATGCATTTTGTCATGTTATCTCTTCACCACCCTTGGTGGACTGCTTAAGGACGCCTAAGGCATTAAGTCCGTTGTGTATGAAACTTAAAATAAATACAATGTGTACTTCAAATAATACATACCATTATACACATACTCGTTCTTCATACACATATATGTGAGCACGTGGTCAGACCTGTTGACTACCTTGTACGTCTGCTGTCGCATCATGGTGTTGTAGGTGTCGAGGAACCTCACCACTTGCTTCTCTAGCTCCACGGTTACGCTGTGCGTACTTCCTGTCATTATTATTCTAAAGCATTCACCTGTCAATAATCACAAGATACTTTAAACTAAAATCATGACTATACTTCGACTTTGTATTCAGTAACTTAACAATTCTGTCAGATTTTCACAAAAAGACATAGTTTGTGTAAAGGCGGAAACCCACCGCGGCGCATGCTATGCACAGGCACGCGGCGCATTTTAGCTGCGTGGATTAATTTGTTTGACAACGTGGGTCTTACGTTTCCACTGCAGCACACACTACACACGCCTCCGTTCCATAAGGCGTATGTCAAAACTGTGCTGCGAAACAGTTATTCATAGTCTTAGGTTAATATTCGTGCATAGTGTGTACCGCATGCACAGCGTGCATGGTGTTTACATCGTTGAGCTACGTGAGCGCCGTACTCGAGTAAGCCACGCATGTACCAATGACGTGAATTGATGGGTAGCGTGTCCGTGGGTTGCAGTAGACACAATCATATACATTTTATTGCTAAGTGAAACTTAAAGCCGCGAACCCACCGCGGTGCACGCTATCCACGGCCACGCGGCGCGTTTCATTTGTTTGACAAAGTGGGTCTACTTTTCCACTGAATTACACGCTACACGCCCACGTCTACGTATAACTGTAGCGGGGCCCACCGCGGCACACGGAGAGGCTACGCACGGTTTTTTACAAGAATATGATTTTGACACACGCTATACACGAATATTAACCCACGAGTAGGGTTAATATTCGTGTATAGCGTGTGCCGCGTGCACAGCGTGCATGGCGTTGACACAGTTGAGCTACGTGGGCACCATATTCGAGCAAACCACGCGTGTGTCAATGACGTCACTTGATGCGTAGCGTGTCCGTGGGTTGCAGTGGAAACAATCTCATACATTTCCGTGCGCTGCGGTGGGTTGACGCCATAAGAAGAATGGACGAAATTAAATGAGCTTAAATAGTGGACTTATTTGCAAACTTTTTCTTTAAAGTTTAATAACTTGACTAATAATAACACGATATACACTTTTAAAAATCGGACAGTTGAACTGTCAAGTTACTGAATAAAATTAAGGTCAAACTAAAATGCATAAGTTTCACGTAGCAAGCAGATTTAGTTACCCGTTTCAAAAGTAGCATATAATATATCACTCGCATCGCCCAAATGCATTGTTTTAAACGCCACAGCGATATCAATTTTCTCGTCTTTATTTAAATAAGCCGATTTAGGTTGAGCTGAAAATGGACTGAACAAAACGATAAGTGTTTGTATAAGTAGGTAGGTACATAATGTAGTTGCATTCAGAAATTGTCTAATAATTATAACATCTGTAGACGTACCATTTACAATCGAGTGTAAAGCCAGCAGGCACCTGGCCAATGTTGTGGATTGTCACAAAAACCTGGTTCTCGACTTTCAGAGGAATCTTTGGAATCTCTACTTTATCAGGAAAATCAAAAATTGGTCTCGGGCCCATAGCTTGAAAAAAGAAGGACAAATTACCATATATATTTTTGGATTTATATAAACTAAAAGAAAACCCATACAACTAAATTCATACCTATCAGTGGTAAAACATATTGATCCAGATCAGTATAAAATGTTACTCTGTGAGTATAGTCCTCATACTGAACAGGCGTGAAAGTAATGGCGAAGGTCACACTGATTCCTGGAGCTAACCTGGATAGTAACTGTGCACCACAAGGCTTGATGAAGAAGTACGAAGACTCCTTGAACACCATGTTAAGATATGTCGGCCCCTGTTAAAAAAAAATACGAGACAGAACAGAATTTAAACTACGATCGTAGCACTAAAATAAAATAGTACAAAAATAACAAACTTGTAACCTTGCTTATATTTTTAACTGAGAATTTAGCGACAATTTTATCATTAGGCTTAAAGTTTTGAAACACAAGGAGCTTGGGTGTGAAAGATAACACTATCTTATTGGGTTTCTTGCCGGCAATGCTTATGATATTGTCAACTTCTATATTATTCAGATTCTGCAGCCGCTGCTGCGTAGACATTTTCATTTCTCTCTCATATTCCGACGGAATAATCTAAGAAAACAAGAAGAGAAGTAGGAGAGGTATTAAAGCTTTCTAATACTTTTCCAAATCTGATTCCTACAAGTAGGCATTGTTCATACCTCAGTTTCAGTATCAACCAACTTCTTCTTGTTAAGTAAGTGGTATAGTTTCGAAGTGAAATAACCATTTTGTTTAAAATTATGCAATATTTCCATACTGCGATATTCAAACTATACATTGAAATGACACAACATTGTTTACATAGAAACAGTGGCATTTCATAATATATTTGAAATAAGTTCGAACGTTGAAACCACAGAGGCCTGATCAAATAGGTTCCGTAGAAACATATAGACAGAAAGAAGAGAGGTTTGTTAACAAAAATATTCTGCAAAGAAACCTCGTTGAAATCACTACTTATTTATGACGCTCATCCAACAATTAGATCATCCGACCTGAATCGTGCAAGTCAAAATGGAGCTTCCAGATCAACCAGATGCAACATTTTTTATTTCTGGATATGTTTACATTTGCTTCCCTATCTATTAATTATTATTGATTTATCACAACATTATGACGCTTCAGGTAACGGTCGCTGCAGTGCTTGAACACATATTACTTTAAACAATGTCTTGATTCTCTCACAAAGGGTCGCGAAGCCTGCAAGAAAGCGTCACATTTATGAGAAGCTTTTCTGGCGACCTTTAGGGCCTTTTTGAAAGATCTTGTTTAAAAAACGAAAAATTATGTGTTCTATATACAAATCTTAATTGATCCCGTAGATCCCGAATAATGGCAAGCTACGAGAGCTATGTAGTTTGCTTATTTGTGTAAAATCAAAATACAAAGAAGTCAAATTGTTAAATTTGCTTTTGTGTAATGCCTAGAAGTATGTAGTTACCGAATACACAAATGCTTTTTCTAATAGAAAACTATACAATTACTGAGTGACATACCTAAGCTATTTATATATGTTATCTCGAAAAATTGCACCATTCTCGTGGGATAGGCCACGGGACCAAAACTACTATAAAATGTTTTAGTAGATATTTAACAAAAACAAAAGTGTAACGCAAATATTGACAAACGACAGGAAAGTGTGGCGCGGAGAGACTTGTGCCAGTTGTACAATAACAGGCAGATTATTTACATACATAAAAGCTACCAGCAAATCCTGAAGACTTCTTCTCTCGTCAACATTTATATAAAAGCTCAATATTGAGAAACAATTTCGCAAGGTATTTGACTCCGGCTAGAGGGGGCATTGGGATGAGTGCGGAAATAGCAACGCGTCGTAATTTTAGTAGAATCGGGGCAACGCGGCCGCGGACAGAAATAGAGGCGGCGCACACGCGTCTTCCCGCTGTCAATTTCGTCCGCATAGGGAGCACGATTAGCAGCCAGCGGCCAGGCGGCACTCGAGCCGCGAGGAAACTGTAGCGCGGAGCCGGGCGACCTCCGCGTGCGCGCGGGTGCAGTGATGAGGAACTGTGCGCAGTTGCATAATTGTGAAAAAAATACCTGTGGAACCTAATTTAGTGAATAATTAAAGTGTTGCGTCAAACTCAATTCAAATACATTCAAACGAAACAACAGGTCAGGTAACGTACAAATATTATTTAAACACGAATGTTACTAGAACTATGAGCTCTTTATAGGAAGAATATACGCAGATAATGTTCGCAAATATACACTTACTAATTGTTATTTACATAGAGTGAACACACTTTCGATATTTTGGGATATGAGTGGCGGAATATAGGTCGGCAAGGCGTCGACGACGCGGCAACGCCCGCTCTATCCCGGTCATAGCTGCCGCTTGCAAATGTTAATAATATCGGTATTTATTATAATCTGAATCGCAATTCCCAAATTTCACATTCATATCGCAAGGATTCGTTGCATAGTTCAAGTAGGTACTGGAACAAATACCAACGTATCTGGTGTAGCTAGCCAAGAAAATTTACATACGTGCTGGGTGTGAACGTTTTGTACAATGCAAAACTATTTTAGCCGCAATCAACACATAAGAACAGTAACTACCTAATCAATAGTATCGGTATTATAGCCAGCGGTAAAAATGCAGTAAGCACGTAGCCCTCCATCTTTTAATTTAGTCATGAAACGAAGTAGATAAACTTCAAAATATAAACAGTGTTCCTCTTGTTCCGTTTACACCTAGTGCTAGATTCTAAACTAGCGTAAGGTACAAGTACGTTGACTGTTGTGCATTTCCAGACATGCTAAAAGGTCGTGGGCGCGAGCAGCGCGGCGTGTCATCGCCGTCGCCGGCGCACCTGGCCGGCATCGGGCGCTGGCCAGCGCCGGCGGCAGGCGCACGGCCGCCCGCGCAGGCGCCCGGCGCTCCGCGCCACGCCACGCCGTCCATGCATCGCGCGCCGCTCGCCAGGGCGGAGCCTGACTACGAAGTCGTGGAGTTTCCGAGCGACCAATACGTCAATGCTAAAATACAGCCACCACCACCGCCGCCGCCACGACCTCCAACAGGTTTGTAAAATCTAAAGTTTTTTCACCTCATCGATAAGAGCTTTTGTAAAGCTCCGTATTCAGTCGTGACTGATCGAGGACTGTTTCCTCAAATTCCTCGACATTTTATCGAGATCATGTTAACAATTTTCATTGTTTGGTTAATAACAGTTAACAAGAATGCTCTCTGTGGTCGAGCAAAGAGACTCGATCGTATCCTCGATCATTTCCTCTATGTATATGTCACCGGAAAATTGCAGACTCCGTAAGATTGTAATAAATTTTTATTAGATTATGATTTCTCAATATATTATCAAACAAACCGTTTTGTATACAATAAATCCCACCCAAGTTCAATAGTTTCCAATATGTCTGTGGCTTATTAAGAAAAAATATTTTACAATTTCACGCGATATTTTATAATTAAAGGAACAGGATACAAAAGCGCTTCCTGCTATACTGCCATCCAAAGAAAAAGCGAACATCTTTTATGCAATATTAATTGTGTTCTACTCACATTAGGAAAACAAGGCAAATCTAGTGATATTATGCGAGCTTCCGTATCGAGCACGGAAGTCACACTAATGAAAAGTCTAGTTTGGATAAATAAATGTTATGTGCGTGTATTGGTTACCGCAGGTCACCCGGTCGAAGCAGGCGCATCGTGCGGGCTGTGCGGAGGGGGCGGCGCGCGCGTGCGCTGCGCGGAGTGCGGCCGGCGAGCGCTGTGCGCCTCCTGCGACGACATGTACCACCGGCACCCCAAGCGGAGACACCATCAGCGACAGGTCAGTAAGCACTCTTTAAAACATTCAGATAAACTGCAGGTTCTCGATTTTGTTCCTGAGCCTCCATGGAAAGAGAGGATCCTACGGCCAGACGGGTGGTGTCCAGTGGGCTACTGCTCGACTGTTATCGGGCTTCTATTTATAATTCAAACGCGCGGGTAACTCTTTTATCACAGTTTAGTTCTTTTGGGCAGCAGAACTTCTTTATTTGCTAAAGCTAAAGTTTAGACCCACTAAGCGGCACTGAAGCTCCACCGCATGTAAAGTTTGGTAGCTACCTACCGCAGAGTTCCGTTGTCGATGCGTTCTAGGTCTATCTCACGGGATTTAAGGCTATATGGATAACCCGTTTCGCTTGGCTGCAGTGCAGTTCTGCTCAGCGTTGTCTAGTTCTAATATTCAGCATATCGACAGTATAGATAGCGATGACGAATGACGCATGATATTTTGTCAGGCGACATTAAATAATAATCATCGTGTTACAGGCATTATCGCCATCTCAGTTACGCGAAGAACGGCCACCACTTCCACCAAAGGCAGCGCCACCAGTGCCGCCGCCACGAAAACACAAGGTAGGTTACATACGTAGGTATTGTGTAGGTGATTTGTTATGTAGATATTCTAATACAGAGTTTTAAGACTAAAAATTGTCGTGTTACAGATGAGCGGAGACAGAATGAGCGCTAGTCCCAAACCACCTGTAGTGGACCAACGGCGAGCCACTCTCAACTCACCGCATCATATGTCTATGATGATGGGCACACACGCCCAGGCACCCTCTCTACCACCCGGCAATCATATACCACCCCAACAAGCCCAGCATGGTATGCATCAACAGATGCCCCTACATCTGCAAACGAAGATGACCACAACACCCACACCGAACCACCTCGGCAGTTTGCCATTTCTACCAACAAACATGCATGTTACCCCGTCTCAACACGCTCCAGCCCAAGGACAGTCCAATACACTATCGCACATTAATGCTGCCTGGAATCGCCCTCGCGGATCACTACAAGGTTTTGGAGTACATCCGAATATGGTAAATCTGATTTTGTGTACTTATATCAGTGAAAAGTTTAGCTTTTACAAATATAAATCACTCCATTATTTTTTAGGCTGTAGCTGCTGAGCAATGGGAAAATCCAGACAATATGGCACCCACGATGCAAAGTTGGGGCCGCCCTATGCGTCGGGGTGCGTCGGTGCTTGAACTAAGCGGTGGTGCAGCGACCGGCTGCGCCGGGTGTGCACACTGCGCTCCTATGGCGTGGCGGTACGGCAGCTGCGCCAGCCTCGACCACCCTTGGGCCAACACGAACCCAGGGTGGGCGCCCACATGCTGTCCTCCTGGGCACCCTACTCATATGCAGCCCCATCTGCATATGCATCCACCACAAACTCCACAACCTTACAGGAGAGGTAAACATTTAAGTAATATAATATGATAAATGAGAAAGTGAGTTTGTCACGTTTTTACGTATAAATTTTGATAGATTTTGGTACAGATATAGATGGGGAACCTGGAGACGGTCTTAGGCTACTTTTTTTTACGAAAATGTATTTTAACGTGAGCGATGCCGCAGGCAAAGGCTAGTTTAAATATAATTTTAGACTCAAAATAAGTAGGTACTAAATATGACTTACAAACGAAGTCAAACAATGAACTTACATTTTCAGCTGAAAGTCGTACAGTGTCTCGAGCTGCATCGCGCGCTGGCTCACGGGCCGCGTCTCCGGCGATGAGCGTGCGTTCCCGCACGTCTCGGCGTACGAAGCACCGCACGCCGTCGCCACCGCCACTGCCGTCAAGTGATGCCGATTCGGAAAGCGAAAGCGAGAGTGACCATGAGCCTCCTGCTAAACCACAAGAAAAGGATGAAGATTCTCTTGGACCTGCTCCTCCGCCACCGAGCTCGACGTGGCAGTGCGAACACTGCACCTATGTCAACGAGGCCGGAGTGCGAGTGTGTGCTATCTGCTGCCGCACACCCGTTACTGTGCCTAAGCCGATTACTAAGGATATTAGTGAGAATGTTGAAAGACTGAAAATCTCGCATAAACAGTCGCCGCCACCAGCACGTGCTACGGTGGAGACCCGGTTTGAGCGAGGTTGTAATTTGATTTATTATTATTTGCCTTTTTGATTTCTTGCAGAAATTGTAAATCTGTATTTTAGGTACCTCTCCCAGAGAGATATCTAGGTATGGAGTGTATGCAGCATTCTTAGGTCCTGCTTACGTAATATTATCGTATGAATTTTATTTACAGAGGTCGAAAAACCGAAAAAGAATTCTAAAAAAGAGCGTACATCAACTGGATGCGGCCCATCACCACCTCGAGAAGGAAATACTCCTAAGAAAACAACAAATCGACTCGTGACGCCCACAAGAGATTCAAATACCATCAATCTTAACGACAAGTCACAAGGAAGGCATGACATGGCCGTTGGCCCTTCACCACCGCGAGAAGTTCGAAATGGCACAAGAATGGATATGAGTACAGAGATATCTCCGTCACGAGATATAAATAAAACAATGCGAGTTTCCCCCTTTCGAGACAGCAGAGGATCGCCGCGGCCTGAAGTTCCAAAGCAGCACAGTATATCTGTAGGGCCTTCACCGCCCCGAGACAACGCATATGTTAACGCACCGCTGCAAAATCATTCAACAAATGTCCAAAAAAAGTCCACTGGGACATCTCCACCTCGAGACGCCGTCGTTGAGCGGCACTCTTCATCGCTAGCAAATAATAAGAGTACCGTATCCAACACCGGTACATCTCCACCTCCTCAAAGTATCTCTACGCAGGTGAGCTTTACTTTACCTGTATCAACTTAATCGTTATACCCGTAAAGCGCTTATTTTCAGAGAAGTATAGGTATCACCTCACATGTCGATTTAGTATGAGTGTCTTCTCGATTCAAGGGTGTTCTAAAACCGAGAAATATCGTTATCGAACGCTAATAAATCGGTAGGCTAATACTAGAAGCTTTTCGTAGTTTTTTCGACACTTACTTATAAATAAGTCAGAGTCGATTGCTACAGCCAAGCGAGTATCTGTTCGAGACCTCTACTACCTAAATTTTATACGTTGCAGACCTATGAAGTTCCGAACTCGACCGCGTGGGAACGCGCGCCATCTGTTTCACGATCACGGCCGCGTCGAAGATTTCGTGACGATAGTAGAAGAGAAAGATCTCAAAGCAGACATTCAATGTCCAGTGATACCCGTGTAAGTCAATTCAAGTTTCAAGCTAAGTATTCCAAAGTTATTAGTTCAGTATTTAAAATGTTAATATCATCCATTCAGGAAAGCGATCGAAGCGTCCGCACAGCTGGTCCAAGTGGCCCCAACAGATGGGAGTGGCGGGAACGTGACAGCAGCCCTGGGGCTGAGTGGGGAGACAATTACAGCCGCCTGTCCCGGCGCGCATCACATTTAGATTTACGTCGTGCTCGTCCAAATCGCCGATCAACTTACTATGGATCTGAGGTACATTTTTTTATCATTAGTAGGTATAACCTAATCCGTCCCTAAACAATCATCCGGTGGACGGCACTAAGTATATATAGTACTATGAACTCGCCCGATTAGTATTTTTCTTCGCAGGCACCATCACCAGAACGACAGTCCACCCGGGCGATTTCACTTGAGGCTCTAGCTGGAGCTGGTGCTATGAGAGAAGCAGAAAGAGGAATGGAACTAGCTCAATTGATGGGAGAAGCTGAAAGGCTGGGTTTTAGTGCTGCCGAAGTGCAAGCAGCACTAACACAAAGTCCAGCGTCACCATTGGCTTGGTTGCGAGAACGCTGGCCAAGCCTGTGCGCCGGCGTGCGCGCGGCCGCCGCACGGCTCGCGCCGACCGCTGCCATCACTGAGTTGGAAGCCCGAGCCGCGCTCGCCAGACACAGGGGAGCTATGTGGCCGGCCGTGACAGAATGTGTCGATAGACACAAACGACAGGTAATCTATTAGAAATGTTTTAATTTTCTACATTTTCAATTCTTATCTTAAGACTGCACTAGTCTACATGTTTTCAACTGAAAGTTTGTAGCGTGATTACTCTACGGTTTGACCACATAAGATCGCAGTTGCAAAAGACACTGATTTGTTTTGACACTATCAATGAATTTAAGTAGTTAAACATAATAACGGGAAACTGAAGTTTAATTTAAAAGTTGGACAAGTTTCCTTTAACCTTTCCAGACGGAGCTTATGGGCGTCGGAGAAGAAGGAAGGCTACGCGGCCATGTTTGGGGCTCCCCAGTGGGTGCAGACGACGACGCGGCTCCTCCTCGCTCCTCATCCCGCCACTCTCACCGCATGCGCGGTAATCTCAAACGCACAACAAACCAATAAAAATATCATTGCATTACAAGATCACACCATCATCGTACCACGTCATAACCTTCACTTTACATTTCAGCAGAAGATAGTTCAGATGAGTTTGAAGCACCGACACCGCCTAGATTTCAAGATGACGACTGGATGTATTTACCACTAAACATAAATCTGAATGATTACGAAAGAGAAGCAAACGTTATAGAAAATAAATCGACCGACCGAAAAATTGTTGAGAAAACTGGTGACGTAGCAAAAAAATTAAAAATGCTTCTCCAAGAAGCCGGAGTTCCTTCAATTGACGAAAACTTGCTTTTACAAGGACTGCTATCTGGCAAAACTTCGTTCGAACCAGATGCGAATCACAATATAAATGCAAAGGCACAACCGATTGATTTAATTCAATCTGAAAATGATTTTATAGACGCCTACAATGCGTTAACAAGGTCTAGTCCATTACCAAATATTAACAAAACCACTAACGGGACTGAAATTTTAAAAGAAAATCCATTAGCCTTGCAGAATAATTTAAACAAAAACAATAATTTTCCAAAACTAAATAGGTCCAATAATCATACGCCAGAATCTCCAAACGAAAATGAACATCAACAAACCGTGAAAATTGAACAGTCTCCAAATGAAAATGAACATCAACAAACCGTGAAAATTGAACAGTCACCACAAATTCAACAAATAATTAGCATACCTAAAATCGAAAAAACAGATAGCAATTTAATAGATTCTGGCAATAAACTCGATCAACCAACAAACATACAAACAGAAAACACCTTTTCAAATGTAGTAAATCAAAATACTGTTAGCGAAAGTATCATAGAAAGTAATGATAACCACCTTCCTCAAAATTTTAACCGATCTGAAGAAAATATTTTAGGCAGTAGAAATCACAGACAAATGGATGATAAATCCAACAATCTAACAGATATTGTGGATACCACACAAAGACTTATTCAACAAATGAAAGAAGAAATTAATTCTGACATAAATTCCATTGATGGTAGAACTGTATCACAAAGTGAAGCTGAATCTAGCACAGATGAAACAAATGATGAACAAGAATCGAGCTATAGCGACACTGATGAAGAAAGAACGGAGAACCTTACATCAGATGAAAAGGAAGTCACAAGTTCTGAAGATGATGAAGATCCATCTGAAAAACCGCAGGCGTTACAGTATATAACAAGTTCTGAGGAAAATGAGAATTTTGAGGAAGCTTTGGACCATGTGGAAAACCAGTTAGAGGATTTCAAGCACGCAAACATTGAAATGCTTGATTCAATAGCACGTACATTACAAGAAGAGCATACTTTTACAGTAGAAGTAAGTGAACCACAGACAAGAGATGTTGTCAGACCTTCAAGGAAAGAAGATGTGAATAACAATGTGTTTATTAGCGTTAACAGTTTCGAAGAAATTTATGAAGAGCTTAACACTCAAAATAATGTCGATCAGGTTGTCAATAAGCAAACAGTAGAAAATAACGCAGAAGACAATCTCAACCCTCAAAATTTTGAGTTATTCGCAAAAGAGGAAATAATTTTATCCGAAATGAAAACTATAGCTCCCACTAAGGTACTATTTTCTGAAAATATCCATCCCGTCATGAATGCCATACTAGAAACCGTAGAGCAAAAACAGATTGATAATTCTATTAATGCACTAGATATACATACACAACAAGAGATACCTGAATCCTTTATTAAACAAGTAAATAGACAACCAATTTTAGAAAAAGCCGAATTTAATGAAAATAATTCTTCTGGTAACCACTCCGAACAAATATCACTTATTGAAGAATCACAACAACCTCTTCCAGCCCTTAGTGAAACTGCTCCACTTGTAACATTAAATATTGAAGAAAATGACAAAAGCAATGTAAACTCTGACGCAGATCAACCTTCAGATTCGGAACAAGCTGATAGTTCCAATAATGTTAAAGAAAAGATACCCGACCAGCTTTCAGGGGATACGCCACGTGATAACAGCAGTATTAAAAACTCTATAATCAATAAGTCTAACATACCTAAACTGGTAAGAATCATACCTAATAATAAGCCAAAGAATGATAAAAATTCACCAAAACTAATTGTTTCAAAGGTTCCAGTACGTCGAACATCTATTAAACAATATCCTGCCCCCGCTCCTCCTAAATCTCACTTTGGTAACATTCAAAGTGGTCATGTAAAGCAATTACAAACTAGACTATTTAATAATAAGGCAATTCCTTCCCAACCTGTTCCTACTACATCTATGATTTCCGAGGAGAAACCAACCACATCAACGATGAATAAAAAAAAACCAGCTCCTCTCCCGCCTTTAAAACATATAGGGGAAAAACAGCTCTCACCTCCTAAAACAACTACGCCACCGAAAGAAAAGAAGCCATTTTTCCGCGAAACCTGTCGCACAGAAGACGAATGGACCGACAGTGATTCGGAAGACTCACAGTTAATAATTATAAAGCCAACTGAAGAATCGATACATTCACCGCCATCGCCACCTCCACCAGTTACCGTCCGAAGGGTGTCTGGTCAAATCATAGATTTGGCTAAAGTCCGTCTTCCAGAAGGTTCACCAGAGGTAAGTTAAGTTACATCGTACAGGTCACTACATAGAATATTTACAACCGCAATAAAAGCGATTAAGTACTTAATATAAAATCGGGTTTCAGAGGCAAGCGCGGATGTTGCTCGCAGAGGGTGCAACAGAAACATGGGAGCAAGCACAGCTTGCAGTAGAGTTGATATCACAAGGTGCAGATCCGCCAGCTGCCCTGCTTGCGGCGCTAGAATGCGTCGACCTATCATCTGCTCTAGCTTATCTATACCAAGATTGCGAACTCTGCGCATCCCGACTACCGGAGCATGAGGTGAGGAAATGAAATCCTAATATTATAAATGCGAAAGTAACTCTGTCTGTCGCGCTTTCACGCCAAAACTACTGAACCGAAATGCGAAAGTAACTCTGATCTGTCTGTCTGTCGCGCTTTCACGCCAAAACTACTGAACCGATCTAAATGAAATATTGTACACAGATAGTCTAGAGCCTGAGAAAGAACATAGGCTACTTTATAACCCGGGAGTATGTTCCCTAGGGACTTCGCGGGCGAAGCCGCTGGCAGAAGCTAGTTATAGATAAATCTAGATCAAAGTTCAGTCACATAAATGTGCACTTATTATTTTTCAGATGGTGTCAATGTTGCGTTGCACTCACCGCTGCTGTCGGGAATGCGCACACCATTACTTCACAGTACAAATTACGGAGAGAAGTATCGCTGACTGCGTATGTCCCTATTGTAAACTTCCTGAGTTGGAAAGCCTACCCGAAGACGCCTGGCTTGAATATTTTGCTCATTTGGACATACTTTTGAAAACTTTGCTTGAAATAGATGTGCACGAGTTGTTTCAAAGAAAGGTACGTAAACAATTAATTATTATTATTTTGAAGGAGGCCTTTGAGGTAAGTAACCTACCCTAATGCCTGGTTTAAACGTATTAAGTTGTTAAGTAGATTACTAAATTTTAAGTTAAATTTAAGTGGCTTAATAAATCTAAACACACAATTTAGTAGCAAGTTGCAAGTAAAAATTCAGTTAACAACTAAACAAATCAATTATAAATTTGTCTTTGTTTTTCGGAAAAGTAGGTGGGCACCGTGGGCGGGGCTTATCTTAAACGATTACAAAAAACAACTAAATTGTGTGTTTACATGTATTAAGTCACAAAAAAAAATTAAAATATAGTAATCTACTTAATAACTTAATACCACGGTAAACTATACAGCCATCAGTTGTTAACTAAATTTTAAGTTGCAATTGCTTCTAAATTGTGCGTTTACATGTATTAAGTTACTTAAAATTAATTTAAAATTTAGTTATCTACTAACAACTTAATACGTGTAAACCAGGCATAAAAGTAGTGTTTTCTCAAAAATAAGTTAAACTGCATTATATCATTTTTAAAAGTTGCTTGCCTGAACCGGGAACTGAACGGACTCAAATTCTATAAAAGAACACAATCAATTAAAAATAATTTAATTACCTAAGTTTATAAACCTGTTTATTAAGGGATGTCCACACTTCAATGTGATAGTGACCATTTTAATAATTTGTTGGCAGTTACGAGACCGAACCTTAGCCCGAGATCCAAACTTCAGGTGGTGTATGGAATGTTCTTCAGGATTTTTTGTCCACCCAAAACAAAAGAAAATACGTTGCCCGGAATGTCGATCTATAAGTTGTGCATCATGTAGGAAACCGGTAAGCTTTACTGTACCTACCTAATATGTTTGAATGATTTCGTAATGTAAAAATTACTGAAATAAAAAGTACCTAAGCATTAACTAAGTAACTATTTTCATATTTTGTTTAAAGTGGAACGCTAATCATGAAGGACTGAGTTGTGAACAATATACAGCGTGGTTAGAAGACAACGATCCTGAGCGGTCGGTCACTGCAATACAGCAACATCTGCGAGACAATGGACTCGAGTGTCCACGGTGTCATTTTAAGTACTCCCTCTCCAGGTAAGTAACTAAACTACTGATGAACTCATGTTTATTTTCAACAAAGTGGCTCTAACCGCATTGCTTTTAGGTTCATAGTGCAATGTTTAAAAACGTGCGTTATTACTTTGCTTGCCCGCAATAGTGCGAGCTACTCTTCTGCAGGTAAGTATTATTAACGAATAACGGGAGAAAGGATACGCCTAAGGAAGTAATTGTAAGTTTTATTTTACTGACCCATAGGTAGGTACCTACTTACCTGCCAACATTCTGATTAGATACCTACGGAGAAAACTTGGAACTTTGATATCTCCTATTGCAGGAGGTCATAGTTCCAACTTTTCTCGCTCTTTTTCGATATCAAGTTTGAACTTTACTGTATAATTAAATAGGTACATCCCATGAACCAAGACCCCTGTCCGTACCTATTGGGTGAACGCCGAAAACAGCATTCTTACACACAAAAATTGTTAGCACTAAGTATGCGAACATTATGCGATTATAACAATATGCGAACGGTAAACAGTAACTCATAACTACTATCAATATTTAAAATAAAATTTTAATTTCAGGGGAGGCTGCATGCACTTCACATGTACTCAATGCAAGTACGAGTTCTGCTATGGCTGCGGAAAGCCGTTCACAATGGGCGCACGCTGTGGGCTGAGCGAATACTGCGCGAAGTTGGGGCTGCACGCGCATCACCCTCGAAACTGTCTGTTTTACTTGAGGGATAAGGAACCACACGAGTTACAAACTTTGCTTCAAGTAAATAGTTTTAACAATAAATAAGTACTCGTATTAGTTAGATACCTATCTTAACATAACTGATGAAATTAGGAGTTTTCTCATGCACAAAGGCACAAAGTGTACTGAAAACTTTTCACAACTTTTAGGTACCTAGGTACTACAAATAATTAAATTCAACTAATAATATAAATGCAAAAGTGAGTTTGTTTGTTTGTTAGGCTTTCACGCCAAAATCACTGAGCTGATTTTGATGAATGTTGTTAAAGAGAAAGATCCTGGGTGCAAAAATCTTTATTAACGCGAGCGAGGTTACGGATAAAATCTAGTTAATAAAATGTAGAACATACAAACACCTTAAAACCATGGTTTATTAGGCTTTATATAATAAAAACCGTCCTCTAATTTTTAGATGAACAACGTCACATTTGAAACAAACGCAGCGGAGGGCAGTGCAGGGCGATGCCCCGTTCAGTTGCAACGAGAAACACCGACAGGGCTAGTAGACGGCACGTGTGGCAATGAAGCACCCAACAATCACGCAGGGCTCTGCAAGTGAGTATAACATGACTGAGTGAAGGTAGACGACTAGTATGATACACACAGAATAGAATCTAACGGTAGGTAGGTAATAAGTAGAAATGATCCACTCCAATTCTGATCACTATTTCCTTGCAATTCAACCCCTAGATTAGGCTAGCTTTAACAACAGCTCCGCTTTGTTTGACAAACCAAACCTTGAGCGATATAATAGAAACGAATTTGAAGGAGACTTCTAATCCAATAGGGAATATGCATGAGATTTTTTTATTTGCAAAATGAAATACAAATTAGCTCTAATAAACAATTATGAAAATATTTTTTAAATACCTTCATCAGCGATGAAGTTACAAAGATTCAAAGTTTACAATTAGAAAGAGAAGTCCGATATGAATTGTGACGTCAAAGTTCTTGGCGCCTATACAGCTGCCATAGAAACCAGCGTTTTCGCGAGAGGGACAGATATATTTGTTTAAAGTAATTATATCTCGTTAGTTTTTCGAGCAATTTTGATTCTATTTTCACTGTTAGTATTATAGTTGTGTATAGTTTTAGATAAACTGTATAGATAATAAATATTTTTTTCGTGCATATTCCCTATTGTTTCATATTATGTTTGTAAAATTCGTCTGTTCCACGACGTAAACCGTTGATGAATTAGGCAATTTAAAAAAAAACCGGACAAGTGCGAGTCGGACTCGCCCACCGAGTGGTATTATAGTTTTCAGATTTTTCTCTATACTACAAGTACACTTGAAACTTAACTTAGAACCATGAGTTGGCAAGTAATACCGTCTTGGTATTACTTGCCAAATCATGGTTCTAGGTCAACGGAAAATCCCTATCCCTACTTAATATCATAAATGTGAATGTAAGTTTGATTCACTTGAGAGCGTCGAAATATGTATACCTACTTTTTTGCGGCATTAACGGTGTCTTTTTTAAAGTTAACTAAGAAGTTTGATTTTCTTACAGCTTCAAGGGACTGTAGAGTTGAGTATATGGTTTTAATTTCAACTCGATACCTCCACGCGCTCCCGAGATAAAGGGTCTTGACAGACAGACGGACAACAAAGTGATCCTACAAGGGTTCCGTTTTTTCCTTTTGAGGTACGGAACCCTTAAAATTGCCTATCCCGCCGGTGTCCTACAAGCCCTAATATAGATACATACCAGGTGCGTTCTTCTTTTTTACCTACAATGAATCGAAGATTTCCGTTTTTTGGGTTTTTGAATTATCGGTAATTGTGGTTTCAGTGTACGAATAGGTAGTAGATAGTTTTGTCGGCGAAGCCTGAAAGCGCCCTTTGTTGATGATTCTTATGATAAGCCTCCCTCTTAAACCACCAGACATGGTGGTTACGCGGCAAAAATCTGAAACCACAAGGTTGACGTTATAATAACCCATAGTTACAGATAACTACGTTGCGACTGGCCCATGTCAAGCAAGTGGTCGTCTTTGTTTTCAATGTGCATGACGGTCGAGGCGAGCGAGGCGATGAGTGAGGCATGTGCTTGCAGGAACCATTACCTGGAATACCTGAGTCGGTTGGTTCGTCGTTGCAGCATCGACCCGCTTCCAATCCTGGGGGTGGACGACCTCGAGACGCTGGTGAAGCGCGCCGCGCTCCGGCCGCCGCCTCGGCCCTACGGCACGCTCGAGGGCCTCTACAAGCGGGGCCTCGTGGAGGTGTGTTGACCTCAGCTGTACTTGCAGGGCGCACTACGTGGAGTACCTGGCGGGGCTGGCGCGCGGGCTCGACCCCATCCCCATCATGGACGTGAGCGAGCTCGTGGCGGAGCTGCGGCGCCGCGCGCTGCCGCTGCCCGAGCGCGGCCCCTGGGACACTGACCCCGTCTATGCCGGGATGTGCGCGGAGGTACAGGCGCCGACTGCCTTCGTTACCTAACCAATCAACCAGTCTCGCCTCTTCTCAACTGTGTTGGGGTCGGCTCCCAGTCTAACCGGATGCAGCTGAATATCATTCTTTTGTTACCTAACCATGGACACTTGGCTAATATTTACCAATGAGATAGAAACTACCTGTCAACGTATCTAATCTTTTAACTCCTCATTGTGGCAGAAATGGACTGTTCACAACATGTCATGACTTCGACTCAAACTCTTTTGTCATTTCTACCGGTTCCCCAGGTCAAAAAGTTTGGAATACATTTTTGGGGTTTCGGTTACAAGTCTCCGGTGGATTTTAGTCGGCGCCATAGATATAATAAATAAGTTTTTTATATTTCTGTGGTTGGCGCTGAATCGGCGAACATATTTGTTGTTTTTGAATTATCTTCTTCTACTGACATTTTCTCATACATAACCAAAACCAACCATTTACGTACAGTCAACAGCTTATCAGTGCCAGTAGTAAAAAATTACATTGACAGCGCCTTTGTCCTAGAGGTAAGGCCGATTTTAATAATGCCCCAAATGACTGATTTCCATTGACTGTACAAGACTATCTTCAAACAACATTAGCATTTACTACCCTAATAAGTACCAACTATGATATATTATACGTATGCTATGGTAGGATTACCATACAATCTTCACTAATGGAGTCAAGATCTTTTCAAATATCCCAACTTTAGAAAATTTTAATTAAGTGTAACTTTATACAGGCACTAAGTGTTTAATGTTACTAAACTATCTAATTCATTATTGCAGATTGTAAAAGAGAAGATTCCATTGGATTGACAAGAAATGAAATGACGAAGTGTCGGCTGCTTCAAAATATAAATGATTAACTTTACTGAACCAAAAACAAATTATATTTAAATTAACATTAAATTAATTAAATACAATTATATGATTTTATTGAATGCTTATATTTATTTTCCTTAAGTATAAAATGTCATCGTCGAGCGAAATGTTCATTCATATGGCGTTTGTCGCGTTGTATGTAATGCCTGGTGGAGTGCAGGCGGCTCTGGAGCGAGTCGGGCAGCGCGCGGGCGGGCGCGGCGCGGGGCGCGCGGGGCGCGGGCGGCGCGCACTCGGCGGCGGCGTCGGCGGCGCGCTGCGACGCCACGCGGCGCCCGCGCTGCACCTCGCGCTCCGCCCCCGCTGCCGCCATCTCCGCTAATTTAGCAGCTCTTTCTTCCTCAGTCATGCCGCCATGTTTCCTATTGTCCCTTCTGTCTCTACTTTGCCGTTCTTCATCTCTACTGTACTGTCTTCCAGAATAATGTCCACCACTAGAATGTTTCTTATCATTGTAACGCGATTTTTTATAATCCGTCTCATATTCGCGCCTGGGTACAGCGCGCCTGGGTGATAGTTCGCGTTTTGGAGTATCTCCTTTAAATTTCTTTGGTGTAATGTCACTCCCTGAGTCTTCATTTTCCGAACTTTTCCTTTTCCGGGATTCGTACTTGTCACCTCGATGTTCAGACGATCTTTTACTTTTACTGCTTTTCTTTTCGTCAACCCTACTTTCTTTTTTATATTTTGATGACTTACCTTCATCACTATCACTGTCTGAAGAATGTTTACGTTCTTTTTTCTTCTTCTTCTGTTTTGATTTCTTTTTCTTTTTTTTACTTTTCTTTTTGTCTTCTTGAGATGAGTCAGCTGAGGAATCGTCAGAGTTTAGAAGAGTTGCCAAATCTATACTCTTCTGTCCTCCTAAGGCATTCAATTTTGCTGCAAGTAGGTCATCAAGATTTTTGTCTTTCTTTTTGGGTGATTTCTTGGATTTACTTTCTTTTCTTAAATCCTGCAAAACAAATAAAATCGAAATTCGAATCTGATTTTTATAAAGCATTAAAGATGTAAATGAATGAGTAGTGTACTTAAATTATACGGATTGTGAAAAATTTATTAAATCGAAGGAAATCTGCTTATAGTAGGGTACTGATGGCAGATTAGCTCTGAAGGATATCTCGTCTTTTCCCGTTCCACTACATGCACCTACCTCAGTGCTCCCATATAGAGTGTAGGGAAGCTACATGCCAAAGTTCAGCTTTCTAAAACCAGTAGTTTTGGCTGTGCATTGTCTGTTAGTCACTGAGTAATGAAAGAATTGTATATACATACTAGCTGACCCGCGCAACTTCGTCTGCGTCACAATTTTCATTTCTGCTCCGCTCCTATTGGACTTAGCTTGATAATATATAGCCTATCTAACACTGAAAGAATTTTTCAAATCGGACCAGTAGTTTCTGAGATTAGCGCGTTCAAGCAAACAAACTCTTCAGCTTTATCTAATATAATATCTATACTAATTAATATACAGGGTGTCCCAGAACTCAACGTCAAGCCGAAACGGGGTGACAGGATTGATCATAACCATCACGAGAAAAATCTGAAAAAAAAATCTATCCCATGCAGTTTGAAAATTATGGGCATTTTAAGAAAAACCTAGAAATTTGATCAAACTGTACCATTTTTCGGTTATTGTGGTTATTCTTTTTTATTTTTGTTCATTTGAACTTTGGAAACGTAATCCTAAATAACATTTCTAGAATCCCAATAAAAATAATGACACAATTGCCTCAAGTTTCCGAGAATTGAGACTATTTGTTAAACTACGAATTTAAAATTTTCAAGATTCGTCAACTTTGACAGACCCTCCTTTAAAAAAAATGTAGGTACTAGAGTGCCTTGGCAAGTGGCATCAAAAGTTGACGCATTTAATCCGAATTCTAAAATGGTACAATACTTGTTAGTTCCATACAATAAAAAACAGTAAAAAAAATTAAAACCTCAAGTAACCCGATTTTTGCTATCTCAGTTAAAATGTTTTTGATTCGCACAAGCTCTAGGTAGGTTCTTAATTTTAAGGCCAAATGATGAGAGAGATGGATAGTGGGTATGTTTGCCATGAGTGAGCGAGACACATAGTGACGCCACTTTTACCAAAGTGAAAAAATTTAGTAAAATAATGAAAAATCTTGACCTAGTTTAATTTAGATTTGTTGGAATAAAAGTCAGATAGAGAAATAGCATTTTTTATTACAATAAATGCTCAAATTGTTTACCATCAGCCTCAATACAAGCCTGTAGCCGACCTGCGTAAACGCATTTCTCAAGCAGCTGAGGAGATCAACTCTCGAAGATACGTTGAGTTCTGGGACACCCTGTATATTAATTAGTATAGATATTATCTATACTAATATATAAAGCTGAAGAGTTTGTTTGTTTGCTTGAACGCGCTAATCTCAGGAACTACTGGTCCGATTTGAAAAATTATTTCAGTGTTGGATAGCCCATTTATCGAGGAAGGCTATAGGCTATATATCATCACGCTAAGACCAATAGGAGCGGAGCAGTAATTAAAATTGTGACGCAGACGAAGTTGCGCGGGTCAGCTAGTATTAGATAAAGCTGACGAGTTTGTTTGTTTGTTTGCTTGAACGCGCTAATCTCAGGAACTACTGGTCCGATTTGAAAAATTCTTTCAATGTTAGATAGCCCATTTATCGAGGAAGGCTATAGGCTATATATCATCACGCTAAGACAAATAGGAGCGTAGCAGTAATGAAAATTGTGACGCAGACGAAGTTGCGCGGGTCAGCTAGTACTTATATGTATATCTATACATATAATAAATCTGTTGAAGAGTCGTTTTTGTACATTCAAAATAAAAAATAAAAAAAATAGCTAGGGAGATACAGGGTAACTTACAGAACCCATTTCCATCATTTTTGGAATTTTTGTCTGTTTATCTGTTTGTCTGTTTGGATGTGCAGGCATCACGTAAAAAGTACAGAAATAACGTAGATAACTTTCACGCAATAAAATTGTACGTAACTGGAGGTATAACTTAGTTTTTGTTTCATCGCAATCGGTTCACTCTATCAAAAGATATTTGTATTTAAAGGTTTCGTTTAAAGTTTCATTACGTGAAGCACATACATGCACCGCCATCTATTGAGATTAAATAGTAACAGTTTAGAACTGTTTCATGAATGAATGCGTATATTATTTGTGAAACTCTTAATACCAAAGGAAAAAAAATAACATTTAGTCATATCGTTTCATTTATCGTAACATCTGAGCTTCTAAGTTTGAACTTATATTTTGACAGTTCAACTACATTGTCGTTTGATGGCGATGTACTGTGTGTAATTGCGGTGTTATCAGCAGATTGGTCCATGTCTGACAAATCAAGTTTGGATACCTATGCTATGTAGCTAATAAGAAGGTGATAACGATATGTTTGACCGAAAAAGAAAAAAGAGAAGAGTAGGGATTCATGAATTTTATTGTGATTCGAATCGACATAATTAATCTATATCAGCCGCACGGGTGGATCTTCAGGGTTAAGCAACGCTTGCCAAGGTTGGTATGTAGATGGGAGACCATCATAACATACCAAGTTTCCTCCGTGCCTCGGAAAGCACGTTAAGCCGTTGGTCCCGGCTGTCATTTGAAGATCTTTGGCAGTCGTAACGGATTGTCAGAAGCCAGTAAATCTGGCTCCAGTCTTGCCAAGACCTACCGTGTTACCCAATTAATGGGTTGTGGAGGTCTGGTAGGCAGCCGCTTCACGTAAAATACTGGTATTCAGCTAAATCCGGTTTGACTGGAAGCCGACCCCGATATAGTTGGGAAAAGGTTAGGCAGATGATGAGTTGCACGAGTCCATCTTCAAAATAAAGCTACGCTTTCCGAGATCGGTCTGTGGATGGGTAACCATTTTAACATACCGAGAATTCCTACGTACCTCGGAATATAATAGCCACCCGGGTCGATCTTCAAGGTTAAGCAACGCTTGCCAAGGTCAGTCTGTGGAAGAGTGACCATTTTAACATACCGAGATTCCTACGTACCACGGAATATAATAGACACCCGGGTTGATCTTCAAGGCTAAGCAACGCTTGCCAAGGTCAGTCCGTGGATGGGTGACCATTTTAACATACCGAGATTCCTACGTACTTCGAAATATAATAGCCGCCCGGGTCGATCTTCAAGGTTAAGCAACGCTTGCCAAGGTCAGTCTGTGGATGGGTGACCATTTTAACATACCGAGATTCCTACGTACCACGGAATATAATAGCCACCCGGGTCGATCTTCAAGGTTAAGCAACGCTTGCCAAGGTCAGTCTGTGGATGGGTGACCATTTTAACATACCGAGATTCCTACGTACCACGGAATATCATAGCCGCCCGGGTCGATCTTCAAGGTTAAGCAACGCATGCCAAGGTCAGTCTGTGGATGGGTGACCATTTTAACATACCGAGATTCCTACGTACCACGGACTATAATAGCCGCCCGGGTCGATCTTCAAGGTTAAGCAACGCTTGCCAAGGTCAGTCTGTGGATGGGTGACCATTTTAACATACCGAGATTCCTACGTACCACGGAATATCATAGCCGCCCGGGTCGAGCTTCAAGGTTAAGCAACGCTTGTCAAGGTCAGTCTGTGGATGGGTGACCATTTTAACATACCGAGATTCCTACGTACCACGGACTATAATAGCCGCCCGGGTCGATCTTCAAGGTTAAGCAACGCTTGCCAAGGTCAGTCTGTGGATGGGTGACCATTTTAACATACCGAGATTCCTACGTACCACGGAATATCATAGCCGCCCGGGTCGAGCTTCAAGGTTAAGCAACGCTTGCCAAGGTCAGTCTGTGGATGGGTGACCATTTTAACATACCAAGATTCCTACGTACCACGGAATATAATAGCCGCCCGGGTCAATCTTCAAGGTTAAGCAACGCTTGCCAAGGTCAGTCTGTGGATGGGTGTCCAGTTTAACATACCTACCGAGAAGAGATCTCAGGTAGTCTTTACGGATTGTCAGAAGCCGACAAATCTGACACCTACAGTCTTGCCAAGAAGTATCGTGTTACCCAGTATTATAGGGTTGTAGAGGTCTGGTAGGCAGCCGCTCCAATCCCGTTTGACTGGAAGCTGACTCCAATATAGCTGGGAAAAGGCTAGGCAGATGATGCTTCGTGGTAAAAAATTGAAATGATTTGCGAAAAACATAATTTGGCAAAACTGGGCACAGATTACAAAGGTAATTTTGTTTCAATTTCCTTTATCCACTAGGGAGACGGTCTAAGTGATATGAATTTAATAAAATTTAGGATTCCCAAAAAATAAATAAATTCATAATTATATTTTCGTCACACATTTACCTACCCTATTCATAGACGGCCTAAGCATCTGCCAGCCTGTTCATTAAATATTGTCACATGACAGACCCATTCGCCACTTTGACACATTTGCGCATTTGGGATCATTTATGCCGCTGATTAACCGCCATTCAATAAAAAGGACAATAAAACGTCAGAGTTACTCTCTCAAGGACGGTCAGCCCCAATTGGGGCCAAATGGTATTGTCTGTATTTTTTAATATACCTATGCTTAACCTTTTCCCAACTATATTCGGATCAGCTTCCGATCAACACGGCGAAGTCGCAGTATGTTAAATAATATGGTCACCTATTCACAGAGCCACCTAGGCAAGAGTTGGTAAGCCATGAAGATCGACCCGTGCGACTGTTATTATTTAGTTTTTTTTTTTTTGTCGATTGCCCCTCGCAGTTACGAACCTGGGAAGGTTGCAACTACTTAACCGGACTTGCCTGTGTGGACCTCAAGTGAATTTAAGGCCCCCAGCCGAGGCTATGCAACTTAATTATTATTTAGCAACGAGCTCCTCTTTTTATAAGTCTCCTCTATCAGTACCTACTAAATATCGATTAAAAAAATTCGATTATTCTTACACAGTAAATCGATTCTATAAACCCGGTAGAACTGTTTAACATAAAATGTAAAATTAATCGGTGAAATTATCCGGGCTATTCAACCGGAAGAGATGATAGAGTGCCCTGCATTAGGTACCCTCTTCCTATTTTCTTAATTTTGAGATCAGGATACGCAAGGTATATATATTTTTCGACATCCACGCGAACGAAGTCGCGGGCACAGCTAGTAATAAAATAAAAATAAAATAAAATACTTAAATCGATACTATATTAATATTATAAAGCTGAAGAGTTTTTTATTTGGTTGAATGCTCTAATCTCAAGAACCACTGGTTCGAATTGAAAATTATTTGAGTGTTGCAGAGCCCATTTATTAAGGAAGAATGTTAGGTTGATTACTATCAGGCTACGACCAATAGGAGCGGAGCATTAAAAGAAAATGTGACGCAGACGAAGTTGCGCGGTTCAACTAGTATCTAATATATAGATAATCAACAAGTTGCGCGCAACTTCATCTGCTCCGCTCATATTGGTCTTAGCGTGATGATATATAGCCTATATATAGCCTTTCTCAATAAATGGGCTATCTAATACTGAAAGAATTTTTCAAATCGGACCAGTAGTCCCTGAGATTAGCGCGTTCAAGCAAACAAACTCTTAGAATATCATGTGCTGTACATAAAAGTGTATGTACTCATACCTGTTCTTTTCTGAGTAACTCAGCTAGCCGGCGACGTTGTAAGGGATTGTTCAACAAGGCAGCACGAGCGGCCCGCTCCCGCTCTTTGATCAGAAGCAGCGGATCTTCACGAATCTTTCGAGACATATCTACTTGTGTGTCCCCAGCTGAAGTTAACATACTAGAGCCAACAACTCTCCTTGATACAGCTGGAATTGGATCTTGTTCCTCTTTATCAGCTTGTTCAGCATTTTTATCAATTGATTTACCGAGCAAGTATGCCTCTTGATCAACTTTCTTATCAGGTCTCTGAAAATAAAAAAGTCTTAGTGAAACATTCAAGCAGCCAATATATATTAGTTTATTGAAAGAATCCTATGCAAAATTAATGTTATTGCAATGTAAATAACATTGTTGCTTGCTACATATTGAAAGAATTAGCACAAACCCATAGAAATATATCATTAAATAATGTGGAAAAAAAGTAAAAAAAATGTCAGGCAAGTGCCTTTAAGGCCATGCTCTGAGAATGGTTCCTTAGTCCAGCTACAAAAACTCTTGTAAAGTAGTGATGTTATATACTGGGTAATTAAGTGTGTACTTCATAGTATTTTTTATCAGAAAAATATAACAACTTCATATCTGTAGTTCTAACTTCAGATGTGTATATCTCACCATCTTTTGACTTATATAAAACTGGCCATGTGTGAGTCGGACTCTCACACGAAGGGCTCCGTACCAGAAACCGAAAAAAAAAACATGTTTCTTGTATGGGGACTCCCTTTAATTTCTAATAATATTTATTTTTTATTATTTGTTGTTACAGCAGCAATAGACATACACACTCTGTTAAAATTTCGACCATCTACCTATGTATCAAGCTTCTTGAGATACAGCTTGCTGACAGATAAGACAGATGGACGGACAGACAGACAGCGAAGGCTTAGTATTAGGGTTCTGTTGGGTACAGAACCCTAAAAATAGAACTTAGGAGAAACAAGTTTGGTTGAATGCTATCCCAAATTAAATTATTTATAACTAGCTTTTGCCTGCTCAACTTTTCTCACTCAACAATTGAACAAGTTCACCGAGTTTACCAATCAGGAAGACAGGCTTTCGAACATAAAAAGTACTGCTCAGCGGCATTCCTTGATGTTCAGCAAGCCTTTGAGCGTGTCTGGCATAAAGGACTGCTGGCTAAAGTGAAGGAAAAACTTCCACACACTTAATGTTCCTGCTCATCCAATCGTATTTATCCGACCGTTGCTTCCAAGTGAAACAAGGCGAAGCAAGATCAAGATTGATTGAAGCGAAACCTGGTGTTTCACAGGGATCTGTTCTTGGACCAGTGTTGTATAATATCCAAGTCTAACCATCTAATCATCTTCACGCTCAGGTACGGAAACACATCACCTGTTAGACTTGGTCCTGACACCCTACCACACACCGATTGTGTAAAGTATCTTGGCTTCCACTTAGATAGGCGCCTAAAATGGAAGCATCACATCAAATAAAAGAGGGACGAGATAAACTACAAGTTCCGCAACCTGTATTGGCTCATGGGAAGAAACTCTGTGCACTCTGTAGACAACAAACTCCTCATCTACAACTCGGTTCTCAAGCCCATATGGACATAAGGGATTCAATTGTGGGGCGTTGCCAGCAAATCCAACATACTCTGCCTGCAAAGAGTTCAAAATGGTATACTGAACAATAGCTAACACACCTTGGTTTGCTAGGAATGACGAAATCCACGACTATCTACGAATGCCAAAAGTAAACTCTAAAATCAAGCGATACAAAAGACAACACAAAGCACGCCCAACCCACTAGTTAATGAACTGTTAAACCCAAAAGCAGTGGTAAAAAGGCTGAAGAGAAACCACCTACTATAAGTGGGAGGCACAGCACTGGCTGCTCGACCACAATGCCATTTGTCATGAAACAAATTCGCTTATGGTCCGAGGACCAATTGCAAATGGAAATATATGGAAAAAAAAACTAGCTAGCTAGCCCGCGACGTCGTACGCATATCCCGTATTTCCCCTTACTGTAGGAATTTTGAGAAATCTTCTTAGTGACATTCCCCAAAGCACAAAAATGCAATTTCAGCTTTCTAAAACCAGTAATTTCGGCTGTGTATTGTCTGTCAGTGACTCCGTAACAGAAAAAAAATATACATATTGATTGCACTACATTATTTAGTTATAGTATGCATCCATCTTCCAAATTTCCTAGATAAAATGACTATAACATTTGGAAACACAAACTTTCAGATAGCCTGACATTGTAAGGGTTACCTTTTGGCCATTTGGCTATGGAAAACCAAAATCAGATATTCTATACAGAAAGAAATCTCCAGGACACATCATATTTTAATGATGAGACATGGCAAAATAAAATTAAAAGAAGTAAAATAAAAAAGTTGCCTACATCATACATCCAAGACAAACGGTTATCATTGGCAGGGGAATTACTGCTGTGTTTCATAAGACTATTCAATTCAGCTCGATCCCGTTCTTCTGCACGTTCGCGCTGTAACTCCACCATCCGCTTTTTCTCCTCAGCTGCAGCCTGTTCCGCCTTCCACACACGCTCCTGATTTTTCATCGTGTTTGGGTGCCATGACTTCTTAGAATTCTTGAAGAGAAACAGTAATGATTAGATATTAAGAACGTGCTATTCAAGTCCATCAGGTAAAAAGAAAGCAGCATAAATACCATTGTACTGTTACCAAAAATCCACGTTTATTTATGACCAAAACAAATCTATACCTACAACATTATGGTCTGGAGCAAAAATTAAATTGTAAGTACAGCATAAATACCATTGTACTGGTACCAAAAATCCACGTTTATTTGTGGCCAAAACAAATCTATACCTACAACATTATGATCTGGAGCAAAATTTAAAATGTAAGTAAATCTTACCAAATCTCCTCCTCCCATTTTGAAACTGTATTATAAAAAACTCAGCTATCGATATAGTTTAAAAACCATTGAATCATATCTGTTCAGTAGTTTTCTTCTCACAAAATCTACGGTCCTAAATGAAGACCAAACAAAACTATGAAACAAAATAGATGTCCAATTGTCCATGTCAGACAGACAGACGTCTTTGTCAGTGAATGTGTCATAGTTTTTTTTAAATTAGTTTTATGGCCTGGTTAATAAAACCTTTCAGCCAGTCGAACACAGAGCGTTTACAGGTTGGCAAATTAGAGTAGAAAATAATAGGGGCGCCACTGTGCTGTTCGTGTGGCAACCCGAATAACGTACCAACCTAGTTTTGATACTCGCTGTATTTTTGCTAGATATGTTTATGTATTACTAGCTTCTGCCAGCGGCTTCCTCCGCGTGGTCCCTAGGGAACATATTCCCGGGATAAAAAGTAACTTATCCTAAATAGTCCTTTCTCAGGCTCTAGAAATTTCATTAAAACCGGTTCAATAGTTTTGGCGTGAAAGCGCGACAGACAGACAGTTACTTTCGCATTTATAATAATAGTAAGGATTTATTTAAAGCAGTAAGTATTGTTTAATTTAGCAAAGGACGTGTTCTCGTCATGCAACTGATTACTAAGTACCTAAATATAAATATTTAGGCTGTGTTTACAACATTTTTTAGGTAGTTAAAAAAATAAATTGGTTGTCTTTAAAGTCGGTTAACGGACGATAATTTTACGTGATTACGTCATAAGAAATTAATTGAACGTGCGGAACGTGACCGTGACACTTTTTTGTGAGTGCAGTCGGTGTTCATCGATTTATAAGACATCATCACGTCAAAAACAACGTTTCTAATGAAAATACTTCAACAATCACATTCAAAGTTAATGTTGAGATTCGAATTTTCATTTACTAAAAAATCAAGTCACTCAAGTATCAATATTTATCTAGGCGCGCTATACCAGAGTAATTCAGACAAAATGCAAACATAACCTTTGTGCTCGATGTTTATTGTTCAAAACTTCCACTTATTCCGTATACAAGTAATTCAAAACTGCTTTGGAATCGTCAATTAACACTTGATTCAACTAAGAACAGCAAAAGAAACCTGTCATATCACCCGTTCTTTGGAGAACATTGTCGAGGTCCGAAAGAATATTTTCGGCCTCATTCCAACAGACAACGTCTGTACATCTCATAAATAACTTCCCGGCCAGCAATTCGAATGGTTTTATTTATGTTTTGTCACGTTTTTGTTATTGTAATTACCGTTTGAAGGTCGAAATTAAAATTCTAAGTAGTTGTGAACTTTGCTTACTATGAAACATCATTATTTTGGAAATGTTGCCAACGGACAAAAAAATTAGTTTCGTTCCGTAGACTTTTTTGCCAAGCTGTGAATGGGGCTGACAACTGTCAAAGTGGCGCTAGTGGTTCAATCAAGTTTGAACCCCTTATTTGATGTAGATTTTAATTCTTTACTCTTTCATCCTTTTTTTAAATCAACAATTGAATTTGTAAGTTTAATATTTTTGATACATTTTAACGTAAATTTATTTAATGAATAATAATATTGAAATTTAATCTATACATTTGACATTTAATTATTGAAATCAATCATTGAAATTATAATCTAATTTTATATTGTTTAAATTTTAATCTGATTGGATATTTTATATTTTTTTGCAATCAATAGATCAAAATTAAATGAAAAGATGAGCAAATTGTAAAAATGTAATGTGGGATATCTTTTTTATAATTTTAATTTAATCTTTAATGCATTTAATAAAAGGCATTTTTACTTTTTATTTTATTTTATTTACTTTTTCATCCTAAAATTATCTTTAACTTTGGTATCTCGAACCATGCTGCTAATGATAAATTCAATAAGATTTTAGCAAAGTACTGGCATGACTGGCTCACGATATTTACTGACGCCTCGAAGCTGTCAGATGATAGCAATGTCGGTTCTGCTGTATGGATTTCAAAGTTCAGAATAATGCTAAATTTTCGTAGTTCTTCATTTGGCTCCATTTATACTCGGGAAGCAATAGCTCTTTTGGAAGCGGTCTCCTATGTTGAATAGCATGGTCTCAACAAATCTATTATTTTCTCCGATTTTCTTAACTGCCCTCAAGACTTAGTAAAAACACCTTTTCGTTCTCGTCACAATTGTCCCCTTACTTTGCAGATTAAACAACTTCTTTATAGATGCTACTGTTTATCGATATCGCATTGGCGTGGATCCCTAGCCATTCTGGAATAATAGGAAACGAGAATGCTGATTCGAATGCCAAATCGGCTACTCGGAATGGCATTGAATCTCACACATCCTGTAATGCTCAAGATTTGCGCTGCCTTGTTAAACCAGAGATGATGTACAGTTGGCATCACTGTTGTTTACCCCTCCGAAGTTAGGTTTTAGTGACGACCGCGCAGGTGCAATCGCGTAAACAAGTGTTACGTTCCTAGATTTTTTTTATAAGTACTATATTATAATTAAGTAACCAAGACTACCAGTAACTATAACAATATCAAAAAGTAACAACACAAATACATACACTACAAAAACACACAAAAAACAAATCAAATAGTAAGAAATAACCAAAATAATTAATTAAAACAATAACAACGTGGAACACTTTTCGCATCAACAGTCGTTTTGCATTGAGCAAGCGGGTCACACGTATACATCGAAAGTATACGAGCGGGTGAGATGCCATTACACCCGCCATCTTGCACGAACACGCGCAAGCGCGACCTAACCGCGCATGCGCTGTATTATGTTTTTTGTCAAATTGACATTCTGCGCAGTCGATTGCGACGTACTTCGGGGAGGTAAACTTGCGTGGCGGGAAATGTAATGTTGGAATACACAGAGGAAAAAGCTCCGTTACAGAAGGGAAAATTTTATGGATCCATCCAACCACTTATTCCTTCTAAATGTTGGTTTAGCAAACATCAGGTAATTAGATAGTGGTCAAACGTATGCAGTAAAAAAAAAACTTAAATTTTCAAGTAAACTGGCTACCTCTGTCATAATTCGCCTCCGTCTCGGGTTTGTTTGCACACTAGTTTTTTTGGCTAAAATTCGCGCGAGAGACAGTTCTTTGTGTGAATGTGGTCTAGAGGAGCTCTGGAGCACTTAATTTTTTCCTGTCCTCGTTTAATTATTTATATATTTCCCCTAAACGACTTACTCCCTTCTGATTTTCCTCGCCCAATTAACATTCCTTTCCTTTTATTTTTAGCCCATATCCCCGCAGTATTTTTTTTGAATAAGTTTATTATATAAATGAAATCTTCTTGTAACAATTTTTTATTATTAAAATATATTTTGTTTATTTAAATGATATATATAAATGTGTTTGATGTTTTAACACTCATATTATGTGCCGTCTTATATTAATAACCAAATGTTTTGTCCTTTTAGCACGGCGAATAATGGATGACATCGCTACAAAAACTGATCAATAGTCATTAAACAGTTATCGTAATTGAGTATCGACCATTATTACCATCTCGTACCTTGACATTGGCAAAATCATCGAATATTCGTTGATGGAGCCATAACCTTAAAAATTGAATTGAATAGTTCCGTTTCTAAATAGATGGTTTCGAGACTGTTTTGCCAAGCTTTAGCGTATCACAGATTATCAAAATACTTTGGGTATTTCTTCCATAGACAGAAAATTAGTACTTTCTATTGCCATGCGTTGAACACAGATGCGTGACGTCGGGATGTTAGTCTCAAAATGTATGACTAATTTTCTCTTCAAACAAAAAAACAAATTATATGTAAAAAATAACGTTCCATGCATTGAATACATACGAAATAAATTAAATAAAATAAAATAATTATTTGCTTATATGAGTGGGATATGAGTAAAACACGGCCGGCATTATGAAAACCGTACCAGTTAGCAGTTCGGTCATTTTTTAACCGACTGCAAGAAAGTTGTAGGTTCTCAATTCGAAGAGCTGTCAGCATAGAAGACGCGGCCCGCAGTGCCTGCCGGGGTTGCGGAATTTGTTTGAAAAAGTCACCGCGGCCCTGGAACGCAAAGGAATTTAGGAGGAACACGGATGGGTTTAAGTCAGTAAGAGTCTGACACTCCCTCCTGCTTCACCTAGAGCGGGAGGAATCATTTGATGATTTCCCATTCTGGTTCGGAACTAATCGTAAGTCTGTAGGTGATACGTAGTAGAATACGCCCGCAACTAAGCCCGAAACTACGGACTTCGGGCTTAGAGAGTAGCCCCCCAGGCACGGATCGACGGCGCGTTGTGTTCCATGCGCGCCTTAAAGAGAATTCAGCAATATAGACAGGGGATGCGGCCCTTGAACGCAAAGACGTTTGGAGGAACACGGATGGGTTTAAGTCAGTAAGGGTCTGACACCCCCTTCCGCTCCCTGAGCGGAAGGAGTCATTTGATGACTTCCAATCCTAAAAAAAAAAAAACATTTTAATCGCGCGCCTACAGGAGGGCGCCAGGGTATTGATTGCACACACACGAGCGTTCAATAGGCTAGAGCCGCCTTTGTTGCCAACCGTCCTGTTTTCCCAGAACATGTCCAGTTTTCGTAGTGTCCTAGATCGGTGTCGGTGGTGGCGTCGGGATAGTTTTTAAGCTGCTTCCTGGGCTGATCATACCTATACTAGCTGACCCGCGCAACTTCGTCTGCGTCACAATTTTCATTACTGCTCCGCTCCTATTGGTCTTAGCGTGATGATATATAGCCTATAGCCTTCCTCGATAAATGGGCTACTTATCTAACACTAAAATATTTTTTCAAATCGGAGCAGTAGTTCCCGAGATTAGCGCGTTCAAGCAAACAAACAAACAAACTCTTCAGCTTTATATTAGTATAGATTTTATATATATTATCTGGGTAGAAATGACGCGTGACCAATTTTATGGGAAATTGGGTTGAAACGTGGGTAGGTATATTACAAATACATAAATTTGTATTATTATATTAACTATATTTTACTAACTATAAACTTACCTAATTATTATAGGTAGGTACATATTCGTTTTTTTTTAATTAATCAAATTGTTATCCTGCAAAAGTTTTTAGATAGGTAAATCTGCAGTGCTATTCTGTAACATTTTCGTATCTCGACAGTGGAATCCGAGCTGAGTTTCAAGTTAAGACCTTTATGTTGCGTGCAATAAAGCTCACTTTGTGAGTTTTGTCACTCAGGTGAAGCTCGATATCGAAATAGTTACTTACAGAATAGACTAGCTGATTTCATTATTAAAATCATAGTTCATATGTAAACAAAATATTAAGTACAAAAATGGGCGCTACAAAGCGGACATTGATAGAAGAGCTGGTAGATATTTACTAATACAAAACAAAAATATAGGTAGGTACCTAATGACTAAGTATAATAATAATATCAACCAACAGGGTTCCCACCTCTTCGTTATCTCTGCGGAATTGAACCATAGTGCATCATAATCTTCAGGTTCCCGAGAGGCAGGAATTTAAAATGCTTAATCAAAATTCTCCCGGAATTTAAAGTTGCTTGTTTAGCCAAGGATCTTAAAACAAATTAAAGATTACGCAAACGGTAATGTTACATAAGTACCTATTATAAAGAGGCAGACGTTTTCGTTGAAAGTTGTTAAAAATATTAATCTTATCCTTCCCTAAGCATTCTTTTCTTGAAAATACCGCCAATGGATTAAACTGCACTTTGATGAATAAATACTATAAATATGTAATATAAAAACAAATATTTCTTTAAAAAAGTATCAAGGCAGAAAGACAAGCATTTATTTATTAATTGGCCTGCAATTCTCACGGATTTATACAGCCAGGAGATGATAACCCTAAACGCCACCGAAAGAATCGGGCTTGCTTGCTTCAAGCGAGGTACAACGGGCGGCGCGGCGGCAGGCGACGGAGGAGATGGTAGCGGGGTAAGGGAGGCGCGGCACGGCCCGTGGCGCGGGTCAGTTGCGGTCGCGTTGAGGAAGGTTGAATCGGGCGCACGAGCCGAGTGGCCTCAGTACCGCGGTTTCGAACGTTCGGTGACCGTGCAGCGCGTGTCGGCTCCTCGCCCCGCGCGCCCGCCTCACTTACCTAATGCTTGCGCCCGCCTCACTGTACACTTTATGAACTACGAACCTTTCCTCTGGCACAGTATGATATTAATGTAGGTACATATTTATCTCTACTATAAATATACACCATTAGACCTACCATTAAACATTTATGTACCTTACTAGATAACTAACTGAAATGGGTCACCTTGCGAATATTCTACTCGTTACCTATTAAAAACTATTCGACTGGCTTACACGTGTTAGAATAATTTATAAATACCTACTCAGTAGAAAATAAGATAATTATCTGTTTATCTTATGACAATGATCTTGATATTTATTTAGCAGTACCTACCTATCTCCCAAGTTTCAATTTATCCACGAAAATCAAAAATATGTAGACCCACCATTTTTATGTCTTATAGTTTTTTTTTATGAACCCATGTATATTGGTGTAGTAAAACCTGTGAAACGTAACATAATTATACTCAAACATTACAGGTATACCTAAAAAGTATACACAACTAGGAAAGAAATACGGTTGTTGTGTGCAACATCTCATGTTTCATTTAACAAACCTACTTAAACCACTTTGAATCAAAGTTAAACCATTGGTGCCCACACATAAATCCATCCCTCCTTAAAGATGTATGTTCATATGTTGTAAACTAGTTTTGGAAGGAATTAATAGTGTCGTTTCAGGGGGGGTAGATAAAGTTCAGACTTTTAAAAGAATAAGTATTTTTTACTTTATATTTAACACTGCTATGGGAATGTGCGCTTCAGAACTACATACTTACTTGATTATTACCTAAGTACCTATACACTTGTGTGCATTGCGCTTTTTAACTAACCCGGAAATTGGGTAAAAATCAGCAACGCCAAACAATACAATTTATGTTCGCAATGAGACTGGACCAGAGAATGGACTCAGGAGGCCTGTCAGAATCAACTCGACAAAATGTCAGAACAGCCGATTTTTAACTGACTTCCAAAAAAGGAGGAGTTTCTCAATTCGGCGGGTATATTTTTTTATGTATGTACACCGATTACAAAAATAATCAGTAGGCATGCCTACTGATTATTTTTGTAATCGGTTATTTTTGCGATTTTTTTTAAAACCTGCGCTAACCAGGTTCAGCTGTTTTTTTAATCTCTGTTGAAAAGCATTACTTCTCTCCCTACTATGCCGTAATCTTATTTATTACAAGTTGACCCTCGCAACTTCGTCTGCTTCGCTCTTATTGGCATTAGCGTGATGATACCTATAGCCTTCCTCGATAAATGGGCTATCTAACACTGAAAGAATTTTTCAAATCGGACCAGTAGTTCCTGAGATTAGCGTGTTCAAGAAAAAACCTCTTCAACTTATCGATATAGATAGGTAGATATTATTATAATGCTAATAAACATATATATGTACATTTTGTTTATTGTATCTTGAAATATTAAATCAGTCTGTTTTAACTTTTCTAATCTATTTAAACACACCCGAAAAAAACGCACGAAGACGGAGCCTCGCTTCGCGGGGCTCCGATTTCTGTCTGCTGCAGTGTTTAAAGGATCCGTGTCGGGGTGCCGTAAACTTCCTTTGCTGCTAGGCTAGGCTAGGCAAGTCATTAAACGATATCGAACCAAGTAATTTTCTAGCTGTTCAATGAGATGCCCGGATGTCACTTAGGCCGATGATTAAACGGCGCAGTTTAATGTAAAGGCTAGGTCGTCAATTTAACGGATGTTTAAGCTAGTTGGCTGCCACATCTATGTATATCATTCTCTCATCCAATCTAACTCTCCTGTCGCAGGTTTTCTGCAAGAAATTTTCCCTAAATAAGTACCTAGCAACTTTGTGCTCTTCTACCTGTATTTTCCTTGAAAGTATTTTCTCTTTGAAGTGTTTTGTGTATAGGTACATTATTTAAATAGCCTAGAGAAAAAAAATATAGGTCTCGTAAATGAATAATTCTGAATATTCAAGCGCATTATAATTTTAATAATCTAAATTAGCGTTAGCGTTGCTCTGCTGACATACCTAACTAAGTAATACATAGTCTAAGGGCGTTTTGTGCACTCTCTCGGTCACTACGAAAATCAGTCGTAGGTACCTTAGGCTCCGGCGACTATTTCGCCTCGATACTACCACCAGCATCAAGACCTACTTCCCTAAGGCTAATTGCCATGGGCGCGCCAGGACTACGTATTTCAGGGAGGTGCAACTTCAAAACCCTTTATCGAATAGGATAGGTTTTCTTTTGCCCAGAACTAAAGAAGACAGATACAAGGCCGAACGCGGATACAAGCTCGAAATAAGTACCTCGCCTCGGATTAGATACCTAGGTCTCTTTTACTACATTCCACTTGTCTAATTTTTTGAAGTGAAAACTTCTTTAGGTACGTTGAGCATAAAACTTCTTTAGGCACGTTGAGCGTAAAATTTCCTTGGGCGCGTTGAGCACTTTTTGGGTGAGGAAAAATCTTTGATTTTGCGTCATCGTCACGTCACCGAACGCTTTCCGTCTACACTAATATTATAAAGGCTATTAAGAATATTTTCAAAAAAGTTAGGGATCCGTATGAAAACTTCGGTAATGTAATAACTTCGATTATATCGCGTACTCTGCGGAAACTATTGACAATAGAGCAAAGTGATGTACTACAGTTATATAGAGGACACCAATATCTACAAAAAAGTCCGCGAGGATATAATATATCTAACTATTATGGTTAAGTCACAATGACCGCTTTTGTTAAAATTATTCAATCAAAACCCGGGTGATATGAAATAGTGGTGATTTTAGTATCATGATATTGATGCTTATCTATTTAAATTGTTTAATAATTAAGGTTGGTTATGTACATGTTAATTATACTTTAAATTATTCAAATCGGACCTTTCGCTTAAAAGTTACGACGGGTATGAAAATACTCTAAGTAAGAAAAATGTGTTACTCAGTTTTCACTTCTATCGGCAGTCCCCAGAGTGCCCGATATTTTTTACATGTTTTGTATGATTTATATAAAGCCAGGTGTAAGTGCACTCCCTTGCACCCCATCGCGTCGCCCATGCTAATTGCCAGAGTTACATTAATAATTAATAACTGTTAGAAATTCTAGCTGTTTTCTATATTTCTATGGAAAGAACCCACTTACGATAGGTACTCAACTGAAATACCTATATTCACCTATATTTACCAACATAACTACTAGTTATCTTAATGAAATAATGAGTAGATACCAGTCGATATCCATCTGCTTTTGAAAATCATTTCACGGGTCACCAGACCCACCTAACATATTTCGCGTTATGTTGTTGTCCTAGCTAGACAGACAGATATCGGCGAGAGGGAGAGTGCGGAAGGCAGCGGGGACTGAGGGGTAAGGGAGTTACGCACGCGCAGTGTTGTCGAGAGTTCACACGCGCGCTTCGAAACCGCGGTGGGCCTCCACGTGTACGCTAGCGTTGCCCTCCTTCACCCGCTTACCGCCACACCGCGCCCCGCGCGCCTTCGTTCGGACATTCCAACCAACCTTCAACAAACGCGCACAGTCTATCGCGTGGTAGGTATATATACGTTATAATAGCGTTATGCTTGTGTAACAATTACCCATGCCATACATATAAAATAAGAATGTATGAAAACAATTGCTAATCCAAAATATTCCCGTAAAGGTATTAAAAATGTGTGACGGATGAGTCTAGAAAATAGTAGGATAACATATAATTAGTTAAGTATATTAGTCTTTTTTTGTTAAATTCTATACCTACATTTATGGATAGTCTGCCTTCCTAACTCATCCAGCAAAGGTTCTTAACCTTTAAAAAAACTGCGTCCATGAAGTGGAGACCTCAGTTTAGGCTGGGTGGGCAAGTTTTGTCCCAAGTAGCAACCTATTAGCGGGTATACGGATTTAGTTAGGTACCTAATTACCTACTTCTAGTAGCTTACTAATTAATGAAAACGTAATAATATTTATGCCAAACTTTTGAGTGACTTGCTTGGCCCGCGTGAATGTCAAAAACTAGCCTTTGGGAACGTACTTAAAACTGACATTGTCATCCCATAGTCACTTTAATTGTGAAATTTGGAAAATGGCGATTGTTGATTACGTAGGTATGCCAATTTGTTTCAATCGAAAATTTGTACCTATAAAAGATAAATAATTACAGATTAAAATGAGATTTATACGTTAATTTTGTGTTTTTCTTGAATTTTACATAACGTTGAACGCTCGATCAAACAAACATTTGATATTTTGAACACTCGATGTATTGATTGTACGATATATTGAATGTTCGATTTATTAACCATTCGATATTATGAACGTTCGAGTATTTAGACGTTCGATGAATAGTGTTCGATCAATTGATATTCGATTATTTGGCATTCGATTTGGTATAGTACGTACCAGGGCGACTCCTATTAGAATTCCGTTCGTTCCCATCCATCCATTCAGCAGTTGATACACGAATGACTAACAAACTTCCGATCAAACAGATCCCCATTCCCATTTATAATACAACGTGTAACAGAATAAACGCAATACCTTTTAAAGGGTCATTGTAGTCATTATTATAAACAACTTTTTCTATGGGATCAACACTGAAATCGCCAAAAAAAAACGATTTACCCATACATTTATGTGCGCGTAACTCGACAAAATGTACTGAACACCTGATTATTTTTACGGGACGGGCCGGGTTGGTCCAGTAGAGAAAGTTGTTCAAAATAATGAGTTAAATGCTCCCTTCAGAGGTATTGCGTTTATTCTGTTACACGTTGTATAAAGTATGACAGGATAGGATTAACAACCCTGTCAAAGTATTTGGTATTACTAGGAAATATCGTTATTCGTGCGACGTAGATTTATCACCAAATATTTTCAAAAGTTTGATTATTCTTCTGATCCGAATTGGCTTATATTGTAGCATAGGTAGGTAATCAGAATAACCGTGCAAAATATATTTATATGCACTATTTAACTAGTATATACTACTATGACATAGGCATACTAAAGTATGTAGAGGTCTATATTAACTGTCATCGTGATAAATATTTTATTAAATTCAGGTAATTAGGAGAGTAGGTTAAGTGTTGACAGTATCAGTGACCTAAACTTGCACCAGAGGAAAAGTACACCTAGAGGAATACAAAAAACACAAGTAGTAAAAAAAGTCATGGTTTTTTATTAATGTAATTTAATTATTGTTCCCGCTTGCGCCCATGTTTTATAACGCGAGCTATTCCGATCCGGCCCGCTCCGCAGCGCGGCATTCGGCTGCTGTCGGTCGAGTGAGTGTGTCGTTGTAGAGCTATTCGCTGTCAGACCTTCGTACAGAACCTACGCCAACATTAACAACATTGAACCTCGCCAGAAAAATCATCATCATTGTATAACATGATAGGTAAGAATTTATATTTAAGCACCTATAACTTTATTAGGTCATACAGTTTAATTTTACATTTTGTTTACCTGTGTATGTAACAGTACCTTGTGCAAATTATTTTTTTATAAAATTAATTATTATCAATAGATACCCAGGTAGAATTTCAGTGAGTAATCAAAACAGACCAATTATTTTCGTCAAACCGCAGTAGTTTATTTATTTATTCCATGTTGATTCCATGTACAGGTATTATCTATTTGTTTGTATTGTTGCATGAAAATGTCAGGGGCAGTAATATTCTCTTATTATGAGAATATTTCCTTAAATAGGTTATTTTATCCCTATTTGCTCACAGAATGTAGCGTCAGATTGTCAGTTAGGTACTTGCTTACCACCTTGTGTCCCAAAACACTTCCTGACTTTTCTGTACTTATCGACAATCAAGGTCTTGTTGTTTTATTTAATTGAAGATATCTAAAACTAAAAGGTTGTCTTGACCGTCACATTCTATAACTCTAATCTTTAACCATTTTAGTTTGATTTTTTTTTTCATGAATCTTTATCTTTACCTAGGTGTACTGGTAGTTACTTAGGTATTATAAAAATATGACTTTCGAATAGTTGTTATTATGGAACATAAAACAAAATACGTAAACTTCTGTAAAAATACCAAGAAATACCTAAGTATGTACATATATCTGTAGGTGAAAGCTAAAGGACCTTAAGTCACATTTTATAAATTATTCAGTAGGGCTCATTAAAGATGTCTATACCCGAAATTAGATATTTAAGTCGACCGTGTATAAAAAGTAAATAGTGTATCGTTGTAGAATAAAAAGTATGATTATAAAGTTTTATTAAGCTTTTATATTGTGATATTTTTTTGACAAATATTGTTCACTAAGGCTTTATTAACGGACTTAAGGTTCTTTAACTTTGAAGTTTTATTAAATATCTTATAGTATTACGGTAGTTACGTCTCTTCTGTATCAATAATGTATAGTAAATTTAATTATTTTATAACTTAGGTATGACACAAAATCATTGAAACATACGCTTATAAGTTTTAATGACCTGAGAAATGAAATAACTTTATACATTTTAATATTATTTATTGAATGAAACTTTTTAATTTTAACAAATCACCTAAATAAACTTTGAACTTCAAAATCAAAAAACTCATAAAAAATCAAAGAAATTATACAAAATAAAAATATTCTGGTAAGTCACATACTGTGCCATCGTGGGCTAAGGTATTATAAAAATTATGAAAAATGGGTGAAATCCACTGCAGAGCTTTCTGTAAATCCTGAAACTTTTTAGTGCTTATAGATTCGGGGCCTAATCGAATAGGCTGCAATATAGGTATGGCAAAGTCTTCTAGTGATCTTCTTCTATTTCTCCTAAATTCTTGCGGCGAGACTTTGTATGTAAAAAATCATAATTCGAGGTTTGGCTCTCGACAGTTTTCTCCTCCAATATTGGACCGATATAAGAGATATTTCACAAACTGAATAAAAAAGATATACACTGTGTCTCTATGTTTTCCTTTTTTGATTAATAGTTGCCATATTTGTACACTAGGGCTCTGTTGACAATTTTGAGCATTTTGTGAGAGTTCTAGTACTTATACGGTTAACAAATTATCAAAAAGGAAAACATAGGGACACAGTATATATCCTTCTTATTCAGTTTGTGAAATACTTATTAAATCGGTCCAATATTGGAGGAGAAAACAGTCGAGAGCCAAACCTCGAATTATGACTTTTTACATACAAAGTCTCGCCGCCAGCATTTCCTCTTAAGGACACCTTTTCGAATTCTTGTTGATTAAAGGAGGTTTTATAACTCATTATGCCATACTTTTTTTTCAAATTTCATCCATACTATTTCAGAGTAAGGCACTGACTGGCTCATTTCCACTTTTTTTTTCGGTGGATAAATGGCGCTGTAGAACCTTCTTGGATACTCAGAATGTTTTTAAAATCTTCAGTTGCCATATCAATGACTTCAATTTGTGACTTATCGGAGGAACAGGACCATATGAATTGCTGCCAGTCCCATGGGGTTGTTATGGAAAATTGGGGTTGTCTTTGTTTTTTCGTTCAATAATAGAATGTACACCATCTACCTCCATATAAGTATGACCTTTCATAAGGTATTTGTGGTTAATACATTGTAAGTTTTGTATTTAGCTAATAACCACAAGTAACACATGACGATATGTATGTTTTTATTTTGTCCTGCACAATTGTCAGACCAAATAGTGATTTCTCTTGTCGGCGTGTTGGCAACGTTCTTCTAAAAGCACTTGATTAAACCCAAAGATAATTCGTTTCCTCCTCGCCCTGATATGGATTCGTCCCACATAATGCATGTACTTTTGTTTGTGACTTTGTCTAATATTGTATGGTTGAATGTCCCCAACTTGCGTAAATAGAAACTAAGGCTGTTTGTTAGTAGAGGAGTGGGTAAACATTTCTATAAGTCGACAGTGATCATCTTACAATCAGAATTTATTCCACATTGAAGTTTATCTAAAGCTTTTAAATCATATCGAGTCTTTGCTGCACGTGTTCTTCATATTTTGCCTCTAAAGTTTCCTTTTCAGTACCTTGAGAACTACGTATTTGAACGACAAAACGATCACAATCATCACACGTGTCAGTCTCTGGTGGCTTAAACCCTAAATTAAAATGAGTGTTGAAAATCTTTCTGTACGTCCAAATTTTAGCAATCAACTTATTATCTACATTATTCTTTCTGCACTCTTCTAAGTATAACTTACACATTAATTTTATATTAATATATAAGTTATACTTAGAAGAGTGCAGAGTGAAGAGTGCTCCTAAATACTCAAGTGCCGTCTTTTCTCTGCTATAGTGGCTTTCATGTTAGGAAATGATTCTATGTGTTTTTAATTCCATCAATGACTTCGTTTGCCGTCTTATTAGGTGGTTCTTTCTATCCTCTTCTATCTTCTTCTACAATGCCATAGTTATTAGATTTTTTGACCACCGTTTCTGATATCTCTAATATTCCCAGGGAAAAGGATTTGCAAACAATAACTTCGTTATTATTAACAGTAAAACTGTATTCTAAAATATGGTTTCTTTGTTTTGTACTTTCTTCATTACGTACTCTACGTCTTTCAATGGGTTTCTATCGAACACATGCCAAGATGAATTGTCGTTTCATGTCCCAGGTTTTCAATTCATTCCAATAATTTTCAAATATAGTTTTTCGTTTTGAATCATCTATTTCGTCACCGCAAGTTTTCTTACATAAACATGAACTCTTCATATTCTTAGCAGATATGAGCTTTCCTTTATGTGTTACTTGTGATTTGCCATAATTTTATTTTAATTTATAATTTATTTTAAATTTACAATTACTAAACGGGAGAGAGTGCGTGTCCAACCGCGCCCTCGCCCCGCAGCGGGTCATCGGGGGTCGTAGGTACTATTGCACCCGCGCAAATGCAACTCGCGCGTAGTGGTAAAGAACCGTAAGTCCCACATACTGTCGTTTAACATTTTATCTGGATTTATTATTTAAAATAGTAAACAATATTAAGTGATCATACGATCGTTAACTTTTTCATGCTTAGGGACTTAATGTTATTTATAATTTTACATCCACGAAATTAGTGGCTGTAGGACTTAATGTCTTTTACCATTTGATCAATACGGGTATACTGAATTAGAATCATTGAAAATACAAAAATGACAAAAAATGGACTTAAGGTCCTTTAGCTTTCACCTACAGATATAATGTTACACTTGTAAATGGGGCGGGGTGGGGCGAGCGAGAGAGGGATATCTAGTCGAGTGAGTGCGAACTGCGGGGTCGGCGGCCCAAACACGTGGAGGCCTGCACCGCGGTTTCGACGCGATACGCGATAGTGCCGCGGTGCAGGCCTCCACGTGCTACCAGAGGACATTCACTCGGTTTATGTTCCGCTCCCCTCACTCCGCTCGCACCCCTGCGTGGCCGTATTATGTTGGTGCATCCTGATATTCCTGATCGCTGCATGCCATACACAACAGACACTGTACTGTGAACGGTCGTCGCGTTTGAATCGGGGCGCCAAACAAATTGCGGTCGACATACAATAATGGAATCTATATCGTCTAAATATCGTTCGACAGGTGAGGAGGAACGGGTCCATCAATGTGGCGAATGTGGGCTAACGCTGTCCACTCGCAGTGCGCTGACGGCTCACGCGCGCTCTCATCGTGCCACTGCTGATGCTCATCGTTGCGACGTCTGCCACAAGACTTTCGCTGTGCCCGCAAGACTCGTGCGACATTATCGAACCCATACTGGTGAACGGCCTTTTGAATGTGAATATTGCCACAAGATGTTTAGTGTGAAGGAAAACCTGCAAGTGCATCGTCGGATTCATACTAAAGAACGCCCGTACCGATGCGGAGTGTGTGATGCGGCTTTCGAGCACTCTGGAAAATTGCACCGCCATGCTCGCATACATACCGGAGAACGACCCCATGCCTGTCCTCACTGTCACAAGACTTTTATCCAATCGGGTCAGCTCGTCATCCACCTCCGGACCCACACTGGCGAAAAACCATACCGATGCCCGGCACCCGGCTGCGGAAAGGGGTTCACCTGCTCGAAACAACTGAAAGTGCACTCGCGTACACACACGGGTGAGCGTCCGTACACTTGTGATATATGTCTCCGTGACTTCGGCTACAATCATGTCTTAAAATTACACCGTTTTCAACACTACGGCGAGCGATGTTATCGTTGTACTGTTTGCGATGGCACCTTTAACACCAAAAAACAAATGGAAGCCCATATTTACAAAGAACATGGTGCAGACACCCCGCGCACTCAACAAATGCCATCTGCAAGTTCACTAGTGGTTAATGGTAACGTAATGTGTGATTTGGTAGAAGCTGCTTTGCAGCAACTACCTCCGACACCTCCTAGTTCCCCACCGTCTCCTCAGTGTCCCGTGGCGCCCGCTGCCTCCACTGCCGTGGTGGCCACTCTATCCCCGGCGGCATCTCCGCCACCTTCTTCCTCGCCGGCACTCACAACCTCAGTCCAATATACCTTTGCGCCATCTTCGTTGCCGCCACGGAAACGAAAACTTATTCCCCAGCCTGACACTGAGGTGCCGGCTGTCCGGCACACTTCGGTCATACAATTTGCTCCAGCTGCCGCATCTGATTCATAATAGGCAATACAGTATATTATGTAGGTGCCTAATGCTTACAATTATGTATCTTATAAAATCGTATTACATCCTGAGTGTAGTATTTTCTTAGCGTAATCATCCAAGGCTTTTTCAATGTTATTCATTGGCTGTTTGTTGTCTCTGATCGAGATCGTAGTGCTATAGTGGTAGCTTAGGGTAAATTGTGTTGTGTATGTAATTGAGTATGAATAGCCTAGCCTGTAGTCGAGTCTACACCTGTGAAGACGTTGTTTATAGAACCGCGAATATCTGTAACCGATGGAATGAGATAATGTTAATAAATTAAGAGTTGAGGAAAAGACTAAAAGCTACTTAATAAGTAGGTAAGTGCATTTGTGCCGTTATTGTTAGTTATATAAGTTTTTATATTTAAACATGTAGTTATTTTTAAGATAATTATAGTAAGTTACATTAAAGTACAATAATGTATTTAAATTAAAGTTTTGAATCATTATTCTTCCCCTTTTATACATAGTAGGTTTCCTAACAAGAAAAAACATTTAAAATAAAACTGGCCAAGTGCGAGTCGGACTCGCGTGCAAAGGGTTCCGAACGAATTTAATTTTTTTTTACATGTTATTTTAACACTACAGACTTCTAAAAGGTTTTCCTGTAATCTTTAGGTAAAGATAAACTTTTGAAAAAAAAAATGGAGATAATAGATCTCCATTTTTTTTTTCAAAAGTTTAGAGTCAGTAGTTTCGGAGATAAGGGGGGGAATGGTAATTTTTCGTCTAATTTCTTGAATAACTTCTAAACCGTTTATTTTAAAATTATGAAAAAAATATAATTGAAACTCTCATAGTAAGCCCTTTCATTTGATATGTCACACGATATTGTTAAAAAAACTTTTTTTTTATTTTCTAGTTTGACCCCCAAAAGTGTACCCATACTAAAAATTTAATGATTTACGTAACGCGTTCGTGTTTGGGTCATACAAGTCCACATGTGTACCAAATTTCAACAGAATCGGTCCAGTGGATCCGGAGAAAACTGGCTGTGACAGACGGACTTACTTAATTTGACGTTCAAAAGTGCCTTTATTGGTCTAGTTGAAATAAATCATTTGACTTTGACTTTGGACAGACAGACACCCGAGTGAACCTATAAGGGTTCCGTTTTTTTTTCGGAACCCTAAAAAGTAATTATTGTCATTGCATTAAGACCCCCAACACAACTGGAACACGTCTCAGATTATCATGAAGAGACGAAATGGGGGTTGACATTGTTATGTAGGGAACTACAGGGGCAAGGGCAAGTGGGATATTGTTATGCCTCGGCGATTGACGCTCCTGCTGAGCAAGAGGAGCTGTAGGGTTCGATTCTCGGGTTGGGTGAAGTGTTATTGAGTTTTTCCTTCTGGAATTTGTCAGTAGCAGCTCCGAGCCTCCGACACTGGCTTTTTTCCGCTTTATGGCAATAGGCTCGCCATTCATGGGACTTAAAACATTATTGGCGAAATGTGGGTGTGTCTGCCTTACCTTTTGGTGAACGCAGTAGTGATGTTATGAATGGGCTATATAATTTGTACATTATCATGTGTTTATTTTGCCCTTTTTTCTTTTGACGAAAAAAATCTGTAAAACACCTTTATTTCCGAAATTCAGCATTTTAGCTGAATGACCTCCACTGCTGGACATAGGCGTCCGGTGACGTCCCCGCATCGGCCGGCACTGTAATTCTTGCATCCAACTATTCCGACGTGCCCACTGCCACTAAGTTTGTCAATTGTTCGGGGTATCGAACATTTGCCAAACTCGTTACCTTGGCTCTGCTGCGGATCTTTTCATTTCAGTATTGACCACGCAGGAAAATTCAAGCATAGTGAATCTTACCCTCTTCACTTTGAAGTATGCAGACCAGGATAGGTGCGGCTTTGGAAATGAATAAAAAACCTTCACAAATAAACTTAGATATGCCAACACCATGAAAATAAAGGGGTTTGGATTTTTGTCTATGAAAACTTTCATAGTGACTCCCAGAGGAGGATTAAATGTTACCAGCACCCTAGGCAATCATCTTATCGGCGCCCCTTGAGTAGTCACGAGCAGGAGCGGATCCAGAATTGCACTCGGGGAATTTTTCTCTGAGCGGGAGGAATTGGAAATATTCGCGATTATTTCGTAATTATAGCTTAGGATTTTAGAACATTCGCATGGAAACACGATTGAGTTTATCGACTTATTCGGAACGGCTACAAAAACCTGAAAAACCTAGAAAATTTCATATGCGAAGGCAAGCTCAAAAACGTTAGTAGCCCACCTCGGATCCAGATTAGAATAGAAGTTTCTTTGTCAACCTATGCCTAGAAACCAAAGTAACAGTGATGAAAGAGCAAGCGAAGCGAGCTAGAAATTTTTAACACCCAGCCTTGGGTAGATAAGATTTTTTGGACTAGCCGTTAATAGAAGTTATAAGAGTGTCAGTCGGAATCCACCGACTTCAAACTCCAGGGGTCTACCTACTGTAAAAAACTACTAAAAGAAAAACAGTATGACACTGTCCAAACCGGGAATCGAACCCAGGACCCCACGCTCAGCAGCCGTGGTTTGCGACTGCTACTACTGCTACACCAACGAGACTGTCATAAGCTAAAGACAGCTATTGTGAACGCCGTAAACAGTTGGCATTGACAGATGATTGATTTTTGAGATCGGATTGGGCCATGTAAGAGTAATCAATTAGTAATAGGGGCGTACTCCGGAAGCTCTATACAAAGTATGAATACCTAAGTAAGTAGGTACTTATTTATTTTTTTAATTTTAAGCTTCTTCGTGCGCTCTTTGTAATCTTTCGCCCCTAGGCACGTGCCTAATAAACCGCCTCTGGTCACTCCATCGACAATTTGATTCTTTGCAAAGTTGGGGCGCAAAATGAAACTGGTAAATTCGTTAGTCCATTATTACAGAATTATCTATTTTATTATATAGTTACATAAAATATGCAATTTTGCAATAGCTTGAAGCTATTGCATATTTTAAGTAGTTATTTTTCAGTCACTTGGTTCAGACCTTGAAAACTACTAAACCGATTTTGATGAAAGCAGCTTGTCTATTCTGTAAATAACTATTTCGATATCGAGCTTCACCTGAGTGACAAAACTCACAAAGTTAACTTTATTACACACAAGTTCACACAACACACAAGTTTCTTATGTTTATACGAATTTGATACTCACCTCGGATTCCGCTGTCGTGACACGAAAATGTTCTTACAGAATAGGGGTGCTGCAGTTTTCCCTATGTTGATTTGTGCATGTTAAGAGTAAACTAAAATCCGATTAACGGTTTTGGAGGAAGGCGTGGACAAACATAACTACATCTTACATCATCATCTTCCTGCCATCCCAAGATACTTACAACCCTAAGTAAACGTGTTGTGCGTTTTCGATTCTGTCCTGTACGCCGTCACAAAATTACTTACTATCATACTTACTTACTCTCTATCATCCACATTTATATTCATAACTCTTTTAGTAACATGCTTTTCATCCCTCCTCTTCGCATGATTATATCAAGACAAGCCCTTTCAACTTTTTCGTCACTGGCGCCCTTTTTAACCCCCGATGCAAAAAATGGAGTCTTATTAGTTTGATGTCGATGTCTGTCTGTGTGTGTGTGTGTCTGTGGCATCGTAGGTCTCAAACGGATGGACGGATTTCGATGCGTTTTTTTCATTTGAAAGCCAGTTTCCTTGCGGTGGTTCTTAGCTATGTTTGGTTAATATCGGTCAAGCAGTATAAGAGTATCGGCTCTTTTCCAAAATGATGTAAGGCATTTTTGGCGTATGATTACTCGATTAAGCGCTTCACGCGTGCCAGTATTATCGTTAAATGACAATAAATTGACAACTTCGACCTGATGCTGCAATCAGAATGGTCTTCAGAAGACCCGACTCTTCGAAAACTCACAGCAGACATATCGTATTTGGGTTCAATAGATTAGTTTCAATGAGTAGGTACCTTGCAGGTTATGATTTTGCAATACGGTCATGTTGACCTGGTACTACAACCTGGATGGTCTCCAGAGAACCCAACTCCTCGAAAACTTATAGCAGACATATCGTGTTTGGATCCAATGTATTAGTTTTAATGAGTAAATTTATTGCGGTTTTAATACGGTCACGTTGACCTGATACTGCAATTATACTGATTATACTTTACTAAATTTCAAAATGTTGAAATAAAAATGAAATTAAAAATTTCTTTTCAGTTTTTTCGGAGGTTTAATTTTTTTGTTAATAAGTTTTTATTTTATACTTTTGTGTGGCTATAATCTACTAATTAATACATGCTTAATTATATATTATAATTATAATCTGACTACTCTGTAAAAAGTTATGCGTGTTCAAACATAAAAAAATATATACGCGTCGACTTGAGAACCTCCTCCGTTTATTCATCGGTTAAAAATGGCATTCGTTGTACTCCGACCAGGCATAAAATCGAACTGGTTCTGTAAAAAAAATACTTTGTGTAGCTCACGCATTGATCTCACTTCTAGATTAGATGAAAACTACAAAGCCAGATCCACACGCTTACTAAACCTCGACAAACCATCATAAATCATATGGATAGGCAGTTTGACTTGGTTTGTGCAGGTTTGCAAGCGCTTGTAGCCGACCCCGACTGTCAGTTTTTTGCACAAATCAAAGGGAATTTGCCGCAAGCTCTTGTGACGCCTCCACGCGTTTATTTGTAAAACGAATTTGAAGTTTACTGCAAGTGCCAAACGTTTGGCTCCGGTATTAAGTTTGCGGTAAGTCACAAGCGTGTGGCTCCGGCAAAATTTGTCGGAATTCTTGCGACAAGTCTACAAGTTTGTGCGCGCTCTGACTCTTGTCATTCAAAGTCATTTTAAACTACTAGAATGAACATTTTGATAATAAAAACTCGTTAAAGTCGTCACTAGTTCGATACCCGTCGTGCTTGCCTATATAGAATTCAATATTTGTTTGTTTTTTTTGTTTTCAATATATGTACATACTAAGGTTTCTTTGTGTAGGTTTATGTTGTTGTAGTTTGCAGCAAGTGCCAAGCGTGTGGAACCGGCTTAAAAGTCTATGGTTTTCAAGAAACATACACGTATATTTTGTTTGCTCATGGGTAAATGCTCATTGCTTCTTATTTTATTTTCACTCTAAAATCTTCAACTTGAAAATACAAAGGTATATCTGATGTAGCGGTTTTCTGACGGTTCTATAAAACACGCGTTCCCAGTGTGCTCGGGAATAAAGTTGCAACACTCTGGCGATGCTGTATTTTAAATAGATATAGAAGGCATTTTATATCTATGTTCAGTTTAGTCTTTGGTTTTGTTTACATTTTGCTTTGCAAAGCACTAACGAATGGTGATGGGATTTTACTCGGTAAAAACCCAATCGTGGGTAAATCCGAGGGAAAATACCCATTTAAACTTATGTAATACTAACTGACCCGCGCAACTTCGTCTGCATCACAATTTTCATTACTGCTCCACTCCTATTGGTCTTAGCGTGATGATATACATATAGCCTATAGCTTTCCTCGCTAAATGGGCTATATAACATTGAAAAAATTTTTCAAATCGGATCAGTACTTCCTGAGATTAGCGCGTTCAAGCAAACAAACAAACTCTTCAGCTTTATATATTAAGTATAGATTCTTCTATTTCCATAGCTGTTGTGTTATAAATATTTGTTATTGTATATGTTTTGTTCTATTTTTAACCGACTTCCAAAAAAGGAGGAGCCGTAAACAGTTGGCATTGACAGATGATTGATTTTTGAGATCGGATTGGGCCATGTAAGAGTAATCAATTAGTAATAGGGGCGTACTCCGGAAGCTCTATACAAAGTATGAATACCTAAGTAAGTAGGTACTTATTTATTTTTTTAATTTTAAGCTTCTTCGTGCGCTCTTTGTAATCTTTCGCCCCTAGGCACGTGCCTAATAAACCGCCTCTGGTCACTCCATCGACAATTTGATTCTTTGCAAAGTTGGGGCGCAAAATGAAACTGGTAAATTCGTTAGTCCATTATTACAGAATTATCTATTTTATTATATAGTTACATAAAATATGCAATTTTGCAATAGCTTGAAGCTATTGCATATTTTAAGTAGTTATTTTTCAGTCACTTGGTTCAGACCTTGAAAACTACTAAACCGATTTTGATGAAAGCAGCTTGTCTATTCTGTAAATAACTATTTCGATATCGAGCTTCACCTGAGTGACAAAACTCACAAAGTTAGCTTTATTACACACAAGTTCACACAACACACAAGTTTCTTATGTTTATACGAATTTGATACTCACCTCGGATTCCGCTGTCGTGACACGAAAATGTTCTTACAGAATAGGGGTGCTGCAGTTTTCCCTATGTTGATTTGTGCATGTTAAGAGTAAACTAAAATCCGATTAACGGTTTTGGAGGAAGGCGTGGACAAACATAACTACATCTTACATCATCATCTTCCTGCCATCCCAAGATACTTACAACCCTAAGTAAACGTGTTGTGCGTTTTCGATTCTGTCCTGTACGCCGTCACAAAATTACTTACTATCATACTTACTTACTCTCTATCATCCACATTTATATTCATAACTCTTTTAGTAACATGCTTTTCATCCCTCCTCTTCGCATGATTATATCAAGACAAGCCCTTTCAACTTTTTCGTCACTGGCGCCCTTTTTAACCCCCGATGCAAAAAATGGAGTCTTATTAGTTTGATGTCGATGTCTGTCTGTGTGTGTGTGTGTCTGTGGCATCGTAGGTCTCAAACGGATGAACGGATTTCGATGCGTTTTTTTCATTTGAAAGCCAGTTTCCTTGCGGTGGTTCTTAGCTATGTTTGGTTAATATCGGTCAAGCAGTATAAGAGTATCGGCTCTTTTCCAAAATGATGTAAGGCATTTTTGGCGTATGATTACTCGATTAAGCGCTTCACGCGTGCCAGTATTATCGTTAAATGACAATAAATTGACAACTTCGACCTGATGCTGCAATCAGAATGGTCTTCAGAAGACCCGACTCTTCGAAAACTCACAGCAGACATATCGTATTTGGGTTCAATAGATTAGTTTCAATGAGTAGGTACCTTGCAGGTTATGATTTTGCAATACGGTCATGTTGACCTGGTACTACAACCTGGATGGTCTCCAGAGAACCCAACTCCTCGAAAACTTATAGCAGACATATCGTGTTTGGATCCAATGTATTAGTTTTAATGAGTAAATTTATTGCGGTTTTAATACGGTCACGTTGACCTGATACTGCAATTATACTGATTATACTTTACTAAATTTCAAAATGTTGAAATAAAAATGAAATTAAAAATTAAAAAAAAAACCCCAAGGCAAAAACAAGAAAAACGAATATTTTTAAAAGTCAAAAATAATAACTACCGCTGAGAACAGACAGAAGCTAGTGCAGAAAAAAAATCCGTCGGGGCTGCCATTCCTTGCCCTTAAAATGGAATGAATGATTGCAATTCTACAGATTATGGGAGCAATCATTGTATTATATAATTTCAGGACAGCAAATGGCAGTCCTGACCTTTTTAAATGTTCGTTTTTAAATTTTGCGTTGGGGTTTTTTTTTAACTACTTACATACCTCCCTCTAATGTACTCATTTCTCACTTTATTCATTCTCGTTATAACATTATCATCTCCGCTACATGCAATCTTTTTTCATCCGTCTTTTTCACAGCTCAACATTCTCATCCATAAAGTACAGGTCTAATCACGGACTTATAGATTTTCCCCATTAACTTGAGGGGCAACTGCGGGTCGCAAGTTATTCCAGCAACCCTGCGCCATTTCATGCAGCCTAAGATAATCCGGTGCGATCCCTTTCGTTCAATATCGCCATCCACCTGGACGAGCGACCCAGGGTCGCTCCAATACAATGTCATCAGCAAACAATATACACCAGTGAGTCTCTTACTGGATGTACGACGTCAGAGCGTCATTATCATCAGGAACAGGTAAGGACTGAGGGTGCAACCCGATTTCCACACTGAAGCTGTCAGTGGTGCCCACTGTGCACCGGACTTTACTGTATCGACCATAGATCAAATAAATAAGGTATCGACTGTTCATCGCTCAGATCAACTGCACATTTACGAGGCACCCGGTCTTATGCCTTTTCGAGGTCAACGAAGACCATGTGCAAGTTTTTATGCACAACTCTGATTTCTCGCACAGTTGGCGGATAGCAAAAAAACTTTTTAACAAAAAAATTAAACTTTAGGTAATTTCGAATGTCGGTGTTTTTGATTGTTTCTTCGTATTTTAACACCGACTTCCGAAATTACCAAAAGTTATTTTTTGTAAAAAGGTTTATTATTTTTTGCTTTTCAGTTTTTTCGGAGGTTTAATTTTTTTGTTAATAAGTTTTTATTTTATACTTTTGTGTGGCTATAATCTACTAATTAATACATGCTTAATTATATATTATAATTATAATCGGACTACTCTGTAAAAAGTTATGCGTGTTCAAACATAAAAAAAATATATACGCGTCGACTTGAGAACCTCCTCCGTTTATTCATCGGTTAAAAATGGCATTCGTTGTACTCCGACCAGGCATAAAATCGAACTGGTTCTGTAAAAAAAATACTTTGTGTAGCTCACGCATTGATCTCACTTCTAGATTAGATGAAAACTACAAAGCCAGATCCACACGCTTACTAAACCTCGACAAACCATCATAAATCATATGGATAGGCAGTTTGACTTGGTTTGTGCAGGTTTGCAAGCGCTTGTAGCCGACCCCGACTGTCAGTTTTTTGCACAAATCAAAGGGAATTTGCCGCAAGCTCTTGTGACGCCTCCACGCGTTTATTTGTAAAACGAATTTGAAGTTTACTGCAAGTGCCAAACGTTTGGCTCCGGTATTAAGTTTGCGGTAAGTCACAAGCGTGTGGCTCCGGCAAAATTTGTCGGAATTCTTGCGACAAGTCTACAAGTTTGTGCGCGCTCTGACTCTTGTCATTCAAAGTCATTTTAAACTACTAGAATGAACATTTTGATAATAAAAACTCGTTAAAGTCGTCACTAGTTCGATACCCGTCGTGCTTGCCTATATAGAATTCAATATTTGTTTGTTTTTTTTGTTTTCAATATATGTACATACTAAGGTTTCTTTGTGTAGGTTTATGTTGTTGTAGTTTGCAGCAAGTGCCAAGCGTGTGGAACCGGCTTAAAAGTCTATGGTTTTCAAGAAACATACACGTATATTTTGTTTGCTCATGGGTAAATGCTCATTGCTTCTTATTTTATTTTCACTCTAAAATCTTCAACTTGAAAATACAAAGGTATATCTGATGTAGCGGTTTTCTGACGGTTCTATAAAACACGCGTTCCCAGTGTGCTCGGGAATAAAGTTGCAACACTCTGGCGATGCTGTATTTTAAATAGATATAGAAGGCATTTTATATCTATGTTCAGTTTAGTCTTTGGTTTTGTTTACATTTTGCTTTGCAAAGCACTAACGAATGGTGATGGGATTTTACTCGGTAAAAACCCAATCGTGGGTAAATCCGAGGGAAAATACCCATTTAAACTTATGTAATACTAACTGACCCGCGCAACTTCGTCTGCATCACAATTTTCATTACTGCTCCACTCCTATTGGTCTTAGCGTGATGATATACATATAGCCTATAGCTTTCCTCGCTAAATGGGCTATATAACATTGAAAAAATTTTTCAAATCGGATCAGTACTTCCTGAGATTAGCGCGTTCAAGCAAACAAACAAACTCTTCAGCTTTATATATTAAGTATAGATTCTTCTATTTCCATAGCTGTTGTGTTATAAATATTTGTTATTGTATATGTTTTGTTCTATTTTTAACCGACTTCCAAAAAAGGAGGAGGTTCTCAATTCGGTGGGTATTTTTTTATGTATGTACACCGATTACTCCGTGGTTTCTGATCCGATTTCCATATTTTTTTTAATTCGATGCAGTATAGTTGCCATTTGGTCCCATAAAAATTTGATTCAGTTTGTTTCAGTAGTTTTTATTTTATGAGCAATTTTGCTTATTTCAACTTCTGCGTTGTCCAAGTATCAACACGTTGTCCAAGTATCAAGACGTCGTCCAAGTATCAACACTTAAAAGTGAAAAATAAAAAACGTTTTACAAAAAAATAAAACATTAATTTCGGAAGTCGGTGTTTTTGGCTTTGTTTCTTTGTTTTTTAACACCGACTTCCGAAATTAAGGTTATTTTATTCTTTGTAGTGTTTTTTTGGAAGACGGTTATATTTTTCTGTATAAAGTTTTTATATGCAGAATTTTTTTACAATCCGACTGGTAGATCCATAGATTACCGCGTTTGAATAAACAAAAAATCTTCTCAACTTTATTGTATTAGTGTAGATAAAAAATTGGTTGTCTGTAAAGTCGATTTACGGACGATAATTTTACGTGATAACGTCATAAGAAATCAATTGAATTCTTAACAAACAAGCCGAACGCTTAATAGGCCTCTCTATCGCTTGTATCGCGCTCTCACTTGCGGAACGTGACACTTTTTCGCACCCGCAGCCGGCGTTCATCGATTTAAAAGACGTTATCACGTCAAAAAAAATATCCGGTTTTACCCAAAATGGGTAAGAACCTAGTTGTTTTCCCGTTGGGTTTTTCCCCACCGCCCATCTCTACTAATGAATGAGTTGGTTCCATAGATATAGGGAGTGTACAGAAACTATAGGTGGCAGCTCAGAAATGTCACTGTCAAGTATAAAACAAGTATAAAATTCCAAATAGCTGCGCTAGATGGCACAGTCTACTTCGCGCACGTTCCCCTAAACTGAGCGTGTAGGAACCACAGGTGGCAGCACAGAAGCGTCAATGTTACGTATTCTGACCCCTAAAACTTCGAATATGCGACACTAGATGGCATAGTAAACGCTGTGCACGGTCCCTATAGAGTGGTTGGTACAAGTTGGTTGAATAATGTATGGTTTTCTTGACTGAAATAATATAATTATTGTAGTCTGTGCACAGTGTTGCCAATTTAGCGACTTGGTCGCTAGAAGTGACAACTTTCGTTTAAGTCTTAGTGACAAAAAAATATTTTTTGAAGTTTAAGACGAGATTTGACGACAAAAATATTTTAGCTGCTTATCTGACGACTTTTGGTTTTGAAGTACCTACAAATCAAAATAATTTTAGGGCTAATAAATACGCTTTTGTTAACTCGATACAGAATTATATAGTGCCAAGAGATATAATATATGGAAAACGAAAACGCGCTTGCGCGCCAAATTCAAACTTAATTTAATTGAAGTTGCATCCATTGTCGTAGCTTCAGCTATTTAAAAAACTACCAATTTTTTCAACTTTAAGTTTTACTTTAATTTTTAAACTCTATCTCCAGTTAAATGATAAATTTTTGGAGAGCGTTCGGAAATCAACTAGTTTATGATTTACATACAAAAATTCAACTATTGTGTAAAATTTGAACGCAAAATTTTTATTTAGAGTTTGAAAAAAAAAATTGGGAAAGCGACTTGCACCGTTTGCACGCTTTTCAGAATCGGTTTTAGCGACTTTCTGGCGATTTTTGATATTGGGCCGTGACTCAAATTTTAGGTTTTGGCAACACTGTCTGTGTTTGACTGATGACAGACCATTGACAGACAGCTAAACTCTTGGACGTCATTTCTGAGTGATAAGCTCTATGGTGTTGTGTATTTTGAACAGGATTTTTTCAGTTTTTCATCAGGAATTTGTTTTAAAATCAATCGTCCAAAATGGTATGTAAATAGTGCTATTATATGTTTGATTTCTTCTGACTAACTCGTACGTGTTATTTTTAAGATTAGAAGTTGTTTACACCTTATATTTTCCTTAGCTTGTTTGGGCTTGAAACCGGGAAAGCCGGCGAAATAGCCTAAATGATGACGCGAAATTTTACAGTCAAGATTTTGGTAGGAATTACTCAAGTGCAATAAAACCAACAATTGCAATGTTTATTTTCAGACGATCGGGAAAAATAATAAAATGCAACAGCATATTAACTATAGGGTAAGAGTAATACTTCAAGATTCACGAACGTTTATTGGGACTTTCAAGGCGTTTGATAAACACATGAATTTAATTTTGGGAGATTGTGAAGAATTCAGAAAAATTAAATCCAAAAATAGTAAAACTGCAGACAGAGAGGAGAAGAGAACATTGGGATTTGTTTTGCTACGCGGTGAAAATATTGTGTCATTAACAATTGAAGGTCCGCCTCCACCAGAAGAAGGCTTGCCTCGTGTGCCAATTCCGGGCGCTATCGGAGGACCCGGCGGTGGCCGTGCGGCTGGTCGTGGAGCTGGGCCTGCGGGTGCTCCACCTGGCTTACAAGGACCTGCAAGAGGTGTTGGGGGACCATCGCAACAACATATGGCCCCAGGCTCTCGAGGGCAGTTGTCTGCCCCACCTCAAATGCGTGGAGGACCAATGATGGGAGGACCACCTCCAGGTATGATGGGAGCTCCTCCAGGAATGGGCCGTGGCGGCCCCGGAGGCCGTGGGCCTCCTGGAATGCGCCGCTATTAAAATCAGTGAAGTGATGTGTGATACCACATTTAGTGAAATAATCACTATATCAAAACTGAGTTTCGCTCTTTGTGATAACATCTTGCAGGCTGAAAGCTACATTACAAGTATGAATTTTAGAGCCATCTCTTGCAAATGCACATTTAGTTTTGGAGTAAATAGTGGGTCTATTTGAAGTTATCATTCGGCCTGTCTCAGATAACTTTCAGACTGATGAGACTGATTCTTAGTGTATTTGCTAATGGCCTCATCTCCATACGGTGCATTTGTCCTAGTGAAATATTGACATGTTGAAGCCTCTGTTTTTTGTCAATGAATCAAATTACATTTGCATTCATCATCACACAACTGGTTAAACTGAATCTATATAATTATTTGCACACATTACATATCCCATGTTTCAAACCAATTAGCAAATTATTTCTATTTGTATCACATGTGTGTTTTGATATGTTGCGCAATACATGTTTTGATGTTTACAGAGTTATTTGGAAAAAACAGACCGTAGTTGACCTAAACAAAATATAGCAGTCTGAATGTCAATCATGGCAAAGACTAAAGTGCAAACTTAGACAAAAACATGTATCTAGAATTAATAATGTATTTGTGTATATGGAATGAATGCAAATTCAATAAAATCAGAAGAGATTTGTTTCATGTAACATTGTTCAAAATATTAGAATGTGATTGTGAGAATGATTTTTACACACTTGTGTGTAGACCATTTTTGATGCACTAATGCATAGTAAGATGTTAACCTGATTATTTTGTGAAATCAAGTAGCTTGTTGGGATTAGTATGTAATTTTTCTCAATGTACCTACTTTGGATTTAAGTAAATAATAATTCAACTAATATATGTAGCCTTAAATTATGTCTTATGACAACCAGCTGCAAACACAAAAAAGATGGTCTGAGCGAAATAGGATTCTTTAACATTTATTATAGTTTGTAAGGAAATTTCATTGTTTTTTTTATTTGATCCTGATCTACTTAGGCGTCTTAGTTTATGTAGCTTGTAATTTTGCACGAGCCACTGTTTTAGTGTAAAATCTGTGTTCAAAAAGCCGAGAGAGAGAGAGAGAGACATCTAAACTAATATGTATAATAAAGCTGAAGAGTTGTTTTTTGCTGTTTTGGTTGAACATGCTAATCTCAGGAACTACTGGTTTGAATTGAAAAAATCTTAGTGATGGATAGCCCAATTATTGAGGAATGCTATCTTTGTTTTTTTTTTTGTTGTTTTGGTTGAACACGCTAATCTCTGGAACTACTGGTTTTAATTGAAAAACTTAATGTTGGATCCAGCCCATATATGGAGGAATGCTATCTTGTAACCTTGTCCTAACTTATTAAGAACCCAGAGCCTTAATCACAAGAACTAAAAACTCGAAATTTTGGCATTTTATGATAAAAACGTCTATTAAGGATTTTTGGAAATTCAACCCACAAAGGGATAAAGTAAGTGATGAACGGTTGGCTCAATCTCAAAACCAGATTTGCAAAACACAAAAGATTTACATTTTATTGGTCCACTTTACTAGCTTTTGCCCGCGACTTCGTACGCGCATATCCCGTTTTTTGCCGTTCCCGTAAAAAATTCGGGAAGTCCTCTCTTAGTAGTACTCTACGAATTTAATTTAAACTACGAATTTAAAATTTTCAATATTCGTCGACTTTGACAGGCCCTCCTTTAAAAAAAATGTACGAGAGTGCCTTGGCAAGTGGCATTAAAAGTTGGCGCATTTAATCAGAATTCTAAAATTGTACAATACTTGTTAGTTCCATACAATAAAAAAGAGTAAAAAAATTAAAACCTCAAGTAACCCGATTTTTGCTATCTCAGTTAAAATGTTTTTGATTCGCACGTTGTTCTTCGAGAGTTGATATCCTCAGCTGCTTGAGAAATGCGTTCACGCAGGTCGGCTACGTTCTCAATGGGCTTTGAGTAAACTTTTTCTTTGAGAACTCTCCAATAGAAAAAATCCAGGGGATTTAAACTATTAAAGTAGGTCAAGATTTTTTACTAACTTTTTTCACTTTGGTAAAAGTGGCGTCACTGTCTGTCTCGCTCACTCATGGCAAACATACCCATCCATCTCTCTCATCATTTTGCCTTAAAATTAAGAACCTACCTAGAGCTTGTAAAATTTTCAAGATTCGTCGACTTTGACAGGCCCTGTCAAAGTCGACGAATCTTGAAAATTTTAAATTCGTAGTTTAACAAATAGTCTCAATTCTCGGAAACTCGAGGCAATTGTGTCATTATTTTTTATTGGGATTCTAGAAATGATATTTAGGATTACGTTTCCAAAGTTTAAATGAACAAAAATAAAAAGAATAACTACAATAACCGAAAAATGGTACAGTTGGATTAAATTTCTAGGTTTTTCTTGAAATGCCCATAATTTTCAAACTGCATGGGATAGATTTTTTTTACAGATTTTTCTCGTGATTGTTATTGTTATGATCAATCCTGTCACCCCGTTTCGGCTTGACATTGAGTTCTGGGACACCCTCTATACCAAGGCATGCTAGAATCTCGGTGTGTTAAAATGGTCACCCATCCACAGACCAACCTCGGCAAACGAAGCTTAACCTTAAAGATCAACCCGTGTGACTGTTATAGTGTAATAACCAAATATCATGCCATGTACACAGTAAAGGTCTTCCTTCTCCCTAAAATTTTTGAACCCACAACGGTTTAAATGACTACTATCGACAACATTTTTACCAATATGAACAGTTTGCAATGTGGAGTGGCTGAAACGTTTTTCAGTCACCATAAGCAGTTGTGGCTAAGATTTCTAAATTCTCAATAGTAAAGTACTTACTGTCTGTCTGTTCGCTCTTCCACCTGTCCGTCTGTCCGCTCATCCAACTGTTCGCCTGTTCATCTATCTGAACGTAAAGTTGGTAGGTGGTAGGTAGTCTCGGTGCGCGACTCCGACTCGCTCTTAACCAGTTTGTTTTGAGATGGGTTTACTCTTGACTCTAGTCTCAGAGATGCCAGAGACAGTCTACGATGGAGCGAGCTTACCCAGAAATTGTTATTTACACAATAACAATAAGTAGGTACCTACTCATACAACCTGTTACAGAATAAACGTCAATTCCGAAGTCGCGGAAAAAAAAATCTGCTGTTCAGTAAATTTTGTCGAGTTGTGCGTACAGAAATGTATGGGGGAATCGATTTTTTTTCGCGATTTCAGTGTTGGTCCCATAGTGAAAGTTGTTCATAATGATGAGTACAAGACCCCTTAACAGGTATTCCGTTTATTCTGTTACACGGTGTATATTTTTAGTCAAGTACAACAAAATAAAAACAAATAAACTAACTAAACATCAGGTTTAGGTTTAGCAGGCGTAGCACGGCACCCCAGCATCGACGATATAACTCATCGAGCTCTTATCGCCACCCTGTGCCGCCGGCGTACTTGCGGTATTAGAACCAAGCGGCTTGGTACCTATTTGATAATGGGAAGAGACCAGATGGAATGACGTTGGTGCCTGTGGAAGGTGATTTGGCCTCTGATGTGGGACGCAACTTCTGTCGACGCTTGCGCCATCACATATTCCAAGTGAGGCGGGGTGTGCCCGCGCTGGTGACCGTCAGGATGACTGGACCAAACGAGATATGTACATGAGACTATGTGCACTATTTAATACCTATTTGCTACTATTTACGACCTATAATGAAATATTAATTTGCTACCTTTGAGTTTAGAAAAATATCAAAGAAACTAAGTGGTCAGCCATTCTGACGTCAGGTTGACTGACCACTTCCAAGTTCTCATAGTTTTAGCGTTGTATTAACTGCGTTGTTAATATAAATATTTAGTACCTTTTTGCTACCTTAACATATATTTTTTACATAATTTTAAGAAGCTCCTACAAAAAGTTATGAATTAACGTTAATTTAGAAAGTGCCTGCAAAACCATTATTAGAAATTATCTAACCTGCAAAACCATTAATAAGACGAGGGGTAAATATTTATGTGCAAGCGTTTTAATGCCATACATACTTATATTACTAAGAATAAATGCAATATGTAAATGATTATAAAATTTTATAAATGGACAAAACTTTACAATGGATATCCAGAAACAAGTTGTTTATAAGCCACTAAGCGCCTGCAAAAACATTTTAGCAGTTATTGTGAGAAGAAAAGACGTAAATAATTGATGTACAGACGTTTTAATGGTTTTTATTACAAACTTTTTATAGGAGTTTCTTAAAATTGTGTAAAAATATATGTTAAAGTAGCAAAAAGGTACTAAATATTTACATTAACAACGCTTAAACTATGAGAACCTGGAAGTGGTCAGCCAACCTGACGTCAGAATGGCTGACCACTTATCTCTTTGATATTTTTCTAAACGCAAAGGTAGCAAATATTTCAATATAAGTAGTAAATAGTAGCAAATAGGTATTAAATAGTGCACATAGTCTCATGTACATATCTCGTTTGGTCCAGTCATCCTGACGGTCACCCCGCGCTGCCGTTGCGACTACGGCTACGGCTGCTGAGGCCTTCAAGCGGCGCAAATACTATGTAACTTTACTGGTAATTACAGTTTTGCGCCGTTTAGAACCGGAACACTTGGGTCATAAGTTCCGAGTGTGCGTCTCTTCAAGGATATTTCCCACCGAATGATCCCACCTTGCGTAACTTCACCAATTCACCAGTCTTCTGGACAGTTTTCCGGATATCTGCGTTGTGGAGGAGTACTTGGACGCCTAACTGTATTTGTTTTTGCATTTATTTAAGTCAAGTACCTGCATAAATGTAAAAACAAATACAATACAAACCCGGAAACCGTGAAAAAAAAGTCTGCCCCATAGGCATGTTTACGTACGCATAACTCGACAAAATGATGACACACAGCTGACTTTTTCTTTCGCGATTTCGGGGTCGGTCCTATAATAAAAGTGGTTCATAAAGATGAGTACAATGACCCCTTTTCATGTGTTGCGTTTCTGTTACACGTTGTTTGTTCTATGTTTAGTGTAGTTTAAACAGTTAGCTATATTTTTAAATTACCTCCTAATGTATCAATATCATTTAAAATCAAAGTTTAAAAGATAGATAATACTCAATCGATCCAAAAAACTATATTTCGGAAAGAAAAAGTACGTAGTGAAGTATATTTAGTTACTAACTTATTAATATTTTGTTTTCGACTGCCCTAAATACTGAGAATCTGGTAAGGTGTATTCGGCTAATTCCGAAAATCGAGTTACTCTGATAATTTATAATTACTACTAAACACGGCCATGTTTTTTGATCTGGCAAAATTCACCTAGATCCCATCTGAATCTGGTCCCCCGCTTCACTTGACTTGCTTGGAGTGCTACGAGCGAGCGTGTGCGTCTAACGGGTCTAACGTGACATTTTTGTGAAAAAGTGTTATTTGCCGCGTTTTTTTAATTTTCAGAATTACCGAACATCCGTAATTACGAAATCTGTTATTCGTGTCGTTTAAGTGCTCTGTATTGTACTGAGTAGGTTTAGAACTCTCTTGCTCAAGATTTTTTGCTTTTTCGGAATTATGCGAATCGGGTAATTCCGAGTCATTTAAGAACATCTTTTATTTTGAAATATAATTATTTCATTACCTGAACAAAACTTTAATAATTTAAAAATTGTCGTTTTTACTTTTATTTCAAACAACTTCTGTTTTTCAAATAGTATACCTAACAAAGTACTAAAAGTTTGAGTACCGTGGACGGCCGACTGGTCGGGTAATTCCGAAATATAAATGTCACAAAATATATTTAGGCTACTCAGAGGCCCATATCGAAAAAGGAATACGTACCATAAACCAGAACCTTATATAAAACAACTTTAAAATATCATTCAGAATTACCCGAACATACTTCGGATTTGCACTTGAACAAAGAAAAAATAACCAGTTTTTGAAACACTTTTATTTACAAATAATGAGAATACTTATAAAAATCTTTGAAATGGAGCTCTAGGCTGTATATTCAAGTAAACGAAGTAACTCAAGTTGGTAGCATACTCCACCAATATTCTGACTGGTAAATGAAAATACAAACCCCTGTTCAACTTGTCAAAAATCCTTTCGTATTTACCTGAATTTACCTGTAACTTATTCTGAGACTGAACCGTCAAGAGCGAGTCGGACTCGCGCACGGAGAGTTCCGTACCATCATATAAAACGTAAAATGTTTTCAAATTTTCATCGGCGAGGCCTATATTCGTCAGAGAAATTTAACACTACGGTGTCTTTTGCAGTTTTAGATCATCGCCATCTCTTGACCGATAGTGGAACTGATGTAATTTTTGTTGATGATTTCTGAAAGTGTACAATTTAGAGACATCGTTTTATTTTTCCTGTAATCTTTACATAAACTTCTATGACATAGAATAATTTAAATTTTTCTCTATGCAAATTTCGGAAATGAGAGAGAGTGGGGAACGATCAAACTTTTTACATTTTTCCTCAAAACTAGAAAACCATGCGGCCTAAAAGAAAAAATGTGTGAGAAAGTGCAAATAGCGCTCTTTCATTAGAAGTGTTCAGGGAAAAATATTTAATAGGTAGGTAACAAGAAAAATAACACGGCGGTGCTCCGGCCTCCGTCCAAGCAGGGCAGACCTCCACTGTGTCTTCCGAGCGATCCACATAGTGGTGACACCCGAGCGTGTCCTCCCGCCGAATCCAAAATAGGTAGCTCCCGAAACAACCGCGTCCGGTGAGTACCTGCGTCAGGCGGGAGGTGAGGAGGCCGTGGGGCCTCTCTAGTCACTACCCAAAGAAATTATCGCTACAATAGAGGTGTTAAGGTTATAAAATAAAACAAAAACAATTTTTTAACAATGATTAAATACATAAAATAGTATTGCCTACCTCGCACTAAAATAACAACACTGATTTTACAAAGCTAGCTAATTAAAACAATACAAAAATATGTTGTAGGTAGTACTGACGATGAGTAAAATTACATAGGTAATTTAGGTACCTACAAGGATCGGCAGTTTCGTAGATTAATATATTGTACATCACTATGAAAAAAAGTATTTACTTGTATAACGCGACAGGGATTAAATAAAATGACATTAGGTATCTAATGCACATATAAACAGTAGCTGGTGCTAACTAGTGGTGGTTAATATATCATAAAGCAAAATAAAGCACCGTGCTTTTTATACATATCATATAGCAAATGCTGTCGTGGCTCTCACTTGTTGCTATTTGCTTTATACTTTATGCAAGCGCAAGTAGCAATTTAACAAACTAGCAAGAAAGCAGGCGTCAGCGCGGCGGGACGGCCAGTCGTCGCATGCTAGTGATTGCTTTCGGTCGCGTGCTAAATCGTTTTACGCACAGCATGCGAATTCGCTGAAAACAGTGATAGGACTAAAATACTAAATATAGGTTTATAGGCAATCAATATTGCGATATTTTATTTCATAATAGCACTTCGCCTGCGACCACGTTCGCGCGGGTTTACTTGGTACTCCACCAACTTCATCTCCCCTTTACCCTCTTAAAGGGTAATGTGTAAATTACCCTAAACGTAGGGCAGTTCGCTCAGACAGCTACATTTTTCTTACTTAGAGTATTTTTATAGCCGTCGTAACTTTTAAAAGAAAGAAATTTGCATGTACACAACAAAACTTAATTATTAAACAATTTAAATAGATAAGGTTTAATATCATGATACTAAAATCACCACTATTCCATTTCACTCGGATCTTAATTGAATTATTTGAACAAAAAGCGGTCAATGTGACTTAACCATAACAGTTAGATATATACCCTCGCGGACTTTTTTGTAGATATTGATGTCCTCTATAAAATTGTAGTACATCACTTTGCTCTATTTTCAATAGTTTCCGCAGCGTACGCGATATAAGGATCTTTTTTGGTATTTTTCTACACCTTGGGACTACCCTTACATTATCGGAAGTTTTCATACACATCTGGAGTGAGGCCATAGAGAAGCACGGGGAGGCACTAGCGGTCTCCCTTGACATCTCGAAGGCCTTCGACAGGGTCTGGCACGAAAGCCTTATTAGTAAGCTTCCTTCCTTCGGTCTGCCTGCCGGATTGTGTGATTGGATCGCGGATTTCCTGAGGGATCGGTCTATCCGAGTGGTCATAGATGGCTGCTCGTCTGGACTGCTGGATAATAATGCCGGGGTTCCTCAGGGGTCGGTGCTTTCGGCAACACTGTTCTTGCTGCATATTAATGATCTGCTTAAACCCGGTACCTTTGGGTATGCAGATGACAGCACTGTTGCTGAGAGATACGTGTCCAACGCACGAGCTGGTGGGTCGCAGATCCGGTCTCTTCGGGAGGCTATGGTTGAGCGCTTGAAAGTGTCCTTACAGGCTGTCTCAGAATGGGGCGATGCCAATCTGGTCAAGTTCAATGCTGCTAAGACCCAAGCGTGTCTGTTTTCTTTAAAAGGAGCCAATTCCACCCAGCTCCATCTTTCCGAGGTGCAACCGTGCCGATAACCGACCAACTTGAGCTTCTTGGGGTTACGTTGACATCTACCCTGAATTTTGGCCCTTTCATAGAGGCAAAAGCTCAAGTGGCTGCAAAGAAGTTGGGGATCCTAGCAAAGGTGAGACGGTACTTCACGCCGAAACAGCTGCTCAAACTCTACCAAGCGCAAGTTCGATCATGTATGGAGTACTGCTCTCATCTTTGGGACGGATCTGGCAGATACCAGCTTGATGCCCTTGAGTCAATTGAGAAACGAGCCAAGAGGATCATCGGCAGTGATAGGCTCGTCGCTACGAAGCTCCAAAGTCGAGTTGAGTTGAGCATCGACGACGAGTTGCTAGCCTGTCGGTTTTCTACCGGTTGCATTTTGGGGAATGTGCGACGGAATTGCATAATTTAATTCCACCAAGCCCGTTCCATCATAGGACCACAAGACGAACGGCGATGCGCCACCGGTACATGGTGGACATCCCACCCACGCGCACAAAACGTTTTGGGAACACATTCATAGTGCGTACAGCTAAGGAGTGGAATTCCCTGCCGGAGTCTGTGTTTCCTGATAGCTACAACCTGGGAGTCTTTAAGTCAAGAGTGAATAGGTTACTTCTAGGCAAGCGTGCTCCATCTTCGACCACATCATCGCTTACCATCAGGTGAGATAGTGGTCAAACGCGTGCCTATCAAAAGTAAAAAAAAAAAGATCCCTAAATTTTTGAAAATATTCTATAGCCCATGTTCATCAGGGATAATATAGGATTCTAATGGTGAAAGATTTTTTTAAATCGATCCAGTAGTTTAGGAGCCTATTCAATTCAAACAAACTAATCTTTGCTCTTTATAATATTAGTGTAGATAAATAACACTCAATAAAATATAGACGGTCCTAAGCCTGGAAAGTATAAAGCGAAGTTTTTTGGTTTTTAACTGTTCCGTTTTATCGTAATAAATTCATAAACACGATGTTATATTCTTATAAAGCATGCTGTCAGTAACAGTCACTGCGCTTGCTTTATTCGCGCTCGCCCCGTAGGCCGTAACTAGTACCTACGCTAAAAAAAACACTCACTCTCTTTTAAAAAGCACTCTTTTTAAAGCTTTTTGCTAAACTCTCTACACCTGCAATCTGTGGGTCAACTACATTCAACGGGCCATTAACGCTCTCCGAATACAATATAATAACGCGTTCAGGGTGCTGGTGGGGCTCCCACGCTACTGTAGTGCGTCTGTGATGTTTGCACACGCGCACACAGATGGGTTTCACACTGTGCTGCGGCGCCGAATCGCTTTGCTGATGTTCCGCACGCGTGGGAGCGCCAATACCATCCTGAACGTGCTCAGCCACAAGCTGGACAGCCCCCTTATAGGGCACTGGGTTCAAGTACAAGTGCGTGTGTCCGGGGCCCCAGAGGGCGGCAAATACTTAAATTAATTTTTAAATGTACCTAACATAGTTTTTAAGTCTTAGTACTAACAATACCATGGACCAAGTATGTCTGAAATAAAAAGTTTTTATTTTATATAGCTTGCTTAAAGTATAAAGCATATAGCATTAAGTAAGTGATTGCCATATAGCAACTTTGAACACTTAGTGCTAACAAATACAATGATAGATAAATACAAATACAACACTTACAGATAGGTATGGATGTAGTAAGGCCTTTACAAAATGGCTAGTAATTGCAATGTTTGTGCTGTTTTATAGATATTCTTGGCTTCAGCACCAATGGTCTGAGCAAGATGTGTTTCCCTAATGGCAATAACCGCAAGATGGATGACACCGCTTTCCGTCCACGCCGCAGCGACAGCCGCCACTGGTGTCACCCTTGCCGCCCGGCCCCCAGCGCCGGCCGCGTGTCACCCAACATATCTCCGTTTTGCACGCTGAGCACTTCACCCAGTCGCAGCCCCATTTCTTTGTTATTATGGCACTACATTCAGGACATTCAAGCGCTTCTCCCTTGCGTATTAAGGAATTGAGGAGTGTTCGTGTACCATCGTCAGTGTCGTTTGCATCGGTGCTCTTATCCGCCGCTTGTTTAAGTTTAGCGCGATGCTGCTCACAAGTGTGTCCATCGTGAATGGCCTTAAAACAAAAAAAAAGAAAGGAATTAATACTAGTGTGTGGGTAGTAATATGTTTATCAGATCAAAAGGATCATTTTACCTGGCATGGCACACAATTGATGCACCTGCATACGGGGCACGGGAAACGTTGAACGCCCGGCTCGCAGAGGGCCCAGCCTTTACAATCACGAGTACGACAATGAAAGGCATTTCGAGTTCCGCTCTCCGCCGCAGCGAGTCCCCGCGCTAGCCAGCGCTCGTAGTCCTGAGCAGGCACCAGGGCACGGATTTCTCGTTCCTGCAACATTCCTCGACAACCCATAGCCGGACAGGGGACATCTGGTTCTTCACAATGACGCACCACATCGGTCAAACAATCTTTGCAGAATAAGTGTACGCACTCACGCAACACTACACCTTGACCGGGCGGGTACTCTTCCATACAAACTCCACACTCAAAGTTTTCTGCATTAGGAACTAGCGCTTGTTGCTCCAGCTGCACAAGTTCTGTATAAACGTCGCTTGTTTTTCTTTGTTGCTCGTTTGTGTTCTTACTCACTGTGTCATTGTGCTTTTGTGGGTTGTTTACTAATTTAGTTTCTGAAATAACAGACAGTAAAAATCAATGAGTAATACTTGGTAATGGTGGTTGAACACGTAGGTAGGTAGTTAGTAGCATCAGAATTCGATTAACACTTCGGTTTTCTAAATCGTAATAATTAGCAAAATATCTGTTAATTTAAATTAACGTAACAGAAGTAAAATTTAAAGAATAATAACTTTTCAAAAATCAATGGTAAAAGCAAATAACCAAAATAATTTGTATTAAGTTTGATAATAATTATGTTAAGGGCCGGCGCACATATTATGGCGGAGAGCATTTTTCACTGTCAAACGATTATTGACATTGTCCTCATTGAAATAATATCTCAAATCAATTAGCACAACAATTAATTCCTTTTTTTACTCTGTTTATTAAAACGGGGCACAATTAATTCCTGAAGAGCATCGAAGCGACTATATACGAAAGGAAGCGCGAAGGAAAGCGACTGTGCGAGCATGCTCGCTAATCTGCGCGCATCCGCTTCCGGTCGTAACCGTTTGGACTCTGGAAAAATTGCAAAACGAATGCCGACGGTGTGTCGAGTAAGCGGAGTCTAGTGCATACTCGCGCATCCGGGCGCATTCTCTGGTAGAAAAACGCCTAATGTGTCACGCCTTTACAAAACTTCGCGAGCATGCTCTGCGCTGCGCTGCGCAATATGTGCGCCTGCCCTAAAGTAGCAGTGTATTAATCGATTTCTGTTGCTGACCGTAGCAATACTTAGTGTCAAGCTAAGACTAATTACTACCTTTTTTTTTAAGGATGGGAATTTATCAAATGACTCCTCCCGCTCTGGGTGAAGCAGAAGGGAGTGTCAGACTCTTACTGACTAAAACCCATCCGTGTTCCTCCTAATACCCTTTGCGTTCCAGGGCCGCGGTGACTCTTTCGAACAAATACCGCAACCCCGGCAGACTAATAATTAGTCTGCCGGGGTTGCGGTATTTGTAATTATTACTACCTAAACTCTACTTCATGTTTTAGTTCTGATTACATATGCTCTGGTAGATATATTAGGTAGGTTTTAAAGTTCTCAACAAGTATAATGTTAATGTCCTTGAGGTTCTAGATAATTTGAATCCATCGCCACCAACTCAAGTATCGACTTTAGGTTTGTGTATTTTAAGTAACTATTTGTATAAAAATACCTAAAAACGTTATGAATTGCAATGGAAATTGAACGTTGTTTTGTGAGACATAAAGTTCAAATTCTTAATCAACAAATCGGGTGAAAGCATAGATGGATTTGATTGGTATCGTAGGTTTAGGCATCGCCTTGTGGTTGGGGAACATTGATATATAAAAAATACAAGATACACACTCAGCGTCTCAAAAACGTTTCAAACAGTCTCGCGTCCCTCGCCTCACTGCACGCTCGTCAAAAATGCCGAAATGTTCGTTGAAAAAATTGTAAAAATATTACGTCAAGGACGTTGAAAAAGGATGGGATACAGTGGCGGTACCTTCATATAAGCCCAAAAGCCCGGCATGCCTTACTAAAATGCTCGATAGAGAATCAATATCAAACCCGAACTATTTAAAAGTTCGCGCGCTTAATTCTTATCAAAATAACACAAAGTATGCTACCTATGCCACATTACTATATAACTACACATCGCGATTGTTCGCGCGCAGAGTTTCGCATTTGCAGCATCTAAATATAGCTATCTCGCTTACACGTACCGGCTTTTACCGGGCTTTCAAATACTATCTCCGTCACTTTCGCACTTATAGCGATGTGCCGTATAACGAGTTCTAAACCTTGTGCGCCTACAAATCGATCAGTATGGAAGATTAAGCCGTGCATGCGTATGAAGTTGCACGCGTATGCGTGACCTTGTCACCTTACCAACTCGGCAGTGTTGCCGTTTTAGCGACGTTGTGAGATCTTGGAGATTTTTAACGAGTTTGGGGACTTTTTTTAAGATTTAGCAACAATAAAAACTAGCGACTTTTTAAAATAACGAAATTAAATATTCAAGCAATATCTTAAAAATAAAAAATTTGCGACATCTAGCTAGATTTTTCATATACCTGGTGACTTTTTTTGCCTAAATGACAACACTGCAACTCTGCGTAAGTAGTTCTTGACACCGGAGTGCAACTCACTTCAGTTTTATTTGCTTGAGAGTTGAAAAGTTATGTTGTTAAAGTTTTTTGTGTGTTTTCTTAGATTTTCTCAGTGATACAATTGTTTTGGTGACTTACCTACAACAATGGAGGTAATTGTACCTTGTGAGGATTTAAAATGCGTTCAAGTTTTGATTGGCGAAGATAAGGTAAAATCTTTAAACTTTGCTCAGAAAAAACAGTTAATTTCTTCATTCAAACCGACGCCTAATCTGTGTTTTTCTCAGACTAGTAAATCGCATAAACGAAAATTTAATAGATCAGTGTATAAAACTAGTTGGATTGTTGGCTGTTCGCACACTAATAAGTTGTGTTCGTGGTGCTGCCTATTTTTTTCGAATGAAGATTCCGTTTGGAATACATCTGGTTATAATGATTTAAATAACATTTCTGGCGCCACTAAAAGGTACGCAAATTCCCATAAACACCTGTGTGCAATGGTTTCTTTCGGTAATTTTGGTAAACAACGAATTGAGACATATATATCAGTTTATGAGAAAATTGCGATGATACGAAGGTACCTACATACTCAGTCGAAAACTGAACTTTCTTTTTTTGAAATCGGTTAAAATTTTATTGGGGTTGCCTTATTTTGAAACCCTAGGCACGCCACTGATGGGATATCGTATTTTCGGTAAGTAAAAGAGTTCAATGATTTGTTTTTGTGGTTTTTATGGCTTAATATATAAAGCTATATGTGATTTTGATTTAATTTGTCTCGAAACTTTACTCAACGGTCCAAGTATAATACGGCAAATTTCAATGGCCGCTTTGCTAGTGTAAGAACGATGCATTACAGCCTCCTTTTATTTTAGTCGCATAATACAAATGACCCTGTTCTTATTCAATGGAGTCGATTTTTTTTATTGTGTAATTTTTTTTATTAATAAGTTTATTCATTTTTCTGGATTGAGTTTTTAACAAATATTTATGCCTCAACTATTATAATATAGTCATTAATCGAATTCCAAAAGGAGGTCATTAATTCGACGATTGTTTTTACGTTTGTAAATATCATATTGATTAATTAGGCGACAACTCATGGATTCGTGACATGCGGCATGCTAATGACAGAATTATCGCTCTAGCGAAACACGTCAATAAACAACTTAAAAATTCTTCACTTCTGTCGGCAGTCGGGATGATGATGAAGAATGTTGTTTTCGAGTTTTGTAGGTAATGAACTTATTTAGGACTCGTATAAATTACGGGTGACCATTAAATAAGACGAATTGTTTTATTAACTGACTTCAAAAAGGATGAGGTTCTCAATTCGTCGGAACCTTTATTTTTTTTGTGTATGATTACCCGATTACCCGAAGATGACTGGACCGATTTGGATTTTTTTTTATTATCCTGCGGTCCTGGAGAAATAGAGGGAACTCTTCAAATTTTATAGGCACACTTGAAGCGATTTGGGTAGTTTTTGAAAGAGTACTTTCTCGGAGTGGTCCCATTTCAATTTGGTGAAGTACTGATGAAGAACTTTTTTTTTACTATTTATAGGCTCGCTTTTGACCACTATCTCACCTGATGGTAAGCGATGATGTGGTCGAAGATGGAGCACGCTTGCCTAGAAGTAACTTATTCACTCTTGACTTAAAGACACAACGACTCCGGCAGGGAATTCCACTCCTTAGCTGTACGTGTGACTTGGGAGATGGGCAACGGAACTCCTCAATAAATGATACCAATTGGACCGAATTGCTGAAATCTCATGTCTGTCTCACAAAAAAAAAAACGTTCAAAACACCGACTTCCGAAATTAAAGTTAATTCATACTTTGTAGTGTAGTGTTTTATTTTTTGGAAGTCGGTTGTATTTTTTTGTAAAAACGTTGTTACTTGCACGTTTTGTTTCTAATTATAATATTTTAGTTTTCCTCGTGACCCAATACGATGTGGAGAATGGACATCAATCGTCAGCCAACAAAGGCGTGAAGATTTTTTAAGCCGAATAAATCAAGATATTTGCGCTCATATAACAGTTTAATTCTGTTGAGAACACAATTTACCAAACTCTTAAAACACTAAATCTTATAAAAAAAATATAAAACATATTCGTCTCTACTCCATGCCTTGTCCTATCGTCTTACTTCGGTGGTAAAAATTTATTGCTTTTTGTACACTGTTTTGTAAAAACAACTTTATGCAATCCGTGTAAGGTTGAATTTGCAAAAAAAGTTGTTTATAGTATAACTACACACATACACATGATACACGTGAGTGTCATTAGACAGTTTCGAGTGTTAAATTTGTGGTTCCCTATCCCTTTGCATAAAATTTTAAGACCCAATATAACTTAGCATGCTTTTGTTTCTTCTAATTATAATTTCGCACATTATTTACGTATCATTTTTTAAGCATAAATTTATTTACTAATAATGATATTAAATCATATTTTTATAGGCATAACAAATAAGCATAATAATTAACTCCTAAAATTTTAGAGGTTAATACACATTTTTATACAATACTGTTCAAATGAAATTTGTAGGCACTTTACATTGTAGATAAAACAAATTATTTTTTCTTTATTTTTCAACAAGCATACACCATGCTTGCAGTAAGCATGCAAACATGTAAACAAGCATACACCATGCATGCAGCATGCAAGCAAGCATACAGCATGCAAGAAAGCCTGCAGTAATCATGCAGCATGCAAGCAAGGATGCAAGCAAGCATGCAACATGCAGCAGGCATGGTTTCTGTCACGGCTCCGGCGCTGCGAGGCTCCGGCGGCCCCACGCGAGCTTATCGTCGCAGATGTGTTTTACGCTCACCACCGCAAACCACGTTAAAACCGCCTGCTCCACAGCTCGCGGGCCGCCACGCCCCTCCGCGCCTACGCGGGCTTAGATTACCTCTAGGGGTATGGCAGACAAGACTACGTGGAGTCGGTTTTGCTGCGATTCGTTTCCGTCACTAACTTTTGTAGTACAACATATTGAATTTTTAAGACAATAATTCTAATTTGGTTATAAATGGAATTGTTTCCGTTATTTCTATTAATTGTATGCCTAAAAACTAATATGCTAATAGTCATTATGCCTAGTAATATTATGCGAATTCAATTTATGCCAAAAAAAATATGGCAAAGTATTATTACGGCAAAACAAATTATACCAAAATAGTTATGCCAAAGTAAATTAGGAAAAAGAACATTATGCGAAAAGAAAAGATCCCTACATTTGTTCGAGACTGTGTTTCTTGGGTTTTTTATGTATCAATGTTGGGAAAATTATGTTTTTCGCTTCCTCGTAGCTTAAAATCATTACAAAGTAGCTTAAATCATTACATTTAGATGCCCCTAGTATTGAATGAAAACGATATAGGCATTCTGTAAGGAATCAACTATTACGTACCAACCTGATTCTACTACGCATAAATAAAACGGTGCGCTGAAGTCCGGGCCAGCGAGGGATATGATAGGCGTGGAGTCGTTAACACACAGAACACGCCCAACAATCCAGCGCTGCAGATTGGTTGGCAGGCCCAGTGATGTCTCGGCTTCTCGGCGAAGGTCTCGTATACAAGCCTGGCGGTTTATACGCAGGCGGACAGGGCCCCTTGTCGCTTCTCGGTCCTCGACTAATACTGCTATTCTGAAATATTTTTTTAAGATGTAGTGACAATAGCTTTAGCTTTAATGCTAGCTTTATTCATCACTAGCTTCTGCCAGCAGCTTCGCCCGCGTGGTTCCTGGGGAACATACTCCCGGGATAAAAAGTAGCCTATGTCCTTTCTCAGGCTCTAGACTATCTGTGTACCAAATTTCATTTAAATCGGTTCAGTAGTTTTGGCGTGAAAGCGCGACAGACAGACAGTTACTTTCGCATTTATAATATTAGTAAGGAAGTAAGTAAGGATTGACCTTGTTCGATCATAAAGTTCGTTTGGTCCATCCAAGTTGTTGGGAGTAATGCATTTCAGCGATAAGTGAAACCGCGCGGTCCCCAACTCCCCAGCGAATTAGCGATATTCTAAAATAGTTGTGTTATAATTTTGGTGTACAATAAAGTACATTATTATCTAATCTATCTCGAAAACAAATAAATAATAGAAATTGCATTTTACTTACGTAACTATATTGTCACCGAGCTTGTTAGGGGTTTCTTTCTTGGCTTCTTTTTCTTTTCTCTGTATATCTCCATCTGTTTTCTTTTGAACAGGTGTTAATACAGACGTTTCCGCTTTAACTAACTGTGTAGTTACTTTGTTCGGTTCGACAACAGCAGTGGAGTTAGCTTTCCTAACTAAAACTTTTGGCGACGATGTTTCATTAAAGTTTGACGTTTGGCCCTGAGGCACATTGTGTTCTTTTTTGCTAGATTCGTTATTTAATTTTGTAATGGATATTCCCTTGCTTGGTTCACCATTGCCTCGCTTTAACGCTTCACTATTGGTTGATGATGTTGATGGTTGCGATAGTATTTGAGAAGAAAATGACAGAACTGAACATGACAAACGTAATTGTGCTAGTTTAGCAGCTGCTTCTGCTGCTGCACGCTCGTCTCCTCGAGCTATAGATTTTTCAAGTTGATTAATCAGATCTCTACGTCTCGAATGCTGATCTTGATCCGTTCTGTTCGTCAAATTTTGTTCTTTTGCTAATGATGGCAACTTGGATATGTTTCCTTGAGGTTTATTATCCGACTCTGATAGTTCTCTAGGATTTGATAATACAATTGACGGTTTTTCTTCTTGTGATGAATTTAGACATCCTTTAGTGCATTTCTGTATATTGGTTTTAGGCTGGTTTTCAATTTTGACAATATTAAAAAAGGATGCATCTGTTTTAGATGTGGAAGGAACACCCAACACTTCAGATGCCGGAACTGGAACGCTTGTGCTTTGTGAGATTCTATTTACCTTATCTGAACTAACTTTATCAGTATTAAATTTTTCTGTTTTTATCAATCCATTTTGTTCAACATTTGTCGAGTGCGGTTTATCCAAAAGAGAACTCTTAGGTACAAACACTGGATTTAGTAGCGATGATATTTTTAATGGCGTATTCAAAATCGTAATAGCTTGTGTTTGTTTTGATGGAACTTTTTCAGGTTCCCTGGTCCTAACACAACTATCAACAACTTCAGCTTTTGTGACACTTACAGTCTCAGATTTAGACTTGACTAACAAGTTTTTATTATTGTTCGCAGTTTTTTGATGCGCTGATAAAACTTGTGCTACTAATGCAGCTTGTGCAGAAGTTGGATATGATTTTTTTGGTGAACCTATCGCATCCTGCACAGATTTTAATTCTACGTTTGACGTAGATGGCTCGGAAACAGAATTTGTTTTCTTTTCACCTTGCGTTGTTGATCCGACTCGAAGAGTAGGAGTTTCTGTAGAATAAGATTTCCTCACTGAGCTTTTTGGTTCCACTGAAGATTGTTTTTCCGATTTATAGCTTACATCATGTTTCGGTCGTTTAGGAAGTGAATCTTTCATTTCTTTTAACATTTCTCTGAGTTTTTGTTTGTCTTCTGCATCATATTGTCTATTGGGTAACAAGTCCTTTTCCGTTTGTGTGAAAGCTTGATTAGCAGTTTTAGCTTGTGCTTCTTTGTGATCTTCCTTATGCTTTGAGACGCAATAGACGCATGCGACTACTGTTGAGTCATATTTTCGTAAACAACTAACACAAAACCAAGACTCGCCTTGATTAGAACTATGTGCACCAAGCCTTTGAAATGTAGTATTGTTATTTAGTTCCGTTGCCTTTAATTTACATGTTTCAATTATTTCAGCTGCCTGTTTATCTAATTCACTAATACTTGGAAGTAGTTTCACAGCAGAAGTATCTATATATGAATTTCTTTTTTTACTATCAAATATTTGTTTCAAAAAACTTTTTTCGGGTTTCGTTTTTGCGTCTTTAGTGCTTGCATCTTTCTTACTGTACTTTTCAGATTTACAACCCATCGTTACATCGTTATTTCTTGGTTTGGATTTATCTTGATATGCGTTAGAACTCATTTGAATAGCACTAGTGTTTACTTCGACGATTTTTAAAATGTCTCTGTCCTTCTCCAATAGTCTTCCTGGTGGTTGTGGTGCAGGTCGTTTCCTAGTATACCGGCGCGGTAGAGATGCCGATGAGCCTGCAGCAATAACGGGGGGTAGAGGTGCGCGCCGTTTACCAGGCACGTGCGCTGGCCGACGTTGATAACACTCGCTCGTAGCCCTCCTGTCACGATCCCATCTACCAGATTCAGCACTTATTCTTCGTGCTGGTGGTAAACTAAAAGCGTCGTAGCCGCAAGTTCCGTCACTCTTGAATAGACCGTATTTGCGATGAAGCGTGATATCACGGTCGTGGTGACGTCGTAGGTTTCTGTCATGCACTCTTTTCTTGTAAGAATCCGTGGGAGGTCCCGGCGGTGGGACTACTAGTGGTCCTCGCGCAGGCAGATAGCGCGCTGGCGTCAGGAACGCGAAGCTGGCCACCGTTCTATCGGAGCCGGCGCTGGAGATGCTATCGCTGGACTCGGAGCGGTCGTCGCGCCGCAGCCACGAGAACAGCGTCCACAAGCCCGTAGACAGGGGACGAGGGCGACCCTCTACCTCTACGTCGTTGTTCATCACCCCTGGAATAGAATTAATTCGAAAATTAAAGTTTTGCCCTGTTCGAATTGGCTTTGTTGTACCCACCTATATTAATATGTTTAGAAGCATCGTAAATCGACCCCGTTTTCACAATCACAGAATCTTCTGCTTAATTTTCTCCTTTCGCCTCAAAGGAGTGTCAAAGCTAATCTAAGATTCAAAATTGCAAAAATAAACTTTAATTCTTACAATTGCGTAAGGGGCATTAAAACTTGCTCCCTGAGGTACCTACTTACTACCCTGGTTGGATACGTGAGTAGCAAACACATTAATTAACTTTATTTACTTTTAAGTTAACAATACAACTATAAGTTCTTGTAGATTTGTTTGTTTACATGCATACGTTTTCACTGGGCGAAGTTATTTAAAATGTACATAAGTCAGATATTATTTCTATTCCGAAATGCTTAATTTAAAACAAAATATAAGTATTTCACAACACTAACCTTACCGAAGAAAGCAAGCCGCGTCCTGTCTCCTTTGTCCATTGATTTGATTTTTCTCAGGGCTACATAGCTAGGTTTCTGCAGTTAGGTATCTAGACTGTCTACATGACGACACTGCTAGACCGCTAGATAGGTTAATTAGGCATCAACACGAATTAGATACAGTGGGTACTTACGTAGCGCTGAATCCAATCGGGTTCACAAGTTTCGTATAAACTGCGAACTAGAACATATTAACCTCATTTCAGCATTTTATTGAGCAAAACTAGACATATCACTCACTCGATGATTCAGATTTTCCGAAAATCTGCCATCTGATAAAAATCCGTAAGAATTTTCTTTTAAGTAGATATCTGAGTACATTAAGTATTATAGTTAATGAAACCGACCGTTGATTTGTGGACTAAACGGATAAACAGTGATCGCTCTCGGTTCGAGATTGTGAACAAAGCGAGGTCGCGCTCGGGCACTGGCGATTAGCTGCGACTGCGCCGCACTCCGCCCGCCCAGCTATATTTAGAAAAACTTCGCGACTTCGTTTTTGCTATTTTCATTTCATTCTTACACTAAAGGTGCTCCGACCTCACTTCTTTTATTTAATTGTGAACTTCCTGGCGTTATTTGAGTATCTATATCTATCATCTTGAAACTTTTTAACTGCAGTTGGCAGGAACAATTAGCTAATTAGGTCAAATCAATAGTTTCGCTGTCTTGGTACAGATTATTCATCATGGTCAAATTAATACAGGTTGTGACCTATAACAAATTGAATTCATGTTTATTGGTAAAGATATAGCTACAGTAGGCCGCTCTACGGTGATAAAAAAAAACCAGTTGGTATACGCAGACCTCTTAGGTATTCTACCTTTTGAAAATTGTCCGTAATACGCTAAGCCAACTCAAGGTCAACGTGTTACCAGTGAAGTCTGTCTGACTGTACTTATACCTATCTGTCTACCTATTACCGTTCTTGAGGTACAGCCCGCTGACAAATGGACGGACGGACGGACAGATGGATGGACGGACGGACAGCGGATGCTAATAGGGTTCCGTTACCCTCAGGGTACGGAAACGGAACCCTGAAACTAACCCAATCATTCGAACAACGAAGTACCCTAAATATACATAGATGCTAGGTACCAATTTTATACGGAAAGGAAATATTTATTTAAAGTAAAACTATATTGAAACCTTTTTGAAAAGTCGTTTGCCGGAACCGGGATCCAACGAATTCGAATAAGAAAAAGAACATTAACTCAAAATATCTCGGCAACGCGGTAATTTAGGACACATTCTCAAGACATGTTTTGTTCCTTTAGGTGTCCTCCATCGAAAAGGTTACACAGACAGTTATTGTGGACCGATACTTTGAAGAAAACTCAAAATGGCGAAGGCTTTTTTGTGGATGGGAAATCAACAAATGACTAACGCTTTGGGTGGAAGGAACACAGATGGGCTTTAGTCAGTAAGAGTTTGACTGTTACTGACTAAGCCTATCCGTGTCCATTTCAGACTCAATTCTGCATGGTTCCACATGATCTGACCAAAATATTAGCGTGTGGACTTTATAAGAGATTGAACAACTGAATAACTATATATATTTATTTTTTACATATTTTGACGTTACAAGTGTTTTTTTTTTGCAGAATTAGGAATATTCTCTTCAGCTGAAATAAAACTGATTCCCAATAGTGGTCTACGGTATTTATTGAGTTACTTCTTCAGGCGCCGCTTTTGCTTTCGCTGAGTGTTTTTCGACAGAGCCATGGATGAATAACAAAGAGGCGGCCACACGCGCAGTTAGCTCCGCTTGATTTAACTCATGAGCCCACTCGACGCGCCCCCACTGCCTCAACTACAACAAAAATTAAAATGACATTTTGTATTTCAACAACGAACGTAGGTTACCTACTGAGTATCCAAATGATGCGGGTTTGGTGATACAATACAGCTACGTTCTGGTAGTGTGAAATAATGTTGAAATAATAAACAAATAATAAGCCTAAATCTTTGAAAAGCCTTAAGAGTTACGCACTTGCCCACTTTTTAATAAGCGCCGTCGAAGATTGTTTCATGTAACGGCTTTGGTAGGTACGTATTTATTTATTTATGAATATATACCTATTGTATAATATGTAATTACTGTACATATTACCTCAATGGCCGGTTCACGACCAGTAAAGGGCTCTGGAAATCTGGATGAATATTTTAATATTGTTACGAGCTTGGGGTTCAAAAATTACACTTTACACACTCATTACTTCTGCCACTCGACACTAGATGGTGTTAGTAGTACGTAAATGTCGTTATGTACCCAGCATTAATTCTGGCGCGTACCAATACCTATATTGTATTTCTTAAAGTCAAAAATGTTACAAAATTAATATAGAACTCGGTTATAGCTTTTCTCACCAAATATTGACTGACAGATATTGACTTGTACAAAAGTCAATTGGAAACATCACACTCTATAGAATTTTGAGATTCATTTAAATGCACTTAGGGTTTCTTACACTAAAGGGTCACTTTTTAACCGACGATAAAACGGAGGAGGTTTCTCAAGTCGACGCGTAATATTTTTTTTTTTAAATGCCTACCTCTACTTTTTTAGATTTACTAATACCATTAGGTAAGTACCAGAAGTGTCCCCAGTTCTAGAAGTTCATTTTTAAATATTTCGGCAGTCGTATGAAATTCGAGCTTCGTCAGCAAATCTTTAGAATACGCGGAAAAAAAATGGCTAAAGTTTTGTTCCTAAAAACATACTAAGAACAATATTTATACTTAACATAAATTAAACTCGTGTAATTTCGGAGTTTATGCACTTTGCAAGTACTTAGGGTGGGTACTGACTGGTACTACGGGGTGTAATATAACATGTTACAAAGCGAGCATTCGTGCAGTCAGTACGTAGAAACCAGCACGAACACGCGAGCAAGGAGCCGTTCGTGGCTCGTTTCGAATACTCCACCGGCTGTCGGATTTTTAGCGAATCCCTTTGGGTGTAACGTGATTCAGTCAGTACGCCGCGAAAAGTCCTCACGTCAATTCTTGACTATTGTGTTTATTTCTCGTGAAACATGGAGTGGGACAAAGAAAAAGCTCTGTAAATTTGGATTAAACAATAATTTGGTAGGCAGCCGCTAGATATAAAATAACTGAATACCAGATTCAGTTGAATCCGGTTTGACCGATAGCCGATCCTAATAGAGTTGAGAAAAGGCTAGGCAAATTATTAAATAATAATGTAGTAGAATCACAGATGTGATGTGGGCGAGCAGAGTCGTCATGTTACACAGATTTTAGGACACGGTGTAACGTGCTTGTTGCGAATGGTACATTACGGCCCGTAACACCAGTCAGCACCCTCCATTACATTTCGTCGAGTTATTTGAACAACAATCACTGAACAGCTTATCTTTGTTCCTTAATATGTATTTAAAACTTGATCAGATGGTGAAAACTTTATTATTATAAGTACTTTCATCCCTGGAAGACTGTAGTAAGTAAGAAGTCAGAAGTGATTTAAATTAAAGATTATGAAATGTGTCACCATTAGATAATAAAGTCTGCACACCCCAACGATTACGTACCTGGTATTCTTCCTCGAGACGTGCCAATAAAACAGCCTGCTTTGGTTCTAGACGTCGCTCCACACAGGCCAACATGAGGAGTGGTGATTTCAGAGCCTCCATGCCAAACGACATTGCTGTTTGAGAAAGTAAAAGCTATCATTACAATAATGTATCTGCTAGCGCAGTGCATTGGTCAGCTTCGCAAAGCGAGAGGAGACGACCAAAGTATATAAATACAGTGTCAAAGGTGAAATTATACATACGGCGTCTTCCGTTTGAATGTTATAGCCGTTACTGTGTAAACTTATTATGTGCTTGTGATATAAGGATTTTCATTAGTACTTACAGGGTAGGCAAGCCCATTGAGGTTTTTCTGGTGAACCTAACATACGTATAGCCTCCCAAATAGGTGTACCCCGAAAGACCATTGGGGTATTCGACCAGTCGAGCTGTTTTTGAGTTTACTCAAAACAGCTCGACTGGTTTTTCGACGATGACGTACCGTCTCGTCCTCGACAGCCGGTAGAACTTCGTTGAGCATTTCCGACATTTCGCTCCCAGATTGGGGCGGGCCGGGGGTACCTCCAAGAGGCTTTTGCCCAATCTAGGGGGTCCAAACGCTTCCTGCCGGAGGCTTTAAGCGGGGATCGTGTGGTCCATGACCCTTTATGGGGCGCCGGTGTGGGTGTTTACTTTGAGGAGGCGACCAGCCCGTTATCTCAACGCGTCCCAGAGGGTCATGTCCATCCGGCTGGCTCCGGGATATCGCACGGTCTCTGGCGAGGCGGCTAGCCTACTTGCTAGACTGCTGCCATAGGATCTGGAGGCGAAAGACCTCACGCTCATTTGCCATGCAGAAATGATGAGTTGTTTTGTGTATGTACCTTAATAAATAAACAAACTGTACTTAATGAATTGATGGTGTTTTAAATAGTATTTTCCGTAGCAAAAAGCTAGAAACTAGGTCAGTCTCTCTCTATAAAATAGAACGACTAGTTATTCATTGGGCTTATATAATAATTGTTATAACACTACGTAGATGATTGAAAATGCAAAATAAAAGTGATCATAACTTCGGACCATTCATTCATTTTTGAGTTGTTCACTTTAGCCTCTTCTAAATGACACCTATTCTAAAATGCTACAAGGTTGGTACAGGTTCCGAACAAAGTTACCCATTTTTCTTTGTTGATGCTTCTGATTGCAATCATTTCGTCAAGCGTCCTGTGTCCACAATTCCTCTGCGCGAAATCACATAATTTTGTGGCCATGTCAGTTTTGGTTTTGTTTCTTTGTTTTTAACACCGACTTCCGAAATTAAGGTTATTTTATTCTTTGTAGTGTTTTGTTTGGAAGTCGGTTATATTTTTTTGTAAAAAGTTTTTTATTTTTCACTTTTAAGTGGTGATACTTGGACGACGTCACCGTCAACGCAGAAATTGAAATAAGCAAAAATACTCATAAAATAAAAACTACTGGACCAAACTGAATAAATTTTTATGGGACCAAAGGGCAAGTATACTGCATCGAAACAAAAAAGAATCACAGAAATCGGATCAGAAACCTACATAAAAAAAATGCCCACCGAATTGAGAACCTCCTCCTTTTTTGGAAGTCGGTTAAAAATCATCAAATTCCATGTCCCATCTTCTTTATTACCAACATTTTTTATATTTTAAATATTTTCTAATGTTAGAATGACATTTAGGGTTCCGAACAAAAAACGGAACCCTTATAATAGGACCACTCGGGTGTCTATCTGTCTGTCCGTCTGTCACAGCCAGTTTTCTCCGGATCCACTGGACCGATTCTGTTGAAATTTGTTACACATATGGACTTCTATGACCCAAACACGGAAGCGTTACGTAGATTATTAAAATTTTGGTATGGGCCACTTTTGAGGGTCAAACTAGAAAGTTCAAAAAAGTTTTTTAAACAATATCGTGTGACATATCAAATGAAAGGGCTTCATCATCATATCAGCCGAAAGACGTCCACTGCTGGACATAGGCCTCCCCAAGCGTCGACACGACGACCGGTCCTGCGCGTCTTTCATCCATCGGCTACTCGCCGAAAGGGCTTACTGTGAGGGTTTTAATTATATTTCTTTAATAATTTTAAAAGAAATGGTTTTGAAGTTATTCAAGCAATTAGACGTAAAATGACCATTCCCCCCATATCTCCGAAACTATTGAACCTTAAATTTTGAAAAAATTGGAGTCTTTACCTATACATTACAGGAAAATCTATTAGAATTCTATAGTTAAAATAACATGTTAAAAAAATGAAATACGTTCGGGACCCTTTGCATGCGAGTCCGACTCGCACATCGCCAGTTTTTTTAACTAGCTTTCGCCCACGTGAAGGTAGAAAATTATCGCAACAGAACATACCACTGAGATGAAAGTCCTTTTCCAGGACATGGTCTATCCGTTTGCTAAGTTTCAGCCGTTAAGACGCGAAGAGGTAACAAACAATCTCCACTCTCAAACAGCATAATTACTATTCTATGGGCCATTCCAGTCCCGAGTCCTGACAATCTGATAGACATCAGAGCTTTGGGACTGTACATGTATGATTTACAAGTCGCGACTGTTAGTCGCGGCCTATAGTTTATTTCTACCTCATTCATCAATTTTGTACGATACATACCACTTAGTGCAGGGAAGTCATATGATAAAAAGTATCTTGCTAGGACTGCTCTAGTGTTTGCAGCTACCGGCGGTGGCTCTAGACCTTTGGCTATCTCTTGAGTTACATCGAACCTCTTCTGGAACCATTCCAATATAGGGCCCCATTCCTTTTCCTGTAGGATTCGTAACTCTTCCTCTTCCTAAATAAAAATAAGACGATTGTAAAAAAAAATATGAAAAAGGATATTGATGAACATTAAACTAAAATAAATCGGCCGGGTCGGATCACGTACAGTAAAGGGTTCCGTATTCAAAATAATTAAATAGCCCGTATCTGCCCTTTTATTAATCGATTAAGTAGAATTTCATCAATTTATTCATTACTGGTATTGATGTATGTATTAATTGATGCGCTGTCTGTTTCATTGACAAAAATTCACAGTCACATTTATTTATTTATCTATACTAATATATGTATAAAGCTGAAGAGTTTGTTTGTTTGTTTGCTTGAACGCTCTAATCTCAGGAACTCCTGGTCCGATTTGAAAAATTCTTTCAGTGTTGGATAGCCCATTTATCGAGGTAGGCTATAGGCTATATATCATCACGCTAAGACCAATAGGAGCGGAGCAGTAATGAAAAATGTAACGCAGGCGAAGTTGCGCGGGTCAGCTAGTACTTAATATATAAAGCTGAAGAGTTTGTTTGTTTGTTTGCTTGAACGCGCTAATCTCAGAAACTGCTGGTCCGATTTGAAAAATTCTTTCAGTGTTAGATAGCCCATTTATCGAGGAAGGCTATAGGCTATATATATATTTATTTATATATATATATACTTTATTGTACATCAAATTTAAAAATACGTACAGAAAATCTTAAACTAATGACATACAATTGGCGGCCTTATCGTATTCCGCGATCTCTTCCAGGCAACCTGGAATATATCATCACGCTAAGACCAATAGGAGCGGAGCAATAATGAAAATTGTGACGCAGACGAAGTTGCGCGGGTCAGCTAGTACCTACATAAAACTCCTTCGTTACTGAGTGACTGACAGACAACGCACAGCCGAAACTACTGGTCGTAGGAAGCTGAAATTTGGCATGTAGGTACCTTGGGGAGCACTAGAGAGGATTTCCCGTAATTCCTACGGGAACGGCATAAAACGGGATATGCGCGTACGAAGTCGCGGGCAAAAGCTAGTTAACTTATAAAAACATGACTAAAACTCACTGTATAGGCAGACTTACCTCTGAATAAAAAAGAAGAGTGTCAGTAGAGAAGAACTCTAGGAAATGAATAGCAATATCGTGTTTATTTAACTTCCCAGGGTTGTCTAAAGCAGTGTTGCATAGTGCTGTCTGAAACAAAAGAAAAAAATACTTTCTCTGTTGCAAAAACTTATCTGGTTGAAAGGAGACTTTAAATTTGTATGGGCCAATAGCAATTCTTTAGTGGTGTTTCTGTGGGGGAACCTCAACTACCAGGCGTGGTCTGAGGGGGGGTCGTGGGGGCCATGAAACTGAGGGTCTAACCTCATCATCATCATATCAGCCGAAATACGTTCACTGCTGGACATAGGCCTCGCAAGTGTCGCCACAACAACCAGTCCTGTGTCTCGCATCCATCGGCTACCCGCGACCCTCACCAGGTCATCGGTCCACCTTATGCAAGGCCTTTCAACGTTGCGTCTCCCGGCATGCGGTCGCCACTCCAGAACTATTTGGAACCATCGAGTATCCGTTCTGCGAGCAATGTGCCCACTGCCACTTCAGATTGGCGATCCTTCGGGCTATGTCGGTTACATTGGTCCTCTTGCGGATATCCTCATTCCTGATTCGATCACGCAAGGGAACCCAAGCATTGCCCTCTCTATTGCCTTTGAGTGACTTTAAGGCTTCTGATGAGGCCCATTGTGAGCGACCATGTTTCGGTTGCATAAATCATCACTGGCAACACGCACTGGTCATAGACTTTCGTCTTGAGACACTGGTATGTGAGACGAGAAGATACCACGCAGCTTCCCGAACGTCCGACCAGCCGAGTCAAATTCGACGGTTGACCTCTTTCTCATAGTTAGCCCTACCTAACTGGACCGTTTGTCCCAGGTAGACGTACTCGTCTACAATTTCGAGTGTAGAGTCTCCGATCTTGATAGGAGTGGGTGCTACATGGGTATTTACCTTGATCTTGGTTTTGTCCATGTTCATTTTACGGCCCACTCTTTCGGAAGCTCTACTGAGACCATCGAGCATTATACTGAGGTCCTCCGTAGTCTCAGCCATGACGACTATATCTTAAGTAGGTATTATATAGTCAGAAATATCCCTTAAGTTTTTAAAATAAAAATGTTCCATTAAATATGTATCCTAAAATATAATATTTCTCAAAACTGCCAGGTCAGATTTTACTGCCCCTTTGCACAAGGGTATAGTTGAGGTATCCCCACAGAAATACTACAACAGTATCACTATTGGTTCATATACCACTTTTGGTTAGTCTCCTTAGATGCAGGATATTAAAAGCAAATAATGATTGTGAAAATCATTACATATTGAAGCATGTAACCTGAATATCTAAATTTTGTAATCAATGTTTGTGGTTGTCTATTGTTTACCAGAACATACCATAATCATCATATTCCCGAATTGCATTTAACCGAATTTCATTTGCCCGAATGTTTTGTTTGCCCTAAAAGACATATGACATACTGTTAATTGCCCGAAACTTAGATACCATAAGATACGAGTGCCATATGTATTGTTTTTCATATTTTTAAGTGCCATAATAATTATCAAACATAATATTTAAACCCCATAAGCCATATTAGACATAACATTTAAATGCCATAGTCGAAGCGAGCGAATAGACCTAGCCAAATCTTACAATATTCTATGCATGGTTGATGGTGGGCGTGGTCGACGGAGCCCCACTTCGCGGGGCTCCTACTTTTGTGTGGTTTATAAAAAAATAACCACGAAGGGGCCCTTCTAACCTAATCTATCCGAGCCGGAGTGCCTTAAAGTCCCAATTGCATCCAGTTTCTCCTGATATAACAACCGTTACATACCCAATGTCGATGGCAAAAGATGTTATGGCATATGATAATTATGGCATGTGATAATTAGGACATATGATAATTAGGGCTTACAATAATTATGACAAATGATGTTATGGTAAGTGACTTTATGGGAAACAAAGCTTCTAGCACGTGACTAATATAGCAAATAAGAGTAGGGCAAATGAATATTATGTCATATAATATTATGGCTGTTGACTATTATGGCAAATGATATTAGGGTAAATAAAATTCGGGCAAACCGCGGTATACCAATGTTTGTAAGTATACTAATGTTCATTTGCATAATACATTAAATATATACCAAGCAGGTGTCTGTATTTTCTATGTCAAGCAATTTTTTAAAACAATTGCTCTCTAATCACCTTCATTTGATTTATAATAAAAATTGCTGAAAAAAAACAAGTAAAAGGGGTAAAAGTTTAACCTATTTTTTTAGATCATCATCATCCATATGGATGCATGGACAACAAAGTGATCCTAAATGTATTGTGGTCCATTTTTGTCTTTTGAGGTATGGAACCCAAAAAATGAGCAAGATCTTGAAATGTTTAACACTTTCAGTGCCAAGTACAAAAGTGTTTTTACAGTTTTAGTGCGAAGCACTCAACACATGGGCTGAACAACAATTCGTTCGTGTGCCTACAACCCGCGCACGAACACAAGTCACATATAGCTACTTAAAACAACGACTCAGATACGGGTTATGGGCAAATAACGAATCACTGCTCGACCCATACGCTGAGTTCTTGGCACTAAATGTGTTAATGTTTTCTTAAATATTATTATTGGTTAATAAATTAATATTAAATTCATAAAAGTTTCCTGGTGACTGGGTGATTTTTTTTAGGAAAAATTGGATATAAAATTTTTCAAAAAGAAACCACTCAATACTTCGTTTTCCAAAGAAATGAGCAGTTTCTTTGTACTCTGTGTGTACATACATATTATAAAATACAGAATTACTTCTACATAATGTAGAGCTCCAAAAAATGATACCCCACATGCCCCCCACATTTTCATGACCCCCCTTTTACTTGTATGAGGCCCACAAATATTTGGTTTTTTTTTTGTATTTCACATAAAAACACAAAGCGTCCAAACATCATCTATCTATTGACCTTGTGACGGTCAATAGGGCTAAGTTTTGACGCTTTGGGTATGAAACCCTAATAATAAGTTACAAACCAGGTGCATAGTTGGTAGTGTTATTATTTCAGTTTGAGCATCCCACTCGGCCGCTATGGCACGAGCTAGGGGCTCACTGTTTACTGCCAATACTTGGCCACTGGGTGTTTTCAGACGACGATGATCCAAAGTCACCTCCCATTTCTGGTCACTTTGCACAATACCCGTACCACGGTAAAACCTCTTACGTGTAGCTGAAAAGAGTTTCACATTTTTATTCAGAATTACAGAATCGAACGTGCATACATGCTTGCTGAGTTAAAAAAGAAAATGTTAAAGATTCAAGTGTAATTTACATTTTAATTTCGTTATAAGATACCAGTGCTATTTACAGCTTACCATAATTTTGGGACCTAAAACACCTAGTACAGCTAGTTTTCAATAATCCAGTTACAGTTGACGATAAAAGTCGCATATTTATGTAATAATAATCTATCGGTAAAAGTATTTATTTTGCACGGTCCAATAACGTGAGGCATGTAATCAAAGACTACAATAGTATACTGGCTGAACTGGCTCATGTAATCATATTACTATACTCATTTTAATCTCTGCTTATACCGTAACCTAAGACCGTAGCATAAACCCTATCAACTTCCAAGGGTCTCTTTGATGACGCCTGGCTGTCATTGCTGTCAGTGTCAAACATGTGTCAACCATCAACTACGATTTTTTTAATCTTTAAGCTTTACCTGATTACCATTATTCCGTGATGACCTAAACTTCTCCAGTCATGGTCTTTATTACAATATTTCTATTACTTTGTTTAGCATTAAAATGCGGATGTAACTATAAACACCCCCGTGATATAACAGAAATTCTAGATTGCCACTTTTGCAACGACAAACAATGGGAATGGGGTTGGCAAGTAAAAGTCGTTCGCAGATGGCGCCACCACTACACGAACCCTTATCAAGGAGAGGTAAACACTATTAGTCTGTGATTCCAGTCTTTAAGATTCATTTATTCGTTTGTTTGTATAAAATCGAATTCGCACTATCGTACATTATAGGTTATGTGAGTTTATGTGATGCAAGTAGGTTTGGGATGGTACAAATAATTGGAAACAGTTTGACGATCTAATCAAACTAAAAGTAATCATTTACCTAAGTATTTACCCATATTTTCACCAAAAACTGCTTTGTTATTGGTCTGTGCGCTACTAGCGCCACTTTGACAGTCATCGGCCCCATTTACAGCTTGGCAAAAAAACGTCTAGTCCGCGCGGCACTTTGTGTTTATTATTTGTATGGATAAACAAAGCAGCGCTGCTGCTGCGCGGCACTTTGCGACAAATTCGAAGGCGCACTAAGAGTTTGTTTTTAGTTGAATCAAGTGTTAATTGACGAACCCAAAGCTGTTTTGAAATGCTTGCATATGGAATAAGTGGAAGTTTGGAATGATAAACATCGAGCACATAAGTTATGTTTACATTTTGTCTGAATTACTCTGGTATTGCGCGTCTAGATTAAAATGAAAATTCGATTATTAACTTTAACTTTGAGTGTGATTACAAGATAATAATGTATTTCCCACACACTAACATACCCATATACACACCCACACAAACCCACACGTACACAAACACACCCACACAAACACGGCAGCACGCTTGTTAGTTGGTTAACTTTAGGTTTATCAAAAAAAAAAAAAAAAAAATGTTTCTATTCTTTTAATTTATTCTGTCTGACGTAAGATTACTGTCACTTTATTAAGGGGAAGACACTAACACCTGCAACACAGTTTTTACTAGCGCAGGTGCTAGGGAATCCTATAATCCAAATTGTATTCATTATGTCAATAAAGAATTATTATTATTATTTATGGTATGTCTTGAACAATCTCGGGACCCTGAGGTCCCGGTCCTTTGGTAGGCGTACGAGGGGCCGAAGCCAACTCGCAGAGGCCCCGTTAGACATTTCTAATGGAATGGGGCACCAACCGACGATTATCCCTATATGCACTATCAAAGTATACCTAAGGACAATCCCCGGTAGGTGCAAAACTATTGCATAATATGGAAACAAAAGGTGACAGGCTATGGGTTTGGGTGGTTTAGTGGATTCATTAACGTATACTATGAAAGAACTATTGGCCCCTGCCTGACCACTGAAAATATACACGGCTTTAAAATGGCAGGGGATGACTTGCACACTCAATAAATGGGCCCCCGAAAACGGTCGCTAGCACAAAGTGACGTAGCTCCAAGGAGGCAACATATCCTGAGGTGCTAGAGGAGTGGAGAGGTATACCACGGCTATCAGGACAATCCCGGAAGTACGGTCAAGATCCCTACCAGCATCTTACTGGATTATACATCCTTCTCCCGAGCACGTTTGCTCTTGCGAATCTCCACTCAGACCGGCCGATTAAGGCAAGAAAGAGGTGGGAGCTCTGTTCCTCGTCAGTGTTTACTCCAGCCAGCCAATAAAGGCAAGCCTGAGATGAAGAACAAGACTTCTCCCGGGAGATCAGGTCCGTGGGGTCGCTACTGCCCAACAGTTCGCCACAAAACTGCCTTGCGGATTGTATCTCTCTTTGTCTGGCCCCTCACCCTAAGTATGAGTACCTAAGGTTCATTGGGGCACGCAAGCCCCACCACGACGTCAACGTAGAGATACGGCGGTGGGGTGTATCTCTCTTTGTCTGGCCCCTCACCCTAAGTATGAGTACCTAAGGTTCATTGGGGCACGCAAGCCCCACCACGACGTCAACGTAGAGATACGGCGGTGGGGTTATTATTATTATTATTATTATTATTATTTGTTGTAGCATAATTTGCATTAGAAACGTTGTTTTTTTTTAATTCTTTCAAAATGTTGTAAACACATCCTAAATATTTATATTTTAGGTACTTAATAATTGAAATGACGAGAACACGTCCTTGTTAAAATAAACAATACTTACTGATTTAAATAAATAATACATACATTATATATCTAGCAAAAATATAGTCGCAAGATTATATTATATTATAGGTTGGTACGCTATTCGGGTTGCCATACGAACAGCACAGTGGCGCCGCTATTATTTTCTACTCTTTTTAGCCAACCTGTATATAATTCGCAATTTTAGTTCCTTCGATATGAAATTGCTTCTAAAGTGAGTGGCTTTCATTAGACGGTGTTTTGTTTTGTTAATGGTTTCAGATTTACAATCTTGCATGGCATGACTATTATAGACTAGTGTTCGCCCAGTGGTCGACCGTAATCCTTTCTAAATCCTTACTTTACACACTTTATTTGTATTTCCTTTATCCTTATTCTCACTAATATTATGAATGCGAAAGTAACTCTGTCTGTCTGTCTGTCTGAAAAGACATAGACTACTTTTTATCCCGGTCCCGGGTGTATTTTCTCAAGTGAAGCCGCTGGCAGAAGCTAGTTTTTCATTATGTATTATGACCTAATAAAAAAAACTCGCCTGTAGTGTGATAAATACTAATTCCATGCCTTTAAAATAAGGTTGGCAACACTGATTTCGTGCGACTCAGAGTGAGTGACCCTAATCCGCCATTGACGATCGTTGAAGTATTGTTGTTTAGGATAACTTAGTTTTGAGATAAATAATCGTGCAGAACGATTTGTTCTAATTAAATTGTGACTTCTGGTTTATTGTTTTTAGTGACCATGTCTTCTATGGATATTGATCTGTAATTATACATTGCGTTTGTGTACAATAAACAATTTTGTGAGACTACGAGTGAAGTGACGCGATCTCCTTATATTAGGGCAAAACAAGCTATAAATAATTTGCTACCGTTCAGCAATTTGGTAAATCTATTTTTTCTTCTTATTTGTGATGTTCCCGCATTCCATCAGCGCGGAAGAAGAACAGAAGACGAAACTGATTCCGAGTGTAAACCTGCTACACTCAAAGAGAAAAGGAATATTCATACACCCCTCTGCTATGTACAGAAATAGTGTTCCGTGCTGCACTATAATACAAGCGCCACTTACCACAAGTAATTTTAGTGGGTAAACAGAGAGACATAACATTAGAGAAAATGAAACTTCTAGAGAGTGGTCGCTTAGAGGCATTAAGCAGAGCCCTCTCGATCTTGAATGGAGATAGCGCCGTACAGGGTCGTGTGGAAAGCTACAGCTGCAAAATGGCTGGTGCTGAGAAGTCTTTCTATAAGAGATTCACAGCTATCGGAGAAACAACTCTCGAAGCATTGTCACCACCAGAGAGTGTTGTGTACAGGTAAGTTCAATGTTATTTTATCATGTGTAGCTGATATGTGGATAACTTGCTTAATTCCTGATATTAAAATTTTCAGCCGCAGTTTGTCTGGTGATGAAGATGGTGTGCTATGTGATACCATATCTCGTAAAACTTTGTTTTACTTGATTGCTACACTGAATGCTGCTTTTCCAGATTATGATTTTTCTATGGCAAAGGTTTGTGAGGTCATTTTATTAGAGCTCTTTCCTTTTTCCATGGAGTAGTGGAAACTACATACCGCCTTCAGCTAGGATCCTTACATAGCCCTTTTACTTTATTTACTTTCATTCATCTGTATCCCAATTGCTTAACACAATCAGAAATTCTTTAAAAAAAAACTGGCCAAGTGCGAGTCGGACTCGCATACAAAGGGTTCTGAACCAATTTCATTTTTTCTTATAGGTTTTCCTGTAATCTTTAGGTATAGAACTATAACCTACGTTTTTTTTTTTAATTTACGCTCATTAGTTTCGATGGTAAGGCTCCCCCTTATCTCCGAAACTACTGAGCTTAAAATTTTATAAATGGTAATTTTTGATCTAATTTCTTGAATAACTTCAAAACTATTTATTTTAAATTATGAAAAAAATGTAATTAAAACCCTAACAGTAAGCACTATCATTTGATATGTCACACACTACACTTTAAAAAACTTTTTTTGTTTATTTTCTAGTTTGACCCTAAAACCCCCATACTAAAAATTTATTTATTTACGTTTAATGCACCCGTTTTTGGGTCACAGAAGTCCATATGCCTAATTTCATCAGAATCGGTCCAGTAGATCCGGAAAACTGGCTGTGACAGATGGACAGACAGGCAGACCCAAGTGATCCCATAAGGGTTCCGTTTTTACATTCCCTAAAAATGCTGTATGTACGCTGGTTGGAAGTACTATGTATCTGGCCTTTCTGAATAATATCCCCAATAAGATCCATGCATGTCCTATACTCTTATCTACCTTGTTAAATGCCTTTAATTCATGCTTTTCACAGGACAAAAGCATCTTAAGCATAATTCTTTATAAATTTGTTTACTAAATCTTCAAAAAAAATCTTTAATAGTAAAAATTTATGGATGCGAGTCGCCACAACGACCGGACCGATGATGATGATGATGACAAGTTGTACCAAATTGTACAATTGATGGCAAATTGTACCATCGTAGTGACATCACCCATGTTTTTAACACACTATACCGTCTTCGTTTTTTGTTCACATGAAAAAATGTCTATTATTTTTTGGAAATCTATCTGACTGTTAATTGGATTTTTTCAGTAATACCCTATTGCCGTACCATTCTAAGTTATGAAGAAATGAGTTCCTTGTGTAGTATATGTGGACATACTACACAAGGAACTCTTCTACAGCATTTGAGTATTTATTCTTCTTTCATGACTGCCTCACCCAACGTCACTTCCAATATGTAACCATAAGACCACCATAGTGAACAGCAAGTTGAGACTTTTTGGACACTGTTTAGCTGGTCACAATTTTGAGTTCACATTCTATGCACAAAAGGAGACTAGCAAACTTAATTTCGCTGTTGGTCATTTCATATACATGTGAATTTTTCAATTGTGTGTGGATGGCAAAATCCGAAACTGAGAAATAACGAAAAACGTGGAAAGGAGTCTTGAACTCCATTTTGATGAAAACTAAAACTGCATCATTGGATTTCGAAAAAAAAGCACCCTATATTATTACACCTTTCGAATGACATTTTTAAATAAATTTTTGAGAGGCATTCTACTATATTTAAAAACAAAGTAGTTTTTTTAACTATCTGGTCTAGTTTTAATCGACAAAGCATCTGTAAATAACTTTCGTTGTTATCATCATCATCATCATAACAGCCGAAAGACGTCCACTGATGGACATAGGCCTTATGACTTTCTTAAATTACACAGAGCAGTGAATTCAGTGCGGAGCCATCACTCAGCTGGGTACAAAGCGGAGTGGATGCGGCCTTGTCGGCAGTAGGCGGCGTGCGCTGGCGCCAGCTGCGGCCAACGCTGTGGACCGCCGTCGATGAAGAGGTGGTGTTGCCGGAGTGCCGCATATATAGCTACAACCCAGATCTTGCCAGTGACCCTTTTGGAGAACCAGGCTGTCTGTGGGCATTCAACTATTTCTTTTACAACAGAAAGTTGAAACGGATTGTCTTTTTCACATGTAGAGCAATGAGGTAACTAAGTCATTTTTGCCATTTTTAGCCATTAGCATAAAACTGATTCACCCAGCACTCAATTTGACCCTTTTTTCACCTTTTCTCTGTTTTTCAGTCCTGTGTGTGCTGTCGACTCAGGCGTCGATTTTGCTATGGATGAAGATGACGAATACAACTAAATGAAGAAAATATATACCTACATAACATTATTATAAGACACTAGAACATATTTAGGTTTTAAAATAATTTAGCACTACCCAGTAAAAATGTCCGTCTGTCTATAATTACTTGTTTAAAATTAAACTTTACACATCAAATTAATATAGAATATAATATTAGTAAGTCAGGAAAAAGAAATCCTCATCCAGTTTCAGCCTTTCTTCTTTTTTTAACATAGTTCTCTCTCGAGCTTGACACCAACTTGCGATGACCTTGTGATGTAAGATCAGGGAGAAGAAATTTTACATGCAAAGTGATTCTCAAACTAAATACATTTCAAAATAATTGCGAAAAGTTTTCCTTAATATAATATATAATAATTACTACTATTATTATAAAATTTGTGAATGAATTATCTTCTTAGCTTTGATGACATGTAACTCCATAGCTTGGATGCCTTAATTCCACTTCATGCTGAAATCTTGTATGTCAAATTAGGGATTGGCATAATTATTGACTCAATCAACAGGTCCCATATTTCTTCCAGTAGACGTGTGACAGTAGAGTGGGATAAGCCTATAAATAACCTATTAATTTTCAAATTCCTGAACCGGGTTAATTAACTAACTGGGATACTATTAAGGGCGAAATTCACAGACTGCACTTTAAACTTGACTATGCTAAGTATATTACAAGATATAAACTGAAAGAACGATCTGTGAATTTCAATGACGGTGGTCGTCATCATTATTCATATTATTTACTGACTAAGAGCATCTTTTTTTGTGTAACCCCTCGAACTGTGAAAGTTACAAACTAACACTGTAAGGTTAGTTACACGTTCGAATGAATTAGTAACGTCGATCCAGTTGTTTTAGCATTCTTAGGTGAAACGGTCGGTTCTCCGAACTCACTGCTGCATTGTTACAAATTGTATCATTCCATCTGATGTAATGCTCTAATCAGTTACCTACATTACACATGTTTCTGGTTAATGACCACCTTAACAAGAAAACTATTTTATTATATTAATGTTTAGGTATTGGTAAGTCACAACTCACAATAGATTAATTTTCTTTTATTGATTTGTGTGTCAACGTCAACCTGAACAGCTACCTCGGCAGGCGAGGATACAACAAGCATTCAACAATTTGTGTAATAGACATTAAGACATGATTGTAATATAAACGTAGGTTTTTGGACTTGCTGTTCTGGATAGTTTTGTGATCAAAATGTAAGAGAATTAGAAATTGTCAACCTTAGTGATACTTGCAGTTGAAAAAAATCATGGCGCCTCTAAGACGAGGCGAGGCGGTTGCTGCGCAGTAACAGATCTGTATCTATATGTTAATGGTCACTATTTTTGACGCTTAATGTACATATAATTATTAGTTTCTTTTACGCGACTAAGTATGGTTTAGTGTGCAGTGTCTCGTAGATATACAGGTGAAATTTTAAAGTGTGCGTGGATGTTTTGTTAAAACAGAGGGCTTTCCTTTAATTTGCCATGTGTGTTATTTTTATTACTTTCCAGTATTTATTACTTTCGAATTTGATCTATATGACACTCGGATGGTGTAATAAAACCGTTTTTTTTTTCAAAATCCACCGTTTCGGTTTCTGTCTAGGAATTCAGATTTTATTATGGAAATCCAATAATGCAGTTTAGTTTTCATCAAATCTGGCGTGAGACTCCTTACAGTGTTTTTCGATATTCCTCAAAGTTTCGGATTTGGCCATCCAGGCACGCTTTGAATATTCACCCTGTATTTGTTGTAGTACATACTAAGTTTGATTATTTCTACTCACAAAAAAATTGTAGTTTCAATCTAATCATTACTTCATCAAATTGCAGAATCAACAACAACAATTTCAGCCTCATAATTTTGGCATGTTTTCAGAAATAGTAGTTCTGTCAGTAGGTACCTACTATTTCAAACTAAATTTGGAAAAAAAAGTTTCTCCCTTCAACCAATCAGCATTTCACTGTGTAACTGTGTAGGTATGTACTCTAAAAATGTAAAGTAGAAAGTTGAGTGATCAGAGTTGAAATATTATTTTATGCACTTTGGGCATCCGCCTTACTCTACCATAGGCACATACAATTTTGATTGATCCATAAAATAAATATTTTTATGACTACAACCAGCTCTTTTTTCATAATTAATTCTGATCATTACCATATGCTTAGCCTTTTCCCAATAATTATACGCGTATCAGAATAAACACAATACCTCTTAAGGGGTCATTGTACACATAATTATGAACAATTTTTACTATGACCAAACCCAAAAAAAAGACAGCTGTTATTTTTATTCTTCACTATTTTTTTTTAAACTGGCCTGAACGCTTTATCACCTGCAACTTCCGCTGCACTAACGTAAACTTGTTTAGTACTTAACTACACAAAATATGATATCAAATTGTGCATATGTAAATGATATGCTTGTGAGGTATGATTACTTTGCAACAGCAGAAGGACCTCACTAAAACATCACTCAGATAATCCGAAATCGCGAGAAAAAAAATCAGCTGTTCAGTACATTTTGTCGAATTATGCGGACAAAAATGTATGGGGGAGTCGATTTTTTTTCGCGATATCAATGTTGGTTCCATAGTGAAAGTTGTTCATAATGATGAGTACAGTGACCCCTTAAGAGGTATTGCGTTTATTCTATTACAGGTTGTATAGGTTTCTCATAACCGTCTTTTATAAGTTGAGAGAAAATATTATTGAATGAGGGTAGGTAGTCGATTGCGTTTCAACCATACTGCTTTTTGCGGCGGAACGGTGTCGCCATTCTGTATGTGAATGCGCTTGATAACAACAGCATATTGTAGTAATATTGCCTATTTTAATATCCGTATTTACGTGAGTGACATAACAAGTTATTTCATTTCCGTTTAGATATTTACGCTTGGAGCAAAATTCAGCCAATCGTTAAATATGTCAGGAGAAATACTCCTAGCTTGTTTACCTAGTCAAGAATGGGCAGGGCTTTTGAGAGAGGAGTTATGGAAAGCTAGCAAAAAAACATGTACTTGGCATTTTAAAACATATTCAATCAAACAAGATGAATTTGTCCGCTGTTTTGGAAAATGTAAAGAATGTGAAGCTGATGATGACAATAAATTGGCCTACCGATAAAATAGTAAATTGTTAAGTTTCTATAAAAAAATCAGAAACCAGACTTTTAAACATAAAATTCAAACAAAGATTAAGTTGTCATCTATGAAGAGATCCTTTCTCTTCATAGATGACAACTTAATCTTTCACGTGATGACCTAAAATTGACATCAGCTATCTCTGTACTCAATTTATGTTGCCAACACTAGGAACTCTTCGCCAAATCAAGCATGAACGACGAAAGGCTACATGTCCTTATGGCTAATGACTCAAATTCCACCCTATAATGAATTTATTAGATTAATATCACTACATCCAAATTTCATCGTGCATTTATTGGTCTCCTGATCAAGAAAAATATTACAGCCAATGCCTTCATGATACTCAGCGGGCAGTAATAAATCTAGACTTATCTACGCTACGGGGAGTATTAAAAAGCTTCGGCCCTTTTTCTAAAATTTCGTTTATTAACACTTGTTTTTATGTGTGTGTTTTAAAACATTTGAGGGGCACATCAGCGTACCACTGTTCCAGATGATATCCGAAAGCCATACCATAGAAACAATTACTGACTGCAACGTGTGTATGTAACTGCAATATGGATATCAAATGAAAGGGCTTTTTGAGAGTAATTCGAAAAATAATTTGGCGTCATTCTAAATCTAAGATGGCGGAGTAGTTATTTTTAATGCACTTCTACAATTTGGGTAATCAAATGAAAGGGATGATTGAGAGTAACTCGAAAAATAATGTGACGTCATTCTACATCCAATATGGCGGATCATCCAAGATAGAGGAATAGTTATTTTTAATGCACTTCTGCAATATGGGTATCAAATGAAAGGGCTCATTGAGAGTAAATTGAAAAGTGAGCTCCAAGCTGAAATAAGTTTGACTTGTGTAATTCTTGTAGATTGTACTCGAAAAACTGACAACTTAGATCTAAATAATATTATACCATCCGAAATAAACAAGGCAGGAGGGCTACCTAAAGAGATATTCACTGGGGCCAAGGTGATGTTGCGTTACAATGTAGATGTCTCCAAAGGTCTGGTGAATGGTGCCATTGGACATATTACAGATATTATATGGCCCTGCTTCCGAATAGCACAACTGTATGACACTGATATATCATCCGTCCGTATAGAATCTGGTAAAGACGGCGTTCACCTAATTCAGCCCAAGTCTGTGCAAATTCCAGCTAAATATCGTCAGCTAAATGTCACGGAACCGCGGAACGAAGAATGCTGCCAATTGTATTATGTTGGGCTTGTACAGTTCACAAAATGCAAGGTAGCACTGTCGACTACGCCGTTATTTACTTAAGCTCGAAGCTCTTTGCTGCTGGTCAAGCACACGGCCTTAGGTTTAGGTTTAAAGAATTTATTCTCATAAGAACTTAACAATAACAGTTCACTTACAATGAGATACATAGTGCTTACATCTAAAAAGTATCTTTGCCTCTAGGGTGTTGGCGACATTACAGGGTAGATATATGTTGCTTAAGCTTTGCTTTAAATAGGTTTATATTATTAAACTTCTTTAAATCTTCCGGTAAATCATTAAATAATTTTGCTCCCTCAGCCAATATTGTTTTTTTGCCGTAATTAGTCCGTGCACGTGTGGTCATTAGCTGGAACTTGTTTTTACTTCTTGTGTTGTATGTAGGTGTCTTTTTATGTAGTTTTATGTTTGATTGTACAGAATTCGTGGTGATTTTTTTTATTAGAATGCAAGTGTTATATGTATATAGTTGTGTGAGATTCAGTAGATTAGTTTTTTCGTATAGTTTTTTTGTTGGATATAGGTAGTGATAATGAAATAGGACTTTGATAATTTTGTTTTGTATTCTTTGTAGTGAGTTTAAGTTAGATTTAGCGGCTGATCCCCATAGTTCAATTAGGTATTCTAAGTTTGATTTTACTAGCGAGTTATAAATAATTAGACGTACTTTTTTCGGAATACATTTTGTGATCTTTCGTAACGTACCTAAAAGTGATATTAATTTTGTTTTTATATGATTTATATGTAGCTTCCAAGTAAGTTTGTCATCTACCCACAGTCCGAGATACTTTTCGTGATTAGATCGTTTAACTATTTCTCCGTTGATCGTAAGTGGCGTAAATTCAGGTAGCGGTTTGTTTTTTGCTGCGAAAATCATAAATGATGTTTTTGTTGTGTTAATTGTTAGCAAGTTATATTTTAGCCATTCATTGAGTAGGTCAAGGTCCTTTTGAGCATCAGTTATAATGTTTTGTACAGACTTGTCGAAGTAAAAGAGACAAGTGTCGTCTGCGTATAACGTTAAATGTCCTTTCAGCCCTATTTTATTAATGTTATTAACGTATATAAGGAATAATAATGAACTAATTACTGAGCCTTGGGGACATCCGTAGGTAATGTTTTGCATCGAGCTAGTAAAGTTGTCTATCTTAACGACTTGTTTTCTGTTTTGTAAATAGGACGTGAACATATCGTGGGCGCTGCCTGAAATACCTAGATTGCTTAACTTTTGTAGTAGTTTTTGATGGCTTACCGTATCGTACGCTTTTTTTAGGTCAATGAATATACCTAAAACTATGTTTTTTTTATCAATATGTGTCTTTATTTTTGTTATTAAATCTACTGAGGCTGTGAGAGTACTTGATTTAGGGCGGAAGCCATACTGTTGATCAATTAAAAATCCCTTCTTAGTTAAATACGCGTTTAGACGGTTGTATAACACTCGTTCGAATATTTTTGAAATAACGGGTAAGACCGACACCGGTCGGTAGTTGCCGGGGTCAGTTCTACTCCCAGATTTGTAAATAGGACTGACTCTCGCCACTTTGAGTGAGTCGGGGAAAATACCGCGCACTAAACACTCATTTATACAGTCGGCTAATCTATCAACAATTATGTTTTTAAGACATTTAATAGCTTTAGTGCTGATACCGTCCAGGCCTGTACTAGAGTTGGTATCGAGATGGTCAATAATCTTAGATATTTCGTTAGTGTCACAGGGGGAAAGTTCATTCATAGTTACGTCGTGCGTGTAATTAGTGTCGTACATGAGGGTATTGCCTGTGTTAATGTGGTATGTCTTGGGTATGTTATTAGCTAAGTCCGCGCCTATTGATGCAAAGAATGAGTTGAATACGTTACAAAGGAGACGGATACGCTTTCATACAATTTTGGGCCTGGATGTAAAAAGATGAAACTGGTGTCAATTGATAGCTACTATATTAACAAACAATCACTGAAAATTTTGCACATTTTGGCAATCTGAGAGCCGAGATATAAGAGATTTAAGAAAAGCGAGGTTACGTAACAATCTGTACATAATAGCCAATTTTTGAAGTGCGATTGACATTTTTTACCCGATTGCCGAAGGAGGGTAATGGTTTTATCAGTATACGTGTGTATATTTGTAGATATTTATGTTTGTTCCTCTATATCGTTCTAGAGAACAAACGCGTAAGCCGATTTTGATGATTCTTACGTCAATCGATTCGTCTTAATCTTGCGAGTGTCACTGGCCACATTAAAATGGAAAAAATGGCGGCTTTTCGACACCATAGGACTTTGGGGGGCTCATTTTTTTTTTCTTTCAACTGATCGTGTGGGTTATTATAAAAAAGGGTTTTAAGAGGTGATTTCAAAAATGATAAAAAACAAATATAAATCAGATGTATCTTTCGACTGCACAGCTTAATTTACTTCTTGTATACCTACGTCTTTTTAGTTCGCTTAGCAGTCACGGTTTATGATTATTTCAATTACTTTTTCTTATAATTTAGACAGTATGTTAAACATATTTTGTAGAGTGGGATGGAGAGGGATACAGTGGAAGGAGTTTACAACGATCCGTGATGTCGATCAATATCCTATCGGTAGGCCGTTCGTCGAATCCAAAATAACAAGTCCAAGTTCAACGTTTAAGCGGGGTTCTCAGTGGCCGGTATGGTAGCAAGGCAAGGGTCGTAGAAGGAGGAAGATCAGAGGTCCGTAGGAAAGCCGGGTCGAGGAAAATATCAATAAAAAAGTATGGGAGGAAAATAAAAACACTCAGAACGCACACGCACAGATGATACGAAACGAGTGTCGATCGATGTCATGTCATGCATGATTGTCAGAGTTAGCACAGATTAAAAATACAATAATCGATTAGTAAATGTGAATCCATTCATCTTCATTATGTAGATATTTAATTAGTTTAAACTCCTAATACTCTAATTCTAATAGATTTAATTATTTTAATTAAATATATCATCCGGTGAAAGCATTTTCGTAAATAGTATGAACTCTGTAACGATAATCGATATTCCAATTACTTCGTAACCCTAACTTAATTAATGGATTTTTCATTTCCCAGATTGTAAATTGAATTGGTTTTTCACAGTATGAAATAGAAAAATTTAACCTTTTTTTTAAGCCATACCACAACTTATTACTATCAGGCCCAGAAGTCCCCGTCTCCTTTCATTACCGTCTGTGATAAACTCCGAGTTGGATAATAGTTTGGGGGGAGCATTGGCGTCTTTGATTTTATTCGCTGCCAAGTTATTAATTATTTTCCACATTTTCTTCGGTTGTTTGTAGCTGTCGTGAAATAGGTTGTGATAGTAGTTTTTCTTCTGTGTCTTGATTAGTTGTTTTACCTTGTCCTGTTCTTCGTTAAATTTCTTCCTTAGGTGGTCGTCTTTTGGGTGAGATTTTGTTTGTTGCCATAGGTGATTTCGTAGGTTGATTGAGTCTAAGATATTTCTGTTTATCCAGTCTTCTTGAGGTAGGTTTAGGATTTTGGTCTTATCTGTTTTGTTTTTCTTTATTTGCTCTGATATAAATCTTTCTAAGTGTAGGTAGTCATTTTCTGTATTACTGTAGTTTGCTGTTAGGGTACTTTTGTATAATTTGTCATAGTTGAGTGCTTTGTATTTGATCCTTTTGTTTATTTTTGGTGGTAAGCTGCCTATCTCAAGGAATATCTGCTTATGATCTGAGAGGCACGAGTCCACTATAGATATGCTGAATGCGTGATTATTTATGTTTGTACATACGTGGTCCAGTATGGTGTTAGTAGTGCTGGTTTCACGGGTACTGTATAGTTTATTTATTTTATTTAATATTTCGTAACCGGTTCCTTTTATTTCATTTAGGTATCTTGTGACGTGGTTGTCCTTACTAAGCAGATCGATGTTAAAGTCTCCGAAAACAACTGTCCTTTTTCGTCGCTCCAATTGTCGAATATATGTTTCCAAGAAATTGTTAATGTTGGTTTCACCTGGTTTGTATATCGCTCCGATGTTCAATGAGAGTTTGTCTATGTGTATCCATAGGTAATGATTTTAAGGCCCTTAAGGCCCTACCTCTGCTTTAGAGCCGTCAAATGGCTACTTTCTAAAGGATATTCCACATTAACGGCTGGGTCAAAAGATTGGAAAAAAATATATGTATATGGTAGATTCATAAACAACAATATCAACAATTGTCGTTTTCGTATGAAATATAGTTTTGCTGTAAAAAAATATTTAATAACACGATATTTTTTGGATATTTCTTCCAAACGGCTTCGAAGTTGAAAAATATTTTTACATGGAAAAATTGCTGGTAAAGTGTACTACAAAGTGAACATTGCTCATGTAAATCAATCAATATTTTGCAAAGAAAATGTTCAATATTGAGTCTCCCATATATAAAAAGCTCTGTTTGCGCGAAGGCGGCAGTCCTAAAACGACGCCGCTGAGCCGAGGTCCGTACCCCACAGGGGGTGCCCTCAGTGAGCGGAGTTTTAGTTTTAAGTTGCATAGCCTCGGCTGGGGGCCTTAAATTCACTTGAGGTCCACACAGGCAAGTCCGGTTAAGTAGTTGCAACCTTCCCAGGTTCGTAACTGCGAGTGGCAATCGACAAAAAAAAAAAAAAAAAAAGCGGCAGTCGTGCGTTAGCACTGAGACGGGGAGGCTGTGTCGCTCGTTGCTCCGCTCGCGCTATCGACCGACTACGCGTATATGAATGTGTTAGTGCAAATATTTACGAACTTTTGTATTAGTGTGCGTTCATAGACTAGCTCTTTGCAGAGGAGCCAGCTTGATTGAGCGCGTGGGCGCATTGTACAGTTTCATACAGCAACTTTTATCAAAATACTATCGGCGTCGCTCGGGTTTTATTTTTGTCTGCTCTTTTTTTTCAAACGTAGCCGACGTTAATTCTTAATTTCTTTTATTACCAAAAAACTGACTAATATTAAAGAAAAATAAAAATAAAAAATCAATATAAGTTTATTTATTCACTTAAACTTCATGAACAATAGTGGCGGACTTAATGCTACGAGTTCTCTTTTAGTCAACCTTTGGGTTAAAAGAAATACACTGTGGTAGGTGTACAGCTCTTCAACACAAACATAAACAAACATTTATTTTCATTATTCGGTCGGTATATGCGGCGTGTCAGTCGCGTCTGTGGGGGACCGTTTGGCTAAATTAAATTGTTTTGATAAAATTATGATATCTTTTGAATATTCGATTTGAGTAATTCAAAAAAATAAGTAAATTCAAGTACGATTTATTTATAAAACTGATACCAAGGTGCGAATAACGTGGTCTGCTTTGGTCTGTCATGTCGTATCTATTAATTTTTAAATGCGAATAATAAGGCCGTTTTGAGAATTGTTTTTTCTCGTAAACTACCTGTAATAATGATTTGTTTTTTTGGTTTATGTGTTTTGACAATATGATTTACCTAAATTCTAAAGGAATGCACGATGCGAAGAAATTTTCTCGATAGAAAAAATACAAAGTTCGATCTGTCTTTTTGCCATTTTCATGACGTGTAATGCAGTAGCTTGATGTTATGAAATTTGCTTTTAAACATAGAAAATAACGTTATCTAGCTAAATTCATAACAGCTTTTGATTTCATAATACTTTTATGTTATAAAATCCAAAATTTACTTTTGGCACTTACGTTATTTATTCCGAGCCGTCTTCATTCTATCGTCATCTCTTCTTTTGCCTTTTAAAAGTATTCGCATCACTGTCGATTCAGATCAATTCAGATGGTCCGTGGGCCTTGACAAGGCGATAGAATGAAGACGGCTCGGAATAAATAACGTAAGTGCCAAAAGTAAATTTTGGATTTTATAACATAAAAGTATTATGAAATCAAAAGCTGTTATGAATTTAGCTAGATAACGTTATTTTCTATGTTTAAAAGCAAATTTCATAACATCAAGCTACTGCATTACACGTCATGAAAATGGCAAAAAGACAGATCGAACTCTGTATTTTTTATATCGAGAAAATTTCTTCGCATCGTGCATTGCTTTAGAATTTAGGTAAATCATATTGTCAAAACACATAAACCAAAAAAACAAATCATTATTACAGGTAGTTTACGAGAAAAAACAATTCTCAAAACGGCCTTATTATTCGCATAGCGCCTTAAAGAAAGTTGCTAGGGTTGTTAACACGTTGCGGAATTTGTTCGAAAGAGTCATCGCGGCCCTGCAACGCAAAAGGTATTGGAAGGAACACGGATGAGTTTTAGTCAGTAAGAGTCTGACACTCCCGTTCTGCTCCATCTAGAGCAGGAGGAGTCATTTGATGATTTCCCATCCTTAAAAAAATATAAAAGTCGGTTAAAAAGGTTTGTTAGTGTGCGATAAGAGCTACATAAAGGTGGCCATGGGACGACCAACCAGAAGAGAAGTGTACCCCTGCAACGGAGAGGGTAGGTAGAGAAGAAACTCCGATATCCGCACCATGTTAGACTCCCTTCACAATCAGTCCTGGCTAAGTTAGCCAGCCTAGCTCCGCCCAAATGCACAGATGCCTCCTGGGTGCTTCACAGGTTTGGCAGAGCGGCCTCACCGTTCCGAGAATTTGTTTACGTCGGGCAGCCTTGGCGTTACTTTATGGATAACGTGGGCAACTGATTCCTCGGTTCGAAGCAACCTCTGCAAATTGGGCTGTCTACAGCGCCTATGTTGAAAAGATGTCTTATAGGGGGCAATGACCCGTAATTATACCTTATTATTCGGAGGGTATTTTTACTTGAGCTGTAAGTCGTTTAGTTAGTCGCGTGTATAGGCTTGACATTGGCAGTTTTGACTGCCTGCAATTTGTAGCCCGTGACCATTTGTTATCGCGTATTTCAGTTATCTCTGTACGAAATTATGGTAAAGATAGGAGAGGGGGGAGTGGGTACGGGTCCAGCACTACCATCTCGGAACCTCTCTTCACGAGTTCGTTTGTGACGTCATTGCCTAGAGATCTACAGTTCCCTTTGATCTATTGGGCAGTGAAGCCCGCAACAGATAATTTCTGGCCATGTGCTGGTTAAGTTGACGTTTCGTAAGCTCACTGGGAATTGAACAGTTTTGAAACCAAACAGAAAAAAGTTTGCAAAGTCACATACATCCAGTATGTGACTTTGCAAAGTTTTATAGAAATTAAATACCAAAATAGAAATCATAAACCTTAATCGGATGATGTGTATCTTTTTCTTCCATGGCCGTTTTCATGGAAATACATTTTTTATATTCTCCAGAAACATTTGTCAATATTATGCGTATTGATGGTTGATGCTTGCTCGGTGGGTTCCCCGTACACATGACAGAAGAAATGAATTCATGCTGTGAAGCACCGGGATAGCACAGGCTATCTTCTAAAGTAACCGAACAATCTTCTTGAAACTACTTGATGAATCAAGTTAATTTTTTATTTATTCCGAATGCAAATTGAAACAATTTCATGTTTTAAAACACAGAAACCCAATTTCAGCGGAGTTTATGCAATTCTTTCGACTCCTCTATCATGGGACTTTGCCAACTGCCCGTATAAGCCCAGTATTGAGCAACTTTAGCAAAGTTTAGAAAATGTAAGCGCGCGCCTGTTGACCAATATTCTAATCATAATATTTACCGCAATTCAAAAAATAGATCAAATGCATAACGCCATCTACGGAATATGTAGTTGAACTGTTAAAAAAATATAAGTTCGGAGTTTGTTTTAATTTTTATTAATAGGAATATTACGCGCATTCAACGATATTTTTCAAGGTATTAAAAGAGTTACTTTTTTAAGACGTTGTAAAAGAATAAAAAGAAAATATTTTCTAGTGTAATTCTCATGCTGTCGATATTAATATGACGGTCAATAGATGGCACTGCGTGTATCTGCATTACGTAGTATAATACGTTGATTTCTCCTATAAAATTGCTACATTCCTATCAGGTTTATGTTTAAAATGTATCTACATTGGTTTTGTACTTGTTTAACGTGATGCGAACAAAACAGAACACAGATGAAGAGAAAATAGGTTCTTTTAATTATACTTTAACAGTCTGGTAGTATATTTGGCATACTTGGATAAATGCTAAAAAATATCCGGAATACAACAATAACATGTTATGAATATTTGAAGATACAAGGAAAAATAGGAATGGTAAAAGTAATGACATTTATAAGTAAATTTAATATGCAATAATTTTTTTATTAAAACAAAATATTTACACTTAAAATAAAAAAAATCCAAACTAAAATAAGGCGTCAAAAAATTCGCCCGCATCGCTGTCCACTGGAAGTGAGCTCAAAATACTGGCGGCATTGCCACGTTGTATGGCAATGCTTATCCTCTGTCTGAGGTAAAAGCCAGCCCTTGGGTCACGCGAAGTGTCAACTAAGCGTTTAGAAAGATCTTTAAATAAGGCATGAGCACTCGAACCCCAAACGGCTCAAAAATATAATTGCCAACAAGGTTATTATATTTTCGCCGTTTGAGGTTCTCAGCAGCCGCAGCGGCAGTACCAGCACAGCACGACGAGCTAGGAAGATGGGATGGCGCAAGAGTATCGACACAAGTAGCGTCCCACACTAAAGGCCTACCCGAAGAAAACAAAGACATACCGTCCGGTCGCTTGCCAGGCCATTGGGTTCTAGTACGGCTGGAACGCCGACGGCGACAAGAGCGCGTCGGGTAATGTCGTTGGTGTTTGCGTGCCGTGCAAAGCGACCGACTGCTTGAGAGGCCGTGATGCCCGAGGCTGTTGACAGCTTCGCCACAGTGACAGCGATGAGGAGAATAACACGATGCGCCTCAGCGAAGGGAAGCAGCGAGGCGGAAAGTTGTATCGTCGAACAAGGTGCCTGTGTTCGACGACGGTAGTGCGTGAAGCCAGAGGTCCGACTCACCCACAGCCAGCAGGCGCGCACGCTCCGCAGTAGAAGCAGAAGTGGGTATAAGGTTCCTCTGAAATCCTCTGCAGAGCGGCTCATCCCACTGTCTCTGGTATGGTAGGTTGTCGGGTAGATTTACATTCGGGCAAGCGAGTTTCCAGGCATTCACAGCCTCGGTGAAGCACGGCACATCAAAATCAATCAGTGTGGAAGCTGGGATATTCCTGACTAATTTATCAGTGCCATGAACCGAGGATATAAAAGCCTGTAAACTAATATTGGTAATTTTGCGGACGCCGAGGCCTCCCACCATACGAATGGGAAGAGTAGCTTGAGCCCAAGCTCGGTCGTCCATGGCCACATTTAAAATTGTAGAGTGTATGTTTGATAATTTGGTCCATTTTTTCCAAAAGGTGAGGGTGCTTCCACAAATGGGAAGCACGAATAAGATTTCGCAATTTAGGACCGAAACAGCAGTATCGAATTATGGTGATGGCCGAATGTATGTTAATTTTTAATAATTTTTCAAAACGTTTTTGAAATTTTGAATTTTTACTTCGACAAAATTGGGAGAGGAATTCTCAAAGATTGGCGACCCAAAGAGGCGAAGAGAGCTTTTGTCCATAATTTTGATTCCAGGGGCTATTGCGTTGAATTTCGAAAGTGTGAAAGTATAAGTATGATAAATTAAATAAAATCTAAAAATAATTACGATTGTTGAGATTCGAACCCACACCAACTCTTTCGGTGGGCAGTCTATAAACCGATTATCTATGACTACTGACGACGGTTGAATGAAATAGCCGATCTTATTTATGTCATGGTTTTTCGCTGCTCAGCTCCTGGAAAGTATAGCGAGATGTTAAACATTGCTAAGGTTAAACCCATAAGTATCTGCAATTTTGTAATATCTAGTGGCTTCTTTTATCAATTCCTCGCTAAACTGTTGGGAAAAATGTCGAATATTAATTGTATTGTTATTTTAAGTACGCAAAAACCCATTTTATTTTTATTTTGACATTATTATGGTGTAAAAAAACATTTCAAAAGAAAAAATACAAAAATAATATCTGTTGGTGAGGCTCGAACCATGTGTACTTTCTCGTTCAAAACAGAAATTTTTGAGTATTGCTCATCCTCATAGGGCTTTTTTTTTTAAATATTGTACAATGTATGTGATGTGGCTGTACTTAATTTAAATAAATAAACAAGATCATTAAAAAACGGGATTCATTCGATATCCATGTCACAGATAGCACTTATCTGCAATTGTGAAACGCAGACTACGGATAGAAAGAATCTATTTTGTTTTCGGGGATAGCTATCCACAAACTTAGATAGATTATATATTGAAAACGAGACATACGACCATTTCACGTTTTACGGCAGGATCCATCAAAAACAGGCAAAATAAAGAAAGCGACCGACGTGTCGAGAACACCTGGAAGAGACCAGAGTCCATGAAGTAGCTGATGAAGTTTTTAGACGATATTTTTATTGGCAATATGAAATACTTATTAGCTCTAGTAAACAATCATGAAATTATTTTTTAAATACCTTAATCAGCGATGACGTTATAAAGCTTCAAAGATTACAATTAGAAAGAGAAGTCCTATATGAACTTTGACGTCAAAGTCCATGACGCCTATACAGCTGCCATAGAAAACAGCGTTTTCGCGCGAGATATATTTGTTTAAAATATGTAATTATACCTCGTTTGCTTTTCGAGCAATTTTTATTCTATTTTCACTGTTAGTATTATATTTTTGTATATTTTTAGATAAACTGTGTAGATAATATTTTTTTTTCATGCATATTCTCTATTGAGCTTCTGAGATACTCACCGACATGTGCATTCTGCCCATCCTAACTTACGGTACTTGGTCCCTGACCGAGTCGCAAAAGTACAAACTCAAGCTTTTCCAAAGGGCGACGGAGGCGTTCTAGGTGTTAGGCTGAGCAACCGAATTCGTAGTACACGATTCGCTTAAAAACAGGGATCGCCGATGTGGGCAACACATCTGCCAGGCTGCTGAAATGAGATTGGGCGGGTCGTCGGCGTCGAGCAAGGCCTGGGAAACGCTGGCGTGACGACTTGGAGGCGTTCATGGCGGATTGGTCGGAGAGATCAACACACCGGGAAGAGTGGAAATTGGAGAGACCTTTGCCTAGCAGTGGTACAGTATAGGTTGAAAAACAATGTTTTTTTTTTTGTAAAATAATGCCGGGATACCAGAAACGTATTACTAACCGAAGTACCGAACACATCGCACCTATAACGTAGCTTTGCAAAAAAAAAAATACCCTAACACCTATTCTCATACCTACCGAATATACACACAACATTTCATGAAAATCGGTCGAGCTGTTTCGGAGGAGTTCGGTAACAATCACGAGATTTTTATATATTAGATGTCGACTACGGAATCGCGAGTTTTCAATACTACAAGTATTGAAGCCCGCGATTGTTGCAATGCATAACAGCCAACTTAATTAAGAATCCGATCTCCATACATCACATAACATCCCGCTTGTATTTTGAAAGGTTTCATCTGCCTAAATGTGGCTATACTATAGATAGTATAGCCACATTACGCCAATTATGTATACCTATGTAATCTATGTTAGGCCTGTTCATACCGACGCGGTACCTACTCGCTACCCAGAGCGATAGCGCTTCCGCGCGGTTTCCCACCGGGTATTAGCGTTCCGTACCCGAAGGGTAATAACCGGAACTCTATAAGGTACTAAATCTCCGCTGTCCGTCCGTCTGTCTGTCAGCGGACTGTATCTCAAGAACCTTAATAGACAGACAATAGGGTATTTTACTGAAAAAAATGAATTAGTCCAGCAGATAGATTTCCAAAAAATATTGGATACGTATTTTTTATTTTTTCACGTAAACAAAAAATTACGAAGGTACAGTACGTTGAAAACTCGCGTGACGTCACTACGGTAGTACAAGTTTACTAGCGACGTGACGTCACCAGCCCCCTCTCCTGATTTTTGATGCATTTTATCTTTGTCAATATTCATTGATTTACAAAAACAAAAAATACGTGTCCATTATTTTTCAATACTCTAACTGACGGACTAAATAGATTTGCAACTTATTGATGGTGGAAACTAGCCTATTCAAATTTTTACTGAGTGTGTATTTCTATTGCCGCTATAACAAGAAAAAACAAAAAAATTAAGGGGCTCCCATACAAGAAACGTGTTTTTTCGGCATGGTACGGAACCCTTCGTGTGAGAGTAGGTAGGACTCGCAAAGGTAAATAGCTAATTCGGGCCCTGCATGTATCTAATATGCGGGTGTAGTTTGCTCCTGCATCAGCCAACAAAGTCCGTAGGTAAGTATCCGAGGCGGAGTTAAAATATTTCGCAGTTCCTAGCCAACTGTATTTCTTGTATTTTGTTCTCTCTTAGTTCTAGAGCTTTCCTGCATTATCAAAAGAAAATTAAACCTATCAAAGTCGGGTTGCAAAAATTTTCGACGTATGATGTCCGCGCTTCCAATGGATTAAGGCCTTTATCACACGGCACGGATTTCGTAGCGGTGCCCCGCGCGGTAAGGCGGTTTACGTGAGTTAGGCATCAACGGATTTATTAGAGGCCAATGCGACATGAGATCCGCTTCACCGCCAACCGCGGCGGTGCGCGGTGCCGTGTGTTAATCGCCTTATAGTGTCTGGATCTGCCGTGCAGACATTCTGTATAACGATTGATTGATCTTTAACTGTCTCATATAGGACATCAAAAAGGACGGTTTCTTCGTTAGTGTCCTCTCCGGTCGGCCAATATGGACGAGCTGCGGATGAGGAAACCAAACTGATCCCTGCAGATGGATACCGGGCTCGTGAGGCGTCTACTGCCCGGCAGCACGATTAATTGTTATTATTGATACGCTTGCCTTTGAACATTTCTCACCTGCTGATAAGCGATGTCCGATGATGTGGTGGGCAATGGAGCACGCTTGCCTAGAAGTAGCCTATTCCCTGTATCAGAACTTATACCCCCAGGTAACGGGAAACAAACACCGCACGGAAATACACTCCATAGCTGCAGTCACAATTAAAGTATTCCCAAAATCATTTTGTACGTGTGGGTGGGATGCCCGCCATATACTGATTGCGCATCACCGTAAGTCTTGTTGGCCAATGATGAAACCGGCTTTGCGAGATTAAATTGTGCAATTCCAACGCGCAATCCCCGAAATGTAATCGATGGGCAGGCAACATGTTTTGTTTCTTTCAATCGACTGATCAAGCACTTTCATTTTTCAGTTTAAAATAAATAAGTCCGACAGCCAGAATATTATTTCTTTAAGAATATAAATTGACTTTGTTCCTGTGAATTATTAAGAGAGAAAAATGTTAATGTGAGCCTCGCGGGCACAGCTAGTCTGAAATTAATCTAGTAGATAGAGGTCTTATGCAAATACTTATTTACAAGAAAAATAAAACGATGTCTTCATAGCAATCAAAAAACACTACTACTGGTCGAAATGAAAGGCAATATAAAAAAATACTATTTTTTTTTCAGAAAATATAATAAACAATCAAAACATAATAAACTTTTATCGAACTATACAACAGAGAAGGGAGATTTAAAAATAAAAAGATACCGTTCGTATCGTCCATATAATAATATATCTAGCTATGTATATGTATGTACAGGATATATTTACAGGAGCGCTAGCGCTTGTCGGCGGGAGGCGGCGCGGGCTCGGGCTCGGGCGCGGCGGGCGGCGCGGGCGGCGCGGGCGGCGCGGGGGAGCGCAGGCGCCCGCGCGGCCGCCACGCGTCCAGCAGCGCCTCCACGCGCTCCTCCGTGGGCCCCCAGCGCGCGTGCCCCGCCGCGTTCTGCAGCCACACCACCACCGTGCCGCCGCCCCATCTGAAGTACACCTCGTTCCTGTGACATGTCACGTGTTACGTGGGCTGTGTGCGAATGTGTCGCCTCTACTTACTGACCTCTCTTACCCCGTGTCCTAAGATAAGCTTTCGTCGCGCGAATTGGCTGTGGCCGTCAGTTGTACGAAAAAAAAAAATACTATTTGCGCGACGAATGCTTGTATGTATATGTCACCGGAAAATGGCAAACTCCGTAAGATTATAAAATATACTTGAGAGATTGTAAACTTTCGACAAATGGTCAACTGAACATTGGGAATGCTTTTTTACGCATCAAAATTTAAGTCTAGAAGAAACAGGCTCTCATTGGTCTGTTCAGATGTGACGGCACATGTACGCCATAGAGATACGAATTAAATGGACCTCCCGTTGTCGCATGTTGGTTGGGTTTACTTTGGGTGTGTAATGTTAGGTAAAGAATTTATTCGGTTTAAATTCGTGTTGTGACCAAGATAAGTTGACGCGGCCCCGCTGCGCGGGGCTTCTATTTCTGCCTGCAGGGTTTAAAGTAACCTAACATGAATGGGATCACGGGAGTTAAGTTCGCTCGCTTCGCTCACTCACTTTAATTAGATTAAAATTACACTATACTGAATAAGAATATACGAAACGAACGAAAAAAAAAATTTTTTTGTCATGGGCATTTTTTATTTCGCGAAGTCGAAAACGACTCTATTCAATTCGTAACTCTATGACGTACATGTGACGTCACATCTGAACAGACCAATGAGAGCATTGTTTCTTGTAGATTTGTGCTCTGATTGTTCGCCATTTTATTTCAGTTCACAATTTCTCGGAATAACTTTGAGAATTTATAGACTATCAGATTTTGATGCGTGAAAACGTATTCCAAATATTCTGTTGACAATTTATCGAAAGTTTACAATCCCTTGAGTTATTTTATAATCTAACGAAGTTTGCTGTTTCCCGGTGACATATACAGTACGTTTTACAAATAACCCTGTATACGTAAAGACAAGACCTTAGTGTAAGGACCAATGCGACAAAGTTTGGCGTGCTTACGCCTACAATGCAAGTAATTTCGTCCTCTTAATAGAGGCAGGTAGGCAGGTGCCTAATTCAAAATGTTTTGCAGGCGTAGACACGCAACAAATCTTTGGGGCACTTTTCTGTAGAGTCGTTTCACTTTTTAATTAGATTTGTTTAAGAATTAGACTTTATATTCGAAACTTCTGCGTTTAGTTGGTATATACCTACTAATACATTGACGTACACGTAAACTGCATTACAGGCATGGGTAACTTTCTGACAAAATTATTTTGTTATGGCTTATTACTATAATTTTTGATTCATACTGACTTTAATTTGGTAAATAGTTAAGAAAATTAAAGCTTGCATCATCAACAAAATATTTTTGAGTTACTCTCTACCTAGTTTAATTGTCCGCCAGTTTATTCCGAAAGCAAAAATAATTTACGAATAATAATAGCCTGATAGATAATAAACGAATACCACACACATATGATATCTAAACCCTAAGGCTCAAATCACACCTTGATGGCAGCAGCGGCCGGTAGCGAAGCGGCGAACAGTTTCAGTGTCATATAATTTTAAACTTTAACTTCATTGCTATAATACATAGTATCGCTTGAGAAAATTGAAAAAGTCGCACGGCCGTCAGCGGCGCCGCGAGCACTCCGACGACCATGCTATGGTAACTTATAACATCCCACAGTTCCCGAGAGAAAAAATACTGTGTTGCAATATTAAAGTATAAAATGTAGTAGAAATAGTGTAGAACACAAACAATTAAAATGTTTTTTTTTCTTAAAATATTAACTTAAGCGGTGTGTTTATTATTTTGTGTTTACACCATAGTTTACATTATGTTTCTATACGTGAGGATTTGTTATTGGCTTGCTGGTGACAACGGTTTCTTATTTTGTTTGTCTTTATTAGCTGTAAGTCCTCCATGTACTAAATAAATAAAATAAAAACAAACCTAAACCAAGTTTTATGGATTAGTCAAACGGTTCTGAAATGTGTTTTATCATTTAAATAATGGAAATTTATTTTCATTGCAATGGCAACTCTTCAATTGCAAATGGCAGTCCACGCAGGAGTACTAGTTTGTCTGTTTCTCGTTCTGATTTTGCTTTTGCAATTAAATTCTGGTTGTTTCGCAAGTGCATCGGTTAACCACGTTGACTTTAGCATCTGTTCCTCTGTGTCGTTGTGCCGCATTATAATCATCTTCGGTTTCCTATGTCCACGTTGAGTTGAGTCTTCTCCGCGTCGGCGTTTCGGAATAAACTTGTGATTTTGTGAAATTATTGTTAACTATCAATGCTTTTTAAACAAATAATAGTTGTTAAAAAAGCAGTAATATGCAATCATTTAAACGCTAATGTAAAATTCAACCCAATGACAATCTACTATTGCTACCTATCTATATCTATAATATCACTACCAATCCATAGCTATAGGTAAAAGTTTTAGGAACTGTAAACTAGATGGCGCCACTGTGCTGTCAGTAAAAATGAAGAGAGCTGCCTGTCTATACCCTATAATAATATAGAGTGTAAAGTTGTGCGCCGCCGCGCGGGAGTCGACGGAGTGCTCGCGGCACCGCTGGAGGCTGCGCGATCTTTTCGAGTTTCTCATGCGATACTATGTAATGAACTAATGAAAATAAAGTTTAAAATTATGTAACACTGAAACTGCTCGCCGTTTCGCTGCCGGTCGCTGCCATCTCGGTGTGATTTGAGCCTAAAGAGTCGGCCAAAGGGACTGTTTTTCAATTGCAAGATATTCTTCATGAGAATAGTCATCAATTTTAGCTGGTTCAGGGGGGCTACTCTCTAACGAAATCCGTAGTTTCGGGCTTAGTTGCGGGCGTTCGTATTCTACTCCGTATCACCTACAGACTTACGATTAGTCCCGAACCCGAACTGAGAATGAATGACAACACGATTTCACAGTAACTGTCAAATCGTGTTATCATTAGTTCTCAGTGGTTAGGTGATACAAAGTAGAAAATGCCCGCCCGAAACTAAGCCCGAAACTACGGATTTCGTTAGAGAGTAGCCCCCCTGATTCCGACAGTTAGGTTAGTAAACCCAATCTGGCGTTAATTGTTTTCATCTGATTTATCTAATGAAGTAATGATAGACGATGCGCCACTGTAAGGAGTAGGTAAACTAAGTTTTTGCTTTACTGGCATTCTTAATAGGTAATGTGTTGATTGTGGCTTTCGTTTCAATGCGAAATAAGGAAGTATCTAAATTAACATGGTTACCTACGTTGGCCAAGGAAGCAATGCTCTAATGGAAATAATAAGCGATGCGATACTGAGACTACGGCAATATACGGACAGGAGTACAATTTACAATAGTAATACGTAATAATCAAATGCATTAATTACATGTCCTATTGTCTTTGCTTCACAGCGAGTATCCGGATCAATGGATTTTTTTTTTCTTAATTTCATAATATTCCACGTAGGTACACAACAAAACTAAGTATAGACCTGTAATTATAAGTATTTTACTAGTTTAAACAATTCGCGCAAAACAAATATTGTAACTACGGGAAAAAAATGTCGGCATGGCATATTGATCAACCATTCAACTAAGCACATCTAAATGTTATTTAAAACTCAAGCATAATTGTCGCCAAGTTCAAAATACAAGATTTGTTTTTGTACTAAGAACTTTACATTATTAGAAAAAAAGTAAAAAAAAAAAACTGGTTCTAAGGTTTAAAAGCTTGAACTTTAGTTAGAAGCTAAAACACTTGTTTAGTCATGAGAGAGTATTTGATTATGTCGTAGTGTAATAATTAAGATGTCAACAATATGTGTGAATACATCATATTATATGTAGTAGGTATATAATTATTTGGTATGTGAAGGCAGATTTAAATTACTCACTTGGTAAGAACATGTTGAAATCCGTGGCGGTACTCGTGCTCAAAAGCTGGAATAACCACCTAAAACCAAAAAATTGTTTAATAACAAAATTCTGTCCAATGTTAATCTATACTAATATACTCGCTGACCCGCGCAACTTCGCCTGCGTCACAATTTTCATTACTGCTCCTATTGGTCTTAGCCTGATGATATTTAGACTATAGCCTTCCTCGATAAATGGGCTATCTAACACTGAAATAATTTTTCATATCAGACCAGTAGTTACTGAGATTAGCGCGTTCAACTTGTTTGTTTGTCCACCAAAAATTGGTTTGAACGAGATCTAGTAAGTATTTTTTTTTAATACGTCATAAATCGTAAACCACAATTTACCTTTCATTCAATCTACTCAAATTAAAAAAAAAAAAACATTTAATTTCATAAACATAAACCTTATGCATAAACCGTGAACTATTATTTTCTAATAATAAATCTGTAATAGGTGCCTAAGTAAATAATAATTGTAAAGTTACAACGAACTACAAGAACTTTTATATTGTGTTACTTGCTGCTACGGAAACCTTCATGGGCGAGTCCGACTCGCACATGGCCGCTTTTTTATTGCTGTTGGGACCACAGGATCAGCGTAAATGTTTCACCCTTCACCACGTTTGGGGTAAACTTACAATTTTTATCAACTATGTTAATGTCAGTTTCCAACTTCGTCGGACCAAGCGTTAAAATTCTTCTGTAAATCCAAATTTCATCTTCATAGGTCAAGTAGTTTTCCAGATTTCATCATTAATCAGTGAATGAATGAACGAATGAATGACCTTTTTCTATTATAGTTGTTAGAACGGTACCTGTTTTCTTTTGAAGTGGCTGGCTTGTAGCTTGTGCAAGGCGTGCGTCTGGCGGTCGGGCCACTCGGGCAGGATGACGACGAAGCTCAGCGGCTCGGCCGAGTCCTGCAGCAGGCGCTCCATGTGGCGCAGCGCCGCCTCCAGCAGCTCCTCGCAGTACGGCGGGTGCGCCACCATCGAGCCCGACACGGGACGCAGCTCTAGGAATGGCCTAAACAAAGCGAATCCGATCAATATGATGTACATTTTTACTGACATTTTATAATATTGTTTATTTCTCCTCACAAGAACAGGCTTAAAAGTTACTTATTTTATGCTTGTAAAACAAATCACCAGGTCCCCGAACTGAACCTAAACTACGGAGAAGCGCGTCTGGTCTGCAATGCGTTTTCATAAGTGAGCTAGAGTTTGCGTGGCATGGTTCCCCATGATATTATTATACACTTATTCGTTTTCACATTTACAGCGATTCCTCTAAGCCCCAAGGCAAGGATTCTAAAATTCTGAAACCAATACACACCCTCGAGATCCAAAGTAAGAGTCAGTATCGGCGAAAGCTGAACAATACTGTCTGAAGTAGCAGTCGAGCGGACTGGCGAAGCACTCGAAGGTGACGCCGAAGCAGCGGTGCAGGCACTCCAGCACCGGCACGGGCAGCGCCATCTGCGTGAGCTGCGCCTCGCCGCCCGCGCCCACCCAGGCCGCGTAGCGCCGCAGCAGGCACCACACGCGCGACAGGAACTGCTCGAACTTCTTGTCGTCGAAGCAGCTGTAGCGGTACAGACACTCCTGCCAAACAAGCACACCTCGTTATTACTGCTTATTTCATACTAGCTTTATTCGCTCCACCACAAGGTCCACAGACGCGGTGCGGCCCTTGCGGAATCTTGAAAAGACTTGGCATATGATTTACAAAAACTGGCCAAGTGCGAGTCGGACTCGCGTGCAAAGGGTTCCGAACGAATTTAATTTTTGTAACATGTTATTTTAACACTACAGACTTCTAATCTTTAGGTAAAGATCTATTATCTCCATTTTTTTCAAAATTTTGGGCTCAGTAGTTTCGGAGATAAGGGAGGGGAATGGTCATTTTTCGTCTAATTTCTTGAATAACTTCAAAACCATTTATTTTATAATTATGAAAAAAATATAACTTAAACCCTCACAGTAAGCCCTTTCATTTGATATGTCACACGATATTGTTCAAAAACCTTTTTTTTTAATTTTCAATTTTGACCCCCAAATTAAATTAAATTTAATGATTTACGTAACGCGTCCGTGTTGGGGTCATAGAAGTCCATATGTGTACCAAATTTCATCAGAATCGGTCCGGTGGATCCGGAGAAAACTGGCTGTGACAGACGGACAGACAGACAGACACCCGAGTGATCCTAAAGGGTTCCTTTTTTTTCGGAACCCTAAAAACCAAACAAGTCCGTGTTCAATAAGTAGGACGTAGCTTGGAGTTAGGGCTTCCTTGCGTACGATGCTAATATAAACGCCTACGGACCTCGAAATTTTGGTACTTGGGTGCCAACATTTTCGAGCTGCCTTCGCTCGCTCCGGTCTTACATTTAAGTCTCCTTTTCGCTCAATCTATTGTCATAATACAACCTAACCTTCACGAGGAGAGCTTATAAAATATTCGAGTACGTTTTGTGTCTTGCTCCTTACGTGTCCAGAGTTAATAATGTGTTAATATTGGACGCACAAACCGTCTGTCGTGGAAAACTGACCACGGATTTTGGCAAGTCTGAACATAGAGGCTCTGCTAACTTTTGCACATGTACACTCGTGAAGAAAACTGTTATTGCCAGATTTTTTTGTCACCACAAACAGGATTAAAAATTTTCTAATAAAAATAAATAAAATATCAAAGCACTGAGACAGAAAGCTACAAAATCTATACTTCTATAACTAATAATACTATAAAGCTGAAGAGTTTGTTTGGTTGAACGAGTTAATCTCAGGAAGTACTGGTTCGAATTGAAAAAATATTGTTACGCGCCAGAATTAATGTTGGGTACATGGCGGCATTTGCGTACTGCTAACGCCATCTAGTTTCAAGTAACGGAAACCAACCAAACATTTACGTGCTGCCATCTAGTATCGAGTAGCAGACACTTGCGTGCTGCTGGTGCCATCTAGTATCCAGTAGCAGGCATTTACGTGCTAGAACATTCTCGATGTTCAGACACCTGGTCGGTCGGGACCCGTGTGTGCCCGAACTTTCCAGAGGTTTCTATACAGGAGGGTTCTGGAAATGCCTGTCGGTATATAAAGGGCGGACATCCGACGACGGCAGTCAGTATTGAATTGGCGATACAAACGATAACTTCGAGAGCGATCTTCGACTGCGAATTATAGTGAAGTGAAGTGTTCAGTAGTGCGATTGTGTTTTATAATTAGTGTGTTTTAAAGTGATAATTAGTGTTGTGGATTAAAGTGTCAGTTTTGGTTGTTTAATCGGCTGTTTTTATTGTAACGAACCCTAAGCTCGTAACAATATTTTAGTGATGGACAGCCCATTTATCGAGGAAGGCACATTTGGTTACTGCGCAACCTTCGGGCGCGCCAAGATCCGCCGGCCGAATAATTTTAGGACTTACCAGCTTCTGTAAATACACTGCATTGAGAACCTGCGTTTCGCCGAGATAGCGCAACAGCGTCTGATCGCGGTCCAGAAAGTGCTCCACAAGCGGCGGCCGCGGCGCCGGCACCGCGAACTGAACGGGGTAACACCACACCTTGCGCAGGGCTGCCTGCTGCAACGGTGCTTGAAGCTCCTGCAAACATTACAAAGCTCTACATAGTATAAAACAAAGCTGCTTCCCGCCGTCTGACCAATCACCGACGAAACGAAAATGTATTAAAAAAATGGGAGTAGTAGTAGGTTAGTGTCAGCTGTAAATAGTTAATTTACCAGAAGGATAAACCGGCCAAGGGCGAGTCGCACTCGCGTGCGAAGGGTTCCGAACAAATATTTTTTTAACATGTTTCTTAAAAAAATTATAAGTTAAAAACTTTTTAACAAAAAATTAAACCTCCGAAAAAACTGAAAAGCAAAAAATAATAAAACTTTCTACAAAAAATAACTTTAATTTCGGAAATCAGTGTTAAAATACGAAGAAACTATCAAAAACACCGACTTTTTTGTTAGAAAGTTTTTATTATTTAAATTTTTGTGGCTATAATCTACTAAATACTACATGCTTAATTTTTTATTACTTTTAAAATAGCTACCTACCATACTTTAGCTATTTACTGTTATATAATCCTACTTTAACTATTATTTGTTGTATTATAAAATAGTGTATTATAATATTATAAAAAACTGGCTTTATATACCAACATGGGTAGGCCTTCAAAAAATGCTACACAACTCAGCATTAAAATCTGTGAGTGAACAATAAATCTTAGGGTAGATTTTTTTTTCCAAATATGGGACCAAATTCGGGGTAAGTATATCTTTTCTGACAAAAAAAGAATTATTGGACTACTCTGTAAAAAGTTATGCGTGGTCAGGACACACATAAATATATATATATATATGACTTGAGAACCTCCTCCGTTTTTACGTCGGTTAAAAACTATGGACTTCTTAAAGGTTTTCTTGTAATTTTAAACCATCCAGACCACCACGTTTATTACCTATAGACCTGGTGGTCTTGAATATGTTTATCTGTAAGTTTTCCAAAAATAAAATTAAATAAGAATAGAAAAAATAGGTATAAACCTATTACTTACCCGCATTTTCAAATTTGTGGCTCAGTAGTTTCAGGGATCAGGGGAATGAATTGGGGTGCTGAATTTTAATTGTACATTTTCATCTGTGTCTGTAACCTACTAACTCTTTTTTACAAAGAGTTAGGTAAACACTTAGAATGACAGTTTCTACGTTATTTATATTTATGTTATTGTTTCAAAGAAAAATGTTGATTATTTCTTCTTTGTTTATGTTTATAATCATACATGTAGTTGCTTATTGTAACTGTTCTAATTTTTGTAGAGAATCGAATAATTGTTCTGATATACGTCTTTGTAGATTTATTTGTAAATAAATTATTTACCTGTATTCCGTTTTCTTTAAGTAAACCACTATGTTTTTCCCTTATTTTCCGAGCATATTCAGCTGACAAGTGGTAGATTTTGAGGCAGATTCCTTCGACAGATGCTTTCACGGTCTCTGCAAGATGTGGTTGACACTGTCTCTGAAATTAATTAAAAAAAGATTTTTAAACATGCGCTAAATTAGGTACCTACATGTTTTCAGACTTTACAAATTTAATTTAATTTTCTAGTTCTATCATAAAACGTTTAATTAGGTAGGTATTTAAAAGTCCTGAGCCCCTAGGAGGTCCTGAGTTAACGCGCGGTATCTAAGACGGGTGCAGGAGCAACTAAATGGCCCGCGAAACTTAAAATTAGTATTCTTCTATTGAATCATGTACCTTTTTGTGTACTTAGTCAATAAAGTTCTATTTTGTATGGCTATAAAAAAGTAAGCGCGTCATCGCGTGTCTGGCGACTTTCGCGTCTGATCCTGGTTTGTCTCTGATCCGGAGGGAGAGATAATGAGCAGCAGTCACTTCCTTCAGCGAAACAAATAAAAAGCAGTGTTTTAAAAAAAAAACAGTACAGGCATACTAAGTATGTTGTATTTCTTTGTAATAAAGTTGTTTATTTTTCACTTTTTAGTGGTCCCCCACACCTTGAAACACTACTGGAAAGGCACAGGAAAGTAAAATACGCAATTTCGTTTACCTGGATGACATATTATTTAAAGCTATTTTGATTTAAAAATCAAACTACAGAACCGATTTCGATGCAATTTCTATGGGACCAATAATAACCCCACCGAGGGTCCCCCCCACATTGTGGGAGGGCTTTTGTGTCTCAGTGATCTTGGAGCTCTGTCGGTAGAGTTACTCATGCCAGAAAGCTTCAAGTGAGAGACCAGACAAAGAGGGACACGAGAAGGGTTCACACCCGCACACCGTTCGGAGACTTGAGCAATGTTCGGGCTTTCAGACGGTGCGTTTCATAGGAAGGAATCTTGCTCACTGTTCTCTGTTACGCGTCAGCTCATCAGACGTGACTGTGACGGCAGTGAGCAAGCAAGAAAAGGGAAGAGAAGGGAGAAGATAGGGAACACACCCTTTAAAAGGAACAAAACTCAATATGGAAAAGACATACGGAAAAACACTACCCCAGGGCGGTACCAGCTGCTCAGCAGCTGGAGAATCTGCCACGTCTCCATCGGAGGCGTCATGCCCTTCGTATTCTGGGGGAGGGGGGGGGCGGCAACGGATGTCTTAAACCGCTTGCCAGTCGCAACAAGAGCCGAGGACGCTCCCGATCCGCAACGTCCTTTAAGGAGATGATCGGCTGTTATTTTTATACGCCCGACAAGGTGTCGGGCGAACATAGCGCGGAGGCTCCCTCCAATCTTTTGGAAGAAGGGCCCGCTTGAGCGTCAAGGAGATGCGGGGTCAGATTCTGACTCTGCGTCTGGCGTCGGCTCGGCGAACTCTGGACGCGAGGGAGTCGGGGCTGCTTCGAAGAATTCCAAGTTATTCCGTAAGCGGCCCAGGCCGGAGGATGAACAGGGTTCGTCCTCTAACGGAGAGGCGATCTCGGCCCGGAAGTTCCCCACTAGTGTGCGGGGTATGGGCCGAGAAGGAGGCAAGGGGAGGGGGCTCGCATCCCAGGAGGCTGACCAGGCAGGACCCATCGAGCAGACGCCGCTGGCGTCTCCAAACAGGAGCGTAAGGCTAAGTTTGTGCAGGTCGTGGAGGCTACCGTCCGCGATGTGGCCTTAATGTGGAAGCAAGCCTCTAAAAATAAGACCACAAGCGCGGCGGCGGCCTCCATTTTGGCGGCAGCGGAAGCCAACTTTCGCGGGCCCCCATCGAACGAAATGTCCAGGTCGAGGGCGGAGGTCGCCCGCCTGGCGGCCGCCACGGAGTTTCTCCAAAAGGAGAATGAGAAGCTCCGAGCAGACCTGGCCGGGCTACGAGGAGTCGGCTCAAAGGTGTCTCAAGGGGTGCGCAAGCACGGGCAAAGCTCCTGGGCAGCACCAGGTACAGTAATATCGGAGGGCCGAAGACTCTTGGTGGGCTGGGTTTCTGCGCAGGTCAAACTGCTGGGACCCAGATATCTGAGGTGCTTCCGCTGCCAAGTGGGCAACCACGTGGGAGCTCAGTGCACCTTGGAAGTGGACCGCAGCGGTCTGTTTCCGCTGTGGTCAGCTCGGTCACAAGGCCGGCTCGTGTAACGCCACGCCGTACTGCGTCGTATGTGCGGCAGCTGGCAAGCCGGCCGATCACTGGACTGGGGGCAAAGCCTGCGCCCCACCCGCCAAGGCGGGGGTAAAAAGAAGCACTCCACTACCGCAGTCCCTACCACCGCCATTGTTGCCGCCGCTGCCGCCTTCACCGTCACTGCCGCCGCCGTAGCTTCGGTTGCCGTGAGAGAGCCCTCACAGGGGGACTCAGGAGGAGGCTGAAATGGAGTGCCAATAACGGCTCCATTGCGCCTCCTCATCCACCACTGCGCCGCCGCTCAGGACCTGTTGGTCCAGAGCACGGCGCAGTGTTTGTCTAACATCGCCGTGGTCGCTGAGCCGTATTTTCTTCCGCCTAGGGATGACTGGGTGGAGAACCTGTACGGCTCGGTGGCCTGCCGGTGCTGCCGGTACCCCGTCCCTCAAGAGCGTCAGGAGAGGACAGGGGTGCGTAGCAGCACGGTTCGTGGAGATTGTTGTGGTAGAGGTGTACTTCTCCCTGAACTGAACTTTTGCCGAGTTCTAAAACTCCCTTACGGAGTTGGGCGTCGTCGTCGCCGGGTATCGTTCCCTCGCCGTGCTCGTTCTCGGGGACTTCAATGCCAAGCACTTGGCTTTGGGTTCCCGCTATACGGACGCGCGGCAGGATGGTGGAGGACTGGGCTCTGGAGACAGGCCTGGTCGTCCTTAACCGGGGTTTTGTCACCACGTGTGTGCGGATGCAGGGTGAGTCCGTGGTAGACATCTCGTTCGCCAGCCCTGTTCTGACACCGCGTGTCATTGACTGGCGCGTATTAGAGGAGGTGGAGACCTATTCCGATCACCGTTATATCCGGTTTGACGTCTCCGCCCAGACCTCAACCGCGCCATTCCGATAGGCCCCGAGTGGTCCGCGGTGGGCGCTGAAGCAGCTGGACCGGGAGCTCCTCCTGGAAGCCTCGATCGTGCAGGCCTTGGTGTCACCACCGGGCAGGCCTGCTGACATTAACGACGAGGCAGAGTGGCTCCGGGAAGCCATGTCCGATATCTGTGACGCAGCAATGCCCCGGATTAAGCCAGGACGCGCCCGCCGCCAAGTGTACTGGTGGTCGTAAGAGCTGACGATGCTACATGAGGCGTGCGTTGCCGCACGGCGCCTGTATACTAGGCACCGGCAGGCTCCGCAACCGCTCTCTGGATGCGCAGGCCAGAGAGGCGGAGCTGTATGAGGAGTACAGAGCGGCGAAGGCCGCTCCGAGCGGGAATCCAAAATCCGGGCCAAGGATCTGGCTCGCAAAGAGATGCTGTAGTCTCTGAACGGGGACCCGTGGGGAAGATCCTATAAAATGGTGCGGAATAAACTACGCACCTGGGCCCCCCCATTGACGCAGAGTCTCCGGCCCCAGCTGGTGGAGGACGTGGTGAGCGCTCTGTTCCCCTCGCGAGGAGAACACACTCCCACGCCTATGGCTCCACCACCTGCGGTCCCTGGTGCGGACCACACCGACGGCGACGACGACGATGCTCCTGATTGATGTCTACCTGAGAGTGGCGGTTAACAGGCTGAAGACCAGAAATACCGCCCCAGGACCCGACGGCTTACCTGTAAAAGACGGCTTACCTGGAAAAGCCTGGGCCTCGACTAAAAGGGTTTCTTAGCACATGCTTGGAGAGGGACCAGTTCCCACTTCGTTGGAAGACGGGGAAACTGGTTCTCATTAAGAATCCGGGGCGCCCTGCGGACTCTCCGTCCACGTACCGGACCTTAGTGCTGCTCGACGAGGTGGGCAAGCTCTTTGAAAGAGTAATTGTAGAGTAGTAGAGATTGACGACACGGTTGGCGCAGTGGTTGAGTGATCGACTGCTGCGCTGCGTGTCGCGGGTTCGATTCCCGCACGGAACAAATATTTGTATGGCCTACAGATAGTTGTTCCGGGTCTGGCTGTTTGTGTATGTGAGCTTTGTATGTTTGTGAACGCACCCACGATACAGGAGAAATTCCTAGTGTGGGGCAATGTTTTTTTAAAAAAAAAAAAAAAAAAAAAAAATTGCAAACCGCCTCGTCGGGCACCTGGTGAGGGTGGGGCCGGATCTGGCAGAGAACCAGTTCGGTTTCCGCACGGGCCGCTCGACGGTGGACGCCATCATGCGCGTGAGAGCCCTCTTGACGTGGGACGCGGTTTCCCGGGGCGGGCTTGTCTTGGCGGTGTCACTAGACATCGCCAATGCCTTCAACACCCTGCCCTAGAGTTGCATCAGGGAGAAACTTCGATATCACCGGATACCGACCTACCTCGGTCGCGTAGTCGAGGCTTAGTTGACGGACCGAGCCGTCCTCTACCCCGGTCACCTGGGAGAGTGAAACCAGCGAGAGATGTCGTGCGGTATTGTGGGTACTGTGCGGTACTGTGGGACTTCGGCTACGACTGGGTGCTGCGCGCCGACCTCCCTAGTGGCGTCAGCGTAGTCTGCTAGGCGGTGGCCGATGCTATGACACGCGGGGTTGCGACAGTACTTGTGAGGATCCAGCAGTTGGATCTCGAGGTGGCCCTACACAAGGCCGAAGTCATGTGCTTTCATGGTTCTCGGAACAGGCCACCATCTGGATCCCAAATAACGGTAGGAGGGGTTCACATCGGCGTCGGGTCGACGATGACGTACCTGGGTCTCGTCCTTGACAGCCGGTGGAACTTAACTTAACTCTGTAGGTGATACGGAGTAGAAAATGCCCGCCCGCAACTAAGCCCGAAACTACGGATTTTGTTAGAGAGTAGCCCCCCTGGTTCAAGCCATGGTTCGGAGTGAGGAGGCATGGAAAGCGGTCACCTCCGTCTGCGAAGCAGTAATGCTAGCGAAGCAGGAAGCCGAACGCGTGAGAGAGAGGAAAACCTCACGCCCAGCCGCCGCAACAAAAGAAGACGCCCCGGGCGATTTTTTTTTTTAAAAAAAAAACAAGTTTTTTTTTCATAACTTTTTTTTTATTTTTGCGCAAAACGGAATGTTTGTACATTTCGCTTGCAATTACGGTCTTACTATTCATTCTTCAGTTTTGTTTACTATTGTTATTGCTGTGATGCGTGAGTGACCAATTTATTATAAATGCCTCGCCAAAGAGATGGGATTTGGGAACATTTCACAGATAAAAACACTACCAAAACTGGCTGTCGGGCTGTAGGATGGAAACAATGTAAAAAAGAAATTCAAGGTCTGGTTGAGAGGATGAAAATACATTATGCAAAGTGCAACAATAATATTCCAGTATCTAGTGACGATGTTGAAGCTGTCATTTTTTATGAAATCATTTATTTTTATTTAAAACATCATTTGAATCAAAATGATTTATTCATGCCAACCCTGTCCCAGAGGGGTGAAAATCTGGCCCAATACAGATACCCTGGCTTTGGGCGCTTACTAATAAAATTGATTTAAACATAACAACATAAAATAACACTACACACGACAGTAACAACAACACACAACATTATTTTAACATGCTTAATTTTTTTAAGGTTCTCCAGTAGTATACCCATTTTTTTTATGTGTCATCCGTGTTTGAGTCACAGAAGTTCTTATGTATACCAATTTTCAACTGAATCTGTTCAGTACATTCAGAGCAAATTGGCAGCAATGTGACACACGGACAGATAGATAGACAAATACTGTTGTATATGTTGTATTCCATTTGGCTATAGTACCCTTACACAGGGTTCTATAACATGCAAAAATTCAGAACTGTGGTACTAATAAAATGTATGTCAGGCCACGCAGTGTGTAGGGTTCCTTAGTTGTACATCACAATTGCCAATTTTCAATGGAATTTGTATGAAATTTTCTCCAAGTACATTTTACAGATTGGTTGACTATCACTTGTTAAGTTGTAAAGCCTACAATAGCTGTGATAGTTTTCCTTTTAAATTTGTTATATTACAACCATGAATGTTTTCAAATTTCCAAAAAAAATTGTTTAGCTGGTAGAGGGGGAGGGACACTTAAATCGAAAATTAGCACTTTAAAGCTTAACAGTTTACCAAACCGATCCTTGGATAGAAAAAAAGTTTTCGCACACCCTCAATATTTTTAAACGACCCCACGCCATGGGATAGACAATAAAAATACCCTTACTTAACCTTACCACTTTGTCGGCTTGATTATACTATACCCATTCCAAATATGACAGACAGACAGACATGGCGATACTATAAGGTTTTATTGTTAAATACAGAATCCTAAAAAAATGTACCTACATTAATAAACAATTTACAAACTAGGATAATAACTTACTCTCAAGTGAGCTAGCCTGTCTTGGAAATCATCATATGTAGCTCCAACTGTTCGCCTCAACCACTGAAATGTATCTTCAGCATTCCATTTTACTACCTTGCGACTTTCTGGTGATGCATTCCTTGATTCAATCATTTTCTTTGCTGCTTCTGCATACCTTGATAACTGTTTTCTTGCGTCTCCCGTAAACTTTGGATGAGTTAGCTTAATTGGAATGTCATTCATGATTTCCTCATACATTGAATGTGATATTTCTGGAAAACAATGACTAGGAAGTAGTGGGTCCGAACCACCCTGATCATTTACTTTCCTCTCCATCAACCATCTATTAAAAGAGTCTTTAGGAGCATCAATTCCTTCTCTTGTGTGGCAAAGTTCTTGGTAACACTGTCTTAATTTGTTAGCCAAAGTAAATCTAAATCCCTCAATTTCTGGATGGGGATGTGGACAAATAGTTGGAGGCCTTTCATATATTACAACATTGGTTGGCACTTCTATGTCCCATGGTCCAGCCAACACAAATTTCTTTGGTGGAGGTCCATTATCCTCAGATGGACGACGTTTGTTTGCTCCAGGAGTCATATTACCCGCATTTGATGGCCCAGTGTGACAAATGCCTAGTGGGTCAGTTATGGGATCGAAATCTCTTTTAACTGCTGGTAATTCCCACATTGATTCCCCAGACAGTTTATTCCAAAAGTATGGTCTATTTTCCCTTTTGGACCAGTACTTCCGCCAACCTTGTTGCAAGAGATCTGGATGCAAGTCAGCAGCTAAGTGTGGGGCCAATGGCACTGGTGCTCCTGGTGTTTGTGGCGTCTCACCACTTCCACTCGGCGATGACTGGAGCTCTGGTGAGGAGTCACTCTGCGTTGCATTACTCTCCCACGTCGAGGTTCCAGCGACCACTTTGTCTCGAACATCGTTCATGTTGGATGTTTATTGTACGTATTTACTACGTGAAAACTGTGGAAAGTATGCTTCTTTTTAAACTCGATTATAATACTTCTCAGTTTACTAAGAAGTAGAAGAACTAAATTTATGCCAATAAGGTTCCAATAGGTAGATAAAAGCGCTTTTTATTTGGAAACACAGTATTGATACCATCAAGTAATGAACACAGATAAATGCTGTTGACTCAAACCGCGCACATGATAACTCATATTAAAAAAATCACAATTTAAAATAATTCAAAACAAACAAAACTATTATTATCAAAACTAAGAAAACACCGCGGCGTATGATTAAGAACCGTAGCGTAACTCCCCAAGCGCCGCCATCACAAAATGACAACTGAACTGAATAAGACTGAATTTGCTTTGGTGCTAGGGTTGTACATCGCTTGTTAGTGTTACGGTTAGTGAGTTGTACCTACTCAATTTACTCGATTCTTAAATTAATGTAACTAAATTATATAGACTATGGCGCTTATTACACTATTCAATTTGAAGGAAACCTAATGAGAAAATCGTAAAATGTAATTGAAGATTTACATGACCTAGCATTGTACGTTATGTGTAGTTGCTGGTTACGTAGAAACTGGCTGGAGAAAAAGGCTCTCAGTTATTTACCCTTACCTACTAGAATATACCAGCGATTATTAATGGGATGTAAAATAAGTGCGAATGTAGCTTGTAAATAAAGCTAGTAAACTGAATAAAGTTTAGTTTATTCTATTAGGATCACAACATGGACCTACAAAAAACCTTTTTTTTTTAGGTCCATGGATCACAACATGACAGACAGACGACACACATGCTTTTCATACTCACTCATTCAAGGAGCCGGTAATAAACATCTGTCCAAATGTAGTTCAACTGAGTTCAACGGTGTACTGTGACGCTGTCGTCTGTGGTCAACACAGACAGGTGTCAATCCTTGCATGTCACTCACTGATGTCACTGTCACGTAGTTGACAGAATGTCACCCAGCCAGACCCACCACTCACAATTTCACACAATGTCAATTTCACAGGGGTCATGTCACGAGGTGATATTGAGTGACCCGAAATCAGATAATATATTATCGATAACTCTTACTCTTTGACCGAAGTACATGTACATTTTAATCCTATTTTCTTTTTGTCTGCCCATGCATTTGATCGACTGATTCTGCTTTTATGCTTTGTACCTACTTTGCAGTCGACTACTGCAGATATCACTGTTAAATATTTTTTGTTAAGTACAGTCAAGTCAATCTCAAACCCAACAATGCGTATTATGTACAAACAATCTTTTTCATCAGAGGATAAACCTCCAGTTAGTAGAACCCATAAAAAGAACATCGTTTTTTCCAACTTAAACAAGAAGCAAAGAAAGCTGTAGCATTTAGCATCATTACGAAATAAAGCTCAACATATTCTACAATAATGACGCAGAGTAAAATTGAAATTCAGTGTCCATTAGATACAGAAATCCCCGAGTACGATTATACTAATTGGAGCATTGATAGTGCGAATTTTCAACAGTGCAACTTGGATTTCATAGACTTTTTTAAAAATTTCATGTTACAAAATCTACCTTGTCTTATTAAAAATGTAACAGACAACTGGAAATGTGCCAGGCAGTGGGTAAAAGGTGACCAAATCAATTATGACAATTTAATTGAAGAATATGGTGATTTAATCGCTCCTGTTGCTGATTGCAAAAACATACAGTTCAATTCCCAATGCAAATCTGATATGAAGGTACATCAGTACATACAGTATTTAAAGAACCCAACTGATAGCAGACTACTGTATCTAAAAGACTGGCACCTGAGAAGAAGTAGACCAGATGACAAATTTTATGAAGTTCCACATTATTTTATATTAGACTGGCTTAATGAATATGCAACAGATAAGAAAGAAGACGACTTTATGTTTGTGTACATTGGTCCTAAAGGATCTTGGTAAGAAACTACTACTCTTATTAGATACCTAATTTATATTGTTTTTATTTAAATGTAAATTACATAGTGAACTTAAAATTTTCTTCTAAATGGTAATTTTGCCAATATTTCTGACATGAATATCTATATTCATGTATGTACGTGTCTATTAAAGAACTATGCAGATAAGTACCAGTTTTCCCAACACACACTTCCAGCCCCTACTTATGCACAAACAAGAGAAAAAATAAATAGGTACTGTGGTCAATTCCATCATACTTTATTATTGGTCTTTAAAGCCAAATACTAATTTCACCCAAACTAGTAGACAATTTAAACTTTATTTGCTCAATGCGATTGTGTTGCTGTTGAAAATCCAACAGCTACTGCAAAAGAATTATTATGTACAAAATCAAAGCTAATTGAAATTTTTTGAACAGTTATTTCTTAATTTTGACTGCAGACATTGTATTTTATATCCAATCATTGATAATGTAATTGATAGAGATTTAACAGGTAGTTGTTTGGCTGGATATGCAATAGATCATGACTTAATTTAAGTAAGCTTGAGAAGAGTGTGTCTCTCTTCTTAAGAATATGCCTGATTCTTAGTGAACAATCAGGCAAATTCGTGATTTATTGAAGTAGTATTTTCGCTGTGATTGTTTCACAGTGAAACCTAAAAAATTAATTTGATATTCTATCCATAAAATCTGGAATGCATTCAAGGCAAGTTGTTGATGTATACCTATCTGCTTCATCTCTTAGGAAAACTATTTTTCATAGCTTGTAAGTACCTAGTTACATGTCAAGTAATATCTGTAATATGTGATCAAAGAGCCAATTTAAAATTCAAATTCATAACACATCTGATGGTATTTATGTTGCCAATCTTAGGGTCAGCTCACACTAATGCGACGTGGAACACACATTTAAAATAAGCGATAGGTACAGTATAAAACTTTACCTATCCCTTGTTTTAAATGTGTGTTTCATGTATAATAGGAGCAGAGCGTTCATGAAAAATGTGACACAGACGAATTTGAGCAGTAGTATGATATAATGGGTCACTTTGATTGCAAGAAAATAAAATAAATAATGTTAGACAATATTAAATAGTTTATTTATTTATTATTTAAATATTTAATTCTGGATGATAATAAGATGTTTTTTTCCGGGCAACTGTATTTCAGTCCTCTGTGAAGGGGATGAGTGAAGAGGAGTGTGGTGTTGTTGGTGAGTGGTGGCTTGTGTCTGTGAGGTGATGATGATGTGTGTGATGTGGAGTTGTTTGTGGGGTAACTGTGGGAGAAAAACATAGTTCCAGGTTTGAGGGTGAATGCTGTGAATAGAGTATGGTTGTGGTGGCTAATTGGGAGAATATTGATTCGTTCTGTGATACGCTGGGTGATATCTTTGTTTTGAATGGTGTTCTGTAATTTAAGTGTGTGTGGATGGACTATCCGAAACTGAGGAATATTGAAAAACATTGAAAGGAGCCTCGAGCCCGATTTTGATGAAAGCTAAAACTGCATTATTGGATTTTTGAAAAATCTGAATTCTTAGTCCAAAAATATCCGGTTGAATTTGAAAAAAAAACACCTTGTATTATTACACAATCCGACAGTGTCGCTAATAAGGATTAAATTCTGGGAAGTAATAATACATGATAAACTAAAGGAAAGCCCTCATTTTTAGGGCTCCATACCCAAATGGTAAAAAGGAACCCTTATGGTGTGACTAAGTCTGACACAGCTGGATACCTCCAGAATTATTAATGCTATCAACAAGAAATTTGGAATAATTTTCGACTATTTTGCAAATAATAAAGAAATAAAAATGTATATTTTTTTTCGCAATAGCGACTGAAAGAGGTTCTTAAAAATTCGAAGCGGGGCTACTAGGGCATGTGGGATATCATATGAAAGAGCGCTATTTGCACATTATCAAAAATGTTTTCTTTTTTTTTAGGAAAAATTAAAAATTTTGACCATTTGGCCCTTATCTACCTATAGAGAAAAATCTGAAATTATTCTAAATAAGTTTATGTAAAAATTACAGGAAAAATAAAACGATATCTCTATATAGCACACTTTTTCAGAAATCATCAACAAAAGTTACATTAGTTCAACTATCGGTTAAGAGATGGCGCTAATCTAAAACTGCAATAAACACCGCAGTGTTAAAATTCTCTGACGAATGAATGTAAGCTCCGATGAAAATGTGAAAATTTCAACTGTCTACCTATTACGGTTCTTGAGATACAGCCCGCTGACAGACAGACGGACCCGGACGGACGGACGGCTGAGGCTTAGTTGTGTTCCGTTGGTTACCCATTGGGTACGAAATCCAAAAATAAGCTATTTCCTTTAATTTGTCATGTGTTATGATGACACTTTCGGATGGTGTAATAATGCAGGTGTTTTTTTTTTAAAGACCTTTTATAAAAAAAATCCCGAAACCCGTTTAATTTAAGCAACATACTTTTTAATTTTACAATCTTAAGCTAACTAAAATGCCGCACAGTAATTTCGTGATGTTGACAATATCATATTTAACTCAATTTCATTACAATATCGGTCAAAACGAATACTCAGTGAAAAAAAAATCATTTATAAATGACTGAGAAATTAATTATACGCATAACGCACTCTAGCATTTACTTGACTTTCATCTTCACCCTAGTTTCAACATTGGCGTTCACAAAATAGTTATTAGTTATAGGTACAGTTACTATGGAATCTACACACCACACTCGTAAACACCTTTTTTTTAAGAATTGAAAATCATCAAATGACTCCATCCGTTCTGGGCGGGGCGGAAGGGAGTGCCGGACTAAAACCTTCCGTGTTCTTCCTACTGCTCCTTGCGTTCCAGTGCCGCGGTGGCTCTTTCGAACAAATTTGCCAAACTCATAAACACCTACAACCGGCTACGCCTGCGTCAATGTCAGAAATTATCCCAAAGGAACATACTCCCGGGATTAAAAGTATAGTAAAGTAGCCTATGTGCTATTCCAGACTATTAATCTATCTCTTTGCCAAATTTCATCCAGATCCGTTCAGCCGTTCTGGCGTGATTGAGTACCTAAAAACGTGGAAGTTTGGGTGGATGGATGGATCATCCTTCCATCCATCGAAACTTTCAATAGTAGTAAGATAATTATCCCAATTTGACAAAATATTATGAATTGTTCCAGGACCCCTTTGCACGAAGACGTGTACTGTTCTTATAGTTGGTCAGTTAATGTTGTTGGAAGAAAAAAATGGATTTTATTTCCTCCTGGAGAAGAAGATAAACTAAAAGATCGATATGGTAACCTACCTTTAGTATTTGAACCAGAAAAAAATCAAAATATCAAGTACTTCGAGATCACACAAGAAGCAGGAGATGCCCTATTTGTCCCATCGGGTTGGCATCACCAAGTAATGAATGAAGCACAAACAATTTCTGTTAATCATAATTGGATTAACGCTTGTAATGTAGAGATAGTGTGGAAGGCATTAGACAGCTCGTTGTCAATAGTGGAACATCAAATAGAAGAGTGCAAAGGCACACCTGAATTTCCTGCTGAGTGCCAGCTGATACTAAAATCCCACTTTGGCATGGATTTTGAATCATTTGTGACATTTTTGTGTTATATAGCCAAAAAAAGGCTATCACAATTGCAAGGGAATACACAAGTTGGTTTTAACCAATACTCTCTTGGAATAAGTATTATCAAGTTTGATTTAAAAAATATACTAAAAGTTTTGAACTCAATCTATGTACATCCAATATTCTTAAATACTGACATATTGTCTTCGAAAGAGGATGAATTTATACAGGTAAGAAAAGAACTGAGAGCTGTTTTCTCTTTTTGTAATTAAAACTTACTATAAATTTGACTTCATAATTGCGTATACATGCTCATTCTGAATAAGTTCTTCGATATCAATCTTGCTATATCCCAATTCCTGTAATATTTCTATTGTGTGCTGTCCAGCCAATGGTATAGGCTCAAGACCACTGGATATTCCTGGAGTGCGAGACATTTTCGGAGCTGGTTCAGGTACAACCATATTATTTATATCTCTATGAAAAGCCGAATCAGATACGCGAAATTTATGTTTATCAACTTCGTCGATGTTCAACACGGGAGTGACACATGCATCAAAGTTTTCAAATATCTGACACCATTCCTCCTGGGTTTTCTTCAAAAATACTTCTTGAAATTTTTTCTTACAGGTTTCATTGTTACCTACTTGAACATACTCTTCTTCTGGAAGCTGTAATCCTTTCAAAAAATTTGAATAAAATTGTGGCTCAAGTGCTCCTACCGCCATAAACTTGCCATCTTTAGTTTTATATGTTTGATAGCATGCAAAGCCCCCGTCCAAAGGATTTGTTCCGGGCTCGCCTGACCAGATCGGCAAATCTCTTGATTTAAATAACCACTTACCGATGTAAGCAGCTCCTTCTGTCATACTCGTGTCTATAATTTGTCCTTTTCCTGATTTGGTTCTTTCAAATAATGCTAATAATATTCCTAAAGCACATAAAACGCCACCTCCTGCAAAATCACTTAGAAGATTAAGAGGTGGTGTTGGTGGTTGTTTATTTTTACTAAGTAATGAAAGTATACCAGACATGGCAACATAATTTATATCATGCCCAGCTTTGTTTTTGTAGAATCCATTTTGACCGTATCCAGTTAACCTTGCATATATGAGGCGAGTGTTTTCCATCATCAGTTTTTCAGGTCCTAGGCCCAATTTTTCCATAACGCCCGGTCGAAAAGTATCCAAAAGAACATCCGAATCAGCACAAAGCTTTTTTAAAACATTGACTCCTTCCTCAGTTTTTAAATTCACTGATATCATTCTTTTCCCGTTAGACATTACGTCGAATGGACTTGGATTCATCTGTAAAAGAACAAATTAAAATACGTTTAGTAACATTTTGCTCCTATCATAAAATTCCGGTACCAAAAGACTGAAAAGCTCGAACCCCTCCTGAGTTTTTCAGTCTTTTGGCACCGGAATTTTTGAATTTGGTCTTGGGGGGGCAAAACTAACCGAAACTCCTCTTAGTTTCGGCTGGTAAAAAAAAACTGGCTAAGTGCGAGTCGGAATCGCGTGCAAAGGGTTCCGATCGAATTTATTTTTTTTTACATTTTATTTTAACACTATAGACTTCTTATAGGTTTTCCTGTAATCTATAGGCAACGATCTATTATCTCCATTTTTTTCAAAATTTTAGGCTCAGTAGTTTCGGAGATAAGGGGGGGAATGGTCATTTTTCGTCTAGTTTCTTTAATAACTTCAATACCAGTTATTTTAAATTTATGAAAAAAATATATTTAAGACCGTCACAGTAAGCCCTTTCATTTGATATGTCACACGATATTGTTCAAAAACCTTTTTTTTCTAGTTTGACCCCCAAAAGTGACCCCCGTACCAAAAATTTAATAATTTACGTAACGCGTCTATTTTTGGATCACAGAAGTTCATATGTGTACCAATTTTCAACAGAATCGACCCAGTAGATTCGGAGAAAATTGACTATGACAGACGACAGCCACGTTCCGTGTCTTACGGATGTTCGGAACTCTAATTAAAGGGGGCTCCCATACAAGAAACGTATTTTTTTTTACGGTTTATGGTACGGAACCCTTCGTGTCGATGCACTTGGCTGGTTTTTTAAGATTCCGTACCTCAAAAGGAAAAACCCTATAGGATCACTTTGTTATCCGTCTGTCTGTCTGTCAAGACCCTTTATCTCGGGAACGCGTGGAGGTATCAAGATGAAACTAAAACCATAAACTCAGGTCTACTTGAAACTACGAAAAAATCAAACTTCTAAGTTAATGTAAAAAAAAGATACGGCCGTTTATGCCGCAAAAAACGTATATTTCGACACTCTCAAGGGAACCAAATTTTATAGGGTATTTTCCGTTGACCTAAAACTAATTTGGCAAGTAAAACCGTCTTATACTAAAAGTACCTATAGGGAAAAATCTTTAATTAAATCATAAAATATATATATAGTCTTACGTACGTAATCAATCATCGAGGTTAAGCAACGCACGGAACCCTCGGTGGGCGAGTCCGACTCGCACTTGTTCGGTTTTTTTTTTATTAATGTTTTTGAAAAAAATCCCGAGATTTTCCGGTTTCACTGGAAGCCGACCCTAATATACTTTGCAAAAGGCTAGGCAGATGATGATGTATTGGAAAAAAAATTGGTTGTCTGTAAAGTCGGTTTACGGACGATAATTTTACGTGATAACGTCCTATGAAAATTCTTAACAAACAAGCCGAACGCTTAGACCGATCGTGCCTCTCTATCGCTTGTATCGCGCTCTCACTTGCGGAATGTGGCACTTTTTCGTGCGCGCAGCTGGCGTTCATCGATTTATAAGACGTTATCACGTCAAAAATCGACAAAATAGTTCACTATGAATGTAAAATTCAGTGAAAATGCCTGTGGAATGTAGACTTACTAATGTGGTGATTTGTGAGTGGTGACCTTACTAACCTTTTGTACAACAGTGACACTCGCCCCAAAGTCTGCTAATAAGGTTCCGCATAATGGGCCTGGAGCTAAGCCCATCATTTCTACGACTCTTACTCCTTTAAGTGCCATTTTGTAAAAATGCTAAATCTGTAACAATAGAGTGTAAAAATTACAGAAGAAAATGTTGAACATTTTTCCATTTAAAACACTACCTAGCTAATTTGTTGCAATGATAAAAACTACCTTTTACTTATACTAAAATATGATTAAATATTTCGTTTCATAGGTTGATTACGATACAAATATCGAAACATTTGCGAACTCGCACACTTAGAATTAATCATATTTTAAGGCATTAGGTATAACAAACATATAAGGATGACAAGCAATGGCCACTGTTTGTAACATCCAACATAATAAGCCTAAAATTATATTAAAAATTTTAAAAACCCCTGACAAAAATATAACTTTAAAAATTGAAAACATAATACGTATTGATCCTTTTAATTTAATTTAGGTACGATTCTTTAGGCAAAGCGTCTTCGCCTCGGGAGACCGCAAATTTTTGTATTTGTTAAGTACGTCTATATTATTAGCGGTCCCTCGACGCGGTGACGCTTGGCCCAAAGAATCGTACCTATATTGTAACAGAATACCAAATTTCGCATCGATCAGACCCGGCTGGTTAAATGCCTTCATCTACTAGAAAAGAGCTGATGATCTTCAAACGGCTCAACCGATTTTGATAAAACTTGTCTAAGAACCATCGCTAGAAAATCTGCTTTCAAATAAAAAAAAACCACATCCAAATCGTTTCACCCGTTTAAGAGCTACGGTGCCACAGACAGACACACATAGCGGTCAAACTTAGAACTTATTTTGAACTTTATATATTTATTAACCCCCGACCAAAAAAGAGGGGTCTCTTTTTTGGTCGGGGGTTAATAAAAATGTTCCCACTGCAAACACATAGGCTCTCTGTGTGAGGAAGAGAATGATAAAGCTCGCCGCACACGCTAAGCATACGAACAAGAACCGCGAATAAGTATCGCCCGATCTGCGCGGCAGGCGAGTTTGACGATGTGATGTGATAAGAGGCAAAAAGGACCTATAAATTCAAGTCTCTGAGGAAAGAACAGCGTAGCCCTGGCTAAATGGCTAACTAAGGCCGCTACAGCCTACAGGCAGCGACTAATCTCATAGTTGACCTGCGAGAGCCCACCCATAAATAAGATAAATAAGAAATCAGCGAATGGGCGACGCGCGTCCTGATCTGCGCACAACAAAATTCGTGTTTTAAGATTGGCGCGCCCTAAGATTGATCTTTGGCAGATCAGAACAGAGCAAGCTGGAAGGAGGTAGGACTTTATCCAACGGAGGTAAATAAATTAATAATAATATTCGCTAGCAAAGAATAACAAATTCAATACCTGCCAAGTTTAAATAAGTGATTCATACCGAGACGAGAATACAGAATACAAATAGAAAATCAAGCTAATACAAGGAAAAAACACTTCAATCCCAAAAAAGAACGCTGTACTTTTCATGCCTCCTACGATAAATTTTAAAGTAAAACTTTTATATTTTTGGATGAAAAATTATTAAATGATTCCTCTGGGCGGAGCGGAAGGGTCAGACTCTTCTGTCAGACTGTTAGACTCTTTGACTAAAATCGCCGCGGCCGCGGTAACTCTTTCGAACAAATTCGGCAACCCTGGCAGGCCCCGTCAATTATGCTGACATCTTTTTTTTATACCATTGACAGGCATTACGTTTGACCACCATCTCACCTGATGGTAAGCGATGGTGCGGTCGAAGATGGAGCACGTTTGCCTAGAAGTAACCTATTCACTAGTCTTAAACACTCCCAGGTTGTAGCTATCTGGAAACACAGACTGGCAGGGAATTCCACTACGAATGTGTTCCCGAATCGTTTCGTGCGTGTGGGTGGGATGTCCACCATGTACTACCAGTACCACCATGTATCTCTAAAGTAAGTGTGTAAGTACCTACCAAATTCCAACTGAATCGGTTCAATAGTTTCGGAGTAAAATGTTTGTGGCAGACAGACATACGAGTCACAGACCAGTTGTAAAAGGTGTATTTTATTTGGAACATAATTATCTAGTTGTCTTTTATTTACCTACATTTACATATTACCTAAAAACCTGATTTTTTTGAAGTATCATCTTGTTATTTTTTATTCTATGATTTATTGATGATCCTCATATTTTACACAAACATAATTTGTTATCTTAGAATAAATTCTTACCGAGACGGAAATTAATACTCGAAACTAAACTGTATGTTGTAGTAGTTACGTACCCAGACTTATGATGTTGTTGTTTGTTCAATAGGTACGAAGTATAGGTCGAAGTTTCCACATCAACATTCAATATTGCACTATCGCACTTCCAATCGAATGCCTCAGGTTAAAGTCTACACGATCCGGAACGAACGAACTGAATATTAATAAAATCAGTTAGTGATGGGCGTTGAATGAACGAACTAGTTAATTCGACCGTCTATGTACAATGAAAGATTCAACTGTTCACCGATAATCAACGGACTAGTTGCTAAACTGAGACTCCATTACGTTCATGTCCACTACGTACTTTTAACGCGACGACTGACGCGAGAACGAGAACTTAGGTAGTACAAGTTCATTCGTCAGAAAAAATAACAACGAAGGACGAACAACAAGCAATTTAATTTGCCTCTAACTAGTTGCCAAGAGATATTTCTATGGGGCGAAGTAAACCGGTTTGTACCTACTTGTTTACGTTCGTTTCTAAGCCTGGTAAAGTATGAAGGGAAGTTCAATTAATAACTGTAACCTACAAAATAAGTATCTGAGGTACTATACCACATTGAATAAAAGTAACGAGACGCTACACTAGTCTACCTAGAAACTATGTTGAATGGTCGAGCCGTCTACCAAAGCCGCCGTTTAACAAAGTATACGTCATGAACTAGTCGACGAATTTAACTAGTTATTATTATTATTATTTGTGCGATAATTACATTATTAGTTGATCGACTCGTCGATGAACGGAAATGGACGATCTAGTTTCGTTCACGATAAATACGTCGACGACCCATCTCTAAAATCAGTCTTTCACATTATTTACTGCGAGGTATAATAAAGCGACATCTTCAAAGTATCGACGAAAGTTAAAACATTTAGTTACTATAAATTGTGCCAGATGGAGACTAAGGGTGTTTGTGGTGTGTACTATGTATATTGCGTCCTCTAGGTGATCTTTGCTGCACTAAAGTGGGTGATAGACGTACGAACTTATAGTACGCGTTTTTTTTTACTATTTTTAAGATCGCGAACTTATTCGGCTCGACTTCGGTGACACACGTGAAAACTTGCTCATTACTCTGCTCTGGTACCAAGGGACTGCATGTAGTCAATGGAGGAACTTTTTTTATTCAGGAATAATATTTTAATATAGCCAGCCAGGATACTTGTATGAGAGAAGCAAAGAAAATAATTCTGTTAATAATTAGTGTGAATAGCTTCGAAAATCAGCAATTTTTGCAACACAATAGCATTCGACGAGTCACAAAATAAAGTAATGGCTCGCGGCGTTGACAGACGGGCGAGCCGAGGCCGAGGAAAGTTTACGCCACCAGTTGGCGCCACATCCACTTATGCGAGAGGTTCTGAAAAAGTGGCCGACGTAAACATGACGTGTCAACGTCAACTTATCTCGTATCGGAAAACATAAGCGCCTGACAGATGCCTGGACCTGATGACTCAGTGCTGCCATCTGGTATACGTCATTTCAGTAAACCCTCATTAAAGGTACCTACAGCTTGGCAAAAATGTCTAGAAACGGAACTAATTTTTTGTCCATTGGCAACATTCCCAAATAATGACGTTTCATAGTAAACTAAGTTAACAACTGAAGAAAGCGCGGGAAACTTCCAAATTGGCGGACGCGAATTTTTTGACCTTAGATATAAAAAATCAAAACGTGTATAATATAGGATCGGTAGCTATAGTTTTAGTGCTGTATATTCTTTTATTTATAATTTTAATTTAGTTTAGTGTATACATATTCTACGGTAGTGGTAAGTTACATATATAATTTTTACTTAGTAGGTAAGTATGAACGACCCGCCCGACCCGGGGGACCTCGTTCCCCCGGCAGGCGTTTTCGTTACAATTCACTCTAACGAATCTGGAATGGATACCGATGGGTCATCTTCGGCCCGTAATCTAAAAAGAACGCGTCTACATCTGTGCAAACATTGCAATAAACGTCGCCGTACCCGCAAAAATCTTGGATCCGAATCTTCCGGTTGTAGCTGCAATGATTCAAAAGTTACTGAATCCTCCATGCCTACTAAAATTACTATGCCTACTCAAACTGCACCTCATATCCCGACTCCTTCTTTAGTTCCCGCCATTCAGATTGGCAGAACAAATTACGAAAAGTCAGATAGCGCGCCTTTTTTGATTCATGTTCAAAAGTCATTTTCTTCTCCTGACGAAGGTACGACACTGCACCCCATCACTTTTGGAAAATTCTTGAAGCATAACGCCTTCAAAAATATTATAAACGGAAGCGTCAAAAAAATTGGACGAAATAAAATTTCTCTCTCCTTCTGTAATCATCTAGACGCAAATTCTTTTATTGAACATGAGAGCCTTAAAAAATTTAACTATAAAGCTTTTATACCCACATTTAATGTTACACGAATGGGTTTAGTTCGTGGTGTTCCTGCTGAATGGTCTCCCGAGGAAGTTATGGATAATATATCAGTACCAATTGGGTGCGGTCCAATATTAAAAATCCGAAGACTGAATTTTAAAACCACAGTTGATGGAACAACCACCTGGAAACCATCTCAAACGATAGTCGTAACTTTTGATGGACAAATCTTGCCAAAACGAATCTTCATGTGCTACAATGCTTTACCTGTAGATTTATATATTTTCCCTACCATACAGTGCTTCAATTGTTGTAGGTTTGGTCACACCAAAATTCAGTGCAGGTCCAAACCTCGCTGCTATAAATGTGGCCAAAGCCACTCTGGGGACAGTTGTGAAAAAGAAGAAGAAGCTGCCTCTTGCTGTCTTTGCTCTGGCTTTCACTTTGCCATGAATAAATCTTGCCCAGAATTCTCTAGGCAAAAATCAATAAAAAAATACATGGCACAGAGTTCAGTTTCCTATGCCGAAGCGGCTAAAGTACATCCCCCAGTGACTAAATCATATGCTGATACTCTTTTATCCTCTCCTTCCCAAAAATTTGCAGATAACCCACTAATTTCATCCCCTAATCCTACCAATAGTTATAAAAAGACTGTCTTCCTGAAACCACGCTCACCTCCAAAACATGTGCAGGGATATAATAAAGAAGCCCACAACACTATTGTTAGAGATTTTGCCATACCTCAGCCTTCAAATGGCTGTGGTCTGAGTAATAATGGTAATAATGAAACAAACGACACAATTTTTTCCATAAACAATCTTCTTTCTGCTTTACACAATCTTCTGTCCCAGTTCAACATGTCACCGTCCAACGTTGCCCAATCTTTCAATTTCCCTCAACCCATTCATAATGGACTCGTCCAAAATAATCCAGTGGAACTGTCGCAGTCTAATAAACAAAAAGAGTGATGTCATTCATCTAGTAAACAAATATGAGCCATTTGTCTTTGCTTTAGCAGAGACTTGGCTTAAATCATTTCATATTTTTAAAATTAATGGTTATTCAACCATTAGAGAGGATAGATCTGATGGGTATGGTGGAGTAGCTATACTTATTAAGAATTCTATCCCTTTCTCTTCTGTTACATTACCACCTCATAGTGAGGAAATTTCAATTGTAGCTATTAAAGTGTATAATACTTGTCTTGTTTCTATTTACATTCCTCACCCTTCCTCTTCTGTTCTTCAAGAGGTGAATGACCTCTTTTCTTTGCTACCAAAGCCATTCTTGATATTGGGAGACTTTAACTGCCATCACCAGTCATGGGGTTGTTCAACATCCAACAGTTATGGGGATGAATTACTTGATATAATAGACTTACACAACTTATGCATCTTGAACTCAGGAGAAGCCACACGTCGGTGTGCTCCCAATCAAAACCAAAGTGCAATTGACCTTTCCATCTGTTCTCCAAGTTTAGCCTCATCATTAACCTGGCATACTTTAACAACTACTTATGGTAGTGACCATTTTCCCATAGTTATTACATATCCTCTTTCCAAACCAAAAGCACCACTAAGGAAATCAAATTTAAAGCACAAACTACCAAATAGAAATAACAATGACTGGGATAAATTTAGAGACATTGTTGACAGTAAGCTTTGCTCCTTGCCTGTCATATCTGATGGCAATGAAAACATTTGTGCAGTAGCTTTAGCACACATATTAATCACAGCGGCAGATGAAGCTTTTCCTGTAAAAAATAAAAATATTAGTACAATCCCTTCACCTCCATGGTGGGACTCTGAGTGCACAGAATTGATTAAGAAACGTAAAGAGGCGGAACACAATTATAACCTGGATATGTCTGATGACAATTTTGAAAACGTTACTAACCTAATTAATGAAACCAGTAAACTTTTCAAGAAGAAAAAATTTGAATCTTGGCGTAACTTTTGCTCATCAATTTCACCGAATACTCACCCTACGATCGTCTGGCGTAATATTCGTAGATTTAGGTCCATTTACAATAACCCTGCTCCTATTCCTGATTCTTTAGCCAGTGATTTCTTAGATAAATTGGCTCCTCCTTGGGTGCCTGAGACTATTGAACTTAATTCGCCTCTAGTATCTAGTAACCATGACACTTCTGCGCTAGAGCTGCCATTCACTCTAACTGAATTAAAGTGTGTTATTTATAAAACTAAGGACTCCGCACCGGGCATTGACGGCATTCCGTATTCCTTTTTTGCTAATTTAAACGACGACGTTCTCAGTTATTATTTAATGCTTGTTAACTCTGTTATGATTACTGGACACATCCCTGATGAATGGAAACGTCAAATGGTGTTGCCATTCCTCAAACCAAATAAAACTCCATCTGATGCTTCTTCATATCGCCCCATAGTTTTGTCTTCAATTTTAATGAAAATAGCGGAACACTTAATTAAAAACCGCCTAGAATGGTATGTTGAAAGTAAGGGCCTTTTGGCGGAATCACAATATGGCTTTAGAAAAGGTAAAAGTACCACTGACTGTTTAAGTATTTTAACATCTGATATTCGGTTATCCTTCTCTAAAAACCAATCCACCGTAGCAGTTTTTCTTGATATTAATGCGGCTTATGATAATGTTGTATTATCAATTTTACAAAATAAATTAAAAGCCGTACGGATTCCATCGAATTTGTCGAATTTCATTATTAATATCCTGACTGCACGCTCTGTTAACATGCTAATAGGAGATCATGACGTATCTCGCCTTGTATGGAGAGGTCTCCCTCAGGGTTCTGTGCTCAGTCCCCTTCTATACAACATTTACACTTTTGATATGGACTCATCCTATGGACTATCGTCAACATAGGGCAAACTCTAGCTTCAAACATAACACCTGTTATCAGCCGCGAGAAACTGGAAACGGAGCGTCTAACTAGTTGCAACTCACTCGTTATTTTGCCAGTAGATGCTGATCATGTGAAAAGCCTTATCGACTCCCTACGTAGTGACTGCGCCACAGGTTACGACAACATCCCAACTAAGGTGCTCAAGCAGTCCAGTCTCATTTTGGCTGTGCCCATAACACACATCTGTAACCGAGCGATTGATTCCGGCGTATTCCCTGACGCTTTTAAAAAAGCTGTTGTGCATCCCATTTTCAAGGGTGGTGATAAGGCTAGTGTCACCAACTACCGGCCCATTTCCGTACTGAGCTCGTTATCAAAGATCCTTGAAAGAATCCTCAGCAATTGTCTGATTAACTTTCTGAATAAACATAAGATCATTGCGAGTAATCAGTATGGTTTCAGATCTGGTATATCAACGGAGGATGCCGTTGTTGACGTTACAAAAACTCTGGTAGATAAAATGGATGGAAAAATGAAATGCTACGGCATTTTTCTTGATCTATCCAAAGCGTTCGACACGGTATCTGTTTCCACTCTTGTCGCGAAGCTTGAGCAAATAGGAGTGCGTGGATCTTCCTTGAACATCTTTAAAGACTATTTATCCAATCGTACGCAATGTGTAAAGATCGACTCTCTAACGAGTGATCATAAAATTATTAATTTCGGTGTCCCACAGGGAAGCATACTTGGGCCCACACTCTTTCTTCTATATATAAACGAACTGTGTCAAGCCCAGATCCCAAATTGTGACATATTTACTTATGCCGATGACACTGCTTTGATAGTTTACGATGTCGATTGGATAAAAGCAAAACAAAGAGCTGAATACGCGCTTCGCTTAGTAATGGAATGGCTCTCAATAAATCTTTTGACCCTCAATATCTCAAAAACAAAAATGATTCGCTTTTCCTTACCTAACACTACTACTCCACCCCCTGAATCGGGATTAGTTATGGCTCATACTTGCGTAGGAAGTAATAATGGCTGCAACTGTCCACCCCTTACTCTAGTTACTGATATAAAATATCTAGGGGTTTTCATTGACTCTAGGCTAAGCTGGCAATCCCATGTAGAAGCCTTGTGCACCCGGATCAGGAAACTGATATATATCTTCAAGGAGCTAAGGCATTCTGCTGATCGTGATATAATGCTTCTAGTATACCAGAGTCTTTGCCAGTCCCTTATCTCGTACTGCATACCAGCCTGGGGTGGAACCTATAAAACATCCTTACTTTCCGTAGAACGTGCTCAACGAGCTCTCCTAAAGATAATGCATTTTAAACGCAGAGATTTCTCTTCAGCCCAACTTTATTCCGAGGCACAAGTTTTGACTGTTAGACAGCTCTTCATTCTCCGTGCCGTTCTGCGTAGGCACTCCATGCTGCCTATAACGCCAAGTGCCCTGTTAAGACGCAAAGGATTCCCTGTTTGCAATACTGTCAAATGTCGTACCGCATTCGCCAGTCGCCAAATTCTTGCAACAAGCTCTCGACTTTATAATAAAATAAATAAAATTTTGTCAATTTATGCTTGTACAAAATATGATGTTAAGAATATTCTAACCAGGTGGTTGCAAAAGTTGTCATATGATGAAACTGAAGCTCTTATCAAAATTAATTATTAAGTTACTTATTTAGGTATACTGTATGCACATAATGTGCTGTTGATTTTTTTTTTTTTGTATTTCTTTTGATTTCCTTTTATTTAACATAAGAAGTACTTGCACGTGTATTATAAATATATGTTTGTCACCTCAATTTTGGGAAACAATGGCTTCTAAGATACAGGCTTATTGCCTAGTTTAGAAGTCAGACGTTCGATCTTGAATTTTTGTCACTGTTGTACAACATACTTTTAATGACACAATTCTGTACTATCTTTGTATTTCGTACAAATAAAGGATTATTATTATTATTATTTATTATTATTTAAATGGCTTGGATTTATCCACTTCTAAAAGTGCGGCTGTTTTATTCACCCGGAAAAAGAATATTCCATTAGTACATCTGATTTATAAAGGAATACCTATTCCAGTAAAAGATAAATTCAAATATCTAGGTGTAATATTGGACTCTAAATTAAGCAGTGTTCCCCATTGCGATTATATTGTTAACAAATGTGAAAATCACTTAAACATGCTTCGTTGCCTCTCAGGTGTGTGGTGGGGTGCCCATCCCTTTTCTTTAAAACTTATTTATAACGCAATCATCAGAAGCACTTTGGATTATGGATTGTTCGTTCTGGAACCTGGCAGTGTTATGGCTTTTAAAAAATTGGATCGCATCCAGTCTAAAGCTTTACGCATTATTTCGGGTGCTATGAAGTCTAGTCCCATTAATGCACTCCAAGTCGAATGCGGGGAAGCCCCCTTATATATTAGAAGACAATTCCTATCTGACAAATACGTGTTCCGGATTCTTCAGCTCTCAACTCATCCTCTCATTCCCAAACTGGACTCTTTAATGTTGCAGATGGAATCTTCAGATTATTGGTCCCATAAACATGCTCCTTGTTTAGTTGTCAGCTATAAAAAAATCCTTTCAATTTCTTCGCCTATTCACCGTTCCAATAAACTCCCAATATTTAGCAGTAGTTATGAGAGTTTACAGTTCAGTCCCATCATAACTTACGACTGTGTGAGTAAATCAGATCCGAATTGCCATTTAAATTTTAACCATTTTCTGTCTGAACATTTAGAATACCACCATATTTTTACTGATGCTGCCAAACGTACTCCGACGAGTTGTGTTGGGATAGGTACATACCATTCTCAATACAATATCGTACAAAAAATCAAACTACCTCCGGAGACTTCCGTTTTTACAGGTGAATGCTTCGGCATTTTAAAAGCCATAGAATATATTCGTGTTTTTAAGCTCAAAAAAGCTATAATTTTTACCGACTCTCGAAGCGCTCTTCTAGCCATCAATAAATCCCCTTACGAAGCCAAGTCTCAGCTTTCTTTAATTTATCTAATAAGAGAATTAGCGTTCAGAATGATCACTGAGGGTAACACACTACAATTTGTATGGATTCCGGCCCACGCTGGAATCCATGGTAATGAAGTGGCTGACGCTCTGGCAGGTGATGCGGTGTATTGCGGGGACTTAGTCCCATTCAAAATTTTTATATATGACCTCGTTAAGATGCCTATGAGATTTTTTCGGGACACCTGGAAAGTAGCTTGGGATGTTAGTAGCAGATCAAAGGGATATTACTTTTCCCTTATCCAACCCGAGTCCAGAAAAACCATGGTTTTGCCGGGCAAAATTTGGCAAGATGGAGACATCTGTTTTAATAAGGATGAGACTAGGTCACGTTTGTTCTCCAGCCCATCTTGCCAAATTCCATATTATCGACGACCCTATTTGCTTGTGTGGCACAGATGTAGGCGACTTAAATCACATGTTTTTCTCCTGTCCCTTATACGACCGTTCTTCCTTCTTCAGTAACCTCTTATTCCTTGATATTCCTTTTCCTACCTCAATACTTTCTTTACTTTGTACAAATAGTTTTCCTGTATATAAATGTATAGTCTCATTCATCACCTTCAATAATATTAAGTTATAATTATTTGTCATTGTATTTTGTTCATCATACATTAAAAAAAAAAAACCTGATCCTATATATCCGTCCTATTCCAAATTCCGATAAAATAATTTAGTATTATTTATTATTTCGTTTCCCTAACTTTATTATCTTCAAATCAAGTAAACCAAACGTGTCATTGGCTAAATGCACAAACCGTGCGAAGCCATAGAAAAAGAAAAAAAAAAACAAAAAGTTAACAACTTCCTAGAATTTTTATTTCGACCATCAAACGATGATTAAAATACGTAAAAAGTGAAACATCTATACTAATATTATAAAGAAGAAAGATTTGTTTGTTTGTTTGTATGTTTGTTTGAATTGAATAGGCTCCGAAACTACTGGACCGATTTGAAAAAATCTTTTAGCATTGGATAGCTACATTATCAGGGAGTAACATAGGCTATATATTACCCCCGTATTCCCACGGGAACGGGAACTACGCGGGTGAAACCGCGTGATGTCCACTAGTAATAAATAAAACCATTCGAAGTGCTGGCAGAGAGATTATTTATAAGGTGTACTGACAGATGATGACTGGCGGTACATGAGACCCAAACTATTCTTTCCGATCTTGATAATGTTTACTAAAGAATAGCTGATATGACAGGTATGTAAGTTTTTAGTTGAATCTAGTGTTAATTGATGAACTCAAAACTGTTTACGATTGCTTGCATACAAAATAAGTGGAAATTTGGAACAATAAACATCGAGCACACATTCTGTTTACATTTTGTCTGCATTACTCTGGTAAAGCGCGGATAATTGAGTGACTTGAGTTGATTGATGAATAAAAATTGTATTATGAAATATTATTTTCGTCTTTACAGGAAGCAGCTGAACGTGCATTCCAAGGTATTACCAAGGAGGATTGGAAGAATTCATGCCAGCACGTAATAAAAACAGAAAAGGAGTACTGTGAGAGGGAACTAACTCTGTACGAGTAAATAGAGCGATTGGTCATAAATCTTGAAGATGATAGCAGCAGTACTTCTGAATCTGAGCACAACTTAGCAGCCAGCTTGAGCCAGATGTGGTGGGGTGGAATACTTGAGGAAGATTATTTATTGGAAAAAAATGTATTTTTTTTATAATTCATAAAAAAATGTTAATAACAAGTACTTACCTTAATAATTGTTTTTCGGTACTTCGTAATCAATTACATGAGGAGAACACGTCCTTGTTCTATGAGGGCTACCAGTTTTGTACTAACCAGTAGCCGCCACTGTCGAGTATGGTTCTTAATCATAGCAATAAAGTTGTTATTACGGGCATGAGAACAAAGTTAGAAGGAAAAAAAAATCGAAGCAAATAAGTAAATAAACTCGCGTCAACCAGTGCAATTTGACATTTAAAACCTCACGCTACACTAGCGACCCTCATTAAACAATACTTACTAATAATTTGACTAAATCTATACTAATATTATAAAGAGGTAAATCTTGTGAGGTTGTAGGGGTAATGTCTGGATCTACTGAACCGATTTTGAAAATTCTTTAACCACTAGAAAGCTACGTTATTTGTGAGTATCACAGCCTATATATATATATACTAGCTGACCCGCGCAACTTCATCTGCGTCACAATTTTCATTACTGCTCCGCTCCTATTGGTCTTAGCGTGATGATATATAGCCTATAGCCTTCCTCGATAAATGAGCTATCTAACACTGAAAGAATTTTTCAAATCGGACCAGTAGTTCCTGAGATTAGCGCGTTCAAGCAAACAAACAAACAAACAAACTCTTCAGCTTTATATATTAGTATAGATATATTAACCCGAAAAATACCGCCCAACGAAGTGGGCACGGGTCAGCTCAGTTACACATAAATAAAGTGGACAACACTCTGTGGTGGACAGTGGAATTATGTCTTGCCAAAATACAGCTAATTATCAAGATTAGGTTGGTACCATAGATATATCTATGGTTGGTACGCTATTCGGGTTGCCATACGAACAGCACAGTGGCGCCCCTATTATTTTCTACTCTTTTTTTTGCCAAGGGGGTGATTGGGGAGCCGGCAAATTAACGGTATAAACTGTTGGCTCGTTGGGCTGTCGTCTTGCGTTGGTGATCCATTGGCGTACCAAACAGTAGACTCACCGCCCTTTTTTCAGTCGGAATTACATACTTTGTTATTTAGGTAGGTATACTGTTACAACAAGAACAACCAAAGAAAAAGAAAAGACGCCACAAAGTGTGGATCAAAAACTAGTTGCAAGAGAGACATCGCTTGTTCTATGTTTTAGTGGCACAACTTGTTGTTGAATCAAATAATTATCGAAATTATATTATGAGGATGACCGAGGTAGTGTTTTTGGAGGTGCTGGATTTGGTATCCTCTTTAATAACCGCCACTGAATATAGCCGTTTGGCACCTGCGTTCGCTATAGCAGCGTGAAAAAAACTGGCGGCACGCTGGCTCGGCTGATCCACCGCCGGTTTATTATATCATGGTCTTTTAGGATACCAAACATGCACGAAGAGCCAACGTTCCAAACCACCATATTTTAAACCGCGGTTTTGTAAGCGCTCCATTGGCGGCCTATACCTTTAGCTCGCCGGCTCGCTAGCGTACCACAGGTTTTACTCGCCAATGGATCACCCCCTTAAGAAGATTAGGTTTAAAGAACTTTATTTCTCATAAGAACATAGTTCACTTAAAATGAGATTTACAAATTAACTTAAATACACTTATTTATGCTCTAGTTTAGTTTAAAATTACATGACTGTAGTGTCCACGCATCGTATCACTAATAGTAGGTATTTGGCTCGCCTACGCACCACCACGTGCTGCCTGACTGACGGTTGAACACTGACTGACCGTTGACTGACCGTACGTTGTGACGTACGCGCTCGAAAGCAAACATAAGTATATACATACACTACATCCCTTCCTTTTTTTTTATTTGTGTATAAATACTTCCTGTAGTAAGTTTTTTATGGATCTAGGTACTTATAAAAAATATATGTATTTATTTATTACTAAGTATTTATTTCCTTCCAAACACTGTACATGACACTAGAGGTATTTTACTCCTTTATTATTATTTTTTTTCGGTTAACGACCCGATTATACTATATTGTAATTATATACCAATTAAATTTTTTCCGATGATCACATGTGAGATAATTGTTTTGATTTTCTTTATTGTATTCAATGTGCCTTGATATTATTATTATCTCTATCTTTCTTCCCTTTTCTCTTTTTAATTTAGTCATAATTAATCAATCTTATTTATGAAGCAGATGTATCTTTTTGATTCAATTCCTTGGTTTTTTTTTATCATTAAAAACTTTCCACTGACCTTCAATTTCTATAAATGTACGACATATCTTTTTCATCATTTGTCCTGTTTCATCATTATATACTTCAATATCCCCCAAGAAATTTGCTATCGTTAATCTCTACGGCAATTGTCTAAAATTTTTTTTTTACACACAGAGCTATTCCAAATCTTCAGTTAACTGACTTTTCGTTCAGTGTTTTAGCCATTCGACAGTTCTAAACTGGCTGTAATCAACCCTTTAGGTTTGATTCGTGATTCACTAGTATTCGTGATTACCAAGTCCAAGCACCAATGAAGTCATAAAACTCACATTGATTTTAACAAAGAATGTCAAAGACTACGTATCTTATTCACAGTCAACATCTATCTCATAGCTCAGCAAAACACAATTCCTATACTCGCACTTCCCCATGGGAAGAATACCGAGTAAACTCTAATTTGTACCACCAATAGCAACGACACCCTGATACAGACTTCCTCGTCTATATCACTCTGTGATACTGCTACGATATCCTGGTAGCCCGCCGACCCACAGAACTAAGAACCTGTTCACACAAAATAATTTTATGCTTACTCGTCATCTATTTCATAACTTCACAACGTCAATTATTCATATACTTGGCCTTGGGCATCTTCCCGACAATGAGATTTTAAAACATACCAACCGGTAAGTTATGCACATCAGAGTTTACAAAGAGAAGAGAACCTAGGCCTGTCAATGTTTATGCCTACGTTCATGTGAAGGGGCTACGTTCATGAATTACTCTACGTCAATCTACGAGCATCATGGTCATAACTGCACCGAACAGTTTGAATCAATCAATATTATTTTAAATCTTACTTATATTAACTTACATCTACAGTAAGCAACCCGGTAGTGAAAAATCTATTCAGAAATTGTAATAGCTCAGAATTCTCTGTATCCCTACAGCTTTAATCAATGTCATTAATATCAAGTTACGGTTTATAATCGTTTACTATCGAATTTACGAACTGAATTTAATAACTTGTTATGTAAGAAAACTGTCACCGACACGTTAATATAAAAGCTTAAATCCAATTTTCACTAAACACGTCTAAGTTGGAACATGACCTTATGGCAACCTTGCCATGCAATATCTCATTCTTTAAGTTCGTACTGAATATAATGTTGAAACTATTACCACCTACGGGAATCTCTTTAAGTACTCGCTTTTTTATATTTATAGGCACCAATATCTCACCTGGTGGCAAGCAATGACGTGGTTGAAGATGGAGCACGCTTGCCCAGAAGCAACCCAATCACTCCCGACTTAAAGATTCCCAGTTTGCAACTATCAGGAAACACAGACTCTGGCAGGGAATTACGCTCCTTGAATATTTCTCCAACCATAATCATGTATTTGTCAGAATATGGTAGGTACATTATAGTCTTAAGATTAGTTACTGGTAACCGTTCTTTTATATTTTTTTTCAACTTTTCTTCCTATTATCCTTCTTAATGATTGAGAAGCTGGTTGTACTTTCTCATCGATTGGCACTTCCACTAAAACATCATTGGATTTCGGAAACTGTCTTAGTTTCCATTTGGTCAATTTGTAATCCGATTTTAAGTACACCCATTATCAAAGTGTTACTTTTATCAAGTAAAAGTAACACTTTTTAAGGCATATTGCCAGGGTTTCTACACGGGGAATCTTTGGGTCGACTATACCAAAAGATCGCTGGATGACCTACGCGTCCAGTATAATAACATTTTTAGGATGCTGTTGGGACTGCCACGATGGTGCAGCGCTTCTTGTATGTTTGCGCAAAACCGAACCGATGGCTTCCACGCCGTCATTCGCAAAAAAACCGCGTCGCTGTTGTCAAGGTTGCGGGCGAGTGGCAACAGTATACTAAAAACTGTGGCGGAGAGTATCGACTCTTCGATAATTAAAGTTTTGTGAGAAGGACTATCACTAACCATTAGATTGGGGTTGTCCTTTTCACAATAATATTTATTCTGTTCTGTCTTCTTCTCTGTTGTATTTTAGCTACTAACACTAGTAATAAGTTATAATATTGTTTACTAATACGCTGGATCATTGTTGTCCGAAAATAAAGAATTATTATTATAACTATAGCCATGGCAATTTCTTTCCCAAGTAGATCTCTAGTTCCATCAGAGATGCAAAAAAAGTAAAAAGTTGCATTTTCGGATCTATCTGCTACTTTTATATTTGCGTCAAATGGTCCTGTTAGGTCTTGACCTAACAAGACCATTAGGAGGAACCCCTTGGGTTTTCTTACTTTAAGAACAAACAAAAACTTGTTTTGTTTCATATTTTCCCAAGTTTTGTGTGTGATTAAAGTTGGATTTACCTACACGCAGAGTCTACTAACATTTTTTTTTTAACCTTCATTCCACCTATACGACAATCTAGTAAACTGTCATCGTCGATTTTGAACACATATTGTATGTCTTTCGACTCTGTTTGAACTGAAATCTGTCTGCTTATTGTCTAAGCCGTACTAAGAAATTTTTGAAACTTTTCATTTGCCCCTTGTTTGATCAATCAAAAAGAGTGACGTTCTTAATTCTCAATTTGTTTAGGTGTAAAGTATGCGTGGAGTTTGGTGATAGCCACTTCAAAGACATCCACTCCATCAGCAGGTGATATTTGTATCTGGTATATTATTAAACTAGCTGATCCGAGCAACCTCGTCTTCGTCACATTATCCATTAATGCTTTGCTACTATTGGTCGTAGCATGATGTTAGATCCTATAGTCTTCCCCGATAAATAGGCCGTCCAACACTAAAATAGTCCTCCAACTCGAACCAGCAGTTCCCGAGATTAACGCGTTCAACCAAACAAACAAACTCCTCAGCTCTACAATATTAGTATAGACATTTTTAGCAATTCTAGTCCACAAAATGTAGCAGCTAAGCCCGTTACTTGTCACTACCCTTGATGCCAACAGCTTCCAGGTAGATCAAGAGTTCCTACGTCCAGCGTTTTTATCTCGTTCCTACTGATGAAGGTTCCCCCTCACAATCAAATTTGTCAATTTAATGACCAGTATGTACATAAAAAGTACCACTAGGCACTGCTGACCTATTTTGTCTTTGATAACTAACTGTCAATTTAATGACCAGAAGGTATATTCTGCTGTAATTACTGTCATTCAATGATGACTTGTTAATTTAATGACCAGTAGGTGTATTCTACTGTTATTACTGTCATTCAATGATGTCTTGTCAATTTAATGACCAGTAGGTATGTTCTACTGCTATTATTGTCATTCAATGATGACTTGTCAATTTAATGACCAGTAGGTATGTTCTACTGTAATTACTGTCATTCAATGATGACTTGTCAATTTAATGATCAGTAGGTGTATTCTACTGTTATTACTGTCATTCAATGATGACTTGTCAATTTAATGACCAGTAGGTATGTTCTACTGCAATTACTGTCATTCAATGATGACTTGTCAATTTAATGACCAGTAGGTGTATTCTACTGTTATTACTGTCATTCAATGATGACTTGTCAATTTAATGACCAGTAGGTATATTCTACTGCAATTACTGTCATTCAATTATGACTTGTCAATTTAATGACCAGTAGGTATGTTCTACTGCAATTACTGTCATTCGATGATGACTTGTCAATTTAATGACCAGTAGGTATGTTCTACTCTAATTACTGTCATTCAATGATGACTTGTCAATTTAATGACCAGTAGGTATGTTCTACTGTAATTACTGTCATTCAATGATGACTTGTCAATTTAATGATCAGTAGGTGTATTCTACTGTTATTACTGTCATTCAATGATGACTTGTCAATTTAATGACCAGTAGGTATGTTCTACTGCAATTACTGTCATTCAATGATGACTTGTCAATTTAATGCAATTACTGTCATTCGATGATGACTTGTCAATTTAATGACCAGTAGGTATGTTCTACTGTAATTAAATTTATGCGCTCTTTGATTTATTATTTTAGAACTAATCATGTAGTACAAATCAAATATCTAAGCATGAGGTCCCTGGTTAGACTCCCAGGTCGTTGCCTTTTTCTTTTCGATCTTGTCAATACCAGAAGCATCGAAATAGATAGTGTTCGTTTCCCACGCTCCCATCTGACTCCAACCGAAGAACGTTCTCCTTCGCAGTCGAACTTCTCCAATGTGAGTTGGGACATGTTAGTGTTATATCGTGAACCAACTAGTTTGTTGTTTTTTCAATATAATTTTTTTTATCACAAAATTCTGCTTCCTTTTTATAATGCGTCAATTTGATGACCAATAATGCTGTTGAGGATCCTCTGAACATAGTCAAACGGTGTCAATTTAATGACCAGCAATGCTGCTCCAACGTCATAATAAATCAGTATTATTATATCATTATACTGTTATAAAACTTGAAAATAACTTTATTATTTATTTGTCGATTAAATGACCAGGTACTACGCCAGTTTACATGGAATATAAGTAAGTTACTGGGGTATATCCATTTAATTAGGTAACGTCCAGACGGTCAATAATTGTTTTTGAACTTGTCCTAAATAACCACCCATAAATACCAAAGTACTTAAATAATACTGCAACCTATCCTTCCGATAAGGCCAAGCATAATATTAGGGTTCAAAATAAGAAAATCATTAAAAATACTCCACGTCTCCGACCACGTTTTTAAGATGTGGTGGTGTTTATTTTTCAGAATTATTGAAATATCCACTAATCACTTTGTTCATTATGGCACATGTAGGTACTTCAACAATTTAGCAATACCTATGAATATTATAATAATTACAAGATCACTGGGTAGGGTAAAACCGACATTATATTAATGTTTGTCGTAATTTATAACTTACGTAGGTGTAAATAAACAAACACAGTTTAACATTTGTTCTTCAATACCATTATGATTATTCTATAGTCCATTATTACTTTAGTGCGAGTTACTAAACAACGAAGAACATTCCTTAAAATGTTATCAGTGTAGCTGAACATTCCAATGTAATGACTTTTTCGTAAGTTAAGCAATAGTCACCACTGTTAAGTAGGTGTAAAGTTTTATAATTTTGAATCATAATGGGTATCTATTTGTTAATTAAAGTAAACTAATGGTTTAAACCATATTTTGGGTAAAGGTAATTATAATAGCTGAGAAATGTAAATGAAAATGTCGCATGTTTTCTTAGTTTGAATAAGTAACATTCATGTACCTAAGTAGCATAAGTAAATTATCTTGCCACTTCGCCAGTCACATTTTCTCTTTTTTTTTTTTTATAAAGTCACTTTACTTACAGTTTTAATTATTTTTTTGTCCTCGTCGCCATATGTAGTGTCCACGCATCGTATCACTAATAGTAGGTATTTGGCTCGCCTACGCACCACCACGTGCTGCCTGACTGACGGTTGAACACTGACTGACCGTTGACTGACCGTACGTTGTGACGTACGCGCTCGAAAGCAAACATAAGTATATACATACACTACAATGACAATATAATATAACTATAAACAATCGCAGGTACAATACGTACTAACAATATGTGATTTTAATTTGTTTTTAAATATGCTTAATTTACTACATTCTTTTATGTCGTTTGGCAGGTTGTTATATAATTGTGCTCCCTCATAAAGAATGCTTTTTATACCGTATGTGAGTGTGCGTGGCTGAGTCAGTTGCAACGTGTGTTTATTTCTGAGGTGATTTTTGTGTGTCTTTTGAGTGAATGTTATGTTTGAGTGGATATTACCTGATATAATTTTTTTAACTAAGATTAGGTTGCGTCAAACTTGAATAATGCTAAAGTTTGACAGGTTTTCAGGTTAAAGGCCCGCACTAAATTCAAACATATGGCGTAGTATGGGAGTGTTTACGGAGAAGTGATTTTACAGGCGTTTGCTTGAAATGCAGGCGGAGTCCGCGGCGATCCACGCGGCGTCCCACGCGGCAGTCGCCAACCCGCCACCGCAGACAAGCGTTGCCAACACCAATTATTTGGGGACAAACATTCTACTGACTCCCCGCTAATTCCCCAATTTCTATTTAAAAGAAATTACAAGTTTCAACTGATTTTATCAGATTTCTTTTTCCTTTTTTTTACTTTTAATTTTTCCCAGTTTTGCGTTACAAGCGTTTTGCTCGATGGAGTAAACTTGACTCTGACCCCCAGATTTTAATTCCCTTCCCTTGTTGCCATTAAAAGTAGCTAGGCTACTACAGTATCTGTACTTAAATAATTGCGGTTCACTGCTTTAATTAAAAATTTTAAAGACTACATTTTCGCTCGATCGATGCGTTCGAAAACGTCAGTTTCAACAATTTTTTTATTTCATGTATGTTGTTTGCAACCAAAGACCGGAAAAAATGCGAAAATGAAAAGAAGATTAAAAAACTTTATTTAATAATAAGATTAATAAAGGCTAAAGTTACTAATGTTACTTAATTTAAAAGCAAGTTACTTACAAAAGACGAGTAAACAACCGGTTTATAGGAAGCAAAGGGAAGGCGTTATGTTAAGACGACGAAATACGCCAGCAGCGGCGGGGCAAGACTAGAATTTGGTGTGGGCAAGATTGGCATTTTGCGAGGCCCTCTAGGTCCTACCTAAGAATAGAGTGATTTTTTGAGGAGGTTTTCAGACGTTGGGTTCTGCAATTGAGGGTGAGATGATGCGAACTCAATCGCACCCCGTCACGAATAGTTTTGATTTAATTTTGACTTATGGCGCAAAAATAGTCAATATTTGGCGAATGTGGAAAAATTCAAGTAAGAACTAAACTAAAAGAACCTACGATGTAATAACGAGCGTAGTGAGCTTGTAAATCATAGTGCCTATCCCGCCGCGGCTTTTATTTTGACAATACTTATTAAAGTAAGCATTCACAATAAAAATAATCCAAATAGCAAGACGAAGTAAAGCGAGCTCAAAAAAAAAATTGCAAATGTAGTCTGAAAACTTTGATTTCTTTTTATGGCCTTAGTTTCGATTTGTCCGAGTTGAAAACGGCCAAAGCTGCGAGACCCTTCGGACCGCGAGGTCGTAAGCTGTGGCTCACGTCGCCTACGCCTTGCGCCGCTTCTGTACGCCAGTGACCTTGAGGGAATAAAACGCGCACTCGTATCACACCCGCGCTACCCAAAATTCAGTATTTTTACGTACTTTCCATATTATTCTATGACTTTAAAAAAAATGCCGTTTATCAAGATGTACATAAATAAATTGTCTTGGAAATAGTGCAAATTCCACTAAAATACGATCGGTGGTTTTGGTCCGGTGGTCATTTTTGTGTCCGTGTAATTTAAAAAAATAATAACTTACGAATTAATTTCGCTGTATTGACCGAATAAAACTCAAAATATTCATATATCAAATTATTAAGAAAATAGTATAATGTAAATTAGTATATTTTTTCCAAAAATTACTATAAGCCGTTTAAAAAAAATCACAGAAAAGTTCTCATTTTAAATCAGCTACTGAGGGATACCGGCGCCTTAAGACAAGTAATTAAATTTCTTGAAAAAGTGTTCTGACTTGGCCCGGACCATTGATATTCAAAATATTCACATTTTCCCCATATCTTGCCAATCCTCAATAAATCCCTAATCAACTAGAAATTCCCCGCAGTTTGGAGAATTTTGGTTTGTATCGTTGGCAACGTTAGCTTGAGTGTCAAGCGTCCGCCACAGCGGTGCATCACGCCGCGTCCGTCGCCTCGTCTCCATAAACAACATCATACATTGCCATATTATTGTGTTTGTATTTTCGCGTGTGATGAAGCGGCCCGCTGCAGCTGAGCGCGGCACCGAACGTTTTTACGGAGAGGCGGACGTGCCGCCTCTCCGTAAACGGAAAAAACGTCCGGCGCCCCGCTCGACGCCATGGCTCACGTGACCATCGACGCCACGACGCACGCGACTCTCGACGCCACGCCGCACGCGACGCTCGAAGACGTCGTCCTGCGTGAGCGATCTATACGCGAATGCGAGTTGGCGCGGTGCGGCACCAAACAGTCGAAACCTATAGGGACCGTGCACAGCATAGATAATACACATTAACTGGTGCACAGCGTTAACTGCACAGCATAGATAATACACATAAACTGGTGCACAGTGTTGACTATGCCATCTAGTGTCGCATATTCGAAGTTTTAAGGGTCAAAATACTTGACATTTTTTATTATTTGTGATGGGTGTGCTCTTGACTCTAGTCTAGGTCAGAGATGACCAAGACAAAGTCTACGATGGAGCGAGCTTACCCAGAAGGAGCCTGTTCACTCTAACTTTGAAGAGATTAGGGTTGTAAGCGTTTGGAAACACAAACGCAGGTAGAGAGTTCCACTCCTTTGCTGTGCGCATTATAAAAGACGTTTGGAAACGCTTAGTGCGAGTTGGTGGAATAGTAACAAGGTAGGGATGATAAGATGCAGTGCGTCTGGATGTCCGATGGTAGAAGGGGGCCGGTGGGATGAGGTCGTGGAGTTCTTGGGCACACTCACCGAAGTACAATCTGTAGAAGACCGACAAGCAGGCAACCTTACGTCGATCAGCCAAGCTATGTAGCTTTGCATATACCATTTTTACGTCACCAATGAGCCTCTTAGCTCTGCGTTCCACCGAGTCAAGCGCGGCAAGCTGATACTTAGCTGAGCCATCCCAAAGGTGGCTACAATACTCCATGCAGGATCGGTCTTGCGCTTTATATAGGATTAAAAGCTGTCCAGGCCTGAAGTATCGCTTCACCCTATTTAGGATGCCCAGCTTTTTGGCTGCGGTTTGGGCTTTGTACTCGATGGTGGCGCCGAAGTTGAGACTGGATGTCAACTCCATGCCTAGGAGCTCGAGCCGATCAGTCACAGGAACAGAAGCACCCCGAAAAGTAGGAGTTTGGTCAAAACGACTCCTTTTTGCGGTAAAAAGACACGCCTGTGTTTTGGTGGCGTTAAAAGTGACCACATTGTCATCACCCCACTGGGAGACAAGGCTTAAGTTCAAATTTGTCCGCTCTACCATGGCCTCTATCAAGGAACGAACTTAATGCCAGCTGGTTGTTGCGCTGGACAAGTATCTCTCTGAAACCGTACTATCATCTACGTACCCAACAAGACCAGGCTGAAGTAGGTCATTGATGTGCAGCAGGAAAAGAGTTGCAGAGAGAACAGACCCCTGAGGAACTCCGGCATCAATAGCCATGAGGTCAGAGGAGCAGCCGTCAACAACTACTCGGATCGACCGTTCACTCAGGAAGTCTGATATCCAGCTACAAAAACGAGCTGGGATGCCATAAGCAGGAAGCTTGCTGAGTAGACCTGCGTGCCAAACCCTGTCAAAGGCCTTCGAGATATCGAGCGACACGGCAAGTGCTTCGTCGTGTCTCTCGATGGCCTCGCCCCAGCAGTGCGTGACATACACAAGAAGATCGCCAGTTGACTGTCCCCGGCGAAAGCCATATTGACGGTCACTGCGGAGATCATTGTCTTCAAGGTAAGCCAGCAGCTTACTGTTAAGAACCCTTTCCATAACCTTGCACAGGATGGAGGTAATAGCGACCGGACGGTAATGTGCAGGGTCAGCACGGTCTCCCTTTTTGGGCACCGGTTGCACATTCGTAAGCTTCCATGATTTCGGCACCATTATTTTTTCAAGAGAGAGGTGGTACAGGCGTGCCAACACAGGAGACAGTTCAGGTGCACATTGCCTCAGCACTCTCGCTGGAATGCCGTCAGGCCCGCTGGCCTTATTCACGTCTAGACTCCAAAATACTCTTCGGACCTCTTTAACCTTTCGGTCGCGGGCCTTGATCCACGCTTGATATGCAGACTCTTTACGGGCCTCAGAGTGGGTTCAGATTCTGCATTATACCAAGGCCGGGATTTGTGACCGAGCGGGATGTCGGAGAATGGAATAAAATACTCCATCCCCTGCCGAATCACGTCCGCAATCATATCAGCACAGCACGAGGGGTCACCCCAGGAGAAGCACACTTGCCGCCATGGATAAGATGCAAAAAAGTGCCGCATCTCATCCCAATCTGCTGACTTGTATCGCCATACTCGTCTCGAGCCTCTAGGACTCTTATCTGGAGGAGAGCAGGTCAATACGGATTTCACCAGGCAGTGGTCAGACGTTCCCAGCGGGGCTGAGACCGATACTGAATGACTGCCCGCATCAGTTGTCAGCAGAAGGTCCAAGCAATTGGGTGTATGGGCGTCAACATCCGGTACCCGCGTTCCACCATTCACCAGCTGGGTTAGATCTAGCGTTAAAGCAAACAGGATTAGAGGCTCGCTCTAATCCGGCATGGTCAGTTTTCTGGTACGGGAACAACCACTCTTTATGGTGGGCGTTAAAGTCCCCCAGAAAAATGAGCTTCGCTGTTGGGTACCGTTGTTGGGCTACGTCTGTCGACTCCACGAGGGAATTAAACAGCGCTGTTTTCTCCTGGTCACCGCTGTGCGATCGGTATACGCCGATGTAGATGAATTTCTCCACGCCAGTGTCCACAAGTAGCCATATGGCAGAGAAACCCGATTTCTCAAAGCAACGGAGACGACGACAACAAATGTCATCGCGGACGTACACACAGCCCCAGCCTGCTTCTTGAAGTTGTGTTCCAGAGAGTAGCCCGGGTAGTTGAGGTACGCCACGTCCGACGGGGTTGTTATCTTCGTCTCCGTTAGGAAAAACAGGTGCGGCTTCTCGGTCTCAAGATGGTGGTGGACCGGATCGAGATTGGAGTGCAACCCCCTGATATTAGTGAGGTGCACTTTTAGCGGGAGGAAGTGCAGCCGTTGTTTCACCTTATTTTTCTTCGCTTTCAACATTGACGCTTCTGTGCTGCCACCTGTGATTCCTACACGCTCAGTTTAGGGGAACGTGCGCGAAGTAGACTGTGCCATCTAGCGTAGCTATTTGCTAATTTTATACTTGTTATATACTTGACAGTGATATTTCTGCCACCTACAGTTTCTGCACGCTCCCTATTGAAGTGGCCTACGTGACCAAACGCACGTAGGGTGTGGTGCAGCACGAAATGGAGCGAACGCGATCAGTTAGCTTGATATTTTCAGGCGAACTGAATGCGGTGCCGTCGGTATTTTTGTTTGGTTATAATGTCGGAAATAGACATTTTCATCCCATCTAGTCGAAAAGGACGACTTGGTTCGCCTTTAAGTGCACCCAAAGGTGGTGTGTTGGTGGTGGGGGAACACGAAAAACAGGGTAACACAAAAAATCGTCCATAACGACAGATACAGTGCAGTTTTTGCGCTGATGGCAATATTGTTAAGACCGTAATTTTGTTGCGTTGCACACTTCAATCAGCGTTTGGTTGTGTGAAAAATACAAATGGCAGAGTCTTTTACACTAATCTTCAATCTTCCCCCGTGGGGTAAGATAGAAACACTGTTGGTTGGCTGGTTTATTCACTTATTTGTTTTGATTTTGATGTTTATGTTATTATTTTCCTTCTAACTTGGTTCACATGCGCGTAATGTCAACTTTAATGCTATGATTAAAACCTTACTCGACAGTAGCAACTGGTTAATACAAAACGGTAGCCCTCATTAATTATTTTTTTTCGCATTCGCATGTCAGTCATAATCTGTCAAAAATGTAGACTTTTATGACAGCTGCGAATACGAACATTGCTAGAAAGTTAGTAGAATATTGGCCCTCAGATCAATGCTTTCTTTTTCAATTTACTTAATGTTTTGCTTTGAAAACTAATACACAATTATGTATCATTGTATCTTAACGGCTGTCCACATATTCCCGGGTCAGGGCTATCCAAGTTCCGAGTTTTACGTTTCAGTGTTCCCGTCAGGGACGAGCCATCCGTCACCCATGTTCACACATATCAGGGAGTCCGTATCAGTGTAGTCTGTTCCAGTGGCTGATACGCACACAACCCGATGTCCTTGTTTAATACAGAAGAATGGGGAGGCACACTAAAAGGAAGAAGCAGATAGCGCATTAAGCGACTGTACCTTGTTTACGTCTGTTATTAAGTATCTGGTTGCGCTTTTCTGTGTTTATTTTGTAATTTACCTTAAAAAGTACTCGCTGTTATCTTTACGTGAACTTTTTTTTGGCCGATTTGATTGGGAGATAGGCATTTTAAGTATTTGAGGTTAACATTCATATGTCTTCTTTTTTATGTTAAAAAAAACTTATATGTTTCTCTTTCTCTAGGTTGGAGGCATTCGATCGAAATAATTTTGGAGACCGCTTTGATCTTGAAGAAGACAGTTTGTATGTATGCCCGCCTTCTGAAACTTTCAAAAACTTCAACGCTGATTCACCTATTCCAAACATAAGTCAGTACGAAATCCAAGAATATTTTCAAATGTATGTTGTAGGACTGTACTTTATACTCGTAGATTGTTCTGTTATTGTATTTGTTTAGATAGATTAATATTTGTTTATTTCTTTTACAGATTCCAAACCCAACCAAAAGGCAAACTTCTTTACGAGTACTGTCACAGCTCGTTTCGATGACCACGGCACCTACACATATTTGCGTGGACTCTGCAAGGCATGAAGAAAGTTGCTTATGTGGATATGCCAAAATTCTTATAAATTGTAAGAGTATGCTAGTTCTTGTGGAATTAGGACGAGTAAAGTTCACACGATTTTATATGAATGGAAAAAACATTTAGGTAGATTTTAACTGTCAGTTTAATATCCAAGTACAATTCAAAAATTCTCGTTAAAATAACAAGCGTGGTAACCAAGCAACTTAGACCAGTTTTGCATTCAGCCAGTATAAAATACAGTAATGAACCTCTTTATATTTTAACACTCCCTCTAATACAAAGCTAAAGCTGATCTCAGAGCTTGGAATCTTGGCTTAGGCAGGGGCTTCGTCATTATGTCAGCTACTTGTGCCTCTGTGCCAAATCGTTCCACTTCTATGTCTTCTAATTCATGACAGCCTTCCTAACGAAAAAAGGACGTAAACGGAATTCGGGGTTGTGAGCCAGTTTCACTGTTGCCTCATTGTCAACCTTCAGTAGTGGAGTCTTCTCCATATCCACAAGGCTATCAAATTTCCTTTTGAGCCAGATAATTTCGCGTGTCGCTTCGCTTGCAGCCACTATTTCTGCTTCAGTTGTTGATACTGAAACTGAGCCTTTTCTCTGGCTTTGCCATGAAACTGGTCCTCCTCCGTAGCAGCACACTATTCCACTAGTGGATCTTCCTGTTTCAGTGCATCCACCATGGTCCGCATCGCTGTATGCAAGTATACGACTGTTATCATCTGTGCGTCCAAAACTAATTCCAAGGGATGTTGTCCCTTTCAAATAGCGCAGTATGCGCTTAACGCAAAGCCAGTCTGCTTTTGTTGGATTTTTTAAGGACCTGGATACAATTCCAACGGCATAAGCAATATCAGGACGCGTGGCGACCATCGAGTAGGCCAAAGCTCCTACCTTCTTGGTATGGGAACCGCTTGCTCAAACTTGATTTATCGTCATCATCTTTAGAATTGGATACTCTATCAATAGGCGTTCCAATAGGATTGCGTTCCGAAATGCGACATCTTTCTAGCACTGTTGTTGCGTAAGAACTTTGATGAATATGAACGGTGCCATCACTGCTTTGATTAATTTCCATTCCTAGATAAAAGGAGGCAGGCTTCGAAGTTATCTTTAATTTTCCTTTTAGTTCCTTTAGAAAGTCTTCAGCCAGTTGTTGGTCTGTTGCAGAAATCAATCCATCATCTACATATAGTGTAAGGAGAACCTTTTTAGTACCCACTTTCTTCATATAGAGACATGGATCTGCTGTACTCTGCTGGAAGCCAAGTTCACTCAAAACTTGGTGGAAACGATAGTTCCAGCATCTGGGTGCCTGTTTTAATCCATAAAGGCAATCTCTTTAACTTGCCTTCTTTAACAACCCTTCAGGTTGCTTCATTGAGTTCACCGTACAAGAAAGCCGTGGTAACGTCAAACTGAGCAAGATAAAGGTTTTCAGTAGCAGCTACACTCAATAATGATCTAATGGTTGCCATTCGTGCTACTAGACTATATGTCTCTTCATAGTCAATTCCTTTCTTTTGTTTGAACCCCTCGACAACTAATCGAGCTTTGTATTTCTCAATACTACCATCTGGGTTACGTTTAATTCTAAAAATCCATTTGCATGGCAGTGCTTTACGATTGGACGGTAGCTCGCATAATGTCCAAACTTTGTTTTCGTAAAGCGATTTTATTTCGTTCATTATGACCTTCTGCCATTCAGCACTATCTTTCCTGTTGATTGCTTCTTTGTAGGTATCGGGCAAATTTTCAGCACCTACGAAGCAAACAAAGTCTTCAAGATGTTGATGACGTCTAATCGTTGACCTGTCTCGTAAATTATAACGTGTCTCCAATGAGGGCTCTACAACCTCTAGTTGTTCATTAGCGTCCGCAAATTCGTCCTCATCCTCTGTTGGTATCACGTCATCCTGAACTTGGTAGATTAGAGCCAGTTATAGCGTTGACCTCCATCATTAAACTTCGCTTTATTGGCATAACCATCTTCATATCCAACTCGTAAAGTCCTCCATGAGGATCCCTCTTGCCAACAACTTTAGCCGTGCCTTCTATGTTCAGTTTGCACTCTTTAGTCGTCGACTTAAAAATGCTGTTCTGCATCCTGTCTTGTGCAGCCAACGTCGAGAACAGATTTTTTGTTAATGATGGTACAAACTATACATCTCGGAGTGTTATCTGTTCCCTCTTACCATTGACATTTGATTCTACCACGACTGTGCCCTTTCCTTACGCTGAAATTGAAGTTCCATCTGCAGTTGTCACTTTGTAATCAGAGTCAAATTCATGATATTCATGAAAGTATTCTCTGCTCACTGCTATATGTGTTGTCGCTCCATTATCGACAAACCAGTGAACTTTGTCTTGAGCTTGACTCTCCGAGCACGCATTTACGCATGAGCGATATGTGTTGTACTTGTTTTACTTTCAAACCGGGTGCTGATGTGCTTGCAGTTGATTTTGGTGGCCTCCCGTCCTTAATCCACTTTTTGCACTTACGAACTCTGTGCCTTCTACCAGAACAGTAGTTACAAATCAACTGCTCGTCTTTGTTTGGCTTTACGATTCGCTGTACTGGTGTTGTCACAAGTGCTTCCTGATTGGAGCTCTCTTGACTACCCAGATCTCTTTCAAACGTACAAAGATGATTTGTTAAACTGTCAATTGTTTTCTCAGTCTGCTTTAACATTAACCAGCTTGACTCGAAGTTGAGGAATCTGTCGTCGAGTGTGTCTAAGACTTTACAGATCAGGAACATCTCAGGAAGCTTAGCAGTTGTGTCAATCTTGGAAATCTCGACCTTCAAGTCATTCCAAATATTCTTTAATCTTGAAATGTGAGTGGGGATGTCATCCACCTTATCATTTTTAAGTTGTAGGCTCTATCTTCCGTTTGTCCATCACAAAGTCTATGTAACTCCTGCCAGACTTCTCGTGCAGTTCTATACCTCATTACCTTCTTTAATGTTTCCTCCGACATATTGGTAGTTAGCATGAGCAAAGCGCTAGTTTCAGCTTTCCTATATTTTGCCATCGCTGTGTTATAGGTGCTTACTTCGGGGTCACCTGCTCCTTCGGAAAGAGTTGGTTTCTTGAGTCTACCTTCCACTGCTTCTGAGGCACCCTCCTTGCCTTAAAGCATAATGGAAATTTTATACTTCCATGTTGACCAATTTTCTTTTTCTAGCAATTTTCCAATAGCATTCTTTGTGCTATAATCCATTTTCATTCGCGAACACTTTCTTCGTTTTCTTTACTAGGGCCAATAACCTCTTATAAATTGTGAGAGTTTGCTAGGTCTTGTGGAATTAGGACGAGTAAAGTTCACACGAATTTATATGGATGGAAAAAACATTTAGGTAGATTTTAACAGTCAGTTTAATATCCAAGTACAAATCAAAAAGTCTCGAAAAAATAACAAGAGTGGTAAACAAGCAACTTAGACCAGCTTTGCATTCAGCCAGTATAAAATGCGGTAGTGAACCTCTTTATATTTTAACAAAAATTAGCCGAGACGGGTCCATTGAAGAATGTCACTGCGAATGTGCTGCTGGTAGTGGTACAGCAACAAGCTGTAAGCATGTAGTGTATGTAGAGTACCATCATAAAAAAAGCCGTCCTTATTACTGTCAAGTCTAAGGTCAGCTTTACGGCGCTAGCAAAAAGTACTGCAAGTTTATTATTTACACAATTAAAGATAAGAAGATAATATATACATATAAGTAGAGTAGTCTTTTATTAATGAAATGCTTACAGCTGATAAACTTTAGTGTTCACTATCTTGAACCTGCGGTTCTGAACAAATACATTTATAATAACTATTTAGATTTATTAAATAAACATTAATTTATCACACAGATGTTTAATTTTTCATCATAATTTAAAGTTGCAAGACATAAAACAAACAAAAAAGATTTTGCTAGAAGTAGGAATATAACTATGATCTAACTTTGTTTTAATGCTTTATAAGTTTTTGTCAACCCAATGATTCTTACTATATGGACATGTTTACTCGCTGATTCTCTATCTTAAATTAAAGATAAACGATAAACCTGGCAATTGTGACATGTCTTAAAAATATTAGTGTTTTGATTGCTATATTTTTATCAGCAAACATATCTTGTATTGATTTCAACATCTCTTCTGCAAATAGTTTTTTTTTTTGCTTTTTCTCTCATAACGGCATGCGCGTTCTAAAGCTGCTGGAGTTTCGGGTTTAGTCTTGGTGAAGCAGAATATAGATAGTATAGCAGTTTTTTTCAGGAACTTTGCTAAAGTTTCACTACCTGAAATTTTACATAAATGTAAGTATGACTATGGTGTAAATATTTATACCTGTATTTGGAGAATAAATATGTCACATTTCATTTACCTGTATAATTACTTCCGAAATAATTTATTTCTCTGAGGTGCAAACTACATAACCTTGCTGTATCACTTGCCCTGAAGTTTTTAATCTGCAAAGCGCTTTCTCCATGCTTTCTGCGTTTTAAGCATTTGGGGAATAGATGAACTCCCCGGTTTTTACAAATTAAGGCACTGCATTGAGGCATTCTTGATAAAAAAACGAAAAATTCAGTCTTGTGTACTAAAAATGTATAATTATGTCAAAGTAAGGTACAGTCACCAAGACGCTACCAAGCGGGATAAAAAGGCAGTGCGCCTCCCCAGTGGTAATAATTGCAATGCAGCTTTAGATGAAGATGAAGACGCTCTTGCATAAAATGTCGTCCACGGAAATAAAAATCGGATAGCACTGTCAGGTCTTCCGTGCGTCCGAGCGTGCTCCGGGACTCTGACGACCTGGATCCTCCTGATAACAAGTTCGCGCAAATTGTATGTAACCGATTTTCTCCGTCCCTGCCGTGTTCCGTCAGGGACGGGAACCCGGAAATAGCCCTTTATAATAACGAAGCAGAAGTTATTCTTGTTTATTTTTCTATCCTACTCTAATAACTTTTGGCGCCGTTTCTAAAATATACCCTGATGCGACAGTAGCGCCACCCTAATTCAACACCTTTCGACGGATATTTTTCGTACACAGAATTAGTCCTCCTCGCTCCTTTTCTCCGTTCTCCATGGTGAGAACCAGTGACAACCTATGGTGATAACAGACAGATCATAGAGTATCAAAATAGGAATAGACACAGTTAATAGAGGAATAGTAGACCAAAGAAATAGAAAATATATGGAGGCGCCGCAACAATCTATATCTACCTTTGCTTATACAAATATGGGTGAAATACGAAACAGATTGTGAAATATCGTTTTGTTTCATTATTTCTAATGTGGTAATCGTATTTGATAAAAGAGACAACAGTATTTCAGTTGTTGCTCATAATGGCAACATTTTCAGATTTATGGTTGTAGTTTCCATATTTGGGCTTATTCTCGTCCAACAGACCTTTTTTAATTTCATTCGTTTGATGATGGAATAGTGTAGTACCGTTGCCGTAATATTTTCCGATACTAGTTCCTTCGCTGCGCTGATACAATATCGGTATAATACGTGTTCTAATAGGTTCGAGTGACTATGTTAGGTCCGGCTCGCTGTTCACAGCACTGAGAGATCGTTCCCCAGACTTTTCTGATGATTAGTTATACAAGATCTGGAAATAAGACATCATTTTGTTATTTGTTACTCAAACCAAATGATTTATTGATAAAAATGTTAACCTTTTAATAGGTTTCCTAAAAATGAAGGTTTAAACTACTGATTCAAAGCAGCGTTTTCGATAACACTTAAGTATTGAAGTAGTTTTTTTTTCTCTTTTTCAGGTTGCACAAACTCGAAAAACTAAGACTGAAAAATATTTCAATAAACAGACAAAAATCAAGCGCTTCAACGAAAGAATACTCTGAAGAAATCCGAAAGTTCGCATTAACGTTGCATTTTTATCCCCGCCTATAATTATATAAGGCGAACTTACAATACATGCTTACTCACACAAGAACTTTGAGCAAATGGTACCAGCATGTAAATTGGGAACCGGGATTAACGAAAGAAGCATTTGTTTAAAAAATAAAGTGCAAGGAAGTGCATAGTGTCATACCAAATGTTTATTGAATAAATAAAACACTTATGTTGATTATTACCGAAGTTTTATTTAATGAATAAGTAAAAGCGAGGTGCGATGCACAATTTATGGTTATGTTTTAATATTTTAAAAAACAATCTGCATTGTATGAGCAATGGAAGCTGGTAAGTTCGTATTTGAAATAGGTGTGTTGGTACGTTTGTATAATATTACTAGAAATGCAATTTACAAAGACCACTATCTATTTTCGTACACACCAAATTAGTATCCCTCGAATTGTCCCGGAAATGAAATGACTGTATCTGGCAAACAAACCTAGTCCACATACCTACCAGAAGCTACAGACCAGACATAAAATAAGCGAAAGCGCAAAAGTGATGCAAGTAAAAGTGTTTTTAAAATCTGTGCAGAAAAAACTCTACATTAACTGTCATTAACAGAAAGGAGTAAGCCTTTACTCATTGTTTTGTTACAACAGAGTGTAAGAATATAAATTATACTTTTGATTCAAACGTGATGTCTAGTAAGACTCGTAATACTAGTATGTAGTATTAGTACCGATACTTTTTATAGTATCGTTATAGTAACACTGTATTCCCTGATTGGTACAACCCTAGCATTGGCAGCCATTTTATGCGCCACTTTGAATTGTATAGCTTGCTACATATTAGTAATCTGTGATTGTAGGTATGCACCTTTTTTTTGTAGGTATTTCCAGTCCATACTTTTTATATGTCTATGGTTATCACCATATGTAGTAGACACTAGACAGACAGATGCATAGACATATTTGTTTTCTATCTCTATGGACAGATGCAACCGATGTGTTTACCGCAGAATGGTATCCAAAGCATTGTTTCGTGAACTGTGCTGATTTGTAAAGTGTTTCCTTCGTAATTTTCAACATCTTTTACAGTGGCACATATTATGTAAATTCGAAAATTTACATCAAAGAAATATAATTGTGTGGGAAACTAGTACAACATGTCTGTAGCATTTGCAGCACGCGGCAATCGGCCTCCTTTGAGCCCGGCACAAATCCAAAAGATGTTAGATGAAAACGCTCACCTTATTCAAACCATTCAAGAATACCAAGCGAAAGGTCAACTTATGGAGTGTCATCAGTATCAACAAGTATTACACAGAAATTTGGTTTATTTGGCTTCGGTCGCAGATGTCAACCAAAACATTCAAAGCATTCTTCCGGTAAATATACAAAGTTTACAGAATGATACACTGTAGCTGTATAAGTTTCCTATTAAGTTTCGGCAATGCTATTGATTTTCTCTGAAATTGTTAAAAATATCCCCTATCATACGAGGATGATTGGCGAGAAAACCGATAGTGTTCTGTTCAGTAGGTTCACTGAACTCCATGTGTTGCGGGACCAGTGAGCCTACTGTGCAGGAGTAGACGGTGTGTCTAGTTTTTTCTTTTTACTTTCTAATTACTAACAATCTTTATAAGCGCAATTCTTTATTCTTTCTTTATATAAAACATACTAGAACGGTTTAGGTAGTTAAATAAAGGTAAACAATCTTGATGTATCTCTTAATTTAAAAACTCAGTTTAAAAATAAAATGCAAGTCAAAACCAATGTAAATTGTATACAAATACAACAATAACGATTACTAAATCAATTGAACCATTAGTTTATGTATTTGTTTTTTAATAAGTGTTTTTGTAAAAGTCAAATCAAGATAGTTACCGTTTTTTAACTACCCGAACCTTTCTTGTATAGATATATTTCCAGTTTGCTCACAGTAGTTGACAAATATGACAAATACGCTATCATGCCATCTGAACCAAAATCCATCTATACCATTGATAATTGTAAAGTCATCCCGTAGCAGCGTCTAAAGTGTTAGTCTGTAAAAATCTCACTGAAATCTTAAATGAAGTAAGCTGGCAATCACTACCTACTGGTCTGTTCTGTAAACATGTCACAGTGAAGTGAGCTTAAAATTAACGTATCAGCTCATAATGTCAACTGGACACAAAATGTCCTCTTCTCAAAATGACAACTCTTTAGAATGTCATATTTGCATAATGCCAACTTCTTAAAATGTCCATGTCTCACAATGACAAATTTGCAATAGTCAACTTCTCATAATGTCAACTTCTTAAAATTACAAATTCACTTAATGACAACTCTACATAGTTTCTACTTTAACAAGATAATTTAAAAACAAACCTTTCAATAAACGCTGATATTAGTGGGTGTTACCATCATTTTAATTATGCAGTGTGGAAATATTAAAAAAATATGAGCAGAACTTTGGAAGGGCATAAACGCCACTAGGATGGACGGCAGCAATCAAAAAATATTCTGAAGGTTCAAATAAAACTATGGAGGAAGGGGGGTAGTTAGTTAATGAGATCTCATTATCTCAGTAATAGGACTTTAAATCAATTATAAACAGATTTAAACATTTTTTCTGTTCTATTAACTCATTTTATTTTTTTCCCTCAAAATCTAACAAGTGCGCGCATTGTGAGATATGTCAAAAAAATGCAGAAAAATAAGGGGTGGTAATCGTGCCAAAAGAAATAAATATTTTGCGATTAAATTGAAACAAATAATTTGTTTTTTTTTATTCCTCTGGAGAATCAAAAGTTTTTTTGTTTGTATTAAGTTATTCTCTACAAATTTTGTTAATTTTTTTTTATACTGTGAACCGTTTTTGGGATAGAGGGCAGAGTGCCTCCAGTCGAAAACGCGCCATATATAGTTGATGAACTATCGATAAATCAATGATTATAAATATTTGTAAATTTTTATTAACTATTACACCCTACCTATATGTAGGTTTTGAGACAACTTTTAGGGTGTCAATATACAAGTATTTACAGACTTACAGCTGGGTATCTCAAATTCCATGATTCTTACCTAGACTAATTTTGCCAGAATAAGATAGATAACCGCCTAACAATTGCCTGCCCTATTAATTTGTTAACACTGAAATTGTACTTCTTACAGCCTCCACATCAGCTTGCTGCTGGTAACTCTCAAACGCCTCCTATCAATTCACCATCACCAAGTGGTGGCGATGTTTCTGGGGGAGCACAACCATCCTACAGACCACCAGGAGTTTCATCTACACCAACAAGACCAACACAATCTTATGGTCAGCGACCATACCCACAGAATCAGTATCAAGGACAGTATCAAGGTGCACCAGGTTATCCTCCACAGCCAGGTTATGGACCACCTAGTCAAGGATATGGGCCTCCTAATCCTCCTCAACAACCACAAGGCTATCCTCCAAACTCAAACTATGGGCCTCCAATAACAACTTCACCAAGTAATTATCCTCCATCAACACACCCAGGCCCTGGTTATCCTCCATCGTCGGCACAACAGCCCTACGCCCCACCTCCTGGCAGTCCCGCTGCTGCTGGAACACCTTACCCTGTACGAGGAGCAGCACAACCATATACTGGAAACTCTGCTTATCCACCATCACAGACAGGCTCAAATTACTCTAATGTGGGTGTGAGTACTTATAACAATTCTACTGGATCACAACCTCAACCCTACCAATCGCAACCTTTCCCAAATACAACACCCACATCAGCTTATAGTACGACTCCTACGTCACAGCCAAATCGATCTCCTCAACCTCCGCCTTCGGGTTATTCTTCGCAAAATCCGCCCACTTCAGGTTATGGATCTCCATCTGCACAATCCCCAACATATAATTCCAGTTCACATGGAAATAATGCACCTCCTACTTCCGTAGCGTCTGGCGCGCCTGCATCAAGTGGCCCACCTGGTCAACAGTACCCGCCTCCCGGACAGGCTTCGCCTTACCCACCTGCTACTCAGCCTCCTTACTCCAATCCATCATCTCAACCTGGAAGCCCTGCGCCATCTGTTTCAACAGCGCCACCTCCACAGGCGTCATACCCACAAAACCCGCAAAACTACCCTCCGGCAGGAGGTGGTTATCCACCACATGCTTATCAGCAAGGATATCCCCCAGCTCAATATCCTCCGTCTCCCTACCCCTATGCTCGTGCACCAACACCCGGGGCTCCTCCTCCCGGTGCTCCGCAACCTTATCCAGGATATGGGTTCCAACCACCTACTCAACAGTAAAATAAAAGGCTAATGTAATGTTATGCACGATTTTTTCTTAATTACTAAAAATATTTTATTTTAAAAAATATACTTGCTTATAGTTTTTTTTTATAAAATAAATCCTATTTTTTTTCAATTTCCAATAGAAGTATCGAGTCGAAATTTTTTCTTAGCAAAACTAGTCCTCCTCCCGTAGCACCCGTTTATTGTCGTCTGGTCCCTTATACAGTTTCTGCAACAGAGACTTATCTATCGAGGCTGACATTCTTAAACTAAACTAAGCAAGGCATCATAGATTCGGCTTAACTCGGCTTAAATCTATGTATATCAGGGTTGTTGCGAATATCAGCATCCGCGGATTATCAGCTTTTTTTTATATCAGCATCAGCAACAATCGATGTTGATTTTTGTTGTGACGTTTCGTCAACAATTGATGTGACGTTTGTGTTCGTTGCAGGCGGAACTTAGCGCGAGTCACGTGGAATTGTAACCAATCATAGACAGTTATACGAAAAAGACTGTCACTTGTTACCTCAGCCGTTTTTATAAGAGAACATTAATGGTTGGACGATAACAAATCTAAACTAATATTATAAAGAGGAAAGATTTGTTTTTAACCCCCGATCAAAAAAGAGGGGTGTTATAAGTTTGACCGCTATGTGTGTCTGTCTGTGGCACCGTAGCTCTTAAACGGGTAAACCGATTTGAATGCGGTTTTTTTATTTAAAAACCGGTTTTCTAGCGATGGTTCTTAGACAAGTTTTATCAAAATCGGTTGAGCCGTTTGAAGATCATCAGCTCTTTTCTAGTTGATGAAGGCATTTAACCAGCTTTTACGGGTCAGATCGATACAAAATTTGGTATTCTGTTACTTTAATGACATTACAAAAACATGGTAATATTGACCTGTAGCATAACCCGAGGTTAGCAGAATACCCAACTCCTCACTAAGTTACAGCAGAGGTTTCGTGTTTGAACTCACTGGAATGGTTTCAATGGACAGCTTATATTTAGATCAGTAACCTTAACCTGATGCTGAAGCATGTCCTGAAATCTGAAGATACCCAACTCCTCACTTACAGCAGACTTTCCGTTTTCGTATTCATTTAAAGGGTCGCAATGAATAGGTTATAAATAGATAGTGATCAGGGGCTGATGATGAAGCAGAAAAGAGAATAAGTATTCACATTGGTGAGAGATGCAAAGCTACTTTCCAAGCTTGTAGGATGTAGTGCCGTTTAGGTGAGTGTTGATCATATGTGGATGGATGGATGGAGTGTTGATCATATGTGGATGGATGGAGACCGCTAATAATATAGAGGTACTTAACAAATACAAAAATTTGCGGTCTCCCGAGGCGAATACGCTTGGCCCAAAGAATCGTACCTATATTAAATTAAAAGGATCAATACGTATTATTTTTCACTTTTTAAAGTTAATTTTTAGCCGGGGGTTTTTAAAATTTTAAATTTAATTTTTATTTGTACTACAAAGTGAACATTGCTCATGTAAATCAATCAATATTTTGCAAAGAAAATGTTCAATATTGAGTCTCCCATATTTCTAAAGCTCTGTTTGGGTGAAGGCGGCAGTCGTGCGTTAGCACTGAGACGGGGAGGTTGTGTCGCTCGTTGCTCCGCTCGCGCTATCGACCGACTACTCGTATATGAATGTGTTAGTGCAAATATTTACGAACTTTTGTATTAGTGTGCGTTCATAGATTAGCTCTTTGCAGAGGAGCCAGCTTGATTAAGCGCGTGGGCGCATTGTACCGTTTGGCTAAATTGTATTGTTTTGATAAAATTATGATATCTTTTGAATGTTCGATTTGAGTAATACAAAAAAATAAGTGAATTAAATTACGATCATGTATTTTGATAAAAACTGATACCAAGGAGCGAATGACGTTGTCTGCTTTGTCGTATCTAATTTTTAAATAAAAAAAGTGACATACAATAATAGTTGAGCATTTGGTATCACTGCCTTTTCTGTTTGTAGATATTGATGGGTCCTCTAAAATTCGATTTTATTATATCATCAATCGTTTTTGCAGCGCACGCAAAGGGAGGTAATTTGCAGGGTTCCGTAGTTAAATAAGGATTTACAGCGGTAATTCTTTTCAGAGACATGTCTCCAGTGTGTCTTCACTGTCACTTGGTCGGTTTTTTTCAACAATCATCGTCGTATTTCCAGTTTACAAAATAAACCGATATAATAACGTTATCAATTAAACACCTAAAACTTTCACAAGAATCACAGAATCTGAAGTTTTTGAGTTAATGAAATTGCTACAAAATTATTTAGCAGAGCTGAACTATGAAATAGGCTTGAAATTTATTTCATTTACTTTACTTTACCTTACTTTACTTTACTTTAGAATGTACTTTTTTTTATTTGAAACTTTTTGTGAGACTATAAAGTAGTATAGGCAGAAACAAAAAGTAGTAGGTACACTGCATACTCGAAACTCAAGGTCAAACTGTTACCAGTGCACTGGTACCAATGCACTGGTGACCTCGAGTTTCGAGTATCTTTATATAGATCGTAAGCAGAAAAGACGAAACTGCTTTACAAAATTGTTTTTATCTGACCTATATTGTTTTACTTCTGTTTAACCACATTCGTATTAAAAATGAGACCAGTGAATAAAAATATGCGTAACGTATGTATCTATCTAAACTAAAAATCAGCCGTGCAATCGCCATACTATTGTGTAGTCGTACGCAAAAAAGCCGGCTTGGCGTGCATGTCTGCGTCCTTGCGTAATCTTTGATAATAGTTTTGAGGTAGCGCGTGCGCTACGGAAATGTTTGTGTGTGCGGCGCAGATATGAATGTGTGACCCAGATGCTCAAGGTTACTGAGCCTACTATGCACCTTAACTCTAAAAACTACTCTCCCGATTTAAAAAAATCTTCAACCATTACAAAAGCAAAATTGCGGCTTTGCTTGCGCTGAGAAAACTATTGATGATACATAATGACAATGTTGTAGTACATTATTTTTATGTATCATCAATAGTTTTCTCATTTATGTATCACTAGTGGACGTCACGCGGTTTCACCCGCGTAGTTCCCGTTCCCGTGGGAGTACGTGGATAATATATAGCCTATGTTACTCCCTGATAATGTAGCTATCCAATGCTAAAAGAATTTTTCAAATCGGTTCAGTAGTTTCGGAGCCTATTCAATTCAAACAAACAAACAAATCTTTCCTCTATAATATTAGTGTAGATTAATAGAGTAACGGTGTGACGAAAATATATGAAATATTTAATTTTGGGAATTCTAAATTCAAAAAACAATCAATTTCTTCCTTAGCTTCCTGTGGCTGTGCCCTAAGTTCCGCTACTTGGCTAGGCAAGGCATTATTGAATCATATTGAACCATTCATCGATATTGAACCAAGTCATTTGCAAATGTCACTTTCACAGGCCGCTGATTAAACGGCGCGTTCAATGAAAGGGCTAGGCAGCCAATAAAATGGCTGATCAAGCTAATTTACTGCAATATATATAACGTATAACAGAATAAACGCAATAGCTGAAAAGTGTTCATTGTACTGAGGGAGTAGAAAGTAGTTTAGCATAACTATTTTAAGCTAGGATTAGGACGGTTCTGTACCTACTGTTTGACCTTTGCCTGGTAAACTAAAATTATAGGTATAGTCCAGGGGTCGCCAACTTGGTTAGACCCAATATCTACTTTTTAATGATGGAACCTTGTGCGATCTACCAATTAAATCTAAATCAATAATTAATATTTAAATGAATTAGTATACATTTATGTACTATTTTTTTACTTTATTAACCTATTTATATAGTTGCACAGTCTGTTATACGCATTTATATATTTTGCCTTGCTGCGATCGACTGGAAAAATAGCCACGGTCGACTAGTTTGGCCATCCCTGGTATATTCGTTAATGCCATATAGACGACAAAAATCGCGGGACAAGCGAATGCTATCAAAGTAAATTTTGAAAATAAATGTGGATTTGTATATCTACGACAGTGACAATGACAATCTATCTAGCGTATTTTATCCCATTGCTAGGCAAAGGGCTCACTCTCATATCCCACACAACTAAGTCCTTTGTTATATCGGGACAGTACTTTCGATAGGAGTCGAGCTCTTCCCGCCACCTTTGCCTTGTTCTGCCGCGTTGTCTTTTGGCATTTAATGGGACCCATTAGGTGGTTCTTTTTGCTTATTTTTCGCCTGACATGCCCGTCCCAAACCCACTTAATTAAGCTACGGCTTTTTGGGTAATGTCCATGATTTTGGTTTTGATGCGCACTTCGCAATATTGTATTTCTTACATGGTCCGGGAGACGGACCCCCAGGTTACTGCACTCCATGGCTCGCTTGTTTTTTTTACTATTGATAGGCATACGTTTGACCACTATCTCACCTGATGGTAAGCGATGATGCGGTCGAAGATAGAGCACCCTTGCCTAGAAGTAACCTATTCACTCTTGACTTAAAGAGTCTTAGGTTGTAGCTATCAGGAAACACAGACTCTGACAGAGAATTCTACTCCTTAGCTGTACGTAAAATGAATGTGTTTCCAAAACTTTTTGTGCGTGTGGGTGAGATGTCCACCATGTACCGGTGGCGCATCGCCGTTCGCCTTGTGGTCCGATGATGGAACGGGCTTGGCGGAATTAAATTATGCAATTTCGTCGCACACTCCCCAAAATGCAAGCGATTGAAAACCGACAGGCTAGCAACTCGTCGTCGGTGCTCAAGACTTTGGAACTTCGTCGCGACAAGACTATCATCGCCTATGATCCTCTTGGCTCGTTTCTCAATTGACTCAAGGGCATCACTGGTATCTGGCAGATCCATCCCAAAGATGAGAAGCAGTACTCCATACACGATCGAACTTGCGCTTGATTAGAGTTTCAGCAGCTGTTCCGGCGTCAATCTCACCTTTGCTGGGATCCCCAACTTTCTGGCAGCCACTTGAGCTTTTGCCTCTATGAAAGGGCCAAAATTAAGGGTAGGGTCTCAGCAACAGTGCTGTCGTCTGCATACCCAAAGGTACCGGGCTTTAGCAGTTCGTTAATATGCAGCAGGAACAATGTTGCCGAGAGCACCGACCCCCCGGAACCCCGGCATTCATATCCAGCAGTCCGGACGAACAGCCACCCATGAGCACTCGGATAGACCGATCCCTCAGGAAATTGCGATCCAATCACAATCCGGCGGACAGACCGAAGGAAGGAAGCTTAATAACAAGGCTATCGTGCCAGACCCCGTCGAAGACCTTCGACATGTCAAGGGAGACCGCAAGTGCCTCCCCGTGTTTCTCGATGGCCTCACTCCAGATGTGAATGGCATACGCTAGAATCACCCCAGTCGACCGATTTCGGTGAAAGCCGTAGTGTCGGCCACTAAGGGTATCGTTCGCTAGGTATGCTAAGAGCTTACGTTTCAGCACGTACTGAGATGGGTTAGCTCGACTTTCCTTTTTGGGCACGGGCTGCTTCCAAGCCATTGGCATTCATCAAGATAGAGAGACAACTCAGGCGCACAAGTCTTCATTACAATTGCCGGAATTCCGTCGGAGCCACTAGCCTTGTCTACGTCTAGGTTACGCAGTATTCTACGGTCATCCTTCTGATGAATGCTTATATTCAGGTAGGTTAGGTTTGTGCACCGTATGTGAGAGTGGGGAGAATACACATGTCCATAATTCTCCGTTGGATATAAAATGGGAGATCTCCTTTCCTAAGATCTTTCTTTGACCAATTGCCCTTCCAGGCGCTCTCGGTGCGTCAAGCAACTTCGTTGTCTTGACGCACCGAGAAAAGCTGCCATAGCATGTTATCTCCGCAGAAACGCTTCTATCTACTGTGTACGGCGCTGAATATGCTGCGAAGATTGTAAGATGTCCGTGACTACCGCAGGACCACCGACGCCAATCGCTTCCATATTTGGTAAATAATTGGTACACAATTAGTACTCGAATAAAAAAATTGTTATCTTCGTAGTTGTTAATTGTTAACTTCGAAAATCTACTTTCTAGGTGGTCTGGCGGTAGTCACGCTCTTTACTCATTTAGTATTGTGCTCTTAACATGGACAGTTCTATGTGCGATATTTTTATCTTTGCAGAAGAAATAGATAAAAATAAACGTAAAAAATTAAAACGCAAACGACAGTGGGTCGGCCAAATACAGGTAGGTACAGTCCAAGAACTAGATCGAAGGATTGAGAATTTATCTCTCTCCCTTGACATTTCCACGGACTTTAGACCGATAAAAGTAGAAATGTATTTTACATATTAATAGAAATATTTTTTCTTGCCAACTCTTTCTTCGATGTAGTTCTTGGACTATACCTACCTTAAAAATTTAACAAATTATATCTTCTAAACTAAGACCCGACTAAATCTGTGACTTGGCAAAAAATTGCGGGTAATTAGCGACTAAATTTAGGAGAAAACAGATCTTCGCTAGGTGCCCTAGTTTTTGAGATTCAAATGGATCAAGCTTGGGTAGGTTATTACTTCCCACAATTTGATCCTTATCAGCAACACTTTCGGATGGTGTAATAATACTGGTACATTTTTTTTTAAATCAACCTGTTCTATTCCTGGGTAGGAATAACGATTTTTCAAAAATCCAATGATAGGTACATTTATAGTTTTCATCAAAATCAGGCTCGAGACTCCTTTCGTGTTGTCCGATTCGTCATTGTTTCGTACCTATTTGGCCATCCAGGCACTTTAAAAATTCACTCTGTATACCTACACAGCTAAATATGTGGACAGTGTTCGAAAACACTACCTACAATGTCATTTGAGTATTAACAAAACTTTTAACGTTAAAAGGTCAATGGTTTAATTAAACGTAGTATCAAATAAGTAATAACTTCTTTTTTAATTAGATAAGAAATATTTGTTAAAATAAGTGTTGTTTTGATGTTTGATATTAATTTTAACAAAAGCGATAAAAATCAAAGCGATTTGATTTTGTGCTATTGGTAGATATGTAGTTTAAGGATAATTTCATATTTACGGGATAAGATTTAGGTAAATTTATTTATTTGCAATGTGCCACGCAAATAATGTGCAGTTAGAAAAATAAATTGTATTATGTATTTGATACCGAACTTTTATTGACTGCCTCATCCCTGTTGACCCACGATTTCTAAAGTAAAGATTTAAAGTTAAGTAGGGATAGTTGGTGGGTACAACGGAATCTGGGGGCACGGCAGTGCCCCCGCCAAGTCGAGCAAAAAAGCGGCACGGCCGTACCATCCTTTTCTCGAAGCAGTTCAGGCCATTTTCGACCCACTATAAATTGTTGTAGATAAAACTAGAAGCCTGAATTTTCAGTAACCAAGTAGGCCTTGAATAAACACGGTATATTTCAAATTTCATTCAATTTGAACCAGTAGTTTAAGAATTATAACTAGTCAAAGTTTCTTACTTTTGTCACTCACTGACTGACCGATCATCAAAACTCAAGGCACTTCTAGCAGACGTAGAAGCTTCAAATTTAGAATACAATTAGCGTTTAGTGTATAAATGAAGGAAAAACTAAAATATTTTGCAATTTCGGTCCAGTTTTCTAGATACACCAACTGCATAAATAACTTTGTAATGCCATATAGGATTACAAAATTACATTTGCAATGAATAAATCAGTGTACTTCCATTATATATTATACATATACGGGACGTATAACATAATAATGGAAGTACCTAGATATAATTTTATTCAAAGGCAACTTGTAAAATGTTCAACGGAATGTAAAAGCAAGAATGGGACATGTCTTATGAAGTTGTACCAAAATACCGCTAAGTATTAAGTAGACTAAATTGCCCGAAATTGCCATGAAAGAAAGAACACTAATAATCATAACCGCGGCCGCCGGAGGTGGTCTGCGCCGCGGCTTCTATGCTTCCCGTTCGTCACAGAAAGGCGGCCACTTTCTTCCAGGCTACCTTTGGATTTTAAAGCGATATCGCAGGTATACACACAAACCACGTTTTATTTAACTTACGACGCAAATTGAAATATTTTTTTATTTCAACTTGCATTAGCATTTTTTTTGCAGTGAGTGCCGTACAATGTTCAAGTTCATCCTCTGTTAAGCTTGATTTTGTAATTAATTTTCAGTATTTATAGAGTGACTAGTTGACCCGCGCAATTTCGTCTGCTCCGCTCCTATTGGTCTTAGCGTGATGATAAATAGCCTACTAGCACTTCGCCCGCGACATCGTCTGCGTAGACTTTAGAGGTGGCTCGCAACTTCTTTGTCCCATATTCTCATTCTCCGAAATTCCTCTTCATGATCCATTATTCTGATGATCTGTGAGTCTTTACTGTCCGGACTTTCAGCTCCGAAACTACTTCGACATGTTTCTGGTATACTGGTTCTTGTGAATTAACGCTCATAATTACAGCCCGGAATAAACCGCTGTATGTTTCTGTTCTCCTGGTATTTCTAGCGCTGAAATATTTCGACATATTTCTGGCCTCCTGGTTCTTATGAATCTTTAGCATTCACAATCCTAGCCCCGACAATACTTCGACATGTTTCTGGTCTCCTGGTACTTTTGAATTCTAACCAGTCACAATTCCAGCGCCGGAAATATTTTGATATGTTTATTGTCTCCTGGTACTTGTGAATCATTAGTGCTCATAATTTAATCTAAAGAAATACTTCTTCAACATGTTTCTGGTCTCCTGTCACATGTGAATCTATCGCGTTTACAATTCCAGCCCGGAAAAAACTTCAACATACATATATTTTTGTTCGACGGTTAAAAACAAAACAAAAGATATTCTAGCCCAAAAATACCTTAACCTCGTTCTGTTCTCCTGGTACTTGTGAATCTTTAGCACTCTCAGTTTCAGCCCCGGACACACTTCGACATATTTCTGTTCTCCTGGTACTTGTGAATCTGAAGTACTAAGGCAGCAGAAGCGCTGGGTTTCCACTTCCTCGTCAGTCTCCATTAAGCCCCATGCCTTTTACTGGGATAAAAAGTAGCCTATGTTTGATTCCAGGATGTGAACTATATGTGTGCCAAATTTCATCCAAATCCCTTCAGCCATTTTTGCCTGATTGAGGCACAAACATACAAACTTTCACATTTATAATATTAGTAGGATAGCCTTCCTCGATAAATGGGCTATATAACACTGAAAGAATTTTTCAAATCGTATCAGTAGTTCCCGAGATTAGCGCGTTCAAGCAAACAAACAAACAAACTCTTTTCACTCAAACTTTACATTAGAATTAACTTTAACTGACGCTTGACGAGTGCGGCCCTTAATATTACTAACTAATGTAAAAAATATATATAATAAAGAACACGACGCGGCTGCTCTCGTCTTGTATGATGAATGTTGCTATGCCAGCTACGTAACGTGCGTATTCAATTATAACACACAATCGCACTACTGAACACTTCACTTAACTTTAATTCGCAGTCGAAGATCGCTTGTATCGTCAATGCAATACTGACTCCAGTCGCCAGATGTCCGCCCTTTTATACTGACTGTAATTTCTAGAACCTTCTAGTATAAAGAAGAGAAAGATCTTCAGACTCCTTTGATCTGTCTTATTCTACTACTCGATACTAGATGGCGTTCTTCTTCTTGTTATCGTGTGCGCAGTATGGTCTAACGACCCCTCACACCCTAGTGTCAGAGTTTCTAAACCACCTCAAGGGCCTCTGACATGGTTTTTTTGACGAACGCCATTTGGCGGCCGGGACCACCGGCTTATACGTGCCTTCCGAAGCACGGAACCATCTTTTTATCAGACAATCAGGTGATTCAAGCCTGTAAAGTCCTAGCCAAACTGGAAACAACTTTACAAAGTATGCTTCCCGTGGGAATCGAACCCATAACCACCGGGTCACAAGGCAAACGCCCAAACCACTCGACCACGGAGGCAGTTAGTAGCACGTAAATGTCGTTATGTACCCAGCATTAATCAGTTGCGCGTAACAATATTTATGTTTTAGGAAAATCTGTGTCTTGTTCCGAAGAACCTAGGTTCTTCGGAACAAGACTAATAAAATCGTAAAACGTACATGCAATTATATAATTACCAAGGTTATAATTGCTCAAAACCTTTTTGGGAAAAGAACAAATATTACTATAGCGCTTTTTTTTTTATTTTATTTGTGATGGGTTTGCTCTTGACTCTAGTCTAGGTCAGAGATGACAGAGACAAAGTCTACGATGGAGCGAGCTTACCCAGAAGGAGCCTGTTCACTCTAACTTTGAAGAGATTAGGGTTGTATGCGTTTGGAAACACAGACGCAGGCAGAGAGTTCCACTCCTTTGCTGTGCGCTTTATAAAAGACGTTTGGAAACGCTTAGTGCGAATTGGTGGAATAGTAACAAGGTAGGGATGGTAAGATGCAGTGCGTCTGGATGTCCGATGGTAGAAGGGGGCCGGTGGAATGAGGTCGTGGAGTTCTTGGGCACACTCACCGAAGTACAATCCGTAGAAGACCGACAAGCAGGCGACCTTACGGCGATGAGCCAAGCTATGTGCTATGTAGCTTGGTATCCACCAGTTTTTCGTCACCGATGAGCCTCTTAGCTCTGCGTTCTACCGGGTCAAGCGCGGCAAGCTGATACTTAGCTGAGCCATCCCAAAGGTGGCTACAATACTCCATGCAGGATCAGACTTGCGCTTTATATAGGGTTAAAAGCTGTCCAGGCTTGAAGTATCGCTTCACCCTATTTAGGATGCCCAGCTTTTTGGCAGCGGTTTGGGCTTTGTACTCGATGGTGGCGCCGAAGTTGAGACTGGATGTCAACTCCATGCCTAGGAGCTCGAGCCGATCAGTCACAGGAACAGATGCACCCCGAAAAGTAGGAGTTTGGTCAAAACGACTCCTTTTTGCGGTAAAAAGACACGCCTGTGTTTTGGTGGCGTTAAAAGTGACCACATTGTCATCACCCCACTGGGAGACAAGGTTTAAGGTCGAATTTGTCCGCTCTACCATGGCCTCTCTCAAGGAACGAACTTCATCCCCGCTGGTTGTTGCGCTGGACAAGTATCTCTCTGAAACCGTACTGTCATCTGCGTACCCAACAAGACCAAGCTGAAGTAGGTCATTGATTTGCAGCAGGAAAAGAGTTGCAGAGAGAACGGACCCCTGAGGAACTCCGGCATCAATAGCCATGAGGTCAGAGGAGCAGCCGTCAACGACTACTCGGATCGACCGTTCACTCAGGAAGTCTGATATCCAGCTACAAAAACCAACTGGGATACCATAAGCAGGAAGCTTGCTGAGCAGACCTGCTTTGTCTTGCCTGCCAAGCTTTGATTCGACAGCACCAGTTTTATTTCCAGAATTGATACCACTGCTACATCTGGTCCCAATGAGAAATAGAAGCTGTTATCAACTTTAGTGCTCTGGCGCAAATAACTAATATGATATACTTTGTTATATCATAAATTTTTGTCGATAGTTCACCGACAAAATATTTTATTTGCTTCAATAGAATAGAACATTGTTCCATAGAACCCCATAGGGGATCGGAAATTTTGAACATGAGTTTAAAATAAGTCAATGATGTCTTTCACTACGCTTAACTGTATTTGAAAGCTTTTATGATTAAGATCAAAAAAAAAAATCAAAAAAATATTATATATAATACCTGTTGTAACTCCTTTTCCTGCAAAAACGAATGGTTTCCAATACGAAATTGCAACTTTTTACACATTAGAAGAATTATTTTTGTTTCAAAACTGCTGTCGCAGGCCAGCCGTATCCACTGCGTCAACACGTGGCACATAAGGCGCTGCAATTGGCCTATGCGGAAGCGCGCGAATTCTAATGTTTGAATAATTCTCGCTCTTGTTTCATTGTACTCCGTGCCCCTATCTATTTTTCAAACTCTAGCCTGAAAACTTTTCATACTTGAAAAAGTATTAGTGACACCAGTGATACGTTTAAACTACAAATTTTCAATAAAAATGTTGGCCCTGAACCGCCTTGAAAGTTTTAGAATTTATTCAGGAAAAACCAAGTTTTACCTATGTTTTTGTTTAAATTTTCCTAACACTCACACTAAATAGCAAATTACTTTAGCTACAAAGTGGCAGTGGGCACATTGCTCGCAGAACAGATGGTCGATGGGGCCGAAAAGTTCTGGAGTGGCGACCGCGTACCGGAAGACGTAACGTTGGAAGGCCTCCCACAAGGTGGACCGATGACCTGGTGAAGGTCGCGGGTAGCCGATGTATGCGAGACGCACAGGACCAGTCGTTGTGGCGACGCTTGGGGGAGGCCTATGTCCAGCAGTGGACGTCTTTCGGCTGATATGATGATGATGATGAAATTAAATAGTTTTCATTCATTGCTCTTTAAATATGCTTTAACAAAACTCGTCATAGAGACTGATTGTGTTGGGATGAATAATTATCATCTATCGCCATTGCGAGGGTTGGCCACTGCTCCTCGTCTTTTATCTCGCGCCGTCTGTCTAAAACCTGTACTAATTTAAGTACCTATGTAGCTTAGGATACTGTTTTAAAAGAATAGTCATATGAATAAGAACCACTACCTACATAATCCTTTTATAAACAAATTAGTTAAAAACAATAAAACCTGTTAATTTATGAAAACAATAATAAATATTCCAGTAAACAGTTTTTCATCATCATCATTATTTTTATTATTAAATAAACACATGGTTTTGTCATAAAAACCTACCACACAATGAAGGAAGAAAATAAGTTCACATCGAAATCTAACACGCAATCACTCAACAGCTCTGGATCACTTATTGGAGATAAGTTCTCCTCTCCCACTTAGAATATTATAATTATAGTTGAACCTAGCATACGCTCAGAACGCGATCATCACTCTACAACTTCAAGGCGTTTTATACGCCCAGTTTAGTTCTATATCTAGTATTTTGTTTTTTCCTATAACTCAATTCCTAAATTTAATTTTCTTCGAATGTAACAGACTGTTCTTCAAAGGGTTGGACAGAATCATCATAATATTCCACCGGTAAATCTTCAGCAAAAGGTTGGGTAGGAAAAGCAGGTGACGTCGTGTGTTTCTTCAAGGGAAGGACTGTGTCAAATAAATAGCACATTGCACCCGTTTCGCCGGGTATAGCAACACCCAACGTCCAGATCACATTGTGCTTTGTGTTTATACGTAGAATTTTCACGCCACGTAGTATTCGCCATCTAAAAGGAAATATTTATAATTAAGACATGATTTTAAGGATCGATGAAGCTGAAAAGGTTACGTCTAGTGATGTGCCATTGTAATTTTACCATTACTAGTATTTTATAATACGGGAATATTCCCAGTAAGTTTCTTTTATTACCGGTATTATTCCTTAACACAGGTAATGTTGTTTAATATCGTCTTGTTGATTTCTATATGTAATATTTGTTTAAAACGCGCACGCGCAGCTGTTTGTCTGGCTGGCGATGGCAGTCTGTCCGTCTGTCACAGCCAATTATATCCGAATCAACTGGACCGATTCTGTTGAAAGGTAGACATTTTTTTTTTATTGTATGGGCTTTCTCTTGACCACAATCACGCCTGATGGAAAGCGATGGATGATGAAGCCTGTTCACTCTTGCTTTGAATGCAGACGGGTTATATGTGGACGGGAACACAGACTCTGGCAGAGTTCCACACTTTCGCTGTACGCATAATAAATGTGGAGGAGAAGCGCTAGACGGGATATCGACCAAGTACGGATGGTATCCTGCAGTACGTCTGGTATTCCGGTAGTAAAAGGGTGATGGTGGGATCAGGTCGTAGATTTCCTGCGCACACTCACCAAAGTACAGTCTGTAGAAAACCGACAGGCAGGCAACACTACGCCGATGAGGTAGGCTGTGAAGCTGAGTCACTAACGTCTCGTTCCCTTTTTGGCAATTTTAAAACTAATTTGTTAAAAATGAGAGCTTTCCTTTAGTTTGCCATGTGTTATTACTTCCTAAAAGTTGATCCTTATCAGCTACACTATTGCGTGCACTATTTAATACCTATTTGCTACTATTTACTAGGTACCTATAATGAAATATTTGCTACCTTTGCGTTCAGAAAAATATTAAAATAAAGTGGTCAGCCATTCTGACGTCAGGTTGGCTGACCACTTCCAAGTTCACGTAGTTTCAGTGTTGTATTAACCGCGTTGTTAATGTAATATATTTAGTACTTTTTGTTACCTTAACATATATTTTTACACAATTTTAAGAAGCTCCTATAAAAAGTTATGAATTAACGTTAATTTAGAAACTATTATTAGTTCCAGAAAGTTGTTCATAAGATGGTGCACATAGTCTCATGTACATATCTCGTTGGTCCAGCCAGTGGCGGTACCTTCATATAAGCCGAAAAGCCCGGCATGCCTTACTAAAATGCTCGATAGAGAATCAATATCAAACCCGAACTATTTAAAAGTTCGCGCGCTTAATTCTTATCAAAATAACACAAAGTATGCTACCTATGCCACATTACTACATAACTACACATCGCGATTGTTCGCGCGCAGAGTTTCGCATTTGCAGCGTCTACATATAGCTATCTCGCTTACACGTACCGGCTTTTACCGGGCTTTCAAATACTATCTCCGTCACTTTCGCACTTATAGCGATGTGCCGTATAACGAGTTCTAAACCTTGTGCGCCTACAAATCGATCAGTATTGAAGATTAAGCCGTGCATGCGTATGAAGTTGCGCGCGTATGCGTGACCTTGTCACCTTGCCAACTCTGCAGTGTTGCCGTTTTAGCGACGTTGTGAGATCTTGGAGATTTTTAACGAGTTTGGGGACTTTTTTTAAGATTTAGCAACAATAAAAACTAGCGACTTTTTAAAATAACAAAATTAAATACTCAAGCAATATCTTAAAAATAAAAAATTTGCGACATCTAGCTAGATTTTTCATATACCTGGTGACTTTTTTTGCCTAAATGACAACACTGCAACTCTGCGTAAGTAGTTCTTGACACCGGAGTGCAACTCACTTCAGTTTTATTTGCTTGAGAGTTGAAAAGTTATGTTGTTAAAGTTTTTTGTGTGTTTTCTTAGATTTTCTCAATGATACAATTGTTTTGGTGACTTACCTACAACAATGGAGGTAATTGTACCTTGTGAGGATTTAAAATGCGTTCAAGTTTTGATTGGCGAAGATAAGGTAAAACCTTTAAACTTTGCTCAGAAAAAACAGTTAAATTCTTCATTAAAACCGACGCCTAATCTGTGTTTTTCTCAGACTAGTAAATCGCATAAACGAAAATTTAATAGATCAGTGTATAAAACTACTTGGATTGTTGGCTGTTCGCACACTAATAAGTTGTGTTCGTTTTGCTGCCTATTTTTTTCGAATGAAGATTCCGTTTGGAATACATCTGGTTATAATGATTTAAATAACATATCTGGCGCCATTAAAAGGCACGCAAATTCCTATAAACACCTGTGTGCAATGGTTTCTTTCGGTAATTTTGGTAAACAACGAATTGAGACATCTATATCAGTTTATGAGAAAATTGCGATGATACATACGAAGGTACCTACAGACTCAGTCGAAAACTGAACTTTCTTTTTTTGAAATCGGTTAAAATTTTATTGGGCTTGCCTTATTTTGAAACCCTAGGCACGCCACTGGGTCCAGCCATCCTGACGGTCACTGATTCCCGGGTATGAATAACGATTGTTCAAAAATCCAATGATGCAGTTTTAATTTTCATCGAAATCGGGCTCGAGATTCCTATCAGTATTTTTCGATATTCCTCATAGTATCGGATTTGGCCATGAAGGCACACTTGACATAAATTCACCCTTTATAGGGGGGGGAGCCGGGTGGGCCCGATGTTCCTCAGGGGTCTGTTTTTTCTGCGACTCTATTTCTGCTGCATATCAACGACCTGCTGCAACTAAGTGCAATCGGATACGCAGATGACAGCAGTTTTAGAAAGATACTTTTCCAGTGCAAGACCCAGCAGGGAGGAAACAGCTTAGAGAGGCCATGGTAGAGCGAATGAATTTGACCTTAAATCTCGTTTCCCAGTGGGGCGACGATAATCTGGTTAAATTCAATGCGCCGAAAACACAGGCATGTCTTTTTACTGCTAAAAGGAGCAGCAATTTCCTACATTCCGAGGTACGCCTGTACCCACCTGTTACCAAGCGCCTAGAGCTTGTGCGCATGGATTTGACGTCTAATCTCAACTTCCGCTCAACCATCGAGTCAAAAGCACAGACTGCAGCGTCTGTAGCCAAGAAGCTGAGCATCCTAAATAGTGTAAGGCGATACTTCCCATCTGGACAGCTTCTAAATCCGTATAAAGCACAAGTCCGTTCCTGTATTGAGTATTGCAGCCACTTATGGGATGGCTCAGCAAAATACCAGCTTGCTGCATTGGACTCGGTGGAACACAGAAACTATAAGCCTTCTGATAAGGCCCATTGTGAGCAACCAAGTTTCGGTTCCATAAGCCATCTATCACTGGCAACACGCACTAGTCATAGACTTTCGTCTTGACACTGGTATGTGAGACGAGAACATACCACGCAACTTCCCAGCCGAGTCGGATTCGACGATTGACCTTTTTCTCGAAGTTCGCCCAACCTAACTATGTTCGTTCGACCGTATGTTCCAGGTAGACATACTCGCTTATAAATTCGAGTGTAGTCTTTGATCTTGATAGGAGTGGGTAGTGGTTATAAATCTTAAACCGTCATTCAAACTGAAAAATCAAATACCCATTTAATGATATCCCATTTAATCTAATACCTTTAAACGAGCAATTCTTGTATATACAACGTGTAACATAATAAACGCAATACCTCTTAAGGGGTCATTGTACTCATCATTATGAACTACTTTTACTATGGGACCAATCCCATAATCGTGAAAAAAAAAATCTGTTCATCAGTACATTTTGTCGAGTTATGCGCACACAAATGTACGGGGGAGTCGATTTTTTTTTCACGATTTCAGTGTTGGGAAATAATCAAATTTTTATAAGTTAGATAATTAAATTAAATTAATTGACTCCAGAAGTAGCAAAAACTAGCTGACCCGCGCAACTTCGTCTGCGTCACAATTTTCATTACCGCTCCGCTCCTATTGGTCTTAGCGTGATGATATATCAAATCAAATCAAATCGGACCAGTGGTTCCTGAGATTAGCGCGTTCAAGCAAACAAACAAACAAACTCTTCAGCTTTATATATTAGTATAGATATATATAAACCACCGATTTAAAAGTATGGGAACCGAAGTCGGAACCGGAGGTGTAAGATCAATAGGAAGTTCCGACATATCGGAGTCGGAGTCGAAGTTCCGTAACATCCCTGGTTTAAAGGTATTAGATTATGATGGATATCATCGAATAGGTATTTGATTTTTACAGTTTGAATGACGGTTTTAGATTTATAACGAATACCTACTCCTATCAAGATCAGACACTACACTACTAGAATTATAGGCGAGTACGTCTACCTGGGACATACGGTCCAGTTAGGTTGGGCTAACTTCGAGAAAGAGGTCAACCGTCGAATCCGACTTGGCTGGGCGGCGTTCGGGAAGTTGCGTGATATGTTCTCGTCTCACACACTACAGTGTCTCAAGACGAAAGTCTATGACCAGCGCGTGTTGCCAGTGATGGATGGCATATGGAACCGAAACTTGGTCGCTCACAATGGGCCTCATCAGAAGGCTTATAGTCACCCAAAGAGCAATGGAGAGGAGTCTCCTTGCGTGATCGAATCAGGAATAATGATATCCGCAAGAGAACCAAGGTTACCGACATTGCCTGAATGATTGCCAAACTTGTATGGTGTGTAGGACACTTTGCTCGCAGAACAGATGGTTGATGAGGCCGAAAAGTTCTGGAGTGACGCAGCGTTGGAAGGCTTCCCTCAAGGAGGACCAGTTCATCCGACCTGGTGGGGGTCGCGGGTAGCCGATGAATGCGAGACGCACAGGATAGGTTGATGAGGCGACACTTGGGGGAGGGCTATGTCCAGGTAGTGGACGTCTTTCGGCTGATATGGTGATGAACTATTTATAAAATTGGTTTGCAACAATTTTCACCTAAGAATTTTCGTGACACAGTTGGTCATGTTGGGTATCAAAGTAAAGCGCTCAAGGAGACAATTACAAAAATGTTTTAGAATATTTTATTCCATAAATTTATATTATAGCTGTATCAACACGACTCTATTAGCCAAAAAACAATAGAATATGGTTACAGTATAAGCGTAACAGTAGAACCATTTAGCTCATTTACATATTATTATTAACAATATACACGGTGCAATTTTAGTCGTCTTGCAAAAGCGGCCCACTTAGTGTAAAATACATACTATGCGAAATATTTAAAAAAAAATGATCAAGATGATGGGTACAATAAAAATAAATAATGCATTAGAATTATGAATCACCTTGTTAATATGTACGTATCAAAACAATGACGCCGTTCCATTCCGCGCCGTCCTTGGAACACAAGGCTCAGGCAATAATATTTAATTCGTTTTAATAATTGAAATGTGTCTTTTTAATGTGTATTATTCGTCTGATAGATGAAATGGGCTGCAGTTGTAAAACGACTAAAATGGCACAGTGTATTTTATCACAGTTAAAAAAGCTTGACAAATGGTTGCCCCATGAACTTAATGATCGCCAGCGCGAAGTACATTGTCCTAAACGAAAAGTTACCCCTAGAGAAGTGATGGTCAATGTTTGGTGGTCTAGCGCCGATGTGTTTCATCACAGCTTTTTACTAAAGGGGATGAGCATTACTGTAGATGTGTGAGTGCTGTGAAAAACTGAACGCAATGATGGAGAAGCTCGTACGTCTCCAACCAGCTTTGGACAATCGCTTGTCTGCGCTGCTACTGTACGACAACGCGCGACCTCATACTGCACAGCAGACGGTCTCTAAGTTACAAGAGCTGGGGTTGGAAGCTCTCCGTTATTCACCGTACTCACCAGACCTTGCGCCTACAGAATTCTACATTTTCCAGAATTTGAATAACTCTTGGCGAGAAAACAATATTCGAGAGGCAGTACAAAATGCCTTTGAAGAAATTGTTGCCTACCGTCCAGTTCATTTCTTCAAGAAGGGTATTAATTAATCTGCCACTGCTTTGGCAAAGATGCGGCGATAGCATAGGTGATTATGGGTCGATTGGGTGGGGGTGGGTGGTGTTATTGAAATAAAAATATAGAAAAAGAAATGCGTTAACTTATTTCATAAAAAACGGCAATTTCATAGGTAAAGACCTAATACATAATTAACACATTGGCCATAACTTAAATTGACGACAAATCGTATTATTTTATTTTTTTCACTTTTTTGTAA